>CM027845.1:12578050-13930550 GCA_016097545.1 Eucalyptus victrix | reverse complement strand
TAAAATAAGATGGATAAAGAAAATTTTGCTTATAAATTAAATGTCAAAATTCCAATGGCAAGATTATTTTTCCCTCTCATATATCAAATAGAAAATTAACCATGACCAGTGTAAAAGAAGATTTTTCTTGTCCCCATCAAATAAAGCAACTACTTTCTCGAACAAGATGACGTTGTTGGCTGGTTTTGTTCCCATCTCTCTCGACATGACTTCACTTCAATTCCCACTTGTTTCAAGACTTTTCTCGAACATTATAAGTGCATGAACATTTATGGTGGTAATAACATCACATGTGTTTGTGAGGGGGGGCGAGGGGAAAAAGAAGAAATCTATCCTCATTCATGCAAAAAGGATTCGACACCTGCAATGTTGTTTTACATTTTCTTTATTCAATTTGGTCCCCGATAATTCACAAATTCACTTCACTAATGTAAAAATAAATGCTCACTTGCCGCGATCAAAATAACTTACAAAATGGTTTTTCTCGATTACAAGCCTATTTGGAGACACTTGAATATTGTTCCAACAAATGTGCCTCCTTCAATTCCATACAATCTAATTGCAAAAGAGGAGATTTGGTGAAACGGGTTGCCTACTGTATATCGTTAACTTCTCTCACAATAGACGCGAGTTTATTAAAATGATCATCTCCCCACACAACTGTGCCCACTAATGTGAACGCAATTTAAATATATAAGATTAGGTCCGTCGAATTTCACAGTTAGACCGAACTCTTGGATAAATCATCGTGGCAAATAAGACAATGTCGATCGAAAAATCTTAAGCGCTCGTCCCTAATAATGCACGGCCTTTTTCTGTAGCACGATCCATGTGGGGGAAATCACTCTTATTCGGATGTCCTCACTTAGAGGGAGGGAGAAAAAGCGAGGAGACATTGGAGGAAATAATTTCTTGACCTATAGCAAAGAGCAAGCACTCACTTTTCCCTGTGGAAAATAATTATTTGGATGTCATTGTTGGGCTACGAGGAGAAAAGCTTGAATGATGGGTATAGTCTATATGACCGGTTCTTGTCCTTTTCCTATCAATTACATATTATCGTTTGCGAGTGATTATCTTCTCTCCCGAACGCTAGAAAACTTGCCCAGTTCCTGTTTCATTTCATGCCCTTTTTTCACGTGACTTGCCTCCCGATCCGAGTGTTTCCAACTGCTATAGTTCGCGGAACATGCATGGCCAGTTCGGTCGCGCCCTGTCCTCGACTCCTTGCCTGCTTCCACGAGGAACGTGAGCGGAGAACAGGGATCGCCACTGAGATCTCACGTTTCGCCATCGCTCGGATTCTAGCGAGCGACGGGCGAATCTGGAGTTGTGGATTTTTATCATTGATTGTGTTTCGTATTGGAGGTGACTTGATGTTTTGCTTCAATCGTTTGTTGTGACTTTAGTGGGAATAATTGGTGAATAGGAGGGGGGAAAGGAACTGGGGAGGGGGGGCAGATCTTTTCGAGTATGAGAAAAGCAGGATTTGACTCGTGGATTTGTGAGGGAATGGTCCATTTTAAGGAAAAAGGACGGGGTATAAAATACGACGTACTTCAGATGCCATGGGATAGTTGCAAATATCATGGCGTCTAAGGCAAATCTGGCACGATAAATGTGCCTTTGTTAATGCTTATATTTTTATCTTTTATTTTTTTCCCCAAAATAGAAATAAATTCAAAAATCCATTTATGAAAAAAAGATTTGAAACAAAATTAAAAAATAGATAAACATTGCTTCTTTAATTGGAAAACAACCCAAGAACTAAGCCCAAATCATTTTCTTTTTTTCTTTTTTCTTTTCCTCCTCTTCTTCTCCTAGCCGTCGTTAGTTTTGGCAATGGTCAATGACTAGCTAAACGAGATTTGCGTCACTTGGTCAAGTGAGGCCGACCTCACGATGGTTGGGGGAGGGGCCTTGCCCAGCCAAGGTAAGGTTAAAAGTCACCCATCCACACAGTGAGGCATAGGCTAACCTTGTTGGGGCTTGTGAGGCTCTTCCCGAGACTAGCCACCTCCTAAGCTTCCATTTGGTCGATTGCCAATTCGCCATGACCAAGGCCAACAACTAACTATAGGAAGAGGTAGAAAAAAGAGAGAGAAAATATAATAAAATTATTTATAAATTAAAAGAAATTTTAAGTTACAAAAAAATCTTGAGTCCTATCAAATGCGTTATTATTCTGCAAATAGAAATTTTGTGTAATTACAAAATGCGTTTTTTATTAAAAAACTTATCCAATGATAGAAATAGAAAAAATTATTTATGAACATAAATTATTTCTTGGAATAGAAACATTACTATACATGTCCTAAGTGGGTGTTTCAATGGATAATCTAGAAAAATAAGTTGATCCTGAAAGAAAATGAGACTCGTGATAAGTGGGGACTAATTAAGATCAATAATGGGGAAGAGGATTAAGCTAAAAATAAGGATTCAATTGATAGAATCCTATATAAGAGGGAAAGTACACCATTGAGACCTAGCAAAAGTATTTAATTTAGGAGTGATTGATTCTAGGCCAGGTTGGTTCCCACTTTAGAACTTAGAATCAAGAATTGATCTACTTAGTGAGATCCCAAATCAGGCGAATTCTTCTATTCTTTACAAGTGAGAGTTTCCCAACATTAAAAGAAAAAAAAAATTATCAATTAGGGTTTGTTTCAAAAAAAAAAAATAAAACAACATTAGGAATTTTAGTCAATCGGTTGGTCAGGCTCCACGTATGGAACTAGAAACCAGACTGGTCTCCTCAAAAACAGTCCAGCACCGGCCCATCAGATCCGGTTCTCTAATTGAACCGGGAACACCCCTAATTTAATCCACTAATCCCTAGCAATTATTTTCCCAAAGACTAACCACCGACGCCACACCATCCGATGCTTAATTGATCACGAAAGTCGAGTCGGGTCCGGTCCGGTACGGTACTCGGTCCTATCCATGGATCACCCCCGGTTTAGGCAAGTCATGTCGCAGACCCAAGTGGAGAAAATGCATCCGAAACAGAACCCAATGGGCTCCTCAGCCCACTCTGTCACTCGGCCCATAGAGGGCCCAGCCCAAGAAAGGGCCCGCGGAGTAAGTCCAAGACCCAAGTTCGCCCGACCCAGAAATCCTCCGCCATCAAACCGAGCAGGGACGACGGGAATCGGAAGAGAAGAATATCCTTCGACAGAGTCGGCAATCGGGCGATGGACGGCGGTCCGGCGTCCGTCTCGTCGTGAAATGGCGATGCGCATGATGTCGTCGAATCGTAGGAGCATAGCTGCAGCTGCTTCCGTCGCGGCCCGAGGCGGCGGGACGATCGCGGGCGGCGTTGCTGCGTCGTCTCGGTCGTGAAAAAGACTTCAGCTTGCGTCGCGCGTCGACGCCGGCGCCGGCGGCCGCCTCGTTGCGGAGAACCGGCGGAGGTGGTCGGGGACGCGGGATGAATGAGGAGACGGTGAGCGAGGAGGGGTAGAAGGGGTTTAGGATTTCTGAAGGTGCGAAGAGGGAGGGAAAAGGGAAAATAGTGATGCTGATGAGGGTTTTGAGTCGAAGGTTGAGAGAGTCGATCGGGCCGGCGGCACCTGCGCGGCCGCGGGCGGTGCATTCCGTCGCGGAGGGTAAGCGTAACTCCCGAATCATCATGTCGCCGCCGCTTGTTTCGCTTGATCTCCCCGACGTGTGGGCTCCCAATTTCAGCCATTCTGGTCCGCCACTCAATTACCATCAAAGTAAGTAGCTTTCCGTATAGTTTGTGTCGGTTGTGTGTGGATGAGTTGATGGGTCTCTGTGAATCTTTTGATGCAATTTGTCTTTCTTATGCCTTTTGTAATAAGTATGACTACTGGCACTGTTTCTCATATCCTGTTTGCAGCCCTTCAAATTTTTTTCTCGTTATGTTTTGTTCCCATGGAAACCAATGTACCATCTCTTTTTGCGTTGGTTCTTTGGGTATTGAGTGGCTTTTTGGAATTTAACATTGAGGCTTGCTTTCAAATGGTGTTCATATTCGTGCTCAGATTGCCCCGCTGTGCAGTCCGCCAGCTACACTTCTTGTTCCCACGCGCAAACTCTGTCTAATTAATATGGGGAGGGGGAATTTTGAGGGTTAATTGAAGATGAATCGAATGCTGCCCACCTTGTTTAGCTCTATGTGTGTTGTTTTGGCTTGACTGAAGTTTCAAATTGTTCTAGCTCAATGGTAAACTACTACTTTTCTAGTTTCAAAGTGCCATTGTATTTTACAACATTGATATTACATAATAGGTTTGTTCATACAATGAAAACTACACACAATCATATGACAATGTAATAGATGGCAAAACGCAACTTTTTCGCTAGTAGAGAATTCTTTCATGTATTTATTGATTAGCAATAGGTGCAAAACATAATTCGCTATAGTGATGACTGGAGTGTCGCATGAACTTCCCTATAATATTACTCATATATTCCCTCAGCTAGGCATTTACACTAGTTGAAAAGTTAAATTAGTTAGATTTCTGATTCACTGTGTAGACTTAAATCGCTTCCTGTCAGAACATCAGCCTTTTGGGCACTCAGATTTTAATTTTGTAGTCAATTCCTTCCTAGCATACTTTTTTATAAGATTCTTTCTGTGAACTTGAATTACACAAATATTTAAAATTGTTGAAGCATATGTAATAGTGTTGGGATGTCAGCCATTAGTTAATAGGTAGATATTAAATAATCTAGTCGTGTCTTCTCTGCACTATATACAGAACATCTTTCGTGCTCTTGTAAGAAGTCCATTTGAGTAAATATGTATTCGGCTTTGTTTTCCTCTCTTCCTCTGTGGTTATCCAAAAACATTCACTGAATTGAAATCCTTTTCTATGTCAAGTGATGGCCCCTTTGGAAAAAGTGCTATTTTTCTGGTGTTTTACCTCAATTCTATTGCGCTTGCTAGGAATATGGTTTTCTGTGACATGCGGGGAAGCATTCCATACATATAGCTTCAAACCTGAATTATTATCAAAGTGAGCATGAGTATTATAATTGATGAAAAGGAGTAGTGACTGTAATATGCAGCAACAGTCTTTATGTGTTCTTCCCTATAGAAAAATAATGGAAATGAATAAACAATTTCTGTATGGGTACAGTCTTTATGTGTTCTTTATTTACTCACTTCTGGAAATATGTATGAGAAGTTGTGCACGAATCTTTTTGTCACTTGTCTTGTGATGGTTTGATCAATGAGGTAAGTTTTGGTGACTAAAAAAGATTAAGAAAGAAAGAAATAAAGATAGGTGTGTTCAACCTTACTTTATGAATTGTATGGCCAAGATAATTTAAGAACCGATTCGTCTCATGTCTTGAAATTGATTTTTACTCTAAGAACCGGCATTGAATATTGGGTATTCATCACAGCCAATGGGCAGACAGCTGCAATGATCGACGGCAAGTTGATTGCTGAGGGAATCAGGTCAAGAATAACGAGTGAAGTTCAAAGGATGAAGGACTCTATTGATAGGATTCCAGGCTTGGCTGTAATTATGGTGGGACAGAGAAGGGATTCTCAAACTTATGTTAGAAACAAGATGACAGCTTGTGAAGAAGCTGGAATCAAGTCTGTACTAGCAGAGCTGCCTAACAATTGTTCCGAAGATGACGTTCTCAAGGCTTTGTTAAGTTTTGAAAATGATCCATCAATTCATGGTATTCTCGTGCAGCTGCCTCTACCAAATGTAACTACTCAAAGCTGCCCTCTGTACGTATCTCTTTTTTTCCTTTTTCATGAGGTAGGGAGGGGGGCAGGGGAGAACATGTACAGATCCTTGTACTTGGGATTATATGTACATGACGTCCTGAACTTTGATCTATCCACTTTAGTCCCTATATTATCCTCTTTGGTGAAAATAGTTCTTCTATTCTGTTGTGTTTCTGACTCGATCTTTCTATGTGTTAAGACGGTGTCATTTAAAACAACTATATTAGATGTCCTAACTGAAGGTTATTTTCACAAGCATGAATAGTAGACAGGACTATAATTATTGAAAATATGGCACATAGGGACTCGTAAAAATGCAGGAAGCCTTTAGACATTCACTCTGTTCTGTACAATTATGATAGCACATAAATTGGCCATCTCTCGTGACTGAAAACTATACTGGCTTTATGGTCCTTAGATTCCCTAGTCCCTTTGCTTCTTTTTAAAATACCCATCACTTTGCAGTCCATTCTTGAGGTATTGCTGTAGGGTCAGATGCCCCATTTGAAAGAAATTCTTCTGAAACCAGATCTGTTACTTGGCAATGCACATGTTTGACAAAAGTTAAGCAAGCAAATGCTGTATCATTCCTCATAATATGGACAAATGTACATGGCTTTTAAATTTTGCTTTTACCACATCAGGCTCCATAGTGCGTCTTCTGAGACCAAAAATCTAGTAGATGTATGTCCTTGCGTTCATGGTTTTTTTTTTGTACCATTAAAGTGCATTTTGGACACAATTCTTGAGTGAATGCTCTTGTTCAGTAAGGTTTTACAGAGAAAAGATAATGGCAATTTACCCAATACTGTCAACTCTACTATGAACATGATGCAGTATGTACAGTATTAGCTTGCTGATGCAGTATAAATTCCCTATGGCAGCATTTGAATGAGGAGAGATTTTGAATGTTCTGAGCCTAGAAAAAGATGTTGATGGCTTCCACCCACTTAATATGGGCAATCTTGCAATGAGAGGAAGGGAGCCTCTGTTCATCCCCTGCACTCCAAAAGGTTGCATCGAGTTATTGATAAGATCTGGTATTGAGATCATGGGGAGAAAAGCCGTGGTTATTGGGAGAAGCAACATTGTTGGGTTGCCCACATTCTTGCTGTTGCAGGTATTAAGATGTTTTTTTTTCACAAAAAGGTGGATCGCACATATTTTTTTTCTTCTGCCATATCATAGATGTTTACTTCCTAGCATTATCTGGCAGAGGCACCATGCAACCGTGACTGTTGTGCATGCTTTCACAAAAAACCCTGAAGAGATCACTCGGGAAGCTGACATTGTGGTCACAGCCGCCGGAGTACCAAATTTGGTCCGTGGTAATTGGCTTAAACCGGGAGCTGTGGTTATTGATGTTGGAACTCATCCAATCGAGGTGAGAATTCTGGCATGTAGTGCACAGTGTTTATTATATCACTATAATGATGGTCGGCAGATGTCCTTGATATGCATGCACTTGTTGCAGTTGACGTGTAAGGCACTCCTTTCCATTTGCTATATTTATGACAAATCCGTAATATTTTTATGGACTGTGGGACAGGATCCAAACCACGAGCATGGATACCGTCTTCTGGGTGATGTTTGCTATGAGGAAGCTGTGCAGGTGGCCAGAGCTTTAACCCCTGTACCTGGAGGAGTTGGTCCCATGACAATTGCCATGCTTCTGTCCAACACTCTGGATGCCGCTAAGCGGGCATATGATTTTTCTTGACTTATAGGACACACGGAAAATATCTTTTTTAATACTTGCCTGGATTTTTTCAATAGCTTTCCCATGGCGGGTAGCTTTTTTGTTGGGTCATAATAGCTGTATATTTAAAGGTTAGGCATGGCCGCATCACTCGTTGTCATCTTTCCAGGAAGGAGTAAAAGGAGTAGTTCGTGTAGGTTTTTATCCGACCGTGTTAAGTTTGCCGACTGCATTGCACGGGCAACATTTATTAACCGAACTGGAGGTCGGGCATTAAAAAATACGGCCGTTTACACAAGTATTTGGGCTTCAAAATGGATAAATTCATGCCCAAATGACTAGCCGGTGATTATTGGCTGAGGAGACCACTTTACACCTGTACTTAAAAAGCCACTGATACAGATATTGTGATGGTCACTATCCATTATAAAAAATCTACTGTATATGTTGTTGAAAAAAATGAAGCAAAAACCTGTACATGCTGATACCTAAAACAAGTTGCTCTTACTTTTTATCACCTTGCACAACGTATGTTAACTACCCAGGAGGAAAATAAAGCGAAGAAGTGTACTACTTATATCAGCTCTCCTATCGGGTGCGACTTCGGTGGCATGATATTTACTTCTCAGGTTAGGCATTTGGTCCTAAGAAATCTGACGGGTACACGATTCAGATACAGCTAAAATGATTCCTCTCATGCGATCATTTTATGAGGTAATAGTACTGGTCAAGATCAAATTCACCGGTTTATTATCCTAGATCTTCGAGAGATAGTGGAAGAAAGGAAGAAAGGATTTAGCCAGAGAGCTCGCTATCCTAGATCTTCGGGATGTAGTGGAAGAGAGGAAGAATGCACAGAAACTCGGTTCTCGAAATTCATATTGGTCGATAGGACTATCCTCCCCTCGACCAAACTCCAAGCGGGCCATCTCTCATCTCATTCCTTCCTTTTTCCTCCATTGGTCGCCTCAAACAGCAGAATCTGAGGTTCCGGCATGGCCATTCTCTTCGAAAGGCATTACTGTTTTCCCGAACTTACCCAATTTATACATTCGCTGTTTATCCAATAGAGCAATTTCCTTCCAAACAGTGAGAAAACCACGTCCATGACTGAACGGGCTAATCATCTTTCAATAATCATGAAGGAGAATTGATTACATCGTTTCGTGGAGTATATACAAAAAAAGTTACAAATTCGAGCAATTTAACACTAGGGTCAACTTCTCAATGAGAAGGACAGCCGGGTAAGATATCCATCCCAGCAAAAATTCTGGGGGCAGAGATTAAAACAGAATGTCCCAAACATTTGCAAATAAACTAACAAAGAGGCCCTCCTCACGCTTCCTCTTCAGACATGGACTGAACTGGCTCCACAACTGGGGGGATGCAGTCTACCTTGTAGCGAAGGGCCTATTTGCGAAATTCAAACTCTATATCATGAATATAGTGTACTAATACTACTTTGATTATCTTCTTGAAAAAGCAATGATCATGCTACTTTCAAAAAATATTTTTAAAGCGATAAAATATCGAAGCAACATCATAAGGCCCCAAAAGAAAAGAGCATATACCTTCTTAAAGAATGTGGAATATGAATTATCCCAGACTAGCTTATAATTTCCAGCAATGCATGTGCAAAAGTTGCCCTGCCCAAAAGGCGATTAAAAGCCAAAAGTTATTTTGCTTCTCATAGAAAACAAGCTATGGAGGACATGAACCCAAAAAAAAAAAACAGCACTCACTTGGTCAGACTCATAACGACGGTAAGGTAATATCATCTGCAAAACAGCCAACAAGATGCAGTCAAAGATCAGTGGGAAAGCAGGTGAGTAAGCTGCCGAATCCACTATAACTGAGCACAAAGTCAGCAGGCCTACAAAAAGGTCCCAAAAGAACAAGTATCTAGATAATTCAGAGCTGAGCATGTAGGCATGGACAGAACTCACGGTTTTTTCTCCAGAAGGATTTATACACTCCACACTGAATCCAATGTCCTGTCAGATGGAAGAACATATATCAAAAGATATTCTTGCAATATTCTCCAGCTTGCATACCAAAAACACTAACCATCTGGACCATGCATTCATTTTGATCCTCCTAATTCAATTACCAAATTCAACATCCTGTCTGATGTCTACAAAAGAGGGGCACTCATTTCAACTATCATCATTGCATTTTGAAAAAGAAATACTCAAGCCCAAGAAATTCAATCCACAACCAAATTTGAGAAAGGCATTTGTCTGACTCAAAATCAAGCCTAAAGCCTGTGACTTGAAGAACTTGTCCATACAATTGAGCCGAATTCAATTTAAGAGCAAGCTAACCAAGCCATGGGCATGGAAGCAATGGGTAAAAGAGATGGTAGTCGGTAATCTCTCCGTAAACAAGACTGGTTTGGTCAGTCTTGGGTCTGCAATTGAAATCACAAGTTAGTGAACATGTTCACATCATGTAGAAGAATTCTTGCTTCCAGCCAAAGCAATATGGCTGCAGCTACTTCTCAATGAATAGGAAAGTTTCAGGGCAGTTTGAGAATACTGGGGCAATTGACCTTCCACTTCAAGAATTTCGTTTACAAATCAATTAGGGTGCAATGAGTTTTTATAATTCTGTTCCGTCGACAAGTTTCTGAACATTTGAAGACGTTTGATAACTATGCAAAATTTCTATTCCTAGAACAAGAATGTGTTGGGTACAACCCTAAAAAAAATTTGTAGCATAGAATTTCTTTGAATTTTTTTAATAATTTTATTACGTTGTTCTCTTTTTTCTTTCCTTTAAAAAAAAAATATTTCTAGCTGGTCATTGGCCTTGGCCTTGGCCATGGCCAGCAACCGGCTAGATGAGGGCCAGTGACCTCGCCAGCCTTGGGTAGCCTCATTGGCCCGAGCCTTTGGGGCTTGGCCTAGCTAGGGGCTGGCAACCAACTAGAGGAAGAAAAAGAAGAAAAGAAAAGAGGAGAAAAAAAGGGGGAAAAGCTTGATTCTAGGATTGTTCCTAGGAATAAAAAAGCAACTTTTATTTTATTATTTATTTTGAGAACAAATTTATTTCCGGGAACAAAAACATTGCCAAATCGATTTTTGTTCTTTTTTTGTTTTGGGAAACAAAAGAATAAAAATAGGCACTGTTTGGGACATTACCAAACAGGTTCTTAGTTTCCACATGAATGATTTTTTAGAGCCAGTATAATAACCTCAGGAGATCATGGCTTTATAAAGGGAGGATGAAGCTGCAATCAAATACTTTTTTCTCTGTTAACAATTCATGAACTATTTGAGCTACTACTTCAACTCTTAAACCAACATATTACTCTAATCTTCCTTCAGCTGCATCAAGCAACTGCGGTCAACAGACAGTTGATCGTAAGAAAGGGCGAAAGATATGAAAAGTCACGAGGAAAAGGCAAACATAAACAGCTTGCCACCTCCCTTAGATGTGGGCCACCCAGTACATAGTCTTAAAATGCAAGATGATTGTCAAGTTAAAAAAAATCCTATTACATGAAGAAGACAAAAATTTCCCAAAGAACAAGATAGAAGATTCGACAACCCTGGGAAAGAAAGCCTCATGACTTACCAGGTTAATCTTCCCTTGTACCAATGAAAAATCCCATGCAATGTACGAGTTTAATGAATCCACCATGAAGGAAACCTAGCATAGAGTCCATTATGAAGCTTCAGAAATTTGGAGCCAAAACACCATCATCGAGGTTACAGCAGGAGCAAAAAAAGTTGCTAATAGACAAGATAATTCTGTGACCCATAACCAGATACTTTGAGACATCAATTAACCCAGTTGACTTGTGATACTGACTGAAGCACAGCAATCCCATTGTTTTATGCAATATATTTAGACTGGGACAAAGTGCAAACCATAAGTATCACATACTGACAAACTCCCAATCCTACAGTTCCTCGAGAGTCTTATCCAGTCAATTGGACTTTAAAAGCTTAACTTTTGTGCGAGGATGGTAGGGTGCAGCAAGCAGAATCCAAACTCTCATCAAGATGATGGATTTACTTACTAGGAGGGCACAGCAAAGGAAGCTAGAAGACATTGTTTTAGCTTGTGTTAGGGAAGAACCCGCAAAAAGTAAAATATTAAAAAAAATACAAAAATACAAAAATTGATTCCAACCATCAACATAAAATTGTCTACTGTGTTCTTCTTTGGACCAATCGGGAGTTTAGTTATTGAAACTCAAAATTCTCTGGAGTCTCTAAAATTTCTGAACCAACAAAACATATCTAGCATAGGAGTTAGATCCATAACATACTTTATACCAAATGGCTGGCACCCATTCAGTACGATCCATGATTAGGAAATTAAAAAAAAAGGACCAAAAATAGAATTCTAAATTATAAATCATTAAGAAAAAGAGCGATAAAAGAACATGCTACCCAAATTTAAAAGTTTAGAAGAAACACTAATCCATTAATTTCCAGCTTATAATTGTCAGGATCAACACCTCTTAATCATTTGCAGTCAGAGTCTAAATTCTTAATTAAAAATCACTAGCTATTTGGCCAATGAGAATAATGTTCCCTATATCTTGTACATAAGTAGAGATATGACAATCATATCAGTTTATTAATAGATGCTGAAAATCTTATCTTAAAAAAAAAAAAAAAAAAAACCATCTCTAATCTACGAGCAGATTCAACTGCTTATAACCCATCAGCTATGCATCAGGATCAACCCAGTGATGCCAAAACAGATAACTTGGTACAAAGGAATATCTTGCTTCAAATGCAGTTATTTGACAAGAAGGTTAAAAATTTACCTCATGAATTTTACCAGCTGGTATACTTATCTCTTTATAGTCATCATTTTGCCTGCAGAATATAACCAAATACTTGAAAAGACATATCAGAGTTATCTAACAGAAAGGTAATTACGAAATTAAGACGAATTTACCCTGCTTCTAGGGCACCTGCTTCCACTGCTGATATGAAGAAGGGGGAATTCACAAATACTTCACTAGAAGAAGGAAAAAATACTAGTCAATACGAAAAAAACATGTTGAATAGAGATAACAGTGAAAAAAGAACACATATATAACAACAAAGAACCTTTAAACAGTTTCTCTTTGTTGCTGTCATAAAAATTTCACCATGTGACCACAAAATCAGCAAACTGATAAAAGCAACTGATTTGGCATATTCTTTTTAGAAGATCAATTCTTTAGAATCTGAAAGATTGGAATATCATCTGATTCAGTTAATCATGCCGCTACTTAAAATGCACGTTGCTTTCTTTAATATCTTTCAGACACCATAAGCTGAGTCTTTGTGTGCTTAAGATGTTTTATCATAGATTATACAAAATGTCTTGTTTGAATAAAGTAATTATCAAGAAAGGACTACTATGCGCCTCATCTTCCAATTAATTGTTTGCCTAGCCTCCCAAAGATGTAATCGCAACAACCCTCTTCCAGAGGCCCACCGCCCCTCAAGCCCATTATTGTGCTTCTCCAATTTCTAATATAGAACTTTAATGGCAACTAAAAATATTTAACCATCGCACCAGCAGTAGGCCAGTAGCTTCAGGACGACAAAGGCTTTGCAGCACAAGACAGTAACAATGACTGTGGAATCCAAGTCAACATAAAGCTAATTTGGCATTGATGTGGCAGAATGCTATATGGATCAGCAAGATGTAGTGTGCTTAGTGTTATAACTCTGTCAAAGATGGGCTGATAAGATCTATAACTCATGAAGAAAGTGCATTCTGAAAAAAACATGGTTGTTTTCCTAGTCAATTTGTCGAGAAATGCTGATAACACAATTTAACTTTAAAGTTTCCGCCAGCTGCAAGGCTGTGTATTATAATAGTTTAAGGGATCCAGCACTAAGCTTCTGATAACAAAGTTGAACCATGACTTCATCAGTTAATCCTTTCCAAATAGAAGGCACAAATGTGCAGTCATTTAATACAAATGTGACATTTTCAATTGACCAATATCATTTCCACTACCCATCTGACTGTTTGAGATAGACACACCAAAATAACTAGCTAATCAGTACTATCTAAACCTAGGCAACAAAACATTTGTCAACACCTATAAAAAAATCTCTGGTTCTGGAGTTAAGTGGTCTCTAGGAGAGCAGCCTGTTCAGAATTTGGGACTCTGTAACTATCACACTATTACTACCTCAGCACATTCATGCGTCTTTTCCTTTTGAACTTTTTTTTAAGATACATCTATGCCTGAAAAGATTCATCGCTATTCAAGAGCTAAAGGTTTTGCATTGCTAGTAATAGTTAAAACCCATTTACACTTTCAGATAAGAAAAAACTTACTATGACACATTTGTTTACCATGATAAAATTCTCCTGAAAATTCGTTCAAGCAAAATAATGGTTTTGACATCAAACAGTTAGGACGGGTAAATACTCTTCAATTTTTTTTAAAAACATACCAACCTCACAAGAGACATAAATATGGACATATTTTGACCTCCAATTGCTGTTATTAATCAAGATACCAAGACATGTTTTCATGTTGTAGGTACAACATGTGAAGGATGGTTTGATATTGAACATTAGAAGATGTCGTCTAGTTTGGCTTATGAGATATCCAGAACTACTATCCCCAAAAGATAAAACAGTTCTCATACTCCAGGAAGCCTTAGAAACCAAGAGACTACTCAAAGCAATGTTCAACTGGTCTTAGCTGCCTATCCCATGAAAAGTGAAACAAAAGAAATGGAAAAGAAATGAATGTTCGGCAAAAAAGAAGAAGAAAAGAGAGGGAAATCATCAATGTAAAAATGACAACATGAACTTCGCATGCCTAACTATGTTTTGTAGTAATGGGTCCTTTTGTCATCTACAGCTCTTAACACAATTATCCTCATCATATGAAATAAGTACCTGAGAAATTTGATGAATCTCTCAAATTCGGAAGTATAGACATTCAATGCTTGCTCCAATGCAGATAACTCATCTCCTTTTCTGCTCATGTCATGATGACAATTGCATTAATAGATGCCAAAGAAGAAAATGCAAGTGTCATCTCTCAGAATCTAGATACAAAAATTTTCCTTATCAAAGGTTTACTAAGATGAAAGAAAAACAAATTAGAAAAGGGTAAGGCATCTCACAATTTCCGAGTCTCAAAGTGTCCCCAAGATAGTGAAAGAAAAAGGCGAATAAACAGAACCAGTGATGTGAGGCTGTACAAAGGAGGTCCATATCGTTGTCTTTGCTCTTCCATGGGCCTATCAGTTATTAATTAGAAACAATCAGAACTTCGTATTTGCAGGGATCACTTGCTCACTGATGTTGAGATCAATAAAAGTAGACATGACATTAGCAAGAAGAGAACTTTCGTGGAACTTACCCATCATCATCATTTATTTGCTTAATGAAGTCCAGTAAAACCTGTATTGGAAACATCAGGAAATTATTAAGAAGCTTGGCAAAGGGAAGGGAAGGATAAGGAAAGATATAAGTACATTTAGCAGAAGACATGAAAATGGATGAAGTGCAGATGCTTAGAAGTATTTATCCAATCAACACCACATGGTGGAATGCGAGTTAATTTATTGCAGTTGTAGAGCTTGCGAAATGAGCAATAGTAAAAAATCCAGCCCGAATAAGTTTTCTAGTGAATCAGAAGTCCACAAGCCTATCTAAACCACCATCAGGGCATGACAATGTACCCATCGGAATTAGGAGTCTCGTTCATTTTTTGGCCACTCTGGAACAGATTAATAAATTTATAGAGCTTATAAAACAGTACACACCATCACAGCACATGAGCAGAAAATTCATAGTAAAATATGACCAAGCAAACAGCAATTACCATGTAAAATCAAACCATCAAAATGTGAAACACTAAACTTGTGCAGTTCAATCAATCTAAGCAATAAGATAACAAGTCAACTAAACTATTACGAGAATAATTAACAGAATTACAACAGGAAAGCATAAGTGCAGTTCCAAAAGCAGGGTGGAAATAAAAGCAGACAAGGCAAGAGGTAGCAAAAAGGAATACATACTTGTGGTACCCCTACTAAGTACTTCACAAGGGTTTTGTAGACACCTGTAGCAGAACCAAGCTGGGCTAACTGTCTTCTCCTGAGACGTCATTTAATAGTTACACCGTAAGATCACTACTAGCCTATGGCATCACAACCAGCAATTAGAGAAGCAAAGATCTCACCTATCCATTTGCTGTTTCCATAGCAGAGCATATCTGTCTCGTATACTTCCACCAGAATTAATTAAAGCATCAACCTCTGCTTGCTTGTTCCTCTCAGAGCGCTCCCTTTGCTGTCTAATAAGTGTCCCCCGAAAGTCTTGAGGCAGGTAAGTCATGACTGCAGATATGGATATAATCCTCATTTAAAAGTCCTTTATGTTCTTAGCAGCATCCTATGCTACTTGAGTTATTACACATCGATCACAACAAGGTCCTTGGAATCAAATTCTCATAACACACCAACAATTTTCCATCAAATTTATAAATAAATAAATATATAAATAAAACCCTCTTTACCACACTCAGATTCTTCATTTCTCACAGATCGATCATTAACTCATCCCGTAAGATGAATGAACCAAAGTTGAGCCACTAATCGGGGGTAGTGGCACTTAAATGGAAACTGCATCTATCAGATAGGTATGCAAATTTCCAATCATAGATTAGCACTGGCTCGTAATAGTGAGACCTGTTGCCGCCATGCGTGAACATTTAAAGCTATGCCCGCAAATCTAAATGCTAAAAGCTCGTAATCCCAAACATTATGGTGCTTTTTTAAGCTTAAAAGTGACAAAAGGGAACTGGCGTTCATTATGTGAATGAAAAGCATTAATTAATCAAGACACATAAAAAGAGAGGGAGAGCAAGAGAATGAGAGTAAAACCTGTGTTAAATACACGTTCAGAATTTCTAGCCTGAAAAGATATCAACAAACTCAAACTTTCTTGAACCTTATCTTTGAGCTGGCTGAAAATGGTAGCAAACTCGGAATTCTCTGTCGTCAATTGCTGCTGAAGCTGCACTCACCAAGCGAAAGCAAAACGACCAATTAAAAGAGAAAAAAACCGCCCCTTTGACCAAAAAAAACACCCACAAGACTCAAGATCATCACCAAAAACATTCGGCATTACGTAAACATATGTACTCGCGAACTCCTAGACACATGAATATCTTACCGCCGCTGGCCAATTCGACTTCTCGAGCAAAAAAACAATCTCTTCCATCTGCTCTCGATTCTTCCACATGTTCTCGTCAATTTTATGGGGAGGCGTCCTATCTGCCTCTTCTATCAACAATTTCTCACCTAAAAAAACCACAACACACTAAACCAGCATGACTTCCACGTACCGTTAAACACGTCCAAAATCGTCCACGACACGGCAAATTAAAAGCACGGGCAAACACCACCGCATTGAACCATCACAACGACGCACACACGCACGCGATCCAGCATCAACCTCCGAGATCCTCCCAAAAAAAGCAACGACGAAGATGGAGAGCGCACCTTCGGTGGGGGGGACGTCCCCGAGCAGGTCGTTGGAGAGCGAGCGGATCCGCGAGGAGAGCGCGGCGACGTCCTCGGAGAGAGGAGGGAACGAGTACTTGTCGTAGTAGGCGGCGAGAAAGGATCTGGTTATCGGCACCAGGCCATCCATCGACGACATGGTTCCTTAGGGCCGACGGTTTCCGGCGGGATCACGGCTCCGCGCGATCCGCAGGGGTTGGGGGGACGGGGATCCGAATCGAGCTCCGGGACTGTAGCTCCGCCGCGCGCGGTGGCTCCGCCGGAGGGGAGGGAATTCGCCGCTGCAACGAAGGCCGGCAGGAGGAGGAGGAAGGAAGGAAGGAGAAGATCTCTCGCTCTGAAATTGGAAGTCCACGGGAGAACGCAATCGGGTGCCTTCCGGTCGGTTCATTTGTGGAGCGGGGTCCCTTTTTTTTTCCATAATTTATCTTTATTTTTCTTGCTAATCAAGAATTAAACGACATCAGGAAAAAAAATTAGGTATGATGAAAAATGTAATTTATAATAAATACGACATTAAGGCAGGGAAAATTTGAAATAATTTCTTTTATATGGGGTAATGTAAGTTCCCTCAATTACCATTTATATTTTTCGCAATTTCGGAAATATGAGAAATGAAAAAGAAATTGGCGACAGAGGAAAATAGAAAAGTATCTTCCGACTGAAGGAAGGAATAATTCCGTTTGGATGCACGGTGCACCTACCTTTCTTTAGCTCTTCTTTTGGCGGGTGGAGAAAGTGGGTGCGGCGTGGAATTTAATTAATGCGCAAATTAAAATTTGGGACGGAAAGGAGAGAAAATTCAAGAAAGATCAACAGAGTGCATTGGATAATGTTTCTATTCTTATAAATAATTTCTTATTTGTATTCCTGAAATAGTTTTTGAACAAAACAATACATATGATAACTATATAAAATTTCTATTTCCAAATAAAAAAAGAACAATAATGCGTTTAGTACTAGGGTGTGTGTAATCGGACCGGGTATATTCTATCCCATATTGGCTCACCCGAAAAATAGGGTTGGGAATCGTTTCCTATAGAAACTAGTCCGAGAATCGGTTCTCAAAATTCGGAATCAGTTTAAATTGATCTGGAAACGGGTTCCGAGTGATTACTCACCCGGAAACCGATTCCTGGACTAATTTTGGAATCAATTCCCGAACCGATTTTGTAAGTAGAGGTCAAAAATCATTTTTTTCTCTCGATTTCTATTCTTACTCCCACAATCACACAATTTTTTTCATCTTGACTCTCTCAAACACGCACGACACTCCTCATTTGTCATTCATTTTCCTCACTTGCTTCCCTCCCTCATTGGCTCCCTCTCACACCATCCAATGGATGGATGATGTTCGTCGCCAGTATCACATGGATTGGCTCGCCTAATTTCTATTTTATAGGAGGAGTTATGCTTGCATAAATAAGTAGCTTCATGTAGTAGTTAAACCCATGTTTATTGCTAATTCGTTGCCTTATGATTTTATTTATTATAATTAACCTTGTGGATCTTTAATTTTTTGTTTAGTCAAAAAGTTAATGTATTTATTTATTATAAGTACTTAATGTTTCAAGACAAATTAAAAGATTACATTATTTTCTTGCGTATTAATATAAAATTCGAAGTCATATAGGATATCAGGATATTGCAAAATAGGTTCCGGTGGAAATAGAGTTGACGCTTGAACCGAATCGAAAAAACAGGATGGGTTGGGTACAGGGTCAAATACAAATAGGGTCGGATATATAGTCCAAAAAGAGAATCGATTATAATATGGTCGAGTACAAGGTCTAGGTCTAGACCTTACCCACCCTAGACTTGATCACCCATATTTAGTACAATTTATAAGTTTTTTTATAATGTATAATTTATTTTAATTTTTAATAAAAAAATATGAGATCTTTTTTTTTTTTCTTTTCTTTTCTTTTTTTCCTTTCTTCTTCTTCTTCTTCCTCCTCTAGCCGATCATTGGGTGATGACGGATGGCAACGATCAGCGAACTACCGACAACAATAAAGGGCGACAATGGTGACTATCAACCGTGGGCAGCGTCTAGCGACATGCAGGGGGCTACAAGTGATGAGGCTCCATTAATCAATTAAAAGAGGAAGAAGAAGGAAAAAAAGAAAGAAAATAACTTAGAAATTATTCTTGAAAACAAAGAATTATTTTTTTTTACTTCTTGTTTATATTCCAAATCTAGATTTTCATCACTTTTCATAATTTTGAAAATAGAAAATCAACTAACATTACTAAATAGATTTTTGTTCTTTTTCTATCTTAATAAACAAAAAAAAATTGAAACATTACTAACTAGAGCATTGGGGGAATCTCGTAGCAAAACCCCTCCTCTATAGTATGTCGAGTAAAGGATCACTGCTCTAAAGCAAGCAATAGACATAAGAGTTTGGATTTGGGTTCTCATGATCATGGAAAGATCAAGTATAGAATAATTATATATATAATTTTATGGAAGCCTCATGTAAAATTGTATCATATCGTGACTATCCGACTTTGTTTATCGAAAAAGAATATAATTTATGGGGAAAATTTTAGATGAGTACGTGAAATGCTCTCATTTTCTTGAATAAAAATCTAAAGTGGATTTTATCTCGAGTAAGGGTTTAAAGTGTCATTATTTTCAAATAATAGCTTGAAGCGAAACTTTTTTAAAATAAAGATAAGAAATGATTATATTAATCTCAAAGAATGGCCTAATCTCGCTAGCCGAAATGCATTTTTGTCAATCGCTTTTCTAACTTTTTCTCCTTTCTTTATGTGACTATTGCCTCCACTTGTCCAAATCTATATCGCCATCTCAAGTTAAAAAGAAAACAAATATACGACCAGAAAAAAAAAGTTAAAAAGAAAAAAAATTCCACTCAAAGAAGTCAAGTTGACAAAAAAATCAGTGATAAAGAGAACAATCACAGAATAAACAAATAGCGGCATCAAGCAAAAAGAAGAATCTAAGACCGCTCTTGGATAATCAAGATAACTTTTTTCGGTCGAAAGATTTAAATATATTTAAATAATTTATTTTTGGTTGGTCATATTTAAATAAGTAAAGTAAGTTCGGATAAAAAAAGTAGCTTTTCAACTTATTTGAAAAAAAAAAAAAAAAGCTACTTTTTTATCCGAACTTACTTTACTTTTTATCCGCACCTCGGGCATGTTCTTAAGTTTATTAGGAGAAATTAATGAGAAAGAGCAAACGAATGAAGAACTCACAAAATTACGGTAAAAGGAAAATTTTGAATATTTATTTATAGATGATCATTCTAGAAATAAACATATATAAAAGGAAGAGCCATTTATTTTAATCATCTAGAAACAAATTAAAATAGATAAACTCCTTAATAAAATCGATATTCTAACTTTGATATAATAGAGGTATATATATGGCAAAGCTTTTAATAAAGAAGAGCGACATTCAGATGAGCTATAATGCATATCGAAAGTATGTCTGTACGTACCTTTATTCTCTTCCACGACCGTGAGATAAAAGCAACAGCATTTTCAACAATGAAATAAATAAAATTTCAAGCCTCTAAGTACATCTCTAATTGCTAGGGAAAATTACCAAAAAAATCCTAAACCTATTGTGATTATGCAAATTCAGTCCTAAACTTATTTTTTTGACCAATTAATTCCTAAACCTTTTACAATTGTTCCTGATCAGTCCATTCGGCCAAAATTGATCGACCGGCACTAAGGTGGCAGCCGGGCGGCGCCGGCGAGCATTTTTTAATAATATATATATTTTTCCTTTTTCCTTTTTTTTTCCCTCCTCCCTCCTTCTTTCTTTGGCTCCGGCGACTGGCCAGGCTGGCCGGTCGCCAGATTGGGGCGATCCGGTGAGGTGAGCCCTTGCTGGATTTGGCGAGGGCTCGCCTCACGGTCGCTCGAGGAGGCCTCGCCAAACGTGACGGCAAGCCCCCCTCGTCGGATTTGGCGAGGGCTCGCCTCGCCTAGCGAGGACTCATTGCTCGCTCCACCGAGCTGGGTGATGGCGTCAACCAAGCGCTCGTGGAGATTGGTCATCCAGTGGAGCCGCGGCTTGGGATTGGAGGTTAGCACGGGCACGGGTCCCCCGTGCCCGGGCCCCTCGCCGCCACCGCCGCCGAAGTCGTCGGGGCCGATGAGCCCCTCGTGGGGCTGGATCAGCCTCGGGAACATCAACCCCCGAAAACCCTAAGCAAAAAAGCCAACCCACCCACTGCCGTCGGACCGAACCGCCCTGCCGGCAAAACCACCCCTGGAAAGAGCTCTAAACGCCGACAAGGGGGGCTTGCCAAAACCCTGCGGATCTGGCGAGGCGATCCGGCGGGGTGAGCCCCCCTCGCCGTCACATTAGGCAAGGCCTCCTAGCTGGATCGCCTCAGTTCGGTGACCGACCAACCTGGCCGGTCGCTAGAGCCAAGGGGAGGAGGAGGGGGAAAAAAAAAAGAAGAGGAAAACGGAAAAAAATTAATATTTTTTTAAAATAAAATATTATTTAAAAATGCTTGCCGACGCTGGCCGGCGCGATGGACTAATCAGGAACAACTGTAAAAGGTTTAAGACTTAATTGGTCAAAAAAATAAGTTTATGACTGATGGCACAATTATAATATGTTTAAGACTTTTTTGGTAATTTTTCCCTAATTGCTAAGTAATAACTCGAATAACAACTAAATAAGATTAAATTGCCTGTCCATGTTGTGCCACTTCTATGGAGAAAGTACGAAACCTTTTCCCCGAAATAATAATGGATTTATTCTAGCAATTAGGATTGTAGGTGACAAGGTTTTTTATCCTTTTATTTTAGTAAGTGAAAAGTTTAGATGCGATTAAAAATATATTTATTTAAGAAAATGTCTTCAATGATTGATTCTCACGCTAACCCCCATTAGGGGTGTTAGTAACCGAATCAAAAACCGAACCGAAAAATTTAGTTTTTTTGGTTCAATTTTCATTAAAAACCGAAATTTTTTGGTTCGGTTTGGTTTTTATCAGTTAACCAAATCAAATCGAACCAACAAATAAAAGTAGAGAAATCTGAGTTTAATGGAAAAAAAAATGAAAACTGAAAATCAAAAGTTGAAAACCAAAAACCGAAAAATCAAACCGGACCGAACCAATTCGTATTTGGTTCGATTCGGAAGATTTTTCTAACAGTTTGGTTCGATTCGATTTTTCAAAAAAACCAAACCGAACCGAATCGTTGTCACACCCTTAACCCCAGGGCCATGGATTGATTGTCTTATGCAATCATCGTTAATCGAGTTGCACATTGCAACTCTAATTCAACGTGAACTTTAACCGTGAAACTCGTGTTTGGCATCATGGCATGTCACACCTTTCGTGGAAACAAGAAAGGGGTAAAGAACTTCAATCATCCAATTCTTAATGCTAGATCATCTCTAATCGGGGTGACACGTTCGAGTTACCTTGTAGAGTTGTAATTTGCCCAAACTTGATCCGCTTGACCTAAATCTAAATCTTACTATCCACGACGAATCATGCAAACACAAGTCACTCCAAATCAATTCGAGTGCCTCTCAAGGATATTGCACAATGCACAATCAGTTACTACTTTAACTTGTATTGCCTTTCTCTTTTCTCTTTATGGTCTTTTTCAACCTTCATCAAGGTGAAAGTCCGAGCTAATTTCTCCGTCCCTCCCTCCTCTCATTGATTTTATTAGTGTTTTTTTTTTTTTTTTCTTTTCTTGTTTTTTCTCCCTCAATCTAGTTTATGATTTTTTTTTTTCCGGTCTAGTTTTATATTCAAGAATTTAGACTTTCCCAACCCAGTTCTAGATTTGACCATAGAAGTTCTAAGTTTCGCTAAATCACGAAATTTTGCTATTTCAAATATAAAATATGTATTTGTTCAATAGAGGAAGCAAAGACCATAGGAGTTCTAAGTTTCATTGAATCACAAAGATTTGCCATTTCAAATATAAAATATGCGTTTGTTTGATAGAGGGAGCAAAGACCATAGGAGTTCTAAGTTTTGCTGAATTACGAAGATTTGCCATTTCAATTATTAAATATGCGTTTGTTCATAGAGGGAGCAAAAAATGTGTGTATTGTTATGAAATACATGAATGTATAGAATACATGAATGAATATTCATTATATTCATCTTATCCAATGTACTTATTATGGTACATTTGTATCAAATGTTCTAAGTACATCTCCCTATACAATGAAAGTTCCTCTCCCTTATCCTATACATGTATCATTCGATACATTGATATTAATGATAAGTACATTCTTGTTCTCCTATAAATAGGAGTTTAGTTTTGATATACAATTGACAATCATACAGAAACACAACAGTGAAATACTAGAAATAAAGCTCTCTTATCTTGCTACTATCTCTAATGTTCACTTGCTTTCTCTTCTTTAATCTCTTCTTTATTATATATTCGCAACGCGATATTTTACAACACGTTATCAGCACGGGGATCTATCGATTGAGTAAGTAACTTTTGCAAGCACGAAGATCTACCGACTGAGTAAGTAATTTTTGCAAGGTGGGTATTCTTATTATTGATCAACTTATACTTCAGCTTCTTCTATCAATTCTTCATTTTTATTTTTCTTGGCCCGAAGCCAAAATTTTAAATCTAAAAGTATCCTTCTGCTCCTGAAGTAGCGGTGGATATTTGGAAATCCTTTTAATTAATTTCAGGATTTATTTTTGCAAGGATTATGGTAAATATTGAAAAGCTCAAATTCCATATCCTGGAAGTGAGTGGAAAGAATTATCTATCCCGATGCCTTGACATGGAAATGCACCTCCAAGGGCAAGGTCTCGCTAATACAATTGCAGAGGATGGAACCTCAAATGAAAAGGACAAAGCAAATGCGCTGATTTTTATTCGTCGTCATTTGCATGAGAGCCTGCAGACTCAATATTTATTCGTTCGAGACCCGCATATCTTGTGGAGGAGGTTGAAGGATAAGTATGATCATACCAAAACTGTTATCCTCCCTCAAGCACAATATGATTGGCAAAATCTCAGACTGCAAGATTTTAAATCAGTGTCTGACTATAATTATGCTTTATTTGATATCGTTTCTCGACTAGAGTTATACAGTATCAAACTCACTGATGCAGAATTACTTGAGAAAACTTTTTCCACCTTTCATGCTTCGAATATTGTATTGCAACGGCAATACCGGCAACGTCAATTTGCCACGTATTATGAATTAATTTCTGTGCTTCTTCTTTACGAGCAAACTAATGAATTGCTGCTAAAAAATTATGATTTTAGACTTGCTGGCTCAAAAGCATTGCCCGAAGTACATGCTAACTTTGAGAAAAATACTGGCCATTTTAAAGGCTATAAGCATAGGCAAAAACATAATCCTAGAAGGGATAGCAAGAAATTTAACCGCCCTAAAAAATCAAACTTTGGCCTGAATCATGGCAAAAAAAAAAAAAAGAAGCTAAAGAAGGTGATTAATGAAAGTATTTGTCATCGTTTGTGGCATGCCTGGGCACTGGTCACGTACCTATCGTACGCTAAAACATTTTGTTGACTTATACCAGGCATCTTTAAAGAATACGGGCAAGCATGGTGAATCTCATGCCATTAAAATCAATCCTACTGCCATAACCACTGTTGAGGCCAACAATATCTCCATTGGTGGGACTCCTCTTGCTCCTGAAGTAGCAAATGCATCATTGGATGACTCTGATTTCTTTGAGGACCTCTGATTACTTTGATGAATCAGATTGGTGAATAATAATTTGAATTTTGAAATTTATGTTGTTTCGCTTTAAATGTATTACTTTTTGTTCTTTATGAAATACTTATGAATTTTATATAATATTTATCTTTGAAATTTTATTCGACTATGTAACTAATGATACTTGACACACGAAGTTGTCAATATAAATGCAAATGGAAAATGCCGAGAAAAAGGAAGATATTTGTTTGCTTGAAAGTGCAACAACACATACTTGTATTTTGTAGTAGACACTTTTTCTCGAGTATGACATTACGTAAAGCATAAATCCATATAATATTAGGTCATGTTCCAATTATTGATGGTTTTGGGAATGCTGTAATTATTTTCCCAAATGGCACAATCCTGCATATTGAGAATGCGTTTCTAAGCATTCGATCAAAAATGAATCTACTTAGTTTCAGAGATGTATGGGGTACCATATTGAGACTATTTATGAGCAAGATAAGGAATATATTGGCCTTTGCTCTTATAAGATGGGTCTGCAGACTATCTATGAGAAGCTAGAAGCTTCTTCTATGGGTTTGTATTGTGTCATGATTAAAGCTGTTGAAACCTACGCTACCACATCTTGGAGATTGGTAAGCCCTGATAAGTTTGGACTGTGGCATGATCGCCTTGGTCATCCTGGCGCTTCAATGATGCGTAGGATAATTCAAAATACAAAATGACACCCTTTAAGGGATATAAATGTATTGTTGTCCAAAGATTATAATTGTGAGGCTTGCTCACAAGGAAAGCTCATTATCAAACATTTTATAAGAAATGTTAATTTTGAATCTCCTTTATTCTCGCAAAGAATTCAGGGTGATATTTGTAGAACAATACAACCACCAAGTGGACCATTTAGATATTTTATGGTATTAGTGGACGCATCATGTAGATGGTCCCATGTTTGCTTATTATTTATGCGCAATGTCGCATTTGCACATTTACTTGCGCAGATTATAAAGCTCCGGGCACAATTTTCTGATTATCCAATTAAGAGCATAAGGATGGATAATACTTGTGAATTTACATGAATGAGTTTTGATACATATTGTGTTTCACTCGGAATCGACGTTGAGCACCCGGTTGCATATGTTCATACTCAAAATGGATTGACAGAATCCTTGATTAAACATATCCAAATCATTGCCCGCACTCTATTATTGAGAACGAATCTCAACGATACAACATGGGGTCATGCAGTTTTGCATGCGGCAGCTCTAATAAGATTATGCCCCACTCTTAGTATTTTACAATCTCCCCTTCAAATGGTTTTTGGTTATGATCCAGATATTTCACATCTACGCACCTTTGGTTGTGCAGTATAGGTGCCTATAGCACCGCTAAAAAGGACGAAAATGAGTCCCCAACGCCGTTTGGGCATTTATGTTGGGTTTAATTCACCATCTATCATTAAGTTCTTGGAACCAATTACTGGTGATTTTTTTACTACCAGGTTTGCAGATTGTCATTTCGATGAGACTAGGTTTCCATCAATTGTCAATTGGGATACCTACAATTTCCATGACTGTAAAACAAAAATCAGTTAAGGCTTTCTCCTCGAATGAGAAAAATTTATCTCAATTAGACCCAAGAACTCTTGAATGTGAAAACGAGGTGCAGCACATAATCCATTTACAGGCTATGGCCAATAGACTTCCTGACACGTTTAATGATGCTACTAAGGTAACGAAATCTCATATTCCAGCTGTAAATGCTCCAGTTAGGATAGTTGTTCCCGAAGAATAGGCTAAAATGGATCAAAATCCCCCACATTTAAAGCGTGACAGACTGATAAGATCAAAAGATATTGCTCCTCGAAAACGAAGGCGAAAGAATTAGGAATCCACTCCAGAAGAGCTTGACGTTGTGCTTGCTCCCAAATAGCTTATTGCTCCTGAAGAGGCGCAAACCCATGAAAGGAGCACTAGCCCTAGGAATACTGAGAATTCCATTACATATTATAATGAAATTTGTGATCAAAATTAAATCATCATGGATGATGCTTTTGCATTTTCAGTTGCTCATCAAATTATGGATAATGATTGTGAACCACAATCTATTATTGAATGTCGTCAAAGGCAAGATTGGCATAAGTGGGAGGAAGTAATTAAAGCTGAATTAGCTTTCCTAACTAAACGAGAGGTTTTTGGACCTATAACTCGTATCCCTGATAATGTAAAGCCCGTTAGATATAAATGGGTATTTATTCGAAAACGAAATGAGAAAAACGAGGTTGTCAGGTATAAAACTCGACTCATTGCCCAAGGATTCTCCCAGAGACCTAAGATTGATTATAATGAGACATATTCACATGTGATGGATATGATTACATTTCGTTTTCTCATTAGCCTAGCAATCTTTGAAAGATTGGAAATGCGTCTTATGGACGTTGTAACGGCATATCTATATGGGTCATTAGACTCTAATATTTATATGAAAATTCCTGAGAGATTCAAAATGCCTAAAGCATGCACTCCCCGCAATTTATTCTCAATAAAATTGCAAAGATCCTTGTACGGGTTAAAGCAATCCGGTCGCATGTGGTATCAACGCCTAAGTGAGTAACTAATTAAGGAAAGGTACAAAAATCATCCTATCTACCCTTGCGTGTTTATTAAGAAATCAAAAACTGGATTTGCTATTATAACAGTTTATGTCGATGATATAAATTTAATTAGGACTCCAAAAGAGTTAGCTGAAACTGCTGAATATTTGAAAAGGGAGTTTGAAGTTAAAGATTTGGGTAAAACCAAACTTTGTCTTGGTCTAGAGCTTAAGTATAAAGCAAAAGGAATAATCGTCCATCAATCAACATATGTTGAAAGATTGCTTAAACGTTTCAACATAGACAAAACTCACCTATTGACCACCCTTATGATTGTAAGGTCTCTAGATCCCCAAAAGGACCCATTTCGTCATAGAGAATCTGATGAAGAGATACTTGGTCCTGAAGTACCATATCTCAATACAATTGGGGCTTTGATGTATTTGGCACAATGTACGAGACCAGATATCGCTTTTCCAGTAAATTTATTGACACGTTTTAGTTCTGAGCCAACTCGGAGACATTGGAATGGAGTTAAACATATTTTCCGTTATCTCCGAGGGACCATAGATTTGGGATTATATTATTTCAAGGATTATACTAACTCTAGTTTAGTTAGATATGCTAATGCTGGATATAGATTCGATCCACATAAGACTCGCTCTCAAACCGGGTATTTATTTTGTTATAACGGCACCGCTATTTCTTGGCGTTCTACGAAGCAATCGTTAGTAGCTACATCTTCTAACCACTCTGAGATTATTGCTTTATATAAAGCTAGAAGAGAGTGTGTTTGGTTAAGATCCGTTATAACATATATTCATAATTCTTGTTGCTTAATACCGGTTACAAATTCTCCCACTATAATTTATGAAGATAATGCTGCTTGTGTTGCACAAGTCAAGGGAGGATATATCAAAGGTGATAGGACCAAGTATATCTCGCCGAAATTTTTCTATACTCATGAACTCCAAGAAAGTTGACAAATTGATGTTAAACAGATTAGATCCATAAATAATCTTGCAGATCTTTTTACCAAATCATTGCCAACATCAAGTTTTGAGAAATTAGTATATGGCATTGGTATGAGGCGAGTTCATAAGATGTAAGATTAATTAGCCCCAAAAGTGGCTATATGGCTCTATTAAGGGGGAGATATTATGAACTATGCATTGCAGCATTGATATGCGACTAATTCACAAGATGCAATAATGATTAGTCCCAGGAGTGGCTATATATACATTGCACTCTTTTTTCTTTATGTCCGGTTTTTTTCCCATAGGGTTTTTTCGGCTTAAAGTTTTTAACGAGGCAATTAATGCATCCATAAAAGGGAGATATCATAACATGTGTGCTCTACACTCTTTTTCCCTTTTGTCCGGTTTTTATCCCACTGGGTTTTTCCGGCTTAAGGTTTTTAATGAGGTAGTATCATTCGATGCACATTCGTAATGAATATGATGAATATTCAAGGGGGAGTGTTATGAAATACATGAATGGATAGAATACATGAATGAATATTTATTATATTTATCTTATCCAATATACTTATTATGGTACATTTGTATCAAATGTTCTAAGTATATCTCCCTATACAATGAAAGTTCGTCTCCCTTATCCTGTACATGTATCATTCGATACATTGATATTAATGGTAAGTACATTCTTGTTCTCCTATAAATAGGAGTTTAGTTTATGTACAATTGACAATCACACGTAAAACACGACAAATGAGATACTATAATTAAAACTCTCTCATCTTGCTACTATCTCTAGTGTTCACTTTTTTTCTCTTCTTTAATGTCTTCTTTATTATATATTCGCAACGCGATATTTTACAACACGTATCGCCAACTAGTAATGCTGTAATTATTAGAAAGAATTTTCGACTTGTACTTATCTTTAACGAAAATACGAGATTCAATAATTGGCTGCTGATTATTATACTCGACAAATTCATTCTTATGACATGTATATGTGCTTAATCCTACCGATAATGCTTTTTTTTTTTATCTTTATTTTCTCGGATTTGGTTTCATTTTGTAATATTCAAGATTTTCTATTGCTTAAATTTGTTTTTCCATGAAATTTATGCACTTCTCACACATCATATCAAGCAATGAATACAAATATCCCGAAAAAGATAAAAAACTTATCTCGCCATCGTGGAATGTAGTTAAGATCCGGGTCTCCATAACTCATGTCTCTATCGCCGTGGTTAATGGTCATGCAGATTAGACAAGATTCGCGAGACCTCAAATCAATCGTTCACCCACCTTCGACAACACCCCCTCGAGACCGACATGGGCCAGCCGCCGCTGTTGGGCAACGACTGATGATTTGAGGCTCAATTAAAGCAATTGTTTTTTTTTTTTTTTTGGTCGGTCAATTTAAAGCAATTAAGGATGAAGCCAGATGAGGACAACGTAAAAAATTAGAGGGTCAAAAGGCTCCTCCTCCCCGTTCACTTTTTTACTTTTTCCTCCTGCCGCGATCGACACGGGAAGTCAGCTTTTGGGACCGAAAAAAAAAAAAAAAAAAAAACTATTTGCAAAGTCCTTAAACCGTCGGGCCCTACAAAACCGAAACACCAGAGGAACAAAAATAAATACGAGAATAAGAATAAAGTGCAAAAAAAGAGAAAAGGGCCAAAAAAGCAAAATGGAAACCAACGCCACAGTAAAAAGAGGATGCAAACAACATAGAAGATGCGAACGCGGATGCTAAACCTCAACCCCGGCCAACGCAGCCTCCGCGCCGCTCGCAACCGCACCCGATTCGCCGCCTCCGCCGCCTCCGCCGCAGCCTGAGCCCTCATTTCCGCCCTCTTCGCGACCTCCGCAGAGCAATGGCAGGTCCGGACGCCGTCGCGCCGCCGGAGCAGCAGAGCAAGGCCAAGCTCCTCGCGGCCCTCCTCGTCGGCGGCGTCGTCGTCGGGGCCTCGCTGCTCGGGCTCTACCTCAACGGCGCGCCGCTCGGGATCGGGGCCGGGCTCGGCGGCCGGAGGCGGGGGAAGAAGCGGCCGGTGCGGGTCTACATGGACGGGTGCTTCGACATGATGCACTACGGCCACTGCAACGCCCTCCGGCAGGCCCGCGCCCTAGGGGACCAGCTCGTGGTCGGCGTCGTCAGCGACGCGGAGATCGTCGTGAACAAGGGGCCCCCCGTGACGCCCCTGAAGGAGAGGATGATAATGGTGAACGCCGTCAAGTGGGTGGACGAGGTGATCCCAGATGCGCCGTACGCAATCACCGAGGAGTTCATGAAGAAGCTGTTCGACGAGTACCACATCGATTACATCATCCACGGGGACGACCCCTGCGTCCTTCCCGACGGCACCGACGCCTACGCGCTTGCGAAGAAGGCCGGGAAGTACAAGCAGATCAAGCGCACGGAAGGTGTTTCGAGCACCGATATCGTTGGTACGGTCTTCTCCATGTCCTTGTTCGCATGTTTCTTCTTTCCTCTTGGCATTTGCAGTACAGGAGAAGTTTCTTTAAATGCTTCAGATTATGGATCCGTTAATCTTCCTTTGTTCTGCAATGTGTCTCATTGTGTATTCCAGCCTGTATATTAAGATTCCTATGACGGATCTTGAGAAGGAAAACTCTTTTCTGCTCCTATAGTTTTACATTATGGTGAATTCTGGTGGCATTGGTCCTCTCAATGGACTCCTGGAAGCGAAGGTTTTGGTAACCCTTTTTTTTCTGGAGATGCTGATGCTGTGCTTGGCGGTGTGTGTTTTAAAGATGGTGGTAACGAGAGTTTGAGCTGTGAGGCTGCTAATGAGATAACTCTTTTACCTCAGTGGATTAGATGTTCGAATTGATCCTTTTTTCCAACAGGGGCCTGTAGGATGTGCATGTTCAATAATGTTTTAGCATGTACTGAGAGTTATTCAGGATGTGTTGGTCATTTCTTTGAGTCATTCCTGTGAGCAATTCGCAATTTCTGTTCTTATGGAAGTTCCCTCACTGAAACAGGTCGGATGCTGCTTTGCGTGAGGGAAAGAGCTATTAGTGACACTCAAAATCATTCTACCCTGCAAAGACAATTCAGCCATGGTCGGAGTCCAAAAGTTGAAGATGGTGGGTCTGGTGCTGGGACTCGTGTATCTCATTTTCTTCCTACATCTCGAAGAATTGTCCAATTTTCGAATGGAGTGGTGAGCTACTGTAAATATCTATTGTCCTTATCTATTATCAGCATGATCTTGGAATATAGATTTGTGATTTGGAGATTCTGGTAGGTCACCAGAAAGAGCAATCCCTATTTCAGTTGTCAACATAGGAAGTTGCATGTTACACTTTCGGAGTAGATGACCGACATGATTTAGAAATGTCAACCTTGTATCTATAAAATGGGATGACTTGGATTAGATGGCTATTAGAAATCTGATTCTGTAAAAAGCTATCAATGCCCCTTCGCTTTTTGTCTTTTTTTTTTTATTTTCCTTCTCTCTTTTAGACTTTGCCTCTTCTTTAGTCTAACCCTCTTTTGCTGTTCTCTATTTGTGTAGAGCCCGGGACCAGATGCTCGTATAATCTATATCGATGGTGCATTTGATCTATTTCATGCTGGACATGTGGAGGTACTTATATTGCCTTTTTGCCTTTGCATAGCCGTGGATAGGCTACTACATATCATGAGAATGTTTGTAGTTAAGAGGAGGAACTATTTACCCAAAAATTCTCTCCTTTGCATTTTAATACATTTTACCTTTTCAGCTCTTTCTCAGTGCGAATTGTTAACATATGCTCTTGGGGAGGAATATCTTAAACAGAATTATGGGAGGAGGACAATTGAACAGCTATTTAGCATTAATATCAGAGGAAGAAGTTAATTGTGACAAAAACAATGCTGGACAGCTAGTGTCCCCCGTTGACAACTCTAGTGTAGTAAATACCAAGATTAGGTGATAGTCTCCAGCTTAAGCTGCCATTAATTGGATGTCTCTCTTGGAAATTAGATGATGTCACTGGCCTTTTCAAGAGTATAGAACTAGTCACTAGCCTTTGTGTGGGCTTATGATATTCTCATAAGTCACTCTGGACACATATATTATTGGTGGGCATGCCCTTCTGTTCTTCTTTTCTTTAAGCCAATAGATGAGCTGCAATATGCATCTTATCTATCATTTGTGCACCTGATAAGTCGTTAGAGACCTTGATACTATCGTCAATTTCACCTAGACACAAATTGCTTTCTTGTCTTGCCTTTCCTTATTTTTCTCTTAGTGTTCTAATGTGAGGTTTATGTTGTTCTCCACATATTCATTGCTAGCGCAGTTAACTGCAGCAGTTCTTGTTCCCTTTCAAACGCTGAGTCAGGCAGATGAAGCCAGTGGTTAGTATAAATGAGAAATGTTGAGATGTCCGCAGAACACCAAGGTCTGTGGTTTTGATGTCTACTTTGTGTCAGAAGTTTGAACCTATTTTTGCGTCTTTGTTTATAAGATTTAGGGGGAACATGATTGAGAAGGCACAAGATATCTACCCAAATGAAAATCAAAGAAAGGAAGCTAGACAAGCTTACAAGAAAGCATAGACCTGCCAACCTGTTAAGTGACTATTTATACACTTTGAGCACACATACATACAGATCTATGATAATTGATGTTTCAGAGTTAAACTACAAGTTCAGTTTAGGAGAATTTGATACCTATAGAAAACTGTCTATAGCATCGGCTAGTTTTATAGTAGATGATGTTAGCTTGGCTTTTCCATAAGCAGTGGTTAATTTGGTATGTTCACTGTCTACTATGTCCTACACTGGCTTTACTTCCAAAGGTCATAAGGTGATAGGGAAGAGTATAAAATAAAAAACCATGAATATAGAGATAATATGAGGCAATGAATAAAAAGCAGAGGGATTCCTTTGCTTTTCTTTTTTATGCAGAACAAATTGATTCCACTAAAATGTCTTTTGGGTGGATCTAGTAAAAGCTACCCAGGAGATTCTATTGGTGCTACTGAAAGAGAAAGATATAGGATGAAAGCCTTCCGAAGACGTGTCTTTCCTTTCTGACGCCCTCTGTTTCTCATGCATTTCAGGGCCTATTTGCTTTCAGGCTTTCAGCTATGGCTGTTGTACACATTTTGTTTTGTGATATAGTTCATCTTGCGCCTTTAATGGATTGCCATTGCCAATTGCTTGCACTTCGCGAAGATAATGTGCTTTAGTGTTTATACTGGTAAGTATGAGCTTGCTGAGAAGTTTGTGGGTATTGTCACTAACTTTGGTGTTTTGTACAGATTTTGAGGGTTGCACGTGGGCTTGGAGATTTTCTTCTTGTGGGAATACACACTGACCAGACTGTCAGGTTGTAAACTCTTTCATTTACTTTATTCACTTGTTCAAGGTTTTGTTTGGTTCATGTCAATAACATGAAACTCTAGACCCAAAAAAAAAAAAAAAATTACATGAAACTCTAGAGTTTGAATGTTCACTTCGCTTTATGTCTTAACGTCGGTTGGTTTTATTGCCAGTTCACATGGCTGTTGCAGTTAGTTGGCGTAATCTTGCAAATGCTAAACAGTCAGGATTCTAGCCTGAAGACAGAATTAGTCTACCTTTTCGAAGTTGTGTGGATTTACGGTTTATTCTCTTTCAGCCATGTCGCACAGTCCTAATCTTATTCCAAGAAAGGCAATGGCAATCATTAAATGTGCTTCCCATTATGGAGGTTGATAGACCACTATTTTCAGGGTGACTAACTAGAACAATTGCTAGTTTATGGGTGAACTTGTTAATACAATGCTAATATGTTTAGTTTGCTCTTTCCTGAGTTTTTACTTCCATTCGAAAGTTGCTGCCCCACTGCCTAACCATGTCCTCACCACTGATAAGCGGTTTTGCGAACAGATTTATTAGGTTGAGGGCTGGTAAGTTGGCCATCAAACCTCTATAAAATTCCTTTTTTTTCAGGCTACATAAAGTTTGAATTGTCCTTAGGTCCAGACTTTGTCAGGGGTTGAACCTGAGTCCTCAAACCGACCACCCAAACCCTTAATACTCAGCCCTGTGTCCAGTGGCTCTCTCTAAAATACTTGGAGAACTTCTGGACTAAAATACACAAAATTAACAAAAAAGGAAGGTACTTATCAAAGTTTGACTAACATGTCAGAATTCTTGAATACTCATAATTAAAGATATTTTGTAGCTGATCAACTTTAATAGGCAATAATAATCACATCTTTACAGATATGTTTCTTCTATATCATTCTTCCAGCAATATGCATGCAGCAGTTTGCAGAAAATATCTATTTTTTGTTAGCATTGGAAATAATTCACAACTGGTACCTGCACTATTTTATGTCTTGATCTATGAATGACTGTATAAAATCGATCATATCGAGAGTGTTTGTATCCTCTGTTAATTCAGAAAATCAATAAAATAACAGATAGAACTCGTCTATGAGTCACCATATTCGTATTATCACATGCACTTCTAGATATCTTCAGTATTTCTCAATGCTTCGATTTCCTCCCTGTTTTATAATGGAGTCAGAAGCTTTCCCTTCCCCTTTGCTTCTTTTTCTTTCACTTCTTTGTAGAATTCTCTCTTCCTCTCCTTCCCTCCCTTCCTCCCAATTCCAGTGCTTGTTTTGCCATTACATGGCTTGAGTTATTAGACTTAGTTATCTCTTGCAGATCATCAGTGTATATCTCTAGTGTAGGATTTATATGGCTTCAGTAGGTTTAATGGAAAGTAGGATGTTTGATGCCGGGGAATCTTTTTTCTTTCAGTAAAATGTTTTCAATCAAGACAGTATTAAAACTGGTGCACTATGCAGGTTAATTTGGTCCCAATCATGAGGCACCACTGTCTAATGATGGAGATTAGATCCCCTTGATTTGGTTCTGAATATCCCATGAAGCCACTGATAATATTTGGTTGCATAGTTTACATGAGTTTTCATTAGAGGAAAAAAAGTTTTGGATGGCCAAGGACTTCTGGGTGCTGAAACTTAAATGCTTGGGCATGATGGTCATGGATATGACCTTTTTCTTAATCAGTTAGATTTTCTCCTGTAGATATGTCGCTATTTGAACACTATAGGCATTCGAGTTTTCAGGGAATTTTTTGAACCATTGGTTTCTGTAGGTTATATTAATAGGCCATTCCTATGCTGGACTTGCATTATAGGTCTTTAGTATGGTTACCTTGTGTGCTCAATGAGCACTATTGCTTTGACTCCACAGAAAGGCGGTGCTGTTCCATGAGATTTTTGCTGCTGTCTTTCTCATAAAGATGAGTTATGCAAGCTGAACTTGTGTGAGAGCATAGTTTAAGACAATTAATAGTAGAGGAAGTCTAAATCTGAAGAGAAAATTAGCAGTAAAGAGGTAGGAGAGAATACATAAATGATGGTGGAATCAGCAACTTGATCGTTATAATGTATTCTTCCAATCATCAATGATGCAAATTTTATTGGATAGACATTTTTGTGGAGTTTATTGGGAAGATTGTTCTTTGGGGTTACATAGATTTGGATAAAATCCAAGTAAGTTGCTTACACCCATCTTAAGTTACTTGCTTTTCTTTGATGTTATGTTGGACTTTGTATTTGAAAAGTAAACTAGAATGACGTGGCAATGGCTATATAAATTGTTGCTAGCAAAATACATTCCTTAAATATTCTTCTGTGAAAAAAGTGCTCTTTTTGGTTAAAAAATGATAAGATATATTTTCGTGACAGTGGCGTCTCTGATCTTGAATTACTCAAAGCCCTGCTGGTTATTCATGTTGAACTTATCCACTTTGTGTTAATTTCTTCTGAAAGTTACCAAAGAGGGCTTCTCTTTTCTTGTGTTATCTCTAGAGCTTCCTTTCTGTTAGTAGTTTTGGGAGCTTTGTGAAGTCAGACCATGCATATGTACAAATCTGCCTCTAATATGATTTATATGATATTCGCTTACTTCGAGTCTAATATTAGCAGTGACTCCTTGTAATTATTTGTGGTGATTGGGTTATTGTTGCTAATTTTTGTGGATATTTCTGCTTGAATGGTGTTAATTTATCTGCTTTCAGTCTTAGTTTTAAAGCATTCACTCATGGATTATATGTCATGACAATTGTATTTCACATTAATGAGACTTTGATGGGTCCAAGGTGGCTTTTGGTTTGGATTTCTCAGACTTGACACATTTGCGGTTTGTCCACATGGCTTTGCAGTGCTAAAAGAGGAGCACACCGGCCAATTATGAATCTTCATGAAAGAAGCTTAAGTGTTTTGGCATGCCGGTATGTGGATGAGGTGATAATTGGAGCCCCATGGGAAGTGTCCAGAGATATGGTTGGTATACTCTCTGAAGCTATATACTTTAGGATGAGCTTGATATATTGTATTATTAGTTGCTTTTGTCAAATCTTTTAGCAATATCCTTTCTAAATTTTGAGGGTGTGGAAATGAAATTGTTAAAATATTATGCATGGTGAATGATTGTTAAACTTGAGGTGGATATTGCGATTTGATGTACAAATTACTCATCTAGAGAGAAAGTGGGGGGTTATGTCACAATCCGAGGGGCAGAGAGAGCAAGGGCTCAATGGATTCTCAGGCTATCTTTTTGAAAAGCACTTATGTACTAGAAAGATTATCTCAGATTTCCCTTTGATATCTCATTTGCATTATATTAGCAAGACTTCTATTCGTCACTTTAGGTTATAATATCACTAACTTGATTTCTTGTGCAGATCACAACATTTGATATTTCCTTAGTTGTCCATGGAACAATAGCAGAAAACAGCGATTTTCAGAAGGTGAACTATACCACATGGCTAGTTGTTAGACAATTGCTTATTCTGTTAAAGTACTATGTTCTTTTGTTTGTGAATTACCCACATTAATTCATAATGACAGGATGAAGGGAATCCGTATGCTGTTCCAATCAGTATGGGCATCTTCAAAGTCCTGGAGAGTCCTCTGGATATTACAACTACAACAATAATTCGAAGGATTGTAGCAAATCACGAAGCTTTCCTGGTAGGTCCTTCCAGACATGTGATTTTAGCTCTCTGTATTTCCTAGGTGATCTATGGATTATACTGTCTTCTAACTTTTCAACGACAATCAAAGCGCTATACATATAAGAAAATAAATTGTTCTTGGCCATTGCACATTAAACTATGTGACTATACTTGATCCTTGCTGCCAAGGAGGTGTATTATCAAGGTAATTGACCTTATTTGATTTCCAATGAATGTTGTGTATCCAAATTTTATCAAGGAACCAAGGCTTGGCCTTGAGGTGGTTCAACGATACCGACATCCATGATATCTTGTTTGATTGCTGTTTTCACCTTCCTTGTCTTGTCTAAGACATTGTTTCCTGTGGGCTGTGTTTGCATTGTAGAATGCGAGTTTTATCTGCCCTGCAGTAAAAGACATTAGTTGGTTTCCATGGAAGAAGTTCAAGGGGTGCTTAGTTGACAAAGATATAGAGTTCTTTCTTTGACCTGTACAAAACAAGATAAATGGAATTCGTAAGTACAATGACTTGTTTTTTCTTTCCTGCAGAAACGCAATGAAAAGAAGGCAGCAAGTGAGAAGAGGTACTATGAAGATAAGACTTATGTTACCGGCGATTGATGTTGGAACATCTGGGGCACCTCCATGGTTTATTGCGCCAGCAACTTACCTTAATTTTTATTGCAAATTAGAAACAGATGCAGATTATTCTAGGATAAAGCTTGTGTCTTATAGGGATGCAGCACTGTATACGGCTCAATTGGGATACTGATCATGTGATGATCGCATGTACTTGATGAGTTTGACTTGCCATACCCCTCTCTCTCTGTGTGAGCTTGATCGGTGTCTTGCAGTTGAGTCCACCATTGTGGTAGAGTTGTAGGGACGAAGAAATTAGGTGGGTGATTTATCAGATATCACAATCATTCATTCTTGTGTCGTTTGGGTCATTCTTTGTTGTTTCCCAGCACCTAAAGCAATTTTGGATTTGTTGACCGCATACGGTAGGCCTTTGCTGCCTAATTACCGTGATACTGGAAGTGCAAAGCATGAAAGGGAAAGAGAGCCAAAAGAATTATGGTTGTTTGTCGTTATGACCTTGGACATCTGAAGTAAATTAATTCACATGTTGGTGGAGGAGACTGGGAACAGGACCGAGTCAAGTGAATAACGTGTTTAAGCAGTGGAGGAAAACGGCAGTAGTTTTAGTGCTTGTGAATAGGCACGAGGAGGGCCAGAAAGTGCACTTCACGATGGAGGGTTAATTTGCACGATGCTGATGAGACATCACGTTCGTTTGCAAGTTAGGTCATTTCTGTCGAAATCATGCTGTCAGGGTGTCGAGTGTTCAAGAACTACCATTGTGAATATATGTCTTGGATGATTCTGATGCAGCTTGACATCATCGAGCCTGTATCTCTGGACTTAGAAACTACCAGGAGATAAGATCGCCCTCCTAGTTGTTATATGGATCAACCGAATAAGTCAAATCTGCATTATATACATTTGCTTTGTCAACCCCGAGGATGGGTGAATGATGAATATACATCATGGGATCGAAACTGGAATGAATTGACGAACATTGGGATGGCCCACGGCACTTCCTAGTGATTTGAGAGTGAAAAACATGTTGGAATTGGAAATGGTAGAATGGAAAGGGATGCGATTGTTGAAACACCCATGCTGATTTCATATGACCGATGAAAAGTGAGTTAGGTTGCTCTTTGAGTTTAAGCCATGGCATTTTAAGTTTCAGACCTTGTTAGGAATATGGAATTCAAGGCTTCTGCGAACAAAATAAGATTGAACAATAGGAATTATATGAATGTGGCTGACAGTACTATGTGCGTCTCTCTCTTCGTCCTCTGACTATTCATTCTCTTCATCGTCTAAGAACACAAAACCGTTGTGTATGGTTTCCTACAGATCCGATCCAAGATCATGACAGATGCCATTGCGAACTCTGGGTCGAACCTGGGTTGCACTGCCAAGCTGAACGTGTCATCCCTGAGCAGGACCGTGTGTTCGCTCTCTTCCTCGATATCTTCGCCAAGAGCTGCTGCGTGGAGCTCCTGATGAAGCATCTTTGCCTTGTGAACGACCCTGCGATCGCGTAGTCTAGCGCCCAACCGTGCTTTGCACACCCTCTGAATACCACCTCGGCTTCAATGTTGCCCTTCTTGTGAAAGAGCAGTGGAGTCCTCTTGGCATAGTTGTTCTTTCCCTCATAAGGAGTGCCACTGTCATTGCATGCTCAGAGCCTGTTGACAACATAACACGATCATTAAGTTTCACAGAAGAATTGGACAAAATTTCTCAGAGAAAATTGTGGTTTGTTGCAGATTTTTGTATCTAGAGCCAATTCAAATCTCAAAACAATATCGATTACTCCCTCTGACAGCCTAGCAAAGTTTGAATCAGTAGGAACATTAATATTGTGCATTAATTGGAGTATACACACACACACACTATCAGTTACGAATGATCGGTAGTATAATCTAAGCGATCGCTTTTGACGATAAACAATATAAATTGGGAATAGCAAGAGTCTACCTCCAATTTTCCGTTGCTCTATGCAATCTAATATCAAAATGAAGGTGAAATTTAATTTCTCCTAAAGTCATAGCTGCATGGAAGCAAAATGTTTTAGCGTCAAAACTAAGCTGCTTCATGAGGCATGGTGTAACATGAGAGAATCAAATCACCTGAAGTCTCAAAATTAGAAGGGCATTGCCAACTCCATCCATCAGCATAAGCCCTAATGTCAAGGAGTTGTGGAAGAGATCATTGATCCAAGAGGTTGAGGAATACGAATAAATTTCTCTGGTGAGAGAAGGTTTTTGTGTTTATGTGCCTATGTTAATGTAAAGTTTATCAATCTGTTCTTGATGTGATGCAGTCTGTCAACATTATTATACTGATGAGGAGTATGAGAAGTACTCGACTGATCCCGTAGGTACCCTCTCAAGTTTTGTCTTCGTAACCTCGGAATAGATACACTTTTTGTTTGGTTTTTTCCGTTATAAGAGAATACACTTGATGCTTGTTGCACATGACTTTATTTGTTGGCTAGCTTTTCAAATTCTCCTTTCCTGACTGAGTTGTTCTACCTATTTTCAGACATGGACCAAAGAAGAGACGGATCAATTGTTTGAATTGTGTAAAGGTTTGATCTCCGCTTTATTGTGATAGCTGACAGTCTTCCCTCATTTCACATGGCGGAGGAACTAAAGGATCATTATTATAGTGGTAAGTGTCTGTTTTTGAGGTTGAGTGAAGGTCCATTCACATGAATTTTCTTGTTTTTTATATTGATGGCTATTGTGCTGTGTATGTTTAGTATCTCGTGCTCTTTTGAGTGCTAGAGCTCCTCCTGGAGATACCCTCTTGCAAAGGTTGGTGATGAAGAACTAAGCACCTATATTATATTTCTGATAGTCAATTAGGGCCCTGAGTTCACTTTGCACCCGAGTTACATGATTGCCATGCTCATCTATTTCTTCATGGCACAGGAACCTTACAATATGTCACAGGAAGTAGAGTGCAAACATGCCTTGTCAATGGTCCTCTCTCAAACAAAACAGCAAGAGAGAAAAGATGCAGAGGTCATTATTTTACTATGCCTTTTGGCAGAAGAATCAAGCATTTCTTGAACAGTGACTGGTAGATTCATTGATGAGCAAACATCGACCTTTTCTTTTGTTTCTCATTTATTTGTTGTTTTCTTAGGTCCTAGCAGAAGCAAAAAGGATAACAGAGTCATGCATGGCTGCTGAGGTAGGTTTATTGCCCTATTGCATATCTTTCTAGTTTTGCTTTCCGTTTTCAGGAAGATGAGTATTTATTCTTAATGAATAAAGAAGCTCTGGTATCCAGAGGAGTATTTATTCTTACTCCAATTCCGATAGTGCAATTGTGCGAAGTTTCTGGAGATTGCAGTTCTTAAGTCTTTTTTCTTCATTTACAGGGCCTTGAAGAGTCTGAGTCAACTGTAGCAGCAAATATTGGTCTAGAAAATAGTCAGAGAGCTGCTGTCACTGGTGATGCTGTAACTCCTTCAAATGCTACACTTCCCTTTGTCAACATTAATGGCAGACAATGTCTTCGCATGGTAGGCTCTGTTTGCATCTAAGTTGACCTTCTTTTCCCCTTAAAAGTTCCTTTTGATTCTTTTCTATTATTCTGGTAAGTCTGGCCCAGTGAGTAGTTTACTGCTGTCATTATTTCCGGTACTAAACTTTTAACATCTTTCCACAACTCTCTGAGAAAATTTCAGCTCTGTGTGTACTTGAGAACATATGCTCTTGACCAAATGGTGCAAGCTGCAAGTGCATTTGCTGGACTTTGGACAATCAAGCGGGTTGAGCAGACGTTGCAAGAACTTGGGGTATTTTTATTTCCTCTTTCATGGAATGGTTTCAGGAACCTTTCTTGGCAAGGGAATTTTATATAGTCGTTATCACATAATTTCTTATTAGGATTTAAAAAGAGTACTTCCTGCTCTATGTTATGTGAATGAATGTATTGTTCATTTTTGCTGTTGCAGTTAAGCCTTTGCTAGGTCTTAATTCTCCTGCGACTTGGTAATAAATTTCAAATCTTTTTGTCAACAAGTTTACATGATTATTTCAATTCCCTCTATATTCAGGTGAATTTGAAAACAAAAGTTCCAACCAAAGCTGTTTGTGTAGAGCATCTTGAATTAAGGAAAGAGATATTGACTCTTCTAAATCTTCAGAAGCAGGTAATGTCTTGTGTAACCATAATTATATTCGTCTCTGTCTTAATCTTTTGATTTCTGAATTTTTCATGAGCAGATTACGTATCTATAAGCTTTTAAATTTTCTTTCAATCAAAAGTCTTGCATTTATGTTTATATCTCAGTAAAAACAACATTTGCTTATTATGTCGTCAAACTCATTTATCATCTGCTGTCATGACATTTGGATTAATACAGGTAACCATGATGGCCTGGTGTAGCTGTTATTTAGTTTCTGGCAGCAATTGCATTTTGAATTGCTTGATATGCCTGCCAATAGTACCTGGCTGCTCACCAACCATAGATTATATGTGTTTTAAATAAATAAAGAAGTAATGTTCATTAAGAAAATTACACAAGAAAGGAACACACATAAAGAATAGTCAGATTTGTTGAGTTGGAAAATTACAAATTTGAAATTTTCATTAATGCACATGCCCACTCTCAAATTTCAGCTTCCATATAAGGAAGCAGAAGCTACGTCTTTTCAGGACAGTCCTTACACAGAAACACCGGGCACCCCAAAGTTCCGTATCTCGATACTTTAGTGAACTGAGATGAAATGTAGTTGAGCCACTGCAATTATTGCTTTGCATTTGCTACTATTGTTCTGGACTGTCTTCAGTGTCCCACAATTATACTGCTCTCTAATTTTCTTTTATGATTCAAATGTCTCTCTTGATAACAGCGCACGTCCTGCGGGACCAGGATCGGCCATTTATGCCTGACCCTCTTAGTTTTGGAGGTATCTATTGGTGGTTATTGTCAATTTCCAAAAAATCATTCTGTGGAACTTTTTGTTGTTTCCTATTAATAGTCTCCTGAGATCAACCTCTGCAAGTGAACCCTAGACCTGTAGCTTGAAATGATTGGGTTAAGATACATGAACGAATTGCAGGTGATAGATTTGGCAAAAGCGACCAGAAACGCAAGGTAACCAGGTTCTCCGATTGAGATAAAGATGTACTTGTTCTTGTACAAGGTCCAGTGCTTAATATCACGATTCTTTTCCCTTTTATAATAAATTTGGCATCTTCAGGCACCTGGAAGAACATCAGAACCTGCACAATCCCCATCTCAATCTAAAAGGCCCCGCAAGATGAAGGCTTCTGACATCTAGTTGTGGGATGATTGAGTTTCGGGCTATTGGTAACAGTGGCTTGTGGCATGATGGTCTGATGCAAAATTTATGCTTCCTAGATGCTTGGTCAATGATTAAGCACAAAAAGCAGATGCAACTCCCTCAAGATTGCTTCTTTTTGTCAGATTTGGAGCTGATCGCAGAAGCTTAGACACCAATGCTGAGCTTTTCCTGGAATGAGACAGGTACATGTGACAATTGCTTGTCAACGTTCAGATGCCCGTCCTGAGCATGAAAATCCTGCTTCCTTACTGATGTTACGTATATATAGAGTGACTTTGGTGGCGATCTTTTGTGGATGAGGGTTTTTCCCATTAGCATCATCTTTCTCTGGAAGACGTGAGACACTAACTCCACCTCCTGCAGAAACGCAGTGAAAAGAAGTCAGCAAGTGAGAAGAGGTACTATGAAGATAAGACTTATGTTACAGGTGATTGATGTTAGAACATCTGGGGCACCTCCATGGTTTATTGCCCCAGCAACTTACCTTATTTTTTATTGCAAAGTAGAAACAGATGCAGATTATTCTAGGATATATCTCGTGTCTTGTAGGGCTGCAGCATTGTGTAGGGCTCAATTGGGATACTGTTCATGTGATTGTCACATTTAGTTGATGAGTTTGGCTTGCCATATCCTCTCTGTCTCTCTGTCTCTCTGTCTCTCTCTCTTAGCTTGATCGGTGTCTTTGCAGTTGGGTCCACCATCGTGGTGGAGTTGTAGGGTCGAAGAAATTAGGCGGGTGATTCCTCAGTGACTCTGGGTAATCACAGCCATTCATTCTTGTGTCATTTGGGTCGCTCTTTGTTGTTTCCCAGCACCTAAAGCAATTTCGGATTTTGTTGACGGCATATGGTTGACCTTTGCTGCCTAATTACATCGGTACTGCAAGTGCGCAAAGCATGAAAGGGAAAGAGTGCCAAAAGAATTATGGTTGCTTGTCAATATGACCTTGGGCATCTGAAGCAATGTGATTCACCTGCTGGTGGAGGAGACTGGGAACAGAACCGAGTCAAGCGAAACACGTTTAAGCAATGGAACAAAAGGGCAGTGGTTTAGTGGCTGTGAAAAGGCAGGATAAGGGCGAAAAAGTGCACGACAGAGTAGATTGGCACGAGGATGATGAGGTATCGTGTGCAGTGACGAAGGTGAAGGCAGTTTATAAATTTTATACTAAGTTGGATCATTTTTGTCAAAATCATGCTGTCAGGGTATTGAGTATATGCCATGGATTGATTCTTTTGCAGCTTGACATCATCGAGCTTATTATTTCAGGCTTTGGAAACTACCGCAGCGAAGATTCCCATCCTAGTTGTTATGTGGATCAACCAAATAAGTTTTGCTTGGTCAAACCCGAGGACGGGTGAATGGTGAATACCCAACATGTAATCAGGACTGGAATGAATTGACGAACATCACGACGCCAGCGACCATTCCTAATGACTTGAAAGTGAACATTTGGGAATCTGGAAATGGAAGAACGGAAAGGGATGCAACCGTTGAAATAGAAATGCTGATTTCATATGATGGATTGGAAGTGAATTAGGTTGCTCCTTATGTTTAAGCCGTGGCATTTTAAGTTTCAAACCTTGTCAGGAATGTACAATTTACAAGGCTTCTGCGAACAAAATAAGATTGAACAACTGGAACTCTATGAATGTGGCTGACTGTACTATGTGCGCCTCTCTCTTTGCCCTCCGGATGTTCATTCACCGTCGTCATCTAAGAACACAAAATCGGTTTATAGGCTTTCTTACAAATCCGATCCAAGATCACGACAAAAGCCATGGCAAGCTCCGGGTCGAACCCAGGTTGCACTGCCAAGCAGAACACGTCGTCCCCGAGCAAGACCGTCGTGGTTGCTCTCTTCCTCGAGATCTTTGCCGCGATCTCTCCCGTGGAGCTCCTGATGATGCAGTTTCGCCTCGTGAATGAGCCTTCGATTGTGAAATCTGGCGCTTGACCGTGCTTCACACGCCCGCCCAAGAACACCTCGGCTTCACTTTTGCCGTTGTTGTGAAAGAGCAGTGAGCTCCTCCTCATGGAAAATACTCTCAAATTGGGAGTTTTCTTTCCATAGTCGTTCTCTCCCTTGTAGGCGTGCCACTGGCATTGCATGCTCAGAACCTGTTGACAACACAGCACCAACATTAAGTTCCACTGAAGAAAATGGACAAAATTTCTCGGAGAAAATTGTGGTCTTTTGCAGAATTTTGTAGCTAGAACCAATTCAAATCTCAAAACAATCTCAATTACTCCCTCTGGACAGCCTAGCAAAGTTTGAATCGGAAAGAACAATAACGTCAAGCATTAATTGGAGAATATATGTATATTATAATCCAACAGTTACGTTCACAGCTCTTTTCTGAAAGCCTAGACTCCTTGGAAATATCGATTGTATAATCCGAACGATCGCTCGAACAAGAGAAACCGGGAATAGCATGAATCTACCTCCAGTTTCCCGTCGCTCTACGCGATCCAATATCTAAACGAAGGTGGAACTTAATTTCTTCTAAAGCTATATAGTTGCATTGAAGCAAATATATGTTAGCATCAAAACTGGCTAGCTGCCTCACGAGGCATATGACGAAACATAGGATAATCAAATCACCTTAGGTCTCAAGGTTAGAAGGGCATCCCCAACTCCATCCATCAGCACGAGCCCGCCGCCTCCGGACGCGCACTGACCTCTCCTCGAGTAGTTATCGACCCGGAAGACCAGCCTCCCGCGGTTATCGAAGACCGTGAACCCGTCGGTCCCTTGGAAGCTCATGCTCGATTTCTTCCACACGGTGAGGTTGCCGCCGCCGCCTCTGCCGCCGCCGCCGCCGGGGTCCCCATTCTTCTCCCGGCGCGACTGGTACTCGCACCGGCTCTCGTCCGGGTGAATCCTACACATGACTGCCTCACCAATGACGACAAACCCGCGTGGAGAGACCGAAAGGAAAGAAGAGGAACGTGGGGGTTTGGGTTCTTGAAGGCGAGATTCAAGTTTCTTGTGTGAAGCATACGTTTTATAATTGCAACTTTTGGGGGTCAAGACTCGATAGGGAGTGCTTGCACAGAGAGAGAGAGAGAGAGAGAGAGAGAGAGAGGAAAGGTCCTTGGTTTCGGAGAGCTGTATCGCTCAGTGGCTAACACTACTCAATTACGTAGGACCCTCCCTTTATGCCGCCATCAATGACGCTGTTGATTTTTGAAAAAAAATCAACCCATCTTCATGGCTGTCTCCGGGAAGCTGCACCACCAGTTTGCTTTACGTTCTTCAAGAACTAGCGTTGGATAAATGCCCTAATAACTCCATGATTTTGCATAGAATGTGGGGTGAATTAGCTCTCAAACTAGAGTTAAAATTCAATCCTTTTCTTTTGGGGATAAAAATATAGGAAACTTTATTTATTGGGTTTTTTTTTTTTGGTAAGGTAAAAGATGAGGAGTCTTTATCTATTGGGTTAATACCATAAAAAAATTAAATTGATATAATTGCGATAAGTTTATCCCAAATTAAAATTTTGACCACCTTTATTATCTATTAGTTTCCATTGAATTGGATTAATATGCATTTGTGACAAATGAAAGGTAAAATCCCGAGTTGATACACTTGTGCCATCTAATTCGGTAATTTAACCTTAAAATTTAATAAAAATTAACGAATGGTAAATTTATCACGAGTATATAAGTTTTCTATAATAAAAAAAATGGTTAATACCCTGAAAAACCCCAAATTGATACACCTGTGATAAATTTACCCCAAACTAATTTATTTGATGGCAAAAAACCAAAAATTGATAAATTTATGACAAATATATCATCTGCTAAATTGGATTAATACCGCAAAAAAATCACAAATATTGTAAACTGTGACAAATAGAGTGTAAAATCCCAAATCGGTGTCTTGGTGAACTATTACTTGTCATTTAACTTAATAATTTAATAGTAAAATTTAACAAAAACTAACAGAGATTAAATTTGTCACAAGTGTATCAGTTTGGAGTAAATTTGTCAAAAGTATACTAGTTTGGGATTTTTTGTGGTAAAAAAAATAGTTTGGGGTAAATTTGTCACAAGTGTACCGGTTTGGAGTTTTTCAAGGTATTAACCCTAAAAAAAATTAAGTTAAAATAAATTTATCACATACGTATCATTTTGAAGTTTTTTATGATATTATTAACCCTTATTTATTTGTGTATAGTACCCCAAAAAACAATACTACAAGCTACACCCGGCGACACTAACGAAAAAACAGAAGTTTTCGTACGCTGAATTATCCATGAAAATTGAAAATTGCACTAAAGCTGGAAGAGATAAAATTAAGAGATGAAAAGGGGAGTTTTAAAGAAAAAGCATGAGGGTGGGTGTATATAGAAATGGGAGAGTTGTCTCATCTTTACAAATACGTGGGGGACTTGTACTATACAAGTGTATAAAATCTTTAGAGATGATGAGGCAGAGAATTTGGTCCCGGAATTAAGTGAAGTCATCATTTTGTCTTGGCTTCGAGTTCCAACATGGCCATGACTCATCTCCAACATCGTAAAAGGAAATCTCACCATTTTTTTTTGGGGGGTCTGCATAAACTTAAAGTCACGCTGACATCAAGTGAGAGTAGTTCCCCACCCTCCACGTGAAAATAATTCATATTTTATATCCTTAATTTTGGAAAATAATTTTTTCTTCTTCCATTTTTTTTCAAAAGAAAGAAAGAAAAAAAAGCAAGTCTCTCTCTCTGTGTTTTTTCCCCTCCTTTTATGTGGATGATTGGATTAGAAGCTGGCATTGTCTACGAGGAAATAGCACAAGGGATGTGGACAACGACCTAACATTTAGTATTTTTTTTTTAAATCTTTTTTTGGGGGGGATTAATTAATTAAATTAATTTTCTTTTAGGGTTGCCTTGGTCGCATCAACTTATCAAAAAAGTTCAGTGGGGGAGAGTCCCAAGTTTCTAAACTAACCCTCGATGACGTCGCCTCTTCGATGCACAAACCTAGGACGACTTAGTGACTCCAAAATGGCCGGTGTTATTACTTTTCCATTTCGAAACGTTTAAACAGTCAAGAAACGAGTTCATCGTTGTTCGTCGAACACGATCGTCCGAGAGACAGGTGAGCTATACGGACGTCAAGAATGGGACACTTTAAATGTCTATGGCGTCTTTCTTGGCTTTCGATATAATTCACAGTTCTTAATTCTTAGGGTTTGCTTTCTTTTTCTATATATTTTTGAGGTTACCTATATGATATAATATAACGTTCCATTTTACTAATGAACTTATCTGCTCAAAAGAGTTGAATGCTTGATGATATGATCACATGATCTTGGAAAAAGTACAAAAAAGTTTTAAACCTATTATATTGGTACCAATTTAGTCCTAAACCTTTATACATCGGCATCAATTTAGTCCATCCGGCTAATTTTGACCTGTTGGTGCTGACGTGGACATCGGCTGTTGATCGGATGCTGACGTGGCAATTTTTAAATATTTCTTTGAATTTTTTCCTTTTTCTATATTTTTCCTTTTCTTTTCTTCATTCTTCCTCCTTGGACTGTTCTAGTGGTGGTAGGCGAGGGTTGCGGCCCTCCCCAAGCCTCTCCCAGGGCTGCCGGAGAGGCGGCTTCACTCGGTTCTGGGCAAGGCCAGCCTTCACCTTGGCCTTGCCGCGAGCAAAGGCGACCTCGCCAGCCTTGCCCAAGGCTGTGGGCAAGCCAACGTGGCCCTCGCCAGGCCTTGCCATGGCCATTGCTCAAATCTCGATGAAGCTGCCTTGCCAACAGCTTTGGGAGAGGTTGGGCGAGGGCTACGACCCTCGCCGGTGGCTAGCAAGGGCTTCGAGGTCCTCACCCAGTGGCTGGCGAGCCTCATCAAAGGCCCGCCAATCACCGTTGGAGAAAGAATGAAGAAAAGAAAAAGAAAAATATAGAAAAAGGAAAAAATTCAAAAAAATATTAAAAATTGCCACGTTAGCGTCAAATCACTTATCGATGTCCACGTCAATGTTGGCAGGTCAAAATTGGCCGGATTGATTGAATTGATATCGATGTAAAAATGTTTAGGACTAAATTAGTCAAATTAAAAAGTTTAGGATTGAATTGGTACCAATGCAATATGTTTGAGACTTTTTTGTACTTTTCCCATGATCTCATGTAATAATTCAAGGGATTGTTGAGTTGACAAATAAGAAGGATTATGTCCCAATATATCACGAAATCCCTAATTTCGACGTGGGTTGATTGTTGCATTTGAACAAGAGAATTGGACTCTATATCTGTTTAAAGCCGTGACCGAACTACAACTGTGCTCAACTGCGAAGTAATGTTACTTGTATGTGGCAACATCCTAGAATCTAGGTGGAGTAGTTTATTAAATCCAGCAGCTGCGCAACCATGAGAATTAAGCAATTGTGGAGCGTATAGCGAACATCTTATTGGCTACCACACCCTTTTTCTTTTTAAATTGAACCTACTATGAGAAATTCATACCGAACTTTCGTTTTGCAAATGTCATAGGAAAGCTAACTTAAATATCATTTCACTTTTTTTTGGGGGGGGGGGGGGTGGTGTGGAGAAACTCATAAGTGAGAACCTTAAAAAAATTCAGCTGTGCTCAACTCCGAAGTAATGTTATGTTACTTGTATGTGGCAACATCCTAGAATCTAGGTGGAGTAGTTTATTAAATCCAGCTGCACAATCATGAGAATTAAGCAATTGTGGAGCGTATATGGAACATCTTATTGGCTACCACACCCTTTTTCTTTTTAAATTGAACTTACTGTGAGAAATTTATACCGAACTTTCGTTTTGTAGATGTCATAGGAAAGCTAACTTAAATATCATTTCACTTTTTGGCCGGGGGAGGGAAGAAACTTATAAGTGAGAACCTAAAAAAAATTCCCTATAAAATCTTGATGTCCTTGAAGGAATCTCTCCAAAGGAACTTGTTCAATGGAAGTTAGGTGTTCATATTCAAAGTCCTTGTGATCTTCCCCCCATATATATTGTTTCTTTCCCTCCCACTAATGTGCAACTTGGTCATCACGCGGGGCTAAAATAAAAATCCTTATAGGCCAGAGGTTGATTGGCATTGGAATAAGGTCTCCTTTGTCCTCTTGTTCTCTAGCTCGATGTCGACATTCAGAAAACTCTCATGAAATCTCCCCTTCAGAAAACTCGCATGAAATCTCCCACGTGATCGCATCGGACATCCGGTCAAAATTCGATCCTTCACTGCACAACACTTAAAAAAATGCTCAGTCCGCGGAACTAAAAAAACAACAAGTTGGTCAATCAGTGCCGTTCAATGTGAACCAGGAAATGGCAAACTTACCAAATGAGTTGTGCCCACGCAGACAATGTCCGATTAATAAGGCATAAACCAAGTAAAATATGGGGACGATTAGCGAGCATTTTCAACAAAATGGACACCCCGAGAAAGACCAAGAAATGGGGGGTACGACCAAGAAAGGAAAAAAAAAGGAGCAGGTGATGTGAAAATTGCCCACGTCCGAATCGAAAGAGCCTTTGGCTTCTTCTACAACTACCGTGTAATGTTCTAGTTTCCTAATTCCGATTTTTCTTGATATCCCATGTGATATTATATGTACAATTTGCAAGAAAATCTTGGGGGTGGTGGTGCCGGTCCTAACGTGAGGTAATCTAGAAATCGAATGGGAGATTCTTGCGATGACTAACGAGGGTGTTTACGTCTAATTATATGCAAAGAAAACGACAGAAGTGGATGCTCGTGAAGTCGTGAGTAGACAGATTACATTATTGTTTGATGACATTCTTGTTTTTAATTCGTGGGCAATTCGTGGAGGACGATGCTCTACGATGTCGTGCCAAGATCTTTACGAGTCATGCCAGCAATACCAGCCAGTTTGAAAGACAAGGACGCGTGCTTTGACTGACGCCTCCAATGGCGGTTACTATTAAAAAATCAAGAGAGGGAACATTCCCTTTTCTGTTTAAAAAAAATTGGGTGAAAGAAGAAAGTCTTTTTAATTTCTCATTTAGTACATTCTTTGACATCGGGAGAATGATGCTGATCTTCACGTCTTTGGAAGATTCTCCGAATTGACCTTCGAGTTTGGTTTGATCGCCGCAAGATTTCCGCCTCATGAATTGGATTCTTTCTAAAAGAGAAATAAAAAATCATTTTCCTGTTGAAAAGAATGAAAAGAGAAGGCTGATCTTTGCATCTCACGTTGAATTTGAGAATCTTAAGTTTAAAAATTAGAGATTGCTCGTTCAAATTAAGCTGCTCTAAGTTTGGGTTATCTGAATGTGTCAAAAATCTAGACTAAACCGGTTCATGAGATTTACAAGGTATTTCATAAGTTTCCAAACAGCTACCGGATCTCCACTCTCGCATCTCTAGATTTTAAAAAATTATCTAAGTTGAAATTCTGTAATAGATTGTGACCCTACAATTCAAATTCCATTTTAAGAGGTTTCTTTTTCAAAAGAAAATAAGAAGAATTGTCTCATTGGCAAGAGAGCTAATTGATTCACGCAATACTCGAACAATTGGAATGAAAAGTCACGAGACTTCGTCATATATTATTTAGTATTTATCTTAAGTTCATCAATAGTACATTTACACCAAATCTAGATAAAAGCTAAGGAATTGATCGAACATTTTTAAATGGAGACATCACAACCTAACATTCATTTTTTTTTCTAATTAATATCAACCACCCCGTCCTATATACCTTAGTTTAGAATACAGTACATAGACATAGAGACATAAAAAAAATGATATTCCTGAGTGCGCTGACGTCATTTCCTGGGCAAGGGATTAGCCTGGCTGACGCAAGAAACGGGAAAGAAGCGGACCATGTAGTAGTCCTTGAACAAATTGAAGTCTACGTACGTACTACGTATTATAGTTGCATGCACTTCGGCCCGTTGGATCCAGGTCAAGGTTGGCATTACGGGTTTCACAATGGAAATGACACAGCCCATGGACGAGCATAATCCAAAACCGTCCAATATAGAGCTGTGTCCCACACAAGAGCCAGCTCACGAGCTGCCCATGATCGATCCGTGGACGACCCTTGATCAATACACAGTCGGCCCCTGCGCAATGCGGACAAAAGCCCGTGACCATCCACCTACTTGTGTCAGGCGGCCCTATCCTTAATTCTGACATGCCCCTTGGGCTTTCCCCAGATCTAGAGTCATTGAGTGGCTTAATGTACAAACTTGTAATGATGATATATGTTCAAATGCCACCGTTGGATCGGAGGGAGGATCAACAGCTGAGATGAGGACCAAACTTGTATAAATAGGGACCTTCCCCCTTATTGTGTTCAAATTGTTCATAAGCAAATACACTCACCCCTTGTTCATACAATCCTCGTGTTCAAGTGTGCACACGTAGGAGGCTGACTTGAATTGAAATCCTAAGGCCGCAAGGGTTTGTAATTGTTCCGAATTGACCGACCTGTAATAGAAACATGATGGATTTGGAAGATGAGACATGTTTGGGCCGGTTTGGGTTTTTAGCCTCCTGCTGGCTGGGCCGGATGACAGGGCCCGTAGTGTCGTGGGCACATGAGATGGGCAGTTTCAGGATACCGAGCTCAATTTTGGCCCGCGAGAGAGATGTATCCCGTCGCGATGACTTCGACTCCCCCTCTCGTGATATTTCCTCTGAACCAAGACCGATCGAATTACTGAGACGGCATGGATGGATCGGAAGCAGATAGAGGCAGGCTGCTCCCTTCTTTTATCGCGATAAAAGTGCTTTACGGAAAATCATTTTCGAAATGGCAAATGAATAGTAAAAGGGTATAGGACCCATGAAAATGTCAACACTTGCAATAATGAGGAGCTATAAAGCCTATGATTTCTATGCACATTGTGTACAGCCTCTATCAATTGAAGAAAAGAAAAAAAAAAGTAATGATATAGAAATTACACATTGTGTACAGCCTCTATCAATTGAAGAAAAAGAAAAAGGAAAAAGTAATGATATAGAAATTACACAAGACATGAATCACAAAGTGTCCCCCAAATTTCAGTATATACCCTCACAAAAGCAAAAAGACCAGGCAAAGATTCTAACAAAGTCGTTGACATCCTTTTCCAATTCGGATTCAGAAGCAGCATAGGAAAAAGAGTGAGTGTAGATGATGCTAGACAGCACAGGATGCGCAGTTGCAGGACTTGGGGACGAAGGCGCACACCCCGAAGGGCTTGTTCGGGAGATGGCAGTCGATGGCGAAGCAGCACGGCATCGTGGTGCACACGGGCGCCGGCGTGGCGGCCGCACAGCACTTGCACGCGAGGCAGAGCTGGAACGGCCCTAGCAGCCGTCTCTCGGCAGCCCTATAGTCGTGAGGGAGCTCGAGGACCCGGGGCTCCACCGCCGCAGGCCGGAACTCGAGATTGTCGAACGCACGGGATCCTGGCATGTCCACAAAAGATGTGGTTTTTTTTTTTTTTTTTTTTTTTTGGGTGGTGGGGGGGAGATTGAATTGATCAACAATGGAAACTCTATCTTATCCAAAACAAACAGGGAGGGAGGATGGTTTTAATTTATATACCTGGAGTCCTGAGGGAGAGAAGTAGAGCCACTAGAATGATCGTTCTGGTGCAACAGTTATCGAGGATGGAGTTGTCCATGGAGAGGGAGAGGGAGAGGGAGAGAGATGAAGGGGAGGATTGTGATGTGTGGTGGGAAGGGTTGAAGGAAAGGGGATTTGCAGTGGGAAGTGAAGTTAGGTCAATGAGTGGATGGAATTGGGAGCAGACATTGGTGGGAATTGTTCATGCACAAATCCAACAAACAGCAGTGATATGATGGGGACACCAGGCACACAGGAGTCGGTTCTGATTTTGATTTGTCCATCGATATTTATCTCCCTTAAATGGATCCCTTCTATAGACGGGAAAAAGAAAATCGAGGACCGTCTAAAACCAAAACGGACTGACCAGAACCAATAATTTTTAAAGAGAAACAACGGTTTCAGTGTGGAATTGTCCACTCGCCTGCCCATTCGAACCGGCCTGATGTATACATATATATATTTGATTTTTACTCATTTTAAAAAAAATGAAAATCCTAAATCCCTAATATGCTGAAACTCACTCGTCTTGTCTCGGATTCTCGAGTGCGTTTGGTAACGTTTACATTTAAAAATTGTTAGGGAAACAAAAATAGAAAAAAGTTTTTTCATTTAGGAACAATTTTTGAACAAAAAAACAAGTTTGGTAAACTTGTTAGGGAATAAAAATAAACGAAAACACGTTTGGTAAATTTGTATAATTTTTTTATTTCTTTTATTTTTTAATATTTTTATTTTTTTTTTACTTTTTTCTATTTTTTTCTTTTTCCTTTTTTCTTTTGGCCGGTTGTCGGCCTTGACCATGGCCGGTGGCCTCGCTCAGCCACGGCGAGGCCGAGCCTCGCCGGCCATTGGGCAAGCTCGGCCTCGCCGGATCTAGGCGAGATCAAGCTCACCCAACCCGGCGTGAGGTCGGCCTCATCGGGGGCTAGCGAGCCTCGCTATGGCTGGGCAAGGCCGCCGGTCCTCGTCAACCGATCGCCGGCCATGACCGAGGCCGGCGACCGGCAAAAGAAAAAAGAAGAAGAAAATGAAAAAGTGTTTCTAAAGTTTGTTTTAAAAACAAGAAACAATTTTTTGTTGTTTCTTATTTATGTTCCCTTTTTGTTTCTAGACAAAAAAATAAAAAAGGAACAGAAACGCACCCAAACGCGTTTCTATTCATTTTTTGTTTCCAGGTACAAAAAAAGAAAAAGAAATGCAAACAAACAGGTCATCAGTGTCTCACTCTCAACTCGGTCTCTCCACCTCATTCTCCGTCTCTTGACTCACGGCCTCTTGAGTATCTTTCACTGACTCACGGACTCTCTGTGAATGATACTAACAAGTCTAATTATGCTGATGGAGGTCCACCGCTACAGGAATGATAGCGGTGGAGGATTAGAAGTCGTTGGGTTTGCTAGAGGTAACGTTATTGGATAAGGACATCGCGGTTGGGCGTCGCGTGAAGTTTGGTGGGACCAATTTCCCGAGAGAATTAGACTGGTGATTTGGTTCTCAGGTGAATTCATGAAATCAACAAGTAGTTTTCGATTCTAATTTTTAGAATCGGTCTTTAGTGGGTGATTCTCGATTCTAGGGTGCAAACCCCTATTCAAACCATGCTTACCCTTAAATTGATAGCTCCATTTGTTTTACGAAACAAAAAAAAAAGAATTAATTTTTTTTTTTGAAAAATAATTAGTCAATAAAAAATATTTTCATTATTGTCATCAACTTTATTTGAAAATGGAAGATAAAAATATTTGTCATTCATATATTTTTAAAAGCAATGAGTGATCTTTTTGGAAAACATTTATTTAAATCATTCACTTTTCATGAAATAAATACATCATTTATATATAATTTTTCTTTGGAATGATAATGGGACAGAATTATGAATTTTCGCTCCATGCTCAATTTGGTAGCCGGTTTGGGACGAGAATCGCGTTTGGTAAATTTTTTGTTCCTCAAAACGGTAAAACCTTGTTCTTCTCTTTCAACATCTCGGTTGCCATTCGCCATCGCCATCGCCCCGTCCGCCGCCGCTGCCGCCACCCGCCTCGCCTCCGGCCGCTCCGCCGTCGCCGCCCCGTCCGGCGAGATCGCCGGAGGCTCACCGAACCCGGGCGAGGTCCGGCGAGCTCGCCGGAGGCAAGCCCGGCCACCGGCGAGGCTCGGCCTCGCCGATCCGGCGAGGCCGGCCTTGCCCGGCCACTAAGACTAGCGAGGCCGACCCGGCCCGACTGGCTAAACCTCGCCCGTAATAAATGGGGCCGCCCCGCCCCGCCGGTGGCCAAGCCGGCCTCCCCGAGGCCGGGCGAAAGCCCATTAATTTAGTCCTCCGGTGAAACTGTCGCCGGTCCGGCAGAACCGGCCAAATGAAGAAGAAGAAGAATAGGAAAAAAGGGGAAAAAAAGAAAAAGAAAAAGAAAAAGAGGAAAAAAGAAAAGAAAAAAGTAAAAAAGTAAAGAAATTATTTAAAATTTATTTAAAAATCAAAAGAAATTATTTAAAATTTATTTAAAAATCAAAAGAAATTAATTTGGAAAAATCAATTAATACGGTACTAAACGCAATTCTATTCCCGAATCAAAAATTTTGAACATTCTACCAAACACGTGTTTTTACTCGAGAATCGTTCCTAAACGAATAAAAAGAATCGGTTCTTATCGAAATCGATTCAGGAACGAATCGTTACCAAACGCGCCCTTAGTCCTAAAGTTTTCAATCGTCTGAAAATTGAAAAGATAAGAAGAAAAAGGGACCGACGATAGTAAAAGGGTAAAGAAGGTAAAAAGAGAGACGGTGAGGAAAGCCATAGAAAGGAAGAGAAAATAAAACTTCGCCTGTACATGCCTCGGACGTCTCAACGAGCCAAAGTAAATCCCCTTTTACAATGCCAAGGATGCAAGCCCTTCACATGCAATGCCATCACTGACACCAATTATTGTTGCGGACTGGAGGCCATTGTTGTTGGCCTAAATTTGAATACATTACAGAACGATGAAATGATATAATCTGTCATATATGACATAATATAACACAACAAAGACAAGATATATGACGAGATGATATGACAATAATCATAAATAAAATAATAATGGTGAAATAACATGATATTGTAATAATCACGTACGAATATAATGTAACAATGAAATGACATGAGATGAAAGCAATCCCCTATGTCTTGACTTGGCAAATGTGAGGCAATACTTACCGATGAAACGGCAAGACAAATTAAATGCGGGACGTAACAATTAAACGATATGATACCATAATAATTATATGGGACTTGATTGTTTGATGATTAGATCATGTCATGTCGTGTGATTTGTCATGACACTTTATTAGGCGTATCGGGTACGGCACCTTTGTCGGCGCCTTTCATTAAACGTTGTCTCGTTTCGAATTGTCATATTCGGATCACATCCTACATCACGCCGATTGACTCTCGCTCTTCCGCCGGCCCGTTTGGCAACAGAGATAAGAAAGTCCGGCCCGGGGGGTGGGAATAATCTTATCCTAGGGAGCCAAACACTGCGCAAAAGCGCATGCAGTTTCTCGTTCCTTCTCCGCTCTTCCATGGCCCGCCATGGACTCCTGAATTTTCTCCTGACTCTCTCGTCAAAGCGCCAAGTGTAAAGCTGGTTTCTTGCATTCAATGGTCTCACGTCGCTCTCGCTACATTCATCACTTCCATTCCAGCACCTTCTTCTTCTTTCTTCTTCCTTCTTCTTCGTCTTCTTCTTCTTCTTCTTCTTCGTCGTTGTGAGGGCGTGACGAAGTTGTTCTGGTCTGGTCGGTCTGGTTGCGGATTCATTGGTACGTACCGAATTTTGGTTTCGGTGGTTTTGAAGAGAGAGAGAGAGAGATGGGGAGCTCGGAGTTCGCGTGGAAGCTGCCGGATCATCCGAGGCTGCCGAAGGGGAGGACCGTGGCGGTGGTGGTGCTGGACGGCTGGGGCGAAGCCGAACCCGACCCGTATAACTGCATCCACGTCGCCGATACTCCTGTCTTGGATTCTCTCAGAAAGGTACAGTTGGTCTGCCAGAAAATACTCTTTAACGTCTCGGTTTGGTGCGTGTTCGCTTGCTGATAAATCTAGTTGGCTGTTACCTGTTAGGGCCCTCCGATGTGGTGGGGTCTTTCTGACTCTAGCTCGTTATTGTTTGTCTCTTCTTAATATGATGATGGAGCTCGAGTTGGAATTTACTCGATTCTTGCATGTTTTTGCCTCAGAGTGGTACCACGTTTGTGATTTTGTCCCAGAGAAAACAGGGGATGTTGTCATTTTGTCATGTACAGTGTACACACACAAGGCAAATTCAACGAAATGCCTTGTATATGTATGTAAGCGTAGGCAAAAATCGGTGGCTGGAGCTGGAACTGACTTTTGTGGTCATGGATTCCTGTGTAAAAGGGTGCTCCTGACAAGTGGAGATTGATAAAGGCTCATGGAACTGCGGTGGGGCTTCCCACGGACGATGACATGGGCAACAGCGAGGTCGGTCACAATGCCTTAGGGGCCGGGCGCATTTATGCGCAAGGGTTAGCTTCTTGCCCTGTCACGATGCTTCTTTCCGGGATTCATGTTGAGTATGTATTTATAGCAGAATCACTTGCCATGCCATGACATTTCTCGATGGAACAGCAAGGTTACATATCTCTGGTGTCGAAGCATAAAAAGTGAATTTGTATTTCCAATGTTATGCGAATTTGTGTTGGATTTATAAGTCGTCACTGAAAATGAAGGGCTTGATTACCGATATTGTCGTGGTTGGTAACAGGATAAAATTAGTTTGGCAACTTCATCGTGAAATTGTCTCTCTTTTGTATGATTTCAGTTGCAGACTCAAATAGAATTCAAATACTTCTCTTTGAAAGTAGGAAACTCGCTTTGCATTATATATAGGTAATTCTCGTGTTAGTGTATATCCTTTGCCTGAGTTTTTGGACCTTATAACTGAAGAAAACAAGGATGTGACATGAGTCGGCCAACTTGCATATTATGGTTGCCCCAAGTTTAGACAAAAAGGTTAAAGTTGATCGTTCATTAGTAAACTGACTAAAAGGAACTACTATGGTATGGGTGGCCACATTGTGTACTATTAAGACATCCGCATGTTATTAATTATATCCAATCTACAAATCGAGAATGAGTAAATTAATGAAGAAATGTCAACTAGATTTGTTGAACAGCATAAAATTGGGATTATTTGGCCTAGTATAATGGATTTCTAGCAATATCACTTCTTGAAACCTTGATATTCTGTGATCTAATTGATTGGAACATTTGAATACACCAACTTGACTGAAATGTGCTCATCTATGTATGCTGCATGATGCGGTGATTGTGTCTATTCTAGACTGAGAATTTGGTCAGTGAAATGGTAGAACAGGAGATTATAGCTCGTCAAAGTGTTCTGCATTCCTTTATTCATGTGCTCTTGGCATCGAAATACAGAACAGCATTCTGAATCTCATCCATTCTTGATGCAGTGCAAAACTTGTTGACCTAGCCCTAGCTTCTGGAAAAATTTATGATGGAGAAGGTTTTAAGTATATAAAGGAGTGCTTTGAGAATGGAACGTTGCACCTAATTGGGCTATTAAGTGATGGTGGTGTTCACTCTAGGCTTGATCAGTTGCAGGTTGTTCCAGTTCTTGACTTAATCTCTCATCTTTTCGGGTTTGGTAGTGGTTGTGCCTATAAAATTCAGTTCTTCTATCTTTCTTGTGCAGTTGCTTGTAAAAGGTGCTGTCGAGCATGGAGCTAAAAGAATACGAGTTCATATTCTGACTGATGGCCGTGATGTTTTGGACGGTTCAAGTGTGGGCTTTGTAGAAACTCTTGAAAATGATCTTGCAAAGTTACGTGAAAAGGGAGTTGATGCACAAATCGCATCTGGTGGAGGTCGCATGTATGTGACCATGGACCGTTATGAGGTAGGTTACAAATGAACTTTAACTGGTTATACTGAGCACAATGACTTGTCTGAAACCATCTTTATGCATACCCATAGATTTTTGTCCCAGAGGAAGATATTTGCTGGGTACCTTCGACGTGAAGATCTGCTGGGGCATTTAAAGTAGCTTAGTAAACTCACCAAGCTGTGTTTCTTTTACAGAACGACTGGAATGTGGTTAAACGAGGATGGGATGCGCAAGTTCTTGGTGGAGCTCCTTATAAGTTTAGAAGTGCTGTTGAAGCGGTAAAAAAGCTCAGGGCAGAGCCTAATGCCAACGACCAATATTTGCCTCCTTTTGTCATTGTTGATGAGAATGGGAAGGCTGTTGGTCCCATTGTGGATGGTGATGCTGTTGTTACATTCAATTTTCGAGCAGATCGTATGGTCATGCTTGCCAAAGCACTTGAATATGAAAATTTTGACAAATTCGATCGGGTTTGGTTTCCAAAAATTCACTACGCTGGAATGCTTCAGTATGATGGTGAACTGAAGCTTCCAAGCCATTACCTTGTCTCTCCACCAGAAATCGAGAGGACATCCGGTGAATACTTAGTTCATAATGGTATCCGAACATTTGCTTGCAGGTCAGCAAACATCAATTTGCTCTTTATAGGTATAATATTGCAGGTCTTCTGTTTGCGTGTGTTGGAAGGGGGGATGTTGGGTATTTTGTCAACCATGGTAAAGAAATGTTGTGAACAATTAAAATGAGAAAGAAGATACTTTTATTTTTCTTCACCTATGTCCATATATCTCCATGCTTTCCATTATCCTGAGGCAACATCTTAGGATTGAAGCTTATTATCCAGTCTCATCGATGATAAAAAAACAGTAGGAAACCAATTCCTCTGTTTGGTAATTGGTAGAATGTTCTTGGATGATATTTTCTATTTCCTGCAATGCTAGTTGGTTCCGACACTTGTTATTATCTTATTATTGTCGTTGAGCCATGCATCTGTTAATCTATACATTTGTGTTTCACCAGTGAGACTGTCAAATTTGGTCATGTGACATTTTTCTGGAATGGCAATCGGTCTGGCTATTTTAACCCCGAATTGGAGGAGTATGTTGAAATCCCAAGCGACACAGGAATTCCATTTAACGTCCGCCCAAAGATGAAGGCAGTAGAGATTGCTGAAAAGGCAAGAGATGCCATTCTCAGTAGAAAATTTGACCAGGTAATCTAATGGAACTTCTTTATGGATGTTGAGAAAATGGCTAGGAACCGATCCCTTCGTTTGCATGCATAAATCAGGTGAGGGTGAACCTACCGAATGGTGATATGGTGGGGCATACAGGAGATATTCAGGCGACGATTGTTGGATGTAAGGCTGCTGATGAGGCCGTCAAGGTTTGGTCTCCGCAAATCTACTATTCTTTTCCCCGCCGGACTTTCATCCGTTTCCGGCCTTTTCTTCCTCTTCTTTCATTAGTATGCAATTCTTTTTGGGCTGCATAGCATGTTGGCACTTGAGAGGAACTCAGTCATCGTCTTTTCCCCGTCTATTGATTGTAATCTTTGTTCTCTTACCAATAATTTCGCTTGTCTGAGTGTGACCGCGTTTTAAATTGCAGATTATCCTAGATGCAGTAGAGCTGGTCGGTGGAATTTATGTTGTTACAGCAGACCATGGGAATGCCGAGGACATGGTGAAGAGGGATAAATCTGGGCAACCCCTAGTCGACAAGAGTGGCAACATTCAGATTCTTACTTCTCACACCCTTCGACCGGTAAGTTTTGTTGTGTTATTTCTTTGCTGGTAGGATTTGCCTTGGACAACATGGACATTCTCATCCCAAAAGTGGATCAGTCACCTAAATTTAGCGGAAGCAGCTTTTACGTACCATATAAGTTCTATCTGTATTGAAATTTTGGTCCCGGTATTCAATTCCAGATTGGGTCCAGGCAGTCATAACTTGAAGTGGAATTGTTTGGGCAACATGGATGTAAGAGGGGAAAAAGGAAAGTATGTGCTACGATTAGCCTGGCAAGTTTTGTTTCTGCACTCTGAGATTAACAATCTGTGTCGGAACTCTGGCACGCTTGCAAAAGCAAATACATGGTTGAATCAAAATGGCCTCTCCTAGGAAGATGAACCTTGAGACACTGAAAATGATGTGTTTTGGGGCTTCTCATTCACGTAATTCTGCATATGGTGGTGGAAATATGTGCATGTGTTTCTGCATGTGGAGGTTCTTTTGTGGTCGATTTTAGTAATTGGTAAGCCAGGCGTGATCTTGAAACCGATCATTTTGAATATTCTGTACATCTTAATGAGTCTGGACAGTCGATTTCTAAAAATTAACTATTGTCATCGTTCGTGCCCAAAAAGTTTGCTTCAGGCATGTCCAATATTTCCGTGTACCTTTTTGTGATCTTAAGCTCATGTGGAGGCTGATTTTAGGGGGTCGTTTGTGCTAGGTGCCGATCGCGATCGGAGGGCCAGGACTGGCACCAGGCGTCAGGTTCCGCCGGGATTTGGCTGAGGCTGGGCTCGCCAACGTCGCTGCCACCGTGATTAATCTTCACGGGTTCGAGGCTCCCAGCGATTACGAGCCCACCCTCATCGAAGTGGTCGAGTAACCCTGAGCCTCTGCCAAACTCAAATGACAGAGCTAATATGCATAGTTTCGTATTGTAAGGAGTCTACGTTCATGATAAAATAAGCTATTGGTCCTCCCGGAGTGTAGGGAACTCTTTTGGAGCCTGAGCAGTTCAGCCTCCGGTTGGCCATGTTTAATAAGTTAATAGCAATTAACTACGGCTGATTAATAGTGGTCCTATAAGATAACAGAACAGATGTCTGGGCACCTCCTTCCATCTCATGCAATCTTAGGTTGACTTATTCAGAAAAAAAAGAGTCAAATTCATTCTTGCAAGTAACCGTACACCGAAGAAAAATCGTGGCATGTTGGATTTGTTGTCGGGTCGTTTTCCGATATCTTAGTTATGTTTGTTATATTGGACTAAAGTTTTACGTACAAGCATGTATGTGTTGAATTTTGAGAAGGGATCAGTTCCTCTCTTTCAAGCAAAAGGCTTTTAGAGATTTTCCCGAAAAGATGCTTAGAGATTTAAGGGAAATTTTCGGACAACAATGATGGATAGGGACTTTTAGCCTTTTTTTTATACCAAAGATAAAAAAGTATATGACACCTGGGAGAGTTGGTTTGATGACTGTCGGTATAAAAAAATATTTTAACATTTAGATTGTAATTTGCGTAGGTGTTTTTCCAAAAGGTAGGGCCGTTCTAATAGTAATTTCTATAGTTGTGGAAAGATACCATAGGTGTCGTGTCATCCGCGTGTTTGACCTTCGAGATGTGCATGTGCCACGGCAGAATCCGACTCGTTCACGACACGAGCCATGCTCACGTCCGATCGAAGGTGCGTGAATGAAGGGTCGAAACAACAGCGTCCACCCATCACGATCCACGTCGAATCGTGGTGCATTTCTCACACGTCCCGCGTTACGATTGGTCGAGTCGATCTTGTTATGGGTCTTACTATTTCCTACCTTTTTTTAATTTTTTACTTTTGCGACGGTGACATGGGACTTTTGATTTTCATGCACGAATTTATTCATGCCCATCCCATGAGATGGCGCGAGGTATCGGACAAAGACTTTCCCTGGTCTCTTCGCGATTTTTTCAGCACGGATACATCCAACTTCTTGCACTTTATAGTAATTTCCTTGCAAAAGAATCGTGGTGGACAAATTTATAGAATTATTGGTCGATGGTTCTTTGTTTCTACTTTATTGCGCTCGAGTCCCGCGATGAAATCTCCTAATTTTTTGATCAAAGATTATCATTATTGAGAGAGATAAAAAGGGTTCTAGGAGATCGATCATAAAGCCCCTCAGCAAATCGATTATTTTTGGGGGGAAATGGCATAATAGGGAACTTTTCCTGAACTTTATGTCTTTTCTTATTCACATTTGTCCTTCTATCAAAATTATAAATGGAAATAACGATGGAGATGTTAAGTTTCCGTTAGATGGTGTCCTCCTTGACGTTCTAAAAAATTTAAAATGGTCTAGAAATGATGAACATTACAAAACAAAATAAATATTAAAAAATAGAACAAAGGACACTTTGAAAAATATATCAAACTCTAGTTGCGCAACCCGTGATAGATCCGACCTTTGATTAATAAGTAACCCCCACGGATCACTAGGGGTTGCACGAATTTGGTGACGGCTGGTATGTAAGTACTCAGCGGCCCTTTTTGCTGTGTCGTCGCTGGTGGCACTGTTTCCACCCTCCTCCTACTTCTCTTCTCTCTCTTTTTCTAAGGATTTGTTGCTTCTTCTCCTCTTTTTTCTTTTTTCAAAATTTTATCTAGTTAACACCTAAAAATTACATGTAAGCATTTATTCATCCAGTAAGTATCGATGTAACAGTTATGGGTCGTTTAACATTAGCATTTTCATCTTTACTTTTTTGTAGAAGAGCCAACTCAAAAATATATATATATATATACTATAAAAATTTGATTACATATAAAAAAGTTATGAAATATGATGGAACAATTTGAATAAGTTGAGTGAGCTTGCCAGATTGGCGAGAGGGCCTCGCCATTTTCATAAGAGGACTATGATCCTCGGCTAGATCATTTTACCTCAAATTTCATGATAAAAGAAATACTTTTCGTTGAAATTATTTTAATTAAAGTGATTTGTTTTCATTTACATGATGGTATTCTGAAAAAAAAAATGTGACTGAAAATATTTTCAGTGTTTGGATCTCGTTGAAATAATGAGTATTGAAGAAGGTGCAAAAGTGAATGCTTGTTAAGAGACTTGTTATGCTTGGAAAAATGATTTCCTACATTTAGAAATGATAATTTGTTTCATTAATTTTAAGAGTGGGTATTTTTATTTAACCATCAATGTGTTTTCATTGATTGACCATTCTAGCGAATCAAACATATGGAAGTACGAAAAATTAATTAGCAGAAAGTTGTTTCATTGGAGATGTGCTTGTTTGGGTGAACAAATCATCATAAATTAATTTTTTGGATTTTTACGTGTTTTGTTCGCTGAAAATGATTAATCAACATAAAGTCATTTATGGTAAAAGAAGACATGCATATTTAAATTTATAGAAAATAAATTCCTTAATTTGAAAATGAATAAATATTTTTCTAAAAAATGATTTCACAAAAACACTTTCCTTTTATCATGAATTTTTTCTAGAAAGGAAAACTATTTTCAACAAATTATCTTCCGACTTTTTGGTACTTGAATAATGAAAAGTTAATTGATCTACAAAAAAAAAAAAAAAAAATATTAACTAGAAACAACAAGCTTAGATTATGGGAGAATAACTTCACTTTTTGACAAGAAAGAAATCATCTTCCTTAAATAACTGAATAAATAAAACTATCTATCTTCCTTGAAAATGATTTTCATGAAACAATTTTTACTGAAAAAAATGCATCATAAAATTCAAATCCTTTTAAGAAAATGATACAAATAATTACCAAACTTTGCTCTAATGTGTAACGTTATTTATAAACTTTTAATTTATTTAATGTAATTTCTGAATTTTAACTCAGATGTAATTTTTGAACTTTTAATTTTGTTCAAGATAGTTATTGAACTTTTGGTATTTATTCTATGAAAACATTCAATATTATACGGTAAGGCCAAAGTTTAGAAATGATTCGTGTGAGTATTTCGTCATTTTAGGACTCCATCACCGGTGATTACATTGTGGTGAGGAAGACATGCAAACTCCTCTTCCCTCCGCACGGGCATATGCCCCCATCTTTAGTTTTGCAGTGGAAGTCGGTGCTGTTCACACGGCAATCCGACACTCTCTTCCTGTCTCTCTCACATGGCGCGTCCATGGATTTCGATTTCGACCTCGACTTCCCAACTACACTCCTTAAAAAAGGAAAAAGATCAGTGACCGGGAGAGAAAAAAAAGCATCCCGCGCTGCCGCCTCCCTCGGGTGTTGTCATCACACTCGTCCTTCTCCTTGCTGCGAGCTGCTGTCATAAATTTCTCTTCTTGACTCCATTCGGGAGGAACCCAAAATTTCTCCGAGCTTTTACTGGGTCTTTGACCCTATAGCACGCTTCGAATTTAAAAGCACTCTCTCAACTTCCAACTGCTTTGGCATAATTCCACCTCCCTACTCTAGAGACCCATCTATCCATCTCGCTTTAGGACACCAATTTGATTCTCCTTTGGGGTCGTTTCGAAGTTTGCAGTGAGATCGATTGATTTCGAAGCCCGCCCATGGACGTCGAATCCGTACCGAAGTTCGCGAAGCCCCCGGCGGCGCCCAGGCGGCGCCACGGATGCTGGAACGCCTGCCTTGCGCCGGTGGCGGTCCTCGTCCTCATCGCGGTGCTGATCGTGATCCTGGCCTTCACCGTGTTCAGGGCGAAGCACCCCGTGACCACCGTGAACTCGACCAAGCTCAGGAACCTGCAGGTGTCGGTCAGCATCGCGCCTCTCGGGATCAACCTGAACGCGACCGTGGACGTCGACATCTCCGTGAAGAACCCCAACAAGGTCGCCTTCAAGTACGAGAACAGCTCTTGCTTGTTGTATTACAGGGGAAAGCAAGTCGGGGAGGCCCCCGTCCCCGCGGGCGAGATAGGGGCCGGCCGGACGAAGCAGATGAACCTGACGCTCGCCGTGCTGGCGAACCGGTTCCTGTCGAACTCGCAGGCGATCTCGGACTTCCTGTCCGGGGTGTTGCCCCTCAACACGTACACGAAAATGCCCGGTACGGTGACCATCTTGGGATTGTTCAAGGTCCATGTGGTCTCTACGACTTCCTGCGATTTGAGCGTGCTTGTGTCCAATAGTACTCTGGGGAGTCAACAGTGTAGGTACGAGACCAAGTTGTAGTTGGTTGATGTTTATGTTGGTTGCTTCTAGGATTTTAGGGTGCACAGAGATGGTATCTTCGAAAATCGATTTTTCCACATGGACACGTCTGACTGCTTGCACTTTATAGTGAATTCTCTGCAGAAGTGTCATGACGGATGGATTCATAAAATCATTTAGTCGACGATTCTTTGTTTGTATCTTATTGCACTCAAATCTCACGATGAAATCTCTTATTTTTGTGATCCAAAGATTATAATTATAAAAAAAATAAAAATGATTCTAACTAGATATAAAGTTACTCTACCAAATTGATTATTTTTTTATAGGGAAAATGGCATAATAATTGGGAACTTTTTCTAAACTATATGTTTTTTTTTTTTTTTGTACAAGTTGATCCTCCTATTGAAATTATAAACAGAAATACTGATGCAACTGGTAAAGTCCCCTTTAGATGTTGACGTTATGTCCTACTTTATATGCTAAAAAATTGAAAATGGTTTAGAAATCATGAATATTATAAAATCAAATAAATATTAGGAAAATTACAAATAAGAGCTAAATGTATTCTTATTTTCTCAAATAAGGTTTTAAAGCATATTGTGTTTCAAATAAGAGTCTAACTAACCAAATTATCTCAAAAAATGGCCTAAAGTGGCCATATTAGTTTCAAAGAAAGGTCTAACCTCATTGGCGAAATACATTTTAGTCTTTTAATTGTTAAATTTATTTCCTTTTTCTTTTCCTTTTCTTTTTTTTTCTTTTTCTTTATGTTTTACTTTCTCTTCTTCCCTTTGTCGAAAATGGCGAAGGTTGTCGATCTCCGGCAAGGACTGCTCTTGCCCTCGTTGGCGTCAGGCAAGGGTAGTCCTCACCTGGGTGGCATCGAGCGAGCGATGTCCTTGTCAACATTGGGTGAAAGTTGCCTCGCCTAGGCTGAATAGGCAAGGCAAAGCAAGGGTGTTCCTCACCGGCCCATCCAAGAGAGGGTGACTCTCACCGACGTCAATGAGGGTGGCCCTCGCCTAAGTCCAACAACCTCAACAATGATCGATGGAGGAAAGAAGAAAAAAAAAATGAAAAGAAAAAAAATTATAAAATTAATAAATACACTCATAATTTTTTTTTTGACTAAAATACAATTTTTCTATTGCCTGGAATAGTTACTAGTTAGCCAAAAGTCCTTATTTAAAACTTCGAAATGAATTTGAACACTTCAAACTTTTATTTGAAACAATGTTCACTAAAAATACTTATTTGATAAAATGTTGACACTTTATACCCTTATTTGGAGCTTTTCCAAAATATTATAAGATAAAACAAAGGAGACCTTGGAAAAAAAAATCAGACTCTGATCACGATCCGAGCTAGATCCAACCTCTGGTCAAGTGACCCCCTCTAGCCGCCTCCTACGTCTCTCTCTTTTTCTCTAAGGTCTTCCTCTTCTTTTGATCTTTTCAAAATTTTATCTACTTAACACCTAAAAATTACATGTAAGCATCAATTTGCCCGGTGAATACTGACGTAACACTTATGTGTCGATTAACATTAGCATTTCCGTTTTTATTTTAGTAGAACAACCAACTCGAAAAAAAAAAATATTTGCTATAAAAAACTGATTTAATAAAAAAAAATAGTTTCGAAATATGATGGAACAGTGAGCTCGTCAGATTGGCAAGAAGGCGTCGCCAAATTCGTGAGAGGGCTGCAATTCTCGGTTGGATCATTTAACTTGAAGTTTCATGTTAAAGGAAATTTCTTTTGTGCAAATCATTTTATAATGAAAGTGAGTAGTTTTCATTTATACGGTAGTATGCTGAAAAAGCATGACTAAAAATATTTTCGATGTTTGGATCTTGTTTAAAATAATGACCATTGAAGAAGGTGAAGAAGTGAATGCTTGTTAAGAGACTTGTTATGCTCAAGGAAATAATTTCCTCTATTTAGAAAAGAGAATTTGTTTCTTAATTTTAAGAGTGGGTGTTTTCCTTGATTGAAAATGCTTTTTTTATTGATTGACCATTTCAACGAATCAAACATGTGAAAATCCGGAAAACTAAAGGCCGTTTGGTAACATTTCTGTTTAAAAATTGTTTTAGGAAATAGAAATAGAAAAAGTGTTTCTATTCTGGAGAACAATTTTTGAACAAAAAAACGCGTTTGGTAAACTTATTCCGGGAATAAAAAATGAACATAAACACGTTTGGTAAATTTGTATAATTTTTTTATTTTATTTTTTCTATTTTATTTCTTATTTTCTTATTTATTTTTCCTTTTTTCTTCTTTTGGCCGGTCGCCGGCCTCAACCATGGCCGGCGACTGGCTGATGAGGGCCGGCAGCCTCACCCAGCCACGGTGAGGCTCGCTGACCCCCGGTGAGGCCAAGTCTCACCGTAGCTGGGTGAGGCTCGGCCTCGCTAGGGGCCGGCGACGCTCGGCCTCGCCGGGGGCCGGCGACGCTCCGGCGAGGTCGTCGGCCCTCGACGGGCGGTCACCAGCCATGACCAAGGCCAGCGACCGTCCAAAGAAAAAAGAAAGAAAAAATAAGAAGAAAAGAAGAAAAAAAAAGAGATAAGTATTTCTAAATTTTGTTCCGAAACAAAAACAACTTTTTTTATTTTTGTTTTGTTTTCGGATGTGTTTACGGGACAAAAAAATAGTTTTGAAACAAAAATGCAAACAAATGCCTTTTTGTTCCTTTTTTGTTCTCGGGAACCAAAAAACAAAAAAATTGTTTAGAAACAGAAAAAAGAAATGAAAACAAACGCAACCTAAGTAGCGAAAAGCTCTTTTATTGGAGTTGTGTTTATTTGAGTAAAAAAATCATCCATGAATTAGTTTTTTGAAAGTTTACGTGTTTTGTTTACTTAAAATGATTAATCAATGGAAAATTATTTATGATCGAAGAAGATATGCATATTTAAAGTTAGGAAAATGAATTCCTCAACATGAAAATGGATAAAGATTTTCCTAAAAAATGATTTCAAGAAAAACACCTTCCTTCTTCCCGAAAGAAAAACTATTTTAAAGAAATTGTTGTTTGACCTTTGGATACTTGGATAATAAAAAACCAAATAATCTATAGAAAATGTGTTGCATTGACTAAAAACAACAAATTTGGATTTGGGGAAACCAACAAGAAAAAAATCATTTTTTCAAATCATTGCACAAATAAAAACTAATCATTTTTCTCATAAAATGATTTTCATGAAAAAAAATTCAATGAAACAAAGTCATCATAAAATCTTAATCCTTTTAAGGAATACGATACAAGTGGTCCCTAAATTTTACCCTCGTCTACAATGCTATCTTAAAACTTATAATTGGTTTAATGTAATCCTTAAACTTTAACTCATCAAGTTCCCAAACTACGTGAAAATGTTATATATTGTTTTTGCTTTAATTGAAGTTTAAGGATCGGTGGCTATTAAACATTTTCATATAATTCGAGAATCCAATTGAAAGTACACAAAAAATTCAAAGATTATATTAAATAAATTAAAAATTTAAAGACAATATTATAAACTAAAAACTCACGGGCCATTCGTGTTCCGTAGTTTTACCGCTCCAGCGCCGGCCACCACATCGTGGTGAGGAAGACATGCAAACTACTCTTCCTTCCACATGCGCATATGGCCCCGTCTTTAGTTCCGCAGCAGAAGTCGGTACTGTTCACACGGCAAATCCAACATCACTCTCTCTTGTCTCTCTCTTGTCTCTCTCTCTCTCACACACATGGCGCGTCCATGGATTTCGATTTCGATTTCGACCTCGACTTCCCAACTACACTCCTTATTTAATGGCTTCCCTCTCTCCCTTCCTCTTCCTCTTCCTGTGTTTCGTTTCCTTTCTCTTTCTAACTTTTCCCATCGCGCCCACTTTCTCGAGAAAGAAAGAAAAGGATCAGTGATTGGGAGAGAGAGGGAGAAAAAGCATCCCCGCGTTGCCGCCCCCCCTCCCTTGCTCACGCGTTGTCATCGTACACGTCCCTCTCCTTTCCACGAACGCCACCATAATAGAAAAAAAAAAAAAAAAAAGGGTAAAAGGGTCGCCGTCAAATCGGCGCTGCTGCGAGCTCCTGTCATCAATTTCGCTTCTTGACTCAATTCGCGAGGAACCCAAAATTTCTCCGAGCTTTTACTGGGTGCTTTGACCTACAACACGCGTTGAATTTATAGCTCTCGCTCTCTCTCTCTCAACTTCCAACCGTTTTGGCCTAATTCCACCTCCTTACTGTAGAGACCCATCTGTTGATCTCGCTTTAAGACACCCATTTGGGGCACCCATTTGATTCTCCTTTGGGGTCGTTTCGAAGTTTGCAGTGAGATCGATTGGTTTCGTAGCTCGCCCATGGACGTCGAATCCGCGCCGAAGTTCGCGAAGCCCACGGCGCCGCCCAAGCGGAGACACGGATGCAGAAACGCCTGCATTGCGCTGGTGGTGATCCTCGTCCTCATCGTGGTGCTGATCGTGATCCTGGCCTTCACCGTGTTCAAGGCGAAGCACCCCGTGACCACCGTGAACTCGACGAAGGTCAGGAGCCTGAAGGCGTCGGTCAGCGTCGCCCCTCTCGGGCTCAACCTGAACGTGACCCTGGACATCGACATCTCGGTGAAGAACCCCAACAAGGTCGGCTTCAAATACGAGGACAGCACTTGCTTGTTGAATTACATGGGAGAGCAAGTCGGGGAGGTCCCGATCCCCGCGGATGAGATAGGGGCCGACCAGACGAAGGAGATGAACCTGACGCTCACCGTGCTGGCGAACCGGTTCCTGTCGAACTCGCAGGCGTACTCGGACTTCCTGTCCGGGGTCTTGCCCCTCAACACGTACACGAAAATGTCTGGTAAGGTGACCATCATGGGATTGTTTAAGGTCCATGTGGTAGCCACGACTTCCTGCGATTTGAGCGTGTATGTGTCAAATAGTACAGTGGGGAATCAACAGTGTAAGTATAAGACCAAGTTGTAGTCGATTGATGTTTATGTCCGTTGTCGGTTGCTTCTAGGATTTTATGTTGCACACGGGTCTCTGTTTCTTTGGCCTCTTTTACACTCTTTTTTCTGGGGGGATATTTGTTGGGATAAATAAGTTATTGAGGGTATGGAGATTTTGTGCATATTCTAGATTCAAATTAGTATTAGTTGTTGTTTTGCAATCCATGTGTCCCTTGCCTCCGGGTATATCAATGTCATACAGGATATTTTGGCATTATCTGCGATGTCAAAAGTTGCTAGATTTATCAGATGTACTTTAATGCAAACATGCAGTTGCATTTGCAATGCACTGTTTTTGGCTTATATGACAGATATGAAGGACACAAACATATACTGGATACAGGTATCCTTAAAGTGCTTCAGCAGAACAATTTCTCAAATTATGTTCTTGCTGCTTAGCAGTTAAGGGAAAGAATTTTGGAACTCAAGATGATTCCATCGAATTGTTTTGTACACGTTACCAAAGGTAACTTTGATTGAGCTGCAATGTCCTATTTTTCAAACCGAAGATAACTTCCAGTGTGTAATTTGGCTATTATCATCAATTAGCATGGCAGGGCATGTTTTTGTGTATGTCCCTGAATTGCTGATATTCTATATATCTTGTCTCATTAATGACTGATAAAAGAAAGTTGTGTGATGTGTGACCCAAGTGTTGCTTTTTCTTATCTTGGACTGAAATGAAAATTTAACTCATGATGTTATGGACTTCATAAAGAATTTACATCTTGTGTTTGTGTATCTTTAAGATGTCAGTTTGCATGATGTAAATCATTCTGTTATTGGTCAGTTATGTCCAAGTTGTTCAAACAGTGGAAAATGCTAGGTGCCAGAGTGTACTTGTATTCTTTAAGGCAAAGAAGATAATACTATGAAGGTTCTCAACAGATGAATAATTTTATATTAACAGGATACAAGGTGAATCTGACTTAGTTTTTGGAGTGCAAAGCAATGAGACCGGGGTGATAATCTGTAAACATGTCCTAGATTGAAACTTGCTGCTCTGTCCAGCTAGACCATGAGAATATATATATTCAACTGTTTTGACTTCACATATTTGTTTTGTCAGTCAAAGGTGTTGTAAAATCATGAAGCTTTTTAGTTAATCCATTGATTGCTGTCACCAGTTTTTGAATGGAATTTGACACCTCACAAGCACAAGCTTTATTCTTATGTATCTTACTAGTTTCATTCCTAAAAATGATAAAACAAATATTATCTGTTGTCTAGTTGCTATAGCAGTGCATTGTTGTAGTTGACATTAAGCATCTCTTTTAATCTTGAACTTTATTCTTAAATTTGACATCCCACTCTGATTAGCATCTCTTATGCTGAGCTTTTCTAGCAAAATAGCTCATCACTGTTTTGACTTCATCTTCTTGAATCGACAGTGCTGTGGTGGGATTTGATGAAATTCAGGCACTCTATTTTTCAAAGCTTGTTTTTAATCAACGTAGCTGTTGCAATATTTCTTTGCCTTTGTTGGGTTGTGGAACTTAGGATCTAGATGCCACTTCTCAGTCAATTTTGTTGGTATCTACTAGTATTTATGATCTGTCCTTGCTGTGAAGTACTGCAAATTAGTACATTGCCTGCCTGATAAGAAGTAAGAACCTCTTGCAAGCTTGGAGGAAGTAGAATTTATCTCTGAACCAGTATTTGATGTAGAAGATAACTGAGTTTTTGGTGTTGGTCATTACGATTTTGTTTTTTGGCTGGCTCTGCTTTTGTATTTAACTGGATCCAGAGTCTTATCTGGTGAGTGACTTTGCATGTTTGATTGATCCAGGAATGTCTTGATTGCTGGATGTGTACACTTGCTAGAGTTGTCGTTGGCTCTATAGAATTCCCAGTGAAATTTTACTTGTCCATGTAAAGTTGATCTACATATCCAGTAACTGAAGAGTGTGTAGCACTATTAAATTTAAGGCCATTCAAAATGTGCATGAAAAATGGTTTCCAGTCTCAATGGAGTACTGCTTCCCCTAAAAGAACATCTTGGTAGATCTGAAGTTATTGTGCCTGTCAAACTCCAGTAGAATTCTAGTCCTTTGTGAATCATACAGGCGGTAAAGAAAACAGCAATATGTCAATGAAATTTGACGAGATCAGAGTACATAAAAATGGTTTCGTATGCAGATTCTATATGTCCTATGTTTGCTTATGATGTTGTTACAGTAGACCATGCCGAGGACATGGTCAAGAGGAATAAATCTGGGCAACCACAGTCGACAAAAATGGCAACATTCAGATCCTTACTTCTTACACCCTTCGACCAGTAAGTTTTGCTGTGTTACTTCTTTGCTGGTAGGATTTGCTTAAGACAACACAGACATTCTCATCCGAAAAGTGGGTCAGTCACCTAAATTTGGAGGAAGTAGCTTTTACCTAACTTCACGCGGAATTGTTTGGACAACATGGATGCAAGAGGGGAAAAAGAAAAGCGTGCCGCAATTTGCCTGGCAAGTTTTGTTTCGGCACTTTGAGATTAACGATCTGCGTCGGAACTCAGGCACTGTTACAAAAAGCAAATACATGGTTGGATCAAAATAGCCTCTCCTAGGAGGATGAACCTTGAGACACTGAAAATGACGTGGGTTTTGGCTTCCCATTTGCGCAATTCTGCAGATGGTTGTGGAAACATTTTTATGTGATTCTGCATTTGGAGGTTCTTCCGTGGAAAAAAAACAATAGGTGGTCGGAGTCAACTTTGGTAAATTGGTAAGCCAGGTGTGATCTTCAAACCGATCATTTCGAATAATCTGTGGATGCCAGTGAGTCTCGACAGTCAATTTCTTGTGATTGACTATTATCATTGCTCGTGTCCAAAAAGTCTGCTTCGGGAATGTCTAATGTTTCCGCGTAACTTTGTGTGATCTTAAGCTCATGTGGGGGCTGATTTCAGACTGCATTTTGCGCTAGGTGCCGATCACGATCGGAGGGCCAGGACTCGCGCCGCATGTCAAGTTCCGCCGGGGTGTGGCCAAAGCCGGGCTCACCAACGTTGCCGCCACCGCGAGTAATCTTCATGGATTCAAGGCTCCTAGCAATTACGAGCCCACCCTCATCAAAGTTGTCAAATAACTTAGAGCCTTGATGGGAGAATAATAACAACTTGAACAATATCAAATTAATGCAATGGAAAAAATTATCTCCCATCTTATGTAAACCTCCTAAAAAACGATATTTAGAATAATATAAATATCAAGCATGCAAATATAAGATGATTTTTTTACATGGAAAACATTTTTTGTGTGAGAAGATCAAGACTACAAGGATCGAAGTCCACACAAAAATCTTCATTGTCAATAAAATTGGATGAGTAAAGTTCTTCTCTAGTAAATACTAAAAGTACATATAACAAAGACTTGAATAACATTATTCTTGGCAATACACATAAATTTTATAAAAGATCAAGAATAAATCTCACAAAAAACATAGGTTTTGTTCAACCCATGAAATACCTAATGTAGGGAATTTCAAATGAAAATCAAACCATTCAAACTAGACAAGAGTGTGCCACGAACATGCTGGCAAAATTTCAGTTCAATTGGATCACGAATTAACTTCTGATTCTAGCTTGATGAAAATTAGGCTTTATCTTCAACTCAGATTTTCTGCTCTTTTTTTTCTCTCTTGTTACTGCATCTTAACTCATGTCCTTGACAATTACCACATAAAAGATAGTGAAAAATCTTATTTTTCCATATAGCTTACCATATGAGCTCAAACTCATATAGGAGTGAATCTAATCAACAAATAGTGAAAAATCTTATTTTTCCATATAACTTATCATATTAGTTCAAACTCACATGGGAATGAACCTAACCAACAGGCCTTTGCCAAATTCAAACCATGGAGCTAATATGCAGAGTTTTGTTTGTTAAAATAGTTTACTGTTCATGGTTAAAAAAAATGCTATTTTCACCCAAGTGTAGGGAACTGTTTTGGAGCCTGAGCAGCGTCTACTGTTTAGCCTCCGGTTAGCCATGTTTAGCAAATTAATAGCAATTAATAACGGCTGATTAACGGTGGTCCTATAAGATAAAAGAACAGCTTTTCTGGATATCTCCTTCCATCTCATGCGTCTAGGGTTGACTTAATTGAGAAAAAAGTCAAATTCATTCTCGTAAAGCACGTGTACGTTGTATGTTGGGTAACTAAAGAAAATTCATGACATGGTGGATATGTCGTCGTGTCGTTTTCCTGTTCGCATCGCCATGTCCTATTATCTTAAATATGATTTTCGTGTTGGACTAAAGTTTTTACGTACAAGCAAGTAATGCCACGTGCTGTCTTCCATGTCCTGTATTGGGTTTTGAGGAGTGATTCGTTCTTCTCTTTCAAGCAAAGGACTCCAGAGATCCTCCAGAAAAGATGCATAGAGATTTTAGAGAAAATTCCGGACAACAATGATGGATAGGGACTTCAGCCTCTTTCATACCAAAGAAAAAAAAAGTATTTGACGCTTGGGAGAGTAGATTTGATGACTGTTCGTATAAAAGATATTTTTACTTTGAGATTGTATTTTACATAGATATTTTAATAAACGGTAGGACCATTAGTTATTATGACTAAAATGCTAAAATTCAGAAATGTACACTTAAGTACCAAAAAAGAAAAGTTATTATGACTAAAATGCTAAAAATTCATAAATGCACAATACTAAAAAAAAAAAAAAGGATCACTTAAGTTCCAACAATGTTCCAACAATGATAAAGTCTGACTAAAATGCTAATGTGCCATTTTTCTGCGCGGGTTCCCTCGGGTTCGAAAAAAAAAAAAGAATGATAAAGATAAAATGCCAATGTGCCATTTTTTTGGTGAGATAAGTATAAAACGACATTATTTTGCAAGCTAATGTGGCTAAATAAGTAAAAAAAACAATGTTGTGTTTGCCTTAAATTTGAATTTGAATATAAAAATTTATTAAATTAAATTTAAAATTAAAAAAAAAAATTACAGCACTTACAACATTAAAATTCTTGTTCAAACTCCCTCTCGAAAGAGAGGTCGAGCGTTCGGCTCCCTTGCGAAGCGGGGAGGGTTTATTAAAATTCAAATGGTTAGAGTGTCTTTGGGGTTTCTTTCTCAAATGACGTTGTTTTAAAAAAAAAAAAAAAATTTTTGACTTTTATTTTTCTATGCTTAGTCAATTTTCTGACAAGTCATGCAGACGACTTATATTATTAAAAATAAGATCATTCACTAGAATTGGGACTTAAATGTTCTTAAAAAAAAGACATTTAAGTATATCTTTTGAAACGTTTGATATTTAAATATGATCTGTGTTAAGTTTTGGCACATGTATTATACTTTTTCCCCCCGCTTGCGCGTATGCCCGCCTTTAGTTCCTCAGTGGAAGACGGTGCTCTCACACGGCAATCCCATCTCTCTCTCCTGTCTGTATCTCGCTCTGGCGCGTCCATGGATTTCGATTTCGGCTTCCCGGCTACACCTCTTATCTACTGGCGTCCCTTTCTCTCTTCCCCTCTCCCTCTCTCCATCTCTTTCTTCCTAAACTTCGCTTCCTCTCTCCTCCTACTTTTTCCATGGCGCCCACTTTCTCGAGAAAAAGAGAAGATCAATGATTGGAAGAGAGATAAAAGTATCCCACCGCCATCCCGCTCCTCACGCTCGACTCTCCTGTCCTCAAACGCCACCGGAGAAAGGAAAGGGACAACGGGTCGCCCTCAAATCGACCCTGCGACGACCTGCTGTCATCAATTTCGCTTCTTGACTCCATTCGTGCGGACCCAAAACTTCTCTGAGCTTTAAAGACGCCCATTTGATTCTCCTCTGGGGTCGTTTCGAAGTTTTCGGTGAGATTGATCGATCTCGAAGCTCCCGCATGGACGTCGAATCCGCACCGAAGCCCGCGAAGCCGCCGGCATCTCCCAGGCGGAGCCACCGATGCAGGAACGTCTGCATTGCGCTGGTGGCGGCCCTCGTCCTCATCGTGGTGCTGATCGTGATCCTGGCCTTCACCGTGTTCAAGGCGAAGCGCGCCGAGACCAAAGTGAACTCCGCGAAGTTCAGGAACCTGCGGGTGTCGCTCAAAGGCGCCCCCGTCGGGTTTGACCTGAACGTGACCCTGGACATCGACGTCTCGGTGAAGAACCCCAACAAGGTCGGCTTCAAGTATGAGAACAGCACTTGCTTGTTGAATTACAGGGGAGAGCAAGTCGGGGAGGTCCCGATCCCCGCGGGCGAGATAGGGGCCGACCAGACGAAGCAGATGAACCTGACGCTCACTGTGATGGCGGACCGGTTCCTATCGAAGTCGCAGGCGTACTTGGACTACCTGTCCAGGGTCTTGCCCATCAACACGTACACGAATATGTCCGGTAAGGTGACCATCATGGGATTGTTTAAGGTCCATGTGGTTTCCACAAGTTCCTGCGATTTGAGTTTGTTTCTGTCCAATAACACTGTGGGGATTCAACATTGTAGCTCTGACACCAAGTTGTAATTGATCGATGTCTATGTTGGTTGCTTCTAGGATTTTATGTTGCACGCGGGTCTCTGTTTCGTAGGCCTCTTTTACACTCTTTTTTCCGGGGGGATATTTGTTGGGATAGATAAGTTATGAGCGTATAGAGATTTTGTGCTGATTCTAGATTCGAATTAGTTGTTGTTTTGCAATCCATGTCTCCCTTGCCTCCGGGTATATCAATGTCATACAGGATATTTTGGCATTATCTGCAATGTTGAAAGTTGCTAGATTTATCAGATGTACTTGAATGCAGACATGCAGTTGCATTTGCAATGCACTGTTTTTGGCTTATATGGACAATTAAGAAGGACACAAACAATATACTGGATACAGTTTTCCTTTAAGTAGGACAATTTCTCAAATTATGTTCTCACTGCTTAGCAGTTAAAGAAAGAAATTTCAGAATTGCATTGAATTGTTTCATATACGTTACTGAAGGTACCATCAATTGGGTTGCTCTGTCCTATTGTTCAATCCAAAGATGACTTCAAACGCGTAATTTGGCTATTATCATCAATTAGCATGGAAGGGCGTGTTTTTGTGTTATGCCTCTGAATTGCTGATATGCTATTATAGGTGTCTCATTAATGACTGATAAAAGAAAGTTTTTTGATGCGTGACCAAGTTTTGCTTTTTCATTTCTTGGACTGAAACAAAATTTTAAATTATGATGTCATGGAATTTATAAAGAATTTACATGTTGTGTTTGTGTATCTTTAAGATGCCAGTTCGCGTGATGTAAATCATTCTGTTGTTGGCCAGTTTTTTGTAAGTTGTTCTAACAGCAGAAAATGCTAGGTGCCAGAGTCTACTCGCATTCTTTAAGGCAAAGAAGATATAAATATGAAGGTTCTCAACAGGTGAAAAAATTTATATTAACAGGATACAAGGTGAATCTGACTTATTTTTTGGAGTGCAAAGCGATGAGACCGGGGTGATAATCTATAAACATGTCCTAGATTGAAACTTGCAGCTCTGTCCAGCCAGACCATGATTATATCTATATTCAAGTGTTTTGACTTTACATGTTTGTTTTGTCAGTCAAAGGTGTTGTAAAATTATGAAGCTTTTTAGTTAGACCATTGATTGCTGTTGCTAGTTTTTAAATGGAATTGACACCTCACAAGCACAAGCTTTATTCTCATGTATCTTACTAGTTTCATTCCTAAAACCAATAAAACAAATATAGTTTATCGTCTAGTTGCTATAGCAGGGCATTGTTATAGTTGACATCCCACATCACTAAGCATCTCTTTTAACCTTGAACTTGATTCTTATATTTGACGTCCCACTTTGATAAGCAATGTTATACTGAGCTTTTCTAGCAAAATAGCTCATCATTGTTTTGATTTCATCTTCTTGAATTGACAGTGCTGTGGTGGGATTCGATGAAATTTAGGCACTCTTTTTTTCAAAGTTTGTTTTTTATTGAAGTAGCTGTTGCAATATTTCTTTGCCTTCATTGGGTTATGGAACTTAGGATCTAGATGCCACTTCTCAGTCATTTTGGTTGGTATCTGCTAGTATTTATGATCTGTCCTTGCTGAGAAGTACTGCAAATTAGCACATTGCCTCCCCGATAAGAAGTAATAACCTCCTGCAAGCTTGGAGTAAGTAGAATTTATCTCTGATCCAGTAGTTGATGTAGAAGATGACTCAGTTTTTTGTGTTGGTCATTACCAATTTGATTTCTGTCTGGCCCATGTTTTTGCATTTAACTGGATCTAGAGTCCAGTCTGGCAAGTGACTTTGTATGTTTGATTGATCCAGTGATGTATTGATTGCTGGATGTATACACTTGCTAGACTTGTTGTTGGCTCTATAGAATGCCCAGTGAAATTTTACTTGTCCATGTGAAGGTGATCTTCACATATCTAGTAACTGAAGTGTGTGTAGCACTAGTAAATGTTAAGGCCATTCAAAGTGTGCATGAACAATGGTTTCCAGTCTTAATGAAGCACTACTTCCCCTACAAGAACATCTTGGTAGATCTGAAGTTATCGTACATGTCAAACTCCAGTAGAATTCAAGTCCTTCATCAACCATACAGGTGGTCAAGAAAACAACAATATGTCAATGAAATTTGATGAGATCAAAGCACATACAAATGGTTTTGCATGCAGCTTACATATGTCCCGTGTTTGCTTATAATGGTGTTATGGGCTTTTGCATAGTTTCTCTAGCAAATTGAGGCATCTGTCTATGCCTACATAGCAAGTAACTCTGAAAGCCAAGGTCTATTTATTAGATGATGATTGTAGTTCTGAGTAGCAGAAAAAAATGTGTGAATGCTGCATAGTTAGAGACAGCTTTTAGGATGAAATTTTTTTATTCCCCCACCCCCCACTGCTCGCCGAGACAGCTTTTGGGATGATTCAGTTGACCAAGATAAGCTCTGAAGTTGCTTGATTCGATGATTAGTGCCATTCATTGATGATTATCTGAAACTCTCTGGAAATGACGTTGGACAGCAGTGCTTGCATGTTGAGTACTGCTTATAAAGCCTTCATGGGCAAGCCTAAGAATATGAGGGATTGATATGAGAGATTGACTGTGCTAATCATTGTAAAAATTTTCATGTGATTTGAGCCCAAATTCTATTACGCATCTGTGAATATGTGTGGATTCCGATGAAGACATTACACCACGGGTGAAGAAAGCTCCGATTTCATCCTCCATCTTATTCTTCCAGAAATTTCATTTTAAGGCATCGTGAGAGAGGATCAGATCCCGCTTCGCGTAGGGTCAAGTCTTCTTGTTTGCAAACAGGCCCACCACCTTTTTGATTAATTGCCTTTGATTTCGGTTCTGTGTAAGCTCACTTGACCAGCTCACTTTTTCGGTTTTGATTGACTTGACTTTAGTCAAGTTCAAACGATTACTCAAATCACGGGGTGCTCTAGGGGGTATCGAGGAGCTCGGTTTGAATATCAACTTGTAAGAGGGATAGTAATTAGATCCACCGCCAGCTTGACGAAATTTTTACTCACTATTGGATGATGAAACATCTACCGTTTGTAAATATCAACCTTACCCTTTTTAGAGCATTTGAATATCAAGTTGCGCATCACAGATCATGCATGCCAGGCTATGGCTACGTCCATCTCTTTGCTGTCGCCTATTTCCATAGGCCACTGCCATGGACCAGCAACGGTAGCATTGTCGTGTATACCTTGTATTCCTGAAACACGTTCTCATATATACAACATGCTCTCGAACAATTTGGTAGGTGATCGGGTGCATTCAAAGTTCCAACCTCCCACCGCTCCATTAAAACCTGCCTTCATGAGCGTGCATCGGGCAATGTCCTTTGTCATTCTCTTTATATCCCATCATCTCTACGCCTCAGATTGTTTCCCGTTGTCATTTGTACTCCCAACCTATCTCTCTCTATCTCGTGAGCAACAAATACCCATGAATGAGCCATGAACACTGAAAAGGACGACCAAGGTCTCCCCGCTGAAGGCCGAAACTCCATCAGAGGACGACGTTGCCTCGTATTCCTGCTCGCAGTGCCTCTCCTCCTCTTCCTCCTCTCCGTTGTTGCTCTTGTACTCTCCCTCACCCTCCTCAAGCCGAGAGATCCCACGATCAGCGTAGCCTCTGCCACCCTCAGCGGCATCTCTCCGCAAGTCACCTTATTTCCTGTCCTGAAGGTCGAGCTTAACATCACCCTCAATATCATCCTCCTTGTCCACAACCGCAACCACTTCAGCTTCAGGCATGGGCCCGGCAAGAGCATCGTCTTGTACCGAGGCGGACAAGTCGGTGAGGCAGAGCTGCTTCCAGGGGATATCCCCGCAAGGAAGTCGGCAGAGATGCCTTGCAGGCTGATGCTGGAGGTGGACAAAGTAATGGCGGAGGACGTGGCGTCGCTGGTGAGGGATGTTTTGGGTGGGGAAGTCGTGGTCAAGAGCAGGACAAGTATCCCAGGGAGGGTGAGGCTGTGGAAGGTGCTGAAGAGGCACGTGGTGGCGACGTCGGAGTGCCAGTACAAAATCGGAGTGCCGGCGATGAGGATTCAGAGCCAGGATTGCAAGTACGAGACCAAGTTTTGACTTTGTTCGAGCAAGAGTTTTTGTCTGAATGGATTAGTATATGCCTCAGGGAAAGAGGTTCATTTGTCATGTATGATCTCTTTGTCGTGTTTAATTAACTTTACCCTGCAGATATTCTCTTCCCTCAGTAATTTAAAATTCTTCCAGTGGCACTCATTGCAACTCCCTAAGTTATAAAGGATGCTTGTCTTTCTCATAAATGAGTTGTACGATCCATCAAGTTATCATAAATCATACAAAGTAATTACATATCGAAACAAGTTTGGTTTCATACGTCATGTTGGCTGTTTTACAATAAAAGATTAGGAAAAGAATGTTAGCTCTGTCCACATTCGAACTGCTTCCTGAAGCAAAACGTGACCTTTTAGAACTAGTCACCGCTCTCGAGTCTTGACACAAGAGACACAGAGGGCTTTCAACAGAGTCCAGAGGCACAAGCCTTTGTTCATCATCGATTCAGTAATGGGACCTTAACTTCTGCAAAGTCACATTTTCGCTAACCAAACAAGGCATCTTTTCAAAGTGATATCTACGGAGAAAGATCTATACTCTGTAATCACCCAAATGAACCATCCATTAAGTAATAACATGAAAACATTAAAGGCTAGTAAATTCAGGTCTGATATAAATTCAACCTCATGCCACCAGCAAAAATGATACTCGCTGAAGAACGATCACACGATGCTATACTTCAATGAAAAGAGCAAGTTTGCCAGAATGCAATGCCAATAACATAAGTTAACTGTACAACTAAGCAGCATAAGCATATTGGGCAAAGAGTAAAGACAGACACGTTATTTGATTACGACATCTTCCTAGAACAAAAAGCTACTGGAAAAGCTGACAGATTAGATTTTCACAGTCAGCACATTTACTTAATGAAGTTAGTACTGCTGTTAAGTCAAGCCTACGAGAGCAAATAGTGATCAAAACTGAAGCTTTCTGCACGTGCCCAAACTGGTATTCCTCGACACCATTGAAGCCTTCATGGGAGCGGCAGGGCAGGTCTCAGCAATGCCATTCAAAAGGGGCGGTGAATGAGGAGTCTTGCATTTAGAGAAATCCCAGTCTGAAATGCTAGCAGAAACTTCTTCCATCTGGTTCATTATAACAACTTCCAAGACGATATTGTACACCGAATCAACAATCTCTTTGTCGGATGGAGTGCACGAACAGTCCGCGTCAATTCGATCTTCCAAGCTACTACCGAAGCCCCCGAATTTGAGACGGCGCGCGACGCTGCTTCTCCATTCATCGAGGCTCTTATCACATCGGGGTGCCAGCAACAAATTTTCCGGACCAGGTGCAAATGGGTCAAAGACGTTGTCTTTAGGCGTGTGCGGGCTACTGGTCTGATCGACATGAGGAAGCGCTTGATCATCGTTTTCCCTCAAGGAATCGAGGACATCTACTTCCGAGGTCATCTCTGGCATAGTAAGGGGGTATTTGAGGCTCACAAAAGTGTCCCCATCCTCTCTGCCCGTATCAGGAGTATTCGGCCCAAGATTATCTCCATCCTCGTTGCCGACAGCAGCAATTTGCTTCAAGACCTGCTTATCAGCATCGATAACTCCCAAAAGACGGAACTTTTTCGCAGACTCTCCACAAATGAGGTCTCCACAGTCCCCAGCAAAATCCGCCGTTCCTCCAGAACCCATTCTAACCCGGAATGAAGTAAACAATCGCTGCTAGAAAAGCGCAAAAAAGGGTCGCATTAGCTCAACATCAAAGTGCTCTGCTCCTGAAACTAAGACACCGAGAACCACGAATTGCTTCTGTCGCTATGGAAACCCTAGTTCTCTTCTACCCACACAAGAGAACCAATAGCAACACAGATTACCCACTAAATTTTAAAAAAAACGCAGCAAAAAACAGTTTTTTTCGAAAGAAAACATCAACCCGCGACGGGAAAGCTCGAACGGCGCGAGCGCAAAGGGGAAATTTCGGAACTTGGTACGAAAGGTCGAAGCTTCGCGAACTCAGAGAAAAACCCACCAAGAGAAAACGAGAAGTAGTAATCTCCACCAACTCAGCAAAGCAAGGAGAGAGAAAGAAATCAAAGAAAGACGTACCCTCGTTCTCTTTCGGGAACTCGACCGCGACGGGGAGGGTTTTTGGGGGAGAGGGGATCGTCTTCTTCTCCGTTCTTGCGGGAGTTTCGAAGCAGCAGCGCGAACACGGATAAGGAAAGCGTCGATGGCCAGCCCAGCTCGAGCAGCAAAAGAGGGGTCGAAACGCGAAGGCGGGCCGTGCTCCCCGCTTTGTCGTTTCGGCAGCGAGCGGGAGGAGGAGGAGGAGGAGAAAACGAACACGGCGTGCCTCCCCCGCCCCGGCCGCTCGCGTCTGGTCCGTCGGATTCGAATTTTTGGTGCCGACCGATCGACGGTGAGGATGCACGAAAGGTCTGCGGGGGGACGCGTTTCTTGGTTCCCGCGCCGAGTTCGGAGAAATTCAGGAAATCGCGTTGCCTCGGGTTCGCTTTTTAGGTCGGATGATGGAATGTGATGCGTCGCCGATGCTGACCAATTTGCTCATTCGGACCGAAAGCTTCCATCGTCCGGAATTCAAGCGAGCACGATGTAGATATTAGACTTTAGATTAGATCAGGGGCACGGCGCCGTACGGAGATCTTTTGGAAAGGCTTGGGCAGTGGCATCCGGCGAGAGAAAGTTTAGCTGGACTCGGCTCGGCCCGAGCAAAACCGGCCCGGTTCGAAGATCTGTGTTTGTTCAAATTTTATTGTGATGGGCTCGGGAAAAGATTTAGCATCGACTTTAAAGATTTGGCATCGACTTAATGGAAGGGGAAGAAACCGACGGTTAGGAATGTTCTTGTTGGGTCCGCCCCTGCTCGAATATTTATTCTTTATTTGTTCTTTATACTTTATAAAGTTGTTTGTCTTCACATCTTTGTTTCTTTTGACATTATCTCAACTTTTTAATTTTCCATGACCGGACCTATTTGTGCGACACGCTCAATAAAAATATTTTCACAAATTGACGGGAGTTGAACTTGGCAAATGATATCTTCGAATCGGTTTTTTTTTATTCTTTTGCGCTTTCTAGTGTCGCGCACATAGGCATGAGTCAAATGGGGTGAGCTTGATCGGGTCAACCGGTCGTGGCCGATGGAAAATTGCTGCTCCTATATTAACGACAGATATTCGGGTGTACGTGTACCCAATGGGAACAAAAAATAAAGAGGATTCAAAGCCTTGGATCTCAACGAGAAGCGGACTTTGTCGTGACAACCTTTCTTGAATCTCAAACTCTTGACTAATCAAAAACAAATTCATTCTCTCGTCAAATTGAATGCTTTACGGTGGAAGCGGGAAATTCTTTAGCGCACCCGGTGAGCCCGAATTCATGTCCAAGGGCGGGGTTCACGTGGTCCCATCGCAATCGGGTGCAATGATCAACGTGCGCGTCGAACTTTCGGAGGAAAATGAGGAACCTAAAAAACGACTTTGATTGACAGCGAAGTTACCCCAGAAGAGGCTCAAAACGAGTTCGCTTGCGGTTCGCGGAAACGAGGAAGAAAGAGAGAAGAAGAAGGGTCAAACGCGTTCTTGCCCCCACATGGCCATATAAAAAAACCCAGCTTTCAATGGCACAATAACATGCCCCCACACACCCCACGATCCATCATCGTCCACTGGCCACCGTTCTCCACCATAAGAAACCGAGCTCCGATCATGGACGTTGCTCCGGCGACCGAGACCAACGGCTCTTCCTCCGCCTCCGCCGCCTCTCGCCGCCCCGCGCTCGGCGCCAAGTCGGCCTCCTTCCGCCTCCACTCCCCGAGCCTCAACTCCCTCCGTCTCCGCCGCATCTTCGACCTCTTCGACAAGAACGGCGACGGTCTCATCTCCGCCGAGGAGCTCTCCAAGGCCCTTGCCCTCCTCGGCCTCGAGGCCGACCTCTCCGACCTCGAGTCCATCCTCCGCTCCCACATCAAGCCCGGGAGCGACGGCCTCCGGTTCGACGACTTCGTGGCCCTCCACCGGTCCATCGACGAGGCCTTCTTCGGAGGAGACGAGGCGGAGGCCGCGGGGTCGCCGTCGCGGGAGGAGGCGGATCTGAGCGAGGCGTTCAAGGTGTTCGACGAGGACGGCGACGGGTTCATCAGCGCCGGGGAGCTGCAGACGGTGCTGGCCAAGCTGGGGCTGCCGGAGGGGAAGGAGATCGGGCGGGTCGAGCAGATGATCAACTCCGTCGACCGGGACCACGACGGCCGCGTCGACTTCTTCGAGTTCAAGGACATGATGCGGAGCGTCCTGGTGAAGAGCTCTTAGGAGCGCCTTTAGAATTCTCGGTTCTCCTTCTTCCCGTTGTAATAAATGCCTCCGCCTGTAATAATTGGCAAATCTGCCAACAATTTGATCTTTACTTCCATGGTGGAAAACTGCGTACAATTCACAGAACCAGTTAAGTTTGTCGCTCGATCTTGATCTGTCCATGGTTACCCACGTCGGATTCTCTTCTTGTTTTCTTAGTTCTGGTCTTTTCCATGGGTAATTATAATCCGTTCTGGTAATAGCAACTTCGTGCGTTGATCAGAAGAAACGTCTGCTGCTTTTGACGAGTAGAGAGATCCGTAGGGATTCCGAAAAGATCGTTGACCGAACGGCCTATTGACTCTCGGCCGAGCTCGTGGTGTGACTGAGTTCGGCGGCGGATTTCGAAGCCGAGCCGTGGAAAATTAATGGTGCGTTGAATGATTCCGGCGGAAGACAATGACCGTCGTTTTCATTCAACTACTGTGGACGGTGAAGAAAGTGGGAGAGAGTGGAAATAGCTAAATTTCCTAATGGATGATAAATCTCGTTATATCTCTTTTCAGGGTAATAGTAATTTTGCGATTTTCAGATACATTATAGTTCAATCATAATCAAATAATAGTAATTGGTTTCTGTGTTGGTCGAGTTAGTTCCCACACCTAGAAATGAGAACCAGGCCTGGTAAAGTAAATTCTTAGTTTGTAGAATCGAACTTGGTTGGATTCTAGGATTGGTTTTGAAACCGATGATTTTATTTTATTTTATTTTATTTTATTTTATTATTTCTTTTGTTCTAAGGGTGAGTTTCCTAATATTAAAAGAAAAAAATAATTTAATAATTAGGATTTGCCTCAAGGTAAAAAAAATCGAAAACCCTGGTTAGTCCATAAGTTTGGTCCAATTCTTGAGTTAAACTAAAATCAATGCACACCCTATAGTCTAGGAGTTACATAACTTCTATTTGAAAAAATACCGAATATAATCAAGAAAATCCCCTTGCTCTCGAGAATATTACCTCCCATCATGTTAGAAAAAGCAATCGTGAAAATAATCTAAACCAGGCACTAGTCCACTCGGTTTTGAGATTGGACTGATATGTCCCATTTGGTTATAAAATTGAACTCAAAATCAGTGACTTCAACTTTTATTTTTTTTGGTTTTTTCCATTCCTTGCGAGTGGAAATCTCCCAATATCAAAGAAAAGCATGAAAAAATTTTAATAAAGGTTTGCTTTAAAAAAATAAAAAAAAATATAAGAAGCCTTAGGTAGTCCTATCGATCTAGTTTCTTTTGTGAAATTTGTCCCCCTCAAAAATCTCCCGAAATCAGCTGATTAGGTCCGATTCGGTTTAGTTATCAAGTTGAATTAGGACCTATCCACACCCGTATAGTTTACAAGTTATGTAAATCTATTTGGACAAATACCGAATGCGATCGAGACAACCCCTAAATTGCTCTCGCGAGCGCTACCTCTCTTTATTCTCGAAAAAGTGATCGCGCAAACAAGCTGAACATCGTTTTTTTCAAGCAGCAATCCCGACTAGCTCCGTAAGTCAACTCCAGAGGCCACGTGAGCATTTAGTGCTGGAAAATTGGAACGTTGATGTTGTCGTCTCTCCGACAAAAGTTGGTGTCTGTTCTTTTCTTTTTTTCGCTCGTTTGAAACGTGGGATGTTTCTGGTCCGTGGGTCGGTGTCCGTGTCCGTTGATTTCTACACGAAATTTTGATTAATCCGAGGACGAGAAGAAACGCATCACTTTCCTCACTCCTTAAAGGGTAGTCCCCATCTTCATCATCAACCCAGGTAATCCTTCAATCTTCATACAGACAAAAGCGTTAACTCCCATACACAATCACCCACCATGTTCAACACCAACCCTTCCATTACAGAGATGTCCCGACACACTATTCCCCCAAAATCAAAACCCTAATACCCATATACCCAATCCCTACCCCTTCCGTTTCTCCCCCAAATCCGCTGCTCGAAACCCATAAATCTGATTCTGCTCAATCCTCACTCGAAGCCTCTTCTATTGCGTCTACGTTTGAGCTCCCTTCAATCGACACCCCTGCTGTGTCCAAAGTTTGAGCTAGCAGTGCGACGCTCTTCCAATCCGGAGAAAGATCATGGCAGACCACAATGAAGAAGAAAGGAGGGTCGCTGCTCTCTGTAAAAGCCTTGGCACCCTGTGGTCGGAAGAGGATGTTGTTGAGATTCCAGGTGATATCCCTGAAGAGAAACTCTCTGAATGTCGGAACACCCTATTTGGAAAATTTTATACTAAACCGAATGCGCACTTTACCGCTTTCTTTAATACAATGAAGAAAGTCTGGAAAGTAGATGATGTTACCTGTGCAGTGCTTGAACCGGGATATTATTCCTTTAACTTTCAATCCGAAGCTGAGAAACAAAGAGTATTCGATCAGAGACCATGGTCTTTTTCTAGTAACCTACTCGTGCTAAAGCAGTGTGACCCCGACACTCCCAATTTATGCTATGATTTCACATGCTGTGAATTTTGGGTGCACTTCTATAGTCTTCCATATGGAAGAGTGACTTATGACGTCATTAGGAACATTGCAGCTAAACTGGGAGAAGTGATCGAGGTTAAGATAGAATCAAAAGGGAATAGTAATTATAAAGTTGGGAAGGCAAGAGTTAAGTTAAACCTGGAAATGCCTCTGAAAACTGGTGTCCTACTGAATCTGGAGAGAAAGAGACTGTGGATTGAATTTAAGTATGAATGTCTCCCGCATTACTGCTATATGTGTGGAAAGATCGGCCATTATGCCACTTTTTGTAGTGAAATTCCCTATGAACAAACAGGGCTGGCAGCAAACTTATCGGGAAGATATGGACATTGGCTCAAAGCGGAGGCTCGCGAACTCAGCCCGTATGGGAAGATTTTCTATGGCAAGCAAGAGATCATACTGGAGGAAGTTGAATATGTGCCCAAGACACTAGTCCATGTAGCTCCTGAGACTGAACAGCACTTGCACGAACAGAATCCAGATCAAAATGCAGAACAGGAGAACAATCAGCAGCAGATAGAGCTATTCATCAGGGAGGATAGAGGACCACAAAAGAGAGGAAGTAGCTGTGTTGATGCTGAATCTGCTATGGTATTATATGAGGAACAACTTAAGGAGGCAGTTGTGGATATGGAAGCGATACTATCAGGGGAAAAGGGGCTGTTCAAATCTAAATCCAGAAATTCCAAGTTCACAAATGGCAAAAAAGTCAAGCGCTTTTGCCCGTATGGTGCCCAATCTTCAAAAACTCAGAATATTGATAATACTCAGCTGGTGGAAACTCCCATTCATGTGGCGGAGGAGTCAAATCGGTGGGCTTTGGTGGCTAGCCCTAATAAGCCACCGGGTTATCCATGAAAATACTAAGCTGGAATTGTCAGGGGCTGGGCACCCCCCTGACAATCCAGGCTTTGAGGGTCCTAGTGACCCAGGAAAGGCCCAGTGTTATCTTTATAATGGAGATTAAAAATCAAGAACAAAAAGTACAGCATATACGGAGAAGGCTGAGATACCAAAACAGTTTTGCGGTAGATCCGGAAGGCTATGCAGGAGGTCTAGCTCTCTTCTGGGATGAGCAGGTGGAATTACAAATAGGCTTTTGGTCGAAAAACTATATTACTGTCCAAAGCTTAATCAAGGAAACACAGCAACGGATGCATATCACCTTTGTCCATGCTCCTAATGAATTCCATGAACGAGTGTTGCTATGGGAGACTCTATTCAGACTAAGCACCAGACACCACCTACCTTGGCTTTGCTTGGGGGACTTCAACAAAATACTGTACCATTGGGAGAAAATAGGTAAGAAGAGGGCTGAAACTTATAGGCTCACAGCTTTCAGGGACTTTCTGCTCCAATGCTCGCTAATGGACCTCGAGAGCAAGGGCTGCACCTTCACCTGGAAAAACAACAGAACAGGGGAGCAATTAGTCAAGAAACGACTGGATAGAGCACTATGTGATATAGAATGGAGAATTGCATTTCCTAATGCTGATTGTTCAGCACTTCCAGCCATTGGGTCGGACCATAGTCCACTCCTTCTTTCATTTAACTAGAGAACGAAGAGGAAAAAGAGGGCTTTCAAATATGAGGCATTCTGGTCAGAAAATGAGGAATGTGGGCAACTTGTCAACAAAACATGGGCTGAGCTGGATTCCCAAAATTTGAATATGGTGGAGAAACTACAGAAAGTGGCACAAACTTTGGAGAGCTGGAGTAAGAAAAGCCTTGGCAATGCAAAAATCAGAATTATTGAGTTGAAGAATGAGTTACAAAGGATAACAAATGACCCTCACATGGACAAAGAAAGCGAAACAACAAGAAAAATCACTCAGGAAATTGAAAAACTATGGAGGCAAGAGGAGATGTTTTGAGGTATGCGCTCTAGAATAACGTGGTTAAAATGGGGAGACAGAAACACAAAGTTTTTTCATGTGACTACGATTCAGAGAAGAGCTAAAAACAGAATTACCTTTCTCAAAAATGGGGCGAATGAATGGGTGAAGGAAGAGCAGGCCTTGAAGGACACCATCACATCATATTTCAAGGGCTTATACAAATCAGTGGGACAGCGCCACCTACAACCTGTCATTCAACAAATTCCAACATTAGTGGATGGGCATATGAATCAAAAATTAGTAGAGCCAATTACTATGGAGGAAATTACAGCAGCAATGCAACAGCTAGGTGCATCCAAGGCTCCTAGGCTAGATGGGCTAAACGGACTATTCTATCGCAGCCATTGGACTCCCATAAGCAAAGACATATTCAATGAGGTGAAGACTTTTTTTGAGACGGGTTACCTAAATACCGATATAAACAGAACCCAAATTGCACTCATTCCCAAAATCCCCAACCCTGAAAAGCTTGAACAATTTCGGCCAATTAGCCTATGCAACTTCACTTATAAAATAATATCCAAGGTGATGACAAATAGACTAAAGCCCATGCTACCAAACATCATAGCAGAAGAACAGAGTGCCTTTGTAGGCGGAAGACAGATTCAAGACAATATTCTTATTGTGCAAGAAGTTCTCCACAAGCTGCGAACTCGGGAGAGGAAACGTAAATTCCAAGCGGTGCTAAAGGTAGATATGCAAAAGGCCTACGACCGAATAGAATGGGATTTTCTTCAAGAATGTTTAATTTAGATGGGTTTCTGTGAGAAGTGGGTGCAATGGGTGATGCAATGCGTGTCTACTGTCTCATTCAGCATTAACTTCAACGGCGAGCCTCAGCCTTTCTTTAAGCCTACACGAGGGATCCGCCAAGGTGATCCTTTATCCCCTTTCCTATTTATCTTAGCAACAAATGTCCTCTCCCATTTGATGAAAAAAGCAGTAGAAGATGGTACAATTCAGGGAATTCAACTGAATAGTGGCTGCCCTATCTTATCACATTTGCTGTTTACGGATGATTCAATCTTTTTCCTTCATGGTTCTATAGTGGAATGTCAAAATTTGGCAGAAATTCTACACCAATACTGCTTCGTATCAGGACAGGCTGTTAATCTAAACAAATCAGGCATTTCTTTCAGCAAGGGTTGCCCTGTAAGTTTAAGAAAGAATATGGCAGCAGTGTTGAGGGTCCCTGAGATAGACAAAACAGGGAAATACCTAGGTATTCCTTCAGATTGGGGAGGATCCAAGAAAGATGTTTTTGCATGGATTTTGGCTAGAGTGAACAAGAAGTTAGAAAGTTGGAAGGAAAACCTATTGTCTAAAGCAGGGAAAGAGATTTTAATCAAATCAGTGGTGCAGGCTAATCCACAATACGCCATGTCAATTTTTAAAATCCCAGTATCCATATGCAAAGCAATTGAGAAGAAAATCGCAAATTTTTGGTGGAAGAATGGGAAGAGATCTGTTGGGATTCATTGGAAGAAATGGGAGATTTTAAAGCTCAGAAAAGAAGAAGAAGGGCTTGGCTTCAAAGACTTGATAGTTTTCAATGAGGCGATGCTAGGAAAGCAGGCTTGGCGCATAGCGCAGCAACCTAAATCCTTGTTGAGTAAACTATTGAAGGGTTTATTTTACCCTCATTGCGACTTTTGGAAAGCTGGAAACGGTTCAAGACCCTCATGGGGATGGCGAAGCATTATCATGGGACGGGACTCTATATGCCCAAATGTGATGTGGTCCGTTGGGAATGGGCAGAAAATTATGGTGCGGGAAGATAAATGGCTGAGAAGTGGTCCAATTGGAGGCCCGGCAACGAGAGATGAACCTGAGAGAGTAGAGGGACTTATGGAACAGGGGAAAAGTACATGGAATGTACCATTGATTCGTATGCTGTTTGATGAACATAGGGTGAAGGAAGTCCTTGCTACTCCTATTGGCTTACCCAGAGCAGAAGATAAACTTGTATGGACACAAGGAACATCAAGGCTATATTCAGTAAAGAGTGGCTACCTTACCACAAGGGGTCGCACAACAAAAGCACCTCAAACAACAGCAACATCATCCCACCAGATAAAGCCAGAACTATGGAAATTCATATGGCATGCTGGAACTCTACCTAAAGTCAAGCAATTTCTATGGAACGCATGCCAAAACGCACTACCTACAATGGACAATCTGAACCGAAGGAAAATAGTACCTGAATCGCTTTGCCCTTTGTGTCATCAAGAAACTGAGACAATCGAACACACCTTGTTGCTATGCCCCTGGACAGCACAAATATGGGAAGATGAACTGCTACAAATCAAGATAAACAGGGTCGGATTAACCAGATTTGATGAATGGCTGCATATCCAGAAAGCGGATCCTCAGCGCGCAACAAAATTTAACCAGATAGCAACTACCTTGTGGTGTATATGGCAAGATCGAAATTAGCATCTCTTCGAGAACAAGCCCCTTCACCCTAAACAGACCCTATATAGAGCAGCAACATTACAAACCAACTTCGACACCTACAATAGAAGAACAGAAAAGATACAACAGTGAGAGGCAAACCTGCTTCAGTGGCAACCCCCGCCAGAGGGCTCTCTCCGCGTCAACATCGATGCCTCCTTCACCAGAAACGCAGCAGCGACATCGGACCCAGAAGGAGCGACCACGAGCCAGGATGAAAACAGGGGAACGACAGCAACTAGAGCAGCCATAGCCTGCCTCTGCAGGGACTTGTAGGGACGCTTAATTGATGGTTTCTCGAAGCTGGTGGAGGCTGATTCGGCGGAGCAAGCGGAAGCCCTCTCTTTGCTGGAAACCCTAACTTTCCTCTCTAACTGCACGAACGAAAGACTTGAACTACACTCAGATTGTCAGAAGCTTGTGCGTGCGGTTCACTTTGCCGAAGACTTCAGTTGGAAGCTGCAGCCAATTGTGGACCGGATCAAGGAAAATTTAAAAGCTTTTCAGGGCCTTTCCTTGGCCCATTGTAGTAGAGAGGCCAACAAGCCTGCGGACTGGACTACGAAAGCCCAAAGAGAGAATATCCTTCCGAGTAAGTGGGTAATTTATCCTCCGACAGCCTTGGTAGATTTATTATGTGCTGATGTTCTTGATGTAATCGCTCCGAACTTTCCTAAGTAAATGAAATCAATTGCACTTTCGTCCAAAAAAAAAAAAAAAAAAGCCTGATCCAATCGGCCAAGCCCAATCCATTGAGATTGCCGGTTTTACTTGATAAATGACATTTCGTTCGATGAATCACTCAAATTAAAGTCGATAACTCCGTGCAAGAGTCGGTGAATTTTGAGGCATAATTAAGAAGGGTAAATAAATCCTGGTAACGAATAAGATAATTTGGTTATTAAAAGAAATAAGTTTGTTGAGTAACTCAATTGAAAGTTGATAATAAAAGAAATTGGTCAATAGCTTAACCAGAGAAAAGGTTAATAAAATCACTATCAGGATAATTTGGTATATCCAAAACGTTGCTAAAAATTGCAAACAAAGCTTTACGAGGGTCCATTCATTTGTAGAAAATATGACGTTTTCGGAAAATATTTTCCGAAAAGCCAAGAAAATGACTATATTTTCATTGTTTGTTATTTGATTTAATTTTTTTGGGAAAAATTACCCAAAAAATTGAATTTCAATTTTTTGTAATTAAATAAAAAAATTATATATATATATTAAAATTAAATTTTTATATATTTTTATTTTTAAAAAATCGAATTTTCATTATTTTTAAACTTTCTCTTTCTCTTTCTTTTTTTTTCCTTTTTTCTTTTCCTTCCTCAACCGCCACTTACCTCAACAATGGCCGACTACTTAGTGACCAACCAAGACGTGGATTGCCAAATCCAGGTGAGCCCCAGCTCTGTCGAGGCCAGCAAGCTCAAGCCTCGCCCTCTTGAGCCTTGCCCTCTTCGAATCTAGTCTTAGGTGAGGCAAAGCCTCCCGTACCTTGCCACAGGTCGGCGAGGAGCTTGCTAGTCTATGACAAGGTTGGAGTTGGCTTGTGGCCGATCACAGGCCACTGCTATGGTTTGCCAAGGAAGAAGAAAAAGAAAAGGGAAGAAAAAGGAAAAGGAAAAAATTGAAAACTCAATTTAAAAAAAAAGATAAAAGGAAAATGTGTCTAGTGAAAGAATATGAGGTAAAAGAAGTTATGGAAAATGTTTTTCATTTTCTAAAAAATGGAAAACACTTTCCTAACTTTTGAATGTGTTTTTTTCAATAACGGTAAATTTTTTCTTTGACTAATTCATTTTCCATGAAATGAACATCAAAATATTTTCCCCGAAAGTTATTTTCCGTCAAACGAACGAAACTTAAGTAATAGGATTTTTCTAATTTAAAAATATTAGATAAACATCGGCAAGTTTTTTAAATTTGGTAACACAATACTAGTTGATTATTTAATGGGACAAAAGTTGGCGTTAATTTAGTTCGATATGTCGAGAAAAAAGAAGATGGAGTTAATAAATGTAATGGGCTGCTAATCAAGACAAAAAAATTTGACAACTCAAACGAGAGGTTGATAAAATAAAACAAAATTGTGCAAATTGTGGTTAATAAATAAAACTAAAGCCGATGATCCGAAAATAGTTGGTAATTTAATCTGACAAAAGTTAGCAAGTCATTCTAATCCTGGTAAGTAATTGGTACATTCGACGGTTGGTGAGTTATATAAAGATATGTGGGTAATTTAGCACAAAAATTACTAATTTGTAGACTACATATAAAAAAGGTAGTTATATTAATAAAGTAATGGCCCCTCAACTGCGGCGTTTAAGGGAAATAGAATCTTTTTTATTATTTTAGAGTTCTAGATAATGACTTTGGGTTGTCCGCTAATTGAGCTGAAGGATTCGGTCGGTGCGGTCAGTCTCTGGGAAATACAAAGTTAATGAGAGAATCCAAATTCACACATGACAAGACGAGCACAAGATGCCCATTTTTGTATCATTGCTTGTTTCATAATTTAATACTTGCCTAGTCGATGAAATTATTGCAGTTAAAGTATGAGTTTCTACTTAAATTGTGAGCCTTTTAAGGACCTGTTCAGGTCCAAATCAACACGACAAAGAAAAAAAGGGGAAAAAAATGTTTGTTATTCGGGAACGGCCGGCTCCATGGGATGAAAAAAACGAAAAGAAAGTTTAAAAAAAAGAAAATAGTAAGATATTTCAGGCATTGCCTGCTTTCCTAACATCGGATGCACCGAACCCTTTATTAATGAAAGGAAATGCTAAGATTATTTTATAAAGTGACACGTCAATTTGGCATCAAACGACAAATTTTAGTCAAAATCCTAGGTTGCTCATTATCAATTGCTTGCCATTTCAAGATCAGTTTGCACAGATATAGCGAGAGAGAGAGAGAGAGAGAGAGAGAGAGAGAGAGAGAATGGAAGGATTCTTCCTGATGGAGATAATTTGGTCCTTTGGGGTGATGATTGTATGCAGCCTCTTGCTTCACGGGTGCAACATACCGTGGCTGAATCACAGGAAGCTGAGGAGGAAGCTCAAGGCGCAAGGCGTGACCGGACCGCCGCCACACTTTTTCCATGGCAACGTTGCCGAGATGCGAAGCATCGCAACCCGGTGCAAGCCGGAACCGCTTCCTCGAGGCCAAATCTCCGACGACTGGACTCGCTTCATCTTCCCGTATCTCCACCACTGGGCGGGCCGCTACGGTAATGCCTCGCTGTTCTTCATCGTGGACCTCTAGGGAAGAATTAATGCATACTTTTATTCCGTCATATTTTACGGCGAGCAAGCACATATCGAGTCGGTAAGTCACGGGCCCATGTTATTTTCTGCGCGGCCGTAGGTTCATGGATTCATTTCTGTTAGAACGATTTGGTATAGAGTTGTCATCTCCGCTGACCGGAGTGCGTTTTCTCGTGAAATGTGGCTTCTTGTATTTTACTGCCAGTCCGTGAGATGAGATGGCTCCTGTCTGAAACTAGACTGATGAGATCCGACAATTCACTCCATCACGAGTTTGTGCTGTCCTCAAATCGACAACTATATTTACCTTGGCATGCTCATCAGTCAAAGCACTGCCACGACGACGATGAACTTAGTATCACTCAGTGCAGCAATCACCCAGTAGAATATTGACCATACCAAGATAGGTGATCTAGAGAGCCATATAACTTCTAATCAACTCTTAGACCGCGTTTATTTCATTTACCAGACAAGAAGATGTTATCCCTGAATTCGTTGCTTGATTACATTTACTACTCACTCGTTTTTGAAGCGACGATGTCCTGATGTTCCAACCCATGACTGCTTGCTTTAGCCTTATAATTATGTCAGACGAAGTTGCGCTATCACAGAAGCATCAGTAGATCACTTGGAGGTCGTTGGTTCTCTTAATGCTAATACGGATGGCCATATTCACTGGCCAGTGAATTTTCAGATACCATTGATGTAATTGATGGCTTCCACATTTGAGATCTTACATGAATTTCCCTAACATGCCCTAGTGTCCGCTCTGATGAATTAAGAGGACGACCTGGAGCTTGTTCCATCCCAGACTTACGTGCTGGTTTTTCTATGTAGGCTCGCTGTACATGTACTCGACGAGCCAGAAGCTGAATTTGTACATGAATAGGCCGGATTTAGTCAAGTTTCTGAACTTACATAAGCCTTTGGGTTTGGATAAGCCCTCAACCATAGCAAAGAAGCCGAGTCCTTTATTCGGCAAGGGCATTATGAGGGCCACCGGACAAAACTGGACTTCTCAGAGAAAACTAATTGCTCCCCAGTTCTTCCTCGACAAAGTTAAGGTAAAAAGATACTGACTTGAGCTCGATCTGTTCAGTTGGTGTAAATGGGATTTGGTAATGAGGTATTTCGATGTTCGACCACGTTGTATGACGTTCCTACAGCACAAAAATGTATTTGCTGCTGCAACATGAAACGAGAGATGGCTTGTATGCAGGGCATGATGGATTTGATGGTGGACTCCACCGTGGCAATGATCGAGAAATGGGAAAGTATGATTTTGCGGAGTGACGGTGCAGTGGCTGACATGCATATAACTGAAGACTTGAATAGTCTGTCCGCCAATGTCATCGCAAGGGCATGTTTCGGCAGTTCTTACTCGGAAGGTAAGCAGATTTTTGCTAAACTGAGGATCCTTCAGCATGCCTTGGCGAAACCTGATCGATTGTTCGGATTCCACAATCTTGGGTAGGTAGTTCTCTTGATGTTTGGTCTCCTTGAACTAAACAGATGGATTGTATTGGTAAAGGATATTCCCTTCTACGGCATTCTCTAGATTTCTTCCTTCCAAGGCGAACAGAGAGTTATGGCGGATAAGAGAAGAGGTCGACTCGCTTACACTGAAGATGGTTAGAGCTCGCCAGGAAGAAAACCGGAAGGCTCTAAAGCCTGAGAAGGACCTGTTGCAAATGATCCTTGAGAGTGCTGATGCCGATGGTGCACCATGAATGAGAAAGCGCGCGATAGTTTTGTCGTGGACAGTTGCAAGAATATCTACTTTGCAGGTCACGAGACGACAGCTACGACCATCTCCTGGAGTTTGATGCTGCTTGCAGTGCACCCTGAGTGGCAGGACCGCATCCGTGCTGAGATCTTGGAATTCTGCGGAGATCAACTTTGTCATCGTGGTTCCCTAGACTCCGAGACGCTTCGGAAGCTTAAAGTCGTAAGTGTTGTATGATTCGGCTTTTAGACCTCACACAGGCTCGGCCTAACGGACTGGGAGCCCTGCAAGAACTCAAATCAGCCGATCAGTTCTGTACTTTCGATTTGAAAACCTTTTACACGTTAAATTACTGCATCTTAAAGATTGAACACGGCTGCCTTAATGGTCGATGATTAGTCCTCCGTGGCGTCATGACTCTTATGGCTCATTTCTCTGAGTGAATTTTGTTGTGCAGCTGACCATGGTGATTCAAGAGACATTGCGCCTCTATTGCCCCGGGATCATACTGCCGAAAGAAGCCATGACGGAGATCAAGCTGGGAGAGATCGTCATGCCCAAAGGTGTTGTCCTATGGACATTGATCCCTGCACTGCACCGAGACCCCGAGAATTGGGGTCCGGATGCCCATGAGTTCAAGCCGGAGAGGTTCAAGGACGGGGTGTCCAAGGCTTGCAAGCATCCTCAGGCATACATACCGTTCGGGTACGGGAGCAGGTTGTGCCTGGGACAGACTTTCGAAATGCTGGAGATGAAGATCGTCCTTGCCCTTGTCCTGTCCCGGTTCTCGTTCTCACTGTCTCCTGAATACCGACACTCCCCGGTTTTCAGGATGGTGTTGGTGCCGGAACACGGGATGAGACCCATCACGAGGAAAATCTAATGTGTCATGGATATTGGATTGAGGATGTCCCCAAATACTAGATCCAAGGATGCAAATAGTGTATAAACACTTTTCTTCTCAGAGATTTTCCGATGCTTCACTGTTCCTAGGACCGGATTGTTTGCATTTAGATTCTCTGTGGCATGCGGACGACTCGAGAGCCTCAATCATGAGATTACAGCATTATACTGTTGAATGACAAGAAATAATAGGACCCTGTTACCTCTATTACCTTGTCAACCAGCAGGCCTGCCTGGATCATAGGTATCGGCTATAGGATAACCTCGCCAAGATAGGGTTATTTCCAACTAACAGAAGCCGCCTGTGCCTATCCTCCAAGCGAGTTGCCAGGCTAGATTTCTTATTTGGAAGTGTTGATGACCATATGCTTTACTCCTCCCAATTCCCCTTTGTATCTTGTTCTTCCTGAGAAGAGCGAATACCCTCTAAATGCTTTATATCTTGGAAGTCCTTAAACTCTTAAATATTCGAGTTTCCTTAACTCCATCAAATCCTTAAAAGGATCCTCCTCCCTGGGGAGAATCTCAAACCATTTCCTTCAATAATGGATTCAACAAGGATACACCCATTTGATTGACAAAACTTGTCAGAAGCCTAAATTGCAAATCTTTCGACCAAAGATACCTAGATGACAATTCTTCTTTTGTCACTTATGATCTCTAATCCTATTGAATCCTTTTTACACAAGAGCACCTACTAACAAATTCGGGTAAAATATTCCATTTTGATAGTTTTGAATCTAGTGATCTTATGAGATTCTCTCTATTCATCAGGGATAGTTTCTTCTCTTGCGCATGCAGAGCTTCTCTTTCGAGTTTCTGGTTTCTTAAACCCTATTCTCTTCGTTTTACCTGGGATTTCTCAATGGATTTTCTCTTCTACCAGCTGATATTCTCGGTGCATGTCAGTACTTCGCCAATATTCCCATCTTCAGCTTCGATCTACTCTACTTTTTCACCTCTTCTTCCCTTCTTCCCCTCTTCTTCTCCATCGTTCCTCTCTGTCTTCGCAATGCTTCTCTTTCTCTGGTCACTCATCAAATTACTTGCATGCGTGATTCTACTCCTCCTTTGGTTTTATCGGCTAATCTGTCAAGTTTTCTCGCATACCCACGCCTTCCTCCTTGCTGCATTTCTCTTTGATTGCTTGGTTTTGCCATCACTCTGCCTCTAGAAGATATGGCACATGTTGATGAAGAACATTCGCCTCGTCTGGTCGCTTTGTGCAAGAGCTTGGGACGATTGTGCTCCCCTCATGACTTGGAAGTTTGGAATGATGAGCCTACTCCTGCGAAATTGAATGAGTGCCGTTTGACTCTGATTGGCAAGGTATTTGCTAACTCTCCTATCAATTTTCAGGCTTTTCAGAGTATTATGAAAAAGGTGTGGCGTACAGAACAGGTGGATATATCTCAGCGCGAGGATGGTCTCTATTTAGCGAAATTTAAATTACTTACTAATAAACAACGGATTTCAGAGAGGGGACCTTGGGTTTTTTCCGGTCGTTTGGTCGTCTTTAAGTCTTGGATTCCTAACACACCGCTGCATTGCTATGATTTTTCAACTTGCGCATTTTGGGTGCAAGTGTTTGGCCTGCCTCTGGAATTGTGTACAGAACCGACTATTAGAAAAGTAGTTATGACAGTTCGGGAAAGTTTTGAAAGTCGGAGCTGATGGTCAAGACACATTTACCATGAGATCAGGGCGTGCTCGAGTTGAAATTGACTTTCGGCATCCTCTGCAGACAGGTCGTCTAATTAGAATCAATGATAAGACTCTTTGGCTAGACTTTAGATATGAACGTCTTGCCCATTATTGTTATCTATGTGGGAAGTTGGGGCATTATACTAACTCTTGTCCAGAGAAATCTGTTAATGTTGATGTTTCAATTGGGGAGGACAAGTTGCCGTATGGACAATGGTTGCGTGCTTGAGCTCAAGGAAAATAGCCCGTACTGGAAACTATATTATGAGACAAAAGAAGTGGAGGATACAGTGGAAGAAGTGGTACCTGAAACTCCCCAACAGTTGCTCCACCCTTTCCTCTGCTGCCGCCTATTCCTTCCTCTGGAGCATCTCCATCCTTGCAGCCTTTGGTAACCGAGATTCCTCCTGCATCAGAACTGGCTGGAGGTTTGCATACTGCCTTGATTCCTGCATCAGCAAAGCAGAAGGGGGTTCAATTTAATACAAATTCTTTTCATCAGGACAAGAGGTTGAAAAGTTCTCGCCATATATCAAAAGTTGGCCCTGTTAAGAAACTGAAGAGATATAACCCATATGATATACCCAGCGTCGCACCTGATGATCTGGATGAATCTTTATTACTGGAAACTCCAGTTGAGCAAGCTCCTGGCGATGGAAGTTGGGCATGGGTGGCTGGCCCTCAACAGCTCCCTAATCACAAATGAAACTAATCAGTTAAAACTGTCAGGGTTTGGGCAATACCCTGACAGTTCGAGCTTTAAAGGCCTTGGTTCTTAAGGAAAAACCTGATCTTTTATTTTTGATGGAAACTAAGAATGGTGAAGCTGTTCTGCAACGGATGCAGTTTAAGTTGCGCTTTTCTCATATACGTGTTTACAATCCGATAGGTTTAGCAGGGGGTCTAGCAGTCCTATGGAATGATTTGGTTTCTTTTTCTTTTGAGCTTTCAACACCGGATTATTTTGACATGATATGTACAGAAGTAGCAGGAAGCATGACCTGGTGCCTCACGTGTCTTCATGCCCCTACTGTTGCTCGTCTGAGACTTGATGTTTGGCAAGATCTCATCAACATCAGCTTTGCAAATACTTTTCCTTAAGCCCGCATTGGTGATTTTAATGAGATCCTTTTTCACTGGGAAAAGTTTGGAGGTAGACCAGTAGATTTTACTAGGTTGGCATCTTTTCAATTTGTTCTTAATGATTGTTCGTTAATGTCAATTGAAGCAAAGGGTTGTGCGTTTACATGGACAAACAATCGTCAGGGGGATGAGTTAATCAAGGAGTGTCTTGATCGAGTACTATGCTCACTGGAATTGGCGACTGCGTTTTCCTAGGGCAGAGGTTTATGCCTTACCTGCTGTTAGTTTAGACCACAGCCCTCTGATTCTTAACACTTCACCAGTGAGAGGTTCTAGACAACACTATTTTAAGTATGAATCATATTGGAATCAGGATGAGGAATGTAGGGATTTTATTACTACTTCATGGAACTCTGTTCGCAGCAAGACACCTTCTTTTAATAGGAAAATTCAAGCAGTTTCTTATGCTTTAACCAAATGGAGTCGTTCTAAATTTTCACATAACAGAATCAGGGCTGATGAGTTGCAGCTGCAGTTGCAGCACCTTACAAATCAACAACATGTCTTATATGATCAGACCGAGGTTAAAGTTTTGAAAGAAGAACTGCAAAGGGTGTGGAGTCGTGAAGAGTAATATTGGGCTATCCGTTCCAGACTAAATTGGCTAAAATAGGGAGACAAGAACACTAGTTTCTTTCATGCAACAACTGTTCAGCGACGCCAGCACAATCGTATTACTATGCTTAAGAATGATGACAATCTTTGGGAGTAGGACCCTACCCGAATCAAAGAGATGGTAACAGCTTTCTTTTCTTCTTTATATACCTCAGTAGGATGTCGTCATTATGCTCCTATCCTAGCTCAGTGTGATCCTTTGGTCAATCAGGACATGAATACTCATTTAATAGCTTCTGTTACCCTGGACGAAGTAAAGCAGGCTACTTTTCAATTAGGAGCAGCCAAAGCTCCAGGCCCTGATGGACTTAGTGGTTTATTTTATCAGACGCACTGAGATATTATTAAATCTGATCTTTTTGAAGTTGTTCATGAGTTTTTTACTCCTGGTGTTATGCCTTCTTACTTAAACAGAACTCTGATAGCCCTGATTCCTAAAGTTCCTCACCCGAAAAGCCTTGATCAATATCGTCCTATCATTTTGTGTAATTTTGCTTATAAAGTCTTATAAAAAATTATTGCCAATCGTTTAAAACCCATCCTTCCATACCTTATCTCAGAGGAACAGTCGACTTTTGTGGGGGGTAAACAAATTCAGGATAACGTTTTACTAGTTCAAGAAGTCCTACACCAGCTTCAAATCAAGAAAGGAATGTCTACTTATCAAGATGTTCTGAAAGTGGACATGAGGAAAGCGTATGACAGGGTTGAATGGGATTTTCTCCAATATTATTTATTAAAACTGGGTTTTCATCCTACTTGGGTGAAATGGACTATGTAATGTATTTCCACCCAATCGTCATGTGTTAAACTAAATGGAGAACATCTTAGTTATTTCTACCCTTCTCGGGGTCTTCGACAGGGGGATCCTCTCTCCCCTTATTTGTTTATTTTGTTGGCTAATCTCCTTTCTACACTTATTAAGAAAGCTGTCGGCCTTGAACATCTTACAGGGATTAAACTTAATAGGTGGTGCCCTTCCCTAACTCATTTGTTTTTTGCGGATGATGCCATTTTCTTTCTTGATGATACTATTACCGAATGTCAGAACCTATCGAATATACTACAGCAGTATTGTCTTGCAATAGGGCAGGAAATAAATCGAAACAAATTAGGTATCTATTTTGCAAAAGATTGTCCAATTAGTTTGCAGCAAAATTTGGCTTCAGAGCTCAGGGTTCCTATTCTAAACAAATGTGGGAAGTACTTAGGGATACCGTCAGATTGGGGACGTTCGAAAAAAAAGATATGTTCTCATGGATATTAAGCCGAGTTCATTCTAAGTTTGAAAGTTGGAAAGCCAGTTTGATCTCAAAGGGTGGGAAAGAAATCCTACTCAAAACTGTTATTCAGGCTATTCCTTATTATGCTATGTCTACTTTCAAGTTGCCTGTGTCTATTTGTAGATCTATTGAAAGAAGTATAGTCAGATTTTGGTGGCAGAATGATCGAAACAAAGCAGGAATTCAATGGAGAAGTTGGGATGTTCTGAAAAAAAAAAAAAGGAAAGTAGATGGAGGTTTACGATTTCGAGATCTTATCTACTTTAATAGAGCTATGTTGGCCAAGCAGGCTTGGCGTTTACTTAATCAGCCTTCATCTCTTTGGAGCAAAGTTTTTAAAGGTTTATATTTTCATTCCAAGTCTTTTATATATGCCGACAGAGGCTCTCGCCCATCTTGGGGCTGGCAGAGTCTACTCATTGGTCGGGATGCCATCCTACCCAACATACGTTGGTCTGTAGGTGATGGTACATCAATCAAGATACGTGGTGATCCTTGGCTCTCTATTGGAATATTAACTGGCCCTTCAAACTGTGAAGAACCTACTTTGGTGGCTGATCTTATTGATCAATCCACCAATACCTGGAATGCCAACCTGCTACACATGTTTTTTGACAATCGGGTTATAGAGCAGATCACCACTATCCCTCTCCGACCATTATCTACCAATGATCAGCTTATTTGGACTACCACTAAAGATGGTCATTTCTCTGTTAAATCTGCATATCATTCTTTCACAACAACAGCAACACAACAGCCAGTAAGTAACACTTCCTCATCTTATCGAGAATCCTAGATGGTTATGGAACAGAATTTGGAAAATGCATTCCCCCCCAAAAATTCGAGCATTCCTATGGTCGCTTTGTCAGAATGCCCTTGCTACAAGGGCTAATTTGTTTCTGCGACATATTATCACTAACCCCTGCTGTCTACTCTGTGATCAAGAAACCCCTGAAACTCTTGAACATTTATTTTTGTTATGTCCGTGGACTAAGAAGGTCTAGGCGCACCCTACATTCAATATTCAGATTTCTCCTATGCAACTTCACAGAATCGATGAATGGATAGTCCAACTAGTAAAATCTCGATCTTTTTTACCTGGTTTGGAGACTTTGGCCTCTGTTCTTTCCCAGATCTGGCGCGCCCGGAATGGTTTCATCTTCTGGCAAGAACGCCTTCGGCCGTCTCGGGTGGCTGAGGCTGCACTAGCTGATTCCCATGTCACTCGTTTAATGGCTTCGTCACTCACACATAAGGGCCGCTCCTTACTGAACAGGGGATCACTTTGGAAGCCTCCAGATCCAGGTTCCTTGAAGATTAATGTAGATGGGTTGTATCAACTTGGCTCGCGAGAAGGCACAATGGCCTGTATATGCAGAGATCATCACGAAAGACTTACCGATGGCTTTTCTAGACATTTTCCGGCATCTTCCGCCCTTCAAGCCGAGATCCAAGCAGTATCTTTCTCCCTCCACCATCTACAAAGCCATGGCTTATCAGATGCTCCGATTGTTCTTGAATCTGATAGCCTAATTGTGGTTGAGATCCTCCAACGTCGCTGTAAGCCGCCATGGGAAGCTCGGTCTCTCTTCCTCGAAGCCGCCTCCTTGCTCTCCAATTTCCCTAATCTCTCGCTAGGGCACTGCCGAAGGGAGGCCAATGTTGCTGCTGATTGGGCTGCAAAGGCCCATAACCGTTTTTCCTCTGTCCAATGTTGGGCTGTTTTTCCCCCTTTTCATTTGATAGATCTACTTTGCACGGATGCTATAGCTACCGGATGTAATGGTTTCACTACTTAAATATAGTTCCTTGTTTCTGACCAAAAAAATATATATATATATCTAGTGATCTTATAGTCATTAATAAGATGATATTCAAACGAAAGCAATTGCAAGCATATCAAGATGATCCAAAAGCTTGAGAAAATAAATCTCTGCAAATATATTTCTAGTAGAGCTCAAAGGAGAACTACTAAGCAGCAGAGTTGGCGTTTGTCGAACCAGACAATGATGTTTCTTGATACCCACGTCCAACAGCATTATAATGTCGAATGACCGAGAAAATAATAGGTTGTTTGTTTGTTTTTTTTTTTTTTTTTGGCTTTGATTTCTGCAATTTGATCGGAGACTCCATTTTTATTGAGACTGCTGGAAATGCATGATGAGCGAACATTAAATTACATCCTGAACATTTTTTTTGATCAGGAAATAAAACTTAATTATAAAGAGAGGAAATACAGTCAGCAGCTATTAGGTCAAATAACAGCAAGTCCAGAAGGGGGAGGGGGGGCTTCGGCCCAAGAAAGGGAGAGGCAGCCGCTGTTGTGGGCACGTGTTGCCCAATCAGCAACTGAATTGGCAACCCTAGCACAAAACCTAATTTGCAAAAGAGGGATAGAGCGACAGAGGAGAGCGACTTTATGGAGAAGGGGGCGGATCTCCCATGAAGGCTCTTGCCGGCCGTTGAGGGCTTCAACCAAGACAAGGCAGTCCGATTCAATCTCCAGAGGGGTAGTCACCGAAGGGAGCTGAAGCACGTACCGGAGGGCACAAAGAAGCGCTTGTGTTTCTGTCTGCAGAGCGGACGCGGCCTGCAAAGATCTGGTAAATCCATCCTTCAAAAGCCCCGAATGGTCACGACAGATGACAGCAATAGATCCAGTGAGGTTACCGGAGATGAAAGCCCCATCGATGTTGATTCGGAGGGACCCCGGAGGAGGAGATTGCCAGAAACAAGCCGAAGTGTCGCCTTGGTGACTATGTTGCAACAGAGAGGGATGGGAGAGCTGAGCAGAACGAAACTGGGCTGTGGCGGCAAGAACAACAGAGGATGGATCCAGGCGACGGTTGGAGAAGATCGCGCTATTTCTGGCTTTCCAGAGCTGCCAACAGACGGCTATAATAAACTCCAGGGCAGGTACGAGCTTTTTATCAAAAATAAGGCTAGCAAACCATTCATTGATGCGGCGGATACTTGTGTCTGCAAAAGAAAGACCGATTGACGGGTATGACCATATGTCAGATGTCCAAGGGCAGAAGAAGAAGAGATGCTCGATCGTCTCCGGTTGATGGGTGTGACAAAGAGGGCAAAGAGGATCAGGGCTGATACGACGTCGATAGAGGTTGTCCTTTGTGGGCAAGGCGTTATGGTAGACGTTCCAGCAGAAAACCTTGAGCTTCGGTGGGAGATGAAGCTTCCAGATGCGCTTCCAAAGTTGAGGAGGCGCTTGATATGACAAAGAGGCATGTAAGGTCAGAGACTCTCTTTCTGATCCTCTGATAGAATGATAGCCACTGTGAACTGAATACTGGCCATTTGTTGTAGCTGCCCAGATTAGTTTATCATTGATGAGGTTTCGTCGCACTGGAATGCTAAGTATGTCATGTACTGTTTGGGCATCATAATAGGTGTTTAGAGTGTCGATATCCCAGTTATTCGAACTTGGGACTAGTAGATCAGCCACCATTGTTGGTTCTTCACGCTGCAGAGGTCCACCAAGAATACCCCTAGGAAGCCACCGATCCTGCCTAATATTGATATTTGTGCCGTCGCCAACCGACCACTGTAGATTAGGAAGTATAACCTCCCTTCCTAACAGTAAGCTTTGCCAACCCCAAGAAGGGCGAACTCCTTTCTGGGCGTAGCGAAAGTCTTGTGTAGGAAAATAGAGTGCCTTAAATAGTTTGCTCCACAGTGAGGACGGCTGTTGGATGAGACGCCATGTCTGTTTACCCAACATGGCTTTGTTAAAAGCCGCCAAATCTCGAAAGCCTAATCCTCCCTTCGCCTTGGGCTCTTTCAACACAGTCCATTATTTCCAATGTATCCCCGTTTTTCGACAATCATTCTGCCACCAGAATCTAGCAGTCTGTTTTTCAATAGATTTACAGATAGATAATGGAATTTTAAAAATAGACATTGCATACTGGGGAATGGCCTGCACAACAGTTTTAATAAGGACTTCCTTGCCACCCTTTGAGATTAGATTCTCCTTCCATCCCTTCAATTTGGAGTTCACCTTACCCAAGATCCAAGAAAAGAGCCCTCGTTTTGATCGACCCCAATCAGTGGGGATGCCTAGATATCTGCCCATTCATTCCAGCATAGGTATTCTGAGTTCACTTGCCAGGTTAGCTTTAAGATGGCTCGGGCAGTCCTTACTGAGAAAGATACCAGACTGGTTTCGATTGATAGACTAACCCGAAGCTAAACAATATTGAGACAGAATACTTGCTAGGGTATGGCAGTCAGTAGTGGTGCCATTTACAAAGAATATAACATCGTCAGCAAAGAACAAATGAGAGAGGGTAGGACTAAACCTGTTAAGTTTAACACTCGTGAGCTGTCCCACGTTGATGGCTCGATGAATGAGATTGGATAATAGATTCGTCAAGAGGATGAAAAGATAAAGGGATAGAGGATCCCCTTGACGAATACCTCTAGTAGGGCGGAAGTAAGCCAACTGTTGACCATTAAACTTGATACTGATAGATACAGTGGATATGCATTGGAAGATCCACTGAACCCATTGAGGATGGAAGCCAATCTTATGTAAGTAGGCCTTCAAGAAGTCCCATTCAACTCTGTCGAAAGCTTTCTGCATATCCATACAAATGATTGCCAGGAAGTGACGCCAACGTTTTCTGGTTTTAATCTGATGGATAACCTCCTGGACCACCAAAATATTGTCCTGTATTTGACGCCCACTAACAAATGCCGATTGTTCAGGTGAAATCAGCTGTGGCAAGATAGGTTTCAGCCGATTAGCTAGGACTCTGGAAATGATCTTATAGGTGAAATTGCATAAACTAATAGGACGGTAATGGTCGAGACTCTGTGGGAGGGGGATCTTTGGTACTAAGGTAACAGCAGTTTGGTTGAGAGCCAAGGGCATTTTACCAGAAAGGAAGAATTGCCGGACTGAATTGAAGACTACATTCTCTAGAGTGTCCCAGTTGGATTGATAAAACAGTCCATTGAGGCCATCTGGGCCCGAGGCCTTGTTCCCTCCTAGCTGAAAAGTGGCTGCACGGACTTCAGCCTTAGTAACCCTGGCGATGAGAGCCATATTCATTTCAGGGGTGACTAAGTAGGGGCACTGGTCCAGGATTGGACCATAATCACGAAACCCAATGGATTGATATAGGTTTGAGAAATAAAGTTGAGTCCTGTCCTTTAATATAGTTTCATCTCTAACCTAGCCAAGTTCCTCATCTAGTAACATCGTAATACGATTACGCTGCCTTCTTTGAATGGTAGTGGCGTGAAAGAACTTAGTATTTTTGTCGCCCCATTGCAACCATTTGATTCTCGAGCGCATAGCCCAGAACTTCTCTTCTTGTTGCCAAAGCTGCTGAATTTCTGATTTAAGTGTTGTTACTTCATTTCTGTCATAGGGGATATCCTGTTGATTGAGGATATGTTGAAGTTTATATTGCAGTTCGCAGATTCTCTTGTTAGCATTTGAGAAGGTTCGGCGGCTCCACGAAGAAAGTGCGAGACTGACCTTTTTTAAGAGGTATGGTAAATCATGGTGAGCATTGGTTGGTTGCTGCAAAACAGTGGAAATAACCTTGCTACAATCTAGGTGTTCGAGCCAAAAGGCTTCAAAAATGAAGGGGCGGGCTCGCCGGGGTTGGGAAGCTACAATATTCAGAAGGAGCGGGCTGTGATCAGAACCCACCGCTGGAAGAGCACTGACAACAGCATCCGGAAAAGCTAGTCTCCACTCAAAGTTGCACAGAGATCTGTCCAAACGTTCCTTAATACTATCTTCGCCTTGACGGTTATTTATCCAGGTGAATGCACCGCCTTTGCTCTCCATATCAATCAAGGAGCAGTCATGTAATACATCGCGAAAAGAGGACATACGGTGAAAATCAGCTAACTTTTTCCCTACTTTCTCCCAGTGGTAAATTACTTCGTTGAAATCTCCTACACAGAGCCATGGTAAAGATTAGTTACTGCAATCCGCCGAAGAACCTCCCAGAATTGTTGTCGAAGCCTAAACACTGATGGCGCATGAATACAAGTGATACGAGTAGGTATATGGTTCCCCAAGTCAATGCAAAACATATCGACAAAATCAGGATCCGAATGAACTATGCTAATATTGAGCTAAGCATGCCAAAAGATAGCTAAACCCCCTGCTAGACCAATAGGGTTAACCAAAAAAGAGTGAGGAAATTTAAGCTGTTTCTGAATTTTTGATAACTTTGCATGACCATTCTTTGTCTCTATTAAAAATAGGAGATCCGAGCGTTCTCAAGCCACAAGGGCCCGAAGGGCATGAACTATTAGGGTAGACCCAAGACCCTGACAGTTCCAACTCAGCATTTTCATTTTGCCAGCGGTGGCTTTTGAAGGCAAGCCACCTCAGCCCGTGTACTTTGCTTGTCAGCAATAAGTATGGGAGTGTCACGCTGCTGTGTTGGGCCAGCTACCGGTGCCCGAGTTCGGTCTTCTTCAATGCCAAGCACAGGTGTGTCCATCAGGTTTGCTTCATCCAAGTCATAGAGCAGTAAATTTTTTTTGTCATAAGGCGTATACCGTTTCTGTTTTTTGGCAGCATTCATAATAGGTATCGTCTTAGAATTCTTGATCTTCCTGGGGGTCTGAGTATCCATAGTAGGAAGGTGAAGCCCCTTCATTTTAACTGAAGCAAGTATCAAAGCGGTATGAGTAGGAACTTCAGCCATATATTCCATCTGAGAATGCAATTAGTTTGTCCCTGTAGGGACATTGGATGTTGGAGAGACCGGGAGGTGGACCATGGCCGTGGTGGTGCGGCTGGCCGGGGGCAAAGGAGGAGCATTCAGCAACTGTGACGGAGGCGTCTCGAGTACAGATTCTTCAAGCTGATCTAATATAGCATGAGGTGCATAGAAAGATTGCCAAAAAGGACTAGGTTTTTTAAGTTCAGCCTTAAGCCACTGACCGTAGACCATAGTGTCTCTAGTGTCAAATTTAGCTGCATCATAGGGAATTTCCTTGCAGTACATGGCGTAATGACCCAATCTCCCACAAGAGTAGCAAAAATGTGAAAGACGCTCGTATTTGAAATCCAGCCACAGCAATTTCCCAGCAACATGAATCAGCTTGCCCGTTCTAAGAGGGTCTTGTAGAGTTAACTCAACCCGGACACGACCCGTTCTAGCAGTAGGTCCCTCCTTTGTGTCAAGTCGGACTTCTAGGACCCGGCCAATATCTTGCACAGCCTTGGTTACCAAAGTTTCAGCGGTCCATTCCAAAGGCAGGCCGAAAATTTGTATCCAAAAAGCGCATGTAGAAAAATCATAACAATGTAGGGGGGTATTGGGTTGCCATGGCTTTAGAATAAAGAGATGACCGGAAAAGAGCCAAGGCCCACCATCCAGAATACGCTTTTTTTCAGCAGCCGACTGAAACTTGATGACATATAGACCACCCTCTCGTTGAGTAAATTCAACTCGCTCAGTTCGCCATGCTTTTTTTATAGTAGCCTGGGAAGCAGGGAAATTGATGGACGGGTTAGAAAAGAGCATTACAACTAAAGATAAACTGCATTCTTCTAACTTTTCAGGAGGTGGTGCATCATCCCATTCATCGATGTTCCGTTCAGTTGTAAGCTTACCCAGTCTGGAGCACAGGGCAGCAAGTCGCACAGAATCGGGGACCACCTCGGAGGCCATTCAGTCTTACATAAACAGCGTCACAAAACCGAGCCGAGGGAAGACTACCAGTACAATACATCCAGAGAAGCAGAGTCGGTGTGTCCAGACATGCCACATTCAGGTAAAAGAAGACAACCGCAAGAACGGAGGAGAAGAAATCGTACCGTGCACTAGTCAGATGCGAGAGAAGAACGAACAAACACTGAGGAATCGCAGAAGAAACAGAGACCTTGTTCAAGTGGGTAATGCACAATCAGGAGCGATGAAAGGAGAAGCCATCGATAATTCCCAGGAACAGGACATGCAGAACGATTCTTCGGAAGACCAGGTGTAGATCGACTCCCAAACCCTTAGGAAAGGGAAAAGATGATGAAGATGCAAAGAGGGGTGGTAGATATTGAAGTTGGGGTTAGGTTGAAGAAGCAAAAACTAAACACAGGGTTTATGGTTCTCTGCATGTCGAGAGGAGAAGTTCTCTGCATTTCGAGAGGATAGGAGAGAGGATCGAAGTATCAAACTTGCATCCTGAACATTAAGCTTTTGCGATAGAGGAGAAAATGTTTGGGATATTAAACGGATCTCACTGTACAATACCTACTATTTATAAGGCTGTGTCGTACGATGAGGCACTTGGAACCTGATCTGAATTAAGTGAAGTCATAGATACTTCCTGATTTCTCGTTATGACGATTGATTGCTCGATAGGTTCAGGACAAAAGCTCGCCATGTTCGATTGACGATGAGATGATGAACATCAAAGAGAACCGTATTGGTGGCATGGGTTTCTTCACCGTGCCATAGAAGTATTGAGATCCAAGACCCATCTACAAATGGTTACTTCGTCCCGATTTTAAGATAACTGCTTTAAAAGAAAAGATTCAACCGACGATGTCATTTATACGAATCATCCTAAGTACGAGATTTTCGAATTCTTACACGCGTGGCAGGAAATGGAGACCCCATTTTCTAAATTTCCGAACTCTTTATTCGATTGAACTCTGCTAGTAATTACCTTGCTCAACAACGTTTTCTGGGTGCCGCTTTTCAGCTAAAGCTTTGGGTTCGTGCTGTCAATTTCTTCGAAAAAAATACGAGGAACACGACCTCGACGATGTATATTCAATGAGAGATTCGAAACTTGCACAACAAGAACCCAACATGGTCAATAATGACAAAATCCATTTGAACTCATTACTCATATATCGCCATTTATTGTATTTGTATTATGGAATGGCTAAAGGACGAGTGCACTCTGATGTCGATTGCATACATAGGACAAAACGATTGCTCTTAATATATGAGATTCCACCTAATCAAACAGACCAGTTTGGAAGTTTTTTCTTTAACGATTGGGTGGTATCGGATTGGTTCTCACGCACCTCGATTGGTCTCTCTTGAGGCAATTTTAAGGGCGTGCTCTTCAACATCAGGCCTCGATGGATTCAGGGATCTTACTCTTGCTCCCGACAATGCTTGATCCCGAGAGTGCAAAAGCAGAAGCAAACTCTCTTGCTGTCTAGTTTAGGCATTGCTCGCTTTCCGAACATATGGTGGACCGAACCCCTTATTAATGAACAGAAATGTCAGACTTAGATCGGTTTACAAAATTGGTTTATAAAGCGATGCGTCAAGACTGTTGCTAGTTTTTTAATATGACTCGTTTGTTTAAGGAGTCGCTGATTTTCTGACATCAATTAGTAAATCAATTTTTATAAATTAGTTTTGGGAAGTCCACCGTTGCTCGTTATTTGATTGCTAGAAAAATGGAACGTTGATGTTGTCGTCTCTCCAACAAAAATTGGTGTGTTTTTTTCCCCACTTTTCTCGCTCGTTTGAAACGTGGGATGCTTCTGGTCCGCAAGTTGGTGCTCAAGGTAACACAAGGCCCATCCGTGTCCGTTGATTTCTCCACGAAATTTTGATTAATCCGAGGACCAGAAGAAACACATCGCTTTCCTCACTCCTTAGGCCTAACCCAATCGGCCAAGCCCAATCCATTAAGATTACTGGTTTTACTTGATAAATGACATTTCATTCGATGAACCGCTCAAATTAAAGTTGATAACTTCGTGCAAGAGGCGGTGAATTTAAGGCGTAATTAAGAAGGGTTAATAAAATCTGGTAACGAATAAGATAATTTGGTTGTTAAAAGAAATAAGTTTGTTGAGTAACTCGAATGAAAGTTGATAATAAAAAAAATTGGTCAATAGCTTAACCAAAGAAAAGGTTAATAAAATTGCTCTAATTAAGACTGGTAATTTCTACAACGGTTGGTAAGGGCCTGTTTGTTAATGTTCTTCGTTTCGTTTATGAACAAAATTTCTGTCTTTTTATTCCAGGGAACAAAAAAAAGAACAAAACACGTTTATTTGCATTTTTGTTCCAAATCTATTTTTTTGTTCCTAGGAATACATTTGGAATAGAAACAAGAAACAAGAAAAACGTGTTTCTTATTTCTGAAATAATTTTTAAGAACAAATTTTCTCTCTCCTCTCTTTTTCTTCTTTTCTTTTTCTTTTTTCTTTGGCCAGTCACCGGCGTCGGCCATGGCGGTGACCGGCCGTCGAGGGCCGGCAACCTCGCCGAAGCGTCACCGGACCCCGACGAGGCCGAGCCTCGCCGGCACGGGGCAAGGCTAGGCGAGCTCGGGCTCACCATGGCTGGGTGAGGCCGCCGGCCCTCGTCGGCCGGTCACCGGCCATGGCCGAGGCCAACAACCGGCCAAAAGAAGAAAAAAAGAAAAAAGAAAAAAGAAAGAAAAATAAAATAAAAATATTAAAAAGTTAAAAGAAACATAAAAAAAGAACACAAATTTACTAAACGTGTTTTTGTTCATTTTTTATTCCTGGAATAAGTTTACCAAATACGTTTTTTTATTCAAAAATTGTTCATTGGAACAAACACTTTTTTTTCTATTTCTATTCCTTGGAATAATTTTTAAACAGAAATATTATTAAACACGCCCAAGTTGCTAAAATTTGCACATAAAGCTTTATAAGTAATAGGGTTTTTGTAATTTAAAAATATCAGATAAACATCGGTAAGTTATTCTAATTTGGTAACACATATACTAGTTGCTTATTTAATGGGACAAAAGTTGCGTTAATTTAGTTCGATATCGAGAGAGAGAGAGAGAGAGAGAGAGAGAGAGAGAGAGAGAGAGAGAGAGAGAGAGAGAGAGAGAGAGAGAGAGAGAGAGAGAGAGAGTTAGGGTGCGTTTGGGAAGACTTTTGGGGAAAGTCTTTAGGAAAATGCAAAGACCTTTGAATTAAATGTGTTTTCCAAAATGCAACCGTGTTTGGTAAATTGTAATTTAAAAGCCCTTTGTGAAGTACCTTTGAGCAAAATGGTGTTTGGGGGACAAAGGACTTTTGTGAAAAAAAAAATTATTAAAAGAAAAATAAAAAAATGAAAAAATGAAAACCGGCAAGAGGGCGACATCCGGCGGCCGGCGGCGACTCCGGCGACCTCCGGCGACCCGGATCTGGGTCGGCGAGGTCGTGCGACGCCGTCGCGACCTCTAGCGACCCCGGATCTTGGCCGGCGAGGTCGCGCGACGCCGTCGGGACCTCCGGCAACCCCGGATCTCGGTCGCGGGAGGCAGGTCTGGTCGCGCGACCTCTGGGCGTCGCCGGAGGTCGCGCGACCAGATCTGTTCCCGCCGGAGGTCGCGCGACCTCGCGGCGACCGTCCGGCGACCGATCTGGTCGCCGCGAGGTTGCTCGACCTCCGGCGACCAGATCTGGTTGCACAGAGGTCGCGCAGCGAGGTCGCGCGACCTCCGGCGACCCAGATTTGGGTTGCCGCGAGGACCTGCGACCTCCGGAGGCTGGCGGCGACTCCGGCGTCCCGGAGAAGATGAACAGGTGCTCATATGAGGGCACGCACCGGAAAAACAAAAAATTCGTGAGGACAAATTTGGAAAAAAAAAAAAATGAACAGTGATCCCCAAAGATGCCGAGAATGCGAAAGCCCAAGGCGACCTCGGGGCTGCCTTGGGCTTTCAGCCTTCCCAAGTATTTGCTTTCCCATAAGGGACTTCGAAAGTGGTTCCCAAACACCCATTTTTTGGCCTAAAGGCCTTTAGACCCCTAAAGATCCTTGGCAAAGTGGTTGCCAAACGCAGCCTTAATATGGGCTACTAATCAAGACAAAAATAAAAATTGACAACTCAATAGAAAAGTTAATAAAATATAAACAAAAAAATTGTGCAAATTGTGGTTAATAAATAAAACTAAAGCTGATAATCCAAAAATAGTTGGTAATTTAATTTGACAAAAGTTGCTAGGTCGTTATATAAAAATATGTTGGTAATTTAGCACAAAAATTACTAATTTGCAAACTCCATACGAAAAAATGGTTGTTATATTTATAAAGTATTGGCCTGTCAACTTCGGTGTTTAAGGAAAACAGAAAATTTATGATTATTTCAGAGTTCTTGATAATGATTTCAGGTTATCCACTAATTGAATTGAAGGATTCGGCCGGTCAGTGTAATCGATTTCTGGGAAATACAATTTAATGAGAAAATCCAAATTTGCAAAAGACAAGACGAACACAAGTACACAATCCATTTTTATATTATTTCATAATTTAATTGTACTTGCCTAGTCCGATGGCTAAACTATAATCAGTGGACGAAATTATTGCGGTTAAAATATGAGTTCCTACCTAAATCTACACACCAGATAAAAAAAGAAAGAAATGTTTGTTATTCTTTTGCAAAATTTGTTTTTCAATGGTCAAGTTGTGACCACGTCAGATTTCACACAACTTAATCAATCCACCTCTTCGAGTAATTTTAAGAGCGCACTCCTACCCATTGACCGTGGTCCGATGCATCCAAAATTTTACTCTTATTTTCAACCAGACTTGATTCCGAGACCATAACAAGAGAAGCAAACTCTCTCACCTTGCCGGTTATTCTTTTAGGATATTTCAGAAGTAACGATATTTTATGCATTCCGTGCGGTCCAAACTTAGGTAGGAACAGAGCATACTTTCGCTTCCCGAGGACACTGTCAACGACCGGCCAAAAGACAGGACGTGTATTCAGGAGCAGCCGGCTCCATGTGATAAAAAAAAAAAAAAAAAAAAAAAAAGGGTTAAAAAATAGTGAGATTCCAGGCACTGCTTGCTTTCCTAGCATCAGATGGACCAATAAGACTATTTTACGAAGTGACATGTTAATTATCTGAAGTTGTTCATTATCAATCGCTTCCCATTTCAAGATCAGTTGCACAGGTAGAGAGAGAGAGAGAGAATGGGACGATTCTTCCTGGCGGAGATGCTTTGGTCCTTCGGGGTGATGATCGTATGCAGTCTTGTGCTTCACTGGTGCAACGTACTGTGGCTGAATCACAGGAAGCTGAGAAGGAAGCTCTCGGCACAAGGCGTGACCGGACCGCCGCCACACTTTTTCCATGGCAATGTCGCCGAGATGCGAAGCATCACGACCCGATGCAAGCCAGAACTGCTCCCTCGAGGCCAAATCTCCGACGACTGGGCTTGCTCCATCTTCCCGTTTCACCACCACTGGGCTGGCCGCTACGGTAATCCCTCGTCGTTCTTCTTCAGGGACATCTAGGGAAGAACTAATTCGTACTTCTATTTTGTCACATTTTACAAAGAGCACAGGCTATTGTTATTTTCTGCGCCGCCGTTGGTTCATGGATTCCTTTCTGTTAGAACGATTTGGTATAATGTCGTCTTCTCCGCAGACTGGACTGCGTTTTCTTGTGAATGTAGCTTTCTTGTATGTGAGATGAGACGGCTCCCGTCTGGAACTATACCGATGAGATCCGCTAATTCACGCGGTCATGAGTTTATGCTGTCCTCAAATCGACATCTAAATCTACATTGGCATGCTCACCCGTTGAAGCATCGGCACCTCAGCAACAAACTCAGTATCACTTGATGTAGCAATCACCCAGTCAAATATTAACCGTACCAAGATAGGCGATCTAGAGAGCCGATAACTTCTAGTCAACTGTTCGACCACGCTTATTTCATCTAGAAGCTCGAGGTATGGATAGGTTGATAATGATAGTATAGATGGCCATATTCACTGGCTGGTGAATTTTCAGATGCCATTGATGTAATGGATGACTTCGATAGGTTAGATCTCACATGAATTTTCCTAACATGCTGTAGTGTCCACTCTGATGAATTCGTAGGACGGCCTGAAGCCTGTTCCATCCCGGGCTTACGTACTGGTTTTCATATGCAGGCTCGCTGTATATGTACTCAACGAGGCAGAAGCTGAATTTGTACGTGAGTAGGCCGGATTTAATTAAGTTTCTGAACTTACATAAGCCTTTGGATTTGGATAAGCCCTCGACCATAGCAAAGACACCGAGTCCTTTATTCGGCAAGGGCATTCTGAGGGCCGCCGGACAAAACTGGGCTTTTCAGAGAAAACTTATTGCTCCCCAATTCTTCCTCGACAAAGTTAAGGTAAAAAGATGTTGATGGTGAGCACGATCTGTTTCAGTTGGTATAAATGGGGATTCAATAACGAGGTATTTCGATGTTCAACCGTACGGTATGACGATCCTATAGCACAAAAATGTATTTACTGCAGTAACGTGAAACGGGAGATGGTTTGTATGCAGGGCATGACGGATTTGATGGTGGATTCGACCGTGGCAATGATCGAGAAATGGGAAAGTATGATTTTACAAAGCGATGGGACAGTGGCCGACATGTATATAACTGAAGACTTGAATAGTCTGTCCGCCAATGTCATCGCAAGGGCATGTTTCGGCAGTTCTTACTCGGACGGTAAGCAGATTTTCGCTAAACTGAGGGCCCTTCAGCACGCCTTAGCAAAACCTGATCGGTTGTTCGGGATCCACAATCGTGGGTAGGTAGTTCTCTTGATATTTGGTCCCCGTGTACTAAACAGATGGATTATATTGGTAAAGGACACTCCCTTTTACGGCATTCTCTAGATTTCTTCCTTCCAAGGCGAACAGAGACTTATGGCGGATACGAGAAGAGGCCGACTCGCTGATATTGAAGATGGTTAGAGCTCGCCAGGAAGAAAACCGAAAGGCTCTAAAGCCCGAGAAGGACCTGTTGCAAATGATCCTTGAGAATGTTGATGTCGACGGCGCCATGAATGAGAAAGCACGCAATAGTTTCGTTGTGGACAACTGCAAGAATATCTACTTTGCAGGTCACGAGACGATAGCTACGACCATCTCCTGGAGTTTGATGCTGCTCGCAGTGCACCCGGAGTGGCAGGACCGCATCCGTGCCGAGATCTTGGAATTCTACGGAGATCGACTTTATCATCATGGTTCCCTAGATTTTGAGACGCTTCGGAAGCTTAAAGTCGTAAGTGTTGTATGATTCGGCTTATAGACCTCACGCGGGCTCAGCCTAACGGTCCGGGAACCTTGCAGGAACTTAAATCAGCGGATGAGTTCTATATTTTCCATTTGAAAACCTCTTGCACATTAAATTACTGCATCTTAAAGATTGAACACAGTCGCCCTAATGGTCGATGATCAGTCCTTCCTCACGGCATTATCATGACTCTTATGGCTCATTTCTCCCGGTGAATTTTGTTATGCAGCTGACCATGGTGATTCAAGAGACACTGCGCCTCTATTGCCCCGGGATCTTACTGGTGAAAGAAGCCACGACAGATATCCAGCTGGGAGAGATTGTTGTGCCCAAAGGCGTCATCCTCTGGACATCCATCCCCGCGCTGCACCGGGACCCTGAGAACTGGGGTCCGGACGCCCACGAGTTCAAGCCAGAGAGGTTCGAGGACGGGGTGTCCGAGGCTTGCAAGCATCCTCAGGGGTACATACCGTTCGGGTACGGAAGCAGGTTGTGCCTGGGACAGACTTTCGCGATGCTGGAGATGAAGATCGTTCTCGCCCTCATCCTGTCCCGGTTCTCGTTCTCACTGTCTCCCGAATATCGACACTCCCCGGTTTTCAGGATGGTGTTGATGCCGGAGCACGGGATGAGACTCGTCGTCAGGAAAATCTAGATGGGTCATGGATTCAGGTTGTCCCCAAATACTGGAGCCGAGGATGTAAATAGTGGATAAGCACCGTTCTTCTCAGAGATTTTCTGATGCTTCACAGTTCCTAGGACCGAGTTGAATTTGGCATCGAATTACTTTGCATTTAGATCTCTGTGGCATGCGGAAGACTCAAGAGCCTCTATTATAAGATGACGGAATTATAATGTTGAATGACGAGAATATAATGGGTGGTTTGTGTTGGAAAATTGCTTTGAAATTGAGTAGAACAATGAAATCATATATGTAATATGTGGGCTTTAAAACAAGAAAAGAAAATAAAAGAAGAGAAAAAAAGAAGAAAAGGTTGAAAAGTCAAAAAAGGGAGGCTGAAGGAAAGTGGAAGAAGCTTCGGCTGGGCTTTAAAAAGAGAGAAAGAGGGAGAGAAAGAGGAGAATATCGGCAGAAGCAGGGAACGAAAGAAACAGGGGAGAAGAGAGAAAGAAGAGAAAGGAAAAAGGGAAAAAGGGAAAAATTTTGGTGCGCTCGTGACCCGGATGCCTCATCAAGCCGACTCAAGTGTGTTTTGCAAGGCCGGTAAGAAATTGAAGCATTTAATCACTTGCCTGAAGCAATTGCCGCAATTAGGGCTCGAAATTCGGATTTCATGGGTATTTGTGTGGCGAAACCCAATTTTTGAGTCGTTAAGCTGTAAATTTTTTTAGAATGGTACTTTGGGATGTTGTGAAGCTATAGCATCTTTCGGATCGTGATTTAAGCTTGCGGTTTGTTCGGAACGGAATTTTGAATTTGGAGGCGCAATCTGGTACTGTAGCGAACAGTGGCTTCGAGTCTCTTTTTTTGTTATTTCCGGTACTGTTTTGGGGCGGCTGAGTTGGGGTTGTTGTTGTACGTTAAGAGAGCTTTCTAAAGACTATAAGACGGCTTGAAACAGAATTTTGTGGAGGAAGTTATGGCATGACGAAGTTGGCGCATGGGCCGCGCCTAGCTGAAAATGATGGGTTTATGCTAAATTGTGAATTTTTGGGGCGCGTAGGTGTCGTTTATCGACTAATAGGCCTAGTATAGGCGAGTCGTTATAAGAATATCATTTTTACTCGGCTTTTTAATATTTTTCCGTTAATTGTTAGGAATCCGAATGCATCGGTTCGCGTGAGCGTCGTAGTTGATTTTTGGCTTTTCCCAGGTGAGTGACACTATTTCTTCTTTGTATTTTAAACTCATGTTTTGAGAAACATCGTGGATTAGATTAAATGCTCTATGAGTTGATAAAAAAGCATGTTTTGTTGCATAAAACAGGATCGAGCTATTACGACATTTTTGTTGTTCGAAAGGAATTATATTTTGACGTTGATTTGAATGATTATGCGAAAAAGGGATTTGTGAAAATATTTGTGAAAGAATCTTGAAATGTTGTAGAAAATGTTTTGATATTTATATATATCAAATTTGGAGTTGTGGTATGATTCTCTTTCTGATGTTGGATTATTGGATATTGTAATTGGTGGTTGGTGCTCAATGTCTCTATGGACCCTGAGGGGTGTGGGTATGCGCATACTATTCTAGGATATCCTTGTGGGCCGAGCCACCGGCTAATAATATGTGAAGACCTTGCCAAGGGGGGAATCTTGGTCGTTTTGTCACGGGCGTTACGCGTGACCATGGTTAGACATTTGAGCATGACTTGGTCAATGGAGTGAACCATTGACGTGTGATTTGAGTTTGGTCGATGGAATGGACCATCGATGTGAGTTGATGAGATTAATCAATGGAATAGACCATTGATGCATGTTTTACGAGATTGACTAATGGACTCGACCATTGGTGCTTTCGATATTTGAATTATGATTTGGTATTATGATAAAGTAAGTTATGTTTGTGTTTTAAAATGTGCATAGTGATTTCTCGATCCGCTTAGAAGAAATGTGTTACTCACTGAGCCGTGGTAGCTCACTCCTCTCATCTAATTGTTTTTCAAGTTCTTCAGCGAGTCACGAATAGGCGTGAGCGTTCGTTCGGGGAGGACTTTTTGGTGGAAATGGGGTATGGCTTATGCATAGTTCATAAGTTTATAAGTTAGTCTTTATAAAAGATTTATGTTTTGATGTTTGTGGATTATAGATATACTCTGATATTGTAACCAATTGCCCCGTTTTGTCAAATATATATATATATGGATGTATATATGTGGATATCGGGTTGAATTTTTGGTTACGTTGAGGCTGCGTCCTTTGGTAAAAGGACGGCCATGTCATGTCCCTTTTTCTTGTGAATCGGGGTGTGACAATATATTGAGGTGTGATATCACTTTTTTTAAGAAATTATTTGCCCCACAATGTTGTTAATGATCACCAACAAATTTTCCCCGAGAAACAATAAAGTTTTGATTGAAACTACTGAATAGCAATTCTAGTGTTTTTTTGAGGTTTCTCTACGAAATAATTGAAATGATTACTATTTTTTAGAAAGAAAAACTCGAAAAAGACTTGATCCATATTCATGCCAAACTAACATATATATCTTGGTTTTAATAAACACAGGCAACCTTCGAGAAAAGTTGCAAAGTGAACAAAATATCCTTCGGGAAATTTTGCAAAGTGAACAAAGCACATTTTGTAGAGATATATAAAGTGATCCATCTTCTCCCAACTTTCCTACATGGGATTAGAAAAAGCACATTTTGTTTGTTTGTAAAACCAACAAACAACCAACGGTTTGTTTGAGGAGAGCTGGGAACCTGCCACTAATTTCCTTTCTCGACAACGTTTTCTGGGCGTCCGCGATGCAGCCGAAGGTTTGGGTCAGTGTTGTCAATTTCTTGTAAAAAAAACGACAACACGACCTGGTCGATGTACATTCAATGAGAGATTCCAAACTTGCACACAACACAAACCCAACATACTCAATAAGGACATGATCTATTTGAACTCATGACTTACATATCGCCATTTATTGTATTTGCGTTATCGAATGGCTCAAGGACAGGTGCACTTTGATGCGATCGCATCCATAGGACGAAACGATTGCACTTAAAATATGAGATTCCACCTAATCCATCATACCTGTTTTGAAGTTTGTTTTTGCAACGATCGGGTGGTATCCAAATCGGCTCTTATGCGTCTCGATTGGTCTACCTCTTTAGGCGATCTTAAGGGGCACCCTTCCATATCCGGCCGGGTGGATTCGGGGATTTTACTGTTGTTTCCAACAACACTTGATCCCAAGACTACAAAAGCACAAACAAACTCTCTTGCCATTTAGTTCAGGCATTGCCATCTTTCCGAACGTATCCTGGACCAAACCCTTTACTAATGAAGATAAATGCTACACTTAGATCGGTTTACAGAATTAGTTTGTAAAGGTAACATGTTAGATTGTTATTAGTTCCTGAACATGACATACTTGTTAAAAAAGCTGCTCATTTATATTTTTTTTTATCAAAGAACTGTCGGAGATCACCCTTCGAGGATCATAGTACCCGGTGACACCGTCGGGTCTCGCTGCAAGCCGCTATTTAGACGTAAACCTCGAGAGAGGCTAGTCCAGGACCCCAACACTAGGACCCCCACTTCAAACACTTTAGTAACAAGAGAGTTCGAACCTTCGACTTCTGCAATGAGGGAAAAAACTCACACCAACTGCGCTGCCCGCGATTGGGTAGCCGCTCATATTTCAACATCACTTCATAAATCAATTTTTATAAATTAGTTTTAGTAAGTCTACCGTTGCTCGTTATTAATAACTCCCCATTTTCTTTTTGCTTTATACACAAAGCAGTGATAAGATCATTTGCTGAAAGAGAGAGGGAGAGAGAGAATGAGGAGACTCTTCGTGGTGGAAATAAACTGGTCTTTTGGGTTGATAATTGTATGCAGTTTAGTGCTCCATGCGTGCAGCATACTGTGGCTGAATCTCAGAAAGCTGAGAAGAAAGCTCTCCGAGCAAGGCATAACCGGACTGCCACCGACCCTTCTTTATGGCAACGTGGCCGAGATGCGAAGCATCGCGGCCGGATGGGAGCCCGAACTGCTTCCTCGAGGCCAAGTCTCTCACGACTGGGCTTACTCCATCCTCCCATATCTCCACCACTGGCCTCGCCACTACGGCAACGCCTCTCCGTTCTGTCTTCTTCTACTTCTACGGGAAGAACCAATGCATACCTTTTGTTTCATTTTATTCTTTGACGGGCAAGCACTTCATTCAGACTTCATGTTTTTTTCTATGCCGTTGGTTCATGGATTTCTTTCTGTTAGAATGACTTGGTATGTTTTCATCTTCTTTCCAGATCGGAGTGCTTTTTCTTGACATGTAGCTTCTTTGTATGTTGCTGCAAGTCTGTGATGTGAGATGGTTCCTCTTTGTAAAAAATCGGCTAGACTGATGAGATCTGATTATTCACGCAGTGAGCAGTTGGATTGTCCTTGAATCGACAGCTACATCTTCCTTGGCATGCTTACCAATTGAAGCGCTGCCACATTGATGAGAAAACTTAGTATCAATGGATATGGCAATCGCATAGTGGAATATTGTCCATATGAAGATAGGTGATCTAGAGAGCCACTGTTTGACCATGCTTATTTCATCCAGAATCTCCAGGTATAGATAGGTTGCTCATGATCTGGCGTAAATCCTCATTGTACCTGTTGATAATGATGGTACAGATGGTCATATTCACTGGCTGGTGAATTTTCAGATACCATTGATGCAATAGACGACTTTATTAAGTGATCTTACATGAATTTCCCTAACATGCGAAGGCATCTGCTCGGATGGATTCAGAGGTCGGCCAGAAGCTAGCTCCGTCACCAACTTATGTACCAGTTTTTTCATGCAGGCTTGTTGTACATGTACTCGAAGAGGCAGAAGCTGAACTTGTACGTTAATAGACCAGATTTAAGAAAGTTTTTGAACTTACTTAAGCCTTTTGATTCGGATAAGCCATCGGCCCTGGTAACAACACCACAGCGAGGCAATTATGAGAAACACCGGACAAAATTGGGCTTCTCAAAGGAAACTAATGCTTCCCAATTCTTCCTCGTCGAAGTTAAGGTAAATCAATATCGATGTGAACTCAATCTGTTCAGTTTGTATAAGTGGGGATTCAGGAGGAAGGTAATTCAATGTTCAGCTATACTGTACGACAATGGTATCGCACAAAAATCTATTTACTGCTTCAACGTGTAATGCTAGATAGTTTGTATGCAGGGCATGATGGATTTGATGGTGGACTTGACCATGACATTGATCGAGAAATGGGAAAGTATGATTCTAGAGAGGGAAGACTTGAATAGCCTGTCTGCCAATGTTATCGCAAGGGCATGTTTTGGCAGTTCTTACTTGGAAGGTGAGCAGTTTGCTCAATTGAGGACCCTTTGGTATGCCTTGTCGAAACCTGAACGGTTGTTTGGATTCCACAATCTGCGATAGGTTGTTTCTCTTGATATTCGGTCTCCCTATGTACTGAACAGATGAATTATATTGGTACAGGATTTCCCTATTCGCGGCATTCTCTATATTTCTTCCTTCCAAGGTGAGCAGAGACTTATGGCAGGTAAGAGAAGAGGTCGACTCGCTGATACTGAAGGTGGTAAGAGCTCGCCAGGAAGAAAACTGGAGTTCTCTGAAGCCTGAGAAGGACCTGTTGCAAACGATCCTCCAGAGTGCTGATCTTGACGACGCCATGAATGAGAAAGCGTGTTTTAGTTTCGTTGTGGACCCTTGCGAGAATATCTACTTTTCAGGTCAGGAGATGACTGCCACGACCATATCCTGGAGTATGATGCAGCTCGCGTTGCACCCTGAGTGACAGGACCGCATCCATGCTGAGATCGCGGAATTCTGTGGAGATCGACTGTGTCATCGTGGTTCCCTAGACTTCAAGACGCTTCGGAAGCTCAAAGTCGTAAGTTGTACGATTTGGCTTCATCACGGACTTGGTCTACTGGTCTAGGAATCTTTCAGGAACTCAGATAAGAAGATCAGTTCTATAGTTTCGATTTAAAAATCGCTTAGACAATGAATTACCGCATCTCAAAAGATTGGAGGCAGTCGCCCAAATAGTCGGCAATTAGTCCTTACTCACGGCATTGTCACAACTCTCACGGCTCATTTCTCCAGGTGAGTTTTATTGTGCAGCGAACCACGGTGATTCAAGAGACGTTGCGCCTCTACCGCCCTGCGATCATACTGGTGAAAGAAACCATGATAGAGATCAAGCTGGGAGAAATCGACGTGCCCGAAGGTGCCATCCTCTGGACATCAACCCCCTTGGGGCACCAGGACCCTGAGAAGTGGGGTCCTGCCGTCAAAGAGCTCAAGCCAGAGAGGTTCAAGGACGGTGTGCCCGAGGCTTGCAAGTATCCTCAGGCGTACGTGCCATTTGGGTACGGAAGCAGGCTGTACTGGGACAGACTTTCGCGATCCTGGAGATGAAGATCGTCCTCGCCTTCATCCTGTCCCGGTTCTCGTTCTCCCTGTCTCCCGAATATCGACACTCCCCGGTTTATCGGATGGTGTTGGTGCCGGAACACGGGATGAGGCTCGTCTTGAGAACATCTAGATGGTCATGGACAGAGGCTGTCCCCAAAATTTTAAGCCCCGAGGATGTAATAGTGTACAAGCACTGTATTCTTCTCAGAATCGAGTTAATAGCCACTCCTATAGGACATTATCGATCGGACTGGTGGCTACATGATCAATGACCGGCCCAAGCCGGGTCAGCCTGAACGCTTTGTGTCCTCCTTTTTATTTCATTCCTTCCAAGAAACCCTTACTCGATTACGTATGAGGGTTGTGCAACTTTATATACACCGCATTTTTCTTCGTCCTGTGACCTTGGTGGCGGTCATTCAATTCCTTGTGATTAGCGTCGGTATAGGCGGTTTCACTTCCAATTACTGTTCGTTCTTGCTTCCTTGCATGTTTCATATTCGAGGCTATTTCACTCTGTGGCCTATTGGTTTTCCCTCTGCAATTTACCTTGATAAATCTTATTTTACCTAGAAAAGGTGTACGTAGTCTTGTAATCTCGAAAGTTACTTAAAATAGAAATGTTGATCATTCTCTTTGAGAGGTTTCTTGCACTACCCCTTCATTTTTTTTTTTTTTTTCCAAGTAGGACTCTTCCCTCCGCTAAGGGCTTACCTCATTCAATGCCATTGACTTCCATGAATTTCTCGTATAAAAAATCAGTAACGTAACCACTACAATAAAGTATTTTCCTCGATAACTTTTATTGTTGTCTGTCCTTGTTACTATTGTATAATTAATTACATGAATTGTGACCCGACATCATGTAGTAACCATGATTAGGAATTTCTACATCAATATGTTATGCGAACTAAGAATTTCGCCTTTTTGTCCAAATATGGAAGATTCACATTAAAAGAGGTATAATTTAATACATTATTTATATAAGATACATATTTCGATCTCGATACAAATGAAAAGATTCATGTCTATGCAACGCACCTATGCTGCTTAGTAACAGAAGAAAATGCAACCAATGAATGAGAAGAAAAACGAAAGAGATTCGTTCCTACTAAATATCAGTTAAGAAAAAGGAACATAATTTCTTATAATCCGAAGGATTATTGGAGGGTTTCTAATCTCGCATTTTCCTATCATATCAAATTTAAATCCAAATTACCAATAATTGTAAGTACGTACTTGTTTGTCATTTAGATCCTTTTTTTAGACTTCAGAGCATGTAACAACATCATTTGTTCATTTGTGCTTGTAGCCTTATTGGGAAGTGGAATTAAGGGTCACTCTCCGCTTATTTCGTGAAAATGATTGTTTGAAAAATATTTTCCTACAAATGATTGTTTTGATCGCTTATAAAAATGAATGAATGAAAAACATTTTTATCGTTAATGAAAATTTTTAAATTTAAATTGTTATCGGTAATAAAAAAAATCATTGATTAATTATTTCAAACTATACAATTGATGATTTTTAAGAAAATATTTTTATAATTATTTATTTTTCATGAAATAAAAAGATGGATGATTGATCTAAAAAATAAAAATGAAACGAAAAGAAACGCAGAGGCATTATTACAACGAAAATCAAATAATAAAGGAACTCAAAAGAGAGAAAAGGTTATAGTCCATTGGGCTTGGATTTGTGGGCCTTGGTGGCCCATAGCGAGCCCAGCTCAAGGTCCACTAAGTGCTAAATAAAAAATATTATCTTCATCACAACAAAACTTATGCCAGCAAAAAGAAATGATTAACTTGATCAACGAGCTTTAATCACACGCTTAGATTCCTCAAGAAGCAATAGATACCTTGCTGAGAACGCCTGTCCGGGCACCATTTAGAGCAGACATTCATAATTAAACAACTACAAAAACTTAATCAATTTTCAATTTAATCGAATCTCAATTTACCTGCCTACACAAACACAAAGATACAAGTTAAATCCATTTGGGGTTTGGATATGGGTCCATCACAAAATCACGTGAAAATCAAGGCTCAGTGCTCCATATAGATACATATTTTTATTACCCAAAGATCATTTTTTTTGGTTTTGGAGAAGTAAAAGAAAACTAGAAGAATATGGGAACTAAGCTTCTTCAAAATGCTTTAGGAGCTAAGGACAATAATGATTCGACCAAAAAAAAAAAGGACAATTATGAAGTTTCCGACGTCGCTGTCGCCGTCAGTGAGAAAAGGCCCGGGTACGGCAACGGGGCCAGGGTGGTGCGCGTGGAGTGGGCCCGAACCCAGCCCGGGACAAAAACAGGGGAAATTGCCTTGCTTTTGTACGATGTTGGACGTGTCCCTGCTCTACTCGTGGGGAGTTGGAATTTATGTATTTACAAACAAAGGAACAAATTCAAATTAATGAGAAGGGTCATTTTTAAATTCAACCCGTATTCATTTTTGCTGCTCTTGGCGTGCCTTCGATGTCTCAAATGCATTACTTAATACTTATGATTAGACTTGTCGGACAGATCGGACCTAATTTGGGTAGAATTGAAAATGGTCCAACTCAAATTGATTATTTTTTTTTTGGTAAGACAAATTGATTAATTTTCATATAATACAAATCCAGTAATTCGTACTTGACTCTATTCATATTACTAAAATAATTATATATCTAAATTGAGGTGAGAATACATAAAGAGCGAGCGTGAGTTTTGAGTATGAGCAAGAGAGAGTCCTAGATTGAGTCTAAAAGAGTTATAAATCTATTTAATACATATATTATTTTAGATTTTACCATTTTAAATCATTTATGGTTCATTTACCTAAAATAACTGACTCATATAGTAATCCAGTCCATCAAATATGGATCAAGAAATGAATCTATGATCCAATTCGATAAGTCCATCCATCAATCACGGACGGGATTTGAATAGAGCCAAAACAATTTCTTTTCGGATCATGGGGATGATGTGGCGATGAAGAAGAAAGAGCAAAGCGACCCTTCGATGGAGGTGTACAAAATGACACCTTAAGAAACGAAAAGGGAAGTGTTGATTTGGCCCCCGCGGTCAGCGTCGTTTGGTTGGATTGGGCAAAGGATCCTCGGCGCAATTCCAGAGTTCACACTTCGTTTCCATTTCCCGCTCGGGCCCTACAGCCAAGCCTCAATGGAGCTTCTACACGAGTCCTCGACTGACCAATCACGGATCTTTTCACGTCACGTCGAACGAAACAAAATAAGATGAAGATACATGTCTGCTACGCATTAGGCGCCAGCACAAACGGACGCTCTGAAAACTCGGATGGCCATCCTTGTTTTGTTCCCATTTGTATATTTTCATGTTTAGTATGGAGTTTTCTCCGATTTTACTTCTTTTTTTAATCTCAAGTGTCAAATAAGTAACTTATTTTCAGGCCACATTGATAAAAAAAAAAAAAATGAGCTGTCATGTCATGTCCGAATTTTTAGTATAGATGATTTCTCATCTCATGACATCATTTCACCATGGAAATGTCTCAGATTTATATGCATTCGGAAGGATAGCGAATGTAAGCTATTGATGTTCTTTTATCTTTATCTATATCTAACCTCATATGGTATACCCAACGACAAGTTAAGTATCTTTTAGCAAGACTCTTAAAAAGTTATTGCTTCTTTTTTATTGGAGATTTGATTCGTCAGCCAAATGGATGCTTTGACAACTTGTACGCCCATTTTTTTGTTTTGTTTTCATTTGTAATTGTTCATGTTTAATATCAAGTTATCTCCAATTTTAGTTTTTTCTAATCTCGAGTGTCATGTTCAATTTTTTTTTTTTTGTGGATGATTTCTCATCTCACGGCATCATTTCAACGGAGAAATGTCTTAGATTAGCACACATTCAATAGGATGGCGAGTGTAAACTGTTGACGCTTTTAAATCTTTCTACATTTAACCTCATATGGTATACTTGACAACAAGTTAAGTATCTCTTGAGCGACACTCTAAAAAAGTTATCACTTCTTTTTGGTTTTGGTCGGAGATTTGATTCGTCAGCCCAAATGGATGCTTTGACAACTCATATGCCCACTTTTTGTTTTGTCTTCACTTATATTTTTTTCATATTTAATATCGAGTTATCTCCAATTTATTTTATTTTAATTTCAAGCATCGACTAATTAGCTTCTGTTTTTTGCCACGTCAATAATGAAAATGGGCCATCATGTCATGTCATGTCTAGATTTTTTCTGTATATAATTTTCCATCTCATGATATCATTTCGATGATGAGATGTCTTAAATTGGCAGATATTTGGAATGATGGCGAGTGAGAAAACACTTTTTTTTACATGAGGCACTACCTCAACAGGGTGAGTCAAATTATCTTTGAGTGAGACTTCTGTTACTTGCCGCTTTAGAAAAGTTGCTGTTGCCATATCACGTCTCACCCTTTAAAAATACTTATTTCGTTGGAAAAATGTGCATTGAAGTGATATCCGTCTTACTGTTAGACCCCATCGATGGAATTTCAAGAGTCATCATGTGCTAGGAGCCAAAATCACTTAGCCCCTACCCAATGAAAAATGGAATAAGTGCCCCACTTGATTTTGCCAAACTAGTGATGTTGATATTGCCTCCCTTACTTTATTGATACAAAATCCAACGCCTAGGTCCCAATTTCAAAGTGGTATCCGCAAAGCTATGATGATCAATTAAAGGAGACGCCGAAGCAATAGCTAACTCGATCTCGGACGAGAGAGGGGGAGGGGAGGGGGGAATTCAAGTAATACCCATTTGTCACGGGTCTATAGAATCGGTTCGACGGTCGGGAGAAAACTCGTATGTCGATGTGCATGTGCACCTACATCGATGCCTTAATCATGTGTCGTGCGCAAACAAGCGATTCCGCCATAGGAAGGAACGGACAAGAATGCCTTCCACGTATCCATCCAAATTGTTTCGGAAGGTGCATCACGCCTCTCTTTTCTTTTCTTTTCTTTTATCCCAAAAGCCTTAAAGCGACGCTGTCCCTTTTCGCATAAATGAGAAACACGACCGGAGTGGAAGAAGACTATTGCATCTTTTGGTGACGTTATAAGGGTTTGAAATTGGATCGTGATCTTGCGAATGACATCATTGCGGAAAAAGCTACCACAACAATTATGTAGGGAGTCTCGAGTATCAAGCAAACCCAAAGGGAAAAAGTGCAGGAAAAGGTCAAGTGGTCATTTGGACAATTACCTCCAATCCGATCGAAAGGGATGCTCCACCAATGTTGGGCAGCCTTGCAAGCACAAGAGACAACTCCTATAATGTTACGTTTACTTCTTATACAATCAGTTAGCGTATTCTTTTGATATTGTATCGACCTAATTAGATTAGTGTGATTGGATTTTAAAAGATAGATATGGTCGCATCCTCAATTTGTTTTTCCTATATAAGTCACGTCCTAACTCGATCTCATGCTTAGAGGGAGTAAATCCGTGATGGTCGAACATTTTCCTCTTTTTGGGACATTTGGTAGGATCGCTTGTACTTTGTAAAATCAATTTTCATGTGTTATCGTCAATCGATTACGAGATAAAGGCCAAAAAGAGCTACCTTTGCATGGAGAGAGAGACCGTGCTCCTTCGGACAGCCTTTGAACAGACAAAATCATCCGTGCATGGACGCCACCACCGATGGATTTCATCGCAAAAGTAAAAAAGGTGAACAGAACTCATTATCATGACGTCATAATTAGAGTCTGACATCATTTCAACAACACCTGGACATCTTCGAAGGACAGGATCCAAAAAAAAAGGACAAGATCCACGAAAGATCCTCGTTACGAAAATGTGGGGGCTAATTTCTTAAAAAGTCTCCAATTTTAAATCTAATTTCAATTCTTTCTCAAAAATTTTTATCTCATAAAAAATTTCAAAGTTTATGTCTAATCCTAAATATGTCATGAATTTTTTTACCTTAAAAATAACCTCAAACTGTAGGTTTAATTCCAAATTTATCCCGAGCTTTTTTTATCTAAAAAAAGCCCAAAATCCACTCCCAAATCTATCCTAATTTTTTTTTTGTTGACAAGAAAACCATCAATTTTTACTGTAGTCTTAAATTGCCCCCATTAGCCCTTTGTCCAAAGGTCATAGTTAGTTGCTCCTAATTTTTATATTTTATAACAGTTTTATTTTGAAGATACACCTAACTGATGTGCATTTATTATCAACGTGGAAATGTCACATTAAGTTAGGACTGACCATAGGGTAGATTTGAGAATGGATTAAAATTTTATGATTTTTTTTTTTAGAAAAAGCAAAATCTAGGGCATATTTGAGACTAGATAAGACCAAAAAAGAAAGTTCAAGACATATTTAGGATTAGACCTAAAGTTTAGGATTTTCTTTGAGACAAAAAAAAAAAAGGTTCTGGGTAGAATTGGAATTGAACTTAAAGTTTGGGATTTTTTAGGGAATTGACCCGAAGATGTCATAATTAATAGGATTAATACAACAATAAACTCTAAAATGATATACTATGACAAAGTTATTTTAAATTAATTTTTTAATATTAAAAATATCAAAATGGTATACATGTGATTAATTTATCATTTGTTAGTTTCCATTAAATTTTAGCATCAAATTGTTGAATTAACCAACACATTTCAATCAATGAATGTACTTGGTTTGAAATTTCTTATTTCATTTATTACAAATACACTATTTTTTTATTTTTTGTGGATTAATTTAACTATACCAATTTGGGATTTTTGGTAGTTAAAAATTAATTTCAAATAAAATTATTATAGATGTATCAATTTAGAATTTTTAATGATCAAAAAATAAGTTTGTGGGTAAATTAATTACAAGTATATCAGTTTGGGGTTTTTCGTAACATAAACCTAATAAATATCTTAGATCATCCCGCTAGGGGAGGAGTTCGAACCTCGGGGTCGCAAAAACGTGCGATTCACCTATGGCTGGGTTTGTGGTAGTAGCCCAGTTCACCTCGGGGTTTACTCCGCCGCAAAGCGGCGCATAGAGGTTCCCTAGGTCACAAGAAAAAAAAATCTTAGATCACCTTTTTTTATACCGAATTTACTTTTGGCTAGATCTCCTTAAAATAAGTAATGCTTTTGGCTGTAAACTTCTTGACTTGCACAACTAGCTACGGCATCAAGAAATTTCCATCTCAAATTACAAAGTTTGTCAATTCAAATTCCACAAATTGCGTGCAAACTATTCCGAATCAAATCCACATGTACATATCAAGGGTTTAACTTTAATCGTTTTATGGAACTATTAAGTCATTCTCTGGGTGTTCGAGTAGGACGGGTTTCCATGCCCGTTTCCTTCCATTAGTCCCATTCGCCAGCTAAAATCATCGGGTGAATGCGAACAAGCAACTCCATGTAATTGAGCCTTCGACGCTTTGGTAAGACAATTGGCCACGTCCGCGAGCCATCGTTTTCTTACAGGCGACATTTCTAATCAACACCTAATCAACGATTAACACTTTATTAGTTCCGAGATTAGACCCGACTCTGCTTGGACTGGAAAACAGTACTCACGACCCTTCCCTTTCAGAGGGTGATCTCTCAAGTCGAAGGCATCTAAATTGCGTGATCAATCAGAAGGCTTCCACGAAAAAAGGTTGCACGAGACATTTCTAATCAACACCTAATCAACGATTAACACTTAATTAGTTCCGAGATTAGACCCGACTCTGCTTGGACTGGAAAACAGTACTCACGACCCTTCCCTTTCAGAGGGTGATCTCTCAAGTCGAAGGTGTCCAAATTGCGTGATCAATCAGAAGGCTTCCACGAAAAAAGGTTGCACGGATTGATTAACACAATTCCAATCACCTTGTTCCACGAAAAAAGGTCGCATGAATTGATTGACACAATTCCAATCACCTTGTCTAGCCAGAGACATGAGGATTTTCGTAGATTTCTTGTTTTGTTTTCTTGTGTGTAAATCGCAAATTTTCAGTAATTAGCCTAGGCTAAAGCTCCCTTTTCTTTTCTTTTTGTAATCGAAGATCCGCCGGAGCATATGCCTTTGTTGGCTTATGCACCTACAGTGACTATACCTCGAGGAAAACTAGCCCGGCAACCTACTACCGGGGTCCCCGCTTGAATCGCTAGCCACGCAGGGTTTTAAACTCTCAACCTCAGTGCGCTGGAAAGGGAGCTCTCAACCAATCGTTGCCACTGATGGGTGACTAAAGCTCCTTTTTATTGCTAGTTACAATCGTAATTCCTAGGTTATTGTCAATTATATAGGAACAGGTCTTGTTTGTTATGATCTCCTTCACTTTCGAAAGTCACCGTTTTGCCTACTTATCAACTTTCAACGACTTAAATGTAATAAAATAATAAAACATGTCTTGTTTGTTATGATCTCCTTCACTTTTGAAAGCCGCCGTATTTGCCTACTTATCAACTTTCAAGGACTTACATGTAATAAAATAATAAAACAGGTCTTGTTTGTTATGATCTCCTTCACTTTCAAAAGCCACTGTATTGCCTACTTATCAACTTTCAATGACTTAAATGTAATAAAATAATAAAACAGGTCTTGTTTGTTATGATCTAATTCACTTTCCAAAGCCACCGTCTTGCCTACTTTTCAACTTTCAACTACTTAAATGTAACAAAATAATAAGTAGTTTAAATATTCGGTGAGAACGGAGCTCGCAATAACAAGAGCACGTTGAAATGATTATTGATCGTGTCGAAGGAATGACGAACGACCCGAAATCAAAGCCGGGTTGCTAGGATTAGTTGGGAGCGAATATTACAACTCTCCTGATACGTATTACCTCGAGCTCCAATGATCGATCGTGCACCAACAGACTCTAATGTTAAGATAAATGATTGTTTTGGCCATTTAATTGACTTAATTAATTTAGGGTTAACTTAATTAAATCCGGAATATCAGCAATCAGATCTGGGGCCAAGAAAAGCGATGATGAAGTGACAACGAAATGTGCGGTGGTGATGTGCATGAATTATTGTCCACAGTGGTACAATTATTCGTTAAATAATCAGTTGCTAATTTTTTAATATTTTTAATATTTTTTGGCTTTGTGTACTGTCGCATCACTTATCAAGATGACCAGAATAAGTGGTGCGAGCCAGACGGGCCACCAAAGCAACCGCTTATCTGAGAAGTCCTATTTTGGCTTTTTCTAGTCATTTGCAATCGTAGGTAAAGAGAAAATAATTTATAAAATTACACGGTCCAATCATCACATGGAAGAGAGGTATTGAATAAAAAAGGCTGACAAGGGAGCTCGTTTAAAGAGTCATTTACTACGAATTTTCGTATCGGATCTACTTTAAACGAATCACTTGAGACGCATATTTTTTGTGTCAAGAATACAACGAAGATAGCAGACGAAAGCTAATAGACAATTAATTTATAACAAGCACAATGAAAATTAGATCTCGATAAATATGTTATGGTTTATTTATTCGATATTTTTATGATATAAAAAGTTAATTTGAAATGAATATGTCGTACGTACTAAGCTGGACATTGCATTTGTGAGGACCGGTGCCACTGTGATCAGATAAGACATGTCGGGCGGCGGAGAAAGATTCCCTTTGAATTATAAGTACGGGAAACTATATGATAAGCATCAATCATGAAGCCAAATTAGAGATTTAGTTTAAAAAAATAAAAAAATAGAAAATAAAACATAAAAGAAAACCTGCGAAACTTAGGGATCCATGCAAATGATCTACTGCCAGCGGGAACGTGATACTGCACTGCAGCATCAGCTTCAGATCGTGCGCATGGTCAAGATTCTGATATTTAAACGCCAATAATCCTTATGCTAAGTGACAATAACTGATATTAATCAAAACTAATCTTCCTCGGTATCTAATTTTCTTAATAATACTGCTATTTGAATAATGGTAACCCGTTTTCTCGTGCATTATCTATTTATAAGTATGTAATATGAATGTATTTCTTAAGGATTGCTTCTAAAATCGATACGTAAGGCTTCTAGTTTACAACGTATTTATCTTCTTTTTTATTTGCAAGAAATGAGTAATTTCATTTTGCCACCTATTTAGTACCCTTGCCTCTCTATCGTTATTTCTTATATTCCAATGGTAACTACTTTGTATTAAAAAAAAAAAAATCTCACCTTGATATTAACATGAATTTTACATCTATTTATGCAAGTTCTTTTGCTACAATAAAAATACAAGAGTCGCGTTGTACTTAAGACGTGGTAAAGAACAAACGAAGATTGAAAGGTCAAAATATTTCTTTAATTATTTTACTATAGAAGTTGTTCAAAATGATTAAAATTATGTTAGCATTGGGATATTATGAAATTGATATGTTAATATGAGGTGGGGATCTAATTTAAACATTAATTTAAACATCTGTTGCTTGATGGAAATTCACGTCACCTTGTCAAAGTCAGAATCTGATTTTGAGATTTTTCCAATTTTTCCAATTTATATAACTAGTAAGAAGTGTTTTTATAATCGATAATAGTTTATGCCTCATTTTTTCTAATAATGAAAAAAATTTCCACTCATTCACTTTTGAAATAATACAGATGATCAAAATTTATATATATATATATATATATATATATATATATATATATATATATAAATTACTACTTTTCATGGACAAATGAAGCTTTAAAATTTCTGATCATCTCTATCCAAATCCAAAAATTGAACGGGGTCTTATAAAGTTGGTATGCACCCTAGCCCCGAAACCCAAGTCAGCATCCTTAGACCAGTAGATTAAAGTGTATTAGGTGATAAACAAGCGATGTGCCAACACCTTATGAAGAAGCATTGCGACTTTGGGTTGATTTAAGATTAGAGTTTCGAGATCAATTCTCAAATGAACTAAGTAGAGTCAAGGGTAAAAATATCATAGACAAACCAATTCTCGGGTGAAACCGGCTTTTAACTTGTATCCATCTTGTTTCTAAAAAAGTTATAAAGAATAAGAGATTCGATCCGAGGTGGTTCAAGAAGCTTCCAAAAATTAAGTTTTATACTGACAAGTTGTTAAAAGCACCCGCAAACCGGTTCTGGTTCTTGGGTTCGCCTAACTAGTTTCAGTTTAACACCTTATAATTTGAAAAAGAACCGACGGTTTTGGTCTCAGGTGTACCCAAGAATTCCTGTTCGATTTCATACCTCAGCCGCTTTGGTTCTTGATCGATGGAGGCCCATCTCGGAACAGATCACCCCCATTAAGGTCGAGAAGACTCTCTTGGAACGGACGCGTCGACTTCCGGGGGGCGTCGACTTCCGGGACGCGTCCCTCAGCTTTGCCCGCGGCGGCCCCCACTTTCTGCCGCAAAGGGCGAAAAAAAAGAGGGACGTGTCCTCCGCGCGTCTCTTTCTCCCCCAACCACCCTTTGATAGGTCGGCAGTACGCAGGCCGACCGACAGGTGGGGGAAAGATAATATTTATTTATCATTTAAGATGCATCGGTTCATTTATCTTGCTCTCGGATACGTGACTCCCTCCTCGCTCTTTCTCTCTCTTTTTTAACTTAATTTCTGCTAATCCCTAGGTAACATTAAATGCTCGGTTCGTGACATCCGAGGAATTCTCAGGACCGAACGAGCGCAATCCGATAGACAATTTACTGATGATGAGCCAAGGCGACCGATCCGCGCACTCGGTCCAACTGATCGATTGGGTTTGTAGACACAAATAAATAATATTATTACACAGCACGCGACACGATATATTAATGTCATTTATAAAAAAAAAAAAAATTTCAATGCATCGATATATATTTATATATAAAATGAATATTTATATATAATTTGATTCAAATTTATAAATAAATAAATAAATAATAAAATAATTTAGAATGAATTTATACTAAATATATTAATCGATCATTTGTCAATATCATTAATTTTTTCATTGATAAATTCAACTGCATTTCAATAATTCTGAAAACTTTGAGGAAAAAAAAAACAATTTACATTGTGAACTAACATGTTTGAGCATGTTGGAAAAGAAGAAAAAATACAAACTTGGAGTGAACTATGTGTTATGGAAAGTGAGATTTAAAAGAGAAGAGAATATTATCTTTTTCTTATTTTTTTACTTTTTTTATTATTTTTAATTTTTTTATATATTTACATTTTAATCCCTCATTTATTGAAAAATTTTAAAATTAACTTAGAGTTTGTCAAAATCACATATCAGAATTCTGAACTCACATGTCAAAATTTTGAACTTATATATCAAAGTGTCGAGAAAGTTAATTAAGTATTAAGAGTGTCTAACACGTGCATGACATGAAAGCTCCCGAATATTGTTGGTGCTTTCTATGGCTCGTGTTCAGGTTGGGTCAGCCGGTGAGCGGGTTCGCACCACACACGGTTTGCTAGGGCCTCGCGTATGATGAATTTTTGTCCGTTAGTGTCGCATGCGATCAGGAATGGGCATCCTTGTCCCCTGCTCCTTGCGGGTGAAATTGAAGAGGTGTCGTTACTGTCTAGTCAATAGTTCTTTATGTTTTCTAGATATGTGAATTTATTATTGCCTGATCGGTCGATGATACACATTTATTCTTCGTCGAAGTTCCGTCACATGATGATTTAGTCAAAATAATATTATTCAAAGTATCATGTCAATATTATTTACTTTTCCATGTCCATGTAAATGAATTTTTAATGGTGCTTACGGGTAAATGTGTCACGAATATGAAAAAATTTTGGGATAAATACACAACAATGCACATAATTTTGGATTTTTTTTGGGGTGGTTTTTGCACTCTCATTTTTACGCCGTCGTTTTCCTCCCAAACAAAAACCCACGAATTGTACTGAAGCCGCTCGGATTTCGCACAGTGATTTGATTTGACTTCCATGGGCCCCGTTAATCAGTAAGTCAAAGCTTGGATTTGGTTCCTCGACCCGAGAAGTCAAATCGGATTTTGAACGATCGCAAACATCATCATCAATAGATATAAATCTCGACACTTCCATTCGGATAAGATCAATCCCCTCCGATCACTAATCCAAACACAAAACGAATTCCCTAAAAATTCTCATACCCTAAATTTATTTTATTCTTTGGCCACTGGAATATGGAATAATTCAAATCACGAAACCGTCGAGATAACGATACCAATCACGGGGTTCCTCAAATCCTAATTTGAAAGAAGGGGATAAATTTTACAATAACGAGAGGCCGTTGTAGTAGAAAGAAATTTCTTCGATGCTTCGTATGCATGCAAACGCAATACGTTTAGATTCGCATAGATCGAGAATGATGTGTATTGGATTCATGTGTATCAAATCTTCCATCGAGCAGACGTTGGACCACGAAGCCTGCATGAAATCTGACTCGGGTTTTCTGCTCCATCGAGAATCGAAGTGTGCAGGCGCACGGGGACAATCCGCCCATGTCCAAAAGCGAGGGGAGAGTTGCTGCGAAATTTCCCGTTGGTACGGGCGTTGCTTACCCGCCAAGTACGAACCCGACAAGGTTTCGGGAAAATTCAGGAGATGGCGAGATCGCGTTCTCGCGTTTCCATTCCATCTCCCGCCCGGGGTCGTCTCGAATTCGAAATCTAATGCTAGCAAGCCGTCGAAATCTCTCCATTAGATCTCGAACACTACGAGAACACAACGCGAGTGCCGATACCTTGCCAATGGTTGTGGTACGATGGTACGGGTCGGTATTTTGCAATCGACAAGGTCACGGGAGACAAATCACACATGCATTTTGGCTTCGCGTGAGAGTTTTGAATTTTTAAATGTGCCTCAACGCGCTTGGTATGACAAAATCGACCATCTTGGGTGCTCGGGTCATTATTCGTGCCCGAGTTGCGTTCCATTAAACAATATCAATCAACAAACATGAAATCATTGTGTCAGTGCGAGGAAGAGCTATTATATCTAGGAGTGAGTAAAAGGAATCACTCAAATCCAAAACCGATCAATTCTAGGCAGCTTCCAATTCCATAAAATTAGAAACAGTAAATTTCACTTCAGTTATCAATTTCAAGGGTGAAGTTGTCTAACTAGACCGAATCGGTTATTTTTTTATTTTTTATTTTTATAATTTTATTACTACTTGAGTAATGCATAATAAAGTTCTTAGCTACATCCTTTTGAATCGTTTCTTAACTTAGTGGAGAAGTTTAAAAGATTATATCAAGATTTTTGTTCATATAAGATGAAATGGAAGAGGTAATTGTTTGTCAATATGATTGATACTGGGACTTTTTGCCACTCCTGAGGATAAGGCAGAGCGGATAAGAGAAAATTTGTCCCCTTCACTTTGTGGGAAAGCATTTTATAATGCAATTGATCTCAAGTGAAATTTTATCCATTTGGAAGATAGGTTCCTAGTTCCCGAACATATTTTGAACCGTTCGAGAATCAATCACCCTAATTACGTCAAATCGAGTCATCCCTTCTTGTCCCCTTTATTTTCGGCTTTGCTAGTAAGGAATTTCGGATGGCCACCTGGTCGTTTGACGTAATCTCCTAGTGAAACTACGTCACGCCCGGTCTCTAGAACCTTTAAGACACTAATTAAAACAACTACAGGAGCCTAGAAAAGTGAATTTTTTTCCTTTCTCGACCGTCTCGAAAACGGTAGAACTTACACAATTTTTTAAGGAAGTCGTTCACTTCGCACGAAGCGGTTAAGGACAAGACGGTTTAATGTATTTTTTGATCCCTCATCAGAACGTCACGCCGCAGGAGTAAGACCGCAGTTACAGTCTCTTTGCGTTGACAGTCGGGCGAGGTGAGTTAGAAGAGTGCTTAAAGAAAGCATTTTTCGAGCATCCTCCGAGATGCCGCGCACAACCAACCGGCAATGCACGCACCTTGAATGGAAGACGAGCCGACTACAAACCCAAAAAAAAAAAAAAAAAAAAAAAAAAAAAAAGATCGGATTTTTGAGAAAAGATTAATTTAATAAAATTGGAAAAAAGAAAAGAAAAGTCTTATTTTTTTGCATTTTCTCGATCCTTATTTAAATCTCGATTTCGACTTACGGAGAAGATAGGAAATTATTTTGTTTGCCAGGAGACCTCCCTGGAAAGCTTCCCATCGGATCAACCCCGATTCTTCCTCATCTACCTTTCCTTCCTGTTCCGCTTCTGCGTCCGTGTGTTTTCCCCCTGCGCGAGCGCAACCTGCGCGCGCGTACGTATACCCGTTTCCTCTCCATCGTCGTCTCCCTTCGTCTGCTCTGGCTTAACGCTGCTTCCGGCATTTTCCCCTTCGACTTCTCGATCTTGGGTAACGCGAAAGATTCCATTTTTACGTGTCTTTTTTGTTTTGTCTTTTCCTTCTTTTTCGGGGAGCTCTTCTCTCGCGAGTTCTGGTGACCGCTTTCACGTGGACGGCGGCGATTTTCGGGCTGCCCTGCCCTTCACGGGGCCGCTGTTGCGCTGGTGGAAGATCCATGGACGATGATGGGGGCGGCCATGTGAAATTTTTCGCCTTTTTTTGGATGGCTTTTCCGTGCGCTTAAATTCGTGTCCGGCGCCGGTTTGATGGGTTTATCGTGCTGGGTGGGGACGCTCTGGTTTTGGGTTTTCCGTCTTTTTCGGGTCGGTTGATTATTGGTACTCGGGCTCTGCGTTCTTTTCTTGCTTTTTGGGTTCGTCGTTTTGTCTTCCTGCATTGTCGAGGATTCGAGTTCTGCCTTCTCGCGTGACGCGTTTCTATTTTCGTTCTTGACGGTGCAGATTTGAGGGTCAACCGAAATCGGTGAACACGGCGAGGATTTGGTCCTCGGCTTGAAGGAAGTCTCGAACTTCTCGGAATTCGGACTCGACGGTTCGCATTTGAGAAGGTTCGAGCTGAATTTCAACGAGGATTGGAGGCCTAATCAAGCTTTGATCGTTTGTCGTGAATTGATTGCTCCGGAGGTTCCGAGGCGGTACCGGTGAATGTACAGAGGGATAGTCTCCTCTGTGAAGGGCGGAGAATATGCAGAGATTTCTGGCGATGGTGGCGGAACCGCAGGTCGGGGGGGAGTCGCTTATGGCGACCATCAAAATCGCGGTGCTCCCGATTGCGAAAGTGTTCACCATGTGCTTCTTGGGCTTTCTGATGGCTTCCAAATATGTCAACATCTTGCCCGCGAGCGGGAGGAAATTACTGAACGGGGTAAGCTGAATCGCATGCTTGTTTTTGGTTTCCTCTGTACAAGCAAATATGGAAAGATTTAGTGGAGTAATGGCGGCCGATTCTTCATCACAAGAACATGGATTTTTCCCCATAGATAGTAACGGTGATTTTTTACTTTGTGTTTATTGTGTTGTGCAGCTGGTCTTTTCCCTTCTGCTGCCATGTATGATATTTTCTCAACTTGGACAATCCATCACTTTGGAGAAAATGATCGAGTGGTGAGTGTAATTCGGCCTTCTTTATTGACAGTGCTACTTAAAAGGAAAAAGGAATTGATAGCTAAATGTCGATTTCATCATCTTGCAGGTGGTTTATTCCAGTTAACGTTGTTCTAGGAACCATATCGGGATCACTTATTGGTTTAGTTGTGGCATATATTGTCCGGCCGCCTTACCCTTTTTTCAAGTTTACTATCATACAAATTGGAATAGGTAAGCTACTGTTTGAGAGAGAGAGAGAGAGTTTCCGGAAGCTTTATCACTTTCTTGTTCATTCACCATGGACAGTGGCAAGATTAAGCTAAAGTCTGATTAAAAATACTTGACTAGAGAGAATTCTTATAAGTTTGATTATCATGCCCATTTTCCAACGACAAAATTTGTGGAGTATGGTCTCATACGATGCTATGGTTTCTGGACAGTGTATAGTCTCTTGATTTACATTTTGCAAAAAAAATGACTTACTTATGTTGCATTGGCATTTAAATTAGTCAGTTCCCTTTCATGATATAGCTGTTGCTCTCAGGGAACATTGGGAATGTGCCACTTGTCCTGATTGCTGCATTGTGTAGAGATAAATCCAATCCATTTGGAGATTCAGAAACATGTAGTACAGATGGGACGGCCTATATTTCATTTGGGCAGTGGGTAAGTTTCATGCACATTTCTTTTAACCATGAAATTTTGCTATGAATTTACATGAGTTGCCAACATAACCTGTCAGATTGGTCAATTTCCCTCTTATGGGTCTTGGTCATTTATTTATATTGTGACCTGTAACATCATTACTTTTGACAAACTAACTCTGGCGGTTAGATTTGATTGTGTTGAAGTTGCCACTTCTACATCAATAATATTTACATAGCAGTACAATTGATTGAGTCGCATAGATGAATTTTGTGCCTGTGGTCTTTAATCTTATTCTGGTGGTGAAAGAACACTGGTAACAAATCAGTGTGCACCATTGCAAAGCTAGTCTCTAAGCGATTGAGTGCTCAGCAGACCATTAAAGTGTTCTAAACAGATGATGGTACGGGAATTAAATAGGTGGTAGAAACATCTTAAATAGTCAAGATGTTGACATACAAATAATGTTCACATCCTATTTCAGTGGACTGATTACCATTTGAATATTACCATTTGAATATCTGACCTGTTCGTAAGACAGGTGGTGTACAACTTTGAGTGGTGAATACAGCTGGAATTGATGTTGAGTACATTTTTGGTCATGGGTAACTCTCTAAATACCAAATAATCCCTGTTGTGCATGTGGTCAGGTTGGAGCAATAATCTTGTACACGTATGTTTTCAATATGTTGGCACCCCCTCCAGAAGGAACCTTTCACATTGAGGAAGCAAATCTTCCCATAAGAGACCCTCCAAAAGATGGTTCGCAAATCCCTAAAGATGATTCTCCAGAACAAATTCCACTGCTTACAGAGGATGATTTGCAGTCAAATTCAAATCCTCAGAAGAATGGAAAGGTAAAAGCTTCTTGTTCTGCAGATGAACTTTTATCGTCATATGCCAAAATATGTGAGCCATGAATGAGCTATAAGTCTTTATTTGTTGTTTTATATGTCCAAATATGCACTTGAAAACACTGTATTAAGTTTGCTTGAAGACCTCTCCTATATTGTTTTTGCCCCTTGTATTCTGATTTGTGAAAAATCAATAATGTAAATGGTAATAAAGATTTTCGACCAAAAAAAAAAAAAAATGGTAATAAAGATGTTTGGCTACTCTTCCCCTCAAAAGAGGTCAATAATGTTGAGGTGGGGGCCTCAAATTGGGAATTGTGTAGTGGGGTCTAACAAGAAAAAGTCCACAGTGCAATGGATGAGAGACCAAGTATAGAGTAGGGGTAAGACATAATGATATGGGGAAAGTATTCCTGCAGCACATGAAGCAGCATTTTACTGTGACATGAATCAAAATGCATATACCTTTCAGCAGTGGGTGAGGTAGGTCTCAACCCCATTCAAACCCTTTTCTTCTGAGCATAAGAAAAAAAGAGTAGGCTATTCATCATCTCCAATTAGAATCAAACTGGAAGAAATGGTTTTTGGCACACTTGCTTGTTTTGGCTCGCTGTACTCAGCCATGGAAACTGATGGGTTTGAACAAGAAAAACTATGATGACAGAGTATTTCTAACTAATTTGCAATCAAAAGTCACGCAGAATAGGCTTTTCTTGACACATCAATGTCATGATATTGGATACATGTATCCTTGCAGTTGTCTTCTGGTGAGTTTTTGGTGTATAGAAATTGAGTTAGATTTGGATTCGTATTTCCTTAGGTGTGAGAATGTGAAGAAATTGATTACAAGTTAAAAACTCCAAATTGTGCTAAAATTTCATGAATTTTAAATCAGCAGCTTGAACTCTAGAGAGCAGTCAGGAAGGGCTTAGTTCCAAGTTGTTCTTCTGCGTTGTTAAGACTTGAGGGTATTAACCTTTTGTATGTTTCTCATTGCAGATGAAGCAACTCCTTGTTTTCCTATATGAGAAATTGAAGCTCAAGCAGATTCTTCAGCCTCCAATCATTGCTTCTGTAAGTTATATTCAACTTTTGTTCGTCATTTATATCACAATTCCATATTCTTATTGGGAATTGATGGTGTTCACTGTCGTGTTGTCTTATCACTCTTGTTTCCGAATCTTGTTAGTATGTTTGATTTACGCCTAGAAAGTGACAAATAGACATTGAGAAACTACATGGAATTGTACTTTCCGGTTCAAAGGAAGAAAGGAGAGGCCAAAATAAATTTGATCAGAGATCCTGTAATTGTACTTCTGGTGGATCACCCTGATTTTGCAGGGAGATCTGGGTCATTGAATACTAAGCACCATCACCCTTTTGCCAATGATTTTGTGTCTATAAATCAATCATCCATATTGAGGTTAAAATTGAGTTGGTTTTGGTGTTTTTGTTTTTTTTTTTTTTAAAGAAATTTTCCCTTATTTTAGAGTTTGAGTTTGGGCCTTTATTTAACGAGCACAGCTTGAATCTTTGAAAACGTAAAAACAACAACATTTAAAGTCACCTTTAGTTTTGTCTTAGTTATTCTTACATTTGGTGGGAAGTTTGGTGACTTTTTTGTTCGGTCAACCGATTCAGAAACAGAAGAAAGAAAGAAAGAGGCAAATCATGAAGAAATGTCTGTGTTGGACTGCCATTGCTCTTTCAATATGTACTCTTTAGAATCTATAGGCCAATAAAATGGAGAAATGTTGCCTGCTAACGGAAAGTTCCCACCATAACCTTGTTAAGATGGCTGAGATGCTAACTTTTGGATTTGTTATGGAGAATATCTATAGAATAATCAGACGATGCTCTATGTTTTGTTCTCTCTTACCACACGGTACTGCTTTTTGTTAGCTTATGTTTGTGGTTTCCCATCACATGCAGATATTGGCCATGGCTCTTGGAGTGATTCCATTTTTCAAGAAATTGATTTTTACATCTGATGGTCCACTTTTCTTCTTCACTGACAGCTGCATTATTCTTGGGTACGTGTCATATATGCTACAGATTCTTTCTAATTTTCCTGATACTGCTGATCAGAACTTCCCTCTCGTATCTTTTAGATCCGAGTAGCTGTAGTGTTATTCTCCAGTTCCTGTTACTGCTTTTATTGGCACAGTGATATCCCATGATTTTGCTGATTGCATTCACCCGATGTTTTCTTCTTAGCATGCTCAATTTCATGAGTTCATAATTCTTTCACTTTCTATCAGGGAGGCCATGATTCCATGTATCTTGTTGGCATTAGGAGGCAACCTCGTCGATGGTAAGTGAAGTTCCTAGCCACAGTTGCATGCATATTATTACAGAACGATACATGCATATTGCCTTGACAACTTTACGTTTGGGTTATGGACCTAAGTGATAAAGGATAGTTGCATTCGCCATTCAGGCATTTGATTATGAGTTCTTTTGAGCTTGCAGGTCCCGGAAGTTCAAAACTTGGTCTACGCACTACGGCTGCAATTATTTTTGGGCGTTTGCTTTTGGTGCCTCCAGCAGGTCTTGGTATCGTCACGCTTGCTGATAAACTGGGCTTCCTCCCGGCTGGTGATAAAATGTTTCGATTTGTCTTATTGCTGCAGCACTCAATGCCAACTTCAGTCCTCTCTGGTAAAGACCCAAACTCTTTATCTTCCAGGCCTTATTTGTTGTAAAATGAAAGCAAAGTTGATAATTTCCTTGCCTTCGTCCAAGGCATTTGGTATCTTGGAAATTATGATCTGGCATTAGGTCACTGCTTTCGGATAATTCAAAATAAGGTGATGATCTGGCGTTAGACCTTACTGCTTTTGGATAATCCAGTCCATCACCTCGATATGACATTTTCATGACCTGTCCAAACTAAATATCCTCTAAATCTGTAGCTATCTGATCAATACACACTTAGCAAGGGACTAGTTTTGGGACCTCAGCACGTAGGAATCTGCTTCTCACAAATACTTTGAAGGTGTGCAAAGGAAACCACTGATCACTCGTATCTTGTCCACAGGTGCGGTTGCCAACTTACGTGGTTGCGGTAGGGAGGCCGCGGCTATCCTGTTTTGGGTTCACATATTCGCCATCCTCTCTATGGCCGGATGGGTCACTCTGTATCTCAATCTACTGTTCTGAATCTGGGGCGACCCCCTTGCCACGGCCTAAAGCCCGTTGCTTATTCGCTTGTTCTGCATCTCCAAATTCAGCTGTCGCGCGAGCAGGTCAACATAGTATCGAGAATTCTTTATAGGGAAGAGAAAAGCAAGGAAGGGGTGATGATGCGGTCGAGGAAGGCGCGTGCAAGTCGTTCCCGATCTCCGATATATATAATATCTAATGTCTAATGATCATCATCACGTATTAGTTATCCTTTTCTTGTTTCTCTTCTTTCCATTGACTAATTATTGTTAAATCAGGAAGTAAAAAGGGCTGTCAACAGCTCGTGAGTTAAGAAGTTGGCCCGGTTCTTCGGATGATATCTCCGTTTATTCGTTACAAAAACGTTGGTGCAGCATCACTGAACAACGAGGTGGCTTAAGAGTGTTAATATAGCCTTCGTTTCTTTCGTGAAAATGTGATTTTCGGAAGAAGATTTCTCAGAAAGTTAGTTTTCAGAAATATAAAAATATTTTTCAGTGTTAGACTGAAACCAAAGTACAAATAAAGAAATATTTTCCTGTTTGGTATGGACAATTTCATTAATTTTCTTCAAAAAATCATAAAAAGGTTTGATTTTTTTATTTTAATTTTTCCTTCTTCCTCGGCCTATGGCCAGGCAAGCAACAAGCTCGCCTTAGGCTATTTGCTTGATCTGGTGAGATCGAGCTACTCGAGTGAGCTCATCTCTAGCTATGGACCCAGGCCCAATTACCAGGGCAGCATCAACTAGAGACTTGTACCTAAATGATGGGAACTAGTGTTGAGGCTTTCGTGCTGAAGTATAAAAGTTTTGGGGTTCACATGCTAATATTTAAAAATATGTTTCGATTTTTTAAAGAAATGAATTTGAGCTTAGATTTTTCGTTGATTAGAAAAATATCTTCCATCGATTCATTTTCTTAAATAATCTAAAGGCCGAAAAATGAGAAAAATATTTTTCGTGAAATATATATATTATGCATAATTCCTATTCCTATTCATTTGCTTTGAGGAAGTACTAGTTCTTTTGCAATGAGGGGTTTTTGGAGAGGTCCATTCGAGGGCACTTCAATTCAAGTGCTTTTTGACCAAAAAAAAATTCTAAGTGCTTGAACAAGGGTATGCTAGAAATAGCTGCGATATCTTTAATACAGAAAGGGTCATGTAATTAATCTGCAATATTCGACCAAAAAAAAATTAATCCGCAATAGGCCTATAATGTAATAGTTATCACCGCAACCAAAAGTCCGAAAGCATCTATTGACTTTGACCTTCGTAAGATGAACCGAGGAGAGTTAGAGAATACACATAATGAATTTATTTTGTAAATAAATAAACGATTTTAAAAATTATATTCTTAAAAATCATAGCTTATATCAATTATAGAAATGAACAAACAGAGAAAAATTTCATCATCTACAAAAATGTCTGAACAAACGTTGTTATTGATTAATTATTTCAAGAAAGACAATTGATTATTTCTTAAATAATTCAATTTTCACAAAATAAACGAAGCGTTAAGTTTCTCCAAACATGCATGGATTTACGGCCCAAGTGATCACATCTTGAAACTTCGGCCAACAGAAAAAGGGTGGCTCATAAATCATTTCCATTCGTTGACATAAATGCCAGACCCCAATTTCCCATGGAGAGAAAAAGGTTCAGGCCGAGAACACCTGCTTTTGACCTTCAGCGCAACAATCTGGATGCTGAACCCAAAATATAAGAGACATTATACTTCAATCTGAAACCAGAAAACCACCACAAATTGGTGATCACTTTGACAGCAACGGCCCACCTTGGAAGTTGCTGCATCACCTAAGACAACATACTAACATCTCCCATAGCCAAGAACATTCTCAGACTTGCTATGCCAGGCGGCAAGTTAACAATTGATCACGAAACCTCTAATCCATGGAAAAAGGTTCTGATCAGCACACGTTCGGAATCAGTGGAATATTTCACAACACGACGCCCGCTTAAAATAAGATTTGATAACTGAATTAGCTATTGGGGTAGTTACTCATCACCCGAAAACACATTAAAAGGGGAACCACCATCTCCTGTTTGTGCGATCACTTCTGTTAGATGCAGGAGCGCCAAAACCGGGAACCTGCCGTAAATGCCCTTCGGTGAAGTTGTGATTGTTAGCTGCTCTTCTCCTCTGAGCAAGAGGATTCCCCAACCACAACACGAGAGCCACACCAACAAGGCTAATAATTGGAGCAGCAGCAAGGACTAACCATCTGCCTCTTCCAGCCTCTCCATCAGAACCGTTAACATGAGGATACCCTTCTGAGACGTCTCCCTGCTCCAAAATACTTTGGTTCAGTTCACGCTCTTCGTCTGCTTCAGCCCCATCTGAGGAATTGTCGTCAATTGCTCCTGTCCACCTACTACTATCATCAATCTGCCTGCTCCTACCGATGTTCTGTTTAGCCTCCTCATAGTCTCCATCGTCAGTTGGAAGTTCATAGCGACAAAGGGGGCATGAGTTGCGTGTATTCAACCACGGCAAGATACAGGAGGGGTGATAAAGGTGACGGCATGGAAGCTGGTTCGCTTCTGTCCCAACTGTTAAGATGTCCTTGCAGATTGCACAGGCTGTGTCATCATTCTTTAAATTATCCTCATCAATGGCAATGAGAGGTAAACTATTTACAAAAGAAACTGCTGCAGGAGGAGCTCCTCGACGCGAATTCTCATTATCTGCAAGATACTCAAGCAATTCTTCAAAGCTTCTTGTATCCAGATAATCTCCTGAATGGCCAACATCTGATGGCAACTGTGATTCATCTAGATTAGCAAGGATGTCACGGAGATCTACTCGCCTACTTCGCCGCATTCTCCCATGTATCATACCCTCTCGGGAAATACAATCAATTGACTCCAGTCAGGGGGGCCACTGCCTTCGGCTGGACTTGAATTAACAGAAAATCGTATCTGACCATGGCCCTCTGCCGATTCAGGTATGTCTTCCTCTACATCTGTTTCTTCCCATTCATCTTCTTCTGAAGACGCTTCTTCCTGTTCTCCTTCATCTTCTTCTTGGTCATCCAAGCTCCAGTGGTTGATACCAGCATGCATTGGATCAATATCAGAATCGCTGTCTAGATTACTTGGCTCATATGGTTGCAAGAATACTTCCGCATCCATGATACTGTTATGCCCATCAATTGATGCGTCTGAGTCCCATCCATAAGCACCAAAGGAAACTCCATCACTGTCAGCATGAACTACCCTGAACCGACCAAAACCAACACTTGTGTCGCTCTCCACATAAGTAGAATCCATATTGTCATAACCATCACTCTCTGCATCAGAAACCACATGCCTCCATCTTCTAGAGCCAGTTGGAGTAGTGTAGGTGCTTGTCTGCTGCAATAACCTTGCAGAACTTTCACCATCTGAGAAGTTCTCCTCATGCATAGAGGCAGTTGACTGGTTTTGCCTGATCAAATTAAGCATTTGTGAGAACTGTCGTGAGAATCGACTCTCTGTAGACTCAGAACTGCTGTACCTAGTTCTTCTTCTGCTAATTCTACTTCCTCTGTGAAATCTATCACGGGATTCTTCAAATGGATTCTGAAAATCTTCAATTAACAAAAATTTACAATCCCCACATATATTAGATGGTTCCTGATTGCCATTCTCAACACTATTGTGACAAAAAGCACATACTGCTGGCTGGATCAAATTCTCTCTAGATAAAACATCAGCCAAATTGCCATTCTCCGTGGACTGGGGCAACTCCCCCGACACCACGTGTAGGTCCGCATCCATTGCAGGAGGACCTAAAGAAAAGCAAAAGACTGAAACTATGATATGAATGAAAAAGCAAATAAAGAAAAAGGAAAAGAAATCAGAATCAGGGACCACATAATGGTCATGCAACAAATGTATTCATGATGTCCTCACAGCTTTAGCTAAAATTTCAAGGCAGTGATGGGACAAGATGCATGGAAATACCCACAAGATACAAGTTATACGTTCAAGAAATTTGTAATAGCACATTCAGATTGATTCAAGCAGTGTAGAGCCAATATAGGATTGGGCCACAAGCATTAGGATGCTGAGTCTCAAGGAGAGAAGCACCAGTACGGTTGGAAGTAGCAAATTCACAGGAAAAATTAGAAAGTCATTTGCAGAATTGACAGGTCAACCTTTGATCTTATAAATACATCAGCAAGACAAGAACATTACACATGATGATGATAACCGCTGCAAGAGGCCTCCAGCTTGAAGGCATTCAAGGTGGAATTGCAAAACCCATCATATAGAAAAGATGAATATGCTTCCCATTCAGGTTTTCCAAGATACCATTATAAAACATTTCCCGAGAGATCTGCCATTTGACCTGCTTGTCCCATGTCACGGAAAACCACTAACCTGGAACACTGAGATATCTCAGTGTTCCAACACCACAGCTAAGCATGTAATCTGGTCTTTTAGCCATGGATCATGTACTTTAGTATGGATATCATCCGAAATGAAAATAGAGACCAGGTCGTCGTATCTTCAACTACCTCATGTAGAGGACCTTTCCCCTATAGCTACACATCTTAGTCGAAGTCAGTTTCCACATAGTGATAGATCCACACTCCAGTTAACCTTGCAAAAGAGACTTAGGCAAGTAATAAACATAGAGTACATGAGGTAGTTGCTATAGGGGTGAGGTCTCTTTTGCACATACTGGTAGATCCACACCCCTGAAGGTTTATAAAGTTCTTTTAAAGGAAAAAGCCAAACCAAACCGGTTCCCTTTATGCCTCTATCCTGTGGAAGGGCTGTGCTACTCATAGCCTTTCTTATATGACCCTTTATTGCTACACAAATTAGATCACTCGTTCCCTCTAACCAAAAGTAATGCCTAACAGCAACCTTGCAGTTAGGATTCAGACAACGAAGAGCCATGCAGCACGCACATAATTCAAATTGCAGAATAACAAGATACCGATCCATTTGCCATCATTTCCCTCGTATACATTCACCGGACGCTTAACATAGAAATTCAAACCAGCGACTTGCCCCCACTTGCTGAAGCAAACCCATGATTCTCCCACACTAATAGAAATCATCAATCAAACAATCAAGCAAGACAAGTCCTCTGAAGATCCCCCGGGCCGAATCAAGAACCGCAGAATTCTCTTCTCGCCCCTCATCCACACCACAAATCTACCAGAACCCAACAGCCAAAAGGGCACAACCGGCTCCGTACCGCGGGCGAATAACTCGAATGCCAGAAAAAGAGTAAATTCTAACCAACCCAACAAAGTAAAGACGGAAACGCTCGAACCGGAGCTCGTAAAAATTTACCAGGAGAAGGAAACGCGGCACTCAGTACCCACCAGCACAGATCAACAGCGACGGCGGCGGCAGTGTCGGATCAACCCCTCTCTCCCCGAAAGGCAGCGCGATCGACGATTTGCCCAAGTGGGTTCGGTCAATACCAGGAGTCAATGCGAATTTCAAGAACAACCCCCCACCCACTCACCCAACCAAGTAACGAGCGGGGAAGAATTTAGGGTTTGACGGGGCAAATGGACTTCGCCGGTCACTTCAAAATGAGCAGTCGCACCCAACACGGCGATCTCGAGCCAAGGGAGTGAGCCAAGATACGATTTTTTTTCACCGTAAAAGGGAGAGAGAGGGATCAAAAGCGAAAAAGATGAGATTTTTATCTTCTCCAAGAAGAGAAAAAAGAAAAAGAACAAAGACAGGTGATTGAATCAAGAACAATAATTTAAGGTACGAGGGGAAAGAACGTGTGTGTGGGGGTACACACGTAATGCATCCAGAGACGGAAAGACCAGGCGCATGAAAGGGGCAGGACGATCGCCTTCATTGTCATCACCTAACCTCCTCTATTTTCGCCTTCCCCTGTCCTGTAAAAAGAGGAAACCCAAAGAAATTGGGACACTTACATGGTAAAAATTAGCCGGGTTTAATGAATTGTCCAAATTGGTCCATACCTCAAAAAGTAAATGACATGAATGGTCCATTGACTTTGACCTAACATGTAATACAATCCTAAGTTTTCAATTTATTAAATGTAATTTTTAAATTTTTGATTTATTTAATGTGATTTGACCCTTTTATAAATATTCAATATAATCTATGGATTATATAAAAATATCCAATATTATCCTTGAACTGAAATTAATAAAAATAATAATATTGAATATTTTCACATAACGATGACTAACTTGAACATATATTAAAAGTTTAAGAATTATATTGAACAAATTAAATGTTTATGGACAATATTGTACGTTGAGCTAAAATTCAAAGATCACATTGCATGTAACCCGAGTTATGAAGCAAGCTAGGCTTTCTTTTGTGAGAACACTAACCAAGTCTATTGATTTACTTTTCAATTATCTTGGACCTAGGGCAGGCCGAGTGAATTGTTCACTCATTAATCACCTCTATATACTAAGATAATGGTAGGGACATATCTATTCATCTGTTCTTTTGTTTTTTTGCTCTCGAAACAAAATAAAATAAAATAGAAATATGTTTGGTAAAGTCAATTAATTTTTATATTCTTCATAATAAAAAAGTAAACGGGTGATAAATTTGGAAGAGAAATGAGAAGTATAAAAAAAGTTATTTTTTATTCTAGAAACAATTTCTAGAAATAAATCTTTTCTTTTTATTTTCTCTTTTTGTTATTTTCTTCTTCCTTGCCGCTCCTTAGGGGCTGCCATCCACTTGACCGGCTACCGTTGACAATCAACCATTGCGCCGCGCCCGCGTTGCTCTCCTCCGCCTATCACCCATCGACCATTGGCGTTGCCTAATGGCGGTCAGCAGGTGGCGATGGCAATCAAACGCGATCCTATTCTTTTTATGAATCATACAAAACGAAGTCCTATTCTTTTTCTATTTCAAGAATAAAAATTTTATATAGTTTCCAAACGCGTTGTTTTACTCAAAAATTATTCCAAGAAGTAGAAATTTTAAAAAAAAAACTTCTAAAAAGAAATTATTCTCCGAATCAAAATATTACCATCCGCACCCTAAAAGTCCTAAAACATGCATTGGAGCAAGCCGACCATGCAAAAGGTGTGTCGGCACAATTCGAGCTCAGCATGGGCAAACAAAAGAAAAGGGTGCATTTTTTCTCGAGTGATGAAGAAGTTGAATGACTTTTTTTTTTCCCTTTTACTATATATTTTTGCAATATTTCGACACTGACGTAGTGCACAATACTCGTATGTCAAAGGCGAGGGACAATGATCCTCGCCGTGTTTAGGTGAGAAATGAGAGCATAGCCCCATAAGCACAAAGAATCCAAAACGCTTAAGCCCTTTTGTCCTTATCGTAAACTCCACATTAATAAAAGGGGCTTCATGTGACATTCGTCAAATTCGACGACAAATATATATATTTGAGTGCTTTCATTAAATATAAATAATAATTTTCATTATTCAAGTTCGGGTCGGGTCGTTTAAGGTTTGAAGATTCCCTCTCCCTCTCCCTCCCCCATCCCCGCGAGCATTTGTCATCCATTGGCTGAGGTCAATTTCTTGTGACAAACGCAAAGGTTAAAGGGTCCCCTCCTTTTTTTTATGTTATCATTATTCAAACTCTCTATACTTTTATATTTTAAAAATCAACGCCATTGACGTGACACCTACTTAATGTTACATCGGCACCGAGTTTCATAACATGGACAGCAACGAAAAATTCAACGTAGAGACATGTTTGACTTAAAGTCTACTAAGGCCGGCGGACTTGAAGAAAAACACTGGTTCGCACAATTTCCGCGAGTTTTCATTGCACGACCCTAAAGTCTCAAAAACTTGGGATATTTCCAGCCCAAGTTCTACGACTTTGCTGCATATATTCCGACATGATATTGCTCCTTAGACTTTTCAAAGGGTTTCATTTACCTTCCATCAAATTTCGGTTTCCGCAAGAGATTTTCCAAAACCAGAGATTCGTTTACCATCTCAAATGCCCTCGAAATGTGTCACTCGCAAGCCGGGGGATCGAATGTCATCCAAATTCGGACTAACTTGAAATCTCGAAGTGGTCTGAGATGCGAAAACTTCAAGTGGGTTATTTGATGCAAATCAAACTTGGGAGAGCATACTGCACCAAGTTTGAAAGACACAGTGAATGAGAATGATGGGAAATCGAGAGTAAGTGAGAAGAGAAGAGGTGAATGGGCATGTGAATAGGCTAGTGCAGCTCTTTACTACAGAATGCCTGAAGTCTCCATCCATCACTAAATACATGAGGAAGATCCGAGAATCAATTCACATAATATCGAGATAAACAATAGCAAATCATGATATTGCAACGCAAGAACTTTCTCTCCTCGCCTAGCACTCAGACATGAGTATTATTTACTTCAAATTTCGAATCCCCTATTGTCGCAAATGCAATACCTCAAAGTAAGCAGCCTATGCGTTAGTTCAAATGGAAGAAGGCTTTCATTGATGAAAAATGGGTAGAATTACATATGTCGATTGTTTTCTATGAAACATACTTTCTTCTATACCAGAGGTTAGGTACACTCGGCACAACATATGAACATATAGCCAGTTTACAATCCAGGGCTACTTCGATCAATCCGATTTTCTCAGAGGAACACAAATATGGGACACAGCAAGATATTGGAGGATCTGCCTCTGCGGTTGAAAAGGCCAATAAGACTGTACCTGGGATTCGACTTCTTCACGAAACTCCAAGGCTTTTAACAATATAAGATCCTAAAATATCTGGAAGAACAGACTCGTCGATCCATCGCCAAATGATCTAAGATCTGCAGGTTTCACCAAAGCCCTGCACAGTGGGCATGTCCTTTCCCTTTCAAACCTGTTTGTAAAGAAACATCGATAATGACACCTTAATCCGACAGAAAGTACACAGAAGAATATGATGGCAAAATACAGCACAAAGAGAAGAATTGCAACACATGATTGAAAGTGAACATGCATCCACTCGAAGATGAGTGGAGCCATATTTGGCCTCATTTCCCTAGAGAACACGGTGTATCAAAAGGTTATCTTTAACCATACTAAAAACTTCAATTTGCCCAGGCTCCAGCTTATCAACAAGCAGCTTATACAGACAGTCTAACCAAAATAAATTTATCAGTTTCGGTGGGGTTGCAACAAAACTTTTGCATGGTATTCATTCTTAAGAAAGAACTTCAGTACTCATCTTTCGTTTTGTTCGACACCCAACTTTCTCTTTTTCCCATATTGCATTGAGTGTTGTCAGAGATATTTTTATCAGGGGAGTAAAGAGTATTTACAGCACAAACTGACGTAAGTCTATATCAGGCCTCATTTCTGACTAGTCCAGGTTCTCAGAGATTCTTTTTTAACAGACAAGAAGTTGCACAATCAATTAAAACGAAAGATGTGCAAACGATAAGAATCTGTAAGCTGACATGTGCAGTTATAAGTGGCAAAAGCTACGTTCTCAGGGATGCAATATAGAAGAACTTCATCAGTGGAGAAAGTGTTGTCCTGACCATTCAGAGACACAATCTTCACAAAAGATGTGCTTGCAGCCAAGTAAGATGGGAGCATGCATCTTTTCCTGACAAATTGCACACAAATCTCCAGCCGCATTCACCTGCATAACATAAAGTAACTCTTTCAATGCATGGGAAACTCTCAACTGGAAGAAAGGACAGAACAGAACTGCATGACCAATAGCTCAAAAGACGAGTACAAACATTGCACGCAACCAGGTATTTATGCTAGGCATCAATGCATGCTATTATTCTAGCTGCTGAGGTTTGATCATGTATATAACTGCCAGTAACGCCATGTATAAAAAATCCTAGCATTGCTCTTGTAAGGAACAGCAGCATGGACATAAGACATGCAACATTCAGTTCAAAATATTAATCTGAGAAGAATAACAGATGTAAGTCCAATAACCTGCTCGGCAGTTGCATAAGCCCCGTAGTGGATGTCCTTACGAGACAATGCCTTTAATGCAGTAAAAAAGGACTGTACCTGAGAACAATATTGCAACAAAAGTATGAGACCATCAGGACATAAGCTTAAAATCAGCTTCCACAAGAAGGAGATGCAAGTTTCCTTGATTTCTACCTTCTCGACAACAGATGTGAGCTTGAAAGTCAGATACAATCCCGTCATCAGAGAAGAGAAAAGGCTTCCGTACTCTTTATTCAAGAAAAACCGGTACCAAACAGGTGTCGGCAATAACGCGCGGTACAGCAAAAGCAGATACTCTACCAGAGTTAGCAATTGACCCTGCAAAACACATGATAATGGGTGAGAAAGCAATACTGAAACCTAATAAATGTCTCTGTGTGCATCTAGTACAAACCATCCACCTTTCCTGGAAAAATCAAAGCAATGAGACAGCACCAGTAGATTGAAACAATGACAAGGCAACACATTAAACTCCATATACACCTGGAACTTTTACTCTCGTGGAAAGGTGAAAGAGTGCAGGGAAGATGAAGAAGGTGAGAGTTGAGGGGTAAAAGAACCTAGAGATGAGAAACCTACATATTCTACTCTTCTAAAAAGGCATTTCAAGAATCACAAGTTCAAATGGACAAGTGTAACAGTTCTCTACTTGACCTCACCTGCTTGCGATAATTCCGCCCTCGACTGTTTTTGAAATATATTAGCAGAAGACACTTGATCACCATAGCTGCTTGCCGGACCAAAGTATCTAAAAGAACCACATTCAGAAAATTCAGAAAACAGTCAAGGAATAATTCCGGAATCTCATCAAGTAAGTAAGTGAGAAATAATGAAGAAGGCATCTCAAAGAAACAAGATTCAGAAAATTAGAAGAGGACTGAAACAAAACTTTGTCCCCAAACTATAAAGGATATAATGATACAGAAAGAAAAAAGTAGAATAAGGCAAGTCATATGACTTGGATCACAATGATTACTAGATGAACATGCACTCTGTACATCATGTGCCTATGTTAAACCGACCAGCATTGGCAAAGATATATAACTTTCCATCTATTCAAAATAAGCCTTGAAAAGAGAACGCAACATAGCACCTATCAGGAAAGGCCACTCTTGTTTTGGCTCCAGAATCCCCTGGCTAACACACGCTTCTATCACGCATTTCTTCAGTTGTGATTAATGCGTAAAAATAATAATGCTCCACTTCAAACATTAAATCTTAAGATCTACCAGTCGAAGATCAATATGACAAATGTGCTACATCAAATATTAAAGGATAATCGAGTCATAGCTATAGCTTCCTACAAGGGTCATGAAGGATCTTCAATAATCCCACCTCTCCCTATTAAACCCCTCCTTTCAAAAGTCTTTCCTGTTCCACATCTGAATCTTCCTTGCTAAACCTTTTTCTAGCTTGCTATTGAGCAACATCCATCTCCTCTCAATTATATATCCATAGGGACCCACTATAATCAAATGAGTATAGGAGGCATGCCCATGGGGCAGCGGCAACAGTGCAATATGCTTTGTTCAATTGAAGGCCGCACAGAGCTCACGAAGGCAGACAGAAGACCAACCCACTGATCCCAAGAAGTGAACCTTTTCCAATCACTTAGTTAAACTTCTTCCACTGTCTTTTGCTATCTTTATCCACTCGAGTTTCCTCCAACTTTATTGAAACATGACAAATGATATGGTTGCATGATAAAACCCTTCAGTCTGATGAATGCATTATGTCAAGCAATCTCTGCATAGTAATACGACGGAGTGGAGGAAAAGAAACAATCCCTCCATTTTAGCAGTTGCCAAATTCAGCTCAAGACTGTCCAAATCCTCTCTTAATCTGGGCACAAAACACCAATCAAGGGAGACATTGCTTCACTCAAAATGGGCTACTTAGTTGGCTACAAGAAAGGTCAGACTCTGTCTACGTTCTCTCAAAACTTATTTCTGGCAACACATGACATAATAATAACTACAAGGTAAGTACTATTATGCAGGATATGCCGAGTTACTGATGTCTCTGTTCACCAATGTTATTATACTTCAAAGACTTCATACAGATGTAGCCTGCAGTTATGTCTGCTAACTGGTCATAGCTTTTGCTTGGTGGGATTTAATTAGTGGACACCCCCCCCCCAGCCCCCCACCAACGCAGTAGAATGTCTATTTATTTGTCACAATGATACGGACAAAACCCTTCTTTGCACTGATTTGCTGCCAAAGATAGGCTCCCACTCATCTAATACAGCATTCAGAGGCCTTATATCTTTTATATCAGAGGTTGCGAGGGGAGATCTAGTCATAAAGGAAAGTTTTTCATGGTTCCTTTTGGCTGATAAGCCTATAAAAAGATATCATAGCGTAATTCAGCACGGACAATTCCTGAATGTTACATTCTAATCAATCCATCGCTTAAATATGAATTTCCCAATTCTCTTGCTCTTTTTAAATGCCATGTGAATTAGGAATAGAAGGGTTTTTTCTTTTCCAAATGGTAACATAGGCTAGTATTCAAGCGCAGCACCAAAAACTGAAAAAAGATTGTTAGAGCAAGGGAAAGAAGAAAGTTACATTGGAAACAATACATCTATTATCATGGAGAAAAAGACATACCATTGACTACAATGACGAACATCGCGTGCCAAAAAGGGGGTATTCCCTTGGGAGGAAACATGATCAATGGGTACAAGAGATCGTCCTTTCGGTACCACCAGTATACCCCAACAATATGAAGTGTGAATAAAAGTGAAATGCCGATAAGATAAGAAATTTTCCTCTCCCCCTGCAACCACAACCAATCGCCCCTCTTAACCAAATGATCAAACAACTCTGAATAATACGGACTGCCTACAAAATTAGGAAGTACCATATCTGTGAAAAATAAGCACCTTTAGAGCTGTTTGCTTCCGTAGGATATCATTTGACTTGAACAAGAAAGCGGCAATCCAAATGGTAACAAAGAAACCTGCAATTCCTTGCCAAAAAGAATTGTGAATCACTCAACATGAACTCCACTCTCATACACAAATTCCCTCCAGTTAAAAGGAAGATAATATAACATTTACTTCTACAGATCTACAAACGGAAAGCTATAGTGCTTTCAAATAACTAGGCTGTACTACAAATTAGTACTTCCGCAAGAAAATTCAATCACCATTCGCAATCTAAGGAGCCAAATCACATTGTTTGCCCTGGGTGACCAACTATGGCAACCACTTTTGACCTCACAATAATTTGTTGTTACCATATCCACAAAATGTTTCTTTTCATTTTGGCCAAGCCAGAAATGATCAGGACTTTAACTCCTCCACAAAATTTCCAAAAACTAAAAAATATCCATTCTGCATACATATCCACACTAGACCAGGAGAAACAGCCTAAAATAAAGCATGTATTAACTTCTTAAATATAAAGTGAAAAGGTTAATATTTTACGATAATTCCATAACAATTTTGCAAGTTTTTGTGCCAATTGATTTTAACATTCAGCAGAAAGAAAATTTGATTTGAACAAGAGTATGCTTGAGAGAGGGCTACTCGACAAAAAATGTTCATGAAGCAGCTAATATACATAAACAGTCACAAAGAGCAGCTTCAACTATAACAACCAAACCTTGAATTATTAGTCACCCAAACTCAAACCTTCACATTTCTTCCTCTAACGATTCATAATAACTTACAAATGATCTCTGGATCATCACTTCATTCATAGTGATCATCAATGTCAAATTGCAGCAGTCATCCATTTGTAGAGTAATTTCAAAAGATTTGATATGGCTATTTCATGTTTGTAACCTATATTAGCATTTCCTTTTAACGCAGGTTCAAACTGCACTTTCAGCTTCTCTCTCATGCATTCTTGACATAACCTAATCAAAACAGGCACTGGAAGTTTTGGGAATTATGTGATCAACCATAACATGCGATATCACAATGAGGTATAAGGACATCAGGGAAAAAATCCAAAAGAAAGTTAAAGCAGACAATCATCACGGTGCATTTGGCAATTTGGAAGCTATCGCTCTCTCACGAGCATTCATCTCTAGCCAAACTATCAATCTCTTAATGGTGCAGACCACTAAATGTCAGGAAGATACCTTGCAAATGCTGCCGGATGAAGACCACCAGCAAGAGCAGCGAGAATGGCAGAATCTGCTCAATCCACCTCGCGGCCTGCTGAATATCATACCTCTGGTACGAAGACTCCCTGCCATTAGTTTCCCCACCTTCTGAATCACTGCCTCCATTCCCCGGCTGCGAAGCCCCCTCACCCGCTCCACTCCTAGCATCTCCCTGACCATCAGCTGCCGCAATTGCTGCCGGCGATCGTGTTGATGCCTCATTAGTTCCGCCAGCTTCTCTCACCTGCTGACCCACCACCAATCCAGCCCTCTCCCTATGATGCTCCTGTTCTCCTGCCCCGATTATTCGAATTGAAACCTCCCCATCATTGCTCGTCACAGTAGAATCCTCTGCCCGACCGTGAAGACCTCCAGAGACCCCTCCATGGAACAAAGGCTCAGTCTCTAGATGGTTTGGCCTCGTTCTCAACAGACCCGAGTACTCCAGTAAAGTCGATATCGGCGCCTGTATGAGGTTCGAAGCCGATAATAGACTGTATCTTCTCGAATTGCTACTGCTACTGCTACCACTACTCCCGGTCACGGCCGATCCTCTGTAAGGGTCCGAATTGCCGCCGCCGGACGCCTCCATTTGCCTAGACGCCGAAAACCTAGAAGTACCCATAAACACAACCACGCGCCCACGATCAACTATCCTCGAAATTCAGAACCTTGTCCCACACCCACTTCAGAAAACCAATCAAGAAGACGCGAAGAACAGTGGACGCCGCTTCCGACGGGTCCAACAAGCAAGAAAAAGAAAAAAAAAAATGGGGTCGCCCGAACGCACCTTCGAGAGCGAAACTCCGTGGATAATCGGGGGAGGAATTCAAAGCGCGAGCTCGAGGCAAGAGACCATAACCCTAAGACCCACCGATCGCAATCGCGAAGAACGGAGATGGAGGAGGAACAAGAGAGAGATATAGAGAGAGAGGAGGAAAGGGTTGCGAAAAAGTCAGCGACCCATATATGATAAAAGCAGCTCGGATTTGACCGGACCGAGCAGGAACCGCACCAAGATCAGCGATCTTATTCGCGGCCGCTAATACTTTTTTTCCTTCTCTTGAAAAACCCACCAAAAAAACAAAGCAAAGAAAAGAGAAAAAGAGAAAACAAGATAGCGTGGGCGAAGGGCAGGCGTAGGGGCGATTCAAGAGGAGACCCGCCCCATGACGAGAAGATCGATTAGAAAAATCCGCAAGAAGAGGAACAGGTCCCCTGTCGTCTCCTCTGACCGAACCTTTGTTTCTTCCCCCTTTTCTTTTCACCTCTCTGTTGTCACCGAAGAGAGAGAAGATGAAGAAGGAGAAGGAGGGAGGAAGAAGAAAAGGACAAAGGGCAAACAGTTAAAAAAAAGAAAAGGAATGGGGTCTCGCCAGTTCCTCTTTCCGCGTCGAATTCATGTACAGCTTGCCTCCTCCTTTCCTTCCCTTCCCTTCCTGCCTTCTTCCTCTTTTTCGGTTGCTTTTCTGTATGTAAGCTATATGCTCTAAAGTCTATGAGCTCATCTTACCGTTCGACTGGTTCGTTCCATATATTAATTTTCCATGATGAAATGGATAAAATCGGTCTCGCGAAACTATGGATGGAATGAGAAAAATTGAGCAGCTCCCTAAGCGCAGGGTGATACAAATTCCATTACAACATATTGGTGAGTTAATGTCGGCCTCTTCTAACTCCAAGAAAGTTTTTGACCTTGAAAAGCTGTACTCACAATGTTGGCCAATGGGCCTGTGGGCTCGATTCGGTCGGATTTGGTGCGTGACGGGCTGCTTGATTGGATAATTTGCAAAAGTTAGAAGGATTTGATTAGCAAAAAAAATAAAAGTGTAAGGACTTAGAAATAAAAAACCCCCCGCGAAGGGAGAAGAAGGGGTAGGGAGCTCGAGGAATTGAAAGTGCGAAAATGAGTCAATTATGTATAGTCGATCGTGGGCCGAAGAAGATAGCGGTGTCATAAAGCCCACCCCTATTTGGCCGGCCCATTCATGGGGCTTTCTCTTCGCCAAGGCTCACCTCCACCGAGAGAGTGACAATATCAGCAACTTGAGAAGCCCGACCGGCCCGGCCCAAGTTAACGAACCCAATTCCGACTCCTGTCTGGCCTCTTATCTGGCACCTACAGGCTACACCCACTTAGTGCAGCAGAGTACTACGGTCTTCTGATTAAATATCCACGGCCCGCGTAATCCGTTCTTCACACACCTACCGGGGTGAGTATATAGATCTGCCTCGATCAGATCGAACCGGTTGATTTTGGGCAATTTAAAGGGCACTTGTCTAATACCCAACTTCAAGGTAGGGATTGGACTGCCCGAGCAAGACCAATTTATATATATATTTTCTTTTATTTCTTGAAGAAGTAACGTGTAAACCTAAACTCTAATCTCCTCTCACGCCTCACTTGTTCCAGAAGAAGCAAATCTTTATTTATTCCATATTGTTATACTGATTCATCCAATTTGCTCCTTTCTTTATTTTATTATCTTTTTTTTTACTATAAAAATTCTCCTTCATTTACCTCCTCAATTTACTAGTGCTTTTCCTTAAATTTGTGAGTCCATCATTTATGGAAAAGAATCCACCAAATCCTCCTCCTTATTTCCAGTGTGCCCACAATCACAACCCATCATTGGCAATTCGATCAATGTAAAACTTTTGACCAAGATATGTGAATCCATCCGTTCTATTGGGTTCAACCAAATGGTTCGATTTCGATTCCAAAAGTTTTGAATTTTCTAAGTCAATGCATGCCTCTTTTCAACGGGTTCGACAGGTTTTGTGACATTGATGATCGGGAGCTCTTCAAGTCTTCTCAATTAGGCTAATCTCGCATCGAACCAAGTGAATGTCAATGTTGACAACACACCCGTGCATCACGGTCGTGATTTCCTGATTCCGTCGGTAATCATTGCACTAGTAATTAGGGAAATGGTGGCCGTACAACATGATTGATTCGCGGAACCTACCTATAGTGCATCACAAATGAATTGAAAGGCAGGACATAAGGTTAGTTAAAAAGGGCTTGAAAAGCAAATGGGGCGTGGCATGTGTGAAAAAAGGGCCTCTCTTTCCTCCACGCCACCCCCACGGACTTTTGTCCCGTCCTCGTCGTCGAGCGAAAAATCAGTTATCGGCTCCTATCAATCATTGAGCATCGACTTAGGAGAGAATAATTATCAGCAGAAATACGAGACAACGACTATGATATTGATTGAATGGTGTGATGTTCAAATTACACCAATCCCCCCCATCTCGAGTGGGGTGATACTCTTACCCGATGCACGGGGACGGGATGGTTTTGCGCGTGTTCGCACAAGGGATTGACCGGGTTGGAAAGATGAGATCTTCGACGCGATGTCTTTGTCCCATTTAAGTCCGATTTATCACGAGTGAAGTGCTGTAAATCTTCTTGATGACAAATTGGGGGGAGCTAGCAAGAGAGATTATCCCCGACCGCTTGATGTTTGGTGCAACTATTACTCTATGTGTATGAAATTTCATGTGGAATTCCTACGTTTCCCCCATGAGGCCGCTGCGTTTGTCCATCGAGACTCTTTATTTTCTTTTGAAATGATAGCACATCTTGGCACAGTGACGGATTTGCCTGAGAGAGACTCTTCTTTGTACCATTTACGGTTAAGAACACCCCAATGTTCCAAATTTTAGACATTCATCTATGTGAGACTGGCATAATAATCCACTTCGCACGCTTGAAATCATTTATTTTTTTCTTAAAAAGGAAACAAGAGAGGCTAATTTAAAGATAGTCGAGATGAGATATACAATATCCGAATTGTAGCTAAATTAAAATAAGTGAAGGGGACAACACGCGAAAGGCTAGATTGTAATATAAACCAGCATAATTATCCACTACACTCACTTAAAATCATTTATCCTTTTTTTTCCCACAAAAAAAAGAAACGAGAGAGATTAATTTAAAGATATTTGAGATGGGGTATAACAATCTCTAGGTTGTGATTAATTCAAAATAAGAAAAGGGGGACAACACTTGAAAGGCTAAGATTGTGATATAGACAAGCATGATAATCCGCTACACACACTTAAAGTCATTTATCTTTTTTCCACAAAAAGGGATCACGAGAGAGACTAATTTAAAGAAATTCGAGATGGGGTATAACAATCTCTGGGTTGTGAATTGAAGGGGACAACACTCGGAAAGGCTAGATTGCTACATAGACCGGCATAGTAATCCACTCAGCGCACTTAAAATCATTTACCTTTTTTTCCACAAAAAGGGATCACGAGAGAGATTAATTTAAAGATATTTGAGATAGGGTATAGCAATCTCCTGGTCATGGCTAATTTAAAATAAGTGAAGGGGACATCACTCAAAAAGGCTAGATTACGATATAGAGCATGAGTCGGGTGCGAGGCGGGTGGGTCCGAATTCAGAAATTAAAGATAGAGAACAAAGCGGCCTCTCTTTTCTCCATTTTCCCATCCGGACACAATTGGCCAATTCGATCCTTGTTAGGTAAGCAAGACGAGATCAGCGCATCACTCGCGAGCCCACAAACGCGCAGACTCCCACTATTCACTTGGGTGCTCCTCTATCTTCTTCTTTCCCAACAACCGCAATCTTCACAAAGTAAAAGGTGGTCCCATTTTCCCACTTCATTCATGCTCTCCCTATCTCTTTTTTTTTTTTTTTTTTTTTCAAGGAAAAAAAAATGTGGCATTTGAACTCGCCTGCCCCCGCCCGCCCGCCCGCCTGCCCGATTTCCATGGAAGCCTACAGACACGACATCAAACAAGGCTTTAGCATGGCTTGAAAGTCGTGGCCCTTAAGACTACTTTGAGTTAGCGCCATGAGTCATTTTATCTCCAATGTTTCATATCTTGAGGCAAGTTTTGTGTTAAATGACAATGTGGAGAATTGAACCTAGATGATGAATATGACAATTAGGTTGAAAATCTAATCGCGGAGTCTGTCGCATCTCTTAATATAAATTTTATGGCCAGCGTAGTGTATACCTATATTTTCATTTAGGTTCCTTCTTTTAGTTGATTCCCATTCATTTCTCATCCCTTGAATGTCTAAGCAATGTAGACAAAGGACTAGGACACTCACACCGATCTTGTCTTATAGATGGGAGCAAAATACGGCTGTCCCGTTTAGACATCGCTCCGGAAATCAAACGCATGGACTTGATCGTGGGGGTGACCATGGACGAGTGCTTCTCAGACATCCTTTTAATGTCAAAGTATATTTCATTTGCGATGTGTGGTTTAAAGTTAACATAAGAACACGTTGAAAACTGTTGCAATTTAAAAAACACACAGAAAACCAACTTAGAATACTAATCGACCGTAATCAAATGGACATTAAAAGAAACTTTGTCATTTATAAACCATTGCTTTCCTTGTAATACACAACTGTTAAATTGAAAACGTAATTGTTCAATTTTTTGTTAGGTATAGTCAATGGTTGCTGTGAAGGCGCTCGTTACTAGTCCAGATTAAATTCAATGCATCTATTAAATTTTATTTTAATTTAACTAAGACGACTATTAGACAAAAAAAAAAAAAAACACGAAACACAAAACGAAACTGGCGTATCACAGCTGTCGCTATTCTGGGGGTTTCGGCTATTCGAAGTTACTGCTTCCTCACTGGCCGGCTGGCCTCGCTGTCACGTGCGTACGGCGGGGGCACGTGTGGACCACCGTCCGGAGGCACGTGTGGACCACCGTCCGAAGCCAAGGTGAAAAGTCGCCCCATTCATTCACAAAGCGAGTCAAAATGGCTTGTGAGCTGGCACGGCATCTGGACCCATGCCTAATTATTTTTTCACTTAGCTATACACCAAATAATAGCTAAGGTTCACTTAACTTAGTCTTGAGCTAAACGGCTCTTGAAATTTCGTGTTTACCGGGGGGATGATATGAAGAATGATTTTGGGTACACAATACACATCCGAGGAATGCACCATACTTTTATCCGTACATTCGTATCATACTTGTTACTTTGAACTTACTAACCGTGCTTATTTAAGTTGCAATTTTTAGTCCTAACTTTGCATTTTAGGGGAGAAGGGGAATTCAAATCCCTACCTTTTCAAAAAGTCGGGATGGAGACAATATTAGATATGGATTTCAACTTTTATGCCCTATAAATAAATATAGCAAAAGTCTAAAAAGTGAGGATTAAGATAAAAGTAGATTTACACTAACAAAAAAAATGACTCACATTTGATAGGTAGGGTAGGTAGGGTTATTGTACGAGTTAGTTATATTTAGTGAATGGATTATAATTAATATAGAGGTTAAATTAGGTATGAGTTTATCTCAAAATGTTTTAGCGATATATGTTAATTTTCATATAAAAAACTAGATTTATATTATATGAAAATCAATCAAAATAAGTTAAAATGAATGAATTTCAATCGGATTATTTTCAACTTAACCCATTCATTTGACAAATTTAGTTAGTTCACGAGAACCTTGATTTTATAATCATTTTGTCCGCATTTCTAGCCTCACATAGGCATTTTCCCCTCTTTTAAAAAGGCGTTGCCGATGATTGGAATCACTGAATTCCTTAATTAAATATATGAGGTTGGTTCCTGTGGCTTGGCCACAGCTTTTTCCTTTTTTCGAGGCTCGAGCTCAAATAAAATATAGATACTCTCTGATGACTCGACAACTAAAAATATTCTCAACTGCCCTTGTTGAGATTATAACATATTAGTTAATTAACCAATTAATTATAAAGAGCATATGCTGTCACGTCACTCTAAAACTTTCATTAATATGCACATTAGGAAAGTAGAAAATCTATCCTAAGTCATATTTGTCAATCGGCTGATTGACCGTATTAACGCGCTAAAAAAGTTGACTGCTCTATTCACACCAATGGTGCCAATTATCCACTCTCTCTAATAATCTACTTTGCCAACTCTTTCATCTTTCTAAAATTCAAAATAATTACATATCTTTATTATTATTATTATTTTAAGGATAGAGATGGATCGAGTTTATTTTGGGATCAAGTGTTGGATAACAAGTAAAATATTTTGTAGGGCAAAGCTCAATCGATGAGGAGAGGTGAGATCAGTGCTAGAGAAAACCATGTCAGTATTCTTATTTATGGATTCCGGATATGAATAACGAGCAAAGCGTTTTCAAGGATATGACTATTATGGTAAGTGAGTCAGATCTGAGTCAAATCTTGCCTTATTGCAATTATATCATAAAAAAATTAGCATATGGTGTGTCGCCGCATGTTATGAGGACACGAGACCATAAAGCCCTCTAAAAAAGGTCGAGGGTAGACCTCGCTTGGCTTCCTTAGTCAGTCTACTCTGAATTTACCGAGTCAAAATATCTCTAATATATCCCAAGAAAGAGATCATCCGAGATTACATCATTAATCTAGAGTTATCTCTTTAACCCTCGTGGTCACGAAACATAGCTACAATAATCCATAGATCAGAACTTTCATAATGAATTCAAAACTTCACAATGATGAGTAACTTATTTATTTATTTATTAAAATTTCAAATATCATATTGATGTGAAATCTGCATTATGTCTTTTTTAAATTGTTTTCGACACTTTAGGATGATTGCAATTCTACTTTGTCATTATCAGTCACCACCCTTCTTCTCGAAGCAATCGAACATCCGTGGGCTCCATGAAAAATTGCAATAAGCTTGATTAGAAATACTATTCAATCGACCAAGGTGGGCACAAGAGGTACGATTTGGCCTTCTATGCACGCTTGGGCAAAAGATATTACCCAGATTTAGAACGGGCAAAAAAACAAATCCATAAATTTTATGCTACAAATTTCTTTCCCTTATTCCATTTTTTTTCTCGGTTCTCTACGATTAATGGCCACAAAAGCCGTTCCATCTCATCTCAAATCATGATCGGAGCATCACCACGACCCGACGACGAGTCTTAACCTCATTTAATGATCTCTTGTTGGGGACTTGATTTGATTAAATCTCGGGAATTAAAGGCTAGGGAATAAAAATCAAATTGAGGAATATTCAATCTCATTCCAAAAATGAGCTGATGACAAAAATTGGGGAAAGGAGTTTGCGCTCAATTCATTTACCAGAAGGGAGTGAGTTAAAATTCCCACGGTTGCTTGTGTGACTTATCCGCGGTCTGGGGGAGATGGGTCTTCCCGGGTCGCCTCGGATTTATGTTGCCGGCTCTATCGTAATTTCTGGATCACAAAAAAAATAAAAATAAAAAGCAAAATTGGAAAGGAATGCCGTGGGGGGACCAAGAAAGAGAAGGAGACAACCTGCTTCCCCCGCATGGTGTGCTCGTATCCAATTTTTTCTGCTTTCCGCACTCCTCTCTCTCTCTCTCTCTCTCTTCGGACCAGTCTTCTTGCTCCACTGGCACTGACCGTAAAAAAGCCTTCCTTTCTCTCTCTACCTCTCCCTTTCTCTCTCTAGAATTTACAGTCCATCAATGCACTCATCCCGTCCTTCTCTTTCTCTCTCTCTCTCTGGCTCGCATTTAGCTCCGGTACATCCCCTCGTCTCGTAGCTCTTTGACTGCTTCGCCGGCGAGACCCGCTCCTCATTGCCGCCCCCCGCCTCCGCCGCAGCCGCCGCCGCCGCCGACGACCGTCGGTGAATGCGTCGGCCCGCCGCCCCGTCCGCGCCTCGCTAGCGGGGTCCGAGCTCCTCCTCCCTCTCGCTGTCCGCTCCCCTCGCCTCTGCCCAGATTCGGTCGTAATGCGGCCGGCTGCTTGAGGGCCGCCGTCCGATCTCCGTCTCTGGCCGGCGCGTTGATGATTTACCTCAAGATCCTTCGGTCCCTGGCGGGTTCTGGTGCTTCCGGGGATCCGCATTCCGGCTTCTCGCCCAGGGTTTCCCCGCTCCCGAGCGGCCGGCGCTGAGCAGGCGTCCCGGCGCGGGAGGTCGCGGGGGCTTCGGCTTGGGATTCTAGGGTTTTGAAAGCGAGGCTTCATCAGGTACTTCGCTGCGACCGCCCTACGTTTCCCTGCGTCCTTTCGGATTTGCTCTTGGTTGGATACGCGTTACTTTCATGGGGGAAGTCCTGCGTACAAATGGCGTTAGCGACTAATAAATGCCTTCTTTATTAGCGATAGCGACGGCTGGTTGACTGTTCCTGGACGGGGGAGGTGATCAGACGGCAGCTGCCCCCCTTTTTTTTCGCGTCGCTCTGTCCGATCCCATCCGGAAGGCGAGACCTTTGATGACGAGGATGGGAATGCGGGCGAAGTGATGGGCTCGTTTCCTCGTGGAAAAGGCGGAGCTTTTGAGATTCTCCAGCAGTTGTTGTTGGTCCAGGAGGCCGGGGGCAGTAGCTTCTTTCGCAAGGATCGGCAAAGGGGAAAAGTAAATCTGGGCATTGCCTTGTTCAGGAATTGCAACGGCTGAATAAAGCTTTTTGCCTCTCGCCTCCTCTCTGGAAACCCACGTTCCCCTCTCCCTTTTTCCTCTGCGGTGCCCGTTGGTGCTGCTTGTCATTTGGTTGGAAATCTTTTTCAAGAATCTGGAATTGCAGAAACCCAGTTTCTGGAAGACAGTTTACTGCGCCGCTCTTGGAGTGTTCGTTTACTTTGTGGGTGTTGAACTGGGATATCGGTTCGAGTAGAGTGGCATTCTGCCGATTTTCGCCACCCCACTGGGAGCATCCATGGGGCGTCTCTGGGGTCTCATGATGCATGTCCTTCTGTTATGCTTATTTGAGGTCGAGAGTTCGAATGCCCAGTCTACTGTCGGATCTGCACGAGCTTTGGATGCGGTTCTCCAGGATTATGCTTTTAAGGCTTTTAACCGCCCTAGGACGGGCACTCCCTACGACGGAACTGTTCCCCCAAACTTGACAGGGATTAAGGTATCTGCAATGAGGCTTCGGAGTGGCAGCTTGCGAAACAGAGGTGTTCCGGCGTACAAGGAGTTCGTAATTCCAATCGGAGTTACTGAGACTCCATATGTTGAGAGGCTGGTTCTTGTGTATCAAAATCTGGGAAATTGGTCTGCGGTGTATTATCCGTTACCTAATTACACATATTTATCACCCGTTCTGGGTCTTCTTGCTTATGACGCATTTAACTTGTCGGCTACGAATTTGCCAGAGTTGGATATCAGGACATCTGCTAACCCCATATTGATTAATTTCACAGATGTGAAGTCTCCTCCACTGGGGTCTGTTGCCAAGTGTGTTTCATTTGATATAAATGGTTCTATCAATTTCAGCAATCTGATATCGAACAATGTATGCTCTACAACAGAACAGGGACATTTTTCCATAGTGGTTGAATATATTGCTCCGTCCCCTCCTCCAATCTCTCCGCCTCCAACACCTGGTGGAGGAGGACCAAGTCATGGAAAGTCCAACACCAAAGTCTGGATAATTGTCGGGTCTGTCGTGGGGGGATTAGCATTGATTTTGCTACTGAGTTTGTTGGCGTTATGGGCACAAAAGTTCAAGCAAAGAAAGAATATGCAACAGATGGAGAAGGCTGCAGAAGCCGGGGAAACACTGCATATGACTTCGGTTGGTGATACGAAAGCACCAGCAGCTATGGTCACCAGAACCCAGCCCATTCTCGAGAGTGAATATGTGCCCTAACTTCAAATATTCTGGCAAGCTTCCACGTTCATGGAGCTGCCGCTTCTATTCAAGTTCACTTCCTCTGCCCAGAGAAGGATTTTTTTCCCCTGACCGCACCTTCTTTTTGGTGGTGTCTCCCATCTAATCTCTTCATTCATGGTAAGTCCTTTACTACTAGTGTGGGCAAATTAGGATTTTTGTGTAAATCTGTTTTCTTCACTTGTGAGCGTCCATAATTTTGTGATTCGTTGTCGTGTGCATTTAGTGAAAAAAGTCAAATTCTAATCGTGTTGAATTTACTTGCCAATTGAGAAGGAATAAAAGGAAATTTCCGCGTCATTCAACTCTCTTCTGTCTGTCCTGTACCGCTCACTTTTGATTAACAGCATGATTAATCAGATTAGGACGTGACTGTTTTCCAAGGGCCTAGACCGCCTTAGAGTGTGTCTTCAACTACGGTAGTCTTAATGTGCTCTTACGAAACGTTGCAATCAAGCATTATCATGTCTGCTCGTCTCCTTTAAGTTTCACCCCGGACCCATGATTGCGAACTGTTACTCTTTAGGAGGTTGGGTTTTTGTGTCTGGTGTAAGAAATGTGTACACAGGTTCTACACAAGTTTCTATACAAGAGCAAGCTTTCAGGTCGCCCCGCATAGCGAACCTTGACCTCCATGAAAGGGACTGTGAGTACTTCAAGAACCCTATCAGTCCCACTCGTTTATGTGGTATTTGAAAATGATGATGAGCATTAGATGTGAAGTTGGAAAGTCAATTCCTTTTTTCCACCCTTTTGCTACGGCAAGGTTGCTTTCGCTTTCAGCTTTGTCAAACGTTGTATAAAAGCAAAATGGTGTGATGGGGAATCCTCTTAATTAGCTAAGCCTTTGGCCACTATGTCCAAAACATGTTGCTCATTACTCTTTAATGAGTTGGACTGGCCTGCTTGTCTCCTGTCTCCATCCTCACCAACTTGGAATCAGAATGTCGAGCCGAGGCTTTTTCGTGCTATTAATGATTGACTGGTAGATGATGGTAAATAGCCTTCAAGATAATCGCACGAATTTAGCTACTTCTTATTGCTAAGAAGTTAGGTCAAACTCGAAGATCTCGAGATCGAAAGTTCTATTCCAGGTGGAGACTGAGCTCACTAATATTTTTGATATGTATGACATTATGGACAATTACATAATAAAACGGCTAAAACATAGATGAAAACAGATTTGACGAACTACTATTGTTTGAATAAAATGGAATGCGGGTACTTTTCCACAATTCCAGAAAATCACGAGGAAAAACAAAAACCAAACGTTTGGGTTTTTTTATGAAAAAAGAAATTAGCATCCTAACGGAGGTCATAATGTCGAGATTTTCATGAGTGAAGATCTCACATGGAGTAATCAAACTCGATCCGACAAATTACCTTAAGCTTTCCAGCCGGACTAAAGCAACTAAAATAAGTTTACCCCACTTGATTCAACAATGCCGACAACAAATTCGATCCTACGTTTGTCTCAGATTCTCTTAAAGTAGTTGGTTGCTTCAGCATCACGAAATGGAGAGGCGTGAAAAGAAAAAGATCAGTACACAACCGTTCAAATGAACGAATCGAGTTGCGTCGGATTAACTGAAATAGAGCGAATTGCAATTATGATTCTCTATCACTGAGTTCTCTGTTTAGCCCAAAAAGAGATAGAGAAGAGAAAACGGTAGTACATGTACCATAATAATCTTGGAACAATGTGGTAACCAATCGGATTGAAGGGTGGGAACTTCCATAGCTAAAAAGAAATGGTGCTAGATCAGATAGATCCACGGCACCACACGGCCAAGCGGGACGAGGAGATCAGATTCGAAAGTGAATTTGGGTAATCACGGGAACATCCGTTCCGTCATGGTTTCGCCTTCCTTTTGCAGAATAACTTGTTATTGCGTTGTTATTTATCGTTTATCACATTAATGAGAACAATATGAACAAAATTTCCTCTGCGAAACGCGTTCCACTGTGACTTCACGTTCTCTCTTTTGGTATTAGCTCTATTATTGTCCTTGTGCAGAGGAAAGAGCCGCTAGTAATTGTCCATTTTCGACGCGGATGGTAATGGCAAATGAGCTCCGGCTTTCGAAGCCTATGTTGGGGTTCGAGTTTTAGGCCAAAAAATGAAAGCTATTGCTTTTGTTTGGTTGGCTTTAAGTACCGTCCTTTACATGCTTTGCGACGTTCAACATTCACCTAGAGTTAATGGAAAAAGCTAAAAATTTCAAAGGCAAAGCTTCGTACCGAGCATCCCGGCTTTTACGGTGCCTTTTTCACTTGCGAATGAAAATGTTTGTACATGATCATATGGCATATCCGAACTTGACGCAAATTTAATATGCACACAGTTGGTAAAAGTACAGTATTTTCCAATGACACAACGACAAAACCCGATTATGGTACGGGAGCACGTGTTGACAACTCTTCCCTCCAATGATTTGCCAGATTGTTTCCACCCAGAGAGAAAATGGGCTGTACCTAAAAAGCTGAGGAGGAAAAAAGAATAAGAGCCCCTTTCATGGTTGGGCGTTTTTTAACGATGATGGAAAGCCACGAGTCGGAGCAAGTGGGAGCCAGAAGCCCCAAAATCATGCCAGCAAGTGGAAAGTCAACTGTTACGAGAGTCAGATTAGGGCGCGAATAAGGCATAACTACAAGCTGCCCAAAATTTAGAGAGGAACAAGAGGATTCCCATCCTTTTGATAAAAAAATAAAAAGGACCTGTTTAGAAAATGGCGGAAACTAATGGCTTTCACGTTTAAGTACATCAAAATGGGATAATACTAGTACTAAGGACCATGTGCTATCCCAACCATTGGTTGGGTCGAAAATGAGTGAGTTGAGTCAAGTCAAAAACAGTCCAATCCATATTGACCTATCTTCTATGCAATATAAATTTAATGATGTACTTGACCTAACTCATATTAGCAAAAAACATTAATAGTTAACACAATTTAGGAAAATCCATATCCACCTATTTAACCCACCCCAAGCTCTTCACGTATATATGTTATTAGGATTAAAATTCCACATCAAATTAAACAACAAAAAAAATAGTAAATATAATAAAGAACATAAAAAACCTATAAATCAAAATACTTATAAAGAACTTAAGGCTAGCAAAATGAGTTCCATACTCATTTTGAGACTCGGATTTAATGAGCTCAATTTTGTATGAGTAACTCGTCTTTTTCCTAAATGGGTCATAAATGACTTAAAACAATAAAGATAAAAAAAAAAAAAAGAGTCATAAGTAGGTCAAAGCCCACACCTGCACCCGCACCTATTAAAGTAAGCTATTTGTGATTAAACAATTAGCATTATAATTAAAAGTCAATTGCTGGCCATAGGTCAAAAGACAACCTCAGATGCGCACTCATTGATATTGCCCCATCAGCTAGTGTGGGCTGATTCTACGCCTCTTACGTACTGTTCATCGTGCTTTCGCACTAATTCAGTCGAGCTCAATCTTCAATCTCTGATCATGCTCTTCACTTGGCACGATCCTCCCCCTCTCCCTCGCGTTCGGGAATCATGCGGAGTCGATGCCTAGAGGGAAACTTTTGGATTGAAAGTTGGCGTTCAGGGTCGGGATTTGATTTGAGTTCAGAGAATTTGAAGGTTGTTCAGCCAATCATGCTATCGAATCACCTACAGAACAGCATTGAAACAGCCAGGCTAGTCTGGTCTCGGCTTCCAAAGTCAAAGACAATGAGTTCAATGCAGTCGGCGTCTTGAAGAAGAGTGAGCAACCCAGCAATATAAGACTCGACTATGAAGTCGCCGAGAAATATGCCTACCAAGAACAGGCGAGTTTTCTTATTCAATATGTTCAGGAGGAATTTTCAGCTTGAGTAAATGTGAGCGTGGGCTCTGGAAAATCGGTTAAAATATGGATCACCGTCACCCATTAATGACCACTTCTTTTAGGTTTTATTATTTCTCAACCTATTGATGACCCATTTAGAAGGAAAAAAAGAAGAAGTTATCCATAAGAAATTGGGTTTTTGACCTGAATATGTTCTTAAACTGTTCCCTCCCCGAGTTTTATCCATAAGAAAAACCTTCCCTGGGTCCCGGCGTGGTTCGGGGACATGACGAGGCATTATGTCTCGGGGTGATGTCACAAAATGGGTCCCATTTTGCCAGCCCCTCATGAGAACCTAGAAGGATCTTTACTGTGATTGATCAACCATGGTTTCCATTAGGTTGCTCAACTACGTTGGAGAAACCCCGTCTGAAAAGAAACAGCCCAAAAGCAAGGATGTCTTCAAGAAAGGATGTCTGAGAATATTATAAACCAGGCCATTTCATATCTATAACAAGGTGATGCATATTTCTTATACCCTATTAATAGCTAGCCAAATATACCTCTCTTCAACCAAATCATGGTGTTTCTTCCTCAGACATGGGCAGTTACAAAAAATGGAACTGTGTGATCGATTTCTTAGAAACTAAATATTAGTATTCTTCAAAATTCCAGGCCTCTATGCACCTCAAATTACTAGTCAATCCAACAGCATAACAATAATCTGACCCCAAAAAAAAAAATAGTCTTGCTATAAGACCAGAGCATAAGCAAGCGACTGTCTCAAGACTTTATGCATCTCTCCAAAAGTTCAAGCACATCAGTACTATGAAAACTACACCAAGGAGAACGGCACAGTGAAATGGTTGCAAAGCAATACACAAGAAACAGGTGATGAGTCTTCTCTGAAGGCCCCATGAATCACCATTCAGACCAACTTTTTGATAGGTTTGCAACTGACGACTCAAAAGAAACTTTACATGACCAGCTGACACAAAAAGATTAACAGGATCCTCGCATCCCTTAAATATTTTCACCATACACTCCTCAACTTCTCTCCCCAGCTATAAATCAAACTGATTTTTTCTGTCTATAAATTGACACCTCGATTTTTACACTATACTCTAAGGACTCAAGTTTAAATGTGCAATTTCTTATAGTAATGACAGAAGTGAAACATAAAGTAGATGAGGATCATCAAACCTCCACAAAAAAATTCATTAAGTCATAAAAAGTACATTTAAGGTCAAATATCTTCAAATGTCCCCCAAATGGTCTATAAGGTCACCAAGATGCACATGCAAAAACGGGAAAAAAAAAAAATTGATCCCACTAGATATTGCTTCCAGACTCCTTGCCATGGATGGAACACGGATCAGCATTTTATTAGTTCACTGACTTGTTCGAGATTCCTGCATAATACATTTTAATTTAGGAATTTGGATATTGAGCTGCATTCAGATGTAATGAGGGAAGTGCAGAAGAAAAAATGCCAAAAGTAGTTGCCATGTCTCTATGTATGTAATATGATACCACACTTGAGCCTCATCTGTCACAACCCTTGCTCACATACATAAACAATGGGGGCTAGCTGAAAGACCATCATTTTAAAGCTCCTTTGACAGTAAATCAAGGCAGATGGGATAGAAAGGAAACAATGATGCAAATTATATATATCTTTTTCACTAATAGTGAAATTATAACATGGTCAATCACATTTCTATCCTGAGGCAATTATGGGAAACAATAAGCAGAAGCAAGATGCCGCATCCTCAGCTTATTCTCCTTTTCCCATCTTCTTTCATAAAAAATGCACAAAAACAAGAAAATTTCAAAGAATATTCGGGCAACCAAAAGGGCATGTTATACTAAGGCTCCGTTTATTTTGTGAAAAATGAATGATTTGGAAAACATTTTCCTAAAAACTATTGCTTGCATTGCTTGAAATAACTATTTAAGGTAGAAATGTTTTCATTATCAATTATAATTTATGTCTAAACATTTTCAAGAACCATAAAAATATTTTTCATTAACTTCATTTTTTGAGCGATACAAACTATTATTTTTAGGAAAATATTTTTCAAATCATTCATTTTCCGTGAAACAAACGGAGCCTAAATCATCTCAATAAGGCCCTCACTGTCCCCCCCCCCCCCTCCCCAACAAAACTGCAGTGGCAAATTCAATAAAAAATCAGATCTAAATACTACTTCAAATTCTATCTCCAAGACAGTGGTCGTAACAAGTCCCAGAGCATGGTTTGTAACAAAACAGTATACCCATAGCAACTGTCAGTCTAAAGGAAGGACAGGACAAGACAGTCTGTTTGGGGAAACAAAACTACTATGACAGGCAAGTTCCTGAGAGTTTGCATGGTTAACCACTCCATGCATAACTCCATCAGTCTGACAAGAATTTGAGGTTACACTACTCCAGTTGCAGCTAAATGGTTTTAAAAGCAATAGAAAGTGATTAACAAATTGACCACCCTAAAAGGTAAGAATTTCCACCATGTTCCCATAGAAATATTATGAAGTAGCATGCTGCCACCTCCAACTTTAAAATCCAAAAGATGAAGACAGGAGTAAATTTTCTCACCAAAACAAGACTTTCAACAAATGAAGTTTTACTTAAAAAAACAAGAAGTTTTACTTAAACCATCATCCAAAATTATCTCAAGTTCATCAAGCTAGCCTCTGTTTTTAATACGCAAAGCCACAACAGACCTGGAAGATAGATTTTTCAACTAACTACACTCTCTAAAACCTTCTTAAATTTGACTTCTACTTGATTGAACATGATGGCATGCTATGACCAACGAAATCAAACCAAACAAGGGGTCATGGGAAACTATGAGTTCAGTTCAAAAAGACCTTAACCATGGCTAGATTAGACTGTCGAACCAAAAATGCATGTGCAGATGTAGTAGTTCAAGGTGAAGTCTGCTTTGTTAAGGAGACAAAATGGCACCATGATCCATGAAAATTCTAGAATGAAGTGGGATCAGGGAGTTATGATGGCATCTAGATGATGATGGTGGTGGAAGTCAGTATGGAACAAGGAGATGCTGCCCAACAAAGTTTCACATTATCAGCAGTCCAACATGGAGGTAATGGCTTGAATTCTAACTAGTGGTGCCCAAAGGTTTCTAGCCAACTCTTGGAAAGATATTCCTGCATCTTTCATCCCTAGAGACTGACCTCTTTTTTGGTCAATGAACATAAAACAATGTGAACGAGAGCCGTGGATATGGAGTAGGCGACCTAGAAACCAAACAGTGAACCGAATCACAACCTTTCTGACTCTAGAGTTTTCCCGGCTCTTAAATTCCCTCGCACACGAATAAAGACAATGGGCCTCCCAGTTCAATTTTCAAGAAATAAACACCTTCAGTTCAAAATAGCAGGTTGCAGCATTTTCTCCTACCGACCTCTAACTGTAAAGGAGAGAAAAACATCCTATTCCACTGCTATAACCCTTTACTGATTCTGCCAAGACTAAGTTTTTACCATCTGTACTCCACAAAATGAACATATCTCGTGGTGTTCTGCACCCTGAACCATCAGCCAAAGCAATCCAAGCAATTGAACATTAACCTATCAACCACAGAAACATTCTGGTCAAGATCATCGACTCAACTTGCAGAAGCGAACAATGTCACCATCTCAACGCTGCCTGAGCCACTCACAGCTTTCAGCCTAAAAATTCGTTCCGCAATTCAATTCTATTGGGTCGCAAATGCCGCAAGAGTAACTGGCACCGTGACAGCACCACACGGGTAGACCAATTCAAAAAAGAAGCGAATTGAGCCAAGCAGTCCAACCCAAACCCTAAAAACCAAATCCTCGCCAACAGCGCAGGCGACGCGATTAAGCCCACACTCCCAAACTCCAAAGGCAACTCGAAACCACATAGATTCCATAGAAAGATCGAATCGGGGCATACCGAGGGACACAAGATCGGGGCGGAACCCTAGGGAATCAGCCGGAATGAGCGGAGGAGGTGTTGTCCACGAGCTTCTGGTCCCGCCGCTCCATGGCCACGTCCCACACGTCGTTCCCGATGTGCTTCGGCTGCCCAAAAACCCCAACAAAAAAAAGAAGAAAAAGAGCTTCAAAATCAGGCTCAGGCGGAGGCAATCGGGAGCCGATCTGAGAGGGAGGGAGGGAGGAAGGGGAGGAGAAAGCTTACGCGGCCATGAGCGGCCTTGTGGATGACGTACTGGGCGTTGCCCATGACGCAGAGCATCCCGGCGATGATCCCGAGCGGAAGCATGGCCTCCAGCCATACCCACGTCATCTCTCCACCACTACCGCCGCCGCCGCAGCAAAAGCTTGGATTTTGAGGAAGGAAAGGATTGGATTTTCGCAGCGTGAGAGTCGATCGGCTGAATTTCAGCCCCAACTTATATGGTCGCCTCAAGGCTCTTCCTTTTTTCCTTTTTCTTTTCTTATCATTTTTGTTTTCTCCACCTAATTGGAGAGCTTTTCCTTTTCTTTTCTTTTTTCTGTTGGGTTAGGAAATGTATTATATATTATATTCGTGCTCCTATGAGATGTTTCCCTTATTTTAAGAAAAAATAATTTTATGAACACCAAACCATTTTTTTTTTCATATTTTTACCATTACCATTTCCATAATTTATATTAGGGATGTGAAAAATAATTAGATTGAATCGGATCGGCAATCACCCGAAATGGGGCTTACTAATTCAAAATGTGGAACTGTCCATTTAAATAATTAAGACTAGAGACACACATACATACATACATATATATATATATATATATATATATATATATATATATAATTTTTATGATGTAGGATTGAGAGAGTGAAAGAGCCAACTCCTCACACACACTCTCTCAAAAAGTCCTAATTCTTCTCATATTTTCCATAACTGACTCTCTCTCTCTCAATCCTGCATCTTTCTGATTTAGAATCTTTCATGAAGCAATATGGAAAAAAATGGAGAATGGAAGACAAAACAATGAAATTCTGGTATTGACACTCATAATTGATCTAATTGGTACGTGCTTGTCACGAGAGTGAGAAATATATAATATTTGAGCAAAAACAAGCTACAGTCACATGCATAACACATGGTGATGTCTAGTGTATGCTGAAACATCGATGGACATAGGAGTAGATGCCCAATGATTGACGATGAAATAAAGAAATGCTCTCTAAGAAATACAAACGACGACAGACGGTTGGGATAGCTGCTTGTATGAACCTTGGCGACGACTTTTTGATTAAAGATGTTTTGAATATTACTCATAAGGCCAAGATAATTAGCATCGAAGACGCACGTCGTAGTCATGAAATGGTCATCGACAACTGCACGATGCTCAAAACACGACTGGTTATATGAAACATGGGGAAATAGGTCTACGGGTATAGTGGGGCATGAACAAAGCAAGAACTCGACAAATTAATCAAAATGTTCTTTTTTTTTTTTTCCTTTTAATCTTTACTTTTCTAATAGTATATTCTAATTCCTTAGTTATATCTTATAAATTCCCGTCATCAATTAGAATCCAGCGTGTTTTTTTATCCGAGTACATCGTTATCGATTAAATGTTGGCATTGTATTTTACTACCCTCAACACATGTCATCAATTAAATTCCAGTATAGTTCGACACTAATCCGATAGCATTTGGGTCTTTGTCGTTGATTAAATTCTGACCCAACATAAGATTATACGATGTTGTTTGGATTAAAGAAGTTTAATTTTTATTGCATGAGATATTTTATGTAACTTTGTCCCCTTTGATAAAATCAAGAAATGACTTTCGATGAAAGAGATTTTATAATGGGAATGAGAGATCTAGTGAAACATTTCTGGGGGGTTTATGACAACCTCCATCTTCACGTTTTCTTGCACTGTAAATCCACCTTTCCCTGCACACTTCGATTCCCAATCTCCCAGGATAGTGGACACGGCCGGTACTACTAACCCATTGGATTTGAATGATTCCATTTATGAGCGAGTCCAAGAACCAACGGGCAGTTTCCCATTTTAGAATTAGTGGAACCAATCCTAAGTGTATGGTTCCTGAATCTAAAGTGAGAATCGACTTATTCTAGAATCAATCACTTTTAATATATATTTGAACTATATTAGAATCAAGATAAATCTAGATTGCTTTGTTGTATTGGTCTTTTTTTAATTTCTTAACTTTGGGCCTTTTTTTTTTTTTTTTTTTTTGTCAGAACCTTGGGGCCTTTAATAGTGAGAACACTCATGTTGAATTGCATATTATTATATACGATGATAAAAAATATATGTGAACAAAATGATTTCAATATTCATAACCAAAGTTAGCGATTCAAGAAACAAAGGAGGCAACATAATAGGGTATTAGGTATTCTTTTTCATTAAGTTAATACCATTAAAAATTTCAAACTAGTAACCCATGACATATTCATTGCAAAGAAATTTTCACCTCACAAAAAAATTCCAAATCGACACCTCATAATACATTTACTCAAAACTAACTTTTGTTATTCAAAAATCACAATCCGGTTCCTTTTATTCAAATTTACCCTCCACATTAGATTGGGAAGAATAAATATTGGGTCAGGGGTACTAGTAGTGGATATATTATGGGGGTGCCGGCATGATATTTTTAAGGAAAAAATCACAAAAAATCTAAAAATGTATAAATTGACACATTTACCTTGATTTTTTTTTTTGGCCATACCAAAAATCTCAAACTCATATTTGTATAATACATTTATCCCAAACTTTTTGCGATATCAAAAATTCCAAACTTATACTTTTATTGCATATTTACCTCAAATATATATTTTTTTATGACACTAAAAATCCTAAACTTTCCATTGAAGTAAAGTGAATATTTTGTGAAAACTCTCAATGGCTTTCTAAACTCATTTTCTTCTCTAGCTTGGTAGGATTCTCTGAGAAATACAGTTCGGATAGTTAGAATTGTGATGGCATTTTCCGAGTGTCTCTAGATTCTGAACTAAATGTTAGAGTAGTTTTCTACTAAAAGGTTGTCCCTGAAGATTTTGAACAAAATGTTTGCCCACAGTGGGAAAGCATACCTACAAAAATTGGCTCAATCTTCCCTGGTTCTAAGCTTAGTTTCATTTATGGTATCTTAACATGTGAATACAAGTTTGACGTTTTTAGTGTTATAAATAAAAGTTTGAGTTAAATGTATCATAATCGGTAAAGTTTAGGATTTTTTGTGATTTTATTCAATTAGTTTTTTTTTTTTTTTGGTAAAGGTAATAATATATTAAGGGAGAGCTAGCTATACAAAAAATTGGTGCAAAAAACTTTCACTCATAGTGCAAAAGTAAAATGAGTGGAAAGGGAGCCGATATAAAAGAACTAGAACAAACACAACAACACTAGCCAAAACAACCGGCAAACACACCACGGCAAATGCCAAAGATCAAAGAAGATCAACTCAGTAATAGCAACCATAGCACCATCCATAAGTCCAAAACGACCCGCCATCAGTTCATATGCTCAGCAAGGCCACCAACGAAGATAGAGGGGTCAAATCCCCATCCTCGTTGGAGCCTTCTATTCCTAGGGTTGTCCGGTACTCTATTGAATGTGAGGGCTTGGTCTTTCACAACTTTGATGAGATGATTCTTCAAAGCTGCAACCTCAAGGGCTTCACCATGGAAGATAATGATGTTCCTTTTTCTTCTATATAAGATGACATAAGGCCCCAAAAAAAAAAATGAGTGATAGAGTGAAAGAAGTCATTACCCAATAGGAATTTCAATGCCCAAAGGAGATTTTCCACCCAAATTCTGTTACACCATGGAAGATTACATCTTCCGCCCAAAAGAAAGCAAGTATCGCAATAACATGACAATCAAAGAAGAGATGATCAACAGAATTTGGGATACGATTACAAAAAGCACATAATTCAAAATCAATCCTTCCAATGGAAATGAGAAAAGCCTGAGTAGGCAATATGTTCTTGATAATCAGCCAAAGGTTAAATTGAAACCTTGGGACTATAGCATTATTCCAAGTAAAACGAGCCCAAGGAACCTGATTCCTTTTTGGCCTTATTGCCTCCTGAGCTGAGGCTACTGAAAAGGCACCATCAAAAGACTTGCACCAATAGAAACAATCAGGGGTCCGAGGGAGAACCGGCAAGGCAAACTTCCAATGTATTCAATTACAAGTAGTTGTTATTTTTTTATCAAAAGAAAAAAAAAAGTCTTATGTTTACTGTAAAAGATTTTTTTTTTTTAATAATAAAAAGTCTAGGGTTTGTCTTCTCAAGACCGGTTCATGTGCGAGGTCATTGGAGGGGGAGTATTTATGCGAGAAGCTTATGTCATCCTCGTCCCTGCAACACCACTTTCTCTCTCTTCCGCCCTATTTCCTTTTCCTCTCTCTCTCTCTCTCTCCCCTCCCCTCTGCGCTCGCTTCTCCTCTGACCATTCCCATTTTCGCGCACGCGCGCCCACCCCATGCTGAGGCCTTCCTCGATCCGCCGCCGCTGAAGACCGGATTGACTCCGTCCAGCCCCGTAGGCACCCATTCGTCGACACCGCAGTCAGTTCTCGCCGGTCACGTCGATCGCTCCTTCCCGGCGGCGTATTTGCTTCTTCTCGAATACCCACTTCAGGTACTCGTTTTTTCCGCCGAATGTGTCGATGTGGAGTCGTTCGTGGCGTGTAAAGTTGCTTTCTTTTTTGACCTGAGGCTTTAGTTTGGTAGTTAGCTTTGAGTTTCTCTGTTGGATTGACCATCGTCCTAGACCATTGATTCGTTTTAGATCTTTTGCGTGATCTAGATTTGTTGAGATTTGCTGGGTTTTTTTAATCTTTGTTGATTGGCTTGCATGATAGTTGGTGTGTGTATATGTGTTTCTATGTTTTTCTTGTTAAATTGATCTTGGGATTGGATGTGCAGGCGTGGGTGGTGGGTAGGTGAGGTTGGTGACCGAGCTTATTTTGTTCTAGAGATTTAGGGACCGAAACATGGCTACTCTGTCTCAACTGCGTTACAGACTGCATCAAAACCCACTTGCTGGGCACCACAGCTTCGGCGGTAATCGCCACCGGATCAACAGTAACCCGTCTGTGGTTGCTTCCCCACCTTCCTCATCCTTTCTCAATCTTCAAAACCAGTCTTTTCTCCTGCCAGAGATAAAGACTTTCCCAGCCAAATTCAATGCGAAGTTTGATTTTTCGTGTGGTGCGGGAGGTGGCAACGGTGGGGTTGGCCATGGAAGCGGTGGCGGCGGTGACAACAGTGGCGGGTGGAGTGGGGATGGCAGTTCTGATGAGTCCTCGTCACCATTCGCGGGTCTGGGGATTTTGGGCCTTTTCCTCAATGGGTGGAGGTCCAGAGTTGCTGCAGATCCCCAATTTCCATTCAAGGTCTTGATGGAGGAATTAGTGGGGGTCAGTGCGTGTGTTCTTGGAGATATGGCTTCTCGCCCCAATTTTGGGCTAAATGAGCTCGACTTTGTGTTCTCGACTCTTGTTGTTGGGTGCATACTGAATTTCACTCTTATGTACCTTTTAGCGCCCACTGCATCTGCAGCATCGTCTAGTCTCCCTGCTCTTTTTGCTAGTTGCCCGAAGAGTCACATGTTTGAACCCGGTGCTTATGGCATAGTTGAAAGATTTGGGACTTTTGTGTACAAAGGGACGGTTTTTGCTGCAGTTGGTTTTGCTGCTGGCCTTGTAGGGACCGCTATCTCGAATGGCTTGATGAAGATGAGGAAGAAGATGGATCCTACTTTCGAGACACCAAATAAGCCTCCCCCGACCATCCTGAATGCAGCCACTTGGGCAATTCACATGGGTTTGAGCAGCAATTTAAGATACCAAACTCTGAATGGTATCGAGTTCTTGCTGGAGAAGTGGCTTCCCTCGCTGGCCTTCAAGACATCTGTGGTGGCTCTGAGGTGTGTGAACAATGTGCTTGGTGGGATGACGTTTGTTATATTAGCAAGGTTGACAGGATCACAGAGTGTTCAGGAAGCGAAGCCTGGCAAAGTCGAAGACGGGTTGGTTTCGGAGAAGGAGAAGTTGGTTGATGGGGAAGCTGAGGGTGTCCAGGGCAATGAGAACAGTTGCAAGTGATGCATGTTTAGTTATATCCGTGTTGCTCTTTCAAAGTTCTCTATAATCATAGGCCTTTTCTGTTCATAGCTTTGATCAAGCTGCAATAAAGTTTGAAGAGGTGGGTGTTACTGGGTGGTCTTGATTATGGCTTGGACGTGATGTGCCATGTACTTGTTCCTACAAATTCATTTTTTTGGCTTTGATGGAGAAATCTTAAAACAAAAAAAAAAAACCAAATAATTTGGGCTGTGAACTGACCGTTTACTAGCATGATTCTGACCAACCAACACGGCCAGCCGTTGACAAACGTGTTTTTTATTCGGTTGATGTAATGTCGGTATTTTGTCCCAAAATGTTTTTTTCAATTTCTCTTGTTCTTTTCTACGGGCGGTTGTGATGTTACAGATGCCGGCTTCCTTGTCTGCTCTTGAAGACTTGAGCTATGAGTCCTCTTGTATGGTGGAGCCTTTGTCCTATGTCCTCTTCTGAAACTAATCATGCGAAATTGCCTCCCTCACCAGAATATGTTTGTGTGTGTGTGTGTGTGTGTGTGTGAGAGAGAGAGAGAGAGAGATGTTTTTGTGCGCGTGTGCGCGTGAGAGAGAGAGAGAGAGAGAGAGAGAGAGAGAGAGAGAGGGGCTGAAAAATCTCTAAATTGACTAGTCTGTCTCCTAGCCATGGGGGCTTCATTAAGAACATGAAATTGACATCTAAAATTCATTTGTATCTTTAGATCTCAGTTTGGGTCCCAAGTGTATTCAAGGACGATGGCTGCTATGGCTATAAGAACTTAGAAATGCCAATTTTCCGTATACGCCACTGAATAAGTCTTCCGCAGCCTAGTACGTGCAAACAGCAATCGAGAAAACCAGCTAGCGGACATCAGTCCTTACACTTCGGAGGGCAGAACGATAACTTGACTTAAAAATCTGATTTTTCTTAAGTTAAAATATCTACAGCCCATCATCCTACCCATTCAAAATCCAATAACCAGTCAATAAACCGGTCATTTCTGGACGCACTTCATGAATTAGAATAGCTTTCTCTAGTACAAGGGGCAACAGCCACCAAAAATTGGCACTTTCTTTGCATAATCTACATCAGGTGAAAAATCTGAGTTCAATAACTTTCATGCATCAAATCTTTACATGTGCTGTGTCCTCTGGGTACTTCTTGATGGCGTTAGCTTGTTCTGTGAGTCCAATCCAGTAGAGTCGCCAAACAGATGAGCCAAAAGTAGTGATTCCTGTTCGCTCCTGATAAGTCCACAGCAAGATATGGAGCATCGCCAAATTATCTGACAGCCTCCGGGGCCGAATTGCAGTAAGGTGTGTGCAAGCACACCAGCTTGGTGCATGTTAAGCAAATGGTGGCAAAACCGACTCCCATTAACAAACCACAACTGCTTTTCCTTGCATCCAATCTCGTCGCTCTTTTCACCAGCTGAGCAAAGCTCGGGAGTAATGCCCCGCAAGCAAATACCATCACGTGGTCAAGACCACTGTAGTCAATTCCTGCAAGTATGGCTCCAATGGCAGAAGTTGGGCCCATAAACCCGATAACCGCAGCGGCAGCGAGGGAGCCATGCCAGCTGCCAGTAGCTCCAAAGATACAGCTAGCGACAGCCGCACCCCTTGGAAGCCCGTGCAGAGAGACTGGAAGGACCATATGCCGGCCCAGCCCATATGCTTTAGGTGCTGCAACTCCTAGGGCAAGTCCTTCAGCTAAAGCATGCAAAGCAACTGCTCCACATGATAAAAAAGACTGGAGGGTGATCATGCTTAATGGAAAGCCAGTAACTGATGGCAAGCTGTTTGCTGCAGTTTTCTTGCGTCCTGCAATGTTTAAGATGCTAGATGATATGGCATGGAAGAATGCTGATCCAGCAGCAATAAGTGAAATCAGAGGAATGAATCCCATCTTCGAGGAGAGTAGTAGTTGCAATGGTCGCCAAGCACCAAGGACAAATGCAATTCCAGAGGCGGCACCCGTGAGGAGGGCATGCTGCAGACGGAACGCGAGGGCAAATGCTACAAGAACAATGCCACCCAGCAGTGGCCCAAGACCAAATAGTAAAGAGACAAAGAAGCCAGAAGCATCCTCTGAGCTGGATGATATCCCACAGTTAGTTTCATAAGCATACAAGATGAGACATTGAAAAGAGAGGAAAAGAAAACCAAAAAGAGGTAAATCCAATGCAGCAGAAAAATCGCGACTAATTGGTACATCCGGTGCAGCTCAAGAAGATTAACGTGATTAAAAGATAAAAATTTTCATCCCAATCCTTATTCTGTCAGTTTATAAACCCCAAGTGATCGTCCAAAGCGTACTAAAGTAGAAAGACTAATCATTAACCAGATAAGACAACCGAATTCAAATACTTTGGCTATGGTGACAAAAACCAAATTAGGGACTGGGTGAAAAAAGGATAAGAAAACTGAGAGCGACTAATAAAGAAATGCCAAAGGAGAACAGTTGGCAGGCCAGGTAACTCTAGATCCAAACTCAGCAAGAGCATTGGTTACAGACTGGAACAGTAACAAGACACATACTCACAGCTTGATGGCTGCTAAATTGACAATGCCTATGCATGACCAACAGAGGACGCTATGGAAAAGAAAATGTCTTGAAAAGGATAGCAAAAATCATACATTCACGATCGATGTAAGAAAATCCAAGCAGTTTGCTAATCAAAGGAAAAATTCCAAGTAATTCTAGTATGGATGGGTTCTTTACCCTTGACGTATTCAGGCCTTCCTTTGTGTGCTAGGATATGCGAATTTGGGAGCCTATTACTGAGAAATTGAGAAGACATTGCTGGTTTGGAAAAGATCTTTCCTTTCGAAAGGAGGAATATCGATCCCCTCAAACAAACACTCTCTGCCATCTTCCTATCTACCTGATGTCTCCCTTTCCTATCCCTTGTTCGATTGCCAAAGGCTATTCAGAAAAGACTTCTGTGGGAAGGAGTATAATGAGTCATGTAAATTTCATCTGGTTAATTGGAAAGCAGCTAATCAACCTTTTTCTGACAGCAGTCTTGGCACCAACATTTCTTTTCTTGCTTAACAAGGCTCTTCTAGGCAAATGGTTATGGACGTTCAATGTTGAAAATGACTGTCTTTGGAGGAAAGTGGTCCTAAATTTGGCCTTAAAAGAACCGGTTGGATTTTCAAAAGTGAAAGAATAGCTCATGAGTTGAGTGAAATTGTTACTCATATGAATTCTATTGTGGGAAATGGTAAGCAGATACAACTTTGGCTTTACACTTGGCATGGGATATTTCTTTCAAAGATTGTGTCCCTAACCTCTTTGACATGGTAGGAACAAAGAGGCTCTTTTGTCGGATTGTTATAATTTTTCCAAAGGGATTATCACCTGGGAAATTGACTTACAAGACAAGCCTGAGATTGGGAACTTGAATCTTTTGGCAGTTTTTCTGATTGCTGTATATCTCAAAGATTTCCCGAGCTACTGTGGATACTGTCTTTGAGTAATAGCAGAGATGGAACCTTTTCTGCGTAATCTTATTATAATATACTCTGAAAGAAGATTTTTGGTGGCAAGGAAGTTTTTGCTTGCTATTCAGAAAGGAAGAGTACCAATAACAGTTTCATAATGCATAGCATCTTGAGAACGTCATCTCACATTAGACAATTAGCAGAAAAAGGGAATGTGCTTATTAATAGGCATTTTTTTATGCAAGAGAGAGGCAGAGACAATCAGTCATCTCCTCCATCAATGTCCATGGACAAGAATGGTCTGAGTGGCCACTTAAGGGTGCACTGGGCTATCTTGGGTTATAAAAGGATCTACTAACAGGAATTACTGGCATGGCAAGGTCAACTCTTGCATTGAGGATGATTTCTTCAATCCCTCTTGCTGTTTTATGGTTGATTTAAAAACAGTGAAAAAAGAGAGCTTTCATTGGAGAAGAAACACCCTTTTTTTTTTTTTGTAATTTTTGAAAGATGATTGAAAATGTTAAACTTCTGGTATAGTGGACAGTAATGTGTGTATGTTAATCCTTTAATCCATATCATAGATGATTTGTTTTGTACTTGAGCTCTTTGCATATATGGGTTTGTACCCCCTTGGCGCCCTTCAGTATTATTTTTGTTTTTTCATAAAATGATAAGATAAACATTTCTCTGCGCTCATGTTCAGGATCAAGGTTTTGGACAGACAGACCCACCTGTAGTCATGGCTGAAATTCTCGAAAAGGGTGCTGAGAGCTTCCATGAATGCCACAGAAAGCGTTGCTGCTGATGCAACCTCAGATGGAGAAGCTTCCTACAAGTGAAAAGCCCTACGAACCTTAAATCTCTAGATGCACTAAAACAAATCTCAGGGCCTGATGGTTAGCCAGCCCTTTTTCAGACGCAAGGTACTGGGTTAAAGGATCACAGAACCAATCCGATAAAAGTTTAGCAAATAACTAAGGGTGGGTAGATCATTACCTTAAACGCATCAGGAAGGACTTCCGCAACAACCATCCAAATCATACATCCAGCAGCAAAGCCCGTACAAAAGGGCAGAAACTTGCTAAATGCATCAGCACAGATGAAAGAAGGGACTGCTACAATTGGCTGCAAAAACAAATAATAATGCCACTTATTGACAGAAAAATAAGGACATGAGCAGGTTGCAGGTATTCATTGGTATCAAACAGTCACCACTCAAGCAAACTGAGTAGTGAGCGCCCAATATTAACTGACTAAGGTTTGGTCAGGTCAATCCAATAGTTTAGTAAATTTCACAAGAGACACTATATGTTTGGGCTTCTTCAAATTTTCAGTTTTAAAATTTTCAACAGCAGGAGTAAAATAAAATCAAGAAGATAACATAATGTACTTGATTTAGTCCAAGGAATCCACATGCTAGGCCTGCATCATATATTCCATAAACTAGAGAATGTGATATATAGTTTGCATGTTCTCCTCATACTTCATTATGAAACTTCCACGCTTATTTCTTTTCTCTGGATGAAAACAACTAAAAGGGTAGTGTAAGCAACAATTAGGAGCAGAAGAGCCAACTTGATGGCATTTGATAGCCCAATAATAAAGTTGCAGCAGCAATTAAACTAAATAAATTAGACAAACAGCACCAGAAAAAGAAAAGAACAATCTGACAAAGAATTGTCACCGTTAATATTCATGCTTCGCTATTAAGAAGCATCTGTCTGCTAGTTTAAGCAGCCTGGCATGGACAATCCTAAACAACTATGAGTACCATGGACAATGGATATAAGAACACATCATATCCAATGTAATTCTAAATCAGTCAGTAAATCTGGCTTAGGAAAAGGCTTTGAATTTCCCATGATGAAATATATTTGAAAGGTAAACAGGAAAGAAAAGGCTTGCCAAGGAGAAACTCCTACAACATTTCACTCCATACCTGAGGTAGGGAGGTAATTACGCTCCATAACATAGCATTCTGTGGAGAAACACCCCTTGATGCCAGTACCATGCTGACAGCTAATCCCTCTGGTATATTATGAACTGCTATGGCCAAAGTCACCAGTAGACCTTGGGAGAATCCTTTAGAACCAGCAAAAGAAACTCCAACTCCAGAGCCTTCCCCGAATGAATGAAGAGTCATAATCCCAATAACGAGAACTACTTTAGTAGCATCTGCGCCTTTTATGTCTAACATACTGACTTCTCCATATTGTTCCAAAAACTGAAACCATCAAAATAGAATGCAAATTGTAACCGAAACTAACATGTGTTTTGCTTTTCTCCCAAAAAAAAAAAGGGGGGGTAAGATCAAGATGCATTCATACACTATATCAAGCAACCACAAGATACTCTCTAACCAAGTATGAATAAACACCTATTCATAAGGATGACAATTATAAAGTCCTCTAAATGAATTTTTTCCATAAACACTGTCCTAGCAATGAGTCTGGTAATATTCATCCTCGAGTAAAATCTAAAGTCATGCCATTTATAGACCATGAGACAGGGGCGCAGCATTGGACATGCAGATATGGACAAATATCTAGACAGAAAATCTCAGAGACAAAAATTGTAGAAGCATCAGTAAACTTTACACAAAGGTGAAATGGCAATTAAAAGACAATCTATTACCTTCTTACAGAGCCAAATAAAAATGCCCCCAGATAAAATCCCAAAAACAACCCAACTTCCAGCACCATGTTCCTGCCCTTCCTGTACAAGGTCAAAACTTGCAGCCAGCATTACCCCAGCTGCCATTCCATTGCATAGTCCTGCCCATTGTGGATCAAGCTCCACAAAGAAGAATGGAACAGCACCGAGACCAGTCGCAGAAGCCATTGCCAGGGTAAATAAAGCAACAGTAGAGATTGAGACCTTCCTGTCGGCATTATTCCTCCTGCCTAGTATGTTACTTGCAACATCAAAACTTAGGACCTTCTCCTCACCAGTACCATCTATGACATTACTCACCACATTCTTGTGTGGGGCAGCTCTCAGACGTGTGATTTCATTTTCAGATTGTGCCGCAATGCAATCTAATACCACCAAGGAAAAGAAGAAAAACAAAAGGACTTGTTTTGCTCCCATCTTCTTCTATGCACACACGAAGAAGATATGGGGCCTTCAATATATCAAGAGATGCCCCCGATAGATCCTCTTGCAGACAATTTGGTTTTCTACCACTGACTGGCAACAAGTAATTCGTTTTGCAGAGAGTTCAGAAGAGAGGAACTCTCATATGCTTGGTGCTAAAATTATGGAAATGACCCTTCTGCATGCAGGTAAGAATTACACCCACAGAAGCAAATGCAGGTGCAGGGACCAAGGATCAAGAACCCACTGCCGCAAAATTTTCCGATAATGACCCAGCTGCTGCAGTGGAAAAAAATTAGCATACCATGAGCAAAAAGCTGTCAATATCAATTCAACTGGTAGCAGAGATCATCGAATTATTCCATGCAAGGGCAAATTCCATCCTAAGCTGGCCAAGGTACAAACTTGAAAGACCAGATAAAACAAAAAGTCAACAAAAACTAGCCTGGAATTGACAAAATCCACTACCGATCAGTCCCTCCAACCAAATTAAGCAGCTCATTAGTCCCACCTTTAATCAAATTTTCAATCGCACGCAACGAAAAAAAGAAAAATGTCGCACGAGAAACACTTGATCATCGGACAGTTCAAGGGCAAATAACCACAGAGAAACGAAATCCGCCGAAAGAACACGCACCCATGAAGCATATTGACTCCGTTTGACATAAGAAAAAAAAAAAGGAACCCAGAAAGTCCGCCACATCAATTCACGAACCAACGAGGCGCATCAAGATCAGACAACATATCGAGGACGAACCACCTGCCCGCAAAACAAAGAACCCAGAATCCGAAATGCTTTGATCTCACCATCAAAATTTTTCGGGGGGCCGAAAACAACCCTAGGCCAAACAATGAGGCACACGAGGAATCCACGAAAACCCAAAAAGAAAAAAAAAAAAAAAAAAAAAACGAAACTTTCATCCGAAAAGAACAAGGAATTTACCGAGAGGACGGAAGCAAGAGTCGTCCAAAACGCCAGAGACCCCTAAAGAGAGAGAGGAAGAGAGAGAGTCTCTGGCGAAGGAGAAAGAGAAAGAAAGAAGGCAGGGCAAAGTAGCTTCCAAGGAATAATCCCTTCCCCCCTTCCAACACGGATTGAATATTATCGCTAATGGATTAAATAATCCATATTGCTATTTTGGTTAATTGGGATCTGAAATTTTTGTGCAAAGGGTATATAGATTCGAGCTGAGTCAGGTACGATGATGTATTAATGACGCGAGCACGCTGTTTTGCTCCCACCGCCAACGCCAAAACTGTGGTCCGCCCATGATTAGTCAAAATTGGCTAAATCGCCGTTGACGTCACGCGCACTCTTTCCGGTGGGAGGACCCACGCCACACCCATTTTTATGCTTTTTGGATTTTACTATATTAATAATTGTGGGTATGACTTATGAGTCGTTCGTTTTTTTGTTTTTGTCTTTCCTTTTAAATAGCCCGGCAAAGCATTTGAAAATGTTAAGTAATCCGACGTAGCTCGAGTCTCTCGAAAGTGCACCGAACCATTGCCATGAAAAGGTCATTCGATGGACGAAGTGATTGAATAATTGTTTAGGCGTATTCAGCGGGTAGAGAAATCGAACCAGACCGGTCGGATCCGGTTATTTATGCCGTACCGCACATGAGTGCTACGATGATTTTTAATAGATCAAGTATACGCGTCCATTAATTAATTACTGTGATTCATCTCGGGTTGGTGGGACGTTGCCTGGAAGTAACCCACTGATGGAGATTTCATACCACTATGATAACTCTTGTGCTAACTAAGAGCAGAGAGGTGGTCAAGAACTTGGGTAAAAATATACCAAATTCGATCAAGGTCAATTCTCATCGTGCTTCTCTCAAGCACACATTAAAGGCCATCGGATGAACAGGCGCAACCCATTTCGGCAAGATCCCAGTTGAATCCCGAATTGGTAGGTGTCAGACGAGATGAATAATCCTGGTCCGTTACCAAATGCAGTAGACGATGCATAATCTGCAAAATGAATTGTTAGATTAATAGACTGCTACTGAAATGTACAATCTTGTCTCTTTTCAAGGCATCGCCAGACGGAAAATCGAGTCTCAGTCTCAGTTGCGACACAACCCGGCCGTGAAGAATGGAAAGCTTCGCGATGAGTAAATGAAGTCCAGAGAAAGTACAGATGACTTGACCACTAGTGGCGAGACCATTCTTTGCGTTATAGTGAAGGATCGCGAGAGTGAAATCAGCGGCCGAATGTCTGAACTTTTTGCCCACCAGAATCTAGAAACCACCCCGCCCGTACTGAACAAATTGCTACTCTAAAGAAAGAATAACACCGCTATCGTCTTGATGAATCTTTGAAAAATCTGGATCACGCTCAATGGCTACAATTGAGAGACGAGAACCAGCGAAGAATTAATTTTTGGACTCGGTCTTACAAGATCGACCTTTACAATGTACATTTCTCGAATAAACAACATGCCACAGCTTTCATCTTACTGGTCTTCCATCATCAATGTCAACGGCTCCTCCCATGGCTCTGCAGCAGCAAAATCATGCTTGTGGTAAAGAACCAGCCGCTAATACTTCGGGTACCAAAACATTCCTTTGATTCCCTCTGGGTCAGCTTCAAAACCCAAGTTCCGGTAAAAATCTACAACTGCAATGAAAGCGATGAAGCAAAGTGAAAAAGCATATTTACTTGAAATCAAAATGAAAGCCAATTGAGGAGCTCTAGAATTAGTCAAAGCTTCCAAGCACTCATAACAGCTGGAATCAGAGGGTAACAGATGATCAAAGAACAATATCCTCAGACTGATATATGCAATTCATTTATTAATTTATTCCTAGAACGTGGAAGATGTCAACATGCACTAGTCATACTCTAAAGCACATGCTGGTACATAGGAAGGAGGAGATCGATGCTCATAGAGAAAAAGGAAAAATGAGAAGCAAATCAATTTGCTGAGAATAGTAGATGGGTGTTATCAGTAATTTCTGCAGCATTGGAAATCAAAAGTAGGTTTATTCTGCAAAATATATATACAGCACCAAATGATATGTGAAAGTGGCACGATCAAGAAATTTGCCTCAACCCTCAACAGCTTTTATGCTATTACAGTCTGAAAATTTTCAAAAAACAGAGAAAACAAAGAAGAAAGAGAGAAAAAAATGAAGAGGGGTCATGATAAGCTAATAATATAACAGTAATAATAACAACAAACATAACAATAAGAACCAAATTTCAGCAATTTTGAAAGAGTATAGCATCGTGTCTTGAGAGCCAACCTCCAGTCCACAATCAAGGCATGATAATAGCAGGGACAGAAAACAGATGGGAAAATTTTGGAAATGATTTCTCTCATTTTTTCTGGGTCACATGGCCTACATATTCTATTACTTCTAGTCCACTGTCCTTATTTCCTCCATACATTAGAAGGTAAAGCATTTCACCTTAGAACAATCAACTTTCAGACTCCAAATTTTCCATCTCCCACAAAGAGGCATAGATTAAATGACTAGATAAGCAGATGCACAAGTTTCATGACTTGGGTATACACTGAAGCCATTCAAACTCCAACAAGATTGACTATGCTCAAAGGTAATAATAGGCTTTAAACTGAGATCTGCTGTACAAACTTTTTTCTTTTTTTCCTTTTTCAATAAGAGAACTTAGGTGTGACCTTAATCAGTTGCCAGACAATATATATCATATAGGAAGGATCAAACAACATCACTCACTGACCTTTACTATCCGCAAAGAGTGATATATTGCCTATATCCCTTTGCAGAAGAGTCCTGATAAGATTTTCCACAAGAGTCTTCCCAAGGCCTTGACCCTGGATGAAAGGAACGTCATTAACACTATTGCCGCAGTATATAAATCAGGACACAAACAATTTCCAGTTATACTCAAGCAGTGAATAACCCATGGTACCCTATGTCATTATCAGGTAATAACTATCCCACTAAATCTCCCGGAATGTTGGCATTAATGCTTTGTTCGGATGGTGGTTGTGGAAAATGGGGTAAAATTCTCCAACTTCGCAAACAGAGCACCAGGGTCCCTAGATCTGTATTATAAAATCAAAATTCATCTACCATGATGAAAAGGTTCAATTAGAAGTTGGGATAATAAGTAATAGTAGCATGTGCAATTAGTTGCAAGAAACAGTGTTGCATAACAGATATCCAGTACATAATAGGAATATTTTAATAAATAATTATTCTGAGGTAACCTATGGATTGGCTGTCTCAATTATACAATGATGCCATAATTCAGCTTGGTCATGTGCAAATATTATGGTGCAGAAGCAGTACATATGAAGGCCAATGACAAATATAGCACAAAATTCCATATTTAAAGACTAAAACTCATGATTTAAAGATCGTGGACTAAACCATTAAAATGGTAAAACTTTAGGAATGGAAGATGCTGTTTTTCCACTTTTCAAGTCATCACTTATCAGTCAAGCCAAAAAACCTTATGGCTCAACTAAATCTCATCCGGATTCTTATGGTTTCCTTACACAAATATTTCTCTGAAACATGAATTTAGTCTGACATAAAATTACCTGATAAGAAGGATCAACAAGGACATCCCAAATGGTGGCATTAAAGGCATGATCAGACGTAGCGCGTGCCATCCCAATGAGCTTCGTTTGGGCACTCTCATCTGTAGGTAACTTTTGCAAGCACAATAAGACTAGCATCAAATAGTCTTTGACTGAAAGGAAAATGCAAATACAACAGGGGTAAATGGATCTACTGCGACACACTAATTTCTTGTTTTAAAGTACCTGATTCAGGGGAATGCCTTATAGAATGCAACGTGGCCACAATGTAGCTATTTTTCAAAGCTGCAGCCAGTTTGGACAATGGCCTCCGAGGCCATCCCACCTACGAAACATGTGAAACTGATTTATTTCTAATTACCACTAGAGGCACACAAGTTCTTGTTTAACACTTAAATAGAAAAACAGGGATGCAATAAAGAAGAGATGACATGAATGATCTCGATTGAGCAAATCAACTCCACTTCTACACTATGCAGCTCAAAGAAACCTAAAGACAAACCTAACACTGCATTACAGATACAAATTTAACCACCAAAAGGAATTAAGTATAAGCTAGCTCTTGCAGATGAAGATTAAGGGGACACAACAATAAACCTAAAATCACCTTATCACATAGTGCTTGAAGATCATACACATCAACATCACCACCAGATGAGAACATTATCTGTTCAAGTGAGCCATCTGGTAGAGTCTTCTCAAATAGTAAAAACTCCTGAGGTAAGATCTCTTCCTCCTCTTCAGGACTGGTTGGTGGATCAACGATTTGTGTCGCACTGTCCTTTAAAAAACTGCCAAAAGAGAATATTGGTATTAACTAAAAACAGGCGGCTACATTCCATCAGAGAGTATTGGCAAAAGGTTCTGCTAATGAATGCACATTACAGAAAAAGGCATGCCAATGTGTGTCGCACAAAGCTTAGAATGAGGAATAAGAAATGGCTAGAATCTAGCATAAGAAATAAAATGGCATCCAGAATAAACCTGTAATATATGATGATCATCAAGAGCAACAAATGAACTTGAATATTAAACTACAAGGGCTTTTTATACTTCCGGAACCCACATTTTATAAGTGAAAAAACTTAGCTTCATCCCATCTAGAACTGGTTGGGACTTAATAATTGTGATAAAACTAAAAGCTTCTTGCAGCACGCCATATAGGTTTCAGGATCAGCTCCATATAGTTAAATTTGTAATTCCAGTTTGATTGTGCTCATACAATCACAATGAATAGTAAATTGAGATGCTTTGGAGATAGAGTTCTCACATTGTCCACTATAGCTCTAATAAGCACTGGCCTTTTATCAATTTTTAACTAACCTATTTTACATCCTTATACAATAATTGTTATTATGTCAAAATGGACTATTTTCTTGATTGAAATAAGCTGTGGCCATGAACTAAACTACTTGTCGAAAATACATGATGCCCAACTTTAAATCTATTGCTCTCATGAGGAAAGTGTTCGAAACTATGAGATTTCAATAAATATATAGGCGACAAATGTACTGATAGTGACATCCATTTTCTTCGCCTGATAAGGCTGACAAGAAACTCAGTAAAGAAAATAGATTTATAAAATATAAATAAAAAGAGCTTTTGCTTGAAATGTTTTGTGCTACTAAAAGCTTTGAGAAAACAAAGTAACTCAAATAAAAAGTTTCTTCCAGTGAAGCAACCATGCTGATGTAACTACCACAAGTAAAGATAGTATTTAACTCTTCAAATAAAGATGAATGATCAGAAAATGAAAAGAATTTGATATTTGCAATTCGGGTGCATGTGCATCATATGCTTGACAGCATAATCAAGGCTTTTATGATTTGTCATTTACCCTGATCTTATGGTTTCCCAAAAGTTAGCCTTGAGCGGAAGAAATTTAATCCTTCGACTTGCTGCAAAAAGAATGTCAGATATCAATCAAATGCCAACTAAGAGACTAATAGAAAGAAAGTGGTCATGATTTAAAGGTAGAAGCCAAGAGAACAATGGAAAGATCAGCACAAGAGAACTGGACCCTTAGCTACTAGAAAACGCAACTAAAGTTTTCCATTTTCTCCTATATTACAGTTTCTCCTTTCTTACCCATGTGGTTCAAATGTTCAAACAAGGAGTATTATGGTGATGATCCATCAGACAAAGTGTATCTTAAAGACTGAGCGAAATGCAAATACTTCAGCTTGGAACTCAAAATGCAAGCACAATTGCCAAACTATAAATAATATTTTGACATAGCCAACATGAGAAAGTTATCTACAAATTCGAATAGATTTTTCTACCAGATGAAGAAACTTCATTCCCTAGTTGAAGATATGGCTTATTTAATCTGCATCCTCGTGTATCTACTTCCTATTCAAACATTTGATTTTTGTTTCACAACTTTCAGTTTCACGTAATGACAAGACTTCAGATGTACAAATACAAGTATCTTTAAATTGAATTCATGATAAGAAAAACTCCCCTTCATTGGGTGCCATTATTTACATTGATCAAGCTGGTTTGCCAGACTTTTATCTTCAGAAGCAACAGATACAAGAACGCGGCACAAATCCAATAAACGAGCGCTTGTTTTTCATGATGTACATTCTATGCATCTCAAAGAATTAAATCTCCAAGTAATATGGAAAGAAGCTCAAACTATCACATCAAGATCAAGTGCTTTATTCTACTGCAATGACTCCATGAATATTGATGTCTCCAAATTTCAAAAGTTCTTGATCCTAATCCTCTTCCACTTTAAAATGGATAGTGAAAGCAAACGTTCCATCTCTTTAAAGCACCAAAACCCAACCAATCCTTACACGAGAAAGGCTTAATAAGAAACTACACAATAATACAAGAAGTATTTCTACAGGAGAGGTATGCATAAGATAAAATCTGAATGATGCACTGATGGTGTCAATGAGGTTCAAGTAAAAGTAAAAGTAAAAGAATGATCAGGGCATGGGGAGTTCATTCTAAAAGAGATGTGAGTTCTTGCGCGTGGCGTTCAGCAGTAAGAAATTGAGTAAAGAAGTGATCTTAGTACTCAATCCCACAAAATTAGACTTGCATTTACGGATACTTGCGCCTTCTGATAAGCCAAATCTCTCTTTTTTCTTTGGGGGGTAGAAACTCTCCCACTTAACTTCTACCCAACCTCTCACCCCTTCCCTAGAATTTTGACTTCACAAATTCAACTCGATGTCTTCTTTCACTCGGTTCGAATTGCCGGACCAAACGTCGTTCTCACACAACCGAACCTCCGCCAGCAAAAATTTCATCCACGTAGCCCGAAACTACGCCGTGCGAGCCGAAGTCAAACCCAATTTGCGTCTCGCTCGAGGGAAGCCGAGAAGCAGGCGGATCGACGCGATTCTATCCCTAGCATTCCCAGAGTCGCGTAATCATCTCAAACGAGGAGAAAAAATGGCATCGAAAAAAGTCAAGCGGCGGGACTTCGAGGCGGCAGCGGCACGGGGCTTACCTCCGCGAGTCGAGCAGGGGAGGCGGCGGCGGCGGCGTCGGAGAAGAGGGGGTGGTGCCAAGGCAGACGGCGGCGGTGGGGATCGAACGCGAACGGGGACGGAGAGGAGGAGGACGGCGACGGGAGGACCAGGTTGTGGGCGAGCATTTTTCTTCGCTGACTCTCTCGCTCTCTCGCTCGCTGGCGGTCCCTGTGGCTCAGAACTGCCTACCGTTTCGAGGAGGATGAACCCGGCGCCAACGTCACCGCCATATATTTCTATATTCCACCCACCGTCGCCGATTCACGTACCCACGATCCTGTCGTGACTCGATTCACTGTTTGGTAACAATTCTGTTTTCAAAAAAAAAAAATTTCATAAATAATTTTTAAGTATAAAAACGTGCTTAATAATTATATAGACTTTTTATTCTCAGGAAAGAAATGCCTTTAGTATAATTATATAATTTTATTGTCTCTCTTAATTTGTTTAATATTTTTATTATATTTTTCCTTTTTTTTTCTTTTCTCTCATTCTTCCTCCTTTGTGGCCGATCGTCACAACCGACGACCGATGACCGGCTGGGCGAGGTTCAAAAGCTTGCCAAAGCCTCGTCAGGCCAGAGCGAGGGCCAACGAGCTTGCAAGAGCCTCGTCGCAACTTGGCTTCTCCGAGAGCCGGTGACACTTCAACAAGGTCGCTAGCTCTCATATGGCTGATTGCTTGACGTCGGTATAGCCAAAGCCGAATTGGCCAAAAGAAAGAAGAAAAAAAGAAAGAAAAATAGATTCTAGAAATTATTCTTAAGAAGAAGTAGCTACTTTTTTCTATTTTTTTTTTTTGTTTCAAATCTATTTCTCGAAAGCAAAAAAAATAGATTTTTTGTTCATGGGAACAAAAATTTTGCCAGACAAGTTTTTATTGTTTTTTCGTTCATCAAAACAAAATAAAAAAAAAGTTGTTCCGGATAACATAAACAAATTTTAACAAATAGTCCTTAGGTATCTCAATATATCTCAAATATATATTTGTGAAAACAACCTTATTTTGAGAGTTGTCGAGGGAAAAATACAAAATGGTAAATCCCTACCCTCATAAATGCAAGAATATAATTAGCAAGAATCGACCAACGGTAAACCTATCAAAGTAGATTATAAACCCATTTCCTAACTTATATATATAACAAGATAACAATCATTAATCTATTGTAAAAATAACAGTTCATTCTTAAACATAAAAATCAAATAATAAATTATTATAAATTATCATGGAGTTCATTATTTCAACAATTTGTAACTCACGGTAAGTTAGTATTCTCACAATAGCAAAGTCTTTTTTTTTTAGTCAAAAATTCCATATTTAAGTTAGTTACACTTAGTAAATGAGTTTAGAATGGTAAAACCCAAAATGATATGGGTATTAAATTGATAAGAGCTTACTTAAACTTAACCTGTGTTTATGGCTCTCTCCCCCCTCTTCAATCTCATGCTTACTCACTCTCCACTCTCACCATATGAAAGTGTTTCGGTAATATAAATTAAGTTGGATATGAACCACTAAATTTGTATTGTATGAAAATTGGTTAAATGGGTTAATTTTGATCAGATCATTTTCAATCTAACCCACCCGTTTGATTAGTCTAATCCACAAACCTAATTCTTCTTATATAAAGATTGCCATGATGTCGTTGTTGGGTCTATAACATCAAATCAAGCAAAAGGGATCTTTTGACTTTTATGAGTTCGCATGAATTGCGATAAATTATACGGGAATGGAGGACTTATGTCGATCACTAGACATACATATAGGTGCATGTGGAAAATGAAAAATGGAATAAGATGAGTGGTTTAGTGGATCGCTACATCCGTCCCCTCTAGGAATGTCTTCAGCGTCGGGGAATATGTGCTAGGGTGTAGGTATAACTCGTTTAGATCACAATTAATGGAGAAAAAGGGGATAAATTCTCTAGTCTCAAAGATCAATATTGGTTAATAGCTTAAAATAGAAAGAAGAATGATGTTCGCTATCAAAATTGAACCAACAAAAAGAAAAAAACACGTTCAATTCTTCTATTGTATATGAAATTTATGATTTTCATTAGTGCAAATCTACTGAATTCAATTTTGAATTCGAGATGCAAAATATCCTTCCTTGGCAACAGACAATTATTCATTCAGCGAGGGAATTTTACTTACTCAAAGCTGAAATCTTATGGTCATAATAAGAAGGGGCATCATCAAGTCAAAGAAGGTACGGATTTGGGAGCGGGATGTGCCTAACGAAGTGCATATTTTTTTATTATAAAAGACGTTGAGGGAAAATTTGAGAATGTGAATCGCCAACCGTTTTTCTACCGAAAATAATTTAGATGAATTAGTCTCATTTAGAATTTTTTTTTTTTTTTTGTAATCGAGGACTCCGCCTGGCCCCCTTTTGCTTATGCTATTCGGGGTCTTCGGGCCTACCAACGTGGACACCTTTGAACCGACAACTATACCTCGGGAAAGACTAGCATATGACCCCATCACCATGACCCCTCACTTACAATGCTAGCACATGCGAGTTTCGAATCCTCATCCTCGGCAATGAATGAGAGATTCTCAATCAACGTAGCTGTCTATCGGTGGATAATTCATATTTTGTTCGTTTCGCGAAAAATGAACAATTTGAAAAAAAAAATCTCCTAAAAATGATCGTTTCCATTGCTTGAAATAATTAACAAACTTAGACTCGATTGTAACATGCCAAGCAAAAGTGATGGTTAACAATATCCAGAGAGATGGCATGCATTGCATTGCTATAATTGTTCTCTCTATTATTCACCATCGAGACAAGCGGTCTTCGGAGGGATTGGGCCTAGTTACAAAATTAAGCCCACTCTCGAAGGTCGTGGGCTGGAAATTTTGATCTTTTTGGAGGCAGCAGAAATTAGTTTAGAAGAAAGGGGATATCATGCGAGGGTCGCACCATGCCCACGACGATGCGTGGTTCGACAAAGCCCATCAAAACTCGGTAATTCCAAAATTCAAGTGCCATGTGGGGTCGGATGTTTATTATGCAAACGATGTGATCGGTTTGTTACAACTTACAAGTAAATGTGCACTCGAAAAAATTCATTTATCATTTAAAAAAATATCTAGATATAAATTGTTGTCGATAATAAAAACACTTTTGATTGGCTAATTATATCAAGTGGTATAAATGTTTATTTAAAAATGTTTGTTTAAAATATTTATTTTTTGCAAAATAAACAAAGTGAATAGGAAAATAGATTTGGGATGGTCAATCTTCTCAAACAGGAAAGTGATTAACCTTGCACATGTGTCACAATCCCGACTCAATTTCTTAAATAAAGCCCCAAATCATATGCTTAAGCTCACCAAAACAATTGACACTGGGGGCCTATCGTCTTATCATATCATTATTGTCCTAAATATCATCTTCTTTTCTTTCTTCTTTTTTCTCAAACAGATAAAAAGCGCATTAGTGAACTTGATCTGATCTGTCCAGAGTGAAATGAGTACTAGAGAAATTCATCGACCTGAAATCACGAATTGCGTGCCTGTAAAATTTTAATCCGAGATGCATTCGAAGCCTCTAGGGCTCCCGGTTTGGATCTTGAATTCGGCATAGAACATGCATTGGTCCGTTCACGATTTGACCAAGCCAAGAAATCCAATTTCATCGAAACCAGAATTCATTTTCGTATCGGGGTCCGAGCAGATACGCAGGAGGGGAACAACTCCCCATCCGGGCATTTCCTCATAGGCATCCTCAGCTCTGAGTCATTAAAGGATCGCCTATCTCAGGAGACTAATTGAGGGTTGGAAGAGTCTCGAGCGCTTACAGAAAAAATTAAGGAAGAAAAGAAAAAGGAGACGAGGAGTCGAGAATTATAAGGTCGTAGGTCCCTGTCTTGGCGCGGCTCTCTCGCTGTCGGATTCCTCGTCCGTTCCTGAATGTTTTTTTCCGCGCAGAGGATTGGCGAGAATCACATGGGGGGGTGAAGGGAAGGGGGGGCAATTCATCCATCTTTTTCCAGGATCCCACATAGCCGGTGGCACATGGCTATTATGCTGGCGGAGACGAATCTTTTTTTTCTCATTTGGTCCAGCAACTTCATCTCATTAGCAGCCCTGATCCGATCCGATCTGATCCCGGAGGAGACTACGTAGGATTTTAATTGGTGGGGTTTTTCCATGCCGCGGGACCCGCTAGCATTAGGAAACCCTTTTTTTATTTTCCATGTGTATCTGTATTTTATGGCTGGTCCACCTATATCTGTTTTGAATATCCTTTGATCCCTATTCCAACCGCACACGCCTTCCTCCTTTAACTTTCGAGACTCGGATTTTCCAAATTTGTCGACGAGCAATAGCATCGCGGGAGATTAAATGAACGAGTGCCCCTTCAACACTCATTTAAGTTAACAATACCCATTAATTTCTAGACGCAGTTGCTTCACCTATGTGTAAGTTAAGATAGTCATTTCTTGTCCCATATTGTTATCAAAGAAAATTTAGAAAATCTGGGAGATTGCGAGTTTCATTTGTCTCGTGAAAATTATCCTTAAAAAAACCTCCTCTCCTTTTTTTCATTTGCCGACGTTCAAATCACTTAAGGAAATGAATCAATAGAGAAATCTTCTCATAGTTGACGGAAACCTTCAATATTATGACTAGACAACGTCACTTGGACACAGAAGCCCCAACACTCGTGTTGGGGATTGGCTACTAGGTCCAAATCCATATAGGCTAAGCTCAAGACTCCCATGTCTATGCTTGAATCCCTAGTAAACATGGTATGGTACCTAGCTCCTGCACCCATATCACTACCTTGCAAGACTAGTTTCTTGGTGGTCGGGCCTAAGTTTGCAAAAGCTTGGCCAAGGTCCTTCTAGGCTAAACCCAAAACCCGGGCAATAGTGCGTGTGGACCTAACTTCGATTCCAAGTCATCAGCATCCAAGCTCGAGTCCATCAAGGCCAAACCAAGTCCCACTCTCTGATGCTCTAGTTCTTAGTAGTTGGTGAAATCTCAGCTCTTACTATCAATACCCGATAACTTGGTATTCCTTATATCACACGAATAATACATGTCCTTTTATGAAAATAAAAACAAGTTTTTCTTCCAAAAGCAAAAAATAATTTCTTTAAAAAATATTATTCAAAATATCAAAATTTTATTATGAATTAAACGAAGCCACGTAAGAAATCTACATCTAAAGCTGTATCCCACAAATCCATCCATGTGGCTAGTAGCCTGGCGCGCAGCTCGTGTGCACGTGCACGTTGCTTTGCACATCTATCATTTTAAAGGGCATATTCGAGCACACTCTTTGAGTGTTACTAAATCTAGCAGTTGGTTTATGAAGATGTAGAGATCACATCATCCCGTTGCGTGCATTTTGCCCCTAGTGGTGTTATGATAACCACCTATCAGAAATATAATAACCATGTAAATGCTATTGACAACACATTTAAAGTTACTTCCTTAATTGATTCGCGCATTGATTAGATGCTTGGACCTCTCCCCTTCAAAAAGCAAGATCAAATTCAACCTCGAGTCACTAGTCACTATCTTTTAGAGTTAACTCATGAGTTAAGTGTCTGTCCGATTCTAGAGTTGTTCGGTTGCGATTTAGTCGGATTCTTAGTTGATGTTAGACATCTAACGATGCCGGAAGAATAAGCCTCTTGAAACTCCGAGATAAATGAACCCCACGTGAGAATCGCACGATGCAAGGGTGGCCTCAACCCAATTCATCAACACTCGAATCGACCCAGATAGACAGGCGGTCTCAGGTCTGGTACACGGATCAACGTAGCGGAACACGAACGTGGGAGCTTGCGGAAAAAAAAAAAAAAATTGCTGATGGGGACTTTAGGGGAAGTCGCTAGGACGATGATGCATTTATTCACATCCACCTGCCCCCTTCGCGTCGCTGTTACCTTTCCTCTTCGGAAAACTCAATTTCCCATCCTCCCTTCTTTCTTTTCTTCTTTCCACTTTCCTCGAAACACGTTCAGTTCATGCCGAGGTGACGTGACGACGCTTGTCGAGTGTTAGATGGGTCGGGAGCTCGATTGGTCGACAGTGGTCCGGAAACGACCTTAAATTTCGAGGGATTGATGGTACGGACGTGGGTGGTGCGACGTCGACGGTGGTCCCGCACGATCCCCAAGACCGACCGACCACCAATGCCAAATCCCAGAGTTCATGAACCCTTCCTCCCTGTTCGTTTTCCAAGTTACGCGAGTGAAAAGAGGCAAAAAGGCCACTGTCCATCGCGTGATCCGATCATTCGTGAGATTTGATTTTGTGGGATTGCCCGGAATTCTCGGTGTCGAGGGTAAAATGGAAATCCGACTGGAGGTAAAGTGCGGTCTTTGCTTAGCACGTGAGTTCTCATAGCCTCCGATGGCCACGTGGGTCGAATAACGATGTGTGCGTGTGGGTTGAGCACACGGCAAAGGCCGAAATCAACGCCCCCCGAATGCGAACGATCTCAGTAGGTGGGATTCGAGGGAGTGTTCTCTCCTCAATTTCACTTTAGAGATGGAACAAAAACCAGATTGGGTTGAGCAGTTTGAGGTTCCGTTCACCCAGAACTTACTTAGTTTCTCATTTTCTGAGATCTAATATTTACCTTGCAATTCATTGATCACAATTTATATTTAGACACATTGAAAATATGAAATATTAATAAAATAAAAGTTTAGACCAGTAATTCTATATTATACACTCATCATTGGTCGTTATGAAATATCACACTGTCACGAGAGGATATAGACTGAGAAAAACATAAAAAATTATTCCAAGTTTCACCTACATAAACCTAAAAATCTATTGTTGAAACAAGTTCCTCAAATTTTATAACTCGAAACCTAACTTATATTTTGGAACTTGGAACCAGATAGGTTTCCATCAATTCCATTTTTTGGCTCAAAGTTCTACTCTAAAACCATGCTCACCTCTATCATCTGCAACCCCTTGAAGAGCAGGGACTCATCTCATATTATTTTTTCATGACACGGTGATTCAAGTAATATTTATGATAGATACCATGAGAACCCCAAACTGGTATATCTATGATAAATTTACGCTTTGTTGGTTTCTGTTGTCAAGTTTAATGACACATAATAGTTGATAGGTGTATCGGTTTGGAGTTTTACTTTCCGTTTATCATAGGTGTACCAATTTATGATTTTTCTGTACATTAGTCCAATTTATCAAAAACTAATGGATGGTGAATTTATCACAAATGTATCATTTTGAGTTTTGTTATTATGAAAAAATAAGTTTCATGTAAATTTGCTATTGATGTACCAATTTGGGATCTTTGATGATATTAACCCTAATATTTATAGGATATCTTTAAGCATTAGAACTTCCATTGAATCATTCCCAATAAGATTATGTGGGGGATAATTATCCAAAAGACCACACAGCAAATTTAATTCTAAAATTTTCATTTTGGTCAATTTAGTCCCTAAACCTTTTGACCATTTGTCAATATAATTATTCCAACCAATTTTAATCAGAAATTGCTAACGTACACTATAGATAGCCTTTGTAATTTTTTCAATTGCATGATTCGATATTTCCGTGATTTTACGCAATTGGCCAAAATTCTCAATTTCAGGGGTGTGTGAAGAGATCCGATTAAAGCTATGCGGTTCGGCTAGTGCGTGACATGTAAAAAGACTGTCAGGCGATCATAAAGCAACCTAAGTAGAACAAAAACCCAAACAAGGGAAGAAATGATTGGACCAAGACACAAAAGGGCATCGTACATTTGAGCATGATCGGTTGGTACATTTCAACTCGCCACATAAACATTTATATATGTTCGCATATTTTACTTAGTGGGTAACCTTATATTTACTGTATAGGGAAACAAGACCTGCATGTCAGCATTGATTGCATCATGCTACGTGATTGACATCTATATCGGTAACTTTTAGTCAAAATGGGCCAACAAATTGGTTGAAAAATATCGTACTAGCACAAGGTCGACTTAGTAGGAACCCTTCCAAGTTTCACCTTGTCGCCCCAAGTACAAGATGCTATTATACCTGCTTGCTTGACAATTGCTACGTCCGAAGACATAACATGGTGTCTACCTTCACCACCCAATGCCCCACTTGTTCTTAGGTATCTTTATCTTCTCCACCTAGGAGAAAATATCTCATAATTTTACGTCCCATAATTCAAATGAATCAGTTTAAGGACTTACTTAGGTCCAATAGTGGGTAATCCGGCATTTACTATGTTCACCTACGAATGAAGGGAAACACATCAACATCAATCATGATATGATTAACGGTTGATATTCATATCAGCAATTTTTAGTCAAAATCGGTGGGAAGAATATATTGACCAATCGTAAAAAATGTCATGATTAAATTGGGCAAATTAAAAAGTTTATGACTGAATTAGCCGCCACATAATAGGTTTATGACTTTTTGAATAATTCCCGTAATCATATGCCTTGTCCAAAAAGAATTGGTCCAATAAACGATACTATTAAATTATAGCTAAATAGTTGCACTTTAAAAAGTAAGAATGCGTCCCGCGTACATCCTTGACTTTATAGTGGATCAGATTCTACTCGATGGATCTCATTATTCTCCCTGCCTCGTCAAAAAGTTTTAGGACAAAAATCATGGAAATTCATCATACTTTTTTCTTTTCTAACGATAATTTATGATTCTTGATATGTAACGTTCGCATGGATCGGGCCGATAGGGTCGTCGTCTAATTAGGGAACACTTCTTTGCGGAGGTGAACTTATTTCTCCTTATGGCTTTAGTAGAAAGTGGAACTACATAATATATATATATATATATGCTTTCACAGTTTAATAAATTGCAGGAGGATGAGTTTCTAATATTTCTAACATAATAATGAGTAAAATAATGCAACAGCCGAAACCAAGTCCGCGTAAATTGTTAGCAAAAATAGCTAAAGATGCATACGTAAAGCAACAAGAATGGCAACAGTATCGACTTTCACACTAAGAAAAGAGAAATCTTGAACTCAAGAACATGCTTCCTAGAACGGATTGATTGGCCTTTGTTGTTGTGGTACGAGCAGAATAATAGTAATAATACAATAAAAAAACCAAAACCGGTATATCCCCTACAAACTAATCATCGTATAACTAGAAACCTTAATTCGGTGCACCGTGACAAATTTACCGAATCTTATAACAAAATCGTGTAGATTTAGAGATTTTAGCATATTTTCAAAAATGAGGGAGCTCTAAAGGAAAAATTAGTGACTTTTAAATTTTCCAATCTCAATTCATTTTCTTCATACATGGATCCCCCGTTTAAAAGGCTCATTTATGTTGTATTTTCACGTTGCATGCCGATCATTTGAGTTGTTTGCCATGCGTGTTTTCTTGTTAGCAATTTCAAAGGCATAGTGAACCGAAGCTAACTTTAGGTAAATTTTATTACCGGTATATTAGTTTGGGATTTTTAGTGACTCCAAAATCAGCTTTGGAGAGAACTGTCAAAACGATGGCGAGTTGAAACTGACCCGACCTAAATTGATCAATTTAATCTATTTTTTTATTTCAATTTAATACAAATTTAATTATTCATATTCGACTTGACTCATATTATTAAAACACTTATATTTTAAACCCAACGTATGAAATCTCATGCCCAAACTAAAGTGAGAATAGGAGCAAACAAGCATGAGAGAGGGAAAATAGAATCATAAAGACGAGTTGGGTCTAAAATAAATTGTGAATCCATATGAAACCATATAACCAAAATATATAATCCATTTAATATGGGTTGACAAATGGGTATATGTCCCATTTCAACGGGTCTAGCTTTGAATAAATATGGTATGGGTATTATGGTTCGGAATTTTTTTTTTTTTTGTGATAAAAAAATAGAGCTTTGATGAAGGACGCGTGATTATTCAATATGGAAGTTGGGAAGTTCTCGGCGATGGAGATTAAATGCCAACGGTAGTTGCTGCGTCGTTTGGACGTACCATAATGATGTTTCGTTTAAGGAAAAAAAAAACCATATAATAAAAAGGGAGGAGGGCTTTTATGCTTTCTTCTCCAATTTTTTTCTCTTGGATCGTCCCCACTAACGTAATAATCAAAGCTCGTAATTTGTCAACGGCACAGAAACTTTAGCTTGGGCTTTTCACCATGACCTTTTCTCGATCAACCACCCCACCTTCTTTCCATCTTTCTTTATTTTTTCGGTTAGTTTTTTCGGTACTTAATTAATGGCGGAAATTATGTCACTACTAATGAGCTGATTCACCCTTTTAGTTAGGTGGGTCCAAATTTGGCTTGGAAAATGGCTTGATTCGGACGTTTAGCCACGTACCCTATAGATATAATCTGCGGCTGTTATTAAATTTCGGCGGAACAGATTTAGTTTCAAGGGTTTTGTTAATGAACTCGCCTTGGTAGATCGTATTAGATGAGGAAATATTTTTCTTTAATTTTAATTAACTTATGACACAAAACACAAAATAGACACTACGTTTTTTACCGACGGAAATTTCTTTGTTGATGTGTTTAAGAAGTGTCCCGATCGCTTATATACAAAATCCCATTACTACAACATCACTTTTGAAAAAATAAATAGTTTGAAAAATATATTTTTTAAATGATTGTTCATAACGTTTTTAAAAATGAATGAATGAAAAATATATTTATCACTCATGTAAATATTCAAATATAAATTGTTATTGATGATGAAAATATTTTTTATTAATTAATTATTTCAAACGTTATAGTTATTCATTTTTAAGAAAATATTTTTAAATAATTCATTTTTTGAGAAATCGGGAGAATCTCATTTAATTTACTTTCTTCAAGTTAATAAAAAAATAAAACCAAATAAATATATTTTTTGTTTACGCACGGATAATGTCTTCTCCATTTATAGTGATTAGGAAAAGAGAATATGCCCACACGTGTAATTGTTGCGAAATTAAATAAATTGATTTAGGAAAAGATTTAAATGATTGCGAAATGAGGCAGACTTGCATTCCATTTGAGAAAAAGCAGGGCATTCAATGCGATAAGTTGACGATTATCTCAATTATTGAAAAATTACGAATTTGTCTATTTGGCTAATACTGTATTGTTGTGATTTTTCTTAACAAAATATATGGGCATTTAATAGCCTTTTTTTTTCGGCGGGGGGGGGGGGATAGAAGATTCGAGATTGAAATTCTCCATTTGGTTTTCTTTTATAGGTAACAATTATGATAACGTGTTATTATTTTTCTGACTAAACGACCTGCTGATCTTTTAATCCTTTTGGTCGGATTCATTACAGTGATGGTTTTGTAAGTACTAAGACAATGGGCACACGTGCGAGTGTTAATTGACATTCGCAAGATCAAACTTGTTAGGAAATATCGAAATAGTTAAATAATGGAAAAAATTGATAAAAGTATGAATATAAATAAATTGAATATATGAAAATAGAAAGTTATTAAAAGATTTGAACTCTCTTTGAAAATTGTGGTAGATTAGGAAAAATTTATATGACCTAAAAATGAATAACTACAAATATTTGAGAGAAATCTCTTTAAACTACGATGAAAGGTGGTTGTAGCTATGACAATTTAAGATAGCAAAATTTCTTATGACGGGTGAGTTCTGAGGTAATGATTTGGAGAAAATACTTGATTAAATAAAATAGACTTGTTTTCAAAGAGCCAATTATTTGTGCTTAGACCCTATGAAACTTTTTATTATTTCCCGAGATTGGCTTCAAGACTTTCTTGCATACCGAAGCTTATTAATTCTATTTGCTCTATATGATACCATATATAAGAAAATCTCAAATCATGGACAAAAGTACATCTCAATTCATGTCATCTTCTTGCCAAGATGAAAGAGAAGTACGCGACGTTCCTGCACTCGGTTTCATCATCCGTTTGGTACGGCATAAAATTAATCAATCCATAAACGGAATAATAAATATTAATGGAGCATTGAATATGATCAACTTATTTTCAGCAATATTGTTATTAATTTTTTTTCTAAGAAAACTGTTACAGCCTAGATTTTTGCCGTCATAAATACGAGGAGCAGTCAAGATTACGAGGTGGGAGGGAGAGACGAGGGAGGAGAAAGCCCACCATATTTCTTTGTCAGGGAAGTGCTGCTGCTGCTGCTGCTGCTGCCGCGGCTTTTCCTTCTTCCTCACCCCTCATTTACTGCGCACGGATCTTGAAGCTGCTGCAAGCATTCGCCAACTTCCCCCACAGATCTAATCAATCCCAACCTCCCTTCCTCCCTCCTTCTTCTCTCTCTCTCTCTCTCTCTCTCTCTCTCAATCATATGACGTAAAGCTCAATCAATCTCGAGAGAAAAAAAGGAAAAACGCCCAATCCGTGGCCACTTTACTGTCCTCTCCTCTCCCTTCGCATCTACTGCACTCATTTTCCCATCCCCTCTCTCTCTCTCTCTCTCTCTAGATCTCTCCTCGTTTCTTTCTCCCTCCATTCTCCCTCCCCCGCGCCCGCGCGGTCTCCCATGAGTCGCATTTGCCATTTGCGCTTCTGGGTCGCGGCGGGCTCGCCCTGAGGGGACGCCGGAGGAGCGGGGATGAGCAGGAGCGGCAGGGAGTACCTGTTCGGGGGGAGGAGCGGGTCCGCGGGGACGCCGAGCCACCACCGGCGCGGGCACAGCCTGGCCGGCGTGACCTCCTCCCGCAACGCCGCCGCCGCCGCCGACGAGAACCTGGATCTCTTCTCCAAGAACCGCCGGAGCATCTCCGTCGCGTCCTCCGACGAATCCTCCGACGGTAAATGGCCCCCGCCCCCACACTCCCCTCTCAGATCGTCGTCGGCGATCACCGATTGGTGATGCGGCTGTTGCTTTTGTGTCATTTTGGCCAGATCGCCATTAAATTTTTGATTTTTTTCCGGGGAGAATTTGGATTCGTCTGCTTTCAGCCGGTTGTTTTCGTCTTCTCGGAGGAGAAGATATGGGGATCGAAAACGATGTTTTTCTTGGAACTGCACATTAAATGGAAGCGACCCTTTCGGACAATATACGAAACGATCACGTTTTCGGAAAAGTTAAAAATCGGTTCTTTTTCTCCTTTTACTTCCTGCACAGGAAAGTAGGAATGGCTGTTGCTTGTAATGATGATCCATGGCCTCTCGGCAATTATCCTCTCCCCACTTCGTCGACCCAGAAAAAAAAATTTACTCCATTTTTATTGCTTGTTTCGCAATGCGACGATCCCAAGATTTGGAGTTTAGCGTGCATCTGACAAATTGCATCTTCATGGTTTTTAATTTTTTTTCTTTTCTTGAATGGATATGTTGGTGGGATAAGATTCTTGAGTTTTTCTGATTCAGTTTTTGATCCACAACAGCTTCTTCGATAAAGCTAGGAAGGCTTTCCGTCGGATCAGTGGCGAAAGTGGCGCGCAGCGGGCTTGATGATCTGCTTACATCTACGGATGGAGGGAAGCACGATTACGACTGGTAAATTTTCTGCGATGATCCCACATTAATGCAGTGCTCCTTTGCAACTGTACTCCTTCTTGGTCGTATCTTTCCCTTTTCCCTTCATTTTTAGATTCGCTTTTCACTGTTAAACTCTGGCTGTGCTGACATTCTGCTGAAGTAGACTTGCCTATATCACGGTTATGTACTCAAGTTTGGTCCCCTGCTAGAGATGTTTTAGCGTGGTTGTTCAACTGCTAGATTTGTTCATGTCTATTCAAAACCGTGATAATACAGCTGGGATAAGTTTCCGCGTGGGAAGGGATCTAGCGGTGTCTTTTCTTATGTCGACTAGTTGAGCACCATGATGTGGTTCGAGCATGATAAGGACTCTTTTATCTTTTGAATTCTTGAACAGGAATGTTCATGTGCTCATCAAGCATAGAATTTGAAACCGAGGAAATTAGATTTGTGTGATCTGTGATCTATAAATATAAGTTTCTAACTGCTATGAATTGAGACCTCGCCATCTATCTGAAAGCATTTTGAGGTACTCTCTGAACATTGGCTTAGGACTTTGACTTTGTCTATCAACAAGATGAGGTGTCCTTTCTCCTTTTGATAGAGACTAGACAATTAGTATTATGGCATTCCAGCTCAAACAAGGAAAAAGAGCAAAAAGAGGCCTAGTCATCTTTGATCAATTATAGAATGGTGCATCTGAGATTCATGATACTATGGCTAAGTTAACTAAACAGTGTTTTAGCAACTATTCAAAGACTTCCTGCCAGATCTAGGTTCCTGAGTGCCTATTTTATTTTTGCAGTAGCTTCTAGTGCAAGACTTTAGATTGTCTTCATTCTTCTTTTTTCTGAAATTTCTGATATGGAAAAATGTTATCAGGCTTCTCACTCCTCCTGGGACTCCTCTATTTCCTTCATCGGATGGAAATGAGTCTCAATCAAACACAGCGGTGCCAAGAAGCAGTTCCAATGTCCGATCAACCTCTACAACCAAGGTCTCCAGGGTATGTGTGTCTTCTCTAATTTTTAGTAAATATTATTCCATCCAGAATCTAAACCTTTTACACTTCTTAGTGTGTTTGCTTCTCTTAATCTGGTTTATGCAGTAATTAGAAGAAATTAGGCACAGGTTCCGTCATGTCGATTTACTTCTGCTGCCAAGTCTTAAAAAGAGTTAAATTATCGCCTGCTATGGGTGTTATGGTTTTCCGTAGAGTCTGAGCTTGAATAATATTGCTAGCAGTAATCAGTCTGCATTGTGTGTATCTCTTGCAGTTATCTGTTTCACAGTCAGAGACCACTCATTCCTCCAGACCTACCAGAAGCAGTTCGGTGACTCGCCCTTCTATCTCTACTTCTCAATATAGCACCTATTCTTCTAATAGATCATCATCAATTCTGAACACCAGCTCAGCCTCAGTCTCATCCTACACCAGACCATCTTCCCCACTCACCCGCTCTTCCTCTGCGGCCAGACCTTCCACCCCATCTGCCCGTTCAACTGCATCACGATCCTCAACTCCTTCAAGAATTCGTCCAGTCTCCACAAGCTCCTTTATTGAAAAACCTCGACCATCACAAAACTCAAGGCCTTCCACTCCAAGTTCAAGGCCACAGATTGCGGCAAATATAAGTTCCACCACTGCTCGATCTAATTCTCGTCCATCTACCCCCACTCGTAGGAACTCTGCACCTTCCCCATCACCATCAGCAGGCACGTCAATCTCTAGTGGACGAGTGCTTTCAAATGGTCGCAGTGGAGCCCCTGCATCAAGACCAAGCTCTCCAAGCCCACGACTTCGATCTCCCCAACAACCTATTGTTCCCCCTGATTTTTCTCTGGAAACACCACCTAACCTTAGAACTACCTTACCAGACCGGCCACTTTCTGCTGGTAGGTCGCGTCCTGGTGCCACTGTCACTGTTAAAGGGAACTCAGACATCTTGGGGCCTGTAAACGCAACAAGACGGCAACCATCACCCATTACTACCAGGGGAAGAGTCGCAACTGCAGAGTCCACCGGAAGAGGTCGAGTCCATGCTAATGTGACTGATATAGTTGAGCCCCGTAGATCCCCTAATTCACCAGAGTTGGGAATGAGAAAGCCTGTGAAAAGTGTGACATCTCTTAGTGAGAGCACTGGATTTGGAAGGACTATCTCCAAGAAATCATTAGATATGGCTATCAGGCATATGGTACGTCCATCCTTATCATATCAAGATTTGGTAATTTTAGCGAATTTGATGCACAGTAACATGACTTCTGACATGTCAGTTTGCAAGCTTCACAAATAAATTTTAATTTCTAATGTGAAAATATAGTTTAGGTATATCAAGTTTCTTCATTCCTTCCACGATTGTTTGGAATTGTGACTAATAGCTAGAGCTCTTCTCCAATCGTAATTTGATTTCTCTTGAATTGAACAATAGGCCCTTCACTCTTTAGTAGCACTGATGGAATCAGTTATTGCCAACAGGGTTTCTAGCTAATTACGATGCAGCTGTAGATCTATAGCTACAGTCTCGTTTGTCCTCTTCATTGAGGTCTCAATATTATTTTTAATGTGACCTGTCCCATATCATAAAGTTTCTTCCAACTACCACAGTTTCAACCAAGTACTCCTACATTAGTGATATGACTTTTACGCCGTCAGAATGGATAAAGATTATTAGTCTTGGTTTGTGATCTTTTGGTGGAATAAGGTATAAGTGCATTTGAAGTTGAAGCTCAAGTCCCAGGTGTAGAATTAGCTTTCCTTAAAAGATTGCTAGTCTGCTTCTTCTGTAATTTCCACTTGAAGCAATTTGAAATTCATGAGGAATCTTTCTGTTGCCTTAGCAAGAACAGATGGCTGGCCTTTCAATAGTCTCCAGAAAGCGAACTTTCTAACTTTCTGATTCCATAAATACAAACAGGATATAAGAAATGGAGCAGGAGGCAACCGGGCACTTTCAGGCACCACCCTTTTTCCTCAGAGTATTCGGTCTTCTGCTTCAAAGAACCAATCAGCTCGCAATTTCAGCACACCGCCATCCGTCAATGGCAATGGCAACCAGCACAACATGAATGACGTAGTCTTTATGGAGAATGGCAGCAGGATGAGAACTCCACCAGTTGGTAGCGAGGTGGGCAGTGGAAGGTACTCCGCCAAATTGACAGAAGTCGATATCTACGAGAGCTCCCGATACGATGCGATGCTGCTCAAAGAGGATTTGAAGAACACAAACTGGCTCCACAGCTTCGACGATAAATCTGATCAGGGACTGATCTTTGATAACGGGTTCGAGTCTCTGCCCGAACCATTCACCCCCTTATAGCGACTAAGAGACTGCACCCTTCCTTACAACTCTGGTTATTTATTGGTCGGAGTATTAATTATATCTCAGTCCTAAAGCAAGCAGCTCTCGGACAGAGAAACATGGAAAGTGCTCAAGTGTCCTCAAGGAGAAATCAGCTTTGATGTGGTCTTTTGTTTTGTGGCCATTTCTCATGGAGAAATCGATGTTTTCTTTTTCTTTTCTCTTTCTTTCTATAGCATCCTACAGTTTTCTTGGCTTGGGCAGTGTAGGATCAGCAACGCATTATTGATGGGTGATACAGGGGGAAGTGAAGAACTTGGTTTGATGGATGTGTTCATGAAAAATCGTAGTTTAATAATTTAAGCATTTCGGGCTTCTTTTTGAATAAAATGGAGGCGCCGTGTGCACTGGCCAAAACCAAAATAAGGAGATCTAGTGTTTTTTTTTTTTTTTTAAATAAAGCTATACGATGTAGAGAGTGTATATATGGATTTTTTGGACGAGAGCATCTAAATGCAAATCGAACTATTAAAACCAGAGCCCAGATCAAATCAGTAATCCTTGATTAACTTTCATCATGGTTCGATTTCAGAATGTTAACAGCACACTGACACAAGAATGAAAAGTCTTTAACACTTAAATTATTTCCTGTGAGAGCTAATTAACTTGAGATTTTTTAAAATATATTGTGTTATAAAAAATGCAAATTTCTACAAAACCCATCAAGGAACAAGTACAACCACAAATGCATCAAATTACTTATGACGTAGAATAAAGTATATAACTGAGCTAAACTTAGGAATGTGATGGAGCATGGAAAACCCTATCATGGATATTAAGTCTAAGATTCAGAGTTTTCATCAACAATGGCCTTTGGGAAATAGAACCTCCATTCTAATCGCCAAGGAATGAATAACAAAGTGGCTACTTTTTAGTTAGGTTAGGTTACCAACTTTATCTAGTCAAGAAGAACAATTATTTATCAAGCTTGTAAATTTGGTTGAATTTTATCATTGGTGAATTGAAATCAAATAAAAAACAATAAACCCAATAAAACTAAACCTATAAATCGGACTTTTTATAAACAATCTTGATAGTGTTAATTTGATTTTCTCTACTTTTAACCGTAAATGATATTCATCGTAGATCCATTTATTCGTATTTTAGCTCATACCATTTTCAACTCATGAATCAATGGAAACATATTTGCACTTCTTTTTTGGTCAAGAAAATGCTTTGCGAGTTTTCAAACCAGCAAGGTTGACGGCTCGGAGAGGCTTGTCAATCCTAGGCAACGAACGTCGGTGGGGCCGTTTCTGGATTATCTTATGGGGAAGTGTCGAACTCGACAAACCAAACTCGGCAACTACCCTTTCCTTTCGTCGGTTCGCATCCCAATTCGTCAACCTGGGTCGCGTTGCTTGCTTTTGCAAAAGGCAAAAGCGAAAATCCCCACTTCCTTGCCGGAGTTTCAATCGCAACCCCACGAGGCGAATCGAACCGAGCACGCTCCATTTCGTCGAGTCCGTCCGTCCGGGTTGTCTTGGCCAAGATTCGCAGGCTCGAGCGTCGCCCGAGCTCGCGGCTGCGGCAGTACCCGTCTCGAGATCCGACACTTCGGCGACTCCGCTGCTTCTCCGCGGGTAGACCGGGTTGTAAGAGAACGAACCTCCCCGCGGTTTCTGGGTTTGTTTTTCTGCGGAGCGAGAAAGGGTTGTTTCAGTTGTCGTCAGGTGGGTCAGTCGTCCGTGCTCGCTAATGCTGAATCTTGAATTCCTTCGTTTTCGTTTCGAGTTCGTGTGGTGTGTCGGGTGACTCGTGGGGATTTGGAGTCTCGCGAGTTTGAAATTTTCATCGATTGTTGTGACTGCTCGAACGAGCCAAAGCAGGAGGTGATTGTTTTTGTATTCGTGTTCTTGATTGATATAGATAGCGAGCTCGTTTATCGCATTGTTAATCTGCGCTTTCCTTTTCTACAGATTTTTATGGGGTTCGTGTCTTACAATCTTGGGTGAAATCAGAGAGAAGTTTGTGAGATTTTGAAAAAGAATATTCTTTGACTTGTGTGGAAAGCATTTAAGAATAGAAAGGATTCAAGAGTGAACTTACTATCCAAAGAAGATGAGATTTTTAATGCTCGACAGCATTTATGCTCCCCAACATCTACTTTTTGCTAAAATAAGGAGTGTTGGGGGGGGGGGGGGGCGCTGGGGAATGATACATGATAGAACATTGAAAAATCAGGACTTGACTTGAGCGGCCCCTCCAATTAGCAGGTTTTGCAAGTGTTGGAATGGTTTCATCATTCGTAAAGCCGAGTATACAGTTTCCTTTTCAAGCATAATTGCCCTGTGAAGTTTCCAGGACCTTGAAGATGTGAGCTCAGATTAGAAACTCTGAAATTTTCAATGTTTCAGCCTTGGAGGTTTCTCTAGGCAATGATCGTGCTAACTCTTTTCTTCGAATTGTTTTTGTTAAACTTGGTTTCCATGTTTGTTCGACGAGGACCACCCAAGTAGCTTAATGGATGCTTAAGAATGTTTACTCTGGCAAATGCTATACTTTTTGGGTGCCGCGAGGAATTCGTTTCCTCTCACTCCCTCTCAGCTTAATCCAACTTCTTGGCATGCGCTTAAATGGTCTAGAATGCTCTAGTTTGTCTACCAATTTATTGAGGTGTCTAATTCATTTCCTTTGTATCTTATTGGTTTAATATGTAGCCTTTGATTGATAAATATTTTTCATTTTTACATGTACTGATAGGTTTTCTGCCGCTTTGTTTGTCAGGGTCCTTTTGTGTCTTAAGTATTGCAACTCCATTCCAGATACATCATCATGGGACAGTGTTACCCTAAGGTAATTTTTCATGGGATTAGCTAAATGATTGATGGAATGGAATCTAATTCAGTCACAAGTTTGGCTCTTCAATCTGGGAAAGTTTTAGCCTATATTTAAACCTGTCATCACATTTTTCATGTGATATATAATAGCATTTAAGTGAGAAGAAACCTTTTCTTTGTAGTTATCTTATTCTATAACATCATGCATGTAATCATATTGAATAGCAGTCAAATTTATCTATCGTTGCTAACTAAAAACAAATCGAGGTTATATGCATTTGCCTGCATAATCTTCAGGGTATGCACTCAGTTTAAAAGTCCATGTTTGTTAGGTGCTTTCTTGGTGCACCTATGGAAGGCTGCCTGTTAAGCATCTGCTGATCAGCCACATGTAGCAAATTTTGTCCAAAAAAGTGCATATTGAAAATACATGTCCCGGTTTTGCTACATGTGTGCTCGCATTGTGTTTACATGTTTTTTTTTCCCTTGATGAACCTCGTATCAGCACACTGGGTGAGATTGGGAAGGCAGGATTGTGAGAAGTCGAACTCCTAGCCTGTGTAAAATTTGTGGGAATTTACTGACCTGATGAAACTAACATCGAAAAACTTCCCCATGGCAACATTAGTTGTGGTTTTAATGCGCCATTCAATCCATCAATTTCAACTATTTTATCTATCACCTTGCTTTTGAATGCATGGATGTGATTCTTCCAATGGAAATAATGGATACATAGTCCTTCTGAAGGACTTGAATTGCCTGCAAAAGACAGCTGATAACTGTTGCTTTCAAACTGAGCATATGTCAAAAGCCTGAGGTGAAGAGAATGTACTATGGACAATTTCAGCGGATACCAGATGTCATGACACATGACCATTGGAAAATTTACTTTGTGAATTGAAAGACTTTTTGGAAGGATCACTATGGCCTTTCAATTTCATGGAAAAAATTTTTTGCCCTAAGCCAATGGCTGAATAGGTAATTCATAAAATCTCACTACAATCGAGAAACTAGTAATGCAATGCGGACTTTAGCTCTTTGAACCACATAAAGAGGGAATGGTGGTCTGTGGGTTTTGCTGAACGGTTGACAACAGGATATTTACTGATCATCAACAGCCCTGGGTAATACTGGTTTTTCCGTAGCCACACACCTAAAGGTGCATTCATGATGTCATAAACTAATCTAGACTTGTGTCTTGCTTATTTCTAAAGCCCTTATCACATTTGCAATTCTTGTAGAACCAAATGCATGGAGATGATTCTAATGAGCATGTTGAATTTGCTGGTGGGAATGTACACATCATTACTACCAAAGAAAGCTGGGATCAGAAGCTGTCAGAAGCAAATAAAGATGGCAAGATTGTAAGTACTCTGCAGCTGCTTTTAGAAGTGTTTCATGAGCAAAATTAACACAATGCTATTTAGTTTGATTTTTATGAGGTATGTTGGGAAAAGATTTTGTATGAGCAATTGTCAAGCATCACATCAGCAGATCATTTTTTTTAGGTCGCAAATTTAACTATAATTATTTGTATTAGGTAGCATGCCTAATTATGTCTTTCATCATTTTCTCTTTTGGTTGAATATGCTCAAATAAGATGTTCTTTACTGCATCAGTTAGGCCGCAATTTTATGAACAGTCTCAAAGCTGTGCTTCTCCCATAAGAATACCATGGGAGACTAAATTGTATTTATCCAAATATTCTTGAATTTGCATTGGTTTCTAATTTAATTTGATTTCTGTACAGGTTCTTGCAAATTTCAGTGCAACCTGGTGTGGTCCTTGTAAGATGATGGCACCATTCTATTCGGAACTGTCCGAGAAACATAGTTCTATCATGTTTCTGGTGGTTGATGTGGATGAGCTAACTGTAAGCAATGAAACTTACTTATTTGCCTTAATCCTTAATTCTAACCGCTTAGCCTAAACAACAAACACAAGCTCATGCAGTCGTCTTCAAAGTGTTCTTCCACTTTAGCCCTTAAACTGAATGCAGCAATTGCACAAGTGTACACAATACATGAAAAGTAAAACACAAATAAGGATAAGAAAGGCAAAGTACATTCCATTAGGGGTTATTGAAATTTAGTGGAATTTGCAGACAGGTCACTGATTTTGATTTCAGTCAGCCAATATACTAACTTTTCACTTTTTTGCAACTGATACACTATGGCTGGAATAAAATCTATTTTCTGTGAAGTGCTATTGTCAATGCCCACATGGCAATTACATGGCATCTAGAAAATTGTCACATATCTGCCATGTCAGTACTTTGCCAAAAAATTGTTGGATTCTGGTCAGAGTACATATGTTGTAAAAACTCAAGAGGCTAGTGCATTTGGTGATCGAAGTTAAAAGTTCAATGATTTGATTGCCAGTTCCACCAAGTGATCCGTGATCTATTTATGCAGAAAAACAGGAGTCACATAGCATCATGATCATCATATAGAACAATCGACAATGTTTGTTGTTCTTCTCCACTTTCCCGTGTAAAATGCATTGATGATTTTGAACTTATGCAGGAGATGAGCACATCTTGGGATATTAAAGCCACTCCCACTTTCTTCTTCCTCAGAGATGGCCAGCAAATCGACAAGCTAGTGGGTGCCAACAAGCCTGAGCTTCAGAAGAAGATCACTGCAATCCTTGATTCCACCAACCCACGTTAGACATGAATTTGTAATCGGTTGTCAGTGTGTGTGCGCGTGTGTATTTGGATCCTGTGTGTATGTGTGTATTTGGGATCCTGTCTTCAGCAGGTGCAAGGGTACCCTTTTCTTTTGCTTTCTTTTGTTGTGATTATTCTGATACCTACTCATGAAATTCTCTGTTCCTAAATCTTTTGGCTTGGGATGTGTATTTGTATATATGAGTATGACCGCGTGATATTCTGGAAAAAATGTTTGCATTGTGTTCAAAACGTTGGTTCTGGTGTAAATGATGTCTAGTTCTCTGGTTGCCTCTATTCTTCTCCCATTTCTTCTTTCCCAAATACCGTCCATGATTGTTTTCTCCATAGTTTCTCAACCTGTTATTGCCTCGCTTAGTTTTCATTAATGCTCTGTTTGGGAAACAACTACGGAAAGGGAAGGAATGGAAAATAGAGAAGAGAACATCTTTCCTCTGTAGCAATGGACAAGAAATATTTCAAGATTTCTTGAATTTTCACCGGACTTTCTTTTTCTTCCATTCCTCTCCTTTCAAAATGGAGCATCAGAATCAAATAATTATTTTGAAATTTACCATCGGGTGGTTTTAGTCTCGAGTCTTTGAGTTATATAAGTAGTGTCAAGTAGTTATAGTTCAAACCGAGCAGTATAAGTTATATAAGTAGCGCCGACGCCGAGTAGTTATAGTTCAAACCAATATATTGAAGTAATTTGAAGTCTCTTCTACAGGGTGATGAATTCTGTAACAGATTTCGTTGAGCCCGGTTCTTGGTAACCAAGCATTCCTTACTCTCACTGGATAAACCAAACATTGCTGACGCGGCAAAAATGCAACCTCTGCTGACTCTTCTCAGTTTTCCCGAAACAAACGATCGAACAAACGAAGAAAGCTCCCTCCTTTCCCTTTGCTTACGTCGAAGCAACAATCCCCATGGCTTCCTTGCTCTTCCCAGCACCGCCAGCTTCAACCCAGCAAAACCCGAAATGCGCTCATCTCTCGCTCTCTCCTTCCTCTCCGAGACCCACTTCAGCTTCCCATCTGTGCTTCTTCTCGAACAGAGCCAAGGCCACGAACACCCTCAAATGCGACGCCTTTACGAGCGACATTGCCCAGCTGGTCGACCAGTCGCTGTCCCAGGTCCCGCTCTTCCAATCTGGGTACGAGCGAATTCTGGGCGCGGCCGAGGAACTGCCGGAGATGCAGAGATGGGGGGTCGTGATATTCGGGGGCTTACTTGGTTTTACCTGACGGCGAGGCCCGGGGTGTTGATCGGCGCCATCGATGCCTACGTTCTGGCTCCGCTGCAGGTGGGTCTGGACACCTTGAGCGGGAGGAGGAGGTTGAAGAGGAGTGACTTTCTGATTGGGGACAAATTGGGGGAGGGGTCTTTTGGGGTTGTGTACTTTGGGGTTGTCGTCCCCAAGAATGTGAACGTTGAGGAGAGAGTGGAAAAGAGAGGGCGTGGCAGGAGAGCTTTGAATTTGGACGAGAGGTTCAAGGAGAAGGTCATCTTGAAACAGGTAAGCCACAGACACCCAGAAACATAAATCATCAAATAATGCCTTTTGTGCCTCCAGTTTTCGCTCGATGTGTTGAATGAAAGACAGAGATGTTGTAGCTCAAAAAAGGACTAAGCTTGGTGTCCTGCGTATGTTTTCGCAATTTGAAGCAGAGGGTGAATTTTTAATGGGTTTGTGTTGGTTTTATGTGAAGATGTTTGGTAATGTCGAGAAAGATAATCTTTTTGTTGGTTGCCTCGATGAGAATGTTCAGGTTAAGGTTGGAGTACAAGGCGCAGAAGAATGTGGGGATTTTGAGGAGTGGTTCAATTACAGGCTGTCCCGGGCAGCGCCTGAGACCTGTGCTGAGTTTTTAGGGAGTTTTGTTGCTGATAAGACGAATTCGCGATACACCAAGGGCGAGAAATGGCTGGTTTGGAAATTTGAGGTAATTATTTCTCAGGATAAGCGCTAACTTTAATTAAACATTATGTCAAGATCCTCTGCTATATCTTCATTGGATCACTCGTGATTTGGCTGGAAGAGTTGTCTCTCTTTCAATTATGCTCACCTTTCAAGTGCACAAAGAGATTGTAATCTACTATCACTGCGACTTACTGACGAAGGTCAGATACTTGCCATTGTATTGTGTCCTCATGCTGACCAGGTAATTGTGTTTCTTGCAATAGGGAGATCTAGACCTTGCCGATTACATGAAGGGTCGCAGCTTCCCTTTGAATCTAGAGTCCATAATGTTTGGCAAAGTCTTGCAAGGGGTAGACTCCGTTAAGCGGAATGCATTGATCATTAAGCAAGTGATGCGGCAGATTATAACTTCGCTGAAGAAGATTCACGATACTGGCATTGTCCATCGGGATGTAAAGCCAGCCAATTTGGTTGTGACAAAGAAAGGGCAGATTAAGCTCATTGATTTTGGGGCAGCCACAGACCTTCGTATTGGCAAGAACTATGTGCCAAATCGCGGGTTGCTTGATCCTGATTATTGTCCCCCTGAACTTTATGTACTTCCGGAGGAAACTCCAAGTCCACCTCCAGAGCCAGTTGCTGCCTTTCTTTCCCCCATCCTGTGGCAGGTAACTGCTGTTCTGCTGAGTAGGTTATGACTTGTCGTGTATCAAATGAAAGAGAAAGGTGTTTGTTATCATCTTTCTAGTTCATCAACTATGCTTTCAGCTTTCTGGACAAGACTTCCATCGGTTAATTTGAAATATTTTACATTGAATAATCCTAATGAATTAGAATGGGATTTGTTTCAGTCTAAAAGGAAATTCCTACAACAAAGGAAACATTGAGAGCATAAATCTTATTTTTACGTCAATTTTTTTTGTCATAGCTAGTTTTCTTCATTTGTTAACTAGATGGGGAGTACCAATTCATTCCTTTGGAGCTTCGATGGGGCAAGAAGATATTAAGTATTTTATGCTTGGATATGTTCTGATTGCGAGCTCAGATGAGCCCGAAATATCGACCATTTGACATTTGAAATGCTAAATTACGGTTTGTACTGTATCTGCAGCTGAACAGTCCTGATCTGTTTGACATGTACTCTGCTGGAATTGTTCTCCTGCAAATGGCGATTCCAACCTTGAGGTCCTCCTCAGGCCTGAAAAATTTCAATTCTGAAATCAAGGCAGTTAAATATGACTTGAATAAATGGAAAGACTACACGAGATTGAGGCCCGACTTGACAATTCTTGAGCTTGACTCGGGAAGAGGGTGGGACCTGGCCACTAAGCTCATCTCAGAGAGAGGTTTCCTGAGAAGGGGAAGATTATCGGCCGCAGCCGCCCTCAGGCATCCTTATTTTTTATTAGGAGGCGACCAAGCGGCTGCGGTTCTTTCAAAACTGAGCTTGAGAAAATAGGAAGTTGGCAAATGATGTAAGTGCAAGCATCGCCACTCATTCATTGGCCATTGTTTTGCGTTCAATACTACATTAAATTCTCTTTCCTGCTTATCATGTACAGATGTTGTAAAAGGAATACTGGTCCAGTCTTCTTCTACTCGCTGCCTGTACCTGTTGGCTCTCTGCATGTCTCTGATATCGGCTCGGCTCTCCGGTCTTGTCATCACGAATCTTAAGAAATCGAGTTCAACGTTCGGGTAAGGCAGTGTTGCAGGAATCATGCTAATGACATGGGCCAAACTCACTGTCCTCTGTACGATAAGGTCGTGTGGGTCGGATGTTTTTCCTCCGGCGTGCGGCAGTCGAGCTACTCGGTAGTTTTTTCTGTTTGCTTGAAAAGGAGTTCGGATAGTGTCGCCACGAATTGTAGAGGAACCCTCTTTCAAGACCACCGTGCCGATAGCATGTTTCCTCGGACTGAGACTGAGACTGAGACTGCTGCAGATCTCCGTTAGACAGTGAATCTTGTCACCACGCCGTGCTTGAAAACGGATCCGGACAAACCGGTTCCATGTCGAATTCGGTGAACTAAATAAAGAGAAATGCATCTCCGGTGCAGCTTCTTTATACCACCGAATCAATGTTTGCAAAGGATGTCTTTTTACTCTCGTCTGTCAGTGGAAACCTGGTGACTCTCGGGCCATCTTATCATGTACAATAGCAAGCGTAATATCATTATGAACATTAATTACGCTCGTACAATATAATGTCTCTTCAAGGAAATGACTTTTCTGTCGTTCTCTTTAATTTATTCTTCTCATCAGAAAAATTTTCCCGGAAAACTAAAACTGCAAAAGCGTCGAAGATGAGAAAATTACTCTTCATTCATTCTTCAAAATGAAGGAAATCGTTCATCACCTAGAAAATATTACTTCGATTATTTTCTCCGTGAAGCGCCGACACAGTGACACGTGGATATTATCTTCTCGGCTTCTCTCTCTCTCTCTCTCTCTACATTGCAGCGGTACACGCCGACCAGTGACGATGATGTCCCGCCGCATTCGTTGAGGTTCGAGCGCTCGGCGTTCCACCATGTGCGACTGCGTCCCGTCACCTCCTCCTCCTCCGCCGTCGCTCCTCCCCAGGAGCCGCAAGCCAGCCTCGACCGCCTCCTTCCCGACGGCGAGGGCCGGGCTGTTCGCGACCCGCCGTTCTCTTACCTTCAGAAACCCGCCGTACGCCGGGCATCCGGCGGCCAAGTCGGCCGGCGGGGCCCCCGGGAGGGGCGCGGACTTCGGTTCCCGGGACCGCGAGTTTTACGGCCGACTAGGGCTCAAGGACGACGGGCAGGAGCGGTTTGAGCTGGAGACGGACCGAGGCGGCGGCGCGGGATCGAAGGAGGGAAGTGGGAGCGGCGGGAGTGATGCGGCGGAAGGCGGAAACTTGGGCGCCGACATGCCGGCGCGGTCCGGTGTGGAAGAGGAGGAGGTGCTCCTAAGCGGCGACGGCGGCGATGCCGGCGTCGCGTTGAGGAGCGAAGAGGAATCGGAGAGTAAATTGAGGGTGAGGGGTGGGCGACAGGTGATGAGGCGATCGAGCATGGTGGCGAAGCAAGTGATCAGCATCGAATCTGCTCTTGGCTTGGGGTTCGTCTCTCAGCTCTGGGTGGATACCGCCTCGGTAAGTGACGGAATTCTTCTTCTTGGTTGTTGCAGTTTTTCTGTTGTCTGTTGCGGGAAGCAAAATCTCTCGTGCCTGCAGAAGATTATCCATTGAAAAATCTTCGTGGGTTGTGCTGTAGCAGGTGACTTTGAACGGTAACGAAGGCTTAAAAGTGTTGTCCTTATAACAACTCCTGGAGTTTACTAGTATTCGTCTTGGTTCTTGTAGTTTTCTGTTGTCTGTTGTGGGAAGCAAAATCTCTGTGCCTGCAGAAGATTATCCAATGAAAAATCTAGACGGGTTGTGCTACAGTCGGTGACTATGAATGTTAATGAAGGCTTAAAAGTGTTGTCTTTATATACCAACTCCTGGAGTTTACTAGTATTCATCTTGGTTCTTGTAGTTTTTCTGTTATCTGTTGTGGGAAGCAAAATCTCTCGTGCCTGCAGAAGATTATCCATTGAAAAATCTAGGTGGTTTGTGCTTTAGCATGTGACTGTGAATTGTAAGGAGGCTTAAAAGTGTGGTCTTTATATACCAACTACTGGAGTTTACTGGTATTCAATTTGAGTCAATCAGAGTGAACCACTTCAACAAAAAGCTAACAAGACAGATAATAGTAAATGTCATGTTTTTTTTTTTTGGTGAGTCTGTGCATTTATTTATTTTTTGCACTTGGTATCTTATTTGTAGTTATCTAAATTTATTCAATAGTTGGAGGAATATAGAGATGTACATAAGTGAACGCATTTGCTTTCACACTTGATTGTACTACTTAATCAGCCTTCAAGTCAAGTTTGCCTTGTGAATCACTTAATAATGCAGTATCCATTGGAAAACCAGTGATTAAGGGAAGAATCAGGTCCATTTGCAGTCTTGATTATTCTCATATGCTATAAGGACACATTACATCGCTTATGGGAATTGGAGATTGTCATCTTTAATATGAGATTTTTCTTTGGACTAGTGGAACGTCGTGATTGTGGAAGTGAGGCCGAATTTGCTTTCTGGTGATTCAGAGAGATTTCTTCTTGAAGATGTCTGCCAGGTGCTTTTTTGTTTTTCACTTTTTCTTTACTGAGTAACCTTGCATTTCCCTTTTGTCTGCAAATCATTATGGTGGATGCATTTACTCTGTGAAATAGTGAGATGTTCGTTGTTATTTGTTGTGATGTATATCATTCACAAATTTAAGGTTCCACCACTTTGCTTAGCAGTTATCCAGAGTCGTTGCTTGGTAGTTATTTGGAGTAAATTTGACTATGAACATACTTGATATATTGGTCAGTGAGTCTGAGCGTTCGATATATTATGGCCCTCAAGTTCTCGCTTGAGTAGTTTTTTTGATGGTTAATATCGCCCAAAGTTTTGTGGCAGGTAGGTGATGTTGTGCTTGTTGAGAATGAGAGGGTAATGGAGAATGAGTTGAAAATGGTGGGGCTGGAGACATTGGTATGTTTCTGTACACTAGAGTTTCTTTTTCTCTTGATTTTCAAATTATTTATCTGCGTAAGTAGTGCTCAACTTGTTATGGAACTTGTCTAAGGAAGGTCTGAATGAGGTTTGACGACGTGTTGGGTTAGATTCTCCTTGTAAAATTGACATGTTCCAGAGAAAGGTGCACAAAACATAGTCGATCAACTCATCACGTGCACATATAAAAAGGATGGTGGAGTTTTGGTTGGCTATTGACAAGCGTGCAATATTAAGGGAACGTGAATTCTGTACCCAAAAACTGTTATTTTTCTGCATCAGTTGCTTGCTTGTTTCAGGAGCTTATGCATAAGTTTGCTATTAAGAGCTTTCTATTTCTGTTAGGTAGGGTATGAAGTTGTAACTCCTGGCAGAAGAAGTATTGGCAAGGTATAATGATAATTTGCACTATTTATATCTTTTTTATAGCTATGTTTGCAGGAGCTACAGCATGTCATCATAAGTGTTATCTTTCTTAAGTAACTTCCTTTTGGTATTTGCTAGGTCAGAGGTTACACATTTAATGTTAATTCAGGGGCTCTCGAGTCCCTCGAGCTTGATTCATTCGGTATCTCAATCATTCCATCAAGTTTGGTATGTGAAGCATTCCTTTTGATCTTGCAAACTGAGTGTTCTACGTGTGCCTGGGCCCCTGTGCGTGCATGCGTGCGTGTGGGGTCTTGATGGGTATTTTTATGGAATATGTGTCAACTTCAAAATTCAAGTTTGTATATGCCTGCTGTCGTTTCAGGTGAGTACTTATGCTTTGTTTGTTGAGGATGTGCTAGAAGTTGCATCGGATAAAGTGTTCGTGCATGAAGCTGCAGCAGCACGCTTACAGAGGCTAACAAAGGTACGTCAGAGTGACAAAAACCAATCTTCATGGTCTCTAGAGCATCTCTGACATCAACCTTTTAACTTGCTTTTTGGTCCATTTCCCCTTTGTTTCAATCTTATGCACATTCCCCCTACTTAGCAACTTTCATCTCATGTGCCAGGGTTGGTGGGGTGCCCAGAACGTTGGGAAATCCTTCAACGAAGTGGAAGAATATTATGATCTTGAAGAAGATAGATTAGCTAATGATCGCCGCACAAGAAGAGAATTCCGGCGCAGGAGATCCCATCCTAAATCGAGGGAAAATCAGGACGACTTGGACCTTCCAATGGACTTTTTATGATCCCTGAGCATACGCACTATCCCGGCATTTAGCGTACAACCATTACTCTGTGGAGGACCTTCCAGTCGAAGTCCATAAAAGGGCTCTTTGGTGATGCTCGTTACCTGTCGATCAGCTCGAAAGAGCCCACAAGAGTCTTTTCTGTCAAGTACTATAGTGATTTTGACGGAGCATTCGACAGATCTCGAGGAATGACAGCTGCAATTCGATGCAGGTTTGGATGAGCAAAAGGAGGCCAAAAGAGTAGGCGATTAAAGATTGACTTGGTAGCTTTTTCCAATCTTTGCTCCAATGCGTTAAGGATTCTTAATGATTTGAGCCATGTATAAAGCCTTGTATTGTGCCAATACCATGAGGTCTTATGGGCCCTGCACTATTGCATTCCTTGGAGCACTGTGAATAATTCCATATTGTTGCTAATTGTTGTCGTAACAGCCACATTGCGCATCTCGTGAAGCAACTCAAGGCGGCGTATGTTTCAAGAACAATTTCATGATTAAAGAAAATAATTTTTTTTCGAAATAATTTTTCAAGAGAATGTCCATTTTCAAGTTAGGAAATTTATTTTTTTAACTTTGAGTATACATGTTTCTTTGACCATAATCATTTTTAGCCAACTAAACAAAAGAAATTTCAGAAAACTAGTTGGCAGTGAATATTTTTACTTGAGTAAAAGCAAAAAAGAGCAATTATTCGATTGGCTGCGTTGCCTAGAAAAATAAAAAAAGGTAACCAGTTATTGAGCTTAAGGAGTATTTAAGGATGTCTGCAGAACTCTTCCAATATTCTATCTAATTTTTATTGCTTTTGAATTTTGGAGGTTTACTTGAAGTGACTTTTACTTTTTTCGCTATGAGATTTTTATTTCAAATCTCGTGACTTTAATCTATAATATTATTGGACGAAAATCAGCTGAACCTTTTTCACCTTTTTATATATATACTGATATGGTGAAATATAAGGCGGTTTTTATTTGTCTCTCCAAATAAACTCAAGTAAGACATAGACTTTCATTCTTAACATTTTATTATAATTTACCGACCAAAAAAATAAAACATTTTATTATTATTTCTTTGTCGAAGTATAAGGTGCTCGAATAAATTGATTTAGTGCATCTCTCTCTCTCTCTCTCTCTCTCTCTCTCTCTACCATTCAAATTCTCCGGCCACCGAACCGCGAGAACAGAACTCGAGCGACCGATCGCCAAGCAGACCGGTTCTTCAACCTCTCGGCGGTTCGCACGAGCCCCCTCGCCGGCCGTCGGCCGTCGCGAGCCGACCGCGCGGTGTCTTCTCCTCGTCGTCGGCGGCGGCTCTCTGTTTCGGGTAAGCAGCCTTTGCCTTTCTTCAGCGGTGATCGGGTAGCTATACATCTCAAATTCCACGCAGCTACCCCTCGCAAAAGCCCTAGCGCGCCCTTGAGCTCGAGCCCACCTCTCGGCCTCCGAGTTCCGGGCGGGCGGGCGGCGGTGCGGCCGATGCTCTCTTCGCTTTAGCCGATTCCCGGTCTCGCGCGTGCGCTTCGTCTAGCGCGTGTTCGAGGACTTTTTGGAAGTACCCTCTTCTGATTCTTTCTGCAACGTCTAAATGCGGTTCTCGGGAGTTGACTGGGGAGCGGGAAAGGAATTGACTTGATCGTTTTCGGGGGAGCTGAGTTTGATCGGGCTGTTGAAGAGGGATTGCGGAAGTTTTGCTTCGCGCGGGCGTTGCGATTGGGGAAGGATTACTGTTAGTTAGCTAGCGTGTGTGTGGGATTTGAATGAGAAAAGATGGTAAACGTGGCCCGCCGTGATGGGTGGCGTCAATTTACACGCCATGTTCGCTTTGCTGCACCGTAAAGCAGGGAGCGGCAGTGGCATTTGCTGGCAGTGAAGTTTCAGGATTGTTTGTTTGAGAATGTGAAAGGGTTGATAGGTGTCTGCTCTTACTTTTACTGGATGAGACCTTTGCCGGTTGAGTGAGATGGGTTTACATCCGCTTGATTGCGGGTACGGGTTTATCGCGAATTCATGATACTTCAATTTAAGATTCAAATCGCATAATCATGAAATCGGCACTAAAGTGTGCAGTTCGTATCGAGAATCTCATGTAGTTATGATCACTAGGCCAGAGTATTTTTCCTTTGTGGAATGAGGAACTCAGAGACCCGGTGCTGCTTTGAGGTGTCAATAGTTCTCTGCAAGCCTTTTCTGAGAGTTAGTTTTCTAGTATTGTGCTAAGAAAAGGCACTGTTTTCCTTATGTGTCGCGGTTGGACTTTGCTTGCGTAAACATGTTGATTATTTTGACTGATTTGGGGGGCAACCTTTTACAGATTGTTTCTGATGATGTTCCTGCTTTTCCTTTTCAATCAGTAGGTATAAATGGCATCGGCAGAAACTTCAGGTACTGAAAGAGGGCTGTTACCAACCAATGGTGCTCCAAGGAAGCCGCGGATATTGCTGGCCGCTAGTGGAAGCGTGGCTGCAATCAAGTTTGCGAACCTGTGTCATTGTTTCTCTGAGTGGGCCGAAGTGAAAGCAGTTGCCACTAAGGCTTCTTTACATTTCATCGATAGAGCATCACTGCCCAGGGATGTAGTCCTTTACACTGACGAGGACGAATGGTCAAGTTGGAGTAAAATAGGGGACAGCGTCCTTCACATTGAGCTGCGCCGATGGGCTGATATCATGATCATTGCTCCACTATCAGTGAATACGCTGGGCAAGGTAAAGCATATGAGCAATCAGGATATTCTTCTTGTTGTTTGTACTGGATACTTGGGTCATTGAGTCCTTCGCATTGAGTCATTTCTTGGTTATTGTCTGAAGTTATATACTTCATTGTATCTTTATGTCATCTGGAGACAGCAGAAATCTCTTTCCTATAAAAAGATTTTGATGTGTGCTCGTCACAGACTTGCATAGTAGTCATTTAGTTTCTCTTTGTTCATTTAATTGTCTTTCCTTTGGTTATGGAGAAAGAGTTTGATTTGTTAGTTCTCTGTGCTGTCTCATTGTAGATTGCAGGAGGCTTGTGTGACAATCTGCTAACATGCATCGTTCGAGCATGGGACTACACCAAGCCCCTGTTTGTCGCACCAGCTATGAACACTTTCATGTGGAACAACCCCTTCACAGAGCGGCACCTTATGACAGTTGATGAGCTTGGAATTTCTCTGATTCCTCCTGTATCAAAGAGGCTGGCTTGTGGTGACTACGGAAATGGGGCAATGGCCGAACCTTCGCACATCTACTCAACCGTGAGACTTTTCTATGAGTCTCGAGTTCAGGCAGGTGGCAGTAACTTTTAGAAAGCATGTGTATGTTTTAAGAGGTGACGGGGACACTCACCTAATCCGGCAGGCATTATCACACTTTCTTTTTGACATATGTTCAACTAGCAGGATAACGCTGATTCAGGACTGAGGTTTATCTGATCACTGGGCCAAATTTTCAGTTTGGTTATCTAATTTTACTAATCACCTATGTAACTCAAGCATCTGTTGTATAAACCCTGAGTTGGTTTGGCATCATTGGCTGCTGCTCTTGGTAATCCGACTGAAGTTCAACTTCCCAAACTTTTGCTGATCTCTCCATCTATATATGCACTGTGCACACAATGGGTTTAACTCCATACTTTTCAGCTTTCCTTTGCTGTTTTGCGATCTCCATCTTCGACTCAAATAAGAAAAGAGTATTCATTGTCATGACTGCTCGATAGATTAACATGTCTTTGAGAACAACTCTGGTTACAACAATATGAAACTTCTGACTCCAGCGCCCCGCTACATCTGTTGTGGAAATTTCTTTTAGATTCACCAGCCTGTAAGTTGCCTACGTTCTAATTTACTTGCTGTTCTGATAAGCTCCTTGGTTTCTTTTGTACACTTCAGCATTCCTCTACTTCATGTTAATTTACCAAAGGTCTGACCACTTTCTCAGAAAACATGTCTGTAAATGTATGGCGGAAAATGTTAGACTGGGTTGATCATCCTAAACAGGACAGGCCATACAATGCAACCATGTTAAGCTCCTTGGTTTCTCTTGTCCACTTCAGCATTCCTCTAATTTACCAAAGGTCTGACCACTTTCTCAAAAAAACATGTCTGTAAATGTATGGCGGAAAATGTTGGACTGGGTTGATCGTCCTAAACAGGACAGGTCATCCAATCTTTCTTATGTTGTCTGCCCCTGCAACCGTGTTAAGGGCTTGGCATCCTACGAACGCGATCAATCTCACTTTGTAAAGTTATGCAACTCTGCATTAGTTATTTCTTCACTCGGAATTTTTCGTGATCAAATGTAAGTTTGGTCACCTTTGCGATGGTAACTTTCCTTTAAGGTTAGTAAAGTTTTTAAAGCAGATCCGATTTGTTCATGATTTTTCCTTTTTATCAAGTGCAAGTTTGATCACCTTCGCATCGGTAATTTCCCTTTTGATGTCAGCAGGTCACGAGAGAAAATCGATTTGCTTTTTTTTTTTTTTTTCCTTTTTAGCCAACAATCCACATTGATGGCGAGACTGGTCTTGTAAGAAGCACTTAAGTACCGCAACAGTATGTATTAAATATAGCTATCGTGTTGAGGGATATGTATGTGCTGGAAGTCCTTTTCAAGTATCTTATTTTAATTTGAGCGGCCTCGAATTTTCAAACATTAAAGTTTTACTGGTGATGAGCCTGTGCCCACGGCACGATGACACTAGTATCATACACAATTATTTTGTCCATTATTTTTCTAACACTAAAAGTTGTGCTCTGAACGATCTCTTAATAAACATTTGGAAAAGCGGATAAAATAAATATGCAATTCGTTTGTATTTTTATAGTTTGTCTGCTGTTGTTTGAAATTTTGCAACGATCTACCATTGACACATGTTTCATAAATGTATTAGCTAGATGAGTGAATAATAATATACACTGAACGCAATATTTTTTATAAAAGAAATATATTGAACAAAACTTTATACTTGTTGTGATATAAAAAGTTCTAGATACTACTTATATAAATCAATAACTTCCATACCGGATGAAACTAGCTAAGAATTGGAAAAAAAAAAAATCTTGTAAGTTTGGAAATATATAGATGACTTTAAAGATACCAACATTGGATCAATCTAGACAATTTTTTTGTTTTGGCCAAAAATCTAGACGATTTTGAAACCAATCCAATTGCTATGGAAATGCTTTGCAATTTCACATCAAGAGTTTAATAATAAATTACACGGTCAATGAAAATTACATCAAACGCAAAATATATATTATGTTCTTATACGAAGTCTATTAAAGGAAATCAAGTATGTATAATTTGTGCCCGATTCTTATATGGGATGTTATAACAGATAGTGTTTGTTATGTCAATTGTCAAGTATATTTAAAAAAAAGAATTTACTTTTAGGCAATTGCATTGAAATAAGAAAAAACTCCAATAGATTAGAAGAAAGCTAATCTCCCTCTTGTGTAGTACTTTGCCAATTTCACGTCAAGAGTTGATAATAAATCACACGGTGTATGAAAATTACATCCAGCACAAAATATATATTATGTACTTATACAGAGTCTATTAAATCGAATTAAGTACATAGATTTTGTGCCCGATTCTCTTATGGTATGTTATAACGCATAGTATTTGTCATGTCAATCATTTCTTGCCAAGTATATTTAAAAAAAAGGATTTACTTTTAGGCAATTGCATCGAAATAATAAAAAACTCCAATAGATTAGCTTGGAAGGAAGCTAATACGTGCAATACTTTGCCAATTTCACATCAAGAGTTAATAATAAATCACATGGTGGATGAAAATTACATCAAGCACAAAATATATATTATGTACTTATACGAAGTCTATTAAAGGGAATCAAGTACATAGATTTTGTGCTCGATTCTCATGTGGTACGTTTTAACGCATAGTGTTTGTCATGTGAATTATTTTGGCATTGAAATAAGAGAAAACTCCAATGGATTATTAGCTTGGAAGGAAGCTAATGTCCCTAGCGTGCGGTCAACCGGCTGTCCATTTACCCATTTTGAAATACAGAGATGAGCGGAAGTGTACAGTCTTCATCGCACCTTTTTCGGAAGGCGCATTATTCAATCAGCCGGCACTATTGGTTTTTTTTTTTTTTTTGAACTGAGCTGGCACTATTGGTTCAGCTGCACATATTTTATCAATTGAATTTATCAAATTACTTTTTGCTAAAATTCGCTAATATGAATGTCAATTATCTTATGTCATAAGATTCCATTGACGTGAATAATTTTTAATAATTTCTAAATATTTTATTCTTTTGCTTTTTTTTTTTCCTCCTTTATTCTTCTCTTTGTCAATAGCCAGTTAGCCTCGCCTTTGCCATAGGCAAGACCCAATTGGGTGAGAACTTCCATCTCCAAATTTAGCCTAGGCGAGGCCGACCTTCCCAGGGCTCCCTCTCGCTCGGGCAGGCTGATGGCCGGCGATCACCTATGGCTAGTGGCTCACCAATGACAAAATTTATCTATAAGACTATCGATGTCTATATCAATAAATTATGATTAAAATAGGTTGGATAGACTTAATTAGTAAAATATAAAAAAAAATTAAGACTTAATTGATAAAATTGAAATATTCACGATTGAATTTATAAAAGTGCAATAGTCTTTGAGATTTCTTGAACAATTTTTCTCTTTAACCGAGATGCCTCGAAGAGTTTTGTGCAATGCTTAGGGTCCGTTGATAGGGCATATTGGTTTTTTTGTAAGTTGAAAATGGAAAGATTCACCTTTGCATTGAATTTTGGGTCATTCCGAATTCAATGAGATGAGATACGCTTTGATCTCGTGAGCTTGGAAGCTTAATCATGAGATGAAGAGAACCAGAAAAAGTGGCAGGGGATTCCGCAAATGTCACGTTTCTCAATAGCGATGGTGACGTTCCAAGGCCCCGACCGGTCCCTTTCCCTTTCCCTCGCCTTAAGCGACGTCGCCATCATCATTCTCTTTATCTAAAATAATTAAAACTCTAAAATAAAAACAAAATAAATAAAAAACATCTATTTCATTCAGATTCGTTAGATGGGACGTCGGGCATTTCCTGATTGATCTTACTTTTCCTCTATTTTTGGATCGCAATCTTCAATTTGCAAACCCAGTTGGTGACATTGCCAGGCCACCGATTATCGCCCCATGCTAAACTTTAATTTATTTGATCTGACCTCTTAACCTTTAATTTAATTTTAAATAGTTTAAGGACTTTATTGAATATTTATCAATAATTTATAAATTACATTGACTAAATTGAAAACTTATGGATAATATTGTCATTCTGCTAAAGTTCATGAATTATATTGCGTAAATTAGAAGTTTATAGATGATATATAGTCATTTGTGCTATTGTTCATTTTGAATCTTGACTTGCGAAATTTCATAAACCCGTGTTTTATGTGATTTAAATGATAATCATATGTTGTTTAAATAACGGATAAAGTGAGGGTTCAAAATGGCAATAAGACAGTCACAATCAAATCATGGATCTCTTACGGACTCTCAATTCATAATCAAGCCTTCATCTGCGTATCAAGAAAAGATGGGGCTACATAAATTCCTTCTGCGTCATTTTTGCTCGATTTAGTATCGATAAAAACTTATATAACATTGTATCCTTTTCGATTTATATGGAAATATAAATTATATGCAATCGTGACATTTGATTAAAATTGAAGCTACAATAGTCAAAGCTCCAGCTAAGATGATATGCCTGTTCAAACGAACTTTGCAAAATAAATTGAGGAAGCAAAGAACGTGCGTGCATATTTGCATCACGATTCGCATGAAAGATGACGAACTTAATGAACTTTGACCTGAATAAAAATTAACATTTCTGCGAATTAGCGTAAATGAAAGGCAAGGCCGGCGGATCCTCGATTACCAAAAAAAAGAAAAAAATATTTTTGCTAATTCTTTTTATAAGTTTACCATCGTTACGTAAATCTATCTAAATAAGGTACACGAGATAGATGTGAAAATAATTTAATTTATTCTTGTATGGCATAACCAATAGCATCGAATTATATGCAAATTGAGATTTTATACATTTGATATCTTACTAACTTTGGTTTCCAACGGATTAGTACCGATAGATTTTGACCCAAAATTAGGTGATGAAAGTATATCGTGACCGTCATGACCATTTTTTTTTCCTTTCTTTAAGTATGGTACTTGTCGGGTTGTCTCCATATAACCAAAAATATAGAGAGGCAGGAGGACGAAATAAATAACTCCTGAAAAATACTAAATGAATTTTTAGTACCCTCATGACCATTTTTTTTTTTTTTTTAAATAATGGACACACCAACAATCTACTAGAAATCCAAAATTAACCAATTTAGTCACGAAATACCCACATTTATCCAGATAAAATAGTTTTATTGGCACTTTCTAATATTAAATTCAACGCAATCAAGTAACATGTTTAATGTTTGAGGATCGGATTGTACGGATTAAAAATTCAACCGCCCAACTACATAATGGATGATACTAAATAATTCCTTTCAAAGATGGTGAGCAATTTTTGTATATCGATTATTCAACTTGAACGAGAATATAGTAAGTGAAATTTGAGGTTTTAATCACTAGTATACAGAGCTTTACTCAACATTTTTACAAATCAAGCGACATGTGGAATCAATAGCTATCCAAATGTAAATAATTAGCGTGGAGGATGAAATTCCATTTATGAACTGCTATAACATCGTTCTAATTATTATTATTATCATTATTGTTGTTGTTATTATTATGGTCTCTTTGTTTTTTTTTGGGTCGGTGTATTATGGTGTCTTGAAATTATAGGTTTATATGCACAACGTTATTTTGGTTGTCGTTGAATATAAAAGGGAGGGAATAATTCGGAGTTGTGCGGGCAAAGAAGAGCCAAAATCGATGGTACACCGCTCGTCCTCTTCTCTGTCTTCCTCCGTCGGTCACGCCTTTGGCGACACCCATCGGCACAGACGCCACCACCACCTCTCTCTCTCTCTCTCTCTCTCTCTCTCTTCTTTCTCTCTCTTCTGCGTCTGCGTCTGCGTCTCTGCCTGGAGCCCTAAGCCCTAGCTCCACCCTCCATTCCCCCGTCGCATCGTCGAGCGCGCGCAGATTGGATTGGATTGGATTGGAAGGCCGATCTGGTGTTCCCTAATGATTCAGGTGCAGTAATCGCCGCCCCCTGCTGCTCTGCTCTGCCCCCGTCGGAAAGGAAAGGAAGAAGAGATCTGTGCCCGGAAGTGCCTCCAGATCTGCGCGATCTGCGATCTGCTCTGCTCTGGTGTCTCTCTGCTGCTGCTGCCTGCGCCTTTCCTGACGTTTCCGCCATGATTTCGCATTCAGCGCATTGATTGAATCGGGGGTTTGCGATTCACCGAACGAGGCACGAGGCTCTCCGTCGTCAGCTGCTGGTGGCCCCCCCCCGCGCGTCGGTCCGTTTCGCGGTTCCCCCGAGGCGATAGAGCTTTCCTCGATCCCGCTGAGGTTCGTGTTTCGTAATTGCGTTTCCCTTGCCGGACCATCATTAGCTCCCGGATTTTCTGAAGCTTGGTTGGATCGCGGGCTTTAGTTTTTTTTTTTTGCCTTATCTTTTTTTTGGGGGGGGGGGGGAGCGCGTTGGGATTTTTTTTTTTTTTTTTGGCCGTCGGTTTTGGCTTGCGGTTTGCCGCCTTCGTATCCGTGTGAATTTTGTCGACATTCGATTGAATTGGGTGGCCTTTCTTTTTGGGATTTTTTTTTTTTTTTTGGTAATGGATTCTGCATTTGCAGGCCTCTGCCTGTAAATGATGAAACTCGGGAAGAGGCTCTTTTTGTCCGCGACCGAGCTTGTGATTTATCTCATTTAAAACGGAAAAGTTGAGGACTTTATCTGTTAGAAGCGTGCGGGAGCCTTCTTCCGGGTGTGCAATTTGGGCGATAATTGCTTTTGTCCTCAGCATCTGCTTGTCATCGGTTTTTGGCATTGCCCTTTTTCTTTCTTTTTTGTGGTTTGAATGGCGTGGGTGTGATGAATTATCAGATGTTGGGATGATCCTGATTGATTTGAGGAGAATGAGAGCGAGTTTAAATAATCGATCTTCATGTCTGTGAGCTGTGAATCCCGGATGTGTCGGTATGACTTTGGTTTCTCTGCGGATGGAAATGCTCTGCAATGTGGTGCTTGACCCTTCTTTTTTCCTGAATTTTTAGGAATCCAGCCGTCCATGCGTCCGGTTCTCCAATGTGGTCGTTGGAGGATTGTTATTTATGACTTCTGGCCTGCCGTTGCTGTCATCTTCAGATCCGCCACCGTTGAAGCTTAATAAGAACGCGGGCTCTTTTGGATGTCTCTGCCGGGATGCTTCGTTCACGTCGTCTACTCTCGATGACAAACAGAGCAATTTGACAAGCGAAGAAGGAGACTCATCTCCTTCGGACATCTTTCCTGATAAACCACTTGCACCAGCCTATCGACCTGCACTGAAGAAGCAGTTCTATTCAGCTGACTTGCGCTATCATCAGCGGTTTCCATTGGAATGCCCCACGCCGGTGAGGAAACGGCAGGTAGCGTGGGGTTCAATGGACCTGCCCAGATCTAACAACAGCAGCTTCGCCCCTTTAGAAATTTCCAGGGCCTCCTCGGTGGGTCAGAACAAGAAGTCCGAAAGAGTACGGCACAAAAGCTCGCAGTTTGAAGAGAACCTGTTTCATGAAGAGAATCCCAGATTGATATATATCGATGATCCAAGGAAGACAAATGAAAACTATGAGTTCTCTGACAATGAAATCCGAACTAGCAGATATACCATTATCACTTTTTTGCCTAAGAATCTCTTCATTCAATTCCATCGCGTTGCTTACCTGTATTTCCTCGCCATTGCTGCTCTCAATCAACTCCCTCCACTTGCAGTCTTCGGGAGAACGGTGTCTCTTTTCCCCCTTCTCTTTGTGCTTTCTGTCACGGCTGTTAAGGATGGCTATGAGGACTGGCGAAGGCACAGGTCAGACCGGAAAGAGAATAATCGGGAAGCACTAGTGCGTCAAGGAGGTCAGTTTCATTTGAAGAGATGGAAAAATATACAAGCTGGCGAGGTGGTGAAAATTTGTTCGGATGAAACAATTCCATGTGACATGGTTTTGCTGCGAACAAGTGACCCTAGTGGGCTTGCGTACATTCAGACAATGAATTTGGATGGCGAGTCCAACCTGAAGACGAGATATGCAAGGCAGGAAACTGCTTCAGATGAGTTTGAAGGTTGCGAGATCTCTGGAGTGATCACTTGCGAGCAACCAAACAGAAATATCTATGAATTCACAGCTAACATGGACTTTAATGGGCATAAATTTTCTCTCAGCCAGTCTAACATTGTTTTGCGAGGTTGTCAGTTGAAGAACACGGAGTGGGTGATTGGTGTTGTCGTGTACACTGGACAGGAAACAAAGGCGATGCTAAACAGTGCAGCATCCCCTTCCAAGAGGAGCAAACTAGAAAGTTACATGAACAGGGAAACCATGTGGCTGTCGATTTTTCTTTTCATCATGTGTGTGGTTGTGGCACTTGGAATGGGGTTATGGCTAGTACGTCACAAGTATCGGCTTGATACTTTGCCGTTCTACAGAAAGAGATATTTCACAGTGGGAAAAAAAGAGGGGAAGACATACAAGTATTATGGAATTCCCATGGAGACTTTCTTCTCATTCCTCAGTTCTATCATAGTTTTTCAGATAATGATTCCAATATCTCTTTATATTACGATGGAATTGGTTCGAATAGGACAGTCCTATTTCATGATTGGAGACAATCATATGTATGACAGTAGTTCTGGATCAAGGTTCCAGTGTAGATCATTGAACATAAATGAAGATTTGGGCCAGATACGCTATATCTTCTCTGACAAAACTGGCACCTTAACTGAAAACAAGATGGAATTCCGCAAAGCAAGTGTCTGTGGTAAGAGCTATGGGAGTTCTTTGCCATGGCTGGAGACCGGCATTACAGGTAATAGATTCTGCTTCTTCTACTCTGCAGATGATGATTGCGGTGTTTCTTTTCCGATTGCATTTTGAACTTAATTGTTTATGTATTTATGCTTCTATTTTATCCTCTATGTCAAGTTATCAGATCTGCTGCTTCTAGGTTCATGTATACATTTGGAACCAAAATGTATAGGATAAACGCTTTCATACATCTAGAAGGAAAAACTCCTACTTGTTGACTATGAGATGCAAATTCACTACAGGACAAGGGTTGAAATTTCTTATATGGGCTTGATTGTAACTTGAGGACAAAGAATCATAATTTTGTACTCACTAATAAAGATAATATCTGTCGTGGCACTATTTGATGTTGTCTTAATGGATTGTTATGTTGGAGCTCTAATTATCTGCAATTCCTTTTCTTTATATTGCTCCAAACACTACCGTAAGAGACCAGATGATTAGTCTCAACCTTCCTTTTTTGGCTCAAAGAATCAAAGACATCTATATGTGCATTTGTTTTAAAGTTTCAAAGGTGTTTCTTTCTGGTATATTTGCAGGTACTTTAATCTTTTGATCCATTGCGATCTGTTAGTATTTTAATTGCACAACATAGTGTTTACTTTTGTCTGAACATGTGCTTTGTATTTCACCATATTCTCGTTACAATGTTTTTTTCACATATATTTATCTAAGATTATGTTATGGTCTTCTCCAATATATTATCAATTTGGCTTGACTTTCTGTAGAGAGAAGTACAGGGACACAAAGGTGGAAGCTCAAGTCGGAAATTGCTGTTGATCCTGAACTTATGAAGTTATTGCACAAAGAAGTAATTGAAGGAGAAAGGCTTTGTGCACATGAGTTTTTCCTTACACTAGCTGCATGCAACACTGTGATCCCAATTCTACAAGATGACATGGTATCGATTGATTATCAGGGTGAATCTCCAGATGAGCAGGCATTAGTTGCTGCTGCATCTGCTTATGGATACACTCTTTTTGAGCGGACATCTGGGCATATTGTTATTGATGTGAATGGTGAGACACTAAGGTAGAGAACCCCTCTCTCTCTCTCACGGGTACACAGACACATGCTCACTGAGTGCTTAACCGGTCAGCAGGCTCTTTATGTGATTAGTAGTATAATGGAAATTTTTGGGTTTTGTTTGCTAGTAATTTTTTGCCATGAATTGAGATCTAGCATACAATTATTCTTACTTTGGCAGTTTCTTGTACACCTGTCAAATAGGTTGGATGTTTTGGGACTGCATGAGTTCGATAGCGTGCGCAAAAGGATGTCTGTTGTTATAAGGTTTCCCAATAATGCCGTGAAAGTTCTTGTGAAAGGAGCTGACACCTCTATGTTCAGTGTTATTTCGAAAGATACTGAAAGAGGTGATCATATATGGGAAGAAACTCAAAAACATCTGGTTGAGTATTCATCAGAAGGTCTACGTACACTTGTCGTTGCAGCAAGAGAACTTACTGTTGCAGAACTTGAGCTGTGGCAAATAAGGTATGAAGATGCCGGCACTTCCTTGACAGATAGAGCTGCAAAACTTCGTCAAACGGCTGCTCTCATTGAGTGTAATCTCAATCTTCTTGGTGCAACTGCAATTGAAGACAAGTTACAAGATGGAGTTCCTGAAACCATTGAGTCTCTCCGGCAGGCAGGAATCAAGGTCTGGGTTTTGACTGGAGATAAGCAGGAAACAGCGATTTCTATTGGGCTCTCTTGCAAGCTACTAACAGCGGACATGCAACAAATCATCATTAATGGCAACTCAGAGATTGAGTGCAGAAATCTTTTACTTGGTGCCAAAAACAAGTATGGAGTGAAATCATTGAATAGAAGAAATGAAGGTTTTGGAAGGGGAAATAATTCTGAAAATGGCTATCATGAGGTCTCTCTTCGTACAAAGTCTTCCCAGATGCCCCAGTGGACTGTTTTTAAAGAAGATGTGCCACTGGCACTCATTATTGACGGCAACAGTTTAGTTTACATTTTGGAGAAAGATTTGGAGTCAGAGGCATGTGTTTGCTTTTTATTTAGTATATGCTGCAATTCAATTTCTATGAAGGATCACTGTTAGTCCTACAGATTTTTTCTTACTTTTGAGTGTTTCAGATGTATTTGAGAATCACTTGCAGAAGTATCACTAATATTTTGTTTTTTCTACAGCTTTTTGAGCTGGCAACTTCTTGTAGTGTTGTCCTGTGCTGTCGTGTTGCACCCTTGCAAAAAGCTGGGATAGTTGACTTGATTAAGAGCAGGACCGACGATATGACACTGGCTATAGGTGATGGTAAGCTATCTTCTCCAAACTTCAGCTGGTAGCATGTGCATGCTGTTTGTGTCGATTGCTGTACTTCCTTAGTTCTCGATTCTCAGTCGTGTTAGGCCATTTGAGAAGCTAGTTGATGATTACAGTCAGACATGTGAAGTACAAAAGTTGGCATTAGCAACCTCATATATCTATGCTTGGTTTTGTCTAACTAATTGAGTTTTGATAGGGGCAAATGATGTATCCATGATCCAAATGGCTGATGTTGGTGTTGGAATATGCGGTCAGGAAGGGCGTCAAGCGGTCATGGCATCAGATTTTGCTATGGGGCAGTTTCGGTTTCTAAAAAGATTACTTCTAGTGCATGGTCACTGGAATTACCAGCGAATTGGTTATCTCGTTCTGTACAACTTCTACCGAAATGCTGTTTTCGTCTTGATGCTTTTCTGGTACGCCTTTTTGATTCATTTTGGGTGTCCAACTGTATTTACTTGATGATAGCTTTGACATATGTTTCAACTAGGACCTAAACAAATGCACGTGTTATGGGGGACCTAAAGTGGCACACTCGGTGTTCTGCCTCCCATTTCCCCTATTTTAACCATGAAACTTGAATATTTTCTAGACAGAATTCCTGGCAAATGCTTGTCTTTTTCTTTTTGAAATTTGTTTTTTTGCTGAAAAACATCTCTTAAGAGTGTTAGACAATGATTTTTTTGTAGATGGTTGCTTTTTCATATTTTTGGCTACATGCAATGCTTGGTTGTAAAACTGGAGAAAAGGTGGAAGTTTCATTTTATGCTACCCATTAATTTGTTTTACCATATGAGCTGTAAATCTGGCCAGGGTTCTTTTGAAAGCTTTTCTGCTGTTGAATTTTGAAAACTTAGTCAGCTCCCGTGTATGGCTGTGGTCCTAGCTTCCTCTTTTGTTCATTTCTTGCTGTGTTTGCAGGTATATTTTGTATACAGCCTTTTCAACTACTTCTGCCTTAACAGACTGGAGCAGTGTGTTCTATTCTGTTATATACACTTCAGTTCCAACGGTCATAGTTGGCATTTGGGACAAGGACTTGAGCCATAAGACACTTTTGCAGTATCCAAAACTTTATGGTGCTGGCCATAGACATGAGGCTTACAATTTGCATCTTTTCTGGATCACAATGATTGATACACTATGGCAGAGTCTTGTTTTGTTTTACATACCACTGTTCATATACAGTGAGGGCTCCATTGACATATGGAGCATGGGCAGCTTATGGACCATATCAGTTGTTGTTCTCGTCAACATTCACTTAGCAATGGACGTTCAGAGATGGGTATCGATCACACATATTGCTGTATGGGGATCGATCGTCATTACATATGCCTGTATGGTGGTCTTAGATTCCATTCCAGTCTTTCCGAATTACTGGTCAGTCTCATGCATTTGTGACTTAATATGGTATATTTATCTATATCTTTTAGCTGATTTTCTTAGTGCTTATTTTCAGGACCATCTATCATCTGGCAAAATCACCTTCATATTGGCTCACCATTTTGCTAATAATTGTAGTAGCATTACTCCCTCGTTTTCTTTTCAAAGTTGTGCGGCAAGCTTTTTGGCCTTCTGATATCCAAGTGGCTAGAGAGGCTGAGATCCTAAAGAAATGGCCTGATCATTTGGTTTCTAAAGAAAATCGAACTTCCACGTGACATGCACTACTTTTGGAGACAAAGCCAATTCAAGAGCTTCCCTTGTGCTGGTCTGTTGTACAGCTCTCTTGAAACACATTGAATAAAGCTACAGTAAGTATGCGTGACATTTCAAGCACTTATGTTTTTCTTCTTTTTCTTTGGTTGAGATGCTTAAGGATTTTTTAGAGATTGCCTGAGACTTCAAAATGAAATTGTGTTCATCTGTCTTTATGTTGAAAAGTTCAATCATTTGCCATGCTTTGTTAACAGTTCTTTTGCCATTTGCACTTCTCAGCTTCATTGAATCGGCTCATGGTATACAGAAAATGAAGACCTGCTTTTATAGCATAGAAGTGTGAAGTGCAGCACTGTTCTTGGCCAAATACGAAAGATATTTGACATTCGCTGGGAGAGCTGTTTGGCAGCGTGGAAAATGATTCAGGTCGGGGCTCTGGGGGAGTTTGGGGGGAGGTTGACAGAGTGGCTCAGGGATCCCGATTAATGTAACTTAAGATGTTGGTTGGGCCGTTTCGGTAGGAGGGAAATTTTAGGCCGAGTGTATCATGATGGTACTTGTTTAGGGCATTGAATACAAAGGAAGGAATACGAGAAAAGAGAGTACATAATAGTTTGTAAAGTAACCTGTCCAGTAACCAAAAAGGGAAAAAGGATTGAATCTTTGAGACTTCGAGAAATGTGGAAGCGTTCAGAGATGTTCTATTTAATCTCCTTCCTCTCGCCAATTTAACTATATTGCCTGAGGCCAGAGCCTATCCTACCTTATGAACAGGTAGTGCTACTTCCCACGTTGCCCGGTGGGAGTAGATATGCAAAAGCGGGTTCTCGTCTGATATATGCACGAAGCTGTAGGGTTTCTGATCTTAGGTTGCCTGATGAAGGCGGAGACTTCGAAACAAGTTCCCTGGGTACATGGTTTCTTTATTGTCCTCTTTGTTGGTTTGAAGGATGGATTTCGAAAGTCGAATGTGGTTTCTGTCAATTATCAGAATTGTGATGACATCTCACAAGGACGAATGACCAATCTATGAGTAGGTATAATGGCAACATAGTTGCCGACTATCTAGTCTAGCGAGCCATACAAATGAAAAGCTCAATTGTGAGTAAATTTGCGAGTGTTCACTCGATATTCTATTACGGTAAAAGAGGATAGAGGTGTGTAACTAATTGCTGACTCAATGGCCGCAATTGGATTATATAGTAGAGCGTCTGTCTCCCAAAATAGAGCGAGGCATGCAAATATTTTCTTAACCATATGCTTTTAGTATCGATCCGTTGCTAACTTTTGTTTATCTATCTCAATTATCAACATCTTGCTAAATTTGCTGATCGATCAGGTGCTCAATCCGGTAACAATTCCGGTCGATCTGGTCAGGAAAACTGTCCCTCAGACAATAGGGAACAGTCTATGAGCTAATTTGATTCTTGCATCCCAAATTCTGACATCCCTTCACCCCATACAAGTATGTATTAGGAAGAGTATGAGCTCTTGTAATTCTTCGTGGACAACTTCACTTGGTAAGCAATTCCCACAACGAAGAGTGTCTACTTCACCAGAGAGCTAATTCACTGTAAAATTACAAAAAAAAAAAAAAAAAAAAAAAAAAAAAAAAAAGAAGCTTTCTGAACCGAATTAAAAAAAAAAAAAAACAGAGGGACATGTGAGAAACTAACCCCCCTAAAATTGCAAATATAATGTGGTCCGAGACTTGAAGGAGTCCTTTAGTTGAGAAGGACCATAAACTTGGAAAGATCGTTGTGTTGACTACTCTTCTTCCGGTGGCAGCTAGGAAACTATAGTACTTCTGATGAAATCTTGGACTCATGCGAGGCCGTGTTCATAGACTCTCTCTCTCACTCATCACATGATGTACCAAAGTCATTTGGGATTGCCTTGGGATGGATACTGGACAATAAAAAAGACATTATTTTTTAAACTTGGTACGAGCCTAAAACTTAGAGCTGATGTTGTACTCATCAGCACTTGGTTGCATCTCCTCTCTACAATTCACATATATTTTCTCTCAAACCATTTCCCATATCATCCAACTTGTTCACGAGATCAACTTTCCTTATTCACATAACAGTATTTGATACATGATAAAAGTCGACAAACCCGATTTGCATAAACCTCCTCACTTTCGACCAAACTCCTCCCACCTGAGGATACAGCTTTTCTCAATTTAGGATGGACAAATCAATCACGCCCGCTTTCTAAGTAACCCCAAGTCCCAGCGTAAAAGAGAACTCCATAAATTCAAGGAATTACGAGGAACCATACGTTACCTAACCTGCCATTAAAATTGTAGACAAACCCTACTCCAACAGAGATATATTTTTGTGGGATCAATGTGTTTCTCGTGAGACCGTGTTTGGGCAACGCGGTACATCGAATCATAAACAAAGTCTAGGGTCTTTGACTATTCACTCCATCGAACATGGTGATGGGTCAATGGTCAGCCGCAGGTCTTGGGGGCAGGTAACGCCCCTCCATAATACCCACGTGGTCAAACGAACGTACACGTCCGTGGAAGAGCCCCCTTACGTTAAACTTTTTTCCAAGAAGGGTCCTGCGCAATTTAAGGTATAGTGCAGTGATTAACGTGGAATTGGCAACTCCAGTGTGAACGGTGCGGTCCTTCGTCTAACGAACGCACGAAAGGGATTCGATAAGAACGACTCTTTTTCAAGAGGTTTGAACTTTGAACTGGGAATTTGCACTGTAGCTTTCCATGTAACGACAGGTGGGTTCGGATATGAATTGGAGAACTCGTTTTCCCATTATCTGGTGATGCCTGTCCGTGGAGTCAAAGCAGGACGTATCCAACCACCGTTTTATATTGATTGGGTTTGACCAAATGGTGCGAGCTCCCGTTGTCACCGAGCTACACGAGGGCCCGTCTACTGGTCATTCGCTTCCGTCCGCGGGAGAAATAGCTCTCGACGGATATTGCTAAGCGAAGGTGGCTCTAGATCTCATGTGAGGGTAAAATTTGTGCTGATACCGAAATAAAGTTTGGATTTTTCCTTGTGCGATTGTATGGGTGTTTTGTGTAGATAGATAGGCACGTTGGTAAGATTGTTCAAAAATCTTAAATTTATCACGCTTTTGTTAATTTAGTTATAAACAATTTTATATTCTTCCAATTAAGTCGATCCGATTAATTTTAACCGGAAATTGTTAATGTAGACACTAACCGTTTTACGTGACATAGCCAATACCAATGGATAGTCGCTGCAGATGTGAAAAATTATTATGATTTTTTTTTTAATTTGAAATTTCTCTTTTCATCTTTTCTTTTTTTTCTTTTTTCTCTTCCAAAGCTTGACAAGGGTCGCTGGCCAAGCCTTGCCATTCATAGGCAAAGGCCGGCCACTAGGCGAGGGCCAAGACCCTCACCTGCAATCGGGAAGGGCTTCATAGCCTTCACCTATGGTCAACAAAGGTTGGTCTGCCCTCACGGACTTGATGAAAATGAAAAAGAAAGAAAGAAAAGCAATATATAATAAAAATAATGAAAAATTTATTTTTAAAAAATTTAAAGAAATTATCGACATCAATGCCAACTGTCCAATATGACACTACTAGCGTGCACATCAATAATTTCTAGTTAACATTAGTTGGATGAGCTTAATTTGTAAAATGTAAAAAAATTTAAGACTCAATTAGTAACATTAAAAAGTTTAAAATTAAATTGATGAAAAAATAATAAGTTCAAGTTTTTTTGAACAATTTTTTGTTGGCACGCATCTCATTTATCACAGACAAAAAATCAATCCCACATAGAGGCCCACCCTATCATGTCGGTGTGATGTCTAGTCAATCAAATCACAGGGAAAATAGTAACAAATGCCTCATTATACGAACTACCGAGAAGATCATAGCGGAGAAATTCAGATCTAAGTTGGACCAATCCCCATGTCTTACTTTCCTAGAAAGTTCGGACCTTAGATCCAATTCTAATTCTATCCTAACTTCTTCTTTTTTATAAATAAAAAACACAATTAAATTACACTCTCATTAACCCCCTTAAAAATCACCATCGGTTCATCCAAAATTATATATATTACAATCATTTAGAGGTTCATTATTAAAACTCGCGTCTTCATCAACATCCTCACTTTCAAATGGAACAACAACAACTTTTGAATGTTGATAATTTAGATGGAACTAGTTGCAATTTTTTTCTTTTTTTGACGGATGGTTTACCTGAATGGATTTGTGACTAAAGAGAAGGGTTGCTGATTTTTTTTCGGACAACAAAACAATAGGATCAGAATTGGAGTTGGTGATAAAGTTGAGGATTTTTTTTATCTTAAGGAATTAAGCTCAATGACCACTCACGTAGCTTTATTTTTACAAACCCAGCTCACATACCTCTAAACCAACCCCCGCAATAAAGAAAAAGACTAAATTGTCCATCCTTACAAACTTATTCCAATATCTTACTTAGGGTTCAAGGGGTTCGGGTTCTATGTTAGTTTGAATTTTTTGGGTACGTACGAAGAATTTAATATATTGAGGTAGGCAATTTTTCAAAGAAAACGGGGTTTCCTCAGATGATGACACGGGGATCGGTGCGAAGTGGTATCCAAAAAGTAAAACCTGGCCATGAAATTACAAAAGCGGCTATTGGTGGAAGGTTATATATATTTATATATATGTTTTTTTTTTAAAACTCCTAATTACACGTTTTTTTTTTCGGTTTGTTTAGTCCCTCGGACATCGAGTGATAATGCAGTGGCGTTAGACAGACAGCGACCACGGGGGTTGCCCCACTACCTAATGTGTTTTTGTCTTTTTATTCCTAGCGAAATGACGCCCCTACCCCTCGAGGCGCGGCCTCGCGAGCACGGGAGAGGCGCTGCGCGAAGGGCCATTCCCGTCATTCCACACTCCCCAGGGCTCCGCAAGTGGACGAGAAGCCCGGGGCTCCGTGGAGTCGGTGCTGACGCGCGGCGATGACGCCGGCGGGCTTACGTCAGCGCGGGCTCAGCGGTAGGAAGAGGGCGCAGTGGGGAGTCTGACGGCGGACGACCAGGCGCGGGCTCCAGCGCGTGCGTCGGACTCGTCGCTCAGATCCGATCTTATCTGCGCACCATAAATTATAGCGACATCTCCGGTTTCGAGCTGTACGGTGATGTTTGAGTTTTGTTCACAATTTGTTTTTAATTTTTTAATTTTGATTTTTGGATCGATTCAAGGTTTTGCCGATTCGCATCCGCATGAAACACAAGATTCATATGTTCTCGATTTAATAAATATTAATAAGGATAATCATGTTTTAAATTAGACCGGTCTATCATCTTATCCAAATATAAATTTGTATAATATTGATCCTAATTTTTCAATCCGACAAACATTAACCGACCCCTTCTTAATGGGTCTAGTCATCGTGCTATACTTCTTCACTGTTCCAATTAAGGTTTGATTTTTCGACGAGGAAAAGAGAGTCCAGGTTTGGCTCCACTTTAATCAAAACTAATCGGGTTTGAAAATGGAACAGGTTTAGTCATCTTGCCCCCTTTTTGCTGCTATTGCTGTGCTGAAAGTGTCGATTACTCGAGGATGAAAGATCCTTTGGCATGGATCGACCCCTTCGTCTCCACCTAGTAGGCACAAGGAAGTTGGTGACTTGAGAGGGGCCAGCTGGTGACCAAAGTCTCGGTGGACACTAGCTGTAAACAAAACGAACATATGTCGCAATGTTCAAAGTGACGCAGACCATCTTTAGCACAATTCGTAGTAGAGGATTTGAATACACGATTTAGGGTGCATTTATTTTATTAAAAATTTCACGATAGATAGAGGAAAACATTTTTCTTAAAAATCATTTTAAAGAAAAATAGTTAATTTTCATTTGTTTTGTCTATTAGGGAAAGTAACTTCCTTCTTATCAAAAAGGGAAATCGTTTTTCTCCTCAGTTCAAGTTTGTTTTTTTCAGTTCGGGAAAATGTTATCCATAAATTAATTATTTTTCTATTATCGAAATACTAAACATTTGAAAAACAATTTTCCTTTAAATGAATGGACTCTTGGAGCATGTATGATAACTATTTTGTTTTTCTGGTGTTTCTATTTTTCTATCCTGATCACATGCTTGGAACAAAAATCCATTTGATAACGTAATTTCATTTTTTTTATTTGTTTCCTAGACAAATTTATGCTTACAAATAGGTTTGAAACGAAAGTAAGAAATAAAATTTTCAACTTTTTTATTTTCAAATAGAAACAAAAATAAAAATTATTTTCATCGCTGCGTTTTCCCATGACAAGACCACCCCCTCCTCCTCCTCGAGACTCTCTTCTTTCTAAGACTCCTAGATTGGCTCTTGCCTCCTTCGCCCCATTTGCCTTCACCTCTTCCAGCAACGGCTATTATGCCTCCACCTCCTTCCCTAAGCTCTCCTCTAAACCCTAAAACGCCCAATTTCACGATCCTCAGGATCTAGATGTCGAGGATGCAGATCACCGCCAATATCATGCACGACCTCCATTACATCCACAACCACATCAATAGTAGTAGCATCATGGTGATGGAGCCTTCATTCAAAGCCAAGACTTGCCACTTCAAGACTGTCCAGCTATGCAGTGAGACAGACGAGAACCACGTGCTTCAGGAGTGGGTGGATCCAACAGAGAGGAATAGCAAAGTTCAGGGAGGAGGGGGTAAAAAATTTTATCTTGTCATCAAATGAATTTATAATTCAAGAACAGAAATTTTTGTGTTATTATCAAATATAATCGGATATTTAAAAACTCATTTAGAAAATAGATATAGAAAAATCTATTTCAAGCTAGAAAATTATCTTAGGAATAAAATGGTCATCATTTGCGTCCTTGACATTCAAGGCCGAAGGATTGGATCACACGTCGAGCAAGTTAGACGGCTTGAATCGCACAAGAAGATGGAAGGGCCAAAAAAGAAAAACTCTCAAGTTGTACAAATGCATGGGTAAAGAGAGAGAGAGAGAGAGAGAGAGAGAGAGTGCGCGCGTGGGAGATTGGGGTACCCCAGCGACGCGTGAAGCTCAGCCTGGCCATTTTATTTTCTCGACTCCTTCCATGAACGTGCGACATTGCCTCTTTCCGCGGAGCTTCCTTCTATTTATTTTCCGCACTACGGGACGTAATCCCTCCCGTCCCAGCCCGCCCGCCTCCACTCTCTCTTCCTCCACACTCGATCTCCATCTCTCTATCTACCACGCTCACCCATCATCTTTAAGCGAAGAACCCCAGTAAATTATACCCGCAGCAAAAAAAGAAAGAGAAAATAAAAATATGGAAGCTTCATCGTTCGGACATCGGAAGGTAAAGGCGATGAAGGAGCTGGTCCGGGGCCAAGATCTGGCCAAGCGGCTCCAGAAGTCCATTTCCCGCGGCGGGTCGCCGTCGTCGGCCGAGGACGACGCCCAGGAGCTCGTCGCTTCCTTCACCAAGGCCCTCTCCGTGCTGAGCCACTCCGAATCCGACGACGGCTCGCAAGTCTCGGACGGCCAGAACGACCCCGCCGCCAAGTCCGACGGCTCGTCCGAGGAGAGCAGCAAGCGCAAAGACGGCAGAGGACGCTACAAGAGGAGGTAGTTGATGTGTTGCTGACAGATCCGCGCGTCGCTCAGTTAATTTTCGAGAGTTACCATGGATGAGATTTGATCTTCTTTTGTCCTTTTCTTCCTTTTTTGTTGTTGGATTTGTCGTTGTTGCAGGAGGCCTTCGGATACATGGTCAAAAATCAGCCCTACGCTCGTCGACGATGGCCATGCTTGGAGAAAGTACGGCCAGAAGTCCATCCTCAACACCGATTTCCCGAGGTAAGGAAATAGCTACTTCTCTCTGGAGGAGCGTTAGGTCGCGACCTCCGATCTGAGTGTGGAGGAGAGTTCAGAAGTTACCTCTAATCGATTGGTCGCGGTAGATAACGAAAGTATACACATATAATATGTGTGTGTATGCAAGTGGGCGTTTCTTGATCTTTATTTAGGGCATATTCCGTGAAGCTTCCTGCTTAATCTTGAATTTCTTTTCTTTGTTTTCGATTCTTGGAATGCAGGAGCTATTATAGGTGCACTCACAAAGTGGAACAGAAGTGCCCGGCGACCAAGCAAGTCCAGATGATATCCAAGGACCCTCCCATGTATCAGAGCACCTACTATGGCCGCCACACCTGCAAGAACCTGCTGAACTCCCCTCAGATCATCGTCGATCATCAGGATGAGGACTCCAAGAACCTCGTCAGCTTCAGCGGCAACGCTGCGAGCTCGCAGAACAACGCCTTCTTCTCCTCGTTGAGCTTCGGGTTGATAAAGGAGGAACCCAGGCAAGAGACAGTGCCGGGCGGCGATCACGCCCTATTCCGCTCCCAACCGCTGCCGCCACCTCCGCCGTCGAGCGATTGTAATTTTCTCCCTGAATACTGGCCGAGAGAGGTGGATCAGCTTGACGATTTCATGCCCTTTGGATCTTATTGATATATAGGGTCATCTTCGCCTCGACCCAGTGTAGGTACTCCTGAGGTTCCATCTGCACAAATGGAACTGGTGGACCTCATCCATTTTAACTGTTCAGACAAATATGTGCTCTGATCTATATGATGTTTTCTGCTTGAGATGGAGATCGATGGTCACTGAGATTCTCAATGGTGTAAAAACTAGTCTACTAATTCTAAAGAGATCCATAAATATTCCGTTTGAGTGCAGATTAACGGGAGAATCCTTCGCTTCTTTTCACATTGATCAGCTACATGAAATAAGTAATTAACATAAGGAGCTAGCATATGTTCTCCGATTAGTCTGGTCATGGCTTGTGGATTCTTGTCCTTTGATTGGTAATACGTGGAGTTCTTGAATTTTGGTCGATTTACTGTGGTAAATGCACTGACTTTATATAACTCTTGCCTGCAATTTTCATGTCAGGATGGTCCGATATATTTGATTGTGGCATAGAAAAGAGATCCTATGTGATCAATATGCGTTTTTGAGTACCTTCAGATTCAAGTATTTGTCCTTCTCGATTATGGCCAAACACGTACTATATATCTCCTGGGTTTGTTCCGATTTTGCCGGACACGCCAGCCGTATTCTCAAAAATTGATCTATAATTGGGAATTTATTTACGTACAATCGCTCATATGAACTAAATGCCATCTGGGCACGATTTATATGATAGTTTTGGAGATGATCTTCTGTTGAATCGCCGCGTATACCCATCGCTATGACATAAACGTTTCGATCTATGTATAGCAGTGATGTTGATTGCTAGCTCGGATATATGTCTAAGCTGCATGTTTAAATTGGTCGCAACTTTTTAACTTGTGATTTGGCTTTCGCCTTTCATGTCAAAAGCTATAAGGTGGGGGGCTTTTTAGCACGTCAAGTAGGGTCAATCGAGTAGGGCAAAAGTGCATTAACTCTTTTAACTTATTTCGCTTGATAAGCAATGTAATTATATTACTGTACAATTACTCCAACTCCTGCTGAAAGCTTCTCGACCTTTTTGCTACTGATGAGCCACACAGCCGATACTATGAATCTGCACTAGAGTCGATTTGCTTGTGTGGTGTTGTATTAGCTTGCGGAATATTTCTGTGCATCGAATTATAAATGAGTAATTGGAAACTACACACGAACTAAGTATTAGGTCAATTGGCTTGCTCACCACGGTATAGTACATGGATCATCTTTCCTTGTGCCGATGACCAACGATAGTCTGACAAGTGGAAGATGCGTGGTTTCCTGCACCCCACTAGGTCTAATGTGCTTTATAGTAGTTAGATCTTTCACAAAAAGCTAATGCTGCCGGTACGATTATTGATAGTGGGGGTAATTTTCAATCGAAGTATATTCCGCACGTCTCTTGTTGGTCAAAACTGATAAAGGGCAAATGTCAAACTCAACCTGGGTGACCGGTGACCTTCAACAGGTCAAATTCTACTGATACAATTAGTACTTTGGGTTGAAGAGGAGGAAGAAGTAAAACACGTTCGAAAGAACCTCAAGGTAAAAAAATAACATTGAATATATCAGATATCAAGAGACAGCTGTCAAAGTGTCGGTGATGCTTCTTACAGTATGCCCTGTAACAATCTTTTGCTTCAATTGACGCAAAGAGGTTCAGCTCTTCTGGGGTCGGCCGGTAATTTTTAACTCTTCCACTTGCCTCGCGGGGCGATTTGTGTGCATGGTGCTGCTTCGATCCCGTCGACTTCGAATCCTCCCTCACGCACTCAGCTCGTGTAACCTATCTTGGATATTGACACTGATGTTGCTAGCCCATGTCATCTAGAGAGATCAAATAAGTTCTTAATAAATTAATGCGGAATAGAATAAATCAAGATTAAGGTTTGCATAAGGTCTAGATCCTAGAACAAGGTTTGGAATCTATTATGCAATAGATTGAACTTTAAGAGTAACTTGCAAGTGTGCAATAAACTTTAACAATAATAACAAGAGAGTAAGGATTAGAGAAATTGCACACGAGATTTTATGGTGGTTTAGTTTAGACTAAACCTACATTAACTCTTCCATGTTGATAGCCTATTGACTAAATTCAATTATATGATCAATAAGAGATTACAACTTTAAGTGTAAACACTCAATGGTAAACCATACTATCTCACTAAATTACTTTTTTGGTATCTCTCTCATGATTACAAATGTTTAAGTACGTTAAAGGCAAGTGTATGATTGAAGTTCGCTTAAATTTTGAAATTATAGATTCTAGGTCTTGTCTCTTACATGCTTCTCGATCTCTCAATCTTTTTATATACTCATCCACTTCCAAACTAGCCATTGCATAGTCTCTAGAGGATTGTCTTTCAATTTATCCGTTGGATAGATTTGCATCAAGAAGATTTGGTGACTGTTGAGTGACAAAGATAGAATCTCCACTTGATTTTGATCGCCCATAGAAGTTGAATATTGATTTTTATAAGTAGAGCTTGTTTATTTGGAAAGTTGTTATCTTCGGGATCTAATTGCCAATTAATTAGATTAAGTCAATCAAATCTATCTAGGTGTATAATTCAAACCAGATTATCAGTTGTTATACGTTTTGGGTTTGTGTCATGTTTTGTTAAATTGTCTTGTTCTGAACTTTGTGTCTCGTTCTGTACTTGTATTAATCTAAATGTGTTCAAACTGAAGTAGACTTCACAATCTCAATTTAAGTTTTAACAAATTCATCCTTAATGTTTGAGTCTTATGATTCTTTTAAATATAATCATTGACAATATCCTCTATACGTTATATCATCTATATAGTAGCTTGTGCATTTTTCACTTAATTATCCAATCACATTAATCACGTTGGTAACCTTCGATTTATTTTATCATCTTCAAAACATTATGAAAAATTTCTCTATCAAACACCACCATTCACTGTTGACCAGGGTGGAACGGATCAATGAAGCCAAGGGAGCGGATTCGATGATTTGCGTTCGCGTCTGGGTCGACACGACTGCGAGTTATAAGTGCGCATGATCACCATGAACGTGGACGAGTCTACGGTAAGTCGGTCCACATTCAGTATCTGTCGCTGGGCCTGTAATCGACCGCTTCCGCTTCTGGACTTCTGAGAGGACAAGAACAGACAAAGACCCTTCAGCTGAAGCTCTGGACCACTCGAGAAGACCCGGGTCCTCGCAGCGGCCCTTTCTTCTTCGTTTTGACCTGATTGTACTCATGGGTTTCAAGGAATATTCCGGCATTTCTCATGTGAAATATAATATATGCCTTCAGTCCCACGCTTTTTCATATAAAATACGATCGATCGTCAAAACATACATATTAAATCGAGCGTTGAGCTCGAGGGCAAAGCGAATATCGAATCAACCGGAGTTGTGAACATGAGAATCGCTGCATTTGTTTATGTTCTCGGTAGGGATAGCCAAGGGACGAGTTCGTAAGGGTTCTCCCCAGGTTCGAATTCTCGTGTACCTAACTGGGAATAAGATGGGAATGGAGACTTTATTTAAAAGACATGACTCGAGTTTGGAACAAGTTTGATTTATATGCAAATTGGCTTTGGGTTTGGACAAGGCCGATCTTCCCGAATTTGTCTCGTTATTGTCCCTACTTTTTAAGGATTACATTAGTTCGTTCATGCAAATCACTCTCACATGTTGATTCTTGACCCAAATAGGTTGGTGCGATTGGATAGGCGTGTGGGGCTATCGCTCGAAGAAGTGACAGGTCTCGACTTCATACCCATGATTTGTCTCTTTGGCCACCCTCGAGAGCCACAAATTAGCGCGCCTCTATGATGACCGGGTGTGGCTTTGAGCGGGGGACTGCTACACTCATGAGGGATTGGTCAATTGCGAGCTCCCGCTAGTCAATTGCTGGCTAGCGCTAGACATCCAAATAATATATAAAACCAAACACTCTACCAGATGATTGAAGCATGTTTTTTTCAATCAACATCGACTGTCGTATTCACTTCTTGCTTGAATTTTGATCTTATATTTGAGAGCGACACTTTGACGAAGAAAATTTATTACTTGTAATCTATCAATTAGAAACATGGTGGGAAATTTTCCCCCCGACATGTCATTCCATTTGCGATTCTTCCACATATTAGATGTTCATATCTTGCTAGGAGTTTTGGGCTTTTCAATTCACAAGCCCGATTGCATTTGTGGCTTAAAAGAGAAGCTCGGTACCGTCAACACAAAAGATCGTTGACCAAGAAATGTCATCATGAAAAATGACCACTTTTAGAAGTTGAAGTTTCGACAGCATGGTATGATAAAAATAACACTCGGTACTATACATATCAAGCGCTGCCTAAAAAGCCTTAAATTACTTCAATCCAAGCTTGATGAAGCATTTGAATTGCAATGTCCTCCACGTCTAGAAACTGCATCGGATTCATCGCAACCTGTACAATTCCGAATCGCTCATGCTCGGGTTTTCCCAGTGTGGTGTAGAGATTTCTGGGCGAAATCGAGCTCGTAAAGCCCCCACACCAACGCCCCGGAGGAGAGCGCGACCGGGACCGGCCCGAACATCCACAACAACAAGGGAAACGTCACGCAGAGCAGCCGGTTCCCAAAAAGGGCCAGCAGGAACCCTCTCTCGTAAACTGCCAGCGTGTACGGGGAAGTAGAGAACATACCGTCGCTGTTGGCTGCGTTTATCAGGAAATTCGAGTCGATCAAGTAGCCGACCGCCATCGAGCTGCACAGGAAGCTGAAGCTCGAGAAGAAGGACGCCGACCCGTACTTGAGGGCGAAGATCTTGGGGGATTTGGAACCGTAGAAGGCGCTGCTGAAGAGGTGGTCCGCGCTGTAGGCGTTGTTGGTGAGAGCCGCGAGCGCCAAGTTGATCAGGACGGCCACGGTTGCCGTCAGGATGGTCACCATCAGGGTGTTTCGCGTGCTTTGGACAGCCAACATGCTCGCCTTGTCGTCGCCCTGCCGACCGAGAAACAGAACACTCGAATCAAAATTGCCACTTCTAAAGCCTACGGAAGCATGAGAGGGTCCAATATCCTGCACAACCGGGGGACGAGGACTGGTCTTGTTACCTCTTTGAGGGCAAGAAACCATGCCTTGCGCTTCTGCGAGTCGTGGCCGATGGTGGTGATGGAGGGCCGGTGCTTGATGTGGTGCCAGAGGAAGGCGTGGTAGCCTACCATGACGAAGAGGCTCAGCGGCACCAACACCGTGTCGGAGTACGCGATCACCCTCATCTTTCGATCCGAGACAGACTACGATTCAGGAGGATGCTGCCTAAAACGCCAGGATAAAGCGAACCTAGCTTGTTCCTGCACCTGCCAAACTTGCCGAACTTCTTTATCGTCCACTTATGCTGTCATTACGGAAGTGGGAGCTTTTGGGCCATGGGAAAATATGCTTCCTAATTGGGATTCGCATGTGAAATCCATACGCACGCATCATGTGACAATGCTTCCATTGAAAGGGTTAACATGACGTAACCCGGTCAATCGCGACGTTGGAACGATATGCATCTCGACTAACTTTATGCTTGAATTTCGCAAGGTCCTATGATTCGTTACGTTATCATCATCATGCGGTATTTCTCCCCCTAAAAACAGGTCCTGTTGCGTTCCATGTAATAGCGCACGACACGTAAGGAAGAGCTTCCACTAACACAAAAATGGCAGTCGACGACGCATTAAAGAAACTCAGTGGTGATCACCGTCACCATGCAATATCAACAGGCACTAAAGCGGACAAGGCAAAGGCAAGTTCTTATCATAAAGCTTGAGCCAACTTTTGCGATTTTTTCTGGTGATTTGTCCTCCGCCCACTAGCCAGATTTCGGTGCCTTTTCCTGATCGTTTCCTTCAGTGCGCTGCCTTTCAACTAGGGTCCCTAGACAAATCTATAGATGACATAGAAACCATTTTCGATGTCGGGGAAACTTTATCCATTTCCAGTTCTTTCTTTAAACAATTACTGCTCTTTAAACTCGCAGGCTGAAGTTGAGGCGAGACGATTGTCCCAAGGAACTTCTTTTTGCTTTGGTAGTAGTCGGTGGATTCGATGTGGAGAGGACAAAAGCCGAATACACTGGGCAAACGAGACATATTTGTCTTGATTTGGGATGTTGATCACTTGAGTTTCACATGATCAATGGCTATGATTATAAATAGTGTGTGATTGGAAGTTCGTAGGAAACTTCCATGTTTTCTATAGCCGAGAGATTTTAGATGTCGATTCTAATAATTAATTAACCCCGTCGGCATCAGTTTGATTATTGGAGAGAGGTCAATGCCTAGCGAGCATCGTAATTTGTCCGGAATCCAATCGCAAGGCACACCGAGAGGAATGCCTCTTTTCTTGTTTTTTCCTTTTTAATTTGGGGCAAGGGCATCCTATGTTTGTGGTGAGAAAATAATATCTTAATAATTTCCTAGAATTGGTGACATGAAAAGAGAATCATCCGATGGCCAAATGCTTAGGGCCTACTTGGTAACACTCCCAGGAACAACTAATTCTATTATTTTATTCCTACGAGCAAAACAAAGAAAAACAGAAATCCGTTTAGTAAATTTTTTATTCTCGGGAGTAGAAGTCAATTTTTTTATTCCCGGGAATAGATTTGGAATAGAATCAAGAAGCAAAAAAAAGTTGTTTCTATTCCCGAAAACAATTCCTAGAATCAATTCTAATTTGTATTCTTTTCTCTTCTTCTCTTTCATTTTCTTCTTCTTCTTCCTTTTGGCCATTTGTCGACCTTTGCCATGGCCGACGACTAGCTAGAAGAGGGCCGGCGACCTCACTGAAGCGTCGCCGACCCACAGCAACACCAAGCCACGAGGAGGCTTATTGGCCCGAGCCTCACTGGTGAGCTCATTGGATCTCTCCCAGCTGGTTGTTGGCCATCGTGACTGGCAACCGGCTACCAAGATGGAGGAAGAAAAAGAGAAATAGAAACAGAAAAAAAAAAAGAAAAAAGAAAAAATATATATAATAAAAGTATTTAAAAATTAAAAAAAGTTTAAGAATTCCACCAAGCATGTTCGAAATAGAAGCAAAAAAATCATTTCTAATCAAAAGTTGTTTTCACGAATAAAATCGTTATCAAATGTACCCTTAATGTCACTCCTGGCTAGATATGATCTCTCTCCTGCCTTCTTTTTTCAAACCCTTTTTTTTTGGGGGTAAACTTTTAACCCTAATTTAGTGTCACCTTTGATGCCCTCTAAAATCTTATTTTTTAAATACCACAAAAGTCATATGCACTAAAGAGAAGCTTGACTTTAATCACTCCATGGTGAAAACTAAGAACAAATAAAATCCTTAGAGATCAGAGCACTTGATTTTGAACCCTAAGGGCTAGCTGCAAAACAGATTGAACTTTAGAGACCAACCCACATCATGAAATGGTAGAAAACATTGGTCCAAATTTAGAGTCACTTTGGAAATTGAAAAGTATACGGTCCAAGAAGGCCAATTACTTAAATATAGAATTTTATGTTTCCAAAGCATTTTTAAGGAGATTGTGTCTTCAAGGCACATTTTAACATTCTTCTAAAGAATAGTTCTGTTTTTCTTTAGAAATTCAAGACCACTTATTTTTATACCACGCTTTGCATCCATTGCAAGCATAGTCATGTAAAGGCCAAACTATTTGAAGGTTTATGGAGCACTCCACGAGATCACAAACTTTTAACTTATGAAAATAGGCCTCACTAAGAGTAGTTTGTATGCAAATGATTGAAAAATCTAAAGAAATGACCTCCCGTTTCGAGAGAGAATAGTGATTATGGTGTGTCGGAATTACAAATATTAATTTATTTGAATTTAGGAAAAATTCTTACAAAGCACTCTTCTTTGAAATTTTATAAACAAATTCGATGGAAAATAGTTAATTGAATGATACGTTGATTCACTTTAAGATAATAAAAAGAAAGCGGTTCCACTTCAATACATAGAAATGGTAGCAAGATGGATATAATATGGTACATGAGCCGTTTAGATTCCAACTAGATATGTATAGCTGTCAAAATGGGGTTCGTCTTGTTGACATTCCTCAGGTGATTTAGTTAATATGCACAAACATTTACTTACTAGGATTTGCAACCGTTTGCGGAATTATCTGGGTTGCCCTTGCTCTGTTACAACTTGATTGTAATAGTATAAGAATGTCAAGAACGAAAATTCAGGATGACTGAACATCTTTCAATGATCATCACCATTATAGATCCTCTTATGTTCGTGATCATTGATCTTGAATTATTTCAGTCGCGTATTGCATTGAGTTTCGAATTAGTAAGTAGCGTTTGGAACGGCACCCGGTGCCGTCCCCGTCCCGCGCCAGTCCATGTACGATGAATCTGTTCAAATTCTTTTTCTTCTTCGGAGCGAAACTCCCCGTGCGCTGCAAGTCCACCTGATGATGACCTTGATGAATTCTCCTGCTTACCTTTGTCGTCCAGACACGAGACAGAGAATGGAACATCTGCAGGCGGGTGGAAAGGGACCTCGTTTTGGAATCACCGAACGTCGTGTTTCGTACTTTGTAAACATCGACCCAAGTTGTCGCATGTGGTTGGATTGTTACTTGGGGTCTTCTCCATCTCATGGGCAGACGCCAGTTCGATCGGTCGGGGGGCAAGAATGGGGAGAGCGTGGGAAAGATCGAAGCTTCTGATCTGGGTTTGGTGCGTCCTATGCGGGTCTTGCATGGGAAGGTTTGTGGTGGAGAAGAGCAGCTTGAAGGTGTCTACTCCGAAATCGTTGAAGGGAAGTTACGAGAGTTCGATGGGGAATTTCGGCGTCCCTCTGTATGGAGGATCGATGCTAGGGACCGTTGTTTATCCGGACGACAATCGGGATGCGTGCAAGAGCTTCGAAGGTTTCAATGCTTCGTTGGCGACCGGTCCTAGGAGATCGCCCACTATATTACTTGCTGATCGAGGAGGTAAGGACATGTCTGCGTGTTTCTGAGTTCCTGTTTTGGGAAGTTAAGTTGATTCGCTTTTGGTTGGCAGGTTCTTGTTTTTGTGTCAATATCAATGGCTTGCTTTGTGTTGCTTAATTTAGCGACTAGCTCTTTGATTTCCAGTTAATTAGGATTGTCCGTTTAGTACTAGGTAACCTGTGTCTGATGGTGGTTAATGTATCATTTAATGGTTGAGACTCGAGAATATGAGGGCCGCTCTCACCTCATCTTTGACTTAAAAATTCATGCTTCCCAGAGATTGCCTATATTGACCTTGAAAAATTGATCGACAGTTTGGCTCCGGCACTAAAAAAAGTGTGTTGTGGCATCATCCATGTTTGGTTTCTGCAGAAACCGAACAATTATTCTATCTGCAAGAATAGTCATATCCTTGAATAACAGCAGGAACTATGAGTCAGATAAGGTACTTCTAGTTCACATGTGCCTCTACTGGACCGCAGTTAATTTGCTGTCAATGCAGGTTGTTACTTCACAATGAAGGCATGGAATGCGCAGAATGGCGGTGCTGCTGCAATTTTTGTTGCAGACGACAAGAAAGATGAGGACTTGATCACCATGGATTCCCCAGGAGAAAACCATGGTGATTCTGATTATCTTCAGAATATCACTATTCCTGCTGCATTTATCACAGAATCATTGGGAGATAACATAAAGAAAGCTCTGTCTGATGGGGAGATGGTTATTGTTACCCTTGATTGGACTGAAGCTCTTCCTTATCCAGATGAGCGGGTTGAGTATGAATTCTGGACAAATAGCAATGATGAGTGTGGGCCAAAATGTGACACTCAGATTGAGTTTGTTAAGAACTATAAGGGGGCTGCACAAATACTTGAGCGCAAAGGGTATGCTCAGTTCACACCACACTATATAACCTGGTTCTGCCCCAAACAATTTCTTTCGACTGAGGAGTGCAGGTCACAGTGTATTAACAGCGGAAGGTACTGTGCTCCTGATCCCGAGCAGGATTTCAGTAAAGGTTATAATGGAAGGGATGTTGTACTTCAGAATTTACGTGAAATTTGCTTTTTTAAAGTGGCTAATGAGAGCAACAAGCCATGGCTCTGGTGGGATTTTGTAAGTGACTTTGCAATTCGGTGCCCAATGAAAGAGAAGAAGTTCAACAAAGAGTGCGCAGAAAAAGTCATCCAATCACTTGGTAAGGTTCATTCATTCTTGAAACTCTTTAGACTTCAGTTCGTCTTCTTAGCAGTTTCTGGATCAGGAGGCACGAAAATGTGTAGTGATGTGTATCAGGCCTGGAGATTCAAGTCATGCACGAACTCCATTAACTATACCTAATATTATCTGCTTGTCGACAAACTTTTTCACAATAAAATGTCCAGCTTTGAACGACTTTCTGAATCTAATTTCACATTTAACTCTGCTGGTGAGGAATTGTTATTTTTAGTCATTCCAAATGACTTTTTTCTTTTTTCTGGAACACTGACAACCAGACTAAAAATGTCATCCTAAGGACTGATGAGTGTGCATGTGGCTATTGTGCATGTGTGTGTGCAAAAAAGAGCGCAACTGCACTTGTGTTCTTTTCCTGCTTTGTATGTCACAAATTTGGGTTCTCGTTGCTCTTATGTTGTTCTTAGCTATGTCTGCAATGTGCTCATATGTAATCTAGAGGGGAGGAACAACAAAATTTATTACTAAAATGCCATTAGGTTGTCATCCTGCAGAATTGCTTCTAGAGGGGAATAATCACAATTATAATTGCAAAGATCCCCAATAGACTGTCGGCCTGAAAAATCCCTCCTTGGTAATATAACTTGAACAAAGATATGACACTAATTTAATTATTTCTTCTGTATCATGGAAGACATGATGGTTTAGATTGTTTAATTGGCCATGTACTTTGATGGTTGCCATCTGTTAATCTTTGCCGTGCTTGGCCATCTAATGATTTGAGGCTTTTGGACAATCTGTGGCCATAATATTTAAATTATTTGCTACACTCTGCAGGTGTTGATCTCGAGCAGATAAACCAATGCATAGGTGACCCAGATGCCGACATGGACAACCCAGTCCTCAAAGCTGAACAGGACGCACAGGTTAGACTCCTAACTGAATGTTTCTGATTTACTCTATTATTCTCTCCATTGCTCAGTCTTTGTTGTGCTTTTCTAATTGGTGATGTTTTCTTCAAATTGGTTTCAGATTGGCAAAGGGTCTCGTGGAGATGTTTCCATTTTGCCTACATTAATCATTAACGATCGACAGTACAGAGGTCTCAGCATGCCATGACTTCAAAAGTTAATGACATTCTGACTAGTCTTGTTTGGCTGATCACTTATTTCGATGGTTGTAGGTAAATTGGATAGAGAAGCGGTTCTAAAAGCCATATGTGCAGGTTTCCAAGAAACCACTGAACCAGATATTTGCTTAAGTTCAGGTCCTCATCTGTGATCCTTTTTCTCTGATCCCATTTATTATAATTATTTTGCTTTTCGCCTTCACGTACTTCCTTTGTACATCATCATTGTGTTCAAATTTTCTCAGTCTCATAGGCAAGTTCAATAAGCTGTTGCCCTTTTGCTCTAGTGCTTAACTGGCAAAATTGATTCGTAATCTATCTATTATGTGTATATATAGAGGCATAGTCGATTTGAGAACTTGCAAAAGAAAAACTCAAGTCGGCGCCTGAATTTTTATGGTCCTTAGTGTTGTTCTAACAAAAGTTAGTTTGCTTGTCCATGTGATTTGGCCGTAACTCTTATGTGAGAGAGTAGCCCAGTAGTAGAGAACCATGCATTACCTTTTTAATGTAAAAGGGAATGCTCAAAGAGATAGGATGACTAAATCAGATACCAGACCTGTTGGCATTATACAAGTGACAACCTGATGTTCTCTGAAGGTTTGATAAGATGAAATCCAACTCCTCCTTTATCCTTAGAAGTATAGAGAACAGCGCACTACTGAAGATAAATCTCTTAAAATGGCTTGCAGTTGCAAACTCTTCTGAATGGGCCATTGTTTTCATGGAAGTTGTTCACATTGGCTCGAGAATGTCAATTTGACTCTATAGATAGAACCTTATATATATCAGAAAATTATGTATCTATCTGCAGATATTGAAACAAATGAATGTCTGGAAAACAATGGGGGTTGCTGGCAGGACGAAGTTGCTAACATTACTGCATGCCAGGTATGTTCCCAAAATCTTTACGATATAGTTAGGGTCCTTGGCATCAACTCTTGATGCTCTGCATTGGTTTCTTCTATTTCAGGATACATTTCGGGGAAGAGTTTGTGAATGCCCTCTGGTGCAAGGTGTGAAATTTGTTGGTGATGGCTATACACACTGTGAAGGTAAATATTTTTCATAGAGTGCAAATTCAACTGGTTCTGTCAAATCAAATGGAAATGGAGAATGCGTTAAATGTAACATTAAGCAAAACTTGAAGTATGTTAAAGCATACAGTCTCTTAATTTTCAGTTAGTACTGTTTTGACCAGTTAATCTGAACTTCACCAAAATAAATTTTTTTCCAGTAACTTATTTCCATCCTATCATCCTGTGAAAACCCTCTAGTAACTCACCTTTGGCTCTTTTCGAACTTGAGATAATAAGAACGTTCTTTTGGGTATGTATCTTTCTCATTCAAGAACTTGACAGCTTCTGGAGCTCCACGATGTGAAATCAACAATGGCGGCTGCTGGAATGAAACACGTGGTGGCAGGACATTCTCTGCTTGTGTTGTAAGCTCATGCACTCTTTGCTTTAAGCATTTAAGTTGGTCTGTTCTGTCCAAATGTATGTGATTGTTCTCCCAGGATGACAGCAGCACCGGTTGCAAATGTCCTCCTGGCTTCACCGGCGATGGTGTAAACTCCTGCGAAGGTATCGAAATCAACCTTTCTTAATATCAGCTCTAGAACCTCTAATCTTGTAAAGTAGAAAGTTTCTTTCCGAGAAAGCAGTTTCTGTCTGGGCATCTCAGTTTCCATTTGACCCATCTGAAAATATTTTGCCATGGATGTAACACTGAGCTCTACATAGATCAACCCATTCATAGAATCAGTTGATAAACATGGAGAATACATTCCCCGATATTGTAGTTGCTGTATTTGATAATAAGGTTGGAGATGGTAGTTTCACCTTTTTGATTATGGTAGGGTTGTGTCACCATGTTTTGCTCTGATGCATTTGATCCTAGTGTTAGTTTTTTAGCCAATCAATTGTGGGCTTGGTGGGTGGGGGAAAAGAGTAATGACTTTTCACGTGTGAACAGGATTTGTATGCATGCTTCTATTTCTTGTTTTGCTCTCACTGTACATGGATGATTAAACATGTACGGAGTGCTTGGTCAACTTCTGCTGAGATTTTGAGTTTGTTGATGGTTCTGCTTAGATGTGGACGAATGCAAAGAAAAGAAAGTCTGCCAGTGTCCAGAATGCAAATGCAAGGACACATGGGGCAGCTTTGAGTGCACCTGCAGTGGTGGATTACTGTACATGCAGGAATACGATACCTGCATAAGTGAGTGATCTTAATCTGCTCCACTTATTAATTGATAATTGACTTTTCTGAACAATAACATTATACCATGACCCACAGACCTTTGAATGCTGTACTTGCCAATGGATTTCATGATAACTTTCTTCCTTTGCTTTAAAAAAGGACCAGTTCTAAGTTTTAAGTGCACATCTATTTGTTCTACTTAGATAAATAGAGAATGCAATTTATGCATTGTAAGTTGACACTCTTCCTAATGGATTGATATGATGGACAAAAGCCTTAAGCATGTGAATCTGATGTGTCTGGGTAAAAGAATTTGTAATAATCCCTACATCCTGTACAGAAAGAAAATGTATTAACGAGTGAAAGAAGACTGAGTAATTATAAATAGGTGAATGGAGACTCAAGAATCAAGATTGAAACCTATTCTACCTAAAAACTGCAACCATCCATTCCAAAATTAAAGCTGCAAACTATCTTAACACCAATTTTGAGCTTCACAATAGACAAAGTGAGGAGGAAAAGCAGCGAATCATAAGTTAGAACCTGGTTAGGTTAATTAAACCTAAGCATGTCTAGTTGCTTTGAGGACTTCATATTCATATGACATAGTTTTGCCGTAAGAAATTTTCAATGTTTTCTTTTCCTTAATGCAGGTACACACCCTGTCACAAAGTCTTTTGGAGTATTTTTCTGGATTGTCATTTTCGGCTTGGCTGCTGCTGGAGTTGGAGCATACATGGTGTACAAATATAGAATCCGGGTAAGATTTTCATTTGCTTGTTTGTATTGGGGAGATCGATTGTTTCAGTTTATCATGAAGGGTCGCAGAAAGCCAATAGGACTGTGAACACCTATCGGTTTATGATTTGAGTAAACTGAGTATAGCTTAAACCATCTAGAGAAAGGCAGTGTGACAGTTGTAGACAATAAGCATTGTCCCTGAACTACCTCTTATGGAGCAACTTGAAGTTCCGAAAGTCGAGAACATCAGAAGAAGAAAAAGGAGCTCCATACTATGTGATATGAATGGCCATTCAGTGTATCTCTTGGTAGGCGAGTCAAAACCATGTTGATCAGAACTGTCATTGTAGTGATTTCCTCTTTGAAATTGTGTCGCAGAGTTACATGGACTCCGAGATACGATCAATCATGGCACAGTACATGCCGCTGGATGGTCAGGCAGAGGTGCCGAGTCATGGCTCTCACACTGATATCTGAAGGGAGACGTGTGTGGAGGGACTCCATCACGTAATACAGATTTTTATATAAGCTAATGGCTTTACCACGTACATGGTTATTCTCTGACATCACTGGTTTATAAATCCTTCGACACGGGCAGTGTCACTTGCTGGCCTTTGCTTTTCATAGCAACCGAACGTATTTGCTGTCTTCTTTGGGTTACATGTATCTGCGCCTTTTCAATACATTTTCCCACTTTGTATAAAGAAAAAGGATCATTCGAGACTTAAATGGGCATAGCAGTTACTTGTTTACCTTTTTGCTTTTCCATCTTTTTTTGTTCTTGCTTTTCAAGTACGTGCTAGCCCACTGACCCCCTCATAAGTGGGTTTGAATGCACACAGATTGGTGTTCTGTGATTAATGACATGACAATGTGACGGTAACCCGGAAATGAAATTGCTGCTGCATAATTTAGGTGTCAATAGTTTCCTCGATAGTTATCTTACAAATGAAATATAAAAGATACGATATGCATGCTTCTAAGAACTATATATGGTAAACGCGAATGCTGCTCCCCCAACAACTACCATCTATAACCCCAGGAGAAGGCGTCGGTTTCGACTGCTACTCCACGTGAGATTAGAATTTTTTCATGTCGTGGTCTACAAGTTGGTCCTGCCTCTCACTTCGAGTGTTCCTCTTTTGCGTGTAAACCCGATTTTGGATGCCAAATCGGCTTTAAATTAAACAAGATAGATTTTTCTAGCAGTTGATGGGAGGGAATGGGTCCCTGTTACCGCCAACAGACTATAAGATGATTTCTGATTTACTCGTGCCAAAAATATGAACATGACCATTTAACCATTTAACGGAACAAGGACCGCGTGTGCGCTTTATATAATTGTTTCGGTAAGAGTCAACACGGAGTAAATTTTTTATTGCTATTGCCACTAGTGTTTCTCATCGGTGCTTAGTAAGTTTTCGTTATGAGAACTGAAAAGTAATTTGCAACCAATCAAAACCCTGTATGAAAAGGTAAATTTCAACATAACAATAATTATAATAAGCAATCGATGCTGTAATTAAATTGTTAAAATAACTACTTGCTCATCAGTAATTATTAGTCCCTGTTGCTTAGTAACTTTTCACATTAGTAGTCAAGTTTTGAAATACATTACCTTAAAGTTATCAACTGAGTGTAAAAAGTTAATCGTTAATCAATCATTCGGCGTGCTTTATTTTGCTTTTCGTTTAACGTGAATCGTGATCCCTAAGATCCGAATTGCTTCGCTAGAATCTGATGATCGAAATTGCACACGGATGCATTTCCATATATTAGCGCACATCAGAATAGTTCAGGGCTCATACTCATCGTCGAACCGAAAGAGAGAGTTCTCAGCAAAGCAATTGACAACGAAAAGAATTTTACCAGATTAACGAGCAGAAGCTGCTACCTCTATCTTTCAAAGTTGCACATCTACCGCTCTCTTGGAGGATTCACTTGCTTCTTTGGGCAGGTTCAGACCGCATGCATCATAAGCCTCAGGTAAAATGCCATTTGGATCTATAAATTATGTCGTGTAATAAACCAATCAACAACGCACACTGAACCACGTAGTCGCTGAACTCGCCAACTACCCACCGGCCACCCGTGTTACTTCGTCGCACCACATGAACTTACGTAGAACACATCGACAATGCTATTATAGTATGCATTCAGTAAGCCGTATATTTTCCACTGATCAAGAAGAAAGATCAAACCTTTCAAGGCACAAATTCCTTATATGACAATCGACAATCCAAAGCACTGATTCACGGCAGACATCTTCAAACAAATTCTCGGCATTTAGTTTAATATACAGGGGAAAAATAAACCCCAGTACCTGAGCCTACAACAAAGACAGAACTCTGCCTCATTATTCTCACCCCGAACACTCAGTCCCCAAAGATTGAAAAAACCTCCTAATTGATTTGACACCACGAGATTTATATTAAGATAACGTGCGCAAGAAGACGCCACAACTGGTGGACTCCGATCTCCAATAGCATGTAGCGCTCTCTGCTTCTGCTTGCTGCACCTCTTGTATATCCTAGCTACTGCAGTTTTGTGAGACTTTCTACATTAAGAATTTAGAGAAGTGCACAGTCAGATTTATAGCTAAGTTAGGACACTGGCCAGCCGCAGAACCTCGGTTTGTCTCACACAACCACAACTTTTCATCTGGCGGACACTGTAATAAGAATACGATCAACGATACTTACAGTAACTGTTTCATTGAGTTTCCATCCCCTCTTCATAGGAAGGTCCTTTCACCTGATCTCTTTTCTGCTTGATCTTATACAGATAAAACACTAGCATCCCTCCACTGCAAAAGAAAATAATTGATCAATCAGAAGAATACTAGCTGTATGAAACACTGCAGAAAGATGCACCAAAGTGGGGAAAACAAATAGGTTGCTGTACAGATATCCAAAAGTTCAGTAAAAATAAAGATACTACATATTCAGTACTAGAGTTGCACATTTTCTACTATTCCCCTTCTTGTATCGCTTAATACTTGCAATGTTTTCTCATCCTCTAAAAAGTCAACCAGACAAGAAACTCACCAGTCCATGATTTTGTCAAATAACTTCACCAATGTCTCCATTTCTAGGGGAAAAGGACAAATATTCCCAGGTACTGTTTCAACATTGTAATCTATGAGTCGAGCAAAGCAATGTGGGAGTATTTTACCTACGGAGCAAGCAAGGCGAAATTCCAAAAACAGAAGACAATGAACCCAATGCTTACATCCATTTACTAGGAGTCGTCACATAGCTCAAAAGGACTGAAGTCTTAACATAAGATTAGCGAAGTAGAAAATGAACCCACAACAAATTTAATGAAATAGAAAATGACAAGTTATTTAATATTCCCACTAACCTGATGGCAGTCGTCAAAAAACTAAAAAGGGACAGCCTCTGCAAAAGAGGAAAAAAGATCGTCAGAAATCTTGACAATAATCAATCGAGCACGTAAGAAGGTAGAGAAATAATGAAGATTGTCCCATGATGAGCAAGGAACACCCGTCTACCTGAGAGAGGAAGCGTATCTCTCTTAGAAATAATATTCCTGCAATGGCTGCAGATGGACAAATGTATCTCCTTATGAGACCCAAAACAACTGGCGTAACGTACTCAGAGCAAGGAGGATAATAAATAAAAAGAAAAAAAAAAGCTCACGCATGCCAGAATCTATTCTAAAGGACAACATTCATTGCACGATGATAACAGTAAACGGCCAATGTATTTGCATCTTTACGCGTGTTTAAATTAAGGATGACATGTTTCTTTTCACTTGGCCCAGTCGGAAGATCCTGATTGATGCTCATTTACCCAAGAGAATCATTCTGTAAGTTGCCATGAAATGGATTAACAAAGAAACAAGAAGGTACTTGACAAATAAATCATTGCTTGATAGTGGCAGAGCCCCCCTCAGCTCCAACCAACAGAGCCCCCCTCAGCTCCAACCATGAACACCCAAGCATCATAGGTATCGACCATCAAATGGGTAAAGGGAAGCCAACAGAAAGAAATTTTTTGGAAGCCAAATCATGTAAGCCCAGTTAGATTCAACTGGTTGGAAAGGGAACCATCTTCTGTCTGGTCCACTTTTCAGAGTTGACTCATATTGGATAAGAACACAAGCAAACAGGCTTTAGATTGGTTAAATCTGTAGTTAACATCAGCCCAGTTCACCTAAATTGACCAATTGAGCTGTGGGGAAAAGATGTTGAAGTCAAGCATAAAGCACGGTCCAATCGCTGACCACTAAATTGCAGGGAAAGTGCTCTGCTATCTAAGCCAAAGCTACTCTCACCACCTCATGAATACAGGAGCTAGTTTTTTACTTTCTTCATGGACCAAGTGTTTCTGGAAAGTCAAGTACAAAATGACGTTCACAAGATTGGTACGCATAGTGGATACTAGTTGTGCTAACCAAGTACTCCAGCCACCTTTTTTGATCCATTGTGAGCATAATGTGTGCATGTGAACTTTTACTAGGTCCACTGCAGTATAAAAATGATTTACTCATGTATTTGGATGATTGACATATGGAAATTAATGTCAAAAACCTAAAGCTGAAAGATAAAAAAATTTGCATTGGCAGTGGACTTAATTATTTATTCGCTAATCCTATATTTTGAGATGTGAAAAACAACAAACCAATGTAACTACAAATTGCTGTCCTAACTGCTTCTTGGTTCTGGTCTGGTTTAAATTACTAAATTCTCGAGAAGGAAAACCACCATGTGGCACTGCATGTCTTTGGTGCTTCTACTTCGCAAACATGTCACAGAAGCTTCATCATGTAGTTTTAATAAATCTTAAGTTTATCAAGCTAACCCTTGGATCTCTAGTGACAGCTCTAATTGATAGCAGAAAAAGCTTTGGAGCCTGTTTGGTTAAGCTCTTCAAAAATCAACAGGCAATAATTTGTTTTCTCACCAAAATTGAAAATATTATCTAAATTTCAAAAAACTAAGACAAATTGTATGTGGATATACATTACAAAAAAATTGTATATTATGAAAGTGCTGGGTGAATAGGTTTAAGAAAAGGTCAAAATGCATCCATTACAAAATATCAAGAAAGAAGCAAAATCTATCCAGACATGCCCTTGAGGAAAGAAAAAACTTTCCACATATGCAACATATTGAATACCCATCACGTAAGCTCAAATGTTGGGCAATCTGAATTAGTAACAAAAATTTTGAAAATAGAAACCTGAAATATGGACATATAACCAGAGCCGACAAGGCATTAACACACATCACACAAAGCCACGTCATGATGATGCTCGAATAGCTAGGTAAGGCCTATATATTAAGTGACGGCGCATAGATGGATTTGCAAGGTATAGAATCCGATCAACGAACTCATCAGCCCATAGAAACACTACTTTAACACAAATCCTGGCAGAACACTACCTAGGTGCTACCCGCAATTATATCATCTGAAGAAAATCAACCTTGAAATGGCAATTGAGACATAATTTGTTTTTATTATTGTAAACAAGATGATCACATAAATGCGGATCGGGAAATGAAAATGACATGCCAATATCAGCGCCAAGAAGCCTCTTATATTGGAAAAAGGAAAGACGTACTAACCTGCCTGCCCTGTCAACGCTATAGGAGAAGATTTTCCTCTATTGTAATATCTCAAACTTGATACGCTCAAAGCCAAAAGAGTGCCTCCAAGGATGATACCAAATCTAATGGCAGAGATGCTCCCCGTTAGCATGAAAGAAAGAAAACCGCCGACAGTAAGAATCAAACCTGCAAAGCATTTTAAAAATTGTGAAGTGAAGAAGAAATAAGTAAAAAACTAACTTACAAGGAAAGAAAAGCACATACAAGATTATTTTTACACGAGCCAAAGAAATTAATTTTTAAGTATGTGGATAAATGCTAAGAATATGCAAGCGATGCAAAGTTTGCAAGAAGCCACTTGTAAAGCTACTCTTTAAAAAGTAATCACAAACGTAGTTGGTCAGTCAATTCTCACAAGAGCAACCTTACCGTATGGTATTCCGAGGTAAAAGTCCTGGACTTTCGAGATATCATTCAGATCCTCAGTCGGAGTAGAAAACGTCTCTACAATCTCCTTCACAGGTTCGGGCGTCTTCTCCGCAGCTGCGGACATATATTCTTTACCTTCCTCGCTGAGTTCTTTCGCTACAATTGCCAAGTCATATCTGACCTTTTCCGCTTGAATTTTCATCTGCTCCGAAGCCTCTTTCAGAAGAACCGCCGCTTTCTTCGAGTACATATCATAGGCTTCCTGGGAGATGCTGTGCATCTTCAGAGCTTGCTCCTTGAAAGCATCTAAAGTCTGCTTCCATGCTTCTTCCGATTCTTCAGCTTTCGTCTCAAGATCCTCATTTTCCTTTTCCACATCGAGTTCCGAACGCTTCAGGTAAAGTTGAAATTGGATTAAAACAAGAAAAGAACCCGGCTTTATTAAATCTTATGCTAATTAAAGGAGACAAAGATGGTGATGAAGTATCAGTAGTAGATACTAGTACTGCCGTGGAAAACAACTTAACAAAATGAACCGAATACAGCTCAAATTTCTCAAATTCTTTCCCAAAAGAATCCAATTTACTACCGGAAAATCAGAACAATAAGCCCTAAGATGAATTACTGCATCAAAGTCTGCAGAAAAAGATGAAATTGGTTCCCTACAGTGAAATACGATGAAATTCCGAGGAATCCTAATTCGCGCGCGCAAATCGCTCAACTGAAACCATCATCGAAAGAATAACGAAACGAGAGCAAGATCGACGAAAAGCAAGAATCCGACGACTCAACGCGCTCAATCACCGGAAAACGGAAACGCGATGAGAATCTCGTCGTCGCGGGGGGGAGCTTACCGACTCCTCCTGAGAAGCCGCGAAGGCGACGAAGGACGAACTCCTCCGGTCGAGCGAGAGGAGGCCGAAGCGGAGCCCCTTCGGAGGGCCATTCTCGGAAGCGACGGAGAACCCGCAGGCGCGGGGCCGGAGAAGAGGCGCGAGACGGAGGGACGGCGGCGGCGCCGCGGCCCGAGGATTGGCGGCGGCTCGCCGGAGAGGCAGGGAGGAGGTGGAGGAGAAGGTAGGGTTTTTGACGAGCAAGGACTCCATCGAGACGCTCATTCTGCGTGTCCGACGGAGAGGGAGGAGGAGAAGGAGGAGGAAGAGGAAGAGGGTTTAAGGGCTGAGAGAGAGAGAGAGAGACGATGGCGAAGGTTGCGAGGACAGCAAATCACTTCACTGGTGTCCAAAAGTGCACAGAAGAAGGGACCAACTCTCGAAATGGAGGAGGAGAAAAGCTTGTTTATATACACACGCACACGTATACGTGTCTTAAAAAAAATTAAAAGGCATATTATGTGTACTACAAGTCTTAAAATTTATTGTGGAAGTATAATTAAATCTTGTAATTTTCAAAAAATATATCAAATCCTAAAATTTATTAGATTGATATAACGTTGTCAATTAGTTTAATGAAAAATTCTAATATGATATTTTTAAATTAATTTATTTTCGTAATGACATTTTATATTTTAAATCTTATTTAAATAACAGCAAAAAATTAAAAAAAAAAAAACTAAAAAAAGGAAAAAAAAAAGTGGACAAATGCCAGCCATGGTAGAAGGTTGGCTAGCCATTACCGACCCCAAGAAAGTATTAGTGTCGCCTAGCCTAGCTAAGCCAAGCCAACACCAAACAAGGGCCAACAAGGTCCAACGTTGTCCAACTAAGCCTTGCCAACCCCAGGAAAGGGTTGCCAACCTCGCAAGGCCCAGACAAGGCTTGCCTGGATTAGTGTGACGTTGGTCCTTACTTGGTCATAAATGAGAGCCAACATTCGCCCAGATTTGGGCAAGCCACAATGGCCCCAGCAGAGGTGTTGCCTAAATTTGGGTGAGCTTTGCTGGACTATCAATGAGTGGCCGTAGCAGCCACGATCCTTGCAATTTTTCTTTTCATTTTTAAAAAATTATTTAACTTTTTTAATTTGTTTACTATTATATAAGTAGGATTTAAAGCAAAAAAAGCCATGTAGGAAAAATAAATTAATTTATTAGACAAATTGATAGTGTTAATGAAATGATTTGATTGCACCAATTTGATGAGTTTTATAACTTAATTACACCTTTTGAAATTTTTAGAATTCAATTATACATTTGCAACAAGTCTTAGGACTTGTAGTACACATCCCAAAAAATTCATAACAAATAAATATATTTAAGAGAAAAAATCACGAATTCCAAACTATACCCATTTTTTTAACATTATAAATCTCAAATTATATCCCCGTCACATATTTACCCTAAAAAAGTTTGTGACATAAAAATCCTAAATGTGTACTTGCGTGACACATTTACTATTCATCAAATATCTATTACATGATTTTTTAGCCAAACTAACTTTGTTTTTATTTTACTTAAGCCACGTGAACATCGTGGCAACATTGTTTGCTTTTTCCAACGTGCATGTAGGTGGATTTTTAACAATTTTCACCAACAAAACTTTAATGAATGGTAAATGTATCGCGTAGGTAAAAGCTTTTTATTTTGTGTCAAGCAAAAAGTTTAAAACAAATGTGTCACAATTGATATAGTTTATGATATCACGTACTTTCGCCGTATATTTAATTGACGGAGGGATGTTATGACATATCACATATACACTGCGTCTATTTTGGGCAACTAAATGATTTTGAATACGTTTTTTGAAAAAGGTGGTTGTTATATTACTAGCAAAAATTAACGAACAAGATATATTTTCATCGTCTACGATATGTTAAAATATAAATTATTGTAAATATTTTTTATTGACTAATTATTTCAAGTAATATAAGCAATCACTTTTAAAGAAAAATATTTTTTAAATCATTCATTTCTCACAAAACAAACTAAAAACTCAACGATGAAGGAAAAACATTTCTATGAAAATCATTTTGAAGGAATATGGTTAATTTTCATTTGTTTGATTGTTTTGGAAAGTGGTATTCCTCTTGCCAAAAAGGAAAGTTGTTTTCTCACAATCCAAATTTATTATTTTCAGTTCATGGGAAAATTATTTTTATAGATCAATTATTTTTCCATTATCCTAATACCAAAAAACTTTGAAAACAAATCTCTGAAAACAGTTTCCTTTCAAACAAATAAGCTTTTAAAAATAGAACATATTTTTCGATTATAAGACTAACAAACACGTGTTCATTCAATACCCGATTTAGTTCGGGACTAGATACACATACGAAACTTATGGACGTCATAAATTTCGAAATAAACCATACAGTCGTATTTGAGATCAGAGAAATTCCTCAAAACTAAAAATAAGACTCCGTGCAGTCCATAAATCAGAAATAGATGTGGTGTCCCCGGAAACTAAATTGAATAGAATAGTATTACCTTAGATTAAAAAAAAAAAAAGGAGGAAACGTCAATGATATTGAAATTTTTTTCATTATTGCACATAAAAAATAAATAATAAATAAATAATAAATAATAAATAAATAAACTGATTTTATGTACTTTTGACCTATAATCGGCTAATCTTACTCTAAACTTAAATAATCGTCTCGATCCCAAAATCCGTCGTCAAAGGAATCCTAATTTGCTCTTGCCGCGGGGTTACCTCCGACATCAAAGTTCGCAAGTCAGAATATGATGATTATTCCTCCACCTTTTCCAGCTGATGTGATACCTTAAAAACCTTCTCCGCCAAGTCCATGGAGGTAATGAATAGAACCAGAGGGGCCACGCGAAAAGTCGAACGACGAGAACCCGCGATGCGGACGTGACAAGTGCCCCCGATCCAAGGAAGGCATAAAAAAATTCGAAATCAAAGCAGCAATGGTGAGGCCAAGAATCGGAGCAAGAACTCAGGACCAAGCAAAGCACCCCCAACCACATGCGATCATGAATCATCCAAAATGATTTGTTATGTAAAATAAAATACAAAAAAATCAATGATTTGAAAAATATATATTTTTAAAAATAATTGCTTGAAATAATAAATCTATAGAAAATATTTTCATCACCGATAATAATTTTACGTAGTATGGATTTTAGGAACTAATAAGAACTTGACAGGACCCAAAGTATTTCTTTTGTCAACTCCATCTCCATGTTGCTGTTGGTTGTCATTCGAGGAGCTTCTCCACTTATGTGTCATGAATAGTGACTTTGCTATGCTAACTTTTCGTGCATTAACGGACGATTAGCGAAAACAAATGGGGATCCGTCCACGACGGCCGAACAATCGTGCACGGTGGCTTAGGTGGACAACGGTAGGAAAACGGGGCGAGCGTGGATCCAACGTGGCTTTAGTGACAGGAATTGGGGCAAATCGAGTGCCATTTGGGTTCTTCGAGGGTTTCCCCCAATTTGCTGATGGATCTTTCCCTTGTGCCGTTCTTAGGTATGCAATGATCGGCCAGCCTCAGCTGGGTTGGGTTTTCTGTTCTATCTTTTTCGTTGACGGCTTCTGGGCCTGAAGGTCCGATGAGTTGATCCGCCCAAGTCGGGTCGGGCTTTACTAAGATTGGGTTTGTTTGGAGGCACAGACTAGCTGAGGCCCGATAAGGCTGTCCCAATCTGATCCAGAGCCAGGCCCAGAGAATTCGTCTAGTCAGGTTTGCCTCATTGTCCGAATCGCGTCGCCAGGAAGAGTCCATTTCTTTGGCCCAAGGAGAGCTGTCCATAGTTGATCGATCAAGGGGTAATCAATATTGAACATTTTTATGTAGTCCATGAACTAACTTAAACATGTATGAATAATTTATGGATCACGCCAAACAATTAAAAATTCAGCGGTGACATTGTACATTAAACTAAATTCTAGTGATCATATCGAATAAATTGAAAGTTCTAAAATTACGTTGCATGTTGAGTCGAAGTTCAAGGACTATATATATCATTATCCTTTAATTTTATCCGATATGACTCGGGTTTGTTTATTTTCCACATTTACTTGATGAATTCCTTGGTTGTGCTGCGTTGGTCGGCGCTCTATCCGCCACAGAAGTACCAAAGCGTAAACGACGTCACGTGGAGATGCTTTCCCTAATCCATAGTCCATAAATCCGAAATGGATTCGCCTTGCCAACCCCCAACCATTCCGGGTGAAGAAACTGCCCCATTTCAGTTCACCAGAAGCATTGAATCGGGCTCGTCTCCCGCGCTAATCGCCACGTAGAAACAAGCCATGCCATGACCACTCGCGGTCGGAACCGTTGCAACCACCAACTGCTTTTTAACTAACTCCATTAGTATTAAAACGCCTTCAATTACGCGAGAGTAGCTCCAAAGCCAGACCCTGTCGATGTCGCATGAAAATGATTGCGGATACGTCATATGCGTCGATGGCGATATGACCGCCTGGATCACATGTTCATCCGGCATGCATCCAAATCGATTTCGCGAATAAACTTTAACAAGAAAATGGGGGAAAAAAACCTCTCGCTCGTGATTGGTTAGCAATGGTCGCACTACCGTGCGATGCGGTGCACAAAATCCGTGCTCGCCGCTTGGCCCTTGATAATAATGGTGCGTGATGTTACGGGATATGCGTCGAAAATAGAGATAAACTTTGGATGGATGTTGGGCCTTGCGAGATTACAAATCATTCGCTTGAAATTCAAACGTTATCGCATGAAACTTCTAGTCAACTAATTTCTAGGACACTTGCAAATAATAATCTCATTCATGAGTAATGGATAGACTCATCAAACGAGTGGGTCGAGTTAAAAAAGTTTTGATCCAAATTGATCAATTTAATCTGATTTTACATATATTAATGCAGTACAAACATGCTAACATAAGTCTGACCCCATTTATATTCGATTCAATTCATATTATTAAAACATTTTCATATTTAATTCAATCTAAGAAAACTTATATATAAATTGAGTGAGAGCGCGGAGCAAGCAAAGGCAAGAAAGAGTAAAGAGAAAGTAATATAAATGGATTTGGTATAAGTAAGTTGTGAATCCATTTAATATCTATATTATTTTGGTTATTATTATTAACAATTCAATCCATCAAATGTGGGTTAAGAAATAATTTTATGATTCATTTTGAAAGGTCTAGCATCGGCTTCTCTCATCTCGATAGTGGGCGAGATGCTTTTAAACCCTTAGTCACTCGGCCAACTCCTCCGATGCAAAGCTCGGCGCATCGTTTTCCTTTTTCGCGAATAAGTGAAAACGATGTAATCCCCAAACACTGCCGTTCACAACCTCAGCATCCTCGGGGGGGCATGGGATGGGCATCGCTCCGATGGAGGGGGTCCCCACGCGTATCTCTGCCAAAAAGGCTAACGTGACCCAGCAGCATTATTGAGGCGCTTCTGTGGCCGAGACCGCGGCGGCAATAAATCCCCGGAGCCACCGCCTCCCTCCACCACGCAAAAGCCCCCGATTTCAGCCGGCCCCCCCACAATGAATAGCGCCGCCCTCCCTCCGCCACATCAAATGTCGTGTCTCAAGGCGACCCAAGATGAATCATGCGATCCCTTCTGCGTGTTCCTGCCGACCAATTAAGGATTCAGATCTACTGGACTCAGGGGTAACCATGGTCTCATAGTAAAATTGAAAACTTGAGAATCTCTGGTCCGATTGCAAGTTCTAGGATATATATATATATATAATTTCAAAATTCTAAAAAATTGAAAAATCTATGAATATATTTTGATGAGTAAGTTCAAGGTTCTAGATTATTATTTTTTTTTTTTTGGTTCTATGTCTTTGAAAATAATGAAACCACTATTTGGACCTTCCATTTTTAATAAAATTTCATAATTTTTGCGTGTCTAAATATGAGTTGTGAATAATAAATTGTAGTAGATAAAAATAATTAAAATGATAATTCATTGCAATCTTTCAATAAAAAATACAAGTAGAACTTATGTAGATCTAAAACCCGAGATAGGATAGATTCTAAATTCATGAGTATGTAAGGTAAATTATAAGTTCCATAAATTAAGGAACCTATTTTGACAATAACCGTTCATTTTTATACCGGACTTTTTTTTCATTTTTCCAGGCACGGAGTGACGCTTTTAATTTCAGTGATGTCTTACGAAGCCATAGTGCTTCGAAAACAACATCGCTTGACATATTATCTTCGAGCCCACTTGGATACTAGATATTTCGTGACTGGCGATGAGGTCTCGGTCGAATTTTTCATTCAAGAAACGGCGAACGTCGAGAGGAGCGTGCGAATCTCTCTCTCGATGATTTCACAAAACCACCGGCCTATCCGAATTATCGGAAAAGGACCAACACCAAAAGCTCGTGCCCACCTTTCCACCAGTTAAAAAGAAGAGGATAGGGGAGATATTTGTTATTTTCCCGGGCATTCGTCCATCGTGAATTTCAAAATGGATCGATTCTCCAAAAGCCGACGTCGACGTCGGAGGCAATTGGCTTTGTAGCCAAAAAAACGAAAAACCGGTTGGCACCGAAATCTCCCCGCTGCGCTTTCGATCCAGCCGGGCTGGTAAAGGGATTTCAAGCGGTTTGCTCATTGGCTTGAAAAAGATAACGTATATAGAAATCTACTCGAGCTTTGACACCTGGGGGAAAATTTTGGGCTCGCCCATATCTTTTGTAGCCAAAAAACGAAAAACTAGTCGGCACCAAAATCTCCCCGCTGCGCTTTCGATCCAGCCGGGCTGATAAAGGGATTTCAAGCGGTTTGCTCATTGGCTTCAAAAGATAACGTATATAGAAATCTACTCGAGCTTTGACACTTGGGGGAAAATTTTGGGCTCGCCCATATCTTTTGCGTAGATTTAGATAAAAACCCCAGTTTATAGACTTTACCTAGATGCGGAATCTTTAATTTTTCTTTGCAGCGGCCAGTCGTGATTTGATGGAAGTACTTTTCTTCCCATTCAAGTGTGAGACAAATATCTCTTATCGTGGAGTACTAAGCAAACCATTCGATGCATGCGTCAAGGGAGCTTGTCTCGTAGTGACAAGTGCGAAGTAATATCTCGTGATGCTGATTTTTTTATAGGACAACCAGGTGACGTTCAGTCGATATTTGCACACCTCCGCCGGTAGTCCTTCTCGTCATAGCGTTTTCATTAGCGTGCCAATAATTTGCTCTATGGCCGTACCAGTGACGTAGTTTGCTCAATATGTAATTTGAGTCGCCGTATGTATGCATTATTACATACTTGCGCGATCTTATAATTACTCGATGTGTACGGGACAAGAGGCTACGGCATTTAGTACGAGATTCCTTGGGCCGTGGATCTCTCGTGCAAAATACATCTCATCAGTAAATTTGATCATCATCCCGTGAGTAATTTGTCCAAGGAATTAGATAATTGTGACAAGACAAGTCAATAGTCGGGCTATATATTTGCTTGTAACATCTTGCCCTTCCATTATTAGGGATTGGGGGATGTGATGGAGTGACTTGTAATTACCCAATATAAAAACCCCTTAAAATATTGATTAGGTGCCTAATCACTCTAATCCTCTCCCCAAATAATATCTTCTCCTCTCTCACCTTCCCTCTTCCTTCCTTTATATCTTCACCTCCTCTCCCTTTCTGCAACCCTTCACCCCTCACTCTCCCTCTCTCTCTCTGTGCAGCAAAATTCCGACCGTCGCTTCGCCGGCGGGTCATCAAATGACCGAAGCAGGAACGGAGCGGCGAGCTGCGATTCCGATTCCGATACCGATTCCGATTCCGATTTCCGGTCGTCCTGCAATCCCGCCTCGCTCCAATCTTCTGACGGTGGAGGACCATTTGTCGCCACCAACAAGAGGTTCGAATCGTGGATGAGCTCAAAACGGTCCCAATTCCGGATAAAATCCGTCTGGCGATGAGGCGAATTACGCCCTCGCGTTCCCTTATCTAGCAGACACCAAAGCAGATGCTCTTTCCATGTCCTTTTCTAGCTGGAATCTCGCCCAACATTGCTGTCCTCTCGCTCTGATCGGACTCGAGGGAAGGCTCACTCGTCGCTCGGCCAGCCCACCCCGAAGTGACGCCCTCGGCTTTCCTGGGTTTCCAGCCATGAATCGTCTCCATCTGAACCGGAGGCTCCTGGACGCGGACCTCGGCGTGCCGCCGCCGGACGCGTCGGGCGAGAACGGGACGGCGGCGGCGACCGATTCGTACATCAGCGAGACCAACTTCGACACCAACATGGTGATCATCCTGGCCGCCCTGCTGTGCGCGCTGATCTGCGCCCTGGGGCTCAACTCCATCGTCCGCTGCGCGCTCCGCTGCAGCCGGAGGTTCGGGCCGGAGACGCCGGAGCATGCGGCGGCGAGGCTGGCGACCACCGGGCTCAAGAGGCGCGACCTGCGCCAGATCCCGGTGGCGGTGTACGGGTCGGCGGCGGCTGCGAAGATCCCGGCGACGGAGTGCCCGATCTGCCTCGGCGAGTTCGTCGACGGGGAGAAGGTGCGGGTGCTCCCCAAGTGCAACCACGGGTTCCACGTGAGGTGCATTGACACCTGGCTGCTCTCGCACTCGTCCTGCCCCAACTGCCGGCACTCGCTCCTCGATCACCGGCCGCCGGAGAACGAGCTCCCCGTCGTCGTCGGTTAAGCTGTAGAATCCCACGACGGCGGCGGCGGCGGCGGCGGCGGCGGCGGCGGAGGTGAAAAGACCAAGGACCCCCCTTGTAAATTTTCTTGGTTTGATAGTGTAGGGCTGAGGCAGTGGACTGCGTGTGTGCCCGCTTTTAGTTTTGGAGGTGGTGAAGTTTCAGTTTCGGTATGTGTAGGATGAACACGGCGGCGGAACGAGTTCCGGCGCCGATGCGACTCAGCGAGTTTCGAAAATCGAGCGACGTAATTTTTTTTTTCTTTTTCAGATCGACTCGTGAGTCGGTAGATCATCGATTTCTGCCTCGTTTCCAGTTTCGAGCATCACGGGAATTTTTTTGCTTCTTTCGATTGAATTTTACACGACGCACCATCGCAGAAAGAAGAAAAAATGAAAAAAGAAAAAGCAAATTGAATATTTCTTTTCTTTTTTTTGGTCGGAAAAATGAATATGCAGTTTCCTGCTTTTATGGATCATTCGATATAACGTTTGGTTATAAGTAATTATTGAATATTTACTATTATATTTTCCCCCCCGATCAATACCCTCGTGGCTAATGAAATAAATCCCCTCATATGGAATTTGAATTTCAGAACTTTCTGTAAAATAGTAGCATGTTTGCATTTCACAGAGGTGGATCAATGCATTATTGAGAATAATCAGCATGATTTATATTACCTTAAAACAGCGTTGTATGACGATGGATTGGATGGTTACAGAAAGGATGTACGTAATTCACTGAATCGCATGAAGTTAAATTACCTTAAAACTAAAAATGCCAGACAAGATCGAAAAATTAATGTTAAATTTATTTGAAAGCTAATATTAAAACCTAACTCGTCACACCATCCAGTTTCGCCAATAGATGTAAAAGAAAAAAAAAGACAGCAAAGAAGTTTCCGTACACGCGATGGCACGGGTTTGGTTCTAAATGAAACAAAACATGCTGATGTCTTCGTTATTGCATCCTCACTGTTAAGTCAAAGGGAAAACTCAATATGGGACGATTCTTCTTCATCCTATCTCTAAAATAGTCAAATCCAAAATACTCCATAGAGTGATAAATCATTTTTAGACATAAAATTATGCACGTGCATAAATTCGGTATTTGAAAGATTACACTTCATGTCAAATTAATCGAATCATTAAATAAGATAAATAGTTATAGATGAGAACACGATATCGAGAAATGATATAAATATATATATAAACAGATGAAAAAAAAAAAGGTGTCAATGATTAAAATTATACCTCGTAGGTTGTTCATGTTAAAAAAAAATTGATATTGGTGAAATAAGTAATTGGAGATATTTTGAAAAATAAAGAACGATTGATGTTCCTTAGAAGTATCATTCTCTTTGCCAAAGAGCACCTTCCACGCATTAACTATGCCTCCTAAAGCTAAATTATTTTGGCAAGAAGCGTAAAAAAATGCTTAGGATAATAATTTTCTATCATACTTGATGCTGCTGTAAAGTTATAATGCGTTAATCAATGTGATCATTCATCACATCAAATTACAGATTTCATAGCCACTTTAACCGGTATGGCTAATGATTTGATCGATGATGTAATCAAAGGAGACATCGGCAGAAGTAAAAGACCTCGTTCCCACTCGATCTTAGCTTAAAAAGCCAAGAAAGAAACGTCCATCTCTCGTCCATCAACCTAGTTTCTCGAATTTTTTTCTTTTTGCAGAAATTAAAAGGGCATCCACGTGTTATCCATCTATGCGTTGGATTTGGCTAGTGCGACGAAAAGCATCAAGGGCCGATATTCGAGGCACAAAACGCTAGGCATCAAAGCGCGGAGCACCGGAGCCCCATCCCTTCGTCCAATGAAACGACTTCGCGCTCTTTCTCGTCTTCTTCAGCGATCAGTACTCAGCAAGCTTCTCTCGCAAGCCTCACCGTCCGTCACTCTCTCTCTTCAAAAGGGGGGTCGCGAACGCGAATTCAAACCCGTCGCAGAGCCGCTCTTTCTCGTCTTCTTCCTTAAGAAGCTTCTCTCGTAAGCCTCATTCTCTGGTCGTCTCGAAGGACGAGAGCCGCGAATTCGAACCTCCGCCCGTTGCGGGAGCACCCCCCCCCCTTCTTTTGCCTACCCTAATGAGAAGGTCGCGGAGGAAATCATCCGCAGCAGCCGCCGAAGTTCGCGATTCGGTAAGCACGGCTCGTCGCCTCTTCATTTTCCGCTGGCATTTTCGGTTCCCGGACTGGACGGTGTTCTGGATTCGAGGCTGAATACTCTGTTTCGGAGTGATCTTTTGTTTCAGTTTTCTCCATGTTTGAATCGTGTCAATCTGGCGTGTCGAGAGGCGATTTTTTGCTGTGGGTTGAAGATTTCCGCGTCTGATTATCCATGTTCCTTTCAAACTTGGCAATTGAATTGGGTAGAATCCATTTCGATTCATCAAAATTTAGGGCTAAGCTTCTTGCCAGTGTATCTCTTTCTGAACAATAGCTATGACAGAGAATTTGGTGTTCACTGCTCACTGGCTTTGAGCAATGTTTACACGTACGGTTCGAAATTCGGTTAAGAAAAAAACGATAAAGCATGTCTCAATTGGTTTTTGGGAATTGTAGATTGGGAATTTCAGTACTGGGTTTTTTTTTTGTGAAGTGAGCGGAGAGATTATCGTATGATCAACAAGGCTTAATAAAAAAAGTGGGATTTGGTAATTTGTTGCTTATATCGAATCATTCTCTTAGCAAGAAATTTTTTTTCGTCAAGACTCTTGGCAAGAATTTATTGGTTGAGAATATGGTGTTTAGTGCTGATCGGCTTTGACCAATGTTTATAAGTACTGTTCGATATTTGGTTAAGGAAAAAAGGATAAAGCATGTCTCAATGGTTTTCGGGAATATGCAGATTGGGAATTTCAGTACTAGGTTTTCCTCACCATCCTTTGTGAAGTGGGTGGAGAAATTATCATCTGCTCAACGAGACGCAATAAAGAGTGTGGGATTTGGTAATCTATTGCTCATACCGAATCACACTCTTAGCAAGAAATTATTGTTTGAATTGATGGAGAAATGGAGTTGCGAAAAGTGTGTCTTTGTCTTTGCTCACGGGGAAATGTCCATGACTCCCATAGATGTTGCTTTGGTTTTGGGACTTCGCGTCATTGGAAAGCCAGTGATACTTCAGCAAGATGAGCCTTTTTCAGATCTGGAAGAACATTATGGTGCTGTTCCTGGGAAGAGGAAAATCACAGTTGCTTCAATTGAGAGTAGACTTGATTCCCTTGGTGGGGTAGCTGATGATGACTTTATAAGGACGTTTTTACTTTTTACATTCGGGACTTTTCTTTTTCCGAATACGAATGGAACGATTGATACTCGTTATCTTTCTTTCCTTAGTAATTTGGATTATGTACATCAATATGCTTGGGGTTCTGCTGTGCTTGAGGATCTGATAATGTGGCTGACTAGAAGAAAGGAGAAAAGTATGCAATATGTTGGAGGTTGTCTTTTATTCCTTCAGGTAATTTTTCTTTGGATATCTTTGAAGCCATTTTAAGCTTTCCGATCCACCAGTTCACCAGTTCACCCTATATGCAAGTTCATGATCATTTATAACTCATTTGGTATTTTGCTTATCTTGTTAATTAAAAAAATATCTAGTAGTATGTTATTCATATAGGACCCGTCTTGTGGGGGAACTTTGTTCTTCTTGTTGTTTATTCAATTTTAGATGCAATGTTTATTCCTTTCCAAATTTTGACATACGTGTCCAAAATAGATCTTTTGGGTTGTGCATGACTTTCTCCCTTTTTGGGATTTTGCACAAGTGACGTCTCTAATTCTATGAATTTGTGCAGATTTGGTTTTATGAGCATATTGACATGGCTCGGCCTAATCTGCAAAATGATTCCTTAACTTTTCCCCGTGCATGCCGATGGGAAAATAGTAGACCCCATCCAAGAGAATGGGTAATTGCAGAATTTGAGAAACTAAGAGATGATCAGGTGAATCCATCGTTTATCTTTCTTTTACCTTTTTTTTTTTTTCTTTTTCATTTTTAATGCTTGAAGTTACATGCTCTACTAGTTACAGCTATTTCCACCTTTATTGGCCTCAAAAGTAGCTGTATGGAATAACCCGTGTTGATCAATTCCCAATTTTAAATGGCAATTATGCATTAGATAATCTGGGAGCTTCATCCTACTGTGATTGAGTTGGAAGCTGAAATAATCAAAGAGATTTTGCCTGCACGAAAGGATGACTCCCAAGAGACAAGTCCACAATCTGGGCCAAATGATCTTTTAGCGAATCTTCCAATGGATCCTGTGAGCTTTAGCTTTTCCATTTCCTTTAAGGTTTATTTTGTAATATTGCATGTTGTTTTAATTGTGATAATTCCTTCCACTATATTTTCTTGTCTCTTTGTTCTTATAATTGAAGTGTTTGTGGAAACTCATGAAACTAAATTATGGATGAACAGGATGTCAAAGCAAAAATTGTCTCCAATGTAGATAAGATTGATAGAGTACAAAGGTTGGAGATGTTTAATGCATCGAATCCTTGGTCATCGCTAGATGAAGTGAACTCTTTGACAAACACTGATTATCTATCTCACCAAGAAGCGTGCAACGAGAATGTTGAATCACCATCGACATCATACGACTTCCCTAGAAAATCATTGGCTGGCACTGTAGGTTATTCAATTGCTCCTCTTATATGTCAATACATTCATTTTATGTAGGCTTTAATTGCTTTGATTTGTTAGGAAGATGACTTGATGTTGAAAAATCGGATATTGGAAGAGAAGATTGTGGAATTGGAGAAGGAGATGAGTGAACTGATAAAGGAAAACAATCAATTAAAATGCCAGCTACTATTGACTCCATCATTAGAAAAGGAAAATGATGATCTGAAGAAAGAAGTGGCTGACCTGAGAAGACAAAATCAAATGCTAAGCTCGTCTTCAGATCATCTTGTGGCTCAGCTTGAGAAATTGCTCTTGGATGAGGAAATTAACGGTACAGATGAAACATGACTCTACTGTAAGGAGGTACTTGAATGTTTTGCCCTTGGTCTTCTTAAAACTGTTTCTGCTTCTCTCCTTCCATGAATCAAAGACTAACATGGCCTAATTGCCATTATTCTTTATCATGCATCTCTGTTGGCTCTGTTCTATAATCATCTCTAAGCAAATCTGTGGCTGTTTGCAGAAAATATTGGAGAGAATATGGATTATGCATGCTGATTTTTGAAGGCATTGCGTGTGCTGGTGGCAAGCATAGCTGTGATCCATGGCATAAAATTCAGCTAAGTAGAGATGGGGCAGTCGATCCAGTGATTGCCTCTTCCTTCGTCTGGGCTTTGGGCAGGGCCGAAGGGGTATGAAGATAAATCGTTGTATGGGTAAAAGTATGTGGCCAGGCCTTACCTATCGAAACAAAAGAGAGTTCCCCACTGATTTGTTTTCGATCGGAGCATCAAGCAAGTCGGCAGGCACAAAGGACAACTGCAGAGTATTTGGTTAGGTCATAAGCTATGTGATTTCTCATATTACATAGGAAAAATATTGAAGATGAGCTGTGTCAATTGGACAGGAAATTGCGCTTGTCTTTTGCATGAGCTGTATAATACCCGAAGATTTAAGATGATTTTTAGGACACCGAATCACTAATCATTGTAATCGCCTTGTTTTAACCTCCCCAGAACAAAAGGAACCATTAGCTGTTCTACGTCTGCTATGCTCTCTCGCGGAAGCAGTTCAGCAGGATTCTTTTTCAAATGAGGTCGCTGTTCAACGACAAGAAACTAATGCAAGGTAACATGATTATAACGAAACAACGCTTAAGTAGACATGCTTAGCTCCTCATATGCGATCCTAATCTATATACTTTATCTGCATCATGCATCATTCTGGTTTCGTGGCTTGGGTTGTCTACAAATCATGGTTTAATGGGAGCTACCTTAGGTCTTGGTCGGGCAGGATGTTTTTGGGGGGTTGTTTGTTTCAGATGCTGCGCACCATCGCTTCGCTTGCGTGGTCGTTATTTTGATTTGAAAAATTTGGGATTTTCTAATGCGACGCTTAATTGACCCTGCATTGATGTGACGTGTTATCAGATAATATTAAATTGGATAGTGAGATTTAAATGCATCAGTGTGAAAACTTAATAGGATTACGTCACGATTTTGTAGATAAGCTTTAAAAGTTTTAGTACATTCTGAGCAAAATCAAAGATGACAGTCCCCATGTCCTCGAGCCCCATTCTTATCAGAAACCTCGTGGTAAATTTTCCCGATTGGACACTGAATCACAGACAGAGCAAGGTCTAAACCTGCAGGTCCAGTTTCGACGAATTTTACACTGTGGCTTGTCTCGATTGTCATATTTATGAGACAGTTCAATTATTGTCCTTCTTGTTAGCTAACAAGGACGATGCATCAGTCCATCGCCAGAGTTTTTACTCCACTTTCCACGCATAATTGCTCGCTCCGTTCAATTGAATCAATCAATCATATCTTTAGTCGGTAAATTAATCGTATCTTTAGCGCATACTGATGATCTTGCTAATCAAACTATTATATTTCACTGTAGTTCTAGTTTCATGGCCCATTAAATGCGAACTATATACGGCGAGGTGGGTAAGTACCTGCGAAATCATTCCAAGTAGCCTAATTACGTCTTTGATTTTCGGTGAAGCTCTGACACATATCCGCCCCATTAATGCCAGCTGGTGAAGCACTACTATGTGGGGGGACCTAAGGAAGAAATGTCAATCGCATCAACGGTCCGAATTTGTTCTAGATAAAAAAACTTTATATTACATCCATCGCGGTGTGACATTGAATCGACAAGACGCCAAGTAGCCCTTTCATTAGGTGGGCCCCTCGAACCTTCCTTAACGACATAATAATGTCTTCGGATCCATGGACGAATTGTGCTAAGTATATAAGTTCAGAATGTGATTTGCCTCTTTTTTCTTATCTTAATTTGAGCCAGAGGTATACTGCCGATTCAAAATGAGCGACCTTTGTTTGTGGATCTAGGCGGTGGAAGAAGAAACCAACCGCAATGCACGGACCGTCCGAAAACTCGCCTGTCGTAAGGTTAACCCAGAGTTTGAGTTTCAGCAGTACTCGCTCGAGTCGCGCGCGCATTCATGCGCCGAACAAATTACTTCATTCTAAACGTTTATTTTTGTGAAGTAGCGCAACGTCCGCGAGAGCCAGTGCAGATTTTACTAACTTATAATCCATGAATACTAGAGACAGGTATAGTACTGAGTTATAGACCATGTTCAATCTCCAGCAGCGCAACCCTGCCTTGGCGTGTGGATTTTCCTGCTTTGTAAGTGAAGGAGGAGAAAGAAGAGAGATGAAATGGAAAAGGCAACACTCGATCACCTCAAGCTCAAGCCAAATAATTATTTAACATAAGTACCGCGACATGATAATGTCTACGGCACAGAAAGGACCCGATAACAGACAAAAAAAAAAAAAAAGACCTTAAAAGGAAACATGAAGTACTGAAGCTTCATGTCGGACTCGTCCTACCCCCTTTTATTTCGCATTCTAAGCCATTCATTCGCTTCCCGGAATCCCTTCCTTCACGATCTTCACTTCACGCTGCAACGCAAAACGAACAGTTCATGAGTAAAAAAGTGAAAAGGGTCATCAGTTTACGAAGAACTCATGAGTATACTCCAGCATATGGATGCTTCGTTGAGTAAGTTAACCTGTTGCAGTTGGTGCTGGGGCTGATCTTGTAGGGGATGTTGACCCCGCACTTGCCGGGGATGGCGGCCACGACCCCATAGTTGATGCCAGAGATGCTGCCGGAGGCAGACTTAAGGCACTTGCAGGCGGCCTGGCGGTCCGGGGTGGTCCTGGCGGCGTTGTTCAGCGACCTGATCCCGTTGCAGCACCCGGCCGGCACGGGGCCCTGCCGCTCCTCGCGTAGGGGATGCACGGGGCCAGGGCGCTCGCCACCTGGCCGCACGTCACGGCGGCCTCGGCCACGGAGGCCGCCGCCACCATGCACAGGAGGGCCACGCACGCCAGCTTCGAAAGCCCGGAGCTCGCCATGTCTCAAGAAACAGCAAGAGAAGTATTGCCAAAAACGAGAGGGGAGTGCTGAGTGCTGGTCAGTGGGGGATCTGGAGTGGAGAGCGAATGAGTGACGATCCAGATTATATAGGAGGGGGGGGGGCCTGAGATCGCGACACGTGTGCGTGGGGCCCCCGCCGGGAGAGGGGGGGGGGGGGGTCGTGATAGATTGGAGAGTAGTTGGAGGTTGGGCATGTATAATTGAATGCTGGTCTTGCCATCCTCCCGAGGCCCTTCCTTTCTGTCTTTTCCAAGAAGCTTTCGCCATTTCTTCGATGCAAGAGGGCCTTCATAAATACTTTCCAACCTCTCCGATCTGGACGTGGTTGTTTCTTTCTGTGTATATGCAACTTTTCTTGGGTAGAACTTCCTGTAGATATGCTACTTGGAGCTAAGTTTGATTCCCATTTGCACATCTATTGATAAGAAAAAGCATCGACATCCGTAGCCATTACTATGCTTCAGCCTCCCCAGCGGCCCTGAGCACGATCGAGAGGTCGCAACAAATTACTCCGATAGAAACGTCCTACATAATCTTGTACATGCAAATGAGTCCATGCTTTGTTTTTATAGAGAATGGCCAATTTGGTTAATTAAATTGGGAGTTAGGCGTTGTACCTTCCATCAGGTTTGGAGTCATTTTCACGAGGAAGCTAATTTAGTGATTATTAGTGCCTCGACTTTGATAGAAAATGACAAAATTGAAAAATCTTGGGGGATCACCTCCAATGTAATTTGGAAAAAGGTGAAAAAAATCAAAGAACTATTTAAGAACGGTTTTTAGCATTCGGTAATCACTTATTAAAAAGTTTCGCCAATTATCACAATGTCACTCATCTTAAACGTTGATTCTTGAAAAAAAATTCAAAATATGCAAATTCCACAACGTAGGATTATTCACAATTGCTCATAAACTTAGATACCTTGATTTTCAGTAGAAAAAAATCCAAAACTAGTTTTTTTTTTTTTTTTGCCTTGGAAAACCCAAAACCAAGGGTACTGTTTAACAGGTTCCTAAGTCACCGGTTAGGGTTTTCTTCGTGCATATATTGCTGTCTAACCTAACAACGCGCCTAACTTCTAGGGTTTTCTCCCATTACAACCTAAAGCGAAATCGCAAGTGCCTCAGGCCCAGCGAGGCATCAGAAGAAGTCCACCAAGAGAAGGGAAAAGCAGGTGAAGAAAAAGACCGAACTTAGGCACGGCGTGTCTAGTGTCTACTCGATGACATCGCGTAAAAAGACGAGCTCCATGTGAAGAATGCAAACGGCGTTCGCCCATCTCGTCTTGCGAAATCAGCGCCGACCAGAAGTAAAGCAGGCTGTCGATGGATGGATCGAACATGTCTTAGGGTCGCGGTTTCTCCACGTGCTCTTTGAATTTCCGTCTCTTCCACCCCCACACGTTTCCGAAATGTCAGAAAATCACTGTGGTCTCAGTTTTATGGTAATGCAAGGGTGTTCCATAAAGAATTTTACCGTCGGTTTTTTTTTCGCGAAAAAAATAAATAATTTTAAAAATATTTTTCAAAAAATGATCATTTATTTTGCTTATAAAAATGGGTAAACATAAATATTTTCACCGATTATATATATTTTTAAACATAAATGATTATCGATAATAAAAATATTTATTATTGATTAATAATTTCAAGGGATGTAAGCATTATCTTTTAGGGAAACAATTTTCAAATCATTTATTTTCGAAGAGATAAATAGATATTTAACAAAATGAGTTTTGAAGCAGCATCGATTTTGTGATTTGTGATCTTGTTTTAAGTAGCTAAAATTTCATATTTGAGACACATGAGAAGTATGCGTCCAACGGAATCATCCGAACACCCAAAAATAAGAAAGTTCACCTATTTTTATAGTGTTAATCACTACAATTTTTCTAGAATCACTTGAATCTTTCTAAAAAATCTTGATCTAATGATCTTGATTATGTTTTGGTATTAAGATGCTAGAACGCAAATCATGTTTCATATTATCGACGTGGTTTAGGTTTATTATGGTGTGAAAATACAGCATCAACATCAAATGGTTTAGTTATTAATACGGTGACATTTTTTAAATTCGCCTTTAGTATGTTTGCCAAAGGGTATGGATATTCATAAAGGCTGTTTATTTTTTTTTTGGTGACCCATGTACGATTGATAAATAAATGCTCTCTTGAGACCTTACTAAACAGTTGCAACTCTTTAGTTGGACTTTCATATGACAGATTAAAGCAGATTTTTAGTTTCTTTATGTCAATCATATAGGAAAAAGTATACACATGCTCCCTCGCGTTTATTTTCTTTTATTTATCCTATTTGTTAGAAAATTCAATCGAAAAAGATCAAGGCAAACCACATGTGTTAATGAAAATAGAATTTATGGCAAGTACATTATCCCATACGCATGGCCCTTCTCCAACCTTAGAATGCAGACTGCTTGTTAGCCATCAAATTCCTTATCATTCTTTGACTCATTCAAAAAAAAATTTAGATTTGTGGTAAGTTTAGCTCATGGTCCTAGGATCGAACAAAATATTTCTAGTTTTAAAGAATTATACTAGACAGAAAGAAAGAAGGGAGTCTTTAGGGATTTATAGAAACTTACACAATATTATTTCTACGGAGGGTGTACTTTGCCCCTTAATGTTTACATACACGACCTCATACAAGCATGAAACAACACACTAGAATTTTATGGATACTGTTTGGTCGACAAATGCCAATTATTTTGCATTTATTGAGTTTTCTATTGACAGATTGACTTTTCCACTCATTATTTGGCTTTTTTTGCTCCTGCTACAAAGCTACAATAGTTGGGAGGAGGATGCGACCAAGAGGTCCGATAGTGGAGTCTCCATCAAGGTACCTCTGATAAACAGGTACCTGACAATTGAGATCCCAAAAATTATATTTCAATAATATTTTCTCATTATATTCAAACTCATTCTCGATATATATAAATCAACTCCTTAAATAATTGGTAAGGTGACAGGATATGCATCAAAATTAACCCATATGGCGGAGAAGATGAGGTTGATTTCCAGTTTATTTTAATATCCTTTCGTACCTAATAATTTTATTTTGCTTTTGCGTTGAAAGTCTTTTTGCAGTAATAACATGGAGAGAGGATGTTATTTTCTGTGTGCATGAAAAATAGGAAAGAGGCACCAAGTAGGCTTTGAGTGACAACCGCCCACTAATTATCACGATTATCATAGTAAACTTCGATAAAACATTTTATTTGACAATATAAAAGTTGAGTTTTTTGAAACGGTAATTCGTGAAGATGAATTAACTTCACGTACAAAACTAAATTTTGAATCATAGAGCAAACTCCCTCGAGTGTTTTTAAGATATTGCATTAGAGCTAAGTTTGGTGCAATGTCTGTCAATAAATCGAACTGATTAGTAGATGATCTTTGAACATATGTGAAACAAAACAAAGATATTCCTTAACCTTTTTGTACGCATTGGATTTGATCATTTGGGTAGTTCGAAGAACATGTTAAGAGGGATGACGAAATGAACTCTTACACAGTAAGCAAAAGGATAAATAGAAGTTAAACGTTAAGCTTGCGAGGAGTTAAGGTACTTTCGCTTTTTAACCCCAATTCAATGTACCGAAAATGTAAGTCGTAAGCAGGACACTTCGAGACGCGCTATAAAGTCTGTGTACTTTTCCAAAAGGACGTGCGGCATTTCGACGATATCCAAGCGATCTATGCAGTTGTGGAGACTGTAGGGTTTCGACAGCGAAGAAATTAAATGAAGGTCCAAAGGATCGCCTGGTAACACTCACTTATCATTTTCGGAACTAGATATGACAAATTTGGCGATATATGTTTCTATTACTGTTCTGGTGAAAGGTGCTGATGGATTCGGTAGAAAGTTTTGTCTCTTGTCTCTTGGATCATTAGGGTTGTGGAGCGTTACTTTGCAATCTTGGAGGAGCGGTTCAGAGGAAATTAAGGAGAGAAAAAAACACCAAGTAGAGATAATTTCACTGGCCGAAGCACATAATATAACGACAAGGACGTAGACAGAAAACCAACACGAGACCGGCCATCACACAACAACAGAGCATGCATGCAAAACATCGACTAGTCCACGTCCCTTCTTATTATCATCATCTTCAACGTTACCACGCTATCATCAGCGGCTCCGAGCTCGTGGACCTCACTTCACGCTGCATTACAAACCAACAGAGAAAGAAAGCAACATTAAGTGAGAGGATTTTTTGTTTCGTACGCAGTCTGTGTGAAGCTCAGTTCACGCAAGAATGCATCGTAACCTAGAAATGATCGATGAACAGCGAGAGGGAAAGAGAAAAAGAAGAATGGCGGAGAACTTACGATTTGCAGTCGGTGGTGGGGCTGATCTTGTAAGGCACGCTGACGCCGCACTTTCCGGGGAGGCCGGCGGCGAGGTTGAAGTCGATCCCCTGGATGCTGCCGGCAGCCGACTGCAGGCACCGGCACGCGGCCTGGCGGTCCGCGGTGGTCCGGGCCGCGGTATTGAGGGACTTCACGCCTGAGCAGCAGGCGCTGGACAGGGGGCCAGAGCCCCTCAGGTAGCCGATGCAGGGGCCCATGCTGGAGGAGATCTGGGAGCACGTGATGGCCGCGCGAGCCGCCGGTGACGAAGCCGCCACGAGGCAGGCGAGGAGGAGGAAGCAAGAGAGCTTGGAGAGATCAGCCATTCTTGGAGGAGTTGTTGAACGGAGAGGAGAGGAAGAGAGATGGTTAGGGTTTATGGAATCGGATGATGAGTGAGACGAGAATGTGAAGTTGGAGGGTTTATATAGAAAAAATTTGAAGCGAGGAGAGAGGAAATGAGAGCCACGTGTCTTTGCATGAGAAAGAGGGTGGTAAATTTTGGTGGTTGGGTTGATGTACAAGGCCATTTACTATCTAGTTTGACTGTTGGTGTGTGGCAAGAAAATATATCAAGAAGCGGTGAAGAATCATGGCAAAAAACTAGGGTTTCATGGGGTTGAAAGATTTGCATATTTTCATGTAGATGCAATGTGCATCGCTAGCAATTAAGTGGCAAAGTTTGGTGGCCTGAGACCCATCATCGTACGAATGTTAAATAGACGGTCGGAGAGTATTGTCCTCATTGCATCTTAGCCATAAGATCAATTAATTTATGTTAACATGAAGGGGATATTGCACCCTATGATTCAATTATTCAGTTTGGTGGGAGCACATATGGAGTAATGAATTATTATCTTTCAATTGTATAAGAGAACGCGACTGTCCTTAATGCTTATATAAATTTTTGAGAAATGATAAATGTTCCATTATAGCCTAACAAAACTCTTAATCATGAAATGTCATGACAAACATTTATCCCATATCATACTCATACTCAGTTATGCACCTTGTCTTTTGATGTCACATGTTAGTGAGGTGAAACATTTAATTAGTTAACTCCTCGTGTATAACTAATACACCAACTTCAATAACTAATCACATAAGTAGAATTGCTAAAAGAGATTATGAACTACAATGGATCCTATATATAACCTAGATCATTAATGATAGTCGATTACCTCAAGATGATTTTTATGTACATATGGATGCTTCATTTAAGTATCTATCAACTTATAATATGTCACATGATTAATCTTGTATTTTTAGTTTCTTTGAGTCAAATTTTAATATGCTCAGCGTTCTTTCGTATCTTTCGGCTGCTAAAATTGATGAGTTGGCTATATTTGTACATGTGTTAAACGATAAGTGGACTGATCTACAATCCTATGTGGATGAGACAAATTTATCAAATATTTTTTTCCTATTACCGACCCTATGGAAAAGAATCTATCAATGATTCTGTCCCTCTATTCAATTTGTGTCTCGGTTATGATTATGGATGGATGGATTAGGTCATTTTTTTCCTTTGTTGGAAAGATTTGGTCAATTGAAGGGTGAGAGAAATTAATAGAATCTAACATGATCCTTGAAGCACATTGATTAAGCGATTGACTTATGGTACCTGCATTGGCCCGTGTTAATTGCAGTAAATGCTATAGGTAGTCGGCAATCATCCCACCAAATTTCCATGTGACGAAAACCCTACATTTTGTAGCCAACACCAACTTTAGCAGCCCACATCAATCTTATTTGAAAATTTGAGAATAGGTGAATCCTCTGTGAATCAGTTTTTTCCCAAGATATTTCGTCATGTCAAATTTTCTCGCTTATCTTGAGAGCACAAAAATATCGAACTCAATAAAACTCTAGAACCGTTGGCCACAAACTTGCTAGCAAATGCCCTTATTTTTTTTTTCTGTGTATTTTTGTTGCATGCCAAAGTTTTGTGAATCAATCCGATCGTTTCTCTCATCTGCAAAACTTGGATCGACAAGTCTGTAAAAGCATTCTTAGAAATATATGTACTAATAATAAAGTGCACTTTTTTGATTGATACTAAAAAAATTTTAAATTGATATTCTTGCTACATTCACTTTTAAAATTAATTTTTATGTCACAAAAATTTCAAATTAGTACGATCCATTACAAATTCAGTTAATTCTTCATGCAAAATGAAGATAAATGCAACATGGGTATATTGATTTATAATTTTTTTATGATATAAAAATTAATTTAGGAATAGACCCCATTAATTTGAGGGCTTCTGGTGTAAATAACCATCTTTTTCGGGGCTACTTACTTTGTCGGTGGAAAACTGAATTCTGTACGTCACCCGCCTCCTTATTGATGCGCTGATAGGATTGGCGTAGGGCGCTTGTCAGTCCCCAAAACAGTTGAAAAAATGAAAATGCGTTACAAATTAGATATATGTCTTATCAAATCTTAAGATACTAATTTCATAGGGCCCTTTTAATATTGGAATTACAAATGACGAAATTTACCACCATTATTTTCATTAAAAATAGATTTATCGAAATTTTGTCATTGATTTGAGATACGTACGCTGTTTCTATTGAATATTAATTTAGAGTTATTAGAATGAAAAATTCAAACCGTTATATTTATGAAAAATTTATTTTAAACTTATTTTTGGACCAACCAAAATCCCAAATTGATATTTGATAAAATTACCTAAAGAAGGTCGCCAAATTTTGAAATAAATTTGTTATTATTTTTGGAAAATTTATTATAATTATTTCAGTTTATAATTTTTTTGGCGTTAAATTTTTCACAAATATACTATTAATTAGAAGAAATGTTCATACCGAAGAAGAAAAAAAAGAGAAATGCAACCTTACCAAAAAAAAAAGAAAAAAAGAAAAATGCAATTTTAAAATGAGAGTAAAACCAAAAGATGATATTTGTGAATAATGTTTTACTACTTACAAATCGTGAAAATGAAAGGGGTAAAAGAGGTGGGGGCCCCATCGGAAGAGAGAGAGAGAGAAGGGACAAACGGTTCAGAGAAGAGCCAAGAAACAATAAATGCACCGTGACAGACGCTTTGCAAAAGGTTACGGGAGACACGTGTCCACAAATGGGTGGGCCTGTCAGAAAAGGCCCCGTACCCGCATTTGTCTATGTCTCCTTATTAAATTCTCCGCCTTTTCTGACCGTTTCTCTCTCCCTCGTTTGGGCCCCGGCTACATGATGGCCGCGACAAGACATCTCGTGCCACGTGGCGCATCACGCTTCCTCGGTCCGTACGATGTTCTTGGACGGTCGGAATTTAATTGGAGACAACCGAGTATTAAAAAAAAAAAAAGGAAAAAATGCCACAAGTCACCGACTGTGCGCCCTCACTCTTTTTTTTTTTTTTTTTAGATCACAAATTTCAAATTATATTCACTGCAATAAATTTATCATGAATTTTAATTTATACCTATATGACATATATTATTCATCAGATTTTATTATATGAATTAGACGCCATATGAAAATCATTTGTTTTCTGATGTCCATATAAGTGGATCTATAATGATACTCACTGACAGAAGAAAAATACATTACACAATTGTTCGGGATTTTATATTAGGTAAAGTATAGGAATTTTTGTTTTTTTAGAAATGTTGTTTTGATGTTTAAGACAATTTAAATCCCATTGGTATTCGGACCATGACTAATATTTACGGAAAACCCCTGTAAGTTGAAATCAAGAAGTAAACAGAGCATAAGGGTCAAATGCTAATTAATCGACATCAGTAATTCACCAGCTATGTCGAAACGATCTGAAAACCTGTTATCGAGCACGAGGACATTTTGTTTTTGGCTGGACCGTCCGAATATCTACAGACCATCTTTCTGGTGGAAGAAAAATTATCATGTTGGGTTTTTTTCGAAAGCAAAATACGTACTTATTGACTTTCCCCCTAAATTTCAAAATGTCTTTCAATTAGTTCATGAATGATAAAGGAAATTTACGTAATTCCATCTACAAGTCAAAATTTACTAATTTTAAGGACTACGTGAAAAGTGAGAAATCAAATCATTCCACTGCACCTCCATTCCGATTTAATGATGCTGACTAATAATACATTCAGGCACAACCGTCGAATCGAGTTGAATCGAATTGATGTGAAAGCCCTAATTCTCAAAGTCTTTACTGCATTGTAAAGAGACCACCATGTGCCCTCACATGCCATGGGATTTAGATTTTGCCCAGTTCCCCCTTTTGAGCAAGCTCTTGGCTAAAGATCCATAGCTACAAGAGTGTCCATTTATGAAAGCCACTTTTCCCAATCGTGGAACCCACATTTGCCCACAACTAGCCACTCCCGGATCATAGACCTCAGTAGCATTAGAGTAGAATCAAGAACCAGTCGTTTCTCTTCTCCATTTTTGCAGCAAATGTAGTAAGGCTAGACAAACATGCTCTTATTTTGCTGATAAGATCTAAGCAAAAGGAAGGAATGATATAGACAGATCAGCCAGCCCACTTCAACATGCTCAATGCTGGCCACATCTCTAGGCCTCAGACAAACCCTACATGACTTGCATTCACAAAATGACCATCCCCATCCGCCGTTTGATAAGAATAGTTGCGGCATTTGATTAGATGAAAGGATAAGTGGCATTATGATGAGAATTCTTGCTATTCTATTTCCTTCCTTTATGATATCAGCAAGAAATAGCAGTCCTACTTGTATTGAATATATTTTTTTTTTAAATCCCTCCCCTCCCTCTGCTGCCTACTCGTCGCTATTCAGCTACTCAAAATACTCTACACAAAAGCTGCACCAACTACTAAAAGGCCATGACCCTCCAAAAATTGGAACTCGAAGCTTCCCAAGATTCCACCAGGTCATTGCGAGTTCCTAGTTCTTTTAGAAGCAAAAAGTTGGCGAATAAAAGCAAGCTTCCCTTTATTTCGAGCAGTGGACAGTGCCATGGTGCCATTACTAGTTGTTGCAGCAGCCTCGTTGGAATCTGGTTCTTGTGAGGATTGTGTAGGCGGCAAAAGAGTGAAGAGAAAAGTATTGAGCATGCGAATGATCTGGCTGAAGCTGGGCCTCATGTTAGGGTCCTCGACCCAGCATGACTGTATGATGAAGGCGAGATCAGGGGATATATCCTCTGGAAGAGCTGGCCTCTCTTGCTGCAACTCATATGAAAAACATCACGGTCAAAGAAAGTCCAAAGCTCTGCCAGACGCAGCACAAAGAAGTAAAGAAAATGATGCAACAGAATAGGAAATAACGTGAATTTGCTTTAATCAGTCAGCATCGAACGTATCATGCCAGGCAAGACATATATACTACTAATAACCTTCTCAGATTCATGCATGCCACCAGATAGTGAAGGATGGATTGACACATCGATAACAAGAACTAAAGTTGCTTCCCTGGCCAATAAAGGAAAAAAAACCTGATGGGCTAGAATCTAGAGCCGTCAGATTTTACATTTCACCATTTGGGAGCAAAATTTGGCAAATATTTCAAAGCCCGATTACTTCAGTTACTCAATGAACTTGACCTGATTCTTTCCAAAAGGCAAATCATCGATTACCCTCAGAAAAAGTATACCCTCAAAAAGTGGCACGCCTCCCAAAAAAATCCTCAACAAAGGCCAAAGCTTTCTTGAGGCTTAACAAGTACTTACATGCAGATTTGTAAAGTACCGATGAAGGAAATCCAGAAATTGGCAGAGAAAAAATGAAACAAGTGCTCTGCTAAGCTAACCTTAAAAGCGGCTGCATAAGCAGCTTGCAGATTGGACATGCCTTCAAATGGCATTCGGTTGGTTAATAGTTCCCATAGAACAATTCCGAAGCTATAGACATCAACTTTATTGTTGTAATGCTTCTTCTCCCCCTGCCGCAAAGTCACAGTGCTATACAACTGCAAAGACACTCGATTCAACATAAGGAGTCAGCTATTGACAGTAAATCCTCCAAACAGGTATTCATCTAACAGAGAGTCTGATGGAGAGGAAGGAACCAAACAGTAAAGTTGAGTGATCCAGCATGCAACATTGGAACTATCATCATGAGGTATGTAATTACATAATTTCTAATTCAAAGAGGTGAGAAGCCGATTACAAAACTAAGAGAGATTCTGATCAATGTACAAATTGGAAAATACTTCTTGTTTCTGCCATTTTTACCATTACATACTGAGTAAAAATCTGCAGATTTGCTATTCAAGAGTCTGAGAATACACTATACGCCTTTATATGCGTTCAGACAATAAACATATGCTCAAGTGTCAGACCTTCAAGGATCTAAAAACTATCAATACCCCTCCCTCCCTCCCTCCCTCCCTCCCCGACGCCATTTCTTAAGGGCCAAAGTGCTCCTAAAAGTACTGGAATTTTTATTTCCTTCCTACTATTCTTGATCACAAATTAACAGCCAAAGAGCCCCCATCAATCAGTATGAAAACAGTATCTCAGAAAAGTTAAAAAGATGACTCTGGGAAAAATCATCATTGTACATGATCACACCAAAGCTCTCTACCATGGCCTGTCTACTTCATTCAGCACGCTGTCAATCAACACTCTAGAAAGCATTTTAAAGAACCCTATTGTCTCTACCTCTGCCTAATCTGTCCTTATGGTCCTGCACTTAAACAGCACGAAAGACAGGCTAACTGTTTCGTGCATTGATCATGATATGAATGTTTTCTCCAAGAATAAATATAAGGCAACAAATTTGGTACTAATAATATCAATGTGCCATGATGGTCTCAAATAGAGTAAACCAAAAGCACCAAACCAAAGTGATGACCAATCTCAGTAAAGACATCCTTTTACTTCACTTATTCAGCTATAACTTTGATTTCTTGCACAGAGGTCGAGTCTGAGTATTAGTTCAAAGAATGAAGATTGCAAATTAATCAGTAAAGTGGCTCACAGAACATCAATGAACCATGACAGAGCTTTAAGGCCATTGAGATAGTTACATTGTCTGGAACATATCATCCAAATACAACTGAACTATTGTTTCAAATCCATAACATCATAAAGATTTATAGATCAAACTCAGAAAGGAGATTTGACTATGTTTCTGAGAAAAGACAAACCTCAGGAGCCATCCAGCGGTAGGTCCCTGTTTCAGCGGTCATCATCTCAGTCACAGATTCTTCCCTTGCTAGACCAAAATCCGCAAGCTTTACAGACCTCTGATTAGCGGTAAGCAGCAGATTGTCTGCATCGAGTTAGTATTTTGAGTCATTGGCAGATGTTAATGTCATCAAAATAGTAATAGCAGCACGCACATGCATCACAAAAAATCCAGTCACTAAACTGTGAGTCTTTCGACCAAAAAAAAAGCTGTCTAAAACTGATCGTAATTTTGCTCCTCACTTTTGTACCCATGACATACATCTAGACACAAAAACCTCAGTTATACACAAATCTGACATGATAGAACTAAAGTATTGGTGTGTGGTGAAAAAATGACTACATCTCTTCTCTGCAAGAATTTCACAGGCAATTCCTAACACCAGGCTTAATTGGAAGGTGGCCACATTCATAGGCGAAATGTCATAGAAATGACTTTCTCAGAAGTTTTAATCAGATGCAAGACAGGACAGATGACCGCATGACCTGAATATTCAGCCTTAAAAAATGAGAACAATCTACAGAAATAATCCGGCCACTTCAACAGATGATTGCTTCACATTCAGGGTATAGAAGCTAATTCAAGACCAATACAGAGCTGTCTGCCACTAGTAAAATTCTTACCTGGTTTTAGATCTCTATGAATAATACCATTTGCATGCAGACATTCCATGGCGCGAGCAATATCTAGAGCATAGTTTATCGCGACAATAAGGTCTAATACATTTGGCCGTATGCTGAAAAGATATTTCCTCAGAGACATCCCCGGTAATAGCTCCGTAACGATTACCATGAAAGGATCTTTACAAGCACCTATAAACTACAAAACCAAAGACAGAGCACATTGATCATCAAGCAAAAATTGATTGGATAAAATAGTACAAGATCAATTTAAGGACGCCCTCGACAGTGCCAAAAGAACACTGGAGCTAGAGAATACTGACCTTTACTAGATTCTCATGCTTAACTCGCGACATCATATTGACTTCCCGAGCAAAACGATTTTCAAGTGCAGCTCCTTCTTCTGGTGTCTTCCCACGGTTAAGGACCTTTATAGCGACAATTTGATCTCCATACCTGGAAGGACATTAGGCTATACCTATTCAACTAGGACACTAACTATAACAAACTACTCCAACCCACTCGGTTTAATATGAGAGCACATGATCATTGTGCATCAATTACATTACAAAAGGCAATCAACGCCATGAAAGCAGCTGAAACTTACACAGCAAGACAAACTCATCAAATCAAAGATGAAAGGAAACCGAGGCATACAAGCAACAGAGAACTGTTCTTTGGCCTTTCCATAACTATAGATTGTTAGCAGCTGTTATACAGCAAGATTAGGTGAGCATAAGCAATCTTAGCTTCTACTATAACATGTAAATTACAACCCCAAAGAATTTGCAAAAGTTTGGATAGATGCACCAGGTCAAATGCAGGGTTGCCGTAGCATATCAATGCCTAGTGAGAAGACAAACACATGCGTGTAATATTACAATAAGACGCGTTCATAGACATCAGACAAAGGTGATTACATTACGGTAGAAAAGGACAAATAAGGAAAGCAGCTGCCCAGTCCAGTATATACACAAAAAGCTAGTTCACAGTTGCTCCAAGAAACCCAAATTCACAACCTGACCACATTATTCCTTTTTTCTTCCAATAGAGAAGATAAAAATCACTGACCTTCCTTCAAAAACTCTCCCATGAGCTCCTTCACCAATTTTTGACCCGATGAACAATAACTTCGGATTGACCAACAAATTCTCGTGTATAGACAACTGAGCGTCTGTTAAAGACCCATTCTCCGAGAGGGACTTGGGTTCTCCATCGACAGACCTCCTCGGAATTGGCTCTTCGCATCGACCCTCTTGCCTCTCCCTGCAATTGGAGCTGCAACTCATGTTGCAACTCTTGAAACTACTCAAACGATACCCGAATTCCTCATTTCAAAATCTCGAACCTTCCCCCAATCAATTCTTTCTTTTTTCCCGTTTACCCAGCGACCATCTTTTTCAAAAACTTCCAACCCGTCGGCAAAACTCTCAACTATCTATCTCTCTCTCCCCAGACAGCACAGAGGCTTTACACCATAGAAAAGCCACACTCCAACTCCTTCCACTTGGAGTACCGCTCCAACGAAAACGACCATCCAGGACAGAACGCACACAGAGACCAAGAAAATCCTAGAAAACACGGTATCAGATTGTCACCGGATAAGAGAGAGAGAGAGAGAGAGAGAGAGAGGGAGAGGGAGAAAAAGAAGCGTTCTCGGTATTTTCCCCGAGAAGATAGGCTTTTTCTCCCCCCCGCGAAAGCTTGAAACTTGAGAGTAGATTTTCGCTTGACCTCCACGCCTCGACCTGCGGGCGGGCTCATCAAAGGAACAAAACCCTAAAGAACTGATAAAGGCAGCGCGCAAAAGCAAAGCAAGAAAAGTCCCATCAAGTTTCCCGAGAAAGTTCTTGGTCAAGAACCCATTACTAGACATACATTGACATCACCCTCCACTTCCTCCCCCTCCCCTCCCGAGCTCAAAGCCGCCTCCTTTCCTTTTCTTTTCGCACTAATTATCACTTAACGAGAAACCCAAAAGCCCAAGAAGAAAGAAGGAAAGCAAGAAGGAGCTAGAAGCTAAGAAGCTTAGCGTTACGCGCCTATCGCTGCGCCTGCTGTGGGGGAAGCCAATGAGACCCTTTGTCGTCCCGATGAAGATATTCCAACGACTCGACTCCCCCTCCATTCCATGCTATCTTCTGGTCCAACGAGCCCCACTTTATCGACAGGAAGAAAAAAAAAACAAAAAAGAAAATTCAAGATGACATGATCATAGATATTATTTTAAGCATTGTCCTTATTGTTATCGTGCCTGAAAAAGAGAGAGAGAGAGAGAGAGAGAGAGAGGGGGGGGGACTTCGTGCGGGGAGATCGAATGATGGGAGGACACGTGGGAACCACGGAAAGAGGATTTTTGTGGTGGGAGGAGAGAGAGAGAGCATCCTCCGATTTGGACGTTCTTGGTCCTCAGATGCTTTCTTTTTCCTCCCCTTGGTTTGGTTTAGTTTGATTTGGTTTTTGGATGGATGGTGCACTTATCGCCCTTTTTTCAAGTTGTGATAACGACACCAATGATCTCTCAATTTTGATGTAACATGTAATGTGATTTATAAATTTTAAATTTATTTAATATAATTTCTGAATTTTAGCTCAATATATAATATTATTTCTGAATTTTTAATTTATTCAATATGATTTTTTAGTTTTTGATACATATTCAATTTGATCTTTTAGATTATAAACTAATGTTCAGTATCATTCTTTTATTGATTCAAGTTCAGGGACAATATTAAATATTTTTACATAGTTTAGTAACTAAATTAATAAATTAAAAGTTCATGGATCACATTGAATAGATTAAAAGTTCAGGGACCACATTATATAATGGATTAAAATTTATGGGTTACATTGAATAAATTTAGAATTTGAGGATCACATTGCACTTTGAATTCAAGTTCAACGACTATTTGTGACATCTACTCTTTAAAGTTTTCAACTTTATTTTCTTTCGACGCATCAAAATTCATTTATAAAATTAAGGTTTCAAATGCATATACTAAATCTTAAGGCATGTCCGTCAAGTGTGGAACATCGCCTATTTGGTTAAATGTAGAATGTGACTTGTATAATTGTTTATATATGTTCTCAATCATATCATTTACTCTACTCGCATTATACACAAATCTCGACATTCCAAAAATTTACTCTTTTTCATATAGTTCTTTTTAACGTACTTAGAGTGTGTTTATTAGATATAACTTACAACATATCAGTCTATTGGAAATCTATAACAATTCTCATTTTGCCCTTCTCGACACTGATTTAGAAAATGAGTAAATGGCATGATGCTCTCTCATAGCCAGCAAAAATAATTAATATTTAAAAATTTCAAAAAAAGATCTTTTAAGAATTAAGATTTATTTTCGAAAATCCAACTTTTTACCTACCTCCACCACCGTCATGACCATCCCTCTCGTCACGACCTGAAGACTCCGGTATTGAGACTCTAGATCTCAAGGGTTGGATTGCGACCCCGACCCTAATGAAAGTCGATGCATTGAAAAACTGCAACTATATTCTCATTTGGCCTACCCATTGAATTAGTATAGAAAAGGGGAGTGCTTTTAGTTGGCTTGGCTTGGCCTGACGTCGACCATCTTTAAACTGTTGGGCTGTGTCGGCGTTTCCCTATTTGACTTTGATCCTGGCCACGGGAGGGTAAGTGCGGGAATAGAATAGAATATAGCCTTTTTACAGTTCCGGTGGTTAAAAATTTCAACATTTTGACCTTTCCCCTCTACTTGTACTTATAAAGCTCCTCTATATTCTCCTTTATCTCTCCCCTTTTTCTTCCTTAGCTGATTTCGCAATTAGTTAACGATTGGTGGTTGCGATGACATTGTCAATGCGCAACGTTGACTTTAATCCGTCCGTCCATGGTATGGGAAAACAGAAACTCGTGGCGGACTGTAGGTGTTACCCTAAAAGAGATTATCTAATAACAGAATGTGATCTCTTTTTAAGATAATACCGCTTTCTGTAAACGTCAAAGATCATCGTTATAATTATGCGTTAGGTAAAACTTAAGCCATCACACGTCAATGAAGGGCCGATCATCGTCCATAACTTCCGGTATGTAATTTTAAACGCGTCATTGCAAACCCTATCATTAGGTTTTTTGACAAATTTTCATCAAGAAAAACGAGTAGAAACCACCCTAAAAAGCGGTTGTGATGGTGGGATGTAGGGGAGAGGTCACCATCGAATTTGACTCGCTACCAGCCCATTTGAACTCTATATATTGTTCAAACTTCATTTTCCCGGTTCCATTTTGGCCTAGCGTTAGTCTCCTCTAGCAGGTTTTGCTCATTTTTTCAGCCTTTTCCACTACAAGATGCTCAAGTCCAACCTTCAACCTTCAACACTGACGTAACCCTAAGAGAGGTTTTGAATGTACTCGACAGGCATCCACTCAACGTAGAGAGAGAGAGAGAGAGAGAGAGTTATAATGAGAGCATACGGGTTTGGATCATCGTTGGTGGGTCGACACACCATAAATTAATGCGTTAGATAATTATATTATACATGAGAATGCGAGAGATAGAGACGTGATTCCATTTTGACCTCTCTCATAGCTAAGAATAAGTGACCCCAATAAGCCGATCGTCATCTCTCGTTTAGGATATGATTAATTTTGGATATGATTCAAGGGAATGCTACTTTGATAGAATATATTAAGAGTTGGAAGGAAGTGGAGATGTGAAACATGCCCAATCCCTGCACGGATCGCATCGATGTCCTTAAGGAAAAGGGTTTTGTTAAATTAACCAAACATTCCCCACCCCGCCTCCAATAATTGCAACATGCTTGAATTTCTTTATCTTGCAATTTGGACCACTGCTGCTTTAACAAAACCCCCACTAATCATGAGATAAATGCATAAAGTACCCCCCCTAGCATCGTCATGAGTCTGCCTAGAGAAAGGGAACACAAGCTATGCTTCCCGCTTCTTAAGAACTAGCCAGGAGGATTCTTCTCTTATCTCGTAGTCAAATTAGAAAATATCGTGACATTCCCAGAGACACCAACCTCTTTCTTCGTTTGGTGATATATGTAATTGCAATCAACGGTTTGAAAATCAAAATATTTATTGTTACGTTTTCTTAATAAGTGTCCTTAGTGGTCTTGACAAGTAGACTCATGCACTCATGAACATAGCACTTGTTAAAAGATATTGTTCCTGGTGGCGAATATTCTTAAAGGGTTTGGATAATAACACAACTTAATCCAAGTATTAAACAAGTTCATTTAAGCACGCATATACTCATGTCTAAACCATGCATAAATTAGTATTTAACTCCACAATTATATAAGTCGAAATTCACTAAGTTCGAAGCCAAAATCTTTTTTTTTTTTTTCGCAAAAAAGTTAGACTAGATTGTCAGTCACTCTCCACTAACAGATTCAAAGATCATTAGAATTTCTAAATTTAAGGCCTAGCTTATAGCAATTAAATGTAATATTACAAGGTTATTTGTGCCTAAAATCACAACTAATATTTTCAAGAGATTCGTGAGATGGCGTGATAAAAACCTAACATCAATACAAAATCCGATTGACAGCCCCAATTGAGGAAATGTTTGGTACGTGGAATCATGACGAGATTAGTTATAGAGAATTAGGTGGGTATAATGAGATCCAAGTGCGAATTTAGAGCTATATAAATTAGAGAAAACTTGGCCAGAAGTCGTATAATTGGAAAGGGCAAAAATAAGAGAAATTAAGCATTCTAGAAAGGGTCCTGAGTTTGTATATTTTGTAAACTCATAATAACCATATGGCTATATTTCTAGTTAAGATAGGACTGATTAAATAGGTTATAAAATCTTTAGGATTTTGTTATACCCTATCTATTGTTTGGTAAACTGCAACAATAAAGATAGACATATTAATATCGTATCATATTGTTTGATGTAACTAATATATCAATATAAATAAATCTAAAAATTGGATAAATGGAAACGTAAAAAACTCTCACGACACTATTGCCAACTTCATTTTTATTTGCTTTATTATTATTATTATTTTTTTTCCTCTCTTTTTTAATTATTATCTTTTTTATTTCTTTTTTCCCCTTCCATCATTCTCTAATAAAATTTTATTAAATGGTAAACTATACTAATATACATAAAATGTTTAATAAATATAAAAACTAAATATATATTATATTTTGAATTTATCTTAGAAGAAATGGAATTTTTTTATTTTTATTTTGAAAAATATATTTTAGAATTCAAATATTATTTATCTTCAAATATTATTTTAATTTTATTATTTAAGGAGTTTGTTACTCAAGAAAATTAACTTTCCCATAATGTATGTTAAAAATTCTATCTGCCATGAGATAATTTTATCTAGATTATATTCTTATTTTATCCGATTTTATCCTATCCTAAACATATATCAAATACAAGATAAAATAAATATTATTTTTGAATTTTATCTTGATTACAAAAACGTAGTTGAATACTGTTCCTAAGAGTTACTAAGAGCGACAAACCAATTTGTAAACATACAAGAAGTGGTCGTATTTGGAGTGAGTGAGAGACAAAGTATGAAGGGGACTTTTTGTGAACACCGAGAGTTCTATAGTTCGGAAGAGTATTTACCATGCTATGTGTACAAGGAGTGAGGGCAACTTTATAACAGTGGTGTTGCAGAAGGAGATCAGGTTTCCCGCGACAGCAAGTCCTATTTGTAACAGGACGCTATTTGTACTCATGGTATAACCAGTGGAACTTAAACAATCTTGGGCTGTCAGGGTGTAAAAACATCTGCCTTAAACCAAACAGGATCTCTATAAATTATGTTTGCAATTCCTCTTCCGCTAAACTAGTTAATATCCGTTGCTTGTGATCTAGCGTGTGGGGGTGACCTTACAAAATTAGTACGTGTTTTCTTGAAAAACCAATTTCCCCTCTTTCTTTTGATTGTTTGTACGAACCCAACAGTACCGGCAAAGAGTTTGTGGGGCTGTCAGCCGACACGAACTCAAAAACCACTCAATGACGTATAGCATAACCATGCAAAAGCCTGGGCATTATTGCACCCTTCCAAATATTTTATTTCCTAGATTAATATGCAAGTCCAGATGGGGACCATTCAGGAAAATCCCAGCCTCTATCTCGACCTCTGGTGTCGTGACTTGGTCGTGTCCACAAATTGTATCTGCAATAGACAAGTTCAGGATCTATTCTCGAGTCCGTGGATTTCAGTTTGCAGGCAAATCATAGTTCAAAACGAGCAAGTAAACTTCAAATTGTTGCGTTTCTACATGTATTTTCTCTCTTCTTTGCTACCAAAATCTTCTATAAAAGCTTTGACGATGACACCGGACTATTTGTATAAGTAAGGTTCACCCCATTATTATTATGATTTTTATCAAGATAACACTGAGTATACTAAAACGCTTCAACAATGACATTAAACTGTTCATATAAGTAAGGTTCGGCCCATTGTTATTGTGATTCTCATCAAGATAATGCTAAGTATACTATAACTCAACCGACTTCCTAAATCGATATGTTAAGTGATGTGATGGGTTCCGGCCTATAAATAAGTGGGGTATACTTTGTACTTGTCACATAATTGAGCATTCTGATGTAATAAATTAGTCTTAGCATACCGATCACTTTAAGAGACATCGGCCAGAGACAAGCTTGTTCTATAGCAACTCCACGAGCTACTAAAAAGCTTCTAAAAGCACGTCATAACCATCATAACATATTCAGATCAAAAGTTGGTGGATACACCAAAGGACTAACACGCCGCTGGCGTTCTCAAATTTTGAGACCGGAAACTATGGGCTTGAGCAGTATATAAACTGGAGCGTAGCCTTTGCAGTTTCACGCAACATCGAATCAGATCGACTAGTTTGGATCGTAGCTGATGATCCGTCACTGGCCAGGGTTTGTTGTTTGAACGTGCAACACCTCGTGAAGTATCGACTTCGATTTTTACAGCCTGTCTTCTCTTTCTTTTCAGTGCAAATCTTAGTTTGCTAGGCTTTTGCTGGTTTGGTGTTTACTCTCACTGTCCCTTCAGTACTGACGCGTCGAACTGTGTTTTTCGGTTCGCTATTCACGATACCATTCGGCTCACAAGCACGAAGTTTCACCAGAGAAGGATGGGATCAAGAGCTCTTAACTGCTTTACTAGGTTTCGGCGACCACTTCCCGTCGACGCGATTCTTGGAACTCATTCTCTGGATGAGGTCTCTCTCTTTCTTCTCTCTCCCGGTATCGACAAGTAGGAGTATTACCGCTGGTTTAATCGTATGGATCTATATTGATGAGTATACTTTATTCCTGCAAAACGGGACATCTACATGCTATTGACTAAATGAAGTTGCTATCGTAAACATGTCATTGTCTCAGACTTAATTTATGCAAATTCGAACAATCCACTTATTTAACAAACGAAATGGATATGGTTTTCCAGGTGAGGCAAGCAACAGTATCCCTGGGCAAAGTTGCTGCCCCCATTGCAGCCACCACTCTCCTCATTTTCTCCAGGTCCATCATCTCCATGCTCTTCCTGAGCCGTCTCGGTAAAACAGACTTGGCCGGCGGTTTGCTGGCGCTAGCATTTACAAACATCACGGGCTACTCTATCCTCAAGGGCTTGGCCATGGGGATGGAACCCATTTGCTCCCAAGCCTTCGGGGCCAAGAAACCGTCCATCCTCATCCAAACCTACCAAAAGACTCTCCTCTGTCTCCTCCTCATTTGCATCCCAATCTCCCTCCTGTGGCTCAACATGGAACCTCTGTTCCTGAGGCTTGGCCAAGACGAAGGCGTCGTCAAAGTTGCCAGAGCTTGCATGGTTTGCTTCGTTCCTGAATTGTTTGCTCAAGCTCTTCTTCAGCCTCTGAGGACCTTCCTTAGGACGCAAGGTTTGACGACTCCTGTGACAGTGGCTTGCCTGTTCGCGGGCATCGTACACCTCCCGATCAACTATCTTCTTGTGGTTTACATAGACCTGAGGGCGACAGGCGTCGCCCTGGCTCTCGCCTGGAACTCAATCAACACTACCCTGGGTTTGTTGGCCTACCTAGTCATATCTAAGAAGACCATAAAACCCTGGCAAGGAAAGGGCGTCTTCCTCCAAAACTTCCGTGAGTGGAGGTGGAGGCCGTTGCTAACCCTAGCAGCGCCAAGCTGCGCTGCCGTGTGCTTGGAGTGGTGGTGGTATGACATCCTGCTCTTTCTATGCAGCTTCCTCAAAAACAACTCCAGAGCTAGCATCTCTGCAATGGGGATCATGATCCAAATAGCAGGCTTATTCTACACACTCCCTTTTGCTCTAAGCTCGAGCCTCTCAACTTGCATTGGCCATGCACTCGGTGGGGGTCAACCGTCCCAAGCTCGGGTTCTATCCACTGTAGGGATCACTGCATCGATTGCTCTCAGTTTCCTCACCTTCATTTTCATGATTACCATGAGATCAGCTCTCGGCAGAATGTATACAAACGAGCTGGAGATCCTTAATTTAGAATCTGTAGCGCTTCCAATCCTGGGGTTGTGTGAGCTCGCGGGCTCTCCTCAAACAGCTGTCTATGGAGTCTTAGCAGGGACTGCACGCCCTGATCTGGGAGCACGTATCAAGCTATTTTCGTTCTACTTCATCGGAATGCCGATTGCTATTCTATTGGCCTTCAAGTGGGAGTTTGGTTTCAGAGGACTCTGGTTCGGGCTGCTAGCATCTCAGATCTCTTGCGTTTCTATGATGGCCTATACATTGATGAACATGGACTGGAAGCAGCAAGCTAAAAGGGCCGGCGAGCTGGCAGAGGCTGCTGGAGACAAGGATGATTAAGAATCTTAAACAATTCCGATAGGAAAGACCCTGTAAATACCGCGTTTCATGTGTGCTCGTTTGGACATCTGTAACTTGCTTCGCATTGTGTGACCAAATGTGACATTACCGCCTTTACGTATGTACCATGTAAGAATCCACAAAGCAGCTTGTGCAAACAAACCTAAGCTTCGCTGTGCACTTGAAAGTTAAGACCCATGTTAACTCCCCTGAACGATACCGTGTTCAACCGCCCTGATTGCAACAAGAAACAGAGATAACCGATGTACCTTAAAGGTTTTTATCAGAATACAAGTTCCCCATACAGCAGTAAGGGCGCCAAAAACCTTCCAAGAGATTATATGCGATTCATATGAGATAACATACACAACATCGAGAATTGTCACTTGTCAGCACTGAACGCTGACAAAGATCACCTTTGTAAGTGACGATATACAGAACAGAAAATACAATCAGCATACAACCTAAATGTGGTCCGTAAGGCAACCCTCAGAGGAGCATCAGACTATTCTTCCACAGGTAACATCTGTTGTCTCAATAGATCAACAGGATTGACACTAATACAGGAATTAACAGTATTATGAAGCATCCACCTATGCATCAAGCTCTCCTAGTCGCAACACAATCCAAAGATCTTCAAGAAGTTCAATAATCAATATCATTAGAAATTTACAACACATGCACACTATTCTTAGTCTCAACATAAAGCTACTTCTATTAAAAAACTCCAAAAGCTGTAAATCAAAGCCGGCTATCAGAATAAGGAAACGATGTCTGATACTAACTAGGGGTGAGCATTTTCAGAGAGAAACGTATGTTCATAGACTCAAGGAGGGATGCAATTTGAACATTTTTAGGAGGCACTGTATGGATTTGGCCAAGAAAAGCCAGCACATAAATACAGGTATAGCTCACATCTTTCTGGCCACGTAGAGAAGAATGTAGACAAAATTTCTGCAGGTAAAGCTTTTGTCTGTTAAAATACAGATCCCCTGATAGGTCCTACAAGTTCCTCTTGATGGGGCTGATTCTGAATCTACAAATAATTCCTCCACCATTCCAACAATTTGTCACTCAACTTTTGCCACTCCGCCGGGAGGCATGCTGCTCTCTGCAACAGTTTCTTTGACAAACCTAGAAAAGTGAATCCTCTATCAGAAGTGAAAAAGATGGAATAGAGGATTCTCCAAATAAAATAATGGAATCATTGATGTAGATAGCAGAACAGTATCACAGCTATATGTAGGACAGCAATTTCAAGATTGAAAATTACAAGGCCTTTTAAACTATTGTTTGCAAGCTTAGTATCACAGCTATATGTACAATGGCAATTTCATGATTGAAAATTACAAGGCCTTTTAAACCATTGTTCGCAAGCTTATTGAGTGAAAAAAAATGGAATTGAAAATTTTAATCACTCCAAATAACCAACAAATTCTCTTTTTCATGACAAATATGGATATCTAAATCAAGATGCCTAACTTCCTTCAGCCACAAAGGCAAATATAAATGTTCCAGTTCTCTACTCCATATCCTCCCACCAGAAACTTAGATTCAAATCTCATGATATTTCCTCCTCTCTTGTTAAGTTAAACTCTTTTCTCTTTCTCTGTTTAATAAGCCACTAAATAGAAGAGTATTGAAAGAATTTTGGTAGGTGCAACTTCTTCTATGATTATCCCTAGCCTATTTCCACAGTGAGCAATAACTTGGGTGGACTAATATTATTAACTTATAATCTACCAGAATCCAAAGGCAAGCTAAAATTGAAAAGAGAAAGGGACATAAAAGGCACATATAGAAAGTACCTTGCTAGTTTTTCCCGGGATGATTGCAAGACATAGATTGAGAGAATGAAAGACAGCATGAGCCCTAGTTAAAATAAATGAAGAATTATTAACACTGAATCCGTCTCTCTTTAACTCTCATAAATATGGCCCTTGCAAGCATTAACACTTGAAAAAGGTGTAGAGAGAGAGTATGAAAGATAGACATATATTGCAAAAGGAGTCGCTTGACCAGATTGATACCTGATCCAAACAAAACATAAAATCCAGAAGTCACATCAATCTCTGACTGCTCCTCCCTGTTAAAAGAACAATATCAAATTAACAACTTTTCACATGGAAGCAAATTTCAAGGACATTAACATTTCAGGAATCTCATACAAGTAAATGCAAACCAGAAGAACAGTTAATAGCTGACGAAAAAAATTAACCAGATTTCTAGCATAACCATACGTAAGCCCTTGAATGAAGCTTGATGAACATTTTGGCTGGTTCATGCTAAAAGGGGCATAGTAATACACCCAAGCATAAACGCAATAGGTCAATAGACATGGAATTAGTCCCAAAAATATAAACCCATGTGATTTAAAACATAAAGAGGATTTCCAAATATGAGATGCTTTTGACAAGAGCAAACCTTATGATTTAAAAGTACAAGTGTTCCAAGAAAATAACAAAAGAATAAGTTCAATCATTATTAAACAGGCTACTCTGGTCAGAAGATATGTATCTTCAAGATAAATATAGATTCCACAATGTATTCTCAGGAATGCATGGAAAGATTCATTTACTTGATCGCACATGATAGGTATTACCATGGCCAAGACTCGCTGGTCAAAGAGTGCAAATATATCTCTATAATGAAGGTCACTGAAAGTGAGGTTATTAGCTGCTAACCTAATAGAATCCCCTGGCAATGAAAGCCAATGCTTGGAGACACTGACCAGCTTATTTAATTATTTCACTGTTGGGAGCTAAGTGATATACACTCTCTGGGATCATATAATAAAATGAGCTAAAACTTACCATGAGTATCTGACAAGCACATGTTTTGGCCAACTATTGACATCCCAAAATTGTTTCTTGATGTCGGGATGAATTTCTACAACTGTTCACAATAAACTAAGTCAACAACTGCAACTTCTAATGAAAAGGAAGATGTAAGACAGTAACTCGCAACCATTTTTCCTTGAAAGATTGACTCATAGACTTATAGCAGCCACCAAGTTTAGCCAGCATGATCTTTTCAGAAAGTTTCAAGTTTTGCCCAGCAGAAGCCACATCAATTCATTTTCCTCACAGAAAGAGACATGGATGCAAAAAGAGTCACTTACAATGGTGAGGCATATCCACAACTTTGGCCGTCACACCAAGCAAATCACTTCCCGAGTATCTCTATACAAACATGATGGCCAAGAAAATTTGTTAAACAATTGCCATGAAAATGACAGAAAAACATCAAGGGCAATACTTACCAAATGCATATCAATCATCGGGACCTCTTTACTGTTGCGATTGATAAGAAAAAGCCACGGGACTAGAAACTTCTCTCTTCCAACTTGGAAAGACCTGCATATGTCAAACAATTTTCCAACTGAAAAAAAAAAAAAAGTATAACAGTGGCAGGAAAAAAGAATAAATGAATAGTATCTTGCTACACTACCAATCAGCCCAGTGGCCTCCAAAAAGAACTTTTATCCCAAGCCCCAAACACAGGAGCAAGGACAGAACCGCCACCCAAACGCTTCTCCTCTTAAAACACCAGACCCCAGCGACAGCAGAGAAGATCCAAACAAAGAACTCTTGAACAGGAGAAATGCAAACTTCCAATGCTTGAACACAATGGTATTTGTTTTCAACCCGTAATTCAAGCTAGGATCAGCAATTTTAGACACAATGGACACACATGAATCGGCACTTGCAAGCAACGCAGAGTGAAGACCACAGGAAGTACAGAGAGGTCAAAGAGATGTGAACTAGAAAGAAAGTGGAAAACGCACCCACATGAGATTCACGAAAATCAGTTTCAATTGCAGAATTTGTAATTCGTGGAAAATTTTGCAGAAGAATGAAACATCTATACAAAATGCCATCCTACATCATTCCAAAATCAGCTCATCGCGCAAAGGAACATGAAGCAGGATATCCCTCACATAAAAAACCCTTCATTTCGGTTCGTAAATTCAACTGCGATTTCTGATCACTCACACTTTGTAAGGATCAGCGTTCGTAAAACCCTCCGGTCTCGGAATAGGAACCAATACCTGCTCGAGTCAAATACAACAACAAAAGTCACGATCACGAAAGGAAGGCCTGACAAAACCTCGAACAAAGCGAAAGAGCGAGAGAGAGAGAGGCGAGGCAATCACCTCGCGATTAACGGCGAATTGAGGGCAGTTGCGGCCGATCACGTCTTGCCACGGCGACCTGTACTGATGCATCGCAAAAAACGAAGCAACGAAATCGAACATTAACCAAAGAAAAGAAAACTCGCCGCGAACGACAACAGACAAGAGCACGATTTCCACGCAATCTCCAACGAAAACGAAGGTATCGAGAGATTACGGAGTGGTATTGTCCCATCCTGGCCATCGGGACGATGTCGCCCGGCCTGTAGGCGGCGCAGATCGAAGGGAGCAGCGGCAGCAGCAGGAGCACGAGCAGCAACGGCGAGCCAAATCCGGCGCTTCCTCGGGAGGAGGCTTCCCGGTGTCGTCCCATCGGCGCTCTGTCACTGGCGTTTGACTCGGTTCTTCGACTGCAGGGGGGGGAGCTTGCGGAGAGCGGAACCGGAAGAGCTATGGCTTCCTTCGATCTTCGCAAGGTCGACGAAGAAGAAGAAAAAGAAGAAGAAAGGGAGCTGATTCGGCGGAGCAGGGCCCAGCCCAACCCAACCCAACCCAACCCGTGCAGGTTGTTTAGTTGGGCTCGGGTTGGGCTTGGGTTGGGCTTGGGTTTTTCGTTAATGGAGGGGAAGCCCAGAAGGCCCACATGTCGAACGCAAATGTCACGTGCTGAGAAAGGAAAGTGGAAATGGCACGAGCGGTCATTTTCATTTTTTTTTTAAAGTGTGTAGGAAAAATGTTTTCATCATTAACAAAAATGTTTAGATGTTAAATGATGTTGACAATGAAAATAATTTCATCAACTAACTGTTTCAAGCCATAGAAGTGATAATTCTTAGGAAAATATTTTCCAAATGAGTCATTTTTCACAAAACAAATGAAAATAATCCCTAATTGTTGACTAATGTTCAATGCCATCTCATCTTTTAATTCATTTGATGTGGTACTTGAACTATTCCTAAATTTTTAATAAATTATTTAATATTATTATAGTCTTTTGTTTGATTAAGCAACGGGTCAAATGTGAATTTAAAACGTGGGATATTTAAATATGAGTTGGCCTTTTCAATTGGTGGGTAAATACTATATAAGAAGATTTAATCGTGAATTCTATTTTCTTATCCATCTTCTTTTTATGTACGAAGGTTTATTTTCTTGTTTGGTCATCAATTCTTAAAATTAAACAAACTGAAGGGCATGTCAGCAAATTTAGTTAACTTGAACACACGATAGAACAACATCGAACTTTTTAATATAGTCTAGAAATTACACTTGAACATTTAGCAATTCACAGTTCATATTGGATAAATCATAATTCTAAAGATAACATTGTACATATAATGACCCGGTCCAACGAGGGTGAGAAGTGGTCAGCGGGCCCAGAAGACTTGGACAAGGAGTGGCTCCTAGCAAACTTCTAGAATAGTGAAAAAGGTAAGAATGAACCAAATTGCAAACCAAATAAAAAAAGATGTATACGAACATATATACCTATTCTTATGTATATGAAATTTGGAATTAACTCATGGAGGAGCCTTTTAATATAATAACAACATTTAGTTTTGAAACTCCAAAATTAAACGTGCTTAGATAAGAGCATTATCATGATGGGTTGTCTCATAATAAAACATTCACTTGTATGCTAAATGACAAAATTATGAGATTTCATAAGAAATGAATTAAAGCAGATAATATTGTGTTTTTTTTCCAATAAGGAAAAACTCAACGCATGTCAAATCACACCCGAGTTAATCTTATTCGCGTCTTTATCATATTCAAGTTTTGCAACCCTTTGTTTTCCTTATTTATTTATTTATTTATTAGGATGCTGAATCAATTTATTGATTGTACTAGTAACCATGCCAATGGGGCCTGCTGGCGACAGCCTGAGGCATTTTACAATTATTTGAACAATTACTTATATTAAACCTAATATAAATAAACTAGAAAATGGAGGGCTTCTCAAGGTTGCGTGATCTAATTAAGGGCTTCTCAAGGTTGCGTGATCTAATTACTGGGGAGGCATCATTGAACTTCCCTTTTGCCAAATTCAAAACGAGACGTGCCTCCTACGCCGTGGGATGGGCCCTGCGCTTGAAAGCTTCGACCCACGCTCTCCAGAATTGGCTCCTCATCAACTTAATATCACTCATACGTGATCGTCACACACCCCTCCAACCTCCGCTGCTCCACGTACATGAAACCCTAGTTGATCTGCCAAGCACTAGCTTCCATGGCCACGACTAGCAACCCTACTAAGAGACATCGGTTGCCGGCGGCACTGCTGGCGCCGCTTCCGCCCCCTATCCCCACGGGGAGAGGATCCCGGTCCGCTGCCGACGAGATCTTCACACGCTACCTTGAAGCCTCCCTACGCATCCCTGAGCTGACCCTGGCAGGGCCTCAGCACCCCTGCCGGGCGCCGGACGTCATCGATCTCAAGCAGCTCATGCTGAGGGATGGGGCGTCGGTGCACAAACTCGTGAGGTCCGCCCGAGAGTTCGGCGCTTTCCAGATCCGTCGGCACGGGGTCTTGGACGAGGTGTCACGGTCACTGGCGAGGGAGGCCGAGAGGGTGTCGGAAGTCCTGAAGAAGAAGATGAAGGGCGTCGAGCTTCACGAGGAAGGCGGTGTCACCGGAGAAGGGGACGGTTGGGATAAGGAAGAGGTGATGAGGATTTGCTTCAAGGGAAGAATAAGATGGGGACAGCATTATGTCGAGGCCGAGACGTATCGAAACCTTAGGTAAATCAAATCATTGCAACTTGAACCATGCTTCTTAGTATTCATTTTATTTTCCAGTGCTTTTTGTGATTATGATTTTTGGTTGGCCTTCCATCTTTATCTGGGCATTTAATAACTGAAATTAAGATCAACGAGAGTCATGAATTCTAGGCAAATGTTCAAATAGTAGGACTCCTTTATGACATGAAGATCATTTAACTTGGAGCAGTGATCACATGAATTGATCTAGAGATGTTTGCGGTGAATGAAATGGATACGAACATATTGAATCTTCATTTAGTCATGCGAACAATGCTTATTATGTGGAACGATGTTCTGATGACGAATCTATATTAAGAACACAATTTGGTGCACGAAATCTATCGATACTATAGAAGAAAGAACCATACTTAAACCATTCGATGGAGTTAAAATTATCATCGTCTTCTTGACGATTGATACACTTTGATTGGAGTCTAGTCTATTCTTCCATGCAATGGTAACAAGACGGAACGGCATGTTTGCCTGATTACAGACGAGCGATCGGGGAGGTGACGAGCAAACTCGACGTGGTGGCGCAGGAAGTGAGCCAAGTTCTGTCAGAAAACCTGAGGGAGAAGCAGCCTCGCGAGCGTTTCGAAATGGAAGAACCAACCTTGTGCGTGCACAGACACGTCCGCGATCGTCACGTCGTACCCAGCCCGAACGCACAGCAATACCACAGGGCCGATGAGCCTTTTGATTATGCTTTCAGCATCCACCTCCCCATCGGTGAATACAGCAGGTTCTACCTCCGGACATCGCGTTCTCCTCCGTATACTTTCCTCGCCAGCCCTGGCACGGTACTTGTCGCCTTAGGAGAACCGATCGAGGTAAATATTTCGACCGTCTATTTCTCGCACGTTGATGCAGGCGTGCGATTTTCTAGTCCTCCTTCGCTTCTAGCCGATGAAATGCGATTTTGCGTGTGCATTCGACCCATTAAGTTTTCTCGTGGGATTCATGATCGAGTCTATATATATCTAGCATAGACTATATGTTAAGTCGTATATATCCAATTAGCCTTGGCCCGGCCTTCGAATTCCGTCAGATTTATATACACGTGTTATTCGTATGGGGACTACCTAACCCAATTTTCTAATGGCCTTTGGCTGAACTGCGGAAAGGTCTTGTTACAATGCTTATACCACGCGACGTGCCTATAAAATGAATTGCATGTGTTCTCTCATTGCATCGTCATCGACCGATCAGCACTGACTAGGGTTTCTCTTTTCGTTTTGGTTCATGCATTGATGACAGGAGTGGAGCGATGGAGATCTCAAATCTGCTTCATGGGAACCCATGTTTGGTCCCGGTGATCATGATCCTGATCATGTCCAGAATGATGTAGATGAGACCTTCTTCTCCTTGGAGTGTAAGTGTTCGCCTCCATGGTTGAATCGGAGTCGCGACACGACTCAGACTGTGGTCTCCATTCACGATCAGATCCTCATCGCCCTTTTCCTGGCTTGCCTGATCTATTCTCTCCCGTTCCTGTTTTCGTCAGGTGCGGCACACTGAAAGAAAGGGGATCCTACTATGTACTCGACCCGATTAAAGTATTCGAGATCATGGCACGTCACTTTGGAAATTTAAAAGGCTCACGATGCTCGGACACGTCGGGCCTGGTACATGCATATGTAACGTATAGTGCGTGCTCGTGATTACTACTAAATGGTCCTGTTGGTGATGTTGGATGCATTTCCTTTGGATATGTACAATATTAAGGTAAAATAAAGGTGAACTTGCTAAGAGTATGTAATGCATCGATCCATTTTGTTCCTTGCTTCGGTGTTACTATATACTGTTTCATAAGCGTTGACGTGAGCTATGGTTACTTGCTTAAAGTAAAAGGGATAGTTACAAAAAATTAAACCTATTTTTTCCTTACCAAAAAAAAAAAAAAAAACCTATTTCAATTGTGCTAATTCAGTTTTGAACATTTTTCTTTGCTAATTGAATTTTAAATACTTTGCATTTGTGATAATTCAGTCTATTTGACAAATTTTAGTTGGCTAGTGTTGATATGAACGTTAGCTATCCTATATGGCACAAATTTGGCTCTAATATGGCCAATTTTTAATAATATTTTAATATTTTTCAAATTTCTATTTATTTATTTTTTTTTTTTTTTTTCTCTTCCTTTCATCTTCTTCCTCTAGCTAATCGCCGGAAATTGGCCACCAGCCATAGGTGAGTTGGCCTTATTGGCCATTGGAGAGTGCAAGCCTTACCAATTTGGTGAGGTTGAGCCTTGCCCAACCATGGCAAGGCTCGTCCTTGCTATCACTAGTGAGACAGACCTCATCCAACGACAACACTTTCCAATGATTGGCCAAGCCGAGCTTGCCAGCCTCTGGTTGATTGTTAAGTTTTGGTGAGCAGCTAGAGGAAGAAGATGAAGCGAAAAAAGAAAAAGAAAAAAATAATAATTCAGAAATGTTAAAAATATTTTTAAAAATTATCCACGCCAATATCAATTGCCCTACGTAGGACAACCGTGTCTATGTCAGTCTTTAGTTAGCCAAATTTTGTTACATGGATTAAATTGACATAAAATACAAAAAATTTTAAGACTTAATTAGCAAAATAAAAAAAAAATTATGAATGAGTTAGTACAATTACAATAGATTTATGGCTATTTTGATAATTTTTCCAAAAGTAAAACTCCCCATGTCACAACGTGTAAAACTTTTGTTACACAACATACCCATTGAAAAATCAATTAATGAGTACGACTGGCTCTGTCGGTGGGAGTACACTCACGAGATTCCGTTACCATATTTTTACTCTGTTGATTTGCGGGCCTCTAATTGAAGCATATTTCTAGTAACTTCAAAAGAAAGTAAAGTAGATGTTAATTCTAAAACTTAAACCATAAGGTTTCGATATCATGAGCACGTGCGGGTTGCTTGAACCCAGTCCAGAACAAATCGGGTAGGACCAATTTGAATCTCAGGAGATCCCATCACTCGATGGTCGATCTCAATTCGTATGGAATCGATCCTCTGAACCTAAATCCCATGCCCAAGAAAGTACCGTGGAAGCCCACCATCAGTCACGGTCCACTATCAACGAGCTTCGAAGCTGACAAATGGATATTTTAGAAAACCCGGAGCTCTTTTTGTTCCACTGGAAATTCGCAATTAATGAAAATATTTTTCGAAAAGTTGATAGTTATTTCTCGATGTTTTGCACTTGAATAATGAATATCTTTCTTATGCTCGCGCGTGCCCAATTTTGAACATCATTAGCGAGTTTCAATACGCTTATAAAGGCCTAGAACACGGGATTATACACCCAATCTTTGCATAAACTCCTGATGGCCTAAAGCACCCTTTCGGCCCCTGATTATCGATTCTTTTACCTCTTCATACAAAACCCAATTATAAGATACTTGTGTTCTGCTGTGGTTTCGGTTGGGAAGTCGCAATTAGCGACCCCACGCCCGAAAATGTTACCAACCGTGAACGAGGGACTAAAAAGATTTGGAAAAGATTTTACTCCGACCAAGGCATATGATCAATGATTTGACCGCCCCTCGTTTCACGGCAAAAGAAGCGTTGAAGTTTCTTTTCGTGAAAGATTCGTCACGCACGCATCGGGGTGGATGCTATCAGGCGGTACGTCCGGTTTCGTCACCGACGGATCCGCGGGGGCGTCTATCCAGAATCGTTCCGTCCATGGACGGATCGATGGGACGAAGATCTGCTGCGATCCCCCGTCCAAACGCGAGAGGGTTTGGGGTGGGGGTCCACCGTGTTACGTTCGTCTTCTTCTTCCTCTTTGTTGCGTGGCGAGGGGAGAGAGATTTTAATTAAAAAGGGCGACGCGACATGAAGACAAAAGGATGGCATGCAGACGCCCGCACATGGGACCCCTCGCTATAATTTGCCAAATCTAACATGTTTTGTCCTGCGCCCGTGCACATTTGTCTTTCGCCCTCGAAAGCTTGGATTCTGCCAAGATTTTTGTCTCCCCACCTTCTCCCTCTCTAGAGCACGTGTACCTTATCGCTCGTCCTCCGTCGCCGTGGTCGTTTTCCACCCGACGCTTTGGAAATGCAGTCGCTAGGGTCTCATGAGAATTGCTCGGTTGCTTCCCAACAGTTAAAAGATTTTCATGGGGAATAGACACCGCTAGCAATATTAGAATATTTAAATATCTTTTAAAGATATTTAAAATATTTTCTCTAATTCTTTATATCTAATTTAATTATGCATATCTAATTTGATTTCCTTTATCTAAGTCTAGGCTTTTCATGTACTCTTTTCTATATATCGAAGTATACAGAATAGACACATTTTAGGTTTCATTATGTTAGCCATGAATTGTCCTCCCGTTCTATGTTGGGATGCGTGATAACGCTTTTGTCTAGGAAATTACCGGGAGAGGGCTCGAGTGTTCGGGTTCAATAATTTGTCTAATTAGACCTGCCTCCGCTGAAGAACTTCGAGCGTTGAATAATGAGCCAGAAAAGACTAATCGGGGAGGGATTTTTGTAATGGATATGGTGCAGGTAAGAGAGTATTCACTGTCGAGCAAAATCCAGAATCTACGCATCCGTGTCCCTTTGACTACGGAAAGTCTCCCCTTGCGGCTCGCCGACAGGCACCCAACAAACGACTCTCCACGTGCGCCACGTATATAGACAAAATAAACTCTACTTGTTCACTTAGGAGATCGAATTGCAGAAATCAAATCATTTCCGAGATCATTCTCACACTAGAGATGCTAAGAGTAAATTAAGAGTAAACATATGATAATTGGGACGCACCGTTTATTTATAATATTTCATTGTTAGATCAAAGTACAACAGATCTAAAAAGTTCAATAGATCTAGATCAAAATGATTATAATATTTTCACTTTTTAATCTGACGATAAAAAGTTTAGAAGACATGTTACTTTCAAAATATCATAGCGTCAAATTGAGTCCATATTAGTGGAACTAGCTTAGAGTGCTCAAAAGCTCATTATTTCATGCCAATATTAATGAGTTGACTCCATTTCACTTGTACTTTCCATCCTCCTATACGAGAATCTTGTAATGAGATGCTACATATGAATCAACTTATTTAATTGCACCATATTCAATCTAAGTATGTCAAAGACGAAGATTCTAAAAGCATTGGTCTCCCATGAGTGGACATGTAGATTACTTGCAAAATTAAAGAGCTATAGTGAAAAGTAAGCCAAGATGGACCGAGTACATGTACCATTTATTAATAGGGTGAACATTTATGATTCTAATTAATTGGAGACCTAGACCATAAACCGCGTGCACCTGGGGGCTAGGAGCACCTCGTGTTTGACCTTGGACAGAGCAACCAACTTTGTAACATTTTTCTAGGATCCAATCTAAGCTTAGTCAGCTTAACTCCCTCCATGTTTGCTGCATGGTGCACACGTTGTACCCTTCTCTTCCACTAATAATTAAAGGTGAGCGATTCTAGATTTCATATAGATTCTATTTGAAATTTGAAACTTATCCGTTGGAATAAGTTTATTATTTTTTAGAATATAAAACTTACCCTATATATCCTAAAACTTGGAACTTATCTTGTCACAAGTTTTAGAATCAGTTTCAAGGTCCATCTATGTTCTACATACATCATTGATTAAATGATTGTAATGAATCATCATATTTAATTATTATTACTTGTTATTATAGTTTACGATCATAACTTATATATAAATACATGAAAAAGTTAATAGAGTAAAAGCCTCAATTTTAAAATGAAAGTTGAAACTAGTAATTTTAAATTATATGCAAATTATCTAATGTTATGGAATATTATAGGATAGTGCAAAAATATAAACTAAAAAAGAAAAAAGAAAAAATTATTTTAGATTCTAGATTATAGGTTTCCACATTCCATTAACTTGGAACCTAAAACTTGTTTATTGAAATATATTCTTCAATTTTTGAGATTCGATGTTAAAACTTGAAATTGGATAGTACAAGGTGATCGAGATTCTTCCAAAATACGAACGCCTATTGAGTTCTGATTGAGTGTTACTATCTATGTGTCACTCATCGAGGCAATTGGCAGAATACCGTACTCTTAAGCAGCGTTTGACAGTCGATAAAATTCGGGATATGATATAATTTATCTTATCTTACGTTCGGTGCTCGCTTAGGATAGGATAAAATAGGATATAAGGGGAATATATATAGGATAAAATTATCCCATAGGGGAGGTGGGATAAATGTGGATAGGATTTCTAATGTTCGTAATAGGAAAGTTATTTTTCTTGAATAACAAACTTATTAAATTAACAAAATTGAAATTATATTTCAATATAAATAATATTTGAATTCTACTTTAAGAAATTAAAAATAAAAAATAAAAAAATTATTTTTAATTAATCTTATTTTAATTTATATATTCAACTTTAATTCTATCTTATAATAACATTCAATCTATAAATTAAATATTTATATTTATTATATATTTGAGGTATTTTTGTATTTTAGGTATGTTAGTATAGTCTACTATTTGATAAAATTTTATTAAAGAATGATGAAAGGGGAAAAAAAGAAATAATAACAAAAATAACATAAAATTATGAAAAATAAATTTAAAATAAATTACGGAATAGTGTTACGAGAGATTTTCACCATCTCCGTTTATGAACACTTATATTCATTTATAATGATATGCCATTTATATCAAAAAAATGTATATGATATGATGTAAATATATCCGACTTTAATACTGCGATTCACCAAACAATAGATAGGATATAAAAAAATCCTAGAATTTCATATCCAATCATATCCAAATCATATTCTCGATTAAAAATCTATACGACCAAACGTAGCCTTAAGGACGTATCCGTGATTATGAGGGGGCGCGAGGGTTTTAATATGCAAGTCGTAAAAAAAAAAAAACCGGGCATACTTAATAATTGTCGATGCTTGTTGTCCGGAATTCTGTCATTTTCCGTTAACACGGGCGCGAATAAAATTGCCCCGGAGACAATCTATTGGTCCAAGCTGCCGTGTCCAAATAGGAACAGAAATCCTAGTCATGTATCCATACGGTCTAGTTTTCATGCCCTAATAGAATAGCATTATCACCCTTGTTTGGAATACTGTTGCTGCCCTGTCTCGTTGCTTAAACCTGCCTCGGGAAATGATTAGGAATCCCTTCTACTCATCGCCAGAAGACAAATAAAAAAAAGGGGAAGCAGAAAGAATATTGTTTCACGTAGCTGCGCTTGGACAGACTGCGTTGTCCTGAGGACACAACGCCACATCATGAAAATTAGAGATCGAGACCGAACTTACAATACAAACTTGATGAATTCGAGCAGCAAAACCAACCCTAGGATCTTGTATCTTTAGAAACTTTAAGTCCCTCGAGATCAATTTCTACTTTGGCCCGACCACTTGAGATTTTGCCTTAGCAAGTGATTATTTGGTGAATTCCCTAGTTATGACGTGGATGGCTTTCCTTATGGTTGGATTGAAAGAGAGAGCTCAGGCTACTTGATCGGTAAAATCAATTCAAATTTGAGTGGGGACGATTTCTTATATAATACTCAGCCGTTTATATAGGGGGATCTGGAACACGTCCGCAACGCACCCTATAACAAAGTCAATTCCCCTCATTCTTTAGTTTGAAAAATTGTATTAATCCAAAGCAACCCTCCCCTAGAAACATGGGAGGAACTTAATTGAAAAAAAATGATTCCTCATATTAATACCTCATTAGAAAGGCAAAAAAAGAAAGAAAAAAAAAAAATGAAAAGAAGAAAAAAAAATTATTAAAAATTTTAAAAATCACTAAAAAAATTATTAAAAATGTCTATGTCAAAGTTGGTCACGCCACATAGGATGCTTGAAATTCATGTCAATCATTTCTACTCAATTAGATGACTCAATTGATAAAATATGAAAATATTTGCAATTAAATTACAATAAATTTAACATTTTTTTTAACTTTTCCCTAATTTTACACACGTGCGTATATATATATATATATATATATATAGAAAGAAACACTTTTTTTTTTTCTATGACTTTCCTATGGTGGAGCAAATTTTTCGTCATTAATCCGCAATTGGGCTGTGACTTATAAAGCAACTAGATGATTGCCTCGTCAAAGAAGGGAGAGAGTTGGGGGGGAGAGAATAGCAATAAAATGGAAACTTTTTATCTTTTCGTGACTAGCATGCTGTGGACCCGAAATCAAGCACAGAAGTTGTGTCCAGGAAAGAGAGGACAATCGAGAAAGAAAAGGATTTCACTTTCCAAGTTCCTGAAAAAGGAAGAAGGAAAGAAAAAAAAAAAAAAAAAACCTTTTTTCCTCTCCATTTCACAGTGAATTTTCTCACTTTTGTTGCGTGGGATCTCTCCTCCAATAGTCGCCCAAGGCTCCCGGACAAAGGAATCTCAGGACAGTGTCGCATTTTTCCTTACGTGAGGAGAGGAAAACTGCTTATGTGCTGGTGTTTTTTTGGAAAATCTCGCATTGCCTTTCCCCACTTTTGAAGTTCTCTAAGCAACTTCAACTTTTCTGAAAAGCAAAGTCATTTAAATATTAAGGCACTTTAGGTAAAGTTGCTGGAGTTTGAATTTTGTGTACCCATCCAATCAATTTCCGATCACCTTTAATTCGAAACCGTTCAATCTCTTCGATAGATTAAGTTATGCTCCGATTTAAACAATATTAAAAGAATGTTAATTATCACTAAAGATTTAAAATCAATACATTCGTGTTACATTTACCTTAAACTAATTTTCGTGTTACAAAAATCTCAAAACCGATACACTCTTGATAAATATACTAGATACTTAGAGAAAAAAATGTGAGGAAGCTCTTAAGGCCAAATTGGTTGAGCAGCTTCCCCAATCTCAGTTCATTTTCTTCATATCCAAGTTCCCCAAAATGACATCGTCTAGGCAGCTCGTTTATGTTGAATACAAAGATGAATTCGGGATAAAACGTGGCACGGACATATCGGTTTGAAATTCTTCGTTGGTCATTAACATAAACGAAAGAAACAAAACTGTACAACCTGAGCTTTTTTTCCTCTCTTCATTGTGCATACGTTAGTGGGGCTCGGAAGGGTGAGTACTCAACACGTAGAGCCTGGATGGAAGGAGCAGAGGGACTTCTCCTTCTTGTCTCCTTTTTCTCGTTGCTTTTCGGGGGCTGGTGGAAGGAGTGCAGCAGAAGGCCTTTCGATTTCGAGAGAATGGCAATAAAGCTGAGGACGCACCTCTCGTACTTAAAAGTTTCATTTTCGTTTTCGCAGTCGAAGAAAAACCCCCAAAAAGGAAAAGAAAAAAGAAAAGAAAGAAAAGGGTACTTCCATAATTCATAGTGCGTTCAAAAAATCTAGGAATTGATGTGAGTGGGGACACATCCTATACATGCACATGCTTATTTGCGTATTAAGCACGGAAAAATGAAGTGGTCTTGTCCAATAACCAAACTAGGAAAAAGAAAAAAAAAGAAGACATAATAACATAAATAATATATGAATTTTAACTTAATATACAATGTGGAATCTAAACATTTAATTTATTCAATATAATTTCAGGATTTTTGGTACGTATACAATTTAATTCCTAAATTATATGAAAATATTGAATATTACCCTTAATTCAAGGACGACAATAAACATTATTATATAATTCAGGGACAGGGTTGAACATATAAGAACTACATGAAAATGTTATATTGATAATCGCTATTGCAAATATGCACATTATTATTTTTTGTTATATTGAGTGGTGTTAGGCAGACTTAAAGATATTATGTCTTTATCTATATGAAACAATCAATCTATGTAAGATAATATCATGAAAATAGTTAGGCAACTCGTGACACGAGACATACCGTGATCGACAAGAGTGAATGGTGACATTGGGTTTGGAAGGTATCTGAATATGTAAGGGAAGAAAAATTAAGAGTTTCCACCTATGCAAAAAGCAGAAATGAAGAACTAGAATTTCGAGACAAGGGTGGCTCGGCCAAAGGAGGTTACTTTCAAGAACATGGATATCGTTTTTTTTTTATTGTACTGGATGAAAAAATAATTTGGTCTTTGGGCGGGCCCCATCGGCGTTCTTTTAAGGCAAAGAATCTTGTTTCCTTACCTCCTGCTACGCCACTTGGTGTTGACACTTTAAAACTCCCATCATTGCTCCAAAATATTAATTTAAAAAAATTCCCGGTGCCTACCAATCATTCACATATAATGTGCAAGCAAATGTCACGCCTTCGCAAAAAAAAAAAAAAAAAACGATAATCGGAAGGAAAAAGAGCAGGGGGGAACTTTTCAAATTGAACCCAGTGTGTTTCATTGGTACTAGTTCACCTAATCTAATTTCCTTGATTATTGCTGAACGTGGTTGCGCAAAAAAGTTACTTTGACGTCTTGGTCTTAGATAATGACCGGTTAACCAAATGGTGGAGCAGATCATGTGCGCAATCCTTATGAAAGTGATGGTGTGAAATTCGGAAATTCTGATTATGATATCTCATAGGAACAACGAGTGTTGAGTTCAAGTCTTATCCTGTACTGTACACAGGTGGCCATGTAACAGAACAGTTCTCACGTAATTTGTGGGATTTGAATAGAGGGTTTTTGCTTTTTGAGCCGAATATCTCTTGGCGCCTCGATGAGTTTCTAGACTTTGATTACCAGTGCCTGTGAAGCAACATGGATTCGACAAATTGAGAAAATGGTCCGACCCCGTGCAAATTGGCGCAAAGAAAATTCAATGTCAACCCAAAAAGAAGAAGAAGAAGAAGAAGAAGAAGAAGAAGAAATTTTTGCTCAAAGGAATTCTCTATAAGCAATGTGAGCTTTTATTAGAAGAGGACTGGTATATACTGAGGATATTAGAAATAGACATTAGGTTAAAATGAGTCAAACGTATACAAGAGTCGTCGCCGTCGCCGTCGCCGTCGCTATTGGAATCCAATAAGAAGAAAGTTCACTTCAAGCGAGTGCAATTCAGGTCGAACCAGATTTGCTTGAAGACCTTGATGATGAGGTCGTGATACTCGTCCGAGTTCAGCGACAGGTAGGAAGCCAGGAGCTCCTCCAGGTCCTTGGAGGCCCTGATGTCGTTCTCCACGATCATCTCCATCATCGAGTCCCTGAAGTCCCTCTGCGGATCGATCGACGCCTTCATGACGGCGAAGCTGTCCGACACGCTCCGCCTCCTCCTCCCCGCCGCCGCCGACGGCGACGGCGACGACACGCTCTTCCGGCCGGGGCGGGGGTGCTGAGCGCTCTGGCTCTGGCTCTGGCTCTGGCTCTGACCCCGCTTGGCGCTCGCTAGCCTCGGGGAGTTGATCCTCAGCTTCACCCCCGGCGAGCTCACGGAGAACGACCGCCTAGCCTTGCCGTGCTCCTGCACCGTGACGTGCTCCGCCTTCACGACTCTGACCGAGAGCTGCGAGGCCGTCCGGCTCCTGGCGGGCTCGCGGGTCTCTCTGTTCTTCAGATTCTCGACCATGTCGCTGAAGTTCGCAGGCTTTGTCAGTATCGGAGGAAGCTCGATCTCTGTCGACACTGACTCGCACCCATCTGGGCTCTTCGCTTGCTTCCCGTCAGTCGCCTCGTCAGAGTCGAGTACTCTGCACCGGCACGAAGAGCTGGACCAGGACACCATCTGATCGAACGACCGGTGCGCGACGACCCCGCCGCCGCCGCACGGCGGCTCGTCGGGGCTCAGCCGGGGCAGATCATCGGATACTGGGAGCTGCTCCTCCGAGTCGGAGGCGGCGGAGGTGTCGGACGGAGGAGAAGCAGAGCACTCGTGGACGGGGTCGGGCTTGCCCCAGAACGAGTCGAGCGTGGCGGTGGCGCGGCAGCTGCAGCCGGCGGAGACGGAGGAGGCGACGACCCGCGGGGACGAGCGGCGGTGGGGCCGGCGCGGGGGCCGCCGCTGCCTGGCCGATTTCCTCGGGGGCTGGGCAAGTGGGGAGGGGGGATGTCTCTGGCGAAATGGTAGGACTTCCTGGGATGGGACTGGGGGTGGTCCGGAGGCGGGTTCAAAGTCGAGCTGGAGGAGCGCGACGGCGTGGCGGAGGAGGGCGGCTGCTTCTTCTTGAGCGGAGGAGGAGGAGGAGGAGAAAGCTGCTGCTGCTGATGATGGTGATGAGTTCTTGATGACCTGGTTCTGTTCATGTCCTTGAGCTTGTGGAGCCAGGAATTGGGGATCATGTCTGACAATCTGAACCTGTAATTCCCCATCTCCTTCTCCCTCTCTCACTCTCTCTCTCTCTCTATGTCTCCCTCTTTCTCTCTCAAGAACTTGAAGTTTCTTTTGTGTTCATGTGCAGAAGAGGCTGAGGAATGTGAATGTGAATGCGATGCTGAGCTTTTCCCCGTGTCTATTTTGTGCGGGTGTAGCCCAGTGAGGACTGAAGAGAGAGGATAAATAAAGGGGTGAAGAAGATGAATTGGGGGGAGTGGGTAGGACTAAGTATGATAAAAATAATTACTAAAGTTTAACGTGGAATTTTGAATTTTTCTTTAAATGAACCAACGAACTATGTTGTCCTCATAATTACTTATATTAATATGATGATGCGTCAACGTAAAAAAAAGTAAAATTCTTTTTTTTTTGGTTTGGGGAGTCGCGGGGTCCGCAGAGGAAGAAAAATTTGGCAAAAGGAGTGAGGGGTTGGGGGGACCCTTAATCAACTTGTTTACACTGTTTAGCGGTACACATCGTCCGGTTCCAAATCTGCATTAGGCTTTCATGATTGGGAATTTGACAATTCATCCTTTAAAGTAAAGGGTTAGTCAATAACACCCAGCAAAACAAACTGGAATTCTTCCTGCATCAATCTTCTAGCCATGTTCCTAGAAACATCCTACGATGGCATCAGGATCAAGATCCCTGATGTCTCAATTCAAAGGTCAATTGAGATTAAGAATTCTGATGTTCAAGGGGTAAAAGATGAGAAAATGACATAAATAGTTTATAAATTTTGGCCATGCAGCATAATTCTTGAGCTTTTAATTTGTTCAATATAATCTATGAACAAATTTGATACATATTTTTGATATAATGTCATCCATGAATTTTTAATTTATTGAATGTGGTAATTAAATTTTTGATACATATTTTTAGACTATATGAAAATATTTAATATTATCTCTAATTTTGATTAATTAAAAGACAATATTGAACGTTTTCAAATTTGAACACGTATCATAAGTTTAAGAATTATATTGAGCATATTAAAAATTCATAGACCACATAATATAATAGGCTAAAATTCATGAACTATTTGTATTATTATCTTATAAGAGGTCGTAGGTGAGAGTCAAAACGAATGTGTGAGCTAAAAAATTGTGCCCAGCGAATCCAAAGATTATGATTCACAAATCGCGCGAGCTATATAGAAAATCTTGACAATCGATCATGTGACTTTGGAGACAAAATAAAATAAAATAACATATATCACGTGACTTTCGCGATGGGACCCACATGATCGGCGGTATAGATGGGGTCGGTCCTCAATGAATATGGCGGTGTACCGGTAAATCCTTCGCGCATCTCTCGAGACAAGACCCGAAATGACATATGCACTCCCAACTTTTTCTCCCGAACGTAAAAGCAGGCGATTCGGAAATTCAGGGAAAGTCCTGGGAGAAAGAGACGTAAAGAGCAAAGGACAGGAATGGGGGAAAGGTGAAAGGGTCGTTAATGATCGACAACAGGCAATGCCCACCAACTTGTATGTGAATCAAGGAGTGGTCCAAGGACAAAGATGTGTGGCGAATGAATGATCAGATGGCAAAGTAGAAGGAAGAGGCTTCGCGTTGAGTCTCTCTGAAATGACCATTGCAGTGATTGCACGGAGAAGAAACGAGAGAGAGAGAGAGAGAGATGATCGGTTGTCTTCTTCGCCGTACGAGCCGAGAACCGGCCGTTCCTCACATGCGTCCCCTTCTTTTCTGGGGCCAAACGTTGGGAGGGGAATTGGTGTTGAGCTTGATAGCGATGTCCGTCGAGGGTCGGCCCTCTCCTACGGAACTTGTAACTCCAAATTTGGGGGATTCGTCACTAGAGACCGATAGGTCCTCCTAGGCCCGTGGTCCCTGTCCCAGGAATTTCCATGCACAAGAATTGGAAAGGATACGAGGCGGGGCAATGAGCATGTTCCACTCCCTTCTGAAGCGTGGGACACCGGGGGACCAAAGGACGAATCTAATGAAACGATTGGGGGGGCTTCTTCTGCTGGTGCTTCGCGACGAACTTTGCTCGTCTCGGAGCGACGAGGCAGAGGGTTAAGTGGCGCACGAGTCCGGCGACCTACGTATGAGACCCTCTTGGACCACAAACCGTGTGGAAATCGCACTGGAACACGTACGCTTTCCGATGGAATTTTGCTGTTGACGTTGCCCCGGGGACTGAAACGTTTAACACCAACGTCGATATTCAGGAGCTCCTCGGTCATGCTTTGGCCACGACCTTGAACGTCTGGACCTTTGTGAAAAGCGAACAAAAGCATGTGGCCCCTCCTCATGATTTGCAAATCAATTCAACAGCACCATCGCAATGGGCCGATAGTGAAATCCATCAGGTTCTACACCCTTTAAATGACGGCCGTATGGTTGTGTCGGTTAGCATTTCGTAGGAGGAGAGAAACAGGAAAATTGCTCGAGTTTCTCGAGCGATTGAAACCATCATAATCATCTTTCTCTAACGTTAACATTGAATCATGCTGTTCAGTTTGCAATTCATTCTTCGTGTTCTATCTTTGCTTGGATAGCATTTTGTTTCTCGCAAGATAGTTTTGGCCTGGATAAAGTAAATCAGAAAATTCAAAGGATTTCTTTATTTGAGCTTTGAGCATGTCTCTATTCATTTGAATCGAGGAGGGATGGAAATTTGTCTCTCTACCATCGTTTTTACTGCATTAAAGATTGAACAATCGCAACGAAGCAGGGTGAGCATCTCTAAAGAAGATGAAGAGGTACAAAGACAAGTGGTTGGCCAATATCATCACCGAGAGTATTCAGCCAATATCATTACCTAGAATTTGTCACAATGCGGTGACTTGATGTCCTAGAAAATAGAATGACAGCAACTTGTAAGAATTGCTGATTCACTTTAGTGACGGCGAGTGGCACTGGACATGCTCAATCTTTGCACGCCATGTTCATCTGTTTTATTAGGAGACTTCTAAGCAACTGCTCCATTCAGATTCTAGGTTGATTTATGGGGATTCTGAATTCGAAATCTTTTCTTGCTTAGCTCATCATGACCGTGAATCTGCAATTGTTTCTCTGGCCTCTTTGTGTGCTTTCAATGAAATTGCTAAAGGCGAGGAGAGATGAGGCTAAAACTTCATCTTCCATTTAGAACCTCGAAGTCTTTTTTACAAAGACAAATATATAATGTCAAAACACCTCTAAAATAGGATTTATAACTACCCACCCATGTTCTACATAAAACGCTTACTCTACTAACACCTAAAAACTAGGACAACTAACACACAAATTAGTTAAATGTGACTCCACTAACTCCTAAAGACTAGAAAAACTGAAAATCCAAATCATCAAAATGTGCAGAGAAAAAAGTTATTATTTCAACAATCCCTCCCTTAAACTGGGGGAAAAGTACAAAAAAAGTCATAAACCTATTGTATTGGTACTAATTTAGTCCTAAACTTTTCAATTGGACCAATTTAGTCCTAAACCCTTTAATATTGGTACCAATTTAGTCCATCCGACCAATTTTGGCCGGCCCGGCGTTGACGTGGATGTCGGCCGGTGACCGGACGTTGACGTGGCAATTTTTATGATTTTCTTTTTATTTTTTCAAAAATTTTTATTAATTTTTATTAATTTTTTTTCGTCTTCTTCCTGGAGGTGGCTGGCGAGGACCGTGAAGCCCTCGCCTACCGCCGATGAGGGTCGCGGCCCTCGCTCGGCCTCTTCCGCGCCGCCGGAGAGGTAGCTTCGCCCGGATCTAGACGAGGCTAGCCTCGCCCGTGGCTGGTGAGGCCATGGCGGCCCTCGCTTGGCCTTGCCCAAGGCTGCCTCTCCCGCGGCTTAGCCCGGATGCGGCAAGGCCAGCCTGCACCATCGGAGCAGCTGGTGGGATTGCTCGCAGTTTTCTACTCATGAAAGGAGAAGAGAGCAAAAGCCGGTGGCGACGAAGCGGAGGAAATCAAGGTCGAGAGCTGGGCTAAGCCGCGGGCAAGGCGGCCTTGGGAGAGGCCGAGCGAGGGCCGCGACCCTCGCCGGTGGCTAGCGAGGGCTTTGCGGCCCTCACCTCCGCCCTGGTGATGGCCGCCGTGGCCTCACTAGCCGCGGGTGAGGTTGGCCTCGCCCAGATCCGGGTGAAGCCGCCTCGTCGGCGGCCCTAGGAGAGACCGAGCGAGGGTTGCGACCCTCGCCGGCAGTAGGCGAGGGCTTCGCGGCCCTTGCCCAGTGGCGGAGAGCCTCACCGAGTCTCGCCGGCCACTTCCAAGAAGAAGACAAAAAGAAAAAAATTAATAAAAATTAATTAAAAAATTTGAAAAAAAAAAAAAATTCATAAAAATTGTCATGTCGGCGTTCGGTCACCCGGTGACGTCCATGTCAACGTCGGCCGGCCAAAATTGATTGAATGGACTAAATTGATACAAATATTAAAAGGTTTAGGACTGAATTTGTCTAATTGAAAAGTTTATGACTGAATTTGTACCAATGCAATAGGTTTAGGATTTTTTTGGTACTTTTCCCCAACTGATATTTACTAACATTCAATTTAAAGCCTTGACTGTTTTCAATGTGCAAACACCTAGTAACCTTTTGAGCTTTACAAATGGCTCCATCTTGAGGGCCTTGGTGAATATATTAGCAACCTGATCTTCACTCTTGTAATAGATTAGATCAATTGTTCCATCATTGCTAAGGTCTCTCAAGAAATAAAACTTCACATCAATGTGTTTGCTTCTTCCATGGAGCATAGGATTTTGGAGAGTTTGATTTCTGAGTTGTTACAAAAATTTTTAATAGCTCCTAGTTGCTCGAATTGCAACTCTCTAAGAATTCTCCTTAGCCAAATAGCTTGACAAGCACTAGCTGTTGTAGCAACAAATTTAGCTTCTGTACTTGATAAGGTGACAATTGATTGCTTCTTGGATGACCACAAAATAGCACCCATCCCAAACATAAAAGCATAACCCGAAGTGCTCCTCTTATCATCTTGATATCCTACATAGTCAATATCAGTAAATTCCAACAAATTGGACTTTTCACCCTTTTTGAAAATAGCCCAAAGTCTCTATTTCCTTGCAAGGAACGAAGGATTCTCTTAGCAGCCGCTAACAAATGCATTTTTGTAGGATTCTCCATATATTTACTGATTAAATTCACATAATACATTATGTTTGGTCTTGTTGTAGTTAAATACATCAAACCGCCAACAATTTGTTTGTAAAGTGTTCTGTCAACATTCCTCCCTTCATGATCTTTGTATAGCTTTAAGCTAAACTCAATATAATTCTTCATCTGAAACTTGTCCAAAATTTCTCTAACATATTCCTTTTGAGAAATAAAGATCTCATCATCCGATTGTACCACTTCTATGCCAAGAAAGTAATGTATCATAACAAAATCAGACATTTCAAACTCATCCATCATAGATTGCTTGAACTCTTCAAACATGACATCACAATTTCAAGTAAATGTAAGATCGTCAACATACAAGCAGACAATGAGCATTTTCCTTTATCTCTAATCTTGACAAAAAATGTATGCTTATAAGGACATTTTGAAAAACCAACTTTAAGAATATAAGTTTTAGTACGACTATACCAAGCTTGAGGGGCTTGTTTTAGCCTATAAAGAGCTTTCTTCAATCTGTAAACTTTATGCTCATTTCCAATCTTGACATAACCAGGGGGTTGCTCGACAAATACTTGTTTCTCCAAGTACCCATGCAAATATGTTGATTTGACATCTAGCTGGAAAATAGGCCAAGAATTTTGTGCCGCCAATGCAACCACCAATCTGATTGTGTCATGTCTCGCAATTGGAGAAAAACTTGTGTATAGTTGATCCCATATTACTGCTTGTATCCCTTTGCTGCCAAATGTGCTTTGTATTTGTCAATATCACCATTTTATTTCAGTTTTGTTTTAAAGACCCACTTGACATCAATAGTTTTTTGTCCATTCGTAAGATCGGATAACTCCCAAGTATCATTTCTTTCAATGGCATTAATTTCATCATCCATAAGCTTTTTGCCATTTTTCTTCTTTGAAATTCTTCTTTTTTTCCATGAAGAGAACATTTCATGAAGTGATCTAAAATCTACTCCGGTCTTATCATCTGTTCCATCACTCCAAGCTTATTTGTTGGTGGATTGAATAATTTATATACTTTGGATGCTTTACTTACACCAAGAAAGACATGTCATGTTTTGAACATGCAAAAAAATTGGACTTCTTCTCCCACTCGAAGCTTCTTTTGTTCAAAACATGAATACTCCAATTTATTACTTTTGGCTAGAAAGTTTTTGGAACTCTTTCTCTTGCCAATAAGCTTCTACCATGTTGAGAATGGTTCTATTTTTCTTCTTGGATACACCATTTTGTTGTGGTGTATATGCAGTTGTAAGCTCTCTTTGAATGCCATGCCTTACACACAAAGTTTCAAATTCTTTTAAGCAATATTCACCACCACGATCTATTCGAAGGGTTTTAAAGGTCTTTCTTGCTTCATTTTCCACACGAGTTTTGAAGCTTTTAAATGTGGAGAAAGCTTCCGATTTTTCCTGTAAAAAATAAACCTAGGTTTTTCTGGAAAATCATCAATGAAGGTAATTAAGTATCTTTCTACCTCTATTAGAAGATGGGTTTATAGGATCACAAATATCCGAATGCACTAGTTGCAAAACATCATTTGCTCTCCATGACTTCTCTTTTGAAAATTGAGAACGATGTTGTTTGCTGACAATACATTCTTCGTAGATTTGAGAAGGAGTAGTAATTTGAAAAAGACCAGTCACCATGCTTTTCTGTTAGAGGGTCTTTAATCCATAAAACTTAAGTGACTATAGCGAAAATGCCATAGCCATGAGGGATCTTTTTTTTTTTTTTTTTTTCAGCTATCAAACAAGATTGAATATTTTCAATATTTAATGAAAACAATCTATTTGAACTCATAGGAATGACTGCAATAGCACTTCTAATAGAATCATAAATTTCACAAGCACCCATCTTAATGGTGATAACATAACTCTTTTTTTGTAATTGACCAACACTCAATAGGTTGCTTTTTAGGTCAGGAACATACAATAAAGTGGAGATCATTTCCACAAAACCATTATTGGTTCTTATCTTAATATCACATTTTTCCCATCACTTTCACAGTAAAATAATCCCCAAAGTTCACAATGGAATGAAAATTTTCATGTTGATAAGAAAAAGAAAACTTACTTTCACTCAAGTGGTTACTACAACTTTTATCCACATACCAAATATCTAACTTGGGCTTCTTTTAATCTTAAACATCCATCAATAACTTTTCTACTTCCTTTTCTTTAACAAAATTGAACTCTTTGCCTTTTCTTTATTATTAGGCAGCCTAATATAATATTCAAATGCATAATGACCAAATTTATGACATCTAAAGCACTCTACCTTGGATTTGTGAGGATCTCATCATCTGCCTTTGCCTTGAAATTGGTCATTATTGGCTTTGAAATTCCTACCAACATCTCTATTTCCTCGATCTTCCCTTCCTCTGAAATTGTTGGAATGAGTATTGGTAGAAGCCTCCAACACTTGCTCCTCTACTTCCTTGATTTCCCCTTCCTTTGAAATTTCTATTCATCTTATGTTCATGGACCAATAAGGAGCTTTGCAATTCATCAAGAGAAATCGCATTTATGTCTTTCGACTCTTCAATTGAGTAGACAACATAATTTAGTGTTAGGGAATGCAAAATCTTCTCCACAATGGTGACGTCGTCTATCTTCTCGTCATGGAATTGCATCTTGTTGCTGATCTCTATTGTTCTGGCACAATAGCTGGTGAGAAATTTTCCATTGTTCATCGCTAGTGTCTCAAAATATCTTCTCAAGGCTTGAAGCTATCCAAGCTTCACCCTAAGAAAGCCTTGATATTTTTTCTTCATAGAATCCCAAATATCATTGGAATTTTCTTTGCAAAGAATAGTCTCCAAGATGGGACAATCAATAGCTTGAACGAGATATTTTTTTGCTTTTAGGTTCTTCAACTTTCTAGCTTCCAATTCTTCTTTCTAGGGATCTGTCAAAGCCATGTCTGCCGGTGGCTCTTGAATTCCAAATTCGACAACCGACCAATACTCCTTTGACCGTAAAAAATTCTCCATTAGCATGCTCCAATGGTCATAGTGACCATCAAAGCGTGGAATTGCTGGTTGAACAAAATTTTCGGTGGCCATTGAAAATATTGCAGCTGCAATTATCTCACAAAAGTATCTCACACCTCTAAACCTTCTTTTATCTTTTTTTTTTTTTTAAAAAAAAACTCTCTCACTCTTCTTACAGGCTTTGATACCATTGTAAAATTGCTAAAGGAAGGAGAGATGAGACTGAAACTTCATCTTTTGTTCGGAACCTTGAAATCTTTCTTACAAAGACAAATACATAACATAAAAACACCACTAAAATAGGATCTATGACTACCCATGTTCTACATAAAGCATTTACTCCACTAACACCTAAAAACTAGAACAATTAACACACAAATTAGCTAAATGAGACTCCACTAACTCCTAAAGACTAGAATAACTGGAAAACCAAATCATCAAAATGTGCAGAAAGAAACAACTATTATTTCAACACTTTGGACGTTAACAATCAGGCAGATGATAATAACTCTGCTGATGATCATGCGATCCCCAAGTTACTCATCGAACATGATGAGAAATCTGCTGAAACCGTAGCTTGCAGAACAACATCGTATAGTTAGGCTAGCCATAGACATGTCCTTGTGAGAGGGCTGATCATTTGAGGGTCCAGAAAGAGGAGAGATTCAAGCCAGATCCTGTGGATACATCACAATTTCGATCAGAATGTCCAAAACAGTGAACACAAGGGCATGCCATTTCCTTGGTTAGAATTTGGACAGAGAATTTGACGGAATGAGAGCTTTGAATGGTTTTGTAGAATATCGAAATCGAAATTCACAGTGGGAAAGTGACCGCAAGTTGTTCGCCTGACCGCGTAGGAACGTAGGTATAGCTATTTGATCATGTCACACTGGAGACCGATGCGTGCCTTCGGTTAATACCAGAACTCTTCAAAGGGCTAGACTCCATTCGTGTCTAAGCATGAAACCAAGACTCTGAACAGAGCTGCAATTGATAGAAAAGAAGAAATCGTTGACTTGAGTCTATGAAAAACAATCTTGGTTTGGTTATCTAGTTTTTGGTTGGGAGTCTTGGAGATCCCAGGAATGACCACATTGCCTTTGAGCCATCGTCGTGGTTGATCTACAAAGAAATCTTGTTAATCTTTCTTAAAACGGCAATGCAACTTCATGAGGGCTTCACACGATCTGCTTCGTAGCAATTTCTATTTTTGGTCTGAATTAGTTGCGAGTTAAGTTTCACATTTTGGGGTCGAAGTCAGCAGCAGAGTTGCTCGTTAGATTCCAAGATCGTCCTTACAAAGTCCGGAAAACAGTTCAATTTCAGAATTTTGATGGGTCTTTTTAAGCCCTGTACATAAGCTGTTGGTCTGCCACACTGTATCCTTCCTCAACAATACGCTCAAACAAGCAAATTCCAGTTCGTGTACAAAATGCCATGCAAGTAACATCTGCGAAAACCGCATTATGTTATTGGGCATCGATGCAGATGTGACTTGGATGGAGGTTTATCTTTTAGTCTGGTGAAAGTGAGCTCTGATCTGATATGGCACCGGAGTGACTGCAAAAAGAGCAGTAAAACCTCGAATCTTGTCAGAATCTGCTCTCGCTTAGTTAAGAATGCTAAACCAAAATATAACAAAAGATAAAAAAGAAACTCAGGATCACGAGATTCTGTCAAGAAATGTCGTGCGAAGAACGTGCTTCTGTGAAATCGATCACAACGGCATGCTTGTCACATGACTAGTGATATACTTGATCATGAGTCTGGCCAGCCGGTGGGCATGTCCAACCATCTTTTATCGACCGGCCTAGATGATGATTTTTGCTCTTTGTTCAGATGAGCTTGAGTAGGAATTTTAATCAGTCTGGGACTTAGGCATGTTATGGAAAGGAAAACCACGCTAATACGGCCAGCACGTAAAGAGTATTTCAAGATTTTTGAGTCGTCCTGGGCAGGCTTGGGCAGAAAGCGGAGCCTTTGGTTCAAGTGCGACAGATCGAGTTCGTGCGAAACAACGCATGTTCCGTGTTTATCACTCTACCAGATCATCAGTCGCCGTCTAGAGCCATTCGATTCAACACATAGAGATGAACGGAAGTTAAACCTTTTGACCTTTCACTGTGTTTACACTAAGTATGTGAGTCTTGTTACAAATATGGCCGTGCCGAGTTCGCACAGCACAAGAAAGAAAAGAACCAAAGAATCTATGTATGAAGCGAATGGAAAGAATCGACGAAGAAAATCGAAATCACGACGTCTGCAACAAGCATCAGCTGATCAAGTTGTTGGTGCGCTTGCTCGGGCCAGAAGGCGGGACTCTCCCCCCCTTCGGAAGCGAACTCAGCAGCAAGAACTTGGCCTCCATCTTATCATCGCCGGCCAAGGCTGAAGAACCGGCCTCCCTCCAGAAAGCGAGGTGCAAGGCTGGGTCGACGACGGCTGCCTCCTCGCGGTCCACCAGGAGCCTCGCGCTCGAAGCTGGGGACATGATCATCGCCACGAGCACCGCGACGATCAAGATCTCTTTTGAACCCATTGTTGTACGTCCCGAGAAGAAGCAGGAAAACGATGCGGGTGGGCGTCGGATTGCGGGGAACGATCTAGGCAGAGAATGTATCGATGACGAAACTTCAACACTGGGTTTGCCAAATATAAAGAGGAGGACTTAAATGACCCAACGCGGTCACGCGGTTCGTGTCTCTCTCCACCGGCTGCATGGCGGCAGCTGTGCGCGTTTGAAAGTCAAAGTGGTGCTAAAGTGCGATTGCGATTTTGGTACTTTTGACTTTTCGCCATTCCTGAAGGTAATCCTGGTGGGAAAGGCACCTAGGCCTGCAGTTGACTTTGACGATGATCCTCCCCGCCAGTCGTCCCAACGCGGTCACTCCAACTGCCATGGCGGTGGCGGCGCGTGATGCGGTTGACGACTTGAACACGCTTGGATTAGGGATCTTGCCCGGACTTAAATCCCGCTTTGATTTGACGTGGATCCAGTCTCTTTTTTCCTTCATCATTTCCAACTCTCTTCATCGTACACCATTGCAGATAGCAGCTAATTGGTAGATTAACGTCTCTATCGATGATTTCATTGGCGTGTCTCGAGAGATCTCGACTCTTCTTGCATTAGTCGTCAATTTCACATTTGCTAACCACGTGACTCACAGATGAATAATGCGTGATTTGATCGCATGTTGCGTCGGATGAAGATATTAATGGATGAAGATATTAATGAAATTAGAGTATCTCGTCCGATTTTTTCTCGTACTATTTCATTATTATTATTATTATTGATTAGGGCTATGCAATTGATCCGCTTCTACTCAAGAACAAGATCAAACTGGTTAATGATGACCTGTCAAAGTATTGAAATTCCAAAAGTTTAGAGGTCCTGAAATGCCTCGAGTAACTTGAATGAACTAGTAGGGTACTTTATAGTGAGAGGACCAGGATAGTTGACTGGCACGATTGTCAAGTGATATTGGCGAATGATGATTTGTCAAGTTTCATGAAGAGACGAGCCAATAAAGGGTTGTTGTGTGTCAATATAACACGTACCCACATACTAAAAGGGGTTTGGGGAGGCTACACCCTCCCAAATGGCCCTAGTTTGAATGTTCCAAACTAAAACTTGTTAAATCATCTCACTTTAATGTGGATAACATGGAATCCAACCACCATATCCTTCGATAGAATGATACTCCGTGAAGTAAACCTGCACTAGATACCTAAACAAAGGACATTCTTCAGTAATTCAATTACGATAATGAACGATACATCATATATATATATATATTTTCTAGCATGACAAAATAATGACCCAATTGGCCTATGCATCACCTAAATAAAGATACTCTATTTTCCAAAGGTATGGTTATTGTTTTCATTTATTTCACAAAGGAAAAAGTGGTCGGCATGTTCTAGTTCGCACGGTTCAAACATCCACATAACATAACATTAGGAATTATCATATTGTTTTGATAATCATACTAAGTTTTAGTCCAACTAGATTATGCTCACATCAAGCTTTGGGGGGAAAACATATTTATCATCAAGTAATTAGGCAAAAACAGAAAAGAGATTTATAATTTTATCAGCAAAAAAGCCACACAGAAATCGTATTTATCTTGGTCGTGTAGAAACATTCACCAAAGGACAATGCTTTGCTAATCGATACAATCGAGGAACAAGAGGAGAAACTTTCCATATACAATGGCTCATGATTTTTGCCAATTCATTCGGAAAAATTGAGACGGATTGCGAAATGGATTTGAACTATACTTGAGGATTTGCTTTGATTTGATCGGCCAAAGAAAGAAATAAATTAAATTTAATGAGACTTTACAAAATAATTGAATGGACCGAAGCTAGCTTGGCAACATTATCCTTGTCGTGGTCGTGCTCGTCGTCACGTTGGTCGTGTAACCGGAATCCGCTGTATCGCAGTCCAATCCCGCCGCCCATCGCCGGAGTATTCTTAGTAGGCTGCCCGCCTTCCTCTTCGCTCGCACGGTCCCCGTCCCCATCAGCTCCCATATGACCCTCTCGATCCCCGGCATTGTTGCCAGCTGCGCCACCGCATCCGGCCCGCCTTTCCTGCATATCATGACGAGGGTCGCCGCCGCGCTCTCCCGCGCCCGCTCCGACCCTTCCCTCAGCACCGTGCTCAGCTTCCTGATGGCCCCAAAGGCCGCCATGACCGCCACCAACCCGCCGCGCTTCACCACCGCCTCGAGGATGGTCACTGCCTCATCCTGCAGGCTCTCCATCACGCCGCACACCATCTCCACCATCCCTCCCTCCAGCAGACTCGCGACGGCCTCCCTGTCTCCCGCCAAATTCAAGATGGCCGCCAGCGCGTCCCGCCTGGCGCCGCCGTGGCCGTCCCGAGCCAAGTCCATCAGCCCCTTCACGACCCGCGTCTTCCGCCCGAGCCGCTTCATGTAGGAGTGCACCCTGGAGAGGCTGAATATCGTGGCGGCGGCGTTGCCCTTCGCCTCCCAGGTGGCGCCGGAGCGCAGGACCTCGATGACTCCATTGAGGGCGCCGTCCGTCTCCATTATCCGAGCCTTGTTCGCCTCCAGGATCGACAGGTTGAGCATCGTCGTGATGGCGTTGACCTGCAGGGTCGGGCACTCCGAGGCGACGTCCGAGCCTAGGTACCGCACCAGGTGGGGGATGGCTCCGGCCTCCGCGATGCAGGCCCGGCTCTCCGAGTCGGACTTCGCGAGCTCCCGGAGCTCGTAGACGACGCCGTTGGCGACCTCCGCCGGCGGGCCACCGGACAGTTTCCGGAGCAGGAAAGACGCTGTCATCTTGGTCGCCCCGATCGCGCCTTTGCTCCTCGCGCCACCGCTGGCGGTCGCGGCGTCGCCGGAGGCCTCGAAGGGGATCCTCTGCTCACGGCACCACAGGGAGATCAGGTTCTTCAACGCGCGGTTGGGGATGAGGTTCGTGTGGGCCAGGGCCTGACCTGTCTTGGGACACGTGTTGTGCCCCGATTGGATCCAGAGGGTGATGGACTCGCGATCGTACGTCTGCCCCGTCTCCACGACGACCGGGTCCCGCATGAGGTCCAGCGTGATGGGGCACCGGAAGTCCGCCGGGAACGCGAGGCTCGACGCCGACTTCCGCCGCCGGAACTCCGCCGGCGGCTTCGGCGGCGTCGATCCGCCGTAGAGGACGAACTTCGCGTACCGGACGAGCCCGATCAGCGCGATGGCCTGCGATTTTCCCTTCTCGTCGCTCTGATTCTGGACCTCCTCTTCGAGACTCTCCATCTCCTCTCTGCAGCTGGACGAATCCCGCAGGCCCAGGCTCTCGAAAACGGCCGCGAGCTTGGCTTGATCAGGCACGACCTCCCTCTCGATGCCGTCCAGTATCGCCAGCACGTCGCGCCGGAGATCGTCGTCCCTCGGATCGACGCGAGCCCCGGCCCGCGAACGCTGGTTCTTGATCAGAGCGACGAGCTCCTCGACGTCGTCGCTCAATTGGGCCTCCCGCACCGGGAACACGTCGAGCAAGGTGGTAAAATCGGCGTTGAGCTCGCGGAAGCTGTCGGACACGAGCTCGACCTGCAGGAGCAGCCACATCTTGCTCCCGTTGCAGCAGTCCTCGATCAGCGTCTTGATCCTCTGCAGCAGAATGTGTATCTCCTCGAGGCAGAGCACCGCCGACGGGGAGCAGTAACTCTTGGGCCTCCGGAGCAGCTCCTCGAACAGGACGGCGAGGAGGTTGACCTTGCGCACGATGGAGAGCGAGCACGACCGGAGGAGGTACTGAAACGGCCGGAGGGACGCGATCTCCTGGGAGAGGTGGAGGAGGGTCTGGACGAGCTCGACATCGGAGAGCCTCGGCGAGACGAAGGCCCCGGCAGGGGGACGCCGCTTCCGCGGCGGGAAGGCGTGTGGCGACACCGCCATCGAAGAGGGTAGGAATGGAACAGGTGCGAGGGACTCCGGCGCCGGCGGGCCGTCCAAATTCGAAGGAGAAAGCGGAGTTTCCGTTGATGGGTAAGGCTGGAAAACGAAGACGATGAAGAGAAGGGATGGAGAAACCGGAAAAAAGAAGAGCTTTCGGATTGGGGAAGGCGATGAGAGGTTTCTTGAACCGAGAACTACGTGTGCCGGAGAAGAAACAAAAGTGTGAAGAAAGAAAGCAGAGACGGTCATCAGCCAACTCTCATGATTTTGTCTGTTTTTGACCCCCTCTTTTTTCTTTCTTTCTCTTTCTCCCTAATACAAAAATTAAAAGCTTTCTTTTTCATACAACGATTAAAAAAAGGAAAGAATTCGACCCCCTCAGAAAAATAAAATGAACCGACATCCAATTCAATAGTGTGAAACAATTATACAGACGGTGAATAAGGATATTTGATATATTGTTTCGGAGTCAAAATTCAATTGGTCTCAAATATATATGCACGAGTTTATTTGGATTTGTCTTTATAATCGATGGATACAGATTTGTACGTACGTGTCAATGATGGTGATCGGGAGAATGGCCGACTTGGCAAAAGAAGCAAGTTGGCAAAACCAAAATTTGGGAATTTGGGTTTGAACTTTGAACAAGTAGTTATATTTAGCTAAGAACAAGAAAGACGTAAGATACAAATTGAAAAAATGAGGGAAATGTGACGGAGACGCCACGTCCACTTCACCAGCTGGGAGAAACACGTTCCTCTTCCAACGGCCGCCGCCGGCCGCGTGCAAGCTGGACTCCCCCTCGGACTTTTCCTCAGCGAATCCCCAGAGTTGGAGCCATCGGTTTCGGCATCAAAACCGTTGGTCCGAATTCGACTGTACCGGGTCTTGGGGCGGATAAGTAATTGATTCGGGTCGACTATTCATCACGTGTCGAGGGCAATAATGGCCCGACCCCGTCCCATCGAAATCAGGATTGGGATCGGGATTAGGATCGGGATCGGGATGGAATAGTATAAGGGTCGTTTCATTTTTAGGTCGAGATTCATCTCTACGTACGTCGGATTCAACTCTAAGAATCGATCGAGCGGGTTCAATACTCAAAAGTCTTTTCGCACGAAGATAAAGCCTGGCCGCCAATGTCGTAGTCGTTCAGGTGGGGCGGCACGTAATTGACCGTAGCCTCATTTCTTGCATGCATTTCAAAAGCCAAATGATAATAACAATAATGGTAACAATTAAATAAGTCAATGAAAAATCTATAAATAGAAGAAAAAAATGAAGAAAAATCGACTCGGCCCCAATATGCTCGAAAGCTTTGACCAAACCCGGGCCCACGGCGCAAATTCATATAAAATTTAGATTGATTATTCGAAGTTAGGTGTGAATATATATAAATGTGTATGTTCTTCTTTTTTTTTTAATTATATTTTCATGTCATGGGCCGTGCATTTTTTTATTTTATTTTTTAAAGTATGGTTGAGCCATCGGTGTATGAACTGGTAAAGCACAAAGCAGGGCGGCTGCACATGGTGCTCCTCCCTCTCGATGGTACCACTTAGTAGGTAAAGTTGTTGTGGGGGACTAGGTCCAGTCGTCATAATTGGCATTATTATAATTAAAATTCCAATTGATTTATATAACGCATGGCTTATTATTCTCTTGTGCAATACCCCAAATATTTGAAAAAAAGAAAAGAAAGAACTTTGGGTATAGATTCCTTTCCTTCTCTTTGCCCTAATTTAATGCTTTTGAGCATGGTCCACGATCGTTTGATTGGGAACCGAATATTGTCTAAACACCTAACAAGCTAACTAATATTATAATATTGTATCGTGTATGTATATATGTGTGTTTTTTTTTTCCTTTTACGGCATCGGGGTGCTGGAATTTTCTTTTGGAGCTAGTTTTCTTGGATGTACATTGTTCTAATGACGTGTATCATGATGATTGGTGAAATGGATAATTATTGACCGGTGATTAGGGACAGGCCGCCTCAACTTAAGATCTCGAGTCACGACGGCCGTCTTCTTGAGGAGGGAGATGGATTGGTTTTGATGTCTTTTGATGGTTATTCTGAGATTTTCCCGTTGGATATAATTAAAAAAAAAAGGGGGAAAATGCGGCGGATTTATATTTTGTACTTTCTATTATGGTTGTCTTTTCCCAAGGCATATGACATGTTCGTGTGTTTCCCCGCGTTGACGATATCAATCTCGAAGGGGGCACCCTGGAAAGCTTTGAGGGACGCGGAATTGAGGAAGGAATGCGGTGGAAGCGGCGCGGAAATAGTCGGAGGAAAAGAATTGGCTTCCAAAAGCCGCTTTTCCATTTGGCCTTCTCTTTCTTTCTTTCTTCCTCGAGTTCTCACTAGAGCTACTTTCGAGGATGTCAAAATGTGCAACATATGTCTAAAAAATAATTGATTAATATTACGAAAAATCTCAAACCGATATACTTGTAATCAATTTACTTCAAATTAATCCCCAAATCGGTATATCGACGATGAATTTATCCTCCTTTAATTTCCGTTAAATTTTATCGAATTTATGAATTAGATGACATTAATTAGGGTTTTATCTTTCATTTGTCACAAATGTATTAATTCGTGACTTTTCTACCATCGATGCCACCACGGTGGGCGGTGGAATAATCAAATTTAATTGAAATTAGCATAAAGTAAATCTATCGATATGTATCGATTTTGGGTTTTTGGTGTTAAAAAACTTAGTTTAGATAAATTTATTATAGATGTACCAAAGAGTTTTCGATGGTCAAAAAATTAAAGGTGTATCAATTTGAGGTTTTTCATGGTATTAACACAAAAATAAAAAGAAAATTAGGTTAAGAAAATTATAATTAGAGTCCGGCTAATGGCATGGTTATGCTGAATTTGTAACGGTGCTCTTGGGACCGCAAGTTTTATATAACGGTAAATGGGCGATTGGGATTGTAGAAAAGGCGTCAATAATAAGATCTGCCTCTTGATTTTATGTAAGAAAACAAATCTAAGTGATAATATTAAAAAAGCAAGTAATCAGTGAAGCAGTTTCTTCGAAAAGAAAAAGTAGTCGGTGGATTTTGCCAAAAGAGATAAAGAATTCCAACAAGTAGATAAGCGAAGATGAGATGACGTTGCGGTGCTTTAAGGCAACTCGAGAGCATACCCGAGGAGTCACATCGACTATCATGGCAGCTCTAGAATTGTCGTATCTTTTGTATCGTTGCACAGGAATTTCAATTCATTGCATTTAAGCGACGTTGAAAAGATTTAGGATCGAATTAGTTGTCGTAAAGTTTTTTTGGACAATTTCCTTTCTTTTGATCTCCATATATAATGAAAAAAAAAAGATCTCCATATATAAGGGTGTTGATTTTGACAATCCAAACGAATAGTACAATCACTTATTGAATCATATTATACAAATTGTGCAAATTTAGATAGCAATTCAGGTTTGTTTCATAAGTATTGAAGGAAGCATATAAGAAGATTCAGATTGCATATTTGGATCGCTTTAAATAGCACTCAGTCAATTCCCATCGGAAAACATTTTCATTTCTTTTGTACAAGCACATACTCCTTTAATCCCTGATAAGTTGTGATCAATAATAAGTGGTAATTCGGCTCAAGACTTGACATCTCGTTTTCGCAAGTGACGCAGGGTTTGTTAAAGGGACAGCTACATTACATGACTTCTGTATTGTTCTTGCGTTGGTTGGGATGACTCTTGCATGTCCTAATCCAACACACCATCGATGACGAAAAACATATAAAAACAAACACGACAAGCGAGCGTGTAGTATGCTTCTTACCCCCAACTTAAACATAGCGACGGGCTATCCCAAAAGAAAAAAAATATGGATTTGGTCATGGCCGGTCATAACCACCTCCATTATTGAGAAAGACGCCAGCTGAGATGATGAATGATTTGCAATTCCTTTTCCTCCGCCTCGTAGGCTCGTGTCACGGACTGAATTCTCCCGTGCTTCATATCCTCGTGAGTGGAATTTATGGCATCGGGGCGGAGAGTGAGCAATGCACAAAGAATGATATAACTAGTTCGTTGAAGTGACATCATGATTAGGAGTGAGTATTGGTCTAGGGTCAACCCTAGACCCACCTTGGATCGGCCCAATCCTATCGGTCCTAATCCGGTTCCCAGAGAGATCAGATTGGTCCTTAGTCCTGGAATTCTTGGACCAACACTATGCGGGTTGATCATTGGTTCTGAGAGTTTAGGGTTGGTCCAACCGGACCAACCCCGATTATATATATTATAATTAATATATATTTTTATATTTTTTTATATAGAGAAAACTCTAAAATAAACATCGTCAACAACATTAAATAACTCATTAGTAAGGAGTTCAAGTAATTTTACACTATTTTTTAATAACTTAGATCTTTTAATGTCTTTTACGGCATCAAAAGTTATAATTTACAAAAGGAGAAATATGTTTTTGTGAGGAGTTCTCACGGTGTTCAAAAGGGCATAAATAGCTATTCACGGCATCCTCCTCTAATACTCGTTCTCTTCTGTCTTGTTTGTCCTCTTAGTATTTAATTTTCCAAAATCGAAATAAATAATTTCTTCGCTTGCCACTTGACACTCGCCTCACTTGCTTTGGGTCACTCGTGTTGCTCGCCACTCAATGCTCGCTTGGCTTATTGCTCCCTGCTTGATGCTCGACGCTCACCCTGTTCGACACTCGTTGCTCGCCTCTCTTAGCTACCTTGCTTGTCATTGAACCCATAAGGTTGGTTCGGTCCTCGCTCGCCTTTTTAGGGAGTACAAAAAATGAAACAAAAAATTATTGGTTGATCTTGGGTTGATCCTAGAATCGGACCAAACACATTTGGTTGATTTGGTCCTCGTTTGCATTTTTAGATAGTACAAAAAATGAAATAAATAAATTATCAATTGGTCTCAGGTTGACTTTGGAATCGGACTGAGCCCACTGGGTGGTCCGGTTCTCAGTCCCAAGCTTAATAGGGTCAATCCTTGGTCTTAAGAATTGAGAACCGGTATTGTGTGGGTTGGTCATAGGATTAGGAGATGAGCTGGCTCAACTCAGATCATGCTCACCCCTAATCATGATGTATGTACTAGGAGTTTTAGGATATAACGATTATAACTCTAAGGAGCTCCGAAGACATAAGCTAGTCAGGAGCTGATGCTGCCATGATAGGTCGAAATCAGTTGTTGTGTTGAAGTGTTCTATTTGTCTTGCTTAAGGGACTAGATGTTCAAGTTAAATTGGACATGGCACAATCTTGGACGTGTGGACCCCTCAAGTGCCATAATTTTGGTCAAATGGATACTTAAGTGCCATAACTTACGAAAGGTACATTTAAGTGTTAAAATTGGAGTAAAAGGGATCACTTGAGTGCTAATCCGGCCAAAATGCCGACGTGATATTTTTTCGGCGAAGCACACCCAAAACGACGCCATTTTGCACGCTGACGTGGCGAAATAATGCAAAAACAGCGTCGTTTTGGCCCGACGTGGTAAAAAAATAATTAAATTAAATTTATTTAAAATATTAAAAAATAAATAATTAAATTAAATTTAGTTAAAATATTAAAAAATAATAATTTTAAAATTAAATTTAGTTAAAATATTTAAAAAATAATAATTAAAAAAATTTTAAAAAAGGGAACATGGGGAGGCGATTGAGGGATCAACCCTCAGCCGTTGCCATCGCCGGGAAGCGCCGGCGATGGCAAGGGGAGGGTCGGCCGAGGTCGCCGGTTGGCCGGGGTTGCTAGCCCCTAGCAAGGGCTTGGCGACCCCGGCCAACCCTCCCCCTGCCATCACCGGCCCCTTCCTAGCGGCGGGGCGGCGACGGCGGTGGGGCCGAGGGGCGATCCTTCGGCCGCCTCCCCGTTCCCTTTTTTTTTTTTTTTAAAAATAAATTTTATTTAAAATTTTTAAAGTTTTTTAGAGTTTTTTTAAAATTTTTAATATTTTAACTAAATTTAAATTTAATTTTAAATTAATTAATTAATTAATTAATTAATTAATTAATTTTTTTTACCGCATTAGCCCAAAACGACGCCGTTTTTGCATTATTTCACCATGTCAGCGTGCAAAATGACGTCGTTTTAGGCGCATTTCACCAGAAAAATGCCACGTTGGAGTTTTGGCCGGACTTTGGCTGGAGTGGCACTCAAGTGATCCGTTTTTCTTCGAATGTGGCACTTAAGTATACCTTTCGTAAGTTATGACACTTAAGTGTCTCTCTGGCCAAAGTTATGACACTTGAAGCGTTCTTTTGCCCACAATCTTGTGTGAGGATATGATTTGCTATACTCATTTTACGAATAACTATAGAAGGAAGGCTAATATGGTGTTCTTAGCTCATCAAGTGCCATACGAGCTATTTTGCGGCCAAGAATCTGCCGATTGGCTAGTGACACTTGCATAATCCTTTTCAGAACCCACCATTTATCCGTCATAATAGTAACTAAGTCCAACCAACCCTCTCCATCTCTCTTTAGTTGAGATTTTTCCTAGTAATGAAAACTTAGAATAGTTTCTTTGTTGATATTTTCCCCAGGTTTTGAATTCTTCTTTTGAAATAGTCCTTGTTTGTAATCCAAAAAAGTATAGTCGCTGGTGGATGGGGCCACGCTTTGTCTCGCAAAGAACAATTCGTGACTTAGGAGCTATGCTTATTGATATAATCTACTGACGCATTCAAAGATTTATATAAATTGATTTTTTATTAATGTATTGAGAATTAAAATATGCACGTGATCCAATGACAAAGCACAAATAATCAATGAAATTAATTTATCAAGTGTAAGCACTTTTTCTTATTTCTTTCAATCTAGTTGAGAAATTTCAATAGTTGTTATAGGATTTCACAAATTTAGACTAATCGGTATAGTTGTGAGTTTTGATCTTTCAATCTCCATATGTGATAAATTCAATATCATAGCTAGTTTACATCCTCCAGAAGCACAAATAGTTAGATCGAATCTAATTCCTATTAGTTGTCAAGTCTTTCTACGAACTTGTATTGTTAGATTTCATTGATGAACTCAATTGCCCGACCTAATGCGTCACAACGTTTAGGCTACATCTGGTGATCAAAGATAAAAGTGGGAAAAAGGATAATATTCACAAATCTAATGTTTGGTTGCAACCAAAGCTGATTCTCCTCCTTACTCTCTAGTTCACGTCGAAGTTTCATGAAAGTAATAGGAGATGATGAATAATTTACAATTCCCTTTCCTCTACCTCGCTGGTTTGTGTCATCAATCAAAATCTCCAATACTCTCGTATCCAGGTGAGTGGAGCTTACGGTACTTGGGCATATAGTGAATAATGTACAAGGGATGAAACAATTGTTTCATAGGAGTGGCATTATGACATTTGTGCTAAGAGTTTTAGGGGAGAATACTTTGAGGAGTTCTAAAGGTGGGGTTGGCCTCCCGTGTACAAACTAGTTGGAAGTTGATGCCGCTCTCTTGATGATGACCAAATATTGTGCCAAAGTGTTCTCTATGTCTTGGTTGAGCCTCAAGGGATTAGATACTCGAGCTAAATTGGGTGTGATACGATCTTGTGTAAGAATGCGATTTACCATACTATTCTTATGAACAACTATAAAAGAAAGGCTGACCTAATGCTTTTGGCTCACCAGGCACCATACAGGCTATTCCATGGCTAAGAATTTGTCAGTTGGCTTGTGACACTTGCACTATCCTTTTTAGAACCCACCATTTATCCACCATATTAGTAATAAAGTCCAACCAACCCTCTCCATCCTCTCTCTTCCACTCTTAGCTTTTGGGGAAAAAAGAAGGGAGGGGGGTTGGATTAGGTGGGGGTAGCAGCGGTTCGATGATAGGAGGATGGTGGCGTTTAACGGGAGAGGACGGTGGCAAACTCGGGGTGACGATTTGGGTGTATTGACTGTTTGAGACTAATATATTTAAGTTTTTCTTTTATTTTTTTGCTAGCGAAGATACTTTAGTCACCTTAACAGGATTGATCAACCCAAATGAAAAAGTTCATTCCATAGGTAGGGCGAACTCTATACGTCCTCAATGTGCATTCTTAGGGACGATTGCTGCAGTCTCTCTCGGAAATGATATGAAGATCAAGCAATTCTTTGGATTCGAGGGATAGCCATGTTGTCCCTAATGTACATTTTTAGGGACAGCTCACCTAGCGAACTTGGCAACAGGCTACACAAAACCGTCACCGGCTCCTTTTAGCGGCGAGCATAGGCGATGGTAGGCGATCAACAGTGAGCTGTCATTGATTATCACTCAAGACGAAGTAGCGGGAGAGAACAAACCCGCAATTTAAAACAAAAATAAAATATGGAAGTTGGAAAGTAATGATGACAACTTAGACTGGGTTTCTTTGATGTTTTCCCCGAGTTTTTGATTTCTTCTTTTGAACTAGTTGTCCTTGTCTGTAATCCAATAAAAGTATAGTCGTCGTTGGATAGGGCCATGCTTTGTCTTGCAAAGAACAATTCGTGACTTAGGAGCTATGCTCATTGATATAATAATTGACACATTCAAAGATTTTTATTTTTGTTCGGAAAACACTAGTGATATATTCATTCAAGTATTCTGAGTACATAAAGTAGGAGGACGAAGTACAAATAATCAAAGAAAGTAATTTATCAAGTGTAAACACTTTTTCTTGTTCCTTTAAATCTAGTTGAGAAATTTGGGACCAATTGGAGTAGTTGTGATCCGATTTCACAAGTTTGGACTTGTAGGAAATAGATTCCTAAAAATCGAATTGATACTCGAACGATCAAATATTGAAAACGAACGTGGAAATGTGCTCGGGAAACATGTAACACCGATCAAAGGCATATCACAGAGATGGACATGCTTTGCATCCCTGGAGTTCCGTTCTTCAAGAGGGAGTACACTGTTTCAAAGGGAAGAAGATGGGAAAGCGTATTTTTTTCTCTGAAATGCTACGGATAGCATTTTTTCCTTTATTTTCTATTTTTATATATCTAATAGGCCATTCTTTTATGGGCTGGGTTTGGCTTAACATGGGCGGATAGGCTTAATTTGGCTCATCAAATAAAAAAACCGTTGGATTAGAACTAATTGGAGCAATTGCGAGCTTTGATATTTCAATCTCCATGTGTGGTAAATTTGATATTATAGCTAGTTTGCATCCTCTATAAGCATAGGGATTCGGATTATATCTAATTCCTATTAATAGTCAAGTTTGTCTACGAACTTGTATTGTCAAATTTGATTGGGGAACTCAATTGACCGATCTAATGTGTTATGATATTTAGGCTACATCTGATAATCAAAGATAAAAGTTGGGAAATGATAATATTCATATATCTCGTGTTTGGTTGCTATCTAAGACATGATAAGGCAATATATAAAATAGATATAATTTGGATGAAAATATTCCATGTGAGGGGTGGGATCTACATGGTATAAAAGTTATCTTCAAAAAAATCCTACTCTCTCATTCTCCTCATTTACTTCATTTTGAAGCTTCCCGACTCTTCCGTAGCTCTTATGTCGAAACCTCACGAAAGTAGTAAGGTAGTCAAAAGTTCATTCCCCGCCTTAATTCTCAAGTTCACATTGAAACTTTATGAAAGCAGTAGAAGAGTCGAAGTTTCTTCTCTTTCAAAGTTCCTTGTCCGTCGTGACTTTTCTAATTCAGGTCGAAACCTTAAGAAAGCAATGGGAGATATTAAGTTTATGTTAATAATAAATATCGACTTTTTCGATAACTCTCCTTACCGAAAGATTTTACCCCTAAATTTGTCCCTTAAATCTCCATATTGTGAGGTGGGCAATATTCCAATGGCCGGCAACTTAACATGTAATGAATTGTGATTGTCTTGATTTCCAATCTTTCATAAAATATCTTCCGGTCTAAGCAATCAATTTCGAGCCTTTGCAACCCACGAATGGACAAGACCTTTAACGATGGGACCGGAAAAAGGTTCTTCTTCGGTCATAAAGGAGGAAAGACAATTCTAATGAGAATGATGGTCTCGGTCTGTTAAATTTGGAGGAAAAGAATGTATACTTTGATTTCATATTTTGGTTCCGCTTGCTATGAACAAAGTTTAAAGAAGAAGGAACATTTTTTTTTTGAACCGTGGGCTGCTCAGAACTCTGGTTCGATTTCAAGGTCGGTTTAGTTCCGTGCACACTCCTATCCTAAACTAGTTTTAGGCATTAATAACAAACCAAGATGAAATTGACCTTGCTTTAATTATCTCGACCACTTTCCTATGTATGAAAACGTGCTTAACGTGCGTTGAATGACTGGGACTAAGAGATAAGCATGGGACACGTATATCTCATGCTGTGCTGTGAATTACAACCCTTTCGATTCGATTTTCAACGCGACATGTTGCTTATTGATTTTCTCGCCAAAATCCAATTAATTACTTTAACTTTAAAGGACAGTGAAGTCCCATGGTCCTAGATTCATATAAAGATTCGATGCGGCTTTGGGTCTGGGCCTAATCTGGCCTACTTCCATTCGTTGCTAAGCCCGACCATCTCTCACTTGCTGGACAATCAATCTATCAGGCTTACGATCATGTACACTAATGCGTCATAAATTCGTTCCAAACTAGAACTTAAGACTAATCCCATTGTATGGCTTTGAAATCCAAAGATGAAATCCACATGGAATCGCGGATATTCTAATGATTCCTTCATTGATGGGTTTGAAAGCACGTTAGATAAATTTCTCGTTTTCTTTTTTTCATTAGTGTCCCTTCTAGTGTTCTTAAAAAAAGCAGGAAATGAACGGGCACGAGAATTAATTATAGAAGAAAGGATGTGAAGCATTGATGTTCTCAAATTCCTCCGGACCATCCTCACACCTATGGACGAATTAGACATGTTCTGGAACATGTGAACAACATTGGGTTATTGTTTTGCTACGGCACGAGAAGGTTTCTGACGAAGGTCCGGAAAATTAACGCCCCTGGTCTCCCTAGGTAAGAGGCCTCGATCCTAATCGCGATGATGCTCTGCAGTCGGTCGACCGGCATGCGTCCTCCCGCGAGTCGGGCGAGGGGAGCCAAAGCCCAGGAGCCCGACAGGACACCGTCCAAGATTCTTGCCAGTGTCGCCCAAGAATCGAAACCCAACCCACGATTTCCTCGTTTTCCCCAGCACCGCACAACCTCGGCAAAAGTCCACTCATCACCACAAAAAGGAACGAATGGCTCTTTTCGCAAGTCCTTTCGCACCGCCAAATTCAGCAACGCAATCATCGTACTTGTTCCAAATCTCATCCGATTAGCCTGCGCGACACACGAAATGGACATTTTGCCTTAAGTGCCTCAACATAGAATAAAGGCCACACGTATGCGATCCCACGTCAAGGACCCTTCTCCCTTTCCCTCCTCAAAAGCATCTAATTAAGGTCCGCATATTTGAAAGGAAAATCATTTTCGAGAAATCATTTCCCTACCTTTTGATGTCTGAATGACAAAAAAACTACAACGGTTTTCATAAATTGAAGATAACGAGTTTAAATTGGAAGAAAATAACTTTATTTATGATATTGGTTTTCCTGAACCATCAAACAAATAAAAGCTAATAATTTTTTTTTGATAAGCTGTCCTTTTTTAAAATTTGGAAATTCATTTTTCTAATTTTAAATGTATATATTTTTGATCGTAAATGATTTTCGTAAACAATCATTAACAGCAAACTAAATGCATGAAAGTCTGGAAAATTTATCCGTGGGAATTTCTTTCGGTCAAACAAACGCACCCTTCGACAATCTTATCAATTTCATATGACGGAATGGTCAAACCGGCCGGTCCGGGCTGCCCCGGTTCGGCTCCTCCTTATATAAGCCAAAAAATGGGCTTATCGTCATTTTCTTTTGGCGACTTCTTCTTATCGTCTCACGATTTCTGTAATTCTTCTTCACAGTTCCTTTCTTCGCTAGCAAGAAGGAAGAAGGAAAAAAAAAAAAAAAAATCCGACCCGGATCGGCGGGCGATTGTTCCGATTCGCGACCCGAAGGAGCCACCTTCCGTCGAACGTCTCCGGCGACAGCGAGCTTCGCGCTGGTCGTGTTTCGCATTCCCTGGAATGGGCGGCCGACCTGTAAGTCTTCGAATCCCCAATTCGTTCGATTGAGAGGAGGAGGAAAAGAGGGGGAGAAGGAGGAAGGAAAAGCTCCGTGCCCTTGCTGTCTGCAGCTCCATTCCGACGAGGAGCCTTTGCGGGAATCCCTAGGGGGAGGGGGGATCCGTTCTCGAGTTCAGTGGCATCGGGGGGGGAACGTGGCGCGGTAATCGAAGGGGGAAGCGGGTTTAATTTGGCGGTGTTGGGGGGATTCGAGGTGGGGTGGGGGTTGGTGCTGGGTGGTGGGGGAGGAATTTTTGCTCTGCCTTGTTCGGCGTTTCGTGTTCGATTCGGGCGGAGGAATTTAGGGTTGTGCGCTTTGGAGATAGCGGTGGGGTGCTGGGTTGGTTGTTCTAGGGTTTGGGTGAATTTCGCTGTGTTCGACGATCACGGGGGAAGATAGGCGTCAGGTAGTGGATAATGTGTATACTGTGTGTGATTCAGGAGTGGTCACGCCGGGTCGCCACTATGCTGCCTTGGTTGGTGATTCCACTGATAGGTCTATGGGCTCTCTCTCAGCTGTTGCCGCCCGCATTTCGTTTCGAGATTACGTCGCCGAGGCTGGTTTGCGTGTTCGTGCTGTTGGTTACCCTCTTTTGGTACGAGATTTTGACGCCCAAGCTGTCGGCTTGGCAGGCGCATAGGAATGCCAAGCTTAGGGAGAGGAAAAAGAACGAAGCCATTGAGCTGCAGAAGCTTAGGAAGACTGCGACCCGGAGGTGTCGTAACTGTTTGACCCCGTATAAAGATCAAAATCCAGGTGGAGGTAAGTTTATGTGTTCTTATTGTGGGCATATTTCAAAGAGACCGGTTCTGGACTTGCCTGTGCCGCCCGGCATGGGTATTTCAAACTCTGGGATTATTAAGGATTTGGTCGGAAAGGGTGGGAAGCTATTGAATGGGAAGGCATGGGCTGACGGTGGATGGATGTGTGGTCACGATTGGCTAGAAAATGGGAACTGGGCGGGTGGGTCTTTTCCAACAAAATCTGGTGCGTGGAGAAGAACTGGAAATGGGGTTTTTGGGGGAGATGACCATTGTTTGGCAGAGAATTCGTATTCAGGAATTGCTATTTTTTCCTGTAAGCTGCTGACATCTTTTTTCTTGAGCATTAGGTGGCTTTGGAGAAAGATTTTTAGAAGTAGTTCATTGAGGGAGGACGCTGCTTTGGATGCTGAGCATAGGGGTATGTTGGCTAAGAGGGATGGTGGGAATTCTTATGAGAGCAGAAGTGAGAAGGCACGCAGAAAAGCTGAGGAGAAGAGGCAAGCTAGGTTGGAGAGGGAACTTTTGGAGGAGGAAGAGAGGAAACAGCGTGAGGAGGTCGCAAGGTTAGTCGAGGAGCGAAGAAAACTTAGGGATGAGAAAACCGAGGCTGAGAAAGATAATGGAAAAGGATCATCACCCAACAAGGAAAGAGATAGGAGGAGGGAGGCAGAGAAAAAGCGTCAGGAAAGAAAGAAAGATAGGGACAGGGGCTCAAGTAAGAGCAACTCTGATGTGGAAGAACTGGAAAGAAGAGTAAGCAAGGAAAGTGAGAGAAAGCAGGACTCCGACAAGAAGAGTTTACCTGATCGTCAACCTCAAAAATCTGCAACAGAAAGTGTAAAGGGTCAGGGTACTGATATGGGGCGTGGTTTAAAGGGTGTCTCTGCAAATAGTGCTAATAGGGGTGGTGCGGGAGCTAGATACTTGGACCGAATGAGGGGTACTTTCTTATCTTCTTCTAAAGCGTTCGGTGGGGGTAGTTTCTTTGGAAGGGCTGCAAATACTCCTGCTGCAACCTCTAAAGAAAACAAACCTATCGGTGCTGTAAATCATGTCCATACTTCTTATAAGAGAGATCATGGTCCGCCTGAGCGAATAGGTGGCAAATCAGTTATGAATTTGGAAGATAAGAGCAGTAACTCTCCTGTAAGTCATCTCTTCTTGTGTAGTTTTGTCCTGTCTTTGCTGTAACCATATATCCATAATTCTGAGCAAGTAATCGGCATGTAACATACTTCTGAACTATTGTTGAGCAAACAAATCTTGTCTGCTATTCTTCTTTTGCAATTTTTTCATTTGCATATTACTTGTGTCCTTTGTTGAACTGAATTTATTCTTGAGCAAAGAGCTGGTCTTATGCAATTACGGCTCATTTAGTGACATGATCTGCGGTGTCATGATGCTTGTGCAGCATATGTATGTATTGCTGAAATGTTGTCAGTAAAATGCTTTGATGTTCACTGACAGGTACTCTCTGATACACAAATGGCATCTGCACCGAAGAAAACGTGGCAACAATTATTTACTCGCTCAACATCTGTTCATCCTTCGGCCAATACTTATGTTATAAGCAAACCGAGTCCCAAGTTCCACGAAGAAGGTCAAAGCCCATTGGCACCTGGTCAGCCGCCAACAACTCAGTTATTTGATAATCCCCTCAACTTTGGGCTTCCATCACCATTTACTCGACCTGCTTATCAAAATGGGACACCCAGCGGTAGTTTAGGCTTTTCACCTGTCATCAAACCCATCTTTTCTCGAGCTGGAGAAGGATCTCATGAATTTTTTCAAGAAGAGCCGGAGCTTTTTGAAGACCCATCTTATGTTCCAGACCCGGCGTCATTACTGGGGCCTGTTTCTGAATCACTTGATAATTTTCAGTTGGATCTGGGGTCTGGCTTTTTTACAGACTTGGGATCAGAAATGCCTCATGTTAGAAAGAATGTTGTCACTGCATCTGAATTCACCAAGCCATCACCTATCGAGTCTCCAATCTCGCGGTTACGAGGTACCGAGGACAGGCATAACAATGCTAATCGTTTTGCTCGTACTCCGAAGGCCCCAGACACGAGCAATTTTAATGTGGGAGATGCAAGCGATGATAAGAGAGCCTGGCAAATGTGGGATACTTCTCCTCTTGCTCAAGATGGTTTAAGTTTAATAGGTGCCCCGGCAAGCTGGCTTTTGAACCCTGAGCGGAGCAGATCATCTAACGAAGATATTCTTCGCCCTTTGTCACAGAATAGTTCAGTCTCACTCTTTTCAAAGGAGGATCCCGTCCTACCAAGTATTCACACTCCACAGAAAGATTTTGTTGGTTGCGGACGAAGTGGTGGAACTTTAAGCCCTTTGGCGGGCTTAAATAATCAAGATCCATGGGTCCAAAAAGCTTTCATTCCACCTCTGTCAGATGGTGAAAATCAACTTCCTCTTGCTCCTCAGGGAGAGTCTATTCCAAATCAAATGTATTTTGGAAGCCCTTCTAGATCTGCTTTGACTCATCCATTTGAGCCATCTCCAGCCAATTGTTGGTCCAAGTGAGTGCATGTAAATCCTTATATATGTTGGGAAGCATTCTTTCATTAGATACAGAGTTAAGACAAAGACAATAACTTTGGTTCTATGTTTCGTTGATGGTTAGGTTAGATAAATAGGAATGTTACTATCAGCTAGAGAAGTTTGTAAGAAATGTAAATGTCTATGTACACAATTGACTGCAACCTTATCTTTATTTGCATGGGCAGATAGTTGTGGCGACTTTTTGGAAGTGTAGTTTCTGGGACCTAACATTTGCCAGTGTGTTAAGTATTTTCACCTGTGTATTGATCTCATTAGCATTTGGACTACCCTGTGATAATGTGGCACCCGGTTTTTTTTTTTTTTTAAGTCTAACTTGAGTAAGTTGCCTACGGTAACTTTGCTAGCTACACTCTATGTAAGTGGATAATTTTTCCTGACAGCTGCTTTCAGTCATTCAGATCACGTTCTTTGCATCTCTATGCAGCATTATGAGAAAAGCAGCAACTTTCTTAGTTTTTCTTGTGAAATCACCTTCCTTTCCTCTCTATTTTTTTTTTCAATTGCAGTAGAGAGATGCTTCCTGCGACAGCTTCCCGTGACTTGGAGAACTCCAGATTTACCTCGATCTTTTACAGACTTTGTGTGCCCTATGTCCTTGAGTTCAGCCAAATTTAGCCCATAATTTGCTATTTAGTTGCATGGATTGACTGGAAAGTAGGATGCTCTCAAAAGCCAAAAGGCCCAGAACACTAGCAGGCCGAGTAGCTCCAAACATACCGTTTAGGAGATGTGACAATTAGGATTTTGATATGGTTCTTTGGAGGACCAAAATCTTAACTTCAAATCTCTTCAGAGAATTAGCTGTTCAGTATCATCTTGCTGATAATGTTGGATTAGCAAGTTGAATGTAGTTGTCTGAGTAAGCTTTGGAGGGAAAATTATCTGGAAGCATTGAGCACCTCCTTGTGACTCTTCCTTCTTCATTCTGATTGTCAGTAAGCTCCAAAAGAGGAAAATTTCTTTGTTGAGTACAAGTAACCTCTGTGGAAGCTCTCAGAGGCAGTCAGCTGTCTTTTGCTGCATCATTATTAGGTTAAGTAAGTCTTGCTATTTGCCTAACAAAGTGCCAAGGACTAATTGGAGGTTCAGGTCGGTCATTCATGGAGGATTTATTCGTAGTATTGTTTTCCTTCCAGAGATAATATCATTTTTGGTTTTCTCTGTCATTCGGTCATTTTTGGAAAGCATAGATTTATGAGCTATTCCTGCTAAGTCTGAGATTGACAGTTTTTTCTCGATCTGTGTTTAGTAACTTGATCTTGGGGCATGGGATCAGATACTCGTGGAAACTTTCCATTATTTCTTAAATAGGTTTTTCCAACATGAGGAATTGATGCTAATTATTTTAGATTCCCCTCTTTGTACTTGTCTCAACCCCTTTGGCCCTCTTAGGCACATCTCTTTTCCATCGAAGAGAGAATTTTCTTATCTGTAATTAATCTGTTTGATGGGGGAGGAGTTTATTTCTACAGGTTACAGCAATAAGCTGAAGATTTATTTGAGGGTAATGTTATATTTAGACTTATCTAGCTGAACTAAATACTTCCTTTGTCTGCCATCGATAGTTAGCAAATACCTTGATATGATATGAGCCACCTGACCAACCAGATCAAGCTGAACCCCCTCCAATGGCTTGGATAATGGATCTTAGTAAGAAACTCATTCATATCCTTGTGCATTTTTTGTCCTGGGGTGTTTCTCCATCCTGGTGTATTGTTGGATGTATGTGGGAGTGAGGTAGGTCTTGCTGAAGAAGCAGATCATTATCTGATATGATTACCTTTTTGGTTGATGATCTCGGTTTATTATCTCATTACTGGCTTCATGTCAACCATTTCATTTGATCAAAAGGTTGATGGTGCTCTTGGTGACCATGGTCACCGAGTCGACAGAGTTTATTAATGATATAGGCAATGTGCCTGCATTAAACCTGACAAATAGAACATCCAAATTCCCTGCCGTTCTCATATCCTAAATGACTTTTTTTTTTAAAACATCTTTAGAGTTTTCTAATGATCTTTTGTTTGATTTATTTACTTTTGCAGTAAGGAATGGGCAGCACAAGGATTAGGAGAAGGCATTGGTAATCCGTCAGTCTCTGGGCCCCATATTGGGGGGCTTTTCCCCCCAAACATGTATAGTCACCCTGGTGACTTGATTGAAAAGACGGAATGAACAGAATTTGAGGGATTTATATATGCCTGTTCTTACAGAGGCAAGCAGCCTCCTTTTTTGGGGAGAGAGTTCAGATAATGGACGCATTGTATCTTCCTTTTCTTTACAAGGGGGATTGATATATACTTAGATTAACATCAAATAGCAATACAGGTCAAAATGCATGCCCTTGCCCCTCAGGTAACCAATGACTTAGTTCATTGCTATACTGCCGGTTACTTCTCTGTTGTGGTATTTCATCCCATGAGAAAGAATTTCGTTGAGCTCACCCAGTCCTATGATTTATTTGACATTTCCTGGCATCTGGACTGTTGGGCCAGGCAGTGTCTTGAGCATGTGGTCAGTCCGCTACATTTTGCTTCTGTGACCTATGGCTATAGCGAGTGGTTATCGGCCATGTCTTATCAGCCATAAGACATGGCCGTCGAATCTCTGTTCTTTTTTTCAGCTGGAGCGTTGCCTGTGGGGGGATGTTGGGAGGCCTATTGTCATATAATTTGAGATGTATTTGGTGGTTCTACCGTAAGGCATGTATTTTTGGTGCTTCAGGGCAAAAGGGGGGACCCACGATAATAGATAAGACGATTTTGCTGGAAAGCAATTTCGGTGAATTGAGTTTATGTCCGAATGAGTCCTCAAGTAGATCCAGTTTGCGAAAGATAAATGGGGCAGCTATTTCAAAGAGCTTTTTGGACGACAATGATTCTTGATAGTTAGATTGCCAATACGGTTGAGCCTGCACCCTAAACTCACAGCATGAGAACTACTTCCTGTCCTGGGGGGTTCACTCAATTGTCTGAAAGGCAAAAAGAGGATATAGTCCTTGCTGATTGCACTCGTGTTTGCCTAACAGAACTCCGTAGTACCCTAGGATTAATTTTGCATTTGCCCACACGATGGTTAAATTGTGCAAATTGAAAGAGTCGATGGCGCTAATCACTATACTTGGTGGTATCGTTTCGAAGGGGAATGTAGCAGTGCCTTCCTCTTTTTACCATTTTTATATCCTTTGGTGCAAGGGAAAAGCCTTCTCGTTTTATTCCTGCTGCAGGGGAAAATTGTACTTCTGCAGAGATTTTCAATTAAAACCAGGTGCAGCAGCCAGAATTTTGAATGCTGGACTTCTCAGATGGATCCATATTTTTGTCATTCTTTATATAGAATGATCCAGGATCTTGATGACCTACTGATGAATATGATCTCTTTCAATGGGTTATCCGCTGAATGAACTGTCGGTTCCCAACTTTTTCGTTCAGCAACAGCTCAGACTCCGTTCTTGTGTGGGTGCACGGTCCAATGCTCTCTGATATTTATCGCTTTCTTTTGGTGCTGAACTTTCCTTCGCTGTTATACTTTCCGCTGCTCCCCAAATTTGGGCAGCGTAGCGAGAATTCGGCCATCAGCCATTAAAAAAGAAAAAAGGGGATAAGGGAAAACAAACTGACCACTATATATATATATATATATATATACAAACAAACGCGCACACATAGCAGCAATGGCTAACCATAATGTAAGTAGCTCAATCGAGGTTCTTTTGTCCGACAGATACGGCTATTGTATGACAAACATAGTAAGTAAACAAAATTAGAACTTCGACGATGCTAGGTGTTACAGCACTAGTGATCGCAGCAACCATTAACCAACGCCACCAGACAACACGTTCCAATGTCCATCTGGCATGCATCGGTCCTTATAGGGTTTCATTTCCAGCTCTATCCGGTCACGAGTAACGACGCTAGTGTAGGGTTGTGATCGTACGTATCGATGGCGAGTGAAACGCACATTTTAGGACATAAATGAACTATGCATCCTGCATGACGATGCTTCAAGAGTCGGATAGTAACGGCATCTCCTTGGTGGGTACTGATTCTTCACTTTTGATTTCGGTGGCGGCGCACAAATGCAACAAACTGCATACATCAGCTCCCTCCAGAATTTGTTCCATGTTGCCAAGAATTAGTGGCCCGTACTCAAAGACCATCTTCTTACACTGCAAAAAGTGAGCAGTAAATCGATCTTAAGGTGCTGCCGCCTCAGAGAAAGGGAGAGAGAACTAGATGCAAGAGCTTTGATGCGAGAGCAAATATTTCATGTTTTTGACTTGAACTAGATGGCTTCCATCGCAAAGAACTCAATTCTCGACGTTCAAGAAACTCCTAGGAAGGTTTGTTGAAAAGCCAATCTATACTAGCATAGTTTAAAAGAAACAGACGTGGCCAAGGGCAATATATCGTGCGTATCTAACATTTCCATACACGAATGTGTGTGTGAGTGCACATTCGCCTTTAAGAAAAGCAGATTTACCTTGTCCTCGTAGCTCTCAAGGGAATCACAAGCCTTCAGGAGTAGTTCAATTATGTCCATCTGAGGTCAACATGAGAATCGTATTAGTTGTCATTTCAGTGGCAAGAATCATGGAGTGTAAAAAGGAGGAAAGTTTCTATCTTGTTTCCTTGGGCCTGAAGGTGGCTAAGCGATAGATGTAGTCCCCTACCAGGGACAAGTAAAAGAACACAATGGCTTTCTGCTGTCAACGATTGCTCAATACGTACAAACTACCATAATGCAAGAAGTACCAACCTGTGTATCAGGGTCTTTCAACTTATCCAAGACTTGTGAAACAGCATCATGGCAAAATTCACAGCTATCTTCCTTAAGCTTTGGAGAAACTCTCGCCGCTAATTTGCAGGCGGAGATATCCTTGCAGAGCTCTTCAGGTTGAATTGTAGAAAGCTCTAGGAAGAAGATTGGAGCATAGTAATCCACTAGAACAACGCACTGCAGATGAGAATGACAATCATATAGAAATCATGATGCCATCGAAGCGGTTAAAGCAATGTAACAACCGGCAGTAATAGGCATCCACAATTTCAACTGGTTAGAAAGAGAGAGAGAGAGAGAGAGACCTCTGCCTTGAAAACCGGAACTTGGGAGCAGGTCAAGTGAAGAAGTTCAATTATTTCAGATTGAGTTTTATTCTCAGCCAGATATTTGAGTGCCAATTCGGCATACTCCTCGCACCACGCGCACATTTTTCCATTCGTTGAACTTCCCTTTTCCAGCATGTGGTACTGGACAGCTGACCACACAATTTAAAAGCATCATTCAGTTGCTAACGTATCAACATGTGAGACATTTGCTATGAAACTTGGAACAAATATTCATTAGGACATATTTGCCATTTAACTTGTCATACAATGCAAGAATGTTAACAATGACTTGGCATCAGTCACATGTGTTTTAAGGTTGCTTCCTTGTCAGCTGACACAAACTAATGTTCATCAAAATATACAAGCCGCACGAGCTATCACATTATAGCTCTTGAAAATTCGTAAGGATGTGCGCCCACCCTTTCAGCGGCAGCTGGTGTGATCAACATGACTCAGTAATCCACATGTAGCACCTGTTTTGCTCATGTCATCTCATAACAAGTTGTGCCATTATTTCTAGAATTTTATCAGCCCATGACATGCCAATAACACCTTGGTATAGTTTCAGTCAAAGATAACAAATGATATTCTGATATTAATATCAGACAGAAATAATTGTTCATTACAAGCATTTCCTGAAACTCCTTGCAAAGCACAGGGAAGCAAATGTCCCTATCGCTTGTGGAGAAGATCCAGGAACCAAGCAAAAAGAAATGAAAGGTAAATCAAAAGCAAGCTGAATGAGTACCTTCAAGATTGCGCGGCAGTTGCCTAGCATCGAGGGCTGCAAGAGCACTCGAAACAAGAAGAAACAGGAATCCTATCTTCACACCCATGATACCTGAGACATAACATCAATTGTACGGATTTAAGTATCCACATCCAACATATGCTGACAGAAATCCTTGCCTCAATCAGATAACATGTCGAGAAAGCATATCATGTAATGCAAAACACGAGGAGTAGAATTCAAGCCTGCACGTGAATTCTCTTGAATTCTACAGCCAATTGGCTTCCTCAACATCTGCTATTCTATCAGCACGTAAGTTGCCCCTTTTCTTGGATAGGAGCGACACGGGTATGCACTCAACCATCGAGCTGAACATGATGGTAATAATGATCGATTCCCTCTGTCACACCATTTTAAGCCTTCTTGGGTGTATGCGAAATCAATTGATGATAAACACCGCCTCGACTCCAGAGGAAAAGCAGCTAAAACGCTCAATACCCTATAAAAAGTTGCCTAATTGCAGCTCATGGACAACGCCAAAGTGAGAACTGAGGCGTTCGAATTCACCGCGAAGGGCACTAGCATGTGTCAGAGGATAGCTACTGGGTGTTGAGTTCCAGGTCGACATTAAGAATGAAAGATCATGTACTGCTTAAATTAGACATGAGGCAACATAAAGACGCTCAAGAAACATTGTACTATGCGAAGGAACAGTAAATGAGTCGTTGCCGGCGCGAGAGGGAGAGGGAGAGAGAGAGGGAGAGAGAGAGAGAGGAGGGAGGGAGTACCTTCAGCAACGGCGACGAGAGGTGGTCGGCGACTAAGGGCACTGGATCATGAAGAAAGCGAAAGTACGAGCCAAAACCAAAGCCAAAGCCGGAGCCAGTCAACCGTCCGTTCTGCACCATTTTTATCAAATCTTCTTCCTTTCGTCCTTTCGGGCAATACTGGGTGGGGGTTGGACTGTCGGATTGAGCAACTGCGAAGAAGGGTAGTTGGAAGTCGGTTGGAAGTCTGCCGCTTTTCGAATAATCCCCGCCCACCACCCTTTTGAGCACTGACTCTTTCGGACATTCTCTAAATCGTAATTTGTCTCAATTTTTCTAATTTCGAAGGTATCACCAACCTGGCTACATAGCTCTTGATCTGAATCTAAACCTGGATTCCTCAAAGCTGAATTTTTTTTTCTACTCTGTATAGACAATTGAAATTCTTGTATGGATTATGAATGACTCCGGATGTAGCCCAGATGGTCAATTAAAATTCAGATGAATGGCGCAAACATCTTTAGTCGGGATGCCAGATTATGTATGCACACGTCGATGTGATTGAAAGTCTTGGATCATGTATATTCGATGTGAGATCCGACAAATTAAAGTCGATGTACAGAGTTGACAAGATGAAATTACAGGATCAACAAGAATTTATCAGCGGATATTCTCGCTTAAATAGAAAATAGATACCTTATAGTGTTTTGTACGTATTCTACTTGCCCCGTTGAAAATAGACAAAAAAATGATGTTAATAAGAAATTAAGGGCGGTTCCATGTCAGAAAGCTACACAGACTAGTCTCGTCATAAGCTTTTATGTTCACGAAATCTCGTTTTCTTTTTTTATTGATTAAGCTTGTCTCAGCTAGCCGTCTCAAGTAATTATTACGTACCTTCTGCAAGCACGGACAAACCAGAACCTGAAGAGAGAGACTCAAATAATAACATATATCTGGAGATGCTGTCATAGATATAATCCATTATGGGGAAAAAGAAGAGGTGTATATAAGCCATGAAATCAAGCTGTTAGCTTGATAGATGGAAAACGACAGAAACTAAACTTGATTTGCAAATAGTAAGGTGAAATTGATGCTGATGGGGAGAAGAAAAGGACTGGTTTGATGTTTCCGTTTTGGGGACCAAAGTTAAAGTGGCGCAATTCTGTCAATTAATACGTCGGCTCTTCCATGTCTCCAACCCGAGACTCGGAGTCGACACCGAGTTATCTCACTGTGCCAAACTTCACACTGATCTCAGATTGATGCAATGCTGTTCGATGCATAATTCAAGTGATTGATCACGATCAATGATATTGTCCATAGAAAGATGATTACGGCTTACAGGTTTATATCATACGAGCCAATACACAAATAAAGCACCGAGAAGTGCCAGTGTTCATCTTAAGTACAGGATGCTACATAGTAGAATTCCTATATACTTCAACAATGTGCATTGAAGGAAACTATGATGTCCAACATCATCAGGCAGTAGCAAGGATAAGCAGCTAAAAGCCTGATGTCTGATAAAAACCTAAGATTCTTGCCCAGATTTGGTGACTTCGTGTATTGCATTTGCCAAATAGTCCATGTTGCTCATTGTAACTCCTGCCATGCTGTTCAAACAGGGTCCAACATAACTCATCAAACAAATGCGAGAAACACAACACTTCATGTAATAAAGAACTGTGAAAAGGCGAAGCCAGTCAATCAGCAGTTATGCAGATTGCAGCTTAAGCTATTTAAATGCCAACAGCAATTCATTTCAGGAAAGCTGTGCTCCGCTGATGAGATGCAGACGGATATAGCCACAAAAACAGAACTCTCTTTTGGTCAATAAAAGACAATTTTCAACTTACTCTGCCATTTGTGAAGGCAGGCTTTAAGAGAAGATGAGCAAAGAAATCTTAAAGACTGCACAGATCTTTCAGGAAACATAGAAGTGCTACATGAACTGACTCTGAAGAATTCCTCTTCTGGGGGGACAAATAAATTAATTCTTTATAAAAAAGATAAGTAACAAGCACTCCTGAGTTATTAGGAGGTGGTTATCTCAAATCCAGACTAGAGCAAAGTAACTACCTGATGCGGCCATCAGCAGTCATGTATATGTGGAACTCCCTCTGTAGCTGCTCTATCTGTTGAGGAGTTAAGCCAGAAAAGCAAAACATGCCAACCTGGTTCGTCATATGTTCCCAATTGAGAGGAGATCCCAATTTCTCGAGGCTTTCCCGTAGAGCTTCCCGCATTTTACAAATGCGATTTACCATTGCCTTACAAAATACAGGCCACGATAAGAGACTTCAGAACAGCTCGTCTAACAATATGACAACAAAATGAAATGGGAAAACTGATGAATAAGAAATGATTGTGTAAGAAGAATAGGAAGCTACCCTCAACTCCTTGACCCAAAGTGCCTTAGTGTCTGGATCTCCTAAGATTGTTGAGACCAGCAATACACCATGAATAGGAGGGCTCCCGTACATTGCCCGTGCAATCTGCTGCAGTTGGCTTTTTACTGCAATTGCTTGCATTGTGTCGGTGCAAAGAATGCTGAAAAAGTTAAAGAGGAAAAGAAAGATGAAGAACCGTGTAGATTAGCATTGTAACAATGGCTAGATGTTGCCTATCTGCATCACCACATCCGACCATTTGAATAGCAGGTGTATGTGCATTGCAGGAGGATTATTTTTAAAATATATTTTAGTCATTATAAGCACAATAGTCTTCTTATAATTCTCTTCACTAATGTTCTGCTCTTCCCTAAACTCTCCCTGCCTTGTAACTTTGCAGGGACTTGCTGGGCCACAAAAGGTCTCTTTCAATGATCCATCTGTCATTTTTATTCCTGAAGGACTGCAGGAGAAAACCCCACTTAAGTGTGCAAGATATATCTGTACCTGAGACAACCAACTCGATGTCCATAAAGTCCCATATTCTTCGCAAAGGATTGAGCACAACCAATTAAATGTCCATCTTGAAGAAAAGTACGGATTGCTTGTGCGTCCTTGTCTAGATCGCCACTTGAAAAACCTTGATAAGCCATGTCAAAGAATGGGAAATGATTCTTCACCTGACAACAATTGATGTTTACAGTCCGTGTAAGAATCACCAAATTCTCGCATAGCCATGATGGTACATAGGTAATGATTACCTTTAAGTGATATGATATTTCTCTCCACTCTTCCTCAGTTGGATCAACGCCGGTCGGATTATGAGCACAAGGATGGAGTAAGAAAAAGGAACTTTCTGGGGCATTCTACTGGTAGAAAAAACACAATCAGCATAGCAGTTGCACTTGTACAAAATGTCTGGATAGTTACAGCCAAGGAAGGAAATTTGTGAGGCAGTAAGATAGAGCACCTCTTTGTAATTTAATCATTTTATCATGGGGGTGTATGAGACAGTTATTTTTATTATCATCAAAAGGGTACAGTTCTTACCTTGATATCATCTATGAGTGCTGGAAAATTCAGGCCCTTCAACTTAGGGTCGTAGTAAGAGAAGGTGCCCTGAGGAACTTCAGCATCCTTCCAAATGCTATGGTGGCTGTTTCGAATGTCAAAAAACAATTAGGAATACTCATGATAATGAAAAAGCCAATATTCAGTTGTATCAAGAATGCACACACGAGTTTAAAAGTCATAAACCACCCTCACTTCGACCAAGTTGGATCAGGAAAATAAACTTTTGATCTCGGATAGAAGCGCCTTTGGAACTCTGCAAAGAGGCGACAAGCACCAGTTCCTGAGAGAGTTTGAATGCCAGCTAATCTTCCTTCTCCTATGGCATCTGTATCTTTTCCATAGACCAATTTTATGCTCTCCTCAACCAATCTAGAATTAGCCGAAGTAGAAATTGACTCCCTGACAAGGATCTCAAATCATGAGATGCAAATATTCAGGATTAAGACACAGAGCTACATGAATAAAATTATGCTTCACATTTCTGGTCAGCTAGATAAACAACATTCCCCATTACAATCAATATGAGATAAAATCTCATCCTAAATGCCAATGGTAGTTCCTCTGTAAATAGGTGCCAACTTTAACTAGCAATCAATCAGTGCAAATTCAGGTGGAAGATATTAATCCACCGCTAAACTCAACAAAACCTATAGCACTTCTGTTTACTATGTAATCTTCCCAGCTTAGCCAGGTAACCCTCATGTTGTTATAACAGTCTACCTTCTCATAAAGCAGCTTATTATCCAATTTACAATCTTCTACTGCAAAGTTCCAAGCAACAATGCAAGAAACCCACAGCCAATGGTTTTTAAACAATTTCATAACACATTAGACAAGAATATATCAGCTCAGTAAGGAAATGTTATAACAAACTGTTACCATATGCAGAATACAGAAGTGCTGAATAACACTGATATGGTCATTACAATGACCACAATTTCTAAAGCGGAAGTAGAAGCACATCTTTTGATCAATCAATTCATTCTTAACTCAAACACCTAATATCTTCTTGTCACTTCACAATCAACTGAATCAAGAACAAGAAAACAGAGCGCGGACAGTCACCGAGAGTAAGGGATAAATTGACAACTCACAGGAATTCGCTACCCGCAACTTTAGCCTCCGCATTCCTCACGCACCGAAGCACGACGGGCTTGCCTTCTTCATCCCTGTAAGCTCCCTGCATTCTCCAACAAACCCGTCCATTAAAAACGCACGCGATCACCGAATCATATCGCCGTCAAGCAATCATTTTGACGACCGAGCCGGACAGAAGACAGCAAAGGGTAGACAGGGGAGGAATCGCGGCGTACCACTCCGAGGTTGATCTTGTTCGAGCTCGCATCGGCTTGGAAGGCCTCGCCGACGCTGGCGATCGGGTCCTTGGGCGCAGGCCTCACGTGATCCCACCACTGGCACACGCGTCTTCTGGCGACCGCGTCCCGGAGGGCCCTCGACATGTTGTATCAGCTCTTCTGATGAGAGATTCGGCGATACGACGGTGGAGCTGCTTCGATGATGGGTGGTGGTGGTGGTGGCGGTCAAGTGGGGAGCTTTGAGCGCGCCTGGGGAGTATAAATGCAGGAGACGAAGCGTCAGGAGCAGCTTCCATGGGCGGGCGAGAGTGAGCTTGTTGGGCTTCTTCTTCCTCCTGTTTTGCTCGCTTTGGTTCCGGTGGGCTCTGTCTCCCCGGTTTTCTGAGGAAGCACTTTCGGAAAACGAGAGCGGCGGCGTCTTTTTCCCGCATCTCAACGGTCAACGTTTGAAAAGTTCGGTTCCCTTGGCGAGAAAAACATAGTCCTGGACTTCCACGTAAGCCGTAGTTTCCTCCGCTCGTTCATCGCCACGTGTCCAGTGGCTCCTGTTACAGCCCGGACAATTTTCCCCTCTTACAAAATAAAACTTATTTTATACATTTGTCAAATGAGTAGATCGGATCGGATTTGACCCGGATCATATATGGTCTTCTTCTCCAAATTGACTCACTAATTTATTTATTAGCAATGTAAATTTATTGAGCTATACTCGATCCGAGCCAACTCGACCCATATTGTAAAACACTTCCATGTTTAATCAAATTTAGAAAATGTTGTTTCTTATGATTTTTTAAAAAAATTATATTGTTAAAATATTTCCATACAATTACAAATTTAATGGATATATATATTTTTTTTAAATTGAGGCTCCATTTATTTCACAAAAAAATGTGGTATTTTTGAAAATGATAATATTTTTTATTATTTGATTGAGGATTGAAAATGAATAAGAAATATTTTTTGCTTAGTTTCTATACACTCCTTTTAAGCATTTTTATTTTTAATTTTTAAAAAATATAATTTTAATTTATTTTTACTTATTATTTTTCCTTTTTTTATTCTCCTTCTCTCGATCGTCAACCACGATTGTTGTGATAGGCAACAGGTGAGCTCAAGCATTGCCATAGGCCAACGAGAGTTGAGCCTCAGCCTCAATTGATCACAAGCTCGAGGCTTGCCAAATCAAGGAGGCTGGAGTCTTGCTAGCACCAAGGCTGGTGAGCTCGACCTCACTAGATTTGGTGAGCTTCAACTCGCCTAAGGCCGGTGAGGCATTGGCCTTGCCTAATTGCTAGCAGTTGTTGGAATTCGTAGGGAAAAAAGAGAGAAAGAAAGATAGAGAAAAAATAAAAAATTGAAAAATTGAAATTTTGAAGAAAATAAAAATTATATAAATTGCTCAAAAGGATGATACCTCATTAATGGGTTGACTCAACTAATAATATTTATAAGTTAAATGAGTTGTAAATGGACTCAAAGACAAACCCATTTATTAGACTTACATACAACCCAAACCTATTAATAATCCATTTATTTAAAACTTGACTAACTTGTATATGACCCATCTTATTATAAATGGGTTCAAAATTTTGATAACTCTAAAATTGTTGCGAAAATGCAATTGAGTTTTAATGCTTTTAAAAGATGTGATTATATTCTAAAACATGTTAAATTGGTGGTTCCTTCGTTAACATTGTCAATTTGTCTAAGAAAAAAGTTGCTGATGTGGAATTTAAAAATTAATTTCTCTCTCCTATGTGGCATTTTTATTACCTTTTTCCTTTAAATATTATTTAAATATTATTAAAAACTAAAAAATGTAAAATAAATTAGAAAAATAGTATTGGAAAAAAAGGCTAGGGGCTCACTGGCGACAAGCAATGGGTGAGTCACTTTGGCCCTAGGCTAGGGTTGGTGAGGCCTTGGCCAAGCCTAGCGACGGTTGTTAGCGCTTGCTTAAGGCTGGCAAGGCCTTACCCAAGGACAACCATGATTGCATGGGGAGGGTCGACGAGGCCTCAACCAAATTTGGGCCAAGGGTGTTGAGGGTTGGTGACCTTGGCTAGCCCTTTCAACAATGGGCAATAGCCACGACACCTAGCCGTGGGTCCTTATCCTTTTAGTTTATTTTATTCTAGTTTTATTCTTTTAAATTCCTTTAGTTTTTTTTTTTTAACTTTTAAATATTAGTTAGATGAGTTTGGAAAGGAAAAGTAAAAAAAAAAATGCATCATAAGAGAGATAAATTAATTCAAAAATGTTACCTCAGCATTTTCCATTACACAAATTAATAGTGTTATCCAAAGGGCTTGATTGCACCAATTTGACAAATTTTAGAACTTAATTACAATTTTTGAAAGTATTAGAACTTAATTTTTTTGAAAATTTTACAATTTTTGAAAGTTTTAGAACTTAATTGTATTTTGACGATAAGTTTTAGGACTTGTGATGCACATATCCCTTTTTTTTCTCTGTCTCTTCTCCTGGCAGCAGCCTCCCCACCATGCGACCGCACATGGCATCACGCATTGCCCACCACCAAAATTGAATTTGGTAAATTTGAAAGAAACAATGCGAAAGCTTCATAAGACGCAGCGTTCTAACCGATCTAGACTTCAATTTCCGTGAGCTTTAGCTCCTAGTGGGCTCCACTCGAAACTTATACCTAACGATTCATATATTCTTGCACACCCTCGAGCATGCAAAAAACTACTTTAACAATACGATGCGACATCTAATAGCAAATTTTGTGTTTGTGGAGCATAGCACACGACATACTTAACTGATCATATATCAAATGAATCAAGTTGCTTTCGTTGCCGATTTTCATCAATTTTTTTGCTAAATGGTATTTAGATTAAATTTGCATGGAGTACGAATCGGCTTGACTTATGTTTGCGAATGAAGATGTATGGGACATGAATCCTTCGTCTACACATCCTAAATACCACAATTAGAAGAAAACAATAAAGTCTAGGATTAGATCACGGGTAAACTTTGCACACAGGATATGATAATTGGATTCAATTGATGAGGCCCAAGTTTCTAGAACGTAATCCATTAATGCAATATATAGATGTCAGTCAACCTTACAACTTCATCGAACTATCATCACGTCTCTGGCAATTTACTTAAAACACACACCCAAAGGAGAATTAGAAGACACTTAACTCTCAATAAGTAGCGAAGGAGAGAAAACATCATAGAATGAACATGAGTCGCTAGGCTTGCAATCGATTGACCTCATTGCAATTCATCCTTATCTGACTGCTAGACCCAGTGAGAGGGCTAAGGAATCCTGTCTTGTCCATGGCAGCAGCAAAATCATTTTAGAATAAACCCAAATTGTTGCTGTAGGTGGTCACATGATCGTCTGTTGAACCTCCCTCGAGCAATTGTTGGTCCAGGTGGAGTAGGCCCTTTTGGCTCTTCCAAAATTAGCTGTTGTCAAAGGATGTAGGGCTTGTGAAGTTGCGAGGGGAGAGACTTACATTGACAAAGCAGTCATGAAAGTGAAGATGGATTAAGGATGCTTTCATGCACGCCTCGTTGGTTACCGCTGATTTCATGGCGGATCTCATAGTCTCGAGCGCCATTGGGCACTTTACTACATAGTAATTCTCCTCGAACAATTGTGTCAAGGTGGATGTCAATGCGATCAAGCAAACGAAAAAGAGGAAGCATAGTTTTAGGTTGAATTGGGTTCCCTTTCCATCTAAAGTGAAATGTGTGGCTGCCCTTGCACCATTACTAGGTTAAAATAACTGTATGGTTATACTAACTATATCTTGATGATATTTACGTTAATTATCCTTATCTTTCAAGATTGCACATATCTTGCACGTACATGGCACATACATTGCACATATCTTGCATGCACATGGCACATACATTGCACATATTAGCTCTTTTGATGAGAGATTTGGCAATACGACGGTGGAGTTGCTTTGATGATGGGTGGTGGTGGTGGCGGTCAAGTCGGGAGCTTTGAGCGTGCCTAGGGAGTATAAATGTAGGGGATGAGGCATCATGAGCCACGCTTCCATGGGCGGGCGAAGAGCGAGCTTGTTGGCTTTCTTCTTCCTCATTTTTTGCTCAGTTTGGTTTCGGTGGGCTTTCTCTCCCTGAGCTTGTTAAACAATTGGTTAGTATAGTTAGCTAGTAGACATGCTCTACTATTTATTGAACGAATCTTGGAAGTTTTCCGGATTTGTTTCGACGTCCAATTAGGCATTACGGGCCTAAATTGAATTTATGGCATTTATCTAATAATTTCCGTAATTATTTAATTAATTAATTATTTTCCAAAATTAAGCTAGGATGGCTGGGAGAGGGCTAAGGCCACCCATCTTGACCACGGCCTTGGCAAACTCTTTGTGGAACGAGCCAAAGTTCTTGCTGTAGGTAGTCACTTGAGCATTCGTCAAACCTCCACTGAACAATTGCTGGTCCGAGTGGAGTAAGCCCTTTTGGCTCACTAAGTTCCGGAAGTAGCCATTGTCAAAGGATGTGGGGCTTGTGACGTCAAGAGGGGAAAGGTTGTTGTTGCCTCTTGAGCTAGGGCAATTGGCCTTTGAAGGAGTGGCAAATGATGAGTTCATGTTACTCTCATTGTAGAGCCGATCCTAGAATGTCATGCATCTAGCCTCGCCTATGGTGTGGGATCCTAAGAGTGCCACCCTTTCTTGGGTAGTGAAGCTTTGTTGGTGAAAGTGGTGATGAGATCATTGAGATTGAGCTTTGGAGATGGAAGGTTGGTATTAGCAATGGTTCCGTTCACCGTGGTCAAATCCTTTCTTCCGAGCTGAACTTGCCAACTTGGTCCACCCAACTACACATCAAAAATTGAATCCAAATAAGTTTAGAAAAAATAATAGCCTTTGTGGATGTTTCAAGAAATTTCAAGGGTCGGCACTTATCGCGACAACGAAGTCCCTAGCAGCAATGGCTAAGATGTCGGTGCACGAGACAACACCGGGGCATAACTTCTCTACTTCCAACTTGATGGTGTCGATCAAGTCAATCTTCTCATGGAGTTTGCATTGGGACGGGCTGTCTTCTCCCCAATAAAGTTCGCTGTATCATCTAGTAGAATGGATGCATCACATTCCTATAAAACAAATTAAAAATAACTTTCATTAATATTAGATGAAAAAAAAGACGGTTTAAACAGAGCTAGAAAGTGGAAGACACTTAAATTGACGAAGCAGTCGTGAAATTGAAGACGGAGTAAGGATGCTCCCATGCGAGCCTCCTTGGCCACCGCCGCCTTCACGTTGGATCTCACGGTCTCAAGTGCCTTTGGGCACTTTCCCGCGTAGTAGTTCTCCTCGAACAATTGTGCCGAGGTGGATGTCGAAGGGATCCAGGCAAATGAATGATAGGAAGCATAGTTTCGGGGTATTAGGGGCCATTACTGAAGGGGCTAGTCAGATGGGAAAGAGAGGGAGACAAGGGAGAGCTCTTTAGATGAGTGTCATGTGTTGGTTTGGACTTTTCATGAGCTTCAGCCGGTGGTATTTATAGGAGAACTACGAACAAATTGCGATAAGATCATTGTGACATCCCGGATTTTCATTTTATTTTCTATTGAATAAATCAAGCATTTCATCGATCCGCCTATAAGGCTGTTCTTAGAGCTGATCATTCTTGAGATAATTAGACTATCCAAGGAAGTTGTTATGGAATTTTAATGCAATAAACCGAGAATTCAACTAGGAATCGGCTTTTCGACCGTGCTCATCCTTAGAGGCCATTACGGCACAGTTAAAATTCGATTTGAGATTAGAGATAGGTCGACTTGACTAAGATATGTGGCTAATCATGGGTGACGCCACTAAATTAGAAAATTATCGTCGACTAGCCCTAGACTGATTCTTTTGTCGTTTTGATACCCTGTGTTCGTATTTGAATTCTCGAGATTTTCATGACAACCGAGAGTCGCCAATATGTCGAGTATGTTCATTGTGGCTCGAAGAAAATTGACCATGGGTCATTTGCACTAAAAACTTCTGAAAACTACTTAATAGCCTAGGTCACGCTAAAAACGCGCTTGAGTGAAATTAACCGCGAAATTGAGTCTAATTTTGGAAATTGAAGATTTTGCCATGTCACATAAATTCTAGGAATGTCGACTCAGTTTCAGAAGGTTTTTCTGCAATCCGAGACTTTTTGGGAAAAAGTCGTTCTAGGGCCGTTTTTGTTAAGAAAAAAGGTGGGATCGTTTTTTATCACGAAATTGGAATGCAAGATGGTTCAATGGGTGAGGAAAAATACTAGATTGAGTATTGACTTGACTATGGGATTTGTTGAGGCCGAATTAGATTGAATTAAGCACGAATAAGTGTCCAATTGAAGCATTTTTGCTAGGAATTTCATATGCCCCCATCACCCTCAACATTTGGACCATCATAAGTTTCTATATGGAGGCCTTGTTGGTTGAAGGAGGGCCAAGGGACAACACTAGGCTAAGGAAGAGTCAATGGGACAAAGCATTGGAAGAATTGGCTAAGGAGACCCTACCAAAGCCAAGCATGTCCCTCACTCCTTCCTCTCTCTCCCTCTTGGCCATGCGACAGCCTTCCTCTCTCTCTCCATTACTGTTTGATGCCCACAGCAACCAAGAAAGCCAACAGCATCGCCAGAGACAGCAGGATCCGCTTGCACGCCGCCACCTTCGCCGTTTGCCGCCCGCGCGCTCCGCCGTTCGCTTGCGTGCCACCGTGCCTAGCTGTCCCCGTTCGCCTCTGCCCGTGTGTCCCAGGGCTATCCCAAGCCCAGTTGGAGACTGTCCATCGCTGTCCAAGCCCTATCGAGCCCCATCGTTGGCCGCTTAGCCTTGCTACAGCATCACTGGCCCTTGCTCGCCTCTACCGGTCTTGGATCTACCCTCAATCAGCAGCAAATAAAGAACAAAAAGTGGGTTTCCAGCAAGCTTCCAAAGCCTATTTTGAGGTGATCCCGAGCCTCGATTGCTTGGCTTGCCTTGAGGATAGTTGGTCCCCATCGTGTTCCCGACATTTCGCATCAACTTGGTCGTTAATCAAGTGAGTTTTGCTTACTAATCCTCACTTAGTAGGCTAATGATGCTTAGGGTTGTTTAGATTTAATTAAATGCAATTAGATGGATAGATTAGAGTAGAGTAATTAAATTAGTGCCTTATCAATGCATGTTAGGCAATTGGTTAGTGTAGTTAGATAGTAGACACAATCTACTATTTATTGAACGAATCTTGAAAATTTTTCGGGTCCGTTTCGACATCCAATTAGGCATTATGTGCCTAAATTAGATTTATAGCATTTATCTAATAATTTTCGTAATTAATTAATTAATTTCTAAAAATTAAGCTGGGATAGTCGGTGAGAGGGCTAAGGCCACCCATCTTGACCATGGCCTTGGCAAAATCTTTTGGAATGAGCCAAAGTTCTTGTTGTAGGCAATCACTTGAGCATTCGTCGAACCTCCACTGAACAATTGCTGGTCCGAGTGGAGTAAACCCTTTTGGCTCACCAAGTTCCGGAAGTAGCCATTGTCAAAGGACGTGGGGCTTGTGACGTCAAGAGGGGAAAGGTTGTTGTCGCCTCCGAGCTGGGGCAATTGGCCTTTGAAGGAGCGGCAAATGACGAGTTCATATTTGTTACTCTCGTTGTAGAGCCGGTCCCGAATGTCGTGCACCTAGTCTCGCCTATGGTGTGGGATCCTAGAGTGCCACCATTTCTTGGGCAATGAAACCTTTCTTGGTGAAAAAGGTGATGAGGTCGCTAGATTTAGCTTTGGAAATGGAAGGTTGGTATTAGCAGCGGTTCCGTTCGCCATGATCGAATCCTTTCTTCCGAGTTAAACTTGCCAACTTGGTCCACCTAATTACACATCAAAAATTGAATCCAAATAAGTTCAGGAAAAATAATAGCCTCCGTGGATGTTTCAAGAAATTTCAAGGGTCGGCACTTACCGCAACAACGGAGTCCCTAGCGACAATGGCTAAGATGTTGGCGCATGAGACAACATTGGGGCATAACTTCTCTTCTTTCAACTTGATGGTGTCGATCAAGTTGAATCTTCTCACGGAGTTTGCATTGGGACGGGCCGTCTTCTCCCCGATGAAGTTCGTTGTATCGTCTAGTAGAATGGATGCATCACATCCCTATAAAACAAATTAAAAATAACTTCCATTAATATTAGATGAAAAAAAGAAGACGGTTTGAATAGAGCTAGAAAGCGGAAGACACTTACATTGATGAAGCAGTCGTGAAAGTGAAGACGGAGCAAGGATGCTCCCATGTGAGCCTCCTTGGCCACCGCCGCCTTCACGTTGGATCTCACGGTCTCAAGTGCCTTCGCGCACTTTCTTGTGTAGTAGTTTTCCTCGGACAATTGTGTCAAGGCAGAGGTCGATGCATCAAGCAAATGTATGGCTGCCCTTGCACCGTTACTAGGTTAAAATGATTGTATGGTTATATTAACAATGTCCTAATGATATTTTTGTTAATTATCCTTATCTTTCAAAATTGCACGTATATTGCACATACATGGCACATATATTGCACGTATATGTCAACTATACTAGGCACTTTCCGTGTATAACAGCCCGATACCAATTGTTTTGACTTAGATATAATTAATTACCAGCATGGCTTCCAATCTCAAGGATGTCCTTTGCTTCAAGCTAGAAATTACATACGTTCTAATTATTTTTTTTTAATATTAAATTATCTTGTTTTCTTTTTTCCCATGCAGCGTGTCCAAAGGTAGTGTAATTCTCCTATAAATACCGCATGTTGAAGTTCATGAAGAATCCAAACCAAGACACAACACACATTTGCGCGATCTTTCCCTTGTCTCTCTCTCTTTCCCATCCAAATAGTCACTTGTCGCTTCCTATACAACCCTGATAATGTGCTTCCTTTTGCTCATTTGCATGTCCATGTCAAGATCCGCCTTAGCGTGGTTGTCTAACATTAAAGTACAGAATAAATGTTAAAACTTAACATAAGTGAATATCTAAGTGCCAAAACTTCCAAAATGTATGCTTAACTGCCATTTTTTTTTTTTTGAAAATTGTGATATATAAGTATTAAGTCCTATGAAAGTGGCTTGAAATCTGATATGAGTGGTCCACGTGGCATGCTGAAATGTTGACTCAGTAATGAAGATGCAAAACAACGTCGTTTTGCCCCAAAAATCAAATTTTAATGTATATATTAATTAAAATAACCATTTTTTTTTTAAAGTAGGTGCAGCGTTTGGTGAGGGCTTGCATAGCCCTCACTGCCTCTACACCACCATCACTAGCAAAGGTTGGCAATGGTGGAGGAGGGTTAGTCAGGATCGCTAGGCCCTAGGTAGCGACTGGTGACTTTGGCCAACCGCCGATGAGGGCCTACAAGCCTTTATCCAAATTTGAGATGAGGGTCATGACCAGGAAGAAGCGATTGACCATGACGAGCCTAAGCACCGCTAATATCGACCTCCTAGCTCCAATTCTTGATCTCAACTGCCCCATCACCTCTTTCTCCAACAAGGATTCATTGCTAAAGAAATGGTGGCACTCTCGGTATCCCACACCATGGGCAAGGCCAAGCACACTACATTATGATCTTGGCTCTACAACTAAAGCAACATAAACTCATTGTTCATCACATCTTTAAAGGCTGATTGCCTTAGCTCAGGAGGCAACAAAAACCTCTCCCATCCTGAAGTCATGAGCCTTACATCCTTCGACAACAGCTACTTGCTCAACTTGGTGAGCCAAAAGGCCTACTCCACTTAGACCAATGTCTGTTTAGTGGGGATTTGATGGACCATCAAGTGACCATATACCTCAACAATTTGGATTTGTTCTGGAGCAACTTTGCTAATGCCATGGTCAAGATGGGAGGCCTTAGCCATCTTACCTGGTTTAGTGATCATGTAAGGATGAATTGTAGGAAGGTCAATTGATGGTAATTTTGGCAACTCATGTTCTTCTTATTATGTTTTGTCTCATTTGCTTCTTATTCTCATAACATCTTATTAAAAATTTAGTGTCTTTCAATTCTCCTTCATACATTAGGGTGTGTGTTTTAAGTAAATTGGGAGTGGCGTGATGATAGTTTGATGACATTGTAAGATTTTGTGAAATCTATATATAATATCAATGGATTACAGTCTCTATTGAAAGGAACTTGGGGCTCATCAATTGAATCCAATTATCATTTCATGTGTTGGCAAAGTAATTTATCTAAATAATGTCATTTCTAGTAAGCAAGGGTCTCATACGGCAAAGATACCTCTTAGGAAGCTTTTTTCAGAAAACGAGAGCGCGGCGTCTTTTTCCTTGCATCTCAATGGTCAACGTTTCAAAAGTTCAGTTCCTTGCTCCTCGAGGGACGAGAAAAACATGGCATAGTACCGGACTTCCACATAAGCCATAGTTTCCTCCGCTCATTGATTGCCATGTGTCCATTGGCTTTCTTTTCCACCTAGGCAATTCCCCCCTCTTATAACTTATTTTCTTTTGGGATGTGTGCATTTCAAGTAGACTAGTCAAATATGTAAGTCTAATTGGATTTGGTTTAGATTATGAATGATTTGAACCAAATAAGCCATTAGCCTTTTATTATGTAAATTTATTGATTCTAACCTGACCCGACCCATATTGTAAAGCACTTTCATAATTAATCAAATTTAAAAAACTTATGTCTTATGATTTTTTTTAAAAATATATTGTAAAAACACTTCCATACAATTATAAATTTTAATGGATAAATTTTATATATATTTTTTTAAAATTGAGGCTTCATTTATGTCATGAGAATGTGGTATTTTTGAAAATGATAATATTTTTCAATATATAGCTAAAACTTGAAAATGAATTAGAAATATTTTTTTTCTTTGTATAAAAAATCTGATTTGATTTTCTGTTCCTTTTAAGTATTTTTATTTTTATTATTATTTCTATTTCCTTTATTTTCTTTTTTTCCTCGCTTTTCTCTTGGTTGTTGGCCATGGTGGCCATTGCCGCGATTCGTGGTTGGTGATAGGTGAACTCAAGCCTTGCCATAGGTTGACAAGGTCAAGCTTGAGGCTTGCCAAATTAGGGAGGCTGGAGTTTTGTGAACGTTGAGGCCGATGAGCTTGGCCTCACTAGAGTTGGCGAGCTCAAGCTTGCCCGAGCCTGACAAGGCATTAGCCTCGCTCGATTGGCGAACTCAAGGCTCACTAGCGTGATTGGCAACTGGGTGAGGGCTTCATGACCTTTGCTCGCACATCGGCTAAGGCTTCGCGGCCCTTGTTTGGTGGTCGACAAGGGTCAATTGCCGGAATTCATAGTGGAAAAAATATAAAAGAAAGAAAGAAAAAGAAAAGAAATTAAAAAATTAAAAATGGAAATTTAAAAAAAATAAAAATGATAAAAAATGGAAATTTTAAAAATATAAAAATTATATAAAGTGCTTAAAATGATGATATCTCATTAATGAGTTAACTCAATTAATAACCGTTATAAGTTAAATGGGTTGTAAATAAGTTTAAAGACAAACCCATTTACAATTCATGTATCATTAGACTTCCATATAAGCAAACCTACTAATAATTCATTTACTAAAACTTAACTAATCCATATATGACACTTCTCAATATAAATAAGTTCAAAGTTCTGACACCTCTAATTTCAATTTCTAAAAATTGTCTCGAAAATGTAATTGAGTTCTAATACTTTTAAAAGCTGCAATTATATCCTAAAATTTGTTAAATTGGTGCAATCAAATTCTAATGCTTTTAAATTAATTGCTCTCTCATAAGTGGTATTTTTAATTACATTTTCCTTTAAATCTTATTTAAATAGAATTAAAAAATAAAAAAGGTAAAATAAATTTACAAAACAAAATAATAGAAAAAGGTCAAGGGCTTGCCGGCTGCAAATAGGGATTGGTGTCACCCAAATTTGGGTGAGTCGCATTGGCCCTAGTCAAGGGCCAATGAGGCCTTGGTCAAACCTAGCGACGATTGCTGGCCCTTACATAGGGTTAGCAAGGCCTCCCAAGGAGGGCGATGATTGCCAACCCCAAGGGGAGGGTTGACATCGCCACATTTTGGTGCTCTTAACCCAGTTTGGGCGAGCCTTGCCAACCCTTGCATGGGCTGACAAGGCCTCGCTCAAGGTGGCAATGGTCGGCGACTTTGGTCAGCGCCTCGGGCAATGGGCAATAGTCACAACATCTAGCTATGAGTCATTTTATTTTATTATATTTCCAATTTTATTCTTTAAAATTATTTTTGTTTTTCATTTACTTTTTAATATTTTCTAAATAAAAATGGAAAGAAAAAAAGTAAAAAAAATGCAACGTAAGAAAGATAAATTAATTTAAAAATGTTATGCTGGCATTTTCTATTAGACAAATTAATGGTGTTATCGGAAGGACTTGATTGCATTAATTTGACAAATTTTAAAACTTAATTATACTTTTTTGAAAGTTTTAAAACTCAATTATACTTTTACGATAAGTTTTACAACTTGTAGTATATATATCCCTTTTCTTTTCTCCTCCTCCTCTCCTCGTGGGAGCCTCCTCACCGTGCGACCACAAATGGCAATGCGCGTCGCTCGCCATGGCAGGCAGCAATCACACTAAGAACGAATTTGGCAAATTTAAAAAAAAAAAAAAAAAACAATGTGAAAGCTTCATAAGACGCAGCGTTCTGACCGAACTAGATTTCAATTAACGTGAGCTTTAGCTCCTAATGGACTCCACTCAAAACTTATACCTAATGATTCATATATTTTTGCACACCCTCGTGCATGCAAAAACTACGTTAACAATACAATGCCACATTTGATAGCAAATTTTGCATTCGTGGAGCACGCGACACGACATACTTAACTGATCATATATCAAATGAATCAAGTTGCTTTCGTTGCTGCATTTTCATTAATTTTTTTGGCTGAATGTTAGATTAAATTTTCTTGGAGTACGAATCGGCTTGAATTATGTTTGCGAATGAAGATGCATGAGACGCGAATCCTTCGTCCACACTCCCTAAATACCACAATTAGATGAAAGCAATAAAGTAGGATTAGATCACGGCTAATTATGTACACAGGGAATGATAATCGGATTCAACTGATGAGGCCCAAGTTCCTAGAACGTAATCCATCAATAACATATATAGATGTCAGGCAACCTTACAACTTTATCGAACTATCATCACGCCTCTGCAATTTACTTAAAACACACACCCAAAGGAGAATTAGAAGACACTTAACTCACAATAAGTAGCGAAGGAGAGAAAACACCATAAAATGAACACGAGTCACCAGGCTTGCAATCAATTGACCTCCCTACAATTCATTCTTATCTGACCGCTAGACCCGGTAAGAAGGCTAAGGCCTCCCGTCTTGTCCATGGCAGCAGCAAAATCGTTTTAGAATAAATCCAAATTATTGCATTGTAGGCGGTCACATGATCGTATGTGGAACCGTATGTAAAGTTGGGGATTTTTCTAGACATAGAAAAAAGCACAAGGCAGATTTAGATTGGACCTCAAGGCCATGTTAAGGTAGAATTAGCCCAAAAGGATCATATAAAAAGTGTCTTTTAAGGATTTTAATATGATATTGTCTTATGTTAAAGATAGTTATGATATTTATATTCATTATTCATATCTCTCAAGATTGTACATACATTGCATGTATACTGCATGTGTATTGCACATATATTTATCTTTGATTGTGCATATCTCGATTAAAATTTCTTTTTAGAAAAGTTATCTAATAAAGCTTATATATAGACTAATATATTCTTCATTAATTTATACATTGAAACATACAAAAAATTCATTATTATCTTTTCTGCTTTAATATCCTCATGCCACTGCTTAGCAGTGTTCACCCAAGTGCCTTATTAGTGTTTTTCCCTTAATTATATTTTTGATCTCTAGTAGAATAATTTTTTGAATCAATAGGAGGAAGAAAATATGAGTTTCCTAAACTTACATGGATTCAATTAATTTGATGTTTAGAGTTGGCAAGTTCAGCTAGGAAGAAGAATTTCGCCCACGATGAGCCTAAGCACCGCTAATACTGATATCCTAGCTCCAACTCTTAATTTCAACGACCTCATCACTTCTTTCACCAACAAAGGGTTCACTACCAAAGAAATGATGGCACTCTCGGGATCCCACACTATAGGCAACGCTAGGTGCACAACGATCCAATCCTGGCTCTACAATGAGTGCAACATAAACTTGTCGTTCGCCCCACCCCCGTGGCATCATGAGCCCTACGTCCTTCGACAATTCTGCAACTGGGTGAGCCAAAAGGGCCTACTCCACTTGGATCTGCAATTGTTCAGTGGGAATTCAATGAACGATCAAGTGACCATCTACAGCAACATTTTGATTTTGTTCTGGAGCGACTTTGCTAATGCCATGGTCAAGATGGGAGGCCTTAGCCCTCTTGCCGTTTTTTTTTTTTTTTTTAATCGGTCAGACCTCTCACCGGGTCTAGCAGTCGGATAAGAATGAATTGCAGGGAGGTCAATTGATTGCAATCCTAGCAACTCGTGTTCTTTTTATGATGTTTTTTCTCCTTGATTTTATTCTCATAACATCTTATTGCAAATTAAGTGTCTTCTGATTTTCCTTCGTACATTTGTGTATGTTTTTAATAAATTGCCCATGGCGTGATGATAGTTTGATGATGCATTTCAACGAAAACAAATACAAATCATGCTCCGCAAAAATAGTAGATTGTGGACTCACTTCTTTGTATATATATATATATATATTGGTGGATACAGAAAAAAAAAAGTTCTTTTATTTACATAATAAATTAAATTTTTTCTTTTCGTACCAATCTCTCTTAATTTTCTTGAACGAAAAGAAGAACTATCTAGCGTAGAAATTTAATTGCAATCTGCCAATATATTTATTTCATCAAGAGCTATCTAGCGTAGAAATTTAAATGTAATCTATCAACATATTTATTTCATCTTGAAATAAAGTTGATTAAACAGATCTGTTATAATATTTTTCAAATGAAGGAATTCGTCCGATGATAGTTAAATTAATGGAACTTATGTTATCTTGGATATTGAGACATATTATTTAATTGTAAATACTAATAATTCATGGAAAAATATCGTGATATTAGGATGCATTAAATATGTGTTCACTTTACACGTGTTATATAAAGTCCATTAATTTATATAAAGAGATTTAATTAGAGTAATTTCTAAGATGGCTAGAGAATTTTGAACTCCGAAAGAAAAATAGCTAAGAAATTTTACATATAGCTCTTTTTTGTGGTCATCAGGTGTAAAATCACAACATTTTAATTTTATACACACCAAAAGTTGAAATATAGCCTTTGATCATGCTTATTTTGTAATTTCTCATAATGTAGACTTAATTTCAATTGGATTTACAGTATAAAAAGTTATAAAGTTAATTTATGACGCCGAATGGAATAAATAAACATCTCGTACTTCTAAGTATCTGAATTGTGATTGGTTTCCTTCTTTTGTTTTTCTTTGTTTTCATTGTGGCCAACTTTTCTAATTAAGAAATTGTAAGACATGGAACTTAGTGGGAATTGCCAACAAGAAATATTGCATCAAGTGAGATCTTAAATTTTCTAAGGAAACCGAGTAAACTAAGGGTCTGTTTGGTAACACTTTTGGTCTGGGAACAATTTTTTTTTCAAAAATAGTTTTTTTTTTTTTTTGTATTTCTATTCTTGGGTTTAATTTCTCAATAAAAGAATATGTTTGGTAACTACATAAAATTTATATTCTTAGAATGAGAAAAAAAATATAAATGCATTTGGTATGATTCACAATGTATAATTTCTTTTAAATATTTTCTTATTCTTCTTTATTGCCGCCACCGACGACGTTGCCGCCCATCACCGATCATCGCTGTCGCCAGTTGTCAGCTGTCATTGGTGAGCGACAGTGACGGTTGTCAGCGTCAATCAGTCGGTCTATCAACTGGCGGGTGGCGGCGTCAACCGTCATTGGTGATGGGTGTGGTAGCCGGTGACGATAGAGGTCGGTGGTGGTGATGGTGGCTGGAGGTGGCGACGGCAGCCAACTATCGTTAGCTAGCCGGCAAGTAGTGGCCTTAATGGTCATCGGCGGTGGGCTGTAGCAAGCAGCAATGACGGTGACGGCGGCCCGCCAGTGATTGATCGCTTGGCGAGCGGCGAGAGGCGGTCGGCTGATGGGCGGTGGGCGGCAGCGGGAGGTAGGTGGTGGTGGCCGACGACGATGGCCAACTAGTGGCGGTGGCTAGACAATAGGGTCAACGATGAAGGGAAGGGGCAGCAAGGAAGAAGAAAAGAAAAAATAACTTATTTCTAGGAATTATTCCTGGGAACAAAAAGTTACTTTTTTTTTTTTTTTTTTTTTACTTCTTGTTTCTATTTCAAATATATTTCCCAGCTATTTTTCTATTTCGGGGAATAGAAAAATCAATTGACATTACCAAACGGATGTTTCTTTTTTATGTTCCAGAGAACAAAAGAACAAAAATTTGGAGGAATAGAAATGTTACTAAATAGGGCCTAAGCAATCATGTAATTTCTTAGCATTGAGATATCAAGCGTAGCACTAAGGTCACTAGCCAAGCTTCACTTGGTTTGGGTGGGGGCTTCACGAACTGCATTGGCCACTGGCAAGATTGCAAGCCTAGCACTAAGGTACAAAGTTCCGAAATTTAGAGTTGTCAATGAAGGTTTGACGATATAGGAAAATTTATATCATCTCTCTTAAAAATAATTTCTTTTTAAAAAGTACTTTCTAGCAACGTCCAATATTTGATGCAACAAAGCAACTCAAAGTGAGAATAGGAATTGTAAAATGATATGTGTCTCTTTTTCTCTTATCTTCTGCCTTAATGCTTGGGAACCAATTAAATTTGTTAACCAATTGCCTAAAGGGAAATTAGTGGTACAGAAGGCATCTTCATTCTTTAAAAAATGTAACAGACCATCACCTAAGCATTATTGGTATCATAATTATGTTGAACATAGGAAAATATTCTCTAAAAATCTTTAATTATCTTTAACAGACGACATGAAAGCGTAGGAGATATCTTTACCTCTGGCATTGCATATGAAATCCTTAAAGCACAAGAAAATACATTGTTAATGATAATTATATTCCTAAGGAGCAATTGTTAGGTGTTGGGAATGACTGATTCCCGAAAAACCGGATTCGACACTGAATCGAACCCCTAAATTAATGCGGAAGACGAAGCCCGGGAAAAACACGTATCACCGATCGTAAAGCACACCACGGATTCGAGCGTATCTTGTTAGCCACAGATTAGACACCGACGCCGATAGAGGAAGAGAAACTTGGCCTTGTTCGATCCGATTAAGCGAAATCGCCTTTGAAGGGAAGAAAAACGCGCCGTATGCTTTACTGTTTTTCTTTTGGAGAGAGAGAGCGCGCGGGAGAGAAGAAGACGTACGTTGATTATGATTTCCAACAGGTACGTTTTCTCTCTCTCTCCTCCCTTTTATATGTCCCCCCATCCACGGGCCCTATTCCCGTGGGCCGGGCCTTTTGGGCCCAGCACAGGCGGACGGGCCTTAAGCCCATCACCAATTAAAACCATCATCTCCCACTCGCACATGGTGGGCTGAAGAGGATTCTCTTTACCTCTTTTCAACATTCATACTGGTGAATAATCCGTGCGACCAGCATACTTTGAGAGCTCGTTGCTATACATCTGTTAGGAATATATAGCAAAATCATAATGGGCGTCACACTCCGAGTAGATTTAGTATGCAGTACCCTAGATTGATCGATCACATTTATATCTCCTTTGATCTCTTTTAAACAATGATATATATATATATATATTGTATTCACAATTATAATTATCACAAAGATAGTCATAATTGGTCGACCAGTGAATACAAAACCACAATTTGATTCTTCAAAATCGATTTTCCTCTTTCCTTCAAACTCTCAATTTTAGTCTAGCTTCCTTTTTTAGAAATGCCCCATTAAATCGAATCATCTCATGACCATTGGCAACACCCTAAGATAGCAAACACTAAATAGAAATTTTGAGAATAAGTAAGAGTCCTGAGGGGACTAAAAATTGAGGAACTCTTTTCCTCAAGAGTCTCACACGTCATAAAAGTTGAGATCAAACTTTTTGCCACTCTTATTGGTCGTCTCATGTATACGTAGTATGAAATACGTATTACGCTATTAACTCATTTCCCATTGAGCATATGTCTACACCTTTCAATACCGTACAGATGATAGTTCAGACATACCCAATGTCTAACTTGAGTTCACGTATCTACTCATTCACAAAATTCATCAGAACTCACATCTGGCATTTTAGATAGATAAAGTAAAATATGTGGGTTATTTTACTTTCGGACATCTTTAGTATTATGTCCTCATCTTAACACTCAGTTAAGGCGACATACGTATTTTAAGCTTGAACTCTCGATTATCACCTAGATAATAAGCTTAAAAACAGTCTCATCTCTATTTATCACACAGTAAACAGAGGCGATTACCCGTGTGAGTACGCTAATCTTATATCTGTCCGACATACTTCTCAACTTAAAATAATGCACTAAGCATTAAGATGCATAAAGATCATACAAAGATTCATAGGCATTAATGATGAAAAAACACAAATTCATCAAATGTGAACACTTAGGGAAATTACAATATTCAGTACATCAGGCTCTACGCAATCCTAGAGATTTCATATGGCCACAAAACACATCTCTAGGTATTGGCTTTATCATAGGATCTGCTACCATTCTATGCGTAGTATATACTCTAAGTTCACATCTTTTCGTGCAACCATATCCTTGACAAGATTATATTTGGTATCTATATGTTTGGTCTTGCCATGATATTTTGGATCTTTGGTGTACGCTTTTGCTGCTTGGCTATCACAGTTAACCAACAATTAATCTGCAGCACTTCCAATAACACCTAAATGATCCAAAAATCTCTTAAGCCAAACACTTTCTTACACTGCTGCTGATACTGCCATGAACTCAGCTTACATCGTGAACAAGGCTATACACTTTTGTTTCTTACTGCTCCAACATATGGTGTCATTATTCGGTAAGAAAACAAATCCAGAGGTAGATTTCCTTTCATTTAAATCTCCTCCCTCAATCAGCATCAAAATAGCCTTAGAGTCGCAGATCCCTTTTTTAATAACTCAGCGTATAATCAGCAGTTCCCTTTAGATACCTTAGTATTCTTTTAACGGCTTTCCATTGTGCTGGAATTGGATTGGATTGGTATCTACTCACCATTCCAACTGCAAAACATATGCCAGGTCTTGTACACTTCATAGAGTACATCAAGCTCCCAACAGCATTAGCATAATGAACATGTTTCATTTGTTCCTTCTCTTGTGGAGTCCTTGGACACAGTCTACGGCTCAATCCTTCACCTTTTTCAATAGGAGTGTCTATGGATTTACAATCTTGCATACGAAATCGTTCAAGAATCTTATTTATATATGATTCTTGCGAAAGAGACAACGATCTCTTGAAAACGATCTCTTGAAATCTTAACTCCAAAAGTGTATGCAGCCTTACCCATATCGTTCATCTCAAAGTTGGAATACAACCAACTCTTGACAGTATTAACAAACTCCATATTGTTTCTGGCAATTAGTATATCATCAACATATAATGATATGATCACAAATTGATCCTTGGATCTTTTGATATATACACAATGATCCTCAACTATCATTGTAAAATCATATGCCATTATGGCATTATGAAAACGTATATATCATTGTCTCGACGACTGCCTAAGGCCATATATTGACCCCCAAAGTCGACATACATTTTCTTTTTGGCCTTTCACTATGAAACCAACAGGTTGTTCTATATATATTTCTTCCTCTAATTATCCATTGAGGAAAGCAGCCTTTACATCCATTTGATGTAACTTAAGATCCATACTTGCCATTATTGCCAGAATAATGCGAATCGAGGTAAATCTCACTACAAGAGAAAATGTATCTTCATAATCAATTTCTTCCTGTTGATTATACTCCTTCACCACAAGGCGAGCCTTATGCCTTTCTATCAAGCCATCATCCTTTCGCTTTATTTTGAGAACCCACTTGTTCCCAATAGCATTGTGTCCTTTTGAAAGATCAACCAGTATCCAGACTTGGTTTAATTTCATTGACTCCATTTCCTCTTTCATTGCATGAATCCATTTTTCCTTATTAGGGCAATTCAGAGCCTCATTAATATTTCTCGGCTCATCCTCATCTTATGGAGCAACCATAAAAGTTTCCCTTTCAATGTCAAAACGTCGACGGGGAATACTTTGGCGACTTGTTCACCGTATGGGAGATTGTACACTTAGCACATCATTCCCCATCATGCTCCCACTTGGATTAGGTAATGATGATGTCGTCACATTAGGTGGTTGCAATTGAGAATGAGTTGAATTCAATTCATCACATCTCATATTACTCCAATTTGGATGAACTCCACTGACATCATTATCTTGATCCAAGGTTTCAAATATGGAGTAATTTTCCCTTATTTCGCCCCTCTTAGGAAATTCATCCACTAAGGATGTGACATCCCGTGATTCAAATTCAGTTATACTTCCACTTTCCTGCTCACCTATGAACACATATCATTTTGAGTGTTCGCAGTATCTCATGAAAATACTCTTATTTTCTTTGGGACCTAATTTCCCAAACTTGTGAGAGGACTCATGAATATAGGCAGCACAACCCCATGGCTTAAGAAAACTTAAGTCTGGTTTTCAAACTGTCTATAACTCATATGAAGTGGAAATAACTGATTTGGAAGGCATCCGGTTAAGTATATTGGCAGCAGTTAACAATGCATCACTCCAAAAAGTGATAAGTAAGTTAGCATGCGCCATCTTGGACCTAACCATTCCAGTAGGGTCCTATTTGTTCTCTCTGCAACACCATTTTGTTGAGGAGTATATGTAATAAACAACTATCTTTCTATTCCTTTTTCATCACATAATTTTCTGAACTTATCAGATAAATATTCTCAATCTCGATCGGATCTAAATACCTTTATTTTCTTGTCTAATTGATTTTCTGCTAGGTTCATAAATCTTTTGAAACAACTTATGCTTCAGATTTATGAGGAATCAAATAGACATATCCGACTCGAGTATAATCATCTATAAAAAAGTGATGAAATAAACAGCCCCTTGCCTTCCTCTCACATTCATTGAACCACAGACGCCCAAATGGATTAAATGCAGAGGAAATTCAGCTCTTTTACCTTTTCCAAATGGTTTCCTTGTCATTTTCCCTACTAAGCAATGCTCACTTATGGACAAATCAACTTTTTCAATATTATCCAACAAGCCCTCTTTGGCTAGTCTATTCATATGTTGTTGGCCCATATGACCAAGTCTAGCATGCCACCATATTCACATCATTATCATATAAGGTAGAAGACGTGAAACAAGGGAATAACATATTGACATCATCACAGTCAACATTTAATATAATAAAACCATTCAGTAAGTGACCGCAACCATAGTAGTTTGTATCTAAACACAAATCTACACCTTTATTATGGAAGTTCATACCAAAACCAAGCTTAACCAATACTAAGACAGACACTAAATTTCGACGAATCTCCAAAGCATATAGAACATCAAGATGCGTCCACCATGCATGTTCAATTGGCAGGTGCCAATCCCTTTAACTTCAGCTCTGGAGTTATTTCCAATATAGATCCACTTAGTTCCAGTTAGTATCGTCGGAATTCCACGAAGGATCCTCTATCCTTTGCTACATGGTCTGTCGCTCCTGAATCTACATTCCACAAAGGATTGGATTCAACCTATAATGCAGAACTTGACACATAAGCAAAGTTCTCAAATGTACAAGAGGTGTATACCTTCTTTAGCTCACGACAGTCGCAAGCATAGTGACCTCTCTTGTCACATTTGTAACATCTCACCCTTGACATTTTCTTCACTTGAGGGCGTTTTCCTCTCTTGTGTTGGTTAACTCTTGATTTCTTGCAATAAGGACTTGATCCTTTGCATTCCCACATATTGAACGAATCAATACGCTTGCACTTAGAGCACAAAACCCTTTCTGAGCTAGAACCAGCATTGAAATATCTATTTTCGGCTCAAATGCCGTTGGGCGGTCCTCAGCTAGCTCATGGTGGCGCATGACATCCTCAAGATCTTCCATAACATGGTCAAGAACTTCTAGTGCTTCTTGCTTTTCCAGCACATATTGAATCTTCATATTCAATATTTCACAATTGTTGCCGTTCATATCAGCAATTACATTCTTAGTTGCTGAACCATCGTTCTGAACACATCAGACATACATGCATAAATAATTAATGCCTATCATTTATGCATCCCTTTTTACATAGATCCATCATATTAATGAATAATTTCAAGTAAGGCTTCAAAATCAAAAGGTCACTACGTTTCCAATCATCCTCAAAAAATCCTAACTTAAAACTATCATTAATATGATTGTCATATGCAAAATCAATTCTATGAAGCTACAAAAACTTCTAAAACTACCAACAGCTAATTACCCACAGCAACCAGCAATAACAGAAAGCAATAGATAATTGACATACAATTAAAAAAACAATGATGCTTTCAATTAATATCAACATAGAAAGAGAAATTCATCCATAAAAACATCTTATAACTAATCTAAGAAATAAATAGGGAATGTCCCTTCTAATCTATCAGTCAAAACATCTGAGAAAACTGAAGGCACATTTACCAACCATGGAAAAACTTTTGGAGAGCTTTCATGTCGCCACCAAGGCGCATTTACTCTATGCCATGTGGCGCTCAATCTAAGGGTTGAAGTTTTGGCCAACTCAATCCTATAGTACTCTCTTACAAAAGCTTCCACTAGCCTCCTATAATCCGGAACCACGTTGACCTCCCATAGCCGATCTAACACTGCTTGCCATTCAGGTGGAAGAGTGTTCATTAAAGCCGGCACCTTCTCAAAATCCGGCATAAGATAACCATTCCAGATGATTTCCTGTATCATCTGATTGACCCTGACCACATGTGATACTAAATCACCGTCATGCCACCGATAATCAGCTAACTCTGTCATCAGCCTTTTAAGTCTTGTAATTCCCTCGTCCGTTCTCGGGATTGCAGGTATCCTTGCATAACGCATCATAGTTCCTGCAACAAATGCAGAATTAAAAATGGATTACTTATAATCCATAATATACAAAAGGAAAAATACATAATTTTTCATAATTCATGCAACAAATGCAGAATTAAAAAATGGATTACTTATAACCCATATAGGCATGACTGAAAAAGAAACAAATCTTTTTTTTTTTTGTCAACGGTCAACGGTCGTCGGTCAACGGGTCACGGTCAACGGTCAACGGTCGTTGGTCATCGGACGTCGGACCGGAGGGGACGGCTTGGGCGAACCGACGGCACGTGCCGTGCGTGTGCGCTGGCTGACATCATGCAGACGTTAGTCGGCACGTGCCGAGCGCGTGCCGGGTCTCTGCGCTTCGGGTCGGGTCGGATCACCGGTCGGTCACCGCCCGGCGAAACGTCGTTGGCGATGACGTCATCGGTGACGTCATCCGAGCGGTTACCGACCGTTGGATGACGTCACGGTGACGTCATCACGTGACGTCAGCACGCGTCGGTTCGCGGACCGGCGCGTGCCGGTTCGCCCGCCGGTGGCGTGCATGCGCCAGTTCGCCGACCAGCGCATGTGCCGCACGCGCTGGGCGATCCAGCGCTTCTGGGCGCGTCGTGCCCACGCGCAATGCCTTCCGGCCGTGTGTGTGGGCGCGTGCGGCGTCGCCCGGTGGCGCTCGACGTATCTCCAGACTCGTCTCGACGTCGCCTTTCTTCCTATGCCATCATAATTTGATTTTGACTTACAAAAACTCGGAAAAATGGCTGAACAGTGCTCGGGTGTCGGGATTTTTGCCCCGATCCGTACGGCCGAAGTTCTTTCGCGAAAAAATCAATCAAAAACATCAAAATTGATCGGGAAAAACGTGAACTAGGGCTTTGATACCAATGTTGGGAATGACTGATCCCTGAAAAACCGAATTCGACACTGAATCGGACCCCTAAATCAATGCGGAAGACGAAGCCCGGGAAAAACACGTATCACCGATCGTAAAGCACACCATGGATTCGAGCGTACCTTGTTAGCCACAGATTAGACACCGACGCCGATAGAGGAAGAGAAACTTGGCCTTGTTCGATCCGATTAAGCGAAATCGCCTTTGAAGGGAAGAAAAACGCGCCGTATGCTTTACTGTTTTTCTTTTGGAGAGAGAGAGCACGCGGGAGAGAAGAAGACGTACGTTGATTATGATTTCCAACTGGTACGTTTTCTCTCTCTTTCCTCCCTTTTATATGTCCCCCCATCCACGGGCCCTATTCCCATGGGCCGGGCCTTTTTGGCCCAGCATGGGTGGACGGGCCTTAAGCCCATCACCAATTAAAACCATCATTAGGGAATCTAGAAATATTACTCTCCATTCATGATGCGAATGCATATAACGTACATGTTAAGTCTCGTGATTCCAAGAGCTTAGATGCCTTACGATTAATCATTATCTAGCATCCGACATCGACATCATCGCATTCAATTGATGAGCCCAATTTTCTTTCAAAAAAAAAAAAAAAGAGAAAAGAGAAGAGAATGTAAGTCATCATTTTATATAAATATAACCCAATCTCATAACATAATCAAATTTTCATCGTACCCAGTGAAATTGACTAAAAACAAAGTTATCATCAAACGCGGGAGCACCAAGTTATTACCCTCAATCATCTCGAAAGGTTATGAGAATAAAAGGTTAAATAAAGGAAAAAAACATCATGAGAAGAACAATAGCTAGGATTAAAATCAATTAACTCTTCTGCAATTTGTCATGGTCTGACCCGTAGGCCTCCAATCTTGACAAGTTCTTGCTCTAGGTAGTCACTTGACCGTTCGTTGAACCCCACTGAACAAATGCTGGTCCGAATGAAGAGGTTCTTTTGGCTTACCAAGTTGCTGAAGTAGGCATTGTCGAAGGACGTTAGGTGAATTGCTAGAGAAAGAAGATGAAGGGAAGGAAAAAAAAGGAGAAAGAAAAAAAAGGAAAAAGAAAAGAAAGAATAAAAATAAATTGTTAAAAATTATTTATGTCAGTGCCAGTCATGTCACGTAAAACAGTCGGCATTCATGTTAGTACTTATCGGCCAAAATTGGCCGGATGGACTAATATGATACAAATACAAAAGGTTTATGACTCAATTAAAAAAAAAGTTTAAAATTGAATTGATACAATTATAATATGTTTATAATTGTTTTGGTAATTTTTCCCGTCACGCAATGATATGAACGTTTAAGAAATATTTTTGCCTTTGGCAATGTGTATGAGACCCTTGCTTAGAAGAGATGACAATATTTTGATAAAACACTTTGCCACACAGGAAATAATAATTAGATTCCTCGCTGCATCGGATTTAATTGTTGAGCCTAAGTTCCTTTCAATAGAGAATGCAATCCATTATACGATACAGATGTTACAAAATATTACGACATCATCAAATTATTATCACGCCTCGTGAAATTGACCAGAAACAGACACCCAAATGTATGAAGAAGAATTTCGGGACACTTAATTCTCAATCAGATGTTGTGAGAATAAGAAGTGATGAAGGGAAAAACATCTGAAAAGAACAAAAATCGCTAGAATTAAAATCAATTGACCTTTCTGCAATTGGTACTGATCTGACCGCTAGACCCGGTGAGAGGACTAAGGCCTCCCATCTTGACCATGGCATTGGCAAAATCGTTCCTGAATGAACCCAAATTTTTGCTGTAGGCAGCCGCTTGAGCATTCATCGAACCTCCACTAAACAACTGCTGATCCGAATGAAGTCGGCCCTCTTGGCTCACCAAGTTGCTGAAGTAGGCATTGTCAAAGAACGTCGGGCTTGTGACATCGAGAGGGAAGAGGCTGTTGTTGCCTCCAGAGCTAGGGCAATTGGACTTTAAAGACATGGCGAATGATGGGCTTATATTGCTCTCGTTGTAGAGTCAGGCCCAAAACGTCACGCACCTAGCCTGGCCTATGGTGTGGGATCCTGATAGCGTTACCATTTCTTTGGCAGTAAAGCCTTTGTTAGAGAAAGAGGTGACGAGACCACTGAGATTAAGAGTTGGAGCTGGGAGGTTGGTATTAGCATCATTTAGGCTCGCTGTGGTTGAGTCTCTTCTTCCCAGTTGGACTTGCCAACTCGGTCCATCCAACTAAACATCAAATTAATTGAATCCACATAAGTTCAGGAAAAAAATAGTTTCTTTGTATGTTTAAAGAAATTTCAAGTGCCGATGCTTACAATGACAACGGAGTCCCTAGCAGCAATGGCTAAGATGTCAGCGCACGAGACAATGCCGGGACACAGTTTCTCCACTTTTGACTTGATGGTGTCAATCACGTTGAATCCCCTCACGGAGTTCACGTTGGGAAATGCTGTCTTCTCCCCAGTGAAGTTCACGATGTCATCTAGTAGAATGGATGCATCACATCCCTATTAAAAAAAAAAAAAAAGAAAAATAAAATTAACATCTTATTAAGTTTAGAAGATCTAACGAACTAGAAAGGATAATCTAAATATTAAACCTATGAGGAAACAAAATAATATATATATATATATATATATATATTTTTTTTTTTTGCAAGCAACCGGAAAGGAACGTTAAGAGAGACATTTCATCGGTTAGAATAGAATAAGATATGGAGAAAATATATATATATATATTGCATGAAAAAATAGACATAGTTAGAGACACAAGATTGGCAGGTCGTCTAAATGGTGCGCTATGATCAGCTCAATGCGTGTTCTTTCTTAATTTAATGGAATCATTGGCCGGCGTAGCTCACTTGTTGCAATATTCCTCAAAGATCCGAATCTCCAAAATGTTGGCCATTTTCAATCAGGAGTGAATTAAGCAGACATGCGAGGAACCATCGAAAATAAACGTGGAGGAAGAGTAATCCTTATATGGATTGGGAATGAAGTAAAAGTTTGCACGTAAAAGAACATGCAAAACATACACGAAACTGGACATGAAGGAAAAAGGATAGAACTGAGCGAGAAAGCGGAAGAGACTTGCATTGACAAAGCAATCGTGAAAGTGAAGTCGGAGCAAGGATGCTCCCATGCGAGTCTCGTTGGCCACCGCTGATCTCACAGCAGATCGGATGGTCTCCAGTGCTCTCGGGCACCTTTGCGTGCAGTAGTCTTGGTTAGACAATTGCGCCAAGGCGGACCTCAGCGCGATCACACAAACAAAGAGGACGAAGTAGATCTTCCGGTTTGTATTGGAAGCCATGACTGAAGGGGGCTAATCAGATGGGAAAGAGAGACACAAGGGATTATATCTCGGTTTGGGATCTTCGCGAACGCGAGCATGTGGAATTTATAGGAGGACTACAGCACTTTCGGACATCTTTTTAAGGTTTTTAGAATTGGCTTTGGAGGTCAACGCACGCCTGTGTGGAGAAAGTAAACGAGTCAAATTAAAAATCATTAATGATAGTTAGAGCAAGAACACATTTTATCTCTGGCTTGATACAAATGACATTCTTGATCAATTGTTTCTTAATCAAAATGGGTTAGTGTTGGGCTGTCGTATGTGAGAAATGATGCTATATTTTCAATATATGAATTTGGTGTATTAATTCATGGTTAGGACCACAAGTGAGTATCTAAATAAGTGAGTCAGATCAACGCGGATCGAGATTTTAACATAACACCGAGCATTTGAATAAGTGGGCTTTGCCTCTCTTAATTAGAGATTTTTCTCTTCCTTTTGCTCATATCAAACTTGGAATCCTTGGTTAGGTCGAAATTCTAATTCAATAAATCAAGTTTCTCATCTTTGTAGCTTGAGCATCAAATCGAGTTTGGGCCTCGTACCACAAATTCATCAGGCTAAATAGTGTGTATATTCTAATTAACTTGATATATTTATGTATTAACAATGGAATCACTTCATTTCTTTTATTGTATTTGGAAAATTGGATTTCCAACTTGAGCTTAAACTGAAATTATATCATTGTACGTTCAATTATCTAAGACTAGCTAGTACCATATGCGATGTGTCTTGTATGCTCCTTGTAAGATACGGAACTTCAGAGATCAATTCCTGTTGTACAATATTGTGAAACTACCACCGGTTGTTAATGAAGATGTAATATTTGAATTCTTAATACTCTTTCCACGCCACGCTAGAGCAAATAAGGAATTTAAAAATTTACAAGATCATTATCAATTATTCTCAAATTATAAATTGTTATATGATAGAATTGTTCAATAGTATATAGGTGAAATTGTATGAAACGAGTAGATTGCCTCGAAGGTTGAAAGAAAGATAAATCAAAACTGATTCAACCTATCACATAAATAAGAAATTCTAAATATAGCTTGAAGGAGTTTTTTTTCCCCTATATATGAACTAGCACTACCTACTTCAGTGCATGTGCTCCGTCAATATATTTTTTTGAAAGGCACCTCACGTAAAAAAATACCGATAAGGGCGAGGACTATCCACCTCACACATATGTTCGAAGCTGAAATAAAAGAAGGTAGATAGCCTAGCCATCTCCAGATTTCACTGCTTAAACATACATGTTGTCGATCAAAGTCAATATGACTCAACACTCAAAAATAAATATCGTGATTCATCACGACGTCCAATCACTTTGTTGATTAGTGATTTCTTTCATCGTATCGGGAACATGATATGCTTTTCCACACAATATAATTAATCTATAGCGACTGAGGGAAACCAAAAGAAAAACGTGCTTCGTCGGTGTATAGTCCACGCGCTTAGTTGCCTGCTACAGCTTAGTAGGCAGCCATTTTGAAAGTTGATGAAGGGTTGGTGTTCTTCTACAAGCTTTCGAATCACATCCATGCCTAGCACGTTAAACCAGAACTTGTTTCCGTCCCTTCTGACATTCAATATAACCCAAATGATAAGAAAAGGTCAACATCGGGAACCCTAAGACTTGTTTACGCAACATCATCTGAGTCATTGCACAACTGCGCAGGTCCCGATTGACTTCCAAGAGATGAATTTTGCCTTATAAAATGATATTTAAAAGAATCGCATAATGTATAAAGCACAAAAAGCAAAACTTATAAGAAAACATTTGGGTACAACTAGACCCTTCAAAACAGATCATAGCTCAATTTTTTAATACACATTTGAAAGGCTAAGTTGTTAAATAAATTAGTTGTACTCAGTAAATAGGTCATAAATGGACTTGGATTAGTATAACCCAAAATAATATGGGTGTTAAATGACTTTTTAGTTTACTTAGACCTAAATCATTTCTTTAATTCTTTCGCCCTCACTCAATTTTGCGCTTGTTCACTTTGCGTTCTCACCTCTGTGTGGGTTAAGTTTTCCTAAATTGGATTAAATATGAGTTAGGTCGGGTATGGACAACTAAACTTGCATTGTTTGAAAATTGGTCAATTTTGTTCAGATTATTTTTTACCCAATCTGATCCATTGTATGAGGGTCTAGGTGTAACAGCCGAGGGTCTATTAATGTGGTGATTTCGAGCATGAAGTGCTTCTCGTGTATACGGGGTATCAAACTGGAGAGATATAATGTAAGTGGGATCACCTAGGGTTCGTTGAGAATGAATGAGTCTGCTCTTTTGCAAGACCTACTTTCTTTCAAATCGCCATATGTGGGCATTAGATTTATGCACATTATGCATGCACACTTGCTCTTAAAAATAAAACAATAATTGTTGATTCCAAGAATTTCATTTTCTCTACTAGGCAAATATAAATGAGGCGGATGAGTGCATAACTATTTGTCTTTGAGACATATAATAAATTTGATAATAGTTCCTTTTTTTTTTTTTTTCCAGCAATAACAGTTTCAAGTTGAATTTAACATTATGTATTTTAAAAACTTAAACTGCTAAACAATAGAATATCTTAAAAAATAGAACCCTTGCGTCATGATGCCATTTCCAAATAAAGTCTTGACTGCGTGAATAATATCTAGAAATTCTAGATGAAAAAGGTTGCATATGAAGCTCTGTCTTTCAAAAAGGAAAAAAAAAAAAAAACATTTATCATCCAAAACATAAAGTTAAGAAAATTTTCCTTATTATTTCCATGTTTAGGTAATGACATCGGCCAACGAAAGTTAATAATATAAACATTTATTTAATATGAATACTTAATACGAAATTTCATTGTTGAGTAATAAGGGTATAAATTTAAATTGGCATTACAAATATTAAAAAAAATGAAGAGAGAGAGAGAGAGAGAGAGAGAGAGAGAGAGAGAGAGAGAGAGAGAGCTAACCAACCTTCTTCAATTTTCCTCAAGATTTGGTCGACCAACCACGTTCCATGAATTATGATTTGAGAAATCTTTGTTCTTCATGAAAAATGAAGGAAAAAGACGACAATAACGGTCCAATCGTCATCAGGTCAACATTCTCCAACTATTTTTATACCAAAAATGCTAATATAACCATTTTAGTTTCATGAACTATGCTTCGAAGGATCTATATTTATCTTTTTTCTAAAAGAAAGGAAAACATTAACGGTCCAATTGTTATTGGCTCAACATTACCTAACTATCTTTATACCAAAAAAGATAAATATTATAAATCAGATTCAACGCAACTGTGCCGTTCAGGGGGAATTATATGTTTTTTGGGACAGCAAGATTGCTAAACCCCTATTTATTATGTGATTAACAGCTTCATTGAACTGGCAATCTTGACATTTGCCAAAGTGGCTTCGGGATTCTAGGAAAGAACCAATTCGGATCTTTGATGTTAGACAGATACTAAGGAAATTTCAGTGACTTTCCAAACAAGGGTTTGGGTTATAGGGTTTCTCTGACTCCTCCAACATCAACTTTTCTCGTATTTTTGCGGGTAAGAGTTAGAGAGTTTGTCGGAGTCCACTTTTTTTTTGAGTTCATGTCTTTTTGTTATTCCCTGGGCCTTATTACGTCTTTGCAGAAGATGAATAAACCCGGTGGAGTAAACAAGGTAACCCGCCTTGAACCAGTCTACTTCAAAGAGAGAGCGGAATTTATTCCTCACCTTGCTCAAATGTCATGTTAACCAACCTGAACCGATTTTTCAAGTTTAATTGGATGAGCCGTCGATAGGCAACTTGGGCTATTCAAACTTTTTAGTATAATGATTTCTAAAAGCACTTTGCATTTACACCATTGGATAGTGCATTAAGGTAACATGATTCACTTGCCAAACCCATGATCATGTCTATTCTAAAATAACTCAGGCCACTTTTTGACGAATGTTCAATTAAAATCATCTCTTAGACAGTGAGTTGAACATCCCGAAGACACTCAAATCTTAATGGCGGCCTCTCCCAACTAAAGACCTATGATAAAATTGGGCTTGGGCATGAAAATGAATCTCTAATGATAGACAGAGAGGATGGCCTAAGGGTTGTGAAGTGAACGATTTAATACTTCTAAGTCAGAACGACAAGAAGTCACTTGATAATGTTGATGCTCTCTATGACATGTTAAGTATGTCTAAGAATCCCTAATAAGGAGATAACCAAGTGGGTTAAGACTCAACATCTAGTTATGCCTTGGATACTGATTGAGATGGACTCCAAAATTATTACTAAATTTGTTAACCTAGAGAGAGAGTGGTGAAAAGAACACCGGTCCAACATTATTTGAGGATATCATAAGGCTATTGGGCTCATTTTGAGTTCAAAATTCATTGCATTTTTTGGGAAGGCAAGTGGTATGGTGATATGATTGCTAATGTTGGCATAGTGAAGCATTTGGAGACTAAGTTTTACTTGTATCCTCCTAGAAAATTATCTTATGTTTTGCTTAGTGATAAAATTGGCATTATAGGTTTATGACGTTAATTTTTATTAACTTACTTTCCAGCCATCTTCAGAGGCCCCGGATTTGTACTTACGCCCTTTTCAATGACCCAACTTGGATTGGACATGTGAACAAGCATATAATATTGCTTACTCTCGACGCTAAAGTGTTCTTTGAAACACTTAACGGTTTTGGGCGAGTCAGGCCCAACAAGGATTCATTGAACGTGTTTAATCTAATTAGTCCAAAAATAGAAACTGCTTTCGGGGCCGACCCAAGACTGCCCATCGGAGCGAAATACATCACCTGAGCCCACTCAGAAGATCGATGTGCATGGTTGTCAAGCCGCTTGGGGGGCAAGATCACCTCTATTTCTAATTTCCTTGTTGCGGCGCATAAGAGAATTGTCTTGACTCGATGATCATGAGATTAATCCAATACCGTAAAGAAGCTCAGATACAAAAGCGACATAAACTACTAAGAATATTCAATGTTCATCTAGTACGGAAGTGCCAAGTTGATCAATCAAGCCTGAGCCATCACAATTTATTTCGACAACACCCTCTATTAATGTGCATTGCACAAGATTAGTTCTTTTCTACCATTCTGTAATTTATTAAATGAATAACCGCAATGACGAAGATAAGAATAATGCAAAAAATAAAATTAGAGAATTTTTGTAAAATTTGATATATATATATATATATATATATATTAATGAAGATTACACTAACCCATTTATAAGCTTCATTAGATAATTATTCTAAGATAATATCTCAATTAAGATATGCACAATCAAAGGAAGTTATGCATGCAATATACATGCAATCTTGAACTGGATAAATAACTAGCATAAATACCATGATTATCTCTAACATAGGAAAATATTCTATAGAACTCCCTAATTATCTCTAATAGTCAACACAAAAGCATAGAAGATTTTTTTCCTTCAGCATTAAATATAAATTCCCTTTTTCCTTTGTGTAAAATGTCAATATTATAAAGTAGATTAAGAACAACAGCTTAAATGCATTCCCTAGCATTACAAATAGACCTAATAATTCGAAAAGATGGAGGTAGGAAGTCTCGACATAGTAGCCAAAATAACATTTGTCTAGGAAGGTCTCATTCTTTGCTCTATCTCTTACATTTTTATGTATACTCTATATTAAGCGTTCGCAAGGCATTTTGAGTACTATGTTCTCTTTTTTGTGTGTTTGCATTATCTCCTCACCAATTCCTGCAAAGCTCCTTTATCCTTTTGGTTCCAACAAAAGGCGCAGGTGATGGTGGCGGCGGAGGCAATGATGGTGGTTGTGGCAATAGTGGAGGTGAAGGTGGCAGCCATCATGGAGGTCACCCCTACATCCACGACCACGTAGGGCACCACCACAGAGTTAACATAGAGGTCACCATGGAGGCCATCACCATTTAGTCCATCATGGAGGAGGCAGTCACAGTGGTGGGGGTGGTCACCACGGTGGTGGAGACGACAGTAGGGGAGGCAGCGGCGGGAAGTCTTGAACTGAACATGTATTCATATGTTTTTTAGGCACGAAAGCCATAGTAGAATTGAAAAGATATTTTGATTTCAGTAAATTATGATGCGACAATGTGGTCTACATGAAATCGGGTGGCCAAAAACCTTGGGGCAAGATATTGACCACTCTTGTTCGATGTGTTGTGTTATGCTATTAAACATTTTGCTCGAGTGGGGACGAAAGTGGGAGAGGTTAAGGTGAAAAGCTCACCGTAAAAATCGAACTTCACACTCAAATTTACAATCCAAGCCAGGAGGAACATTTAAATGGAGTCCTATACGGTCCGGTTGACTAAAAGTCTAAAAAAAAATTAGTATCTTGTCGACGTTAGTGTGCTCACAAGTTAGTAAGTTCTCACCACGTAAAGAATTTGCATTGAAAGTAAAACCAAAGTCGGTAACCTCTAACTTACCATTGAAATAAGTAATTTACCATTGTAGGACCACTATTTGCAAATTTACCATCGCCAAATTCAATATTAAGTTGTAAAGCTCCATCATTGAAGTCGTATAATGACAAGTAAAATTAGTAAGTTTATAAGCCTATTAGAAAGTTGTCACTAAAAGCAAAATCTTTCCAGCGAAATTAACAAATTACTAGCAAAAGTAATAACTTGTTGAGTAGGCCTGCTTTTAGCTTAGTAAGTTACCAATCGAATGAGGGGGGAATAGTAAATTGATGATTCCTCTGGAGGTTTACCACTTTGCATATGGACACACTTGTAAAATTTTAAAGGTATTGGGAAACCTATTACTGGATATTGGTGATGTCACTATTATTTCATTGATAAGTTACTAACTGTTTGAGGAATCTATTTTTAGTTATTATATTCGAGGATGGTGAAGTCGCTATTCCGTTGGAAAGTTACTAATTAATTGAAAATCCCACTTGCAATTTTCATGGACCGGTCTTCTGGACGTATGAGCACCTGGGTAGCTTGTAGCTAGCTTCTGGGCACTCGGCAGCTGGCTGGGCTTGATGGGCGCTCAATCAGAGGCACAGATAAACCTCCTGACTCTATATGTTCCGTGCGTCCGGGTATCACGTCAGCCGGGAAAGCACAGGAATTAAAAGCTTGGTCTGGTCAATTTTCCATGTCACGCGGTAAACCAAACAAAAGGAGCGTTGGGATTTCCTCATTGCGAGTATTTTCAGCGAGCTTTCCCGGGAAATTGTGGGCAATGGACTTAATTAATTGTTTGATTTGAGAAGATCAAATGGGCAGATTTTTCTGCATAAATAGATGGTCGTTAAGACTGACAACGAGATGAAGCTTGGGAATCGGGGGACCTGTGATCTAGGGTTTCGGCGAGCTTTCTGAAGAAAAAGTTCGCACCTCGAATTGGGGCCCAAAGTCAAGAAAATTTAAGGCCGAAACAGTGCGAAACCGGAGAGAATTCAGAACTGAAGAACTAACTTGTAAAATTTCCGGGACAAGCAAGGGATCTATTCCTACATAGTATCGACACGGATACATGATACATAGTATAACACAACACGACATGTGACACATCATTTCTAAAAGAATAAAAATTCCAACACTTTTCGACACGTTATATATTAAATATATATTTTCATATATAAATGTAAAAATAAATAAATAATAAAAAGAGCATAAAATTAATTTATACTAAAAATATTAATCCAATATTTGTTAATATCATTCATTATTTTAATTTGATAGAGATTGAATGAGAAATTCAAAAATTGCAAACACAAAAGAAATCGAGAGGAACATGCCATGTTTTCTTACACTCATTGGAAATTTGTGAGATTTCCTATAGTCCTAGACAAAGTTTGGAGTTTCTGATAAAGAGTAGCTTGGAGTTCCTCAGCAAAAACAAGGTTCAAGAATTATGAAAACTAGGACAATAATTCTCGATGTACGACCAAAAGAAGAGAAAATCACTAAATTCGCCATGGAAAATGCAAGAGTCAGAAAGAAGCAAAAAAAATCACAAATTTAAGTCTACTTTCACGAATCTATGAATCATACAAATATTGGGTCTCTTCGACCTCGTTTGGTTCAGCATTCCCAAGGGTCTTTCAGCCCCGAAAGCTCATCGGGAAAAAAAAATTTAGGTGTTTGTTCAGCATTTGGAAGTGTCCTTGGCCAAATGCTTGCCTTTGAAATGCAAGTCCACCTCTACTATTCATCCGTTGACTTCTTCTTCTTCTTCTTCTTCTTCTTTTTTAAACCGATCATCTTCCCCACATCCCAATCTTCATTGATCGCGACGGAGTTTCATTGGATTTTATTTTTATTTTAAAAATAAAAATAAAAACCCTTTGCAAATGTTGGGTTCACCTTTTTTTTTTTTGTCATTTTTATCTTTTGACAATCAATAGCCCAACTTTTATCAATACACTAGAATGATAATTAATTAATGAAGATGATTAATACTACAATAATTAAAAAAAAAAAATATTCAAAGTTGAAAACGAACCTAAAAAAACCCTAGGCCAAAAGTTGAGTTTTGCATCTAATCTATAATCAAATACTTTTAATATAATTTTTAAATAAATTTACTAATATATATCTTTTACATTACTCTCAACATGAAAATGTAAAAAGTTATATAGTCATTGTTTCTTTTTTGCAATTTTAAAAATACTAAAATTAAAAAACTTAATTTGGTCACACTAAAAGGCTTTTCAAATATATGTTTACTAAACAGTCTTGCATTTCAATAAAGCACTTTTCAGTTATAGTTTACCAAACAGTTTAACATTTCGGAAAACCCATTTACCTCAAAAGTTTTTACATTCTCCTAAGGGCATTTCCCCAAAGCCGAATCAAATGGGCCCTTCTACTTCATCTTTATCAATCTTCCTGATCATGAGCCATTGAGCCAAGCCATCTACCCACAATTAGGTCACAAAATCATTAATCTCAAACCAACAAAAAGATGGAATTTCCTAACCAGGTCTCATTCCGAAAGTAATGAAACTACTTAAATTCCAAGTTTCGACGAATCTCACTCCTCACGGCAACGTTGGCCTTGTCCGACATTTTTCTCATATGCAACCACACAACAACATGGGATCTCCTAGAGAGGGCCGCCAAACAACATATTTGGATAAGTTTGCACACGACAAGCGACCCTTCGATAAACGGAAACACACTTGGCGGAGATGAGGTGGGAGTGAGTTTGTTTGGGGAGGAGGTGGCTATGGCAGTTGGTGGGGCGAGCCACGGGGGCGGTGGAGTGACACCAACGAGAAGAGGGGCGTTCCATCATCATTCATGAGAAGGTCAGAACTTAGAAGTGAGAAACTTCAGAGTGAGAATTTTCTTATTTCCCCTTATTTTTGTTACTTTCATTATTTTTTCATATATTTATATTTTAACCTCTCAAGTATTGAAAATTTAAAATTGACCATGTGCATGTTGGAATCATGTGTCATAATTTCAAACTTGCATGTTAGAGTGTGTTCAGAAGAATTGACCATGTGTTAAATTTTTCGACACTCATTGATCGTGTGTCGGTACGTGTCGGACACGGGATGGAGTGTTGGAATGATACGAAAACTTTCGGGAGAGTGTCGATACTTCTTAGATCTACTTTTAGGCTTGAACGCAAGAATCTAGTGAAAATTAGAGTTTGTTCCAAGGGTGTGTTGGATTGGATCACTGAATAAAAATTATAGTATTTTCAATATATATATATATATATATAAAATAATATATATATATATATAATTACCAAAAAAAAATCTTTATATGAACTTGTATGCGGATACTTATATGTTGGGCTCTGGCATTTTATTGATCTAAATGAAAGTCGAATTTTTTAGACAAGAATAATAATACAGAAGAAAGAATTGTGAGGTTTTCTAGAAAATCCAATATATCGTCAGGAGTTTTATGTGATGATTATCTAAGGTAACATATATCCATTGAGATATGCATAATTAAAGGGAGACATACACACAATTTTAAAAGTTACAAAAAATTAATAAAAATTCTCTAATTATGTCATCTAATATAGGAAAATATCTCAAAGAAATTATCCTAAATATCTATAGTAAAGTACATGCCAATATGACATCCAAATTTGACCGAGACTATTTTTGATATTTTGTCATATACTCACACAACGATGATCTAGATGCCAACAAAACCCCACATCATAATCTATTGAGTGTTGGATTATTGTTAGGCCTTCTCTAATGGAAAAAGAAAATCTTTAGAGTCTTATATTGTCGCATCACAGTCTCACGATAAAAAGAGATGTAAAGTATGATCACTTTTTAAATCAAGGTCTAATGTCCAACGAGAAAAAAGTGCGACACTAGCTAAGTGCCATTAACTTGATTAAAATTATTGATCTATCAATCAATTCTAATCTCAATAGATGTGCTTTATCATAGTCAATTATCATTTCTAGGAATGACAAAATTGCAATCAGCCATCTTCATGGGGGTAATCTTAGAGATGTTGAATAAGAAATCAAGAGACTGAATATCATTTGATCAACTCAAGAATTCAATTGGCAAGACATAATTTGCCTTATTATGGGGTAAAGTAGATTGTGACGAGGGCACTAAAGCCCTCGACAGTGATAGTAGCAGCCGCAGAATTTCTCGGGACGGAAATAGTCTTGCTCGCAGTTTTTTAGCGAAATAGAAATAGAAAATTTTTTTTCCAACTTTTCAATTTAGTCCAAAATATTTTAGATCACTAATATTGAATAGAAATAGAAATAGTTAATTTAGTCCGATTTTTTAATATAATCATTCTAATCAATATTGATTGAAAATCTGCTAGATTGTGAGAATTGAATGAACAAGGCTTGCATTTTTATGCATGGTAAGAGTCAATTGGTCCTATTCATATCAAACCTGCTTGGTACAAATCATAAACTTCATATTAAAGAAAAAATCAAATCATTATTTCATCCGTCCTCTTGTAAGAGTGTTGATGAAAATATAGATTTTGATAATACATTTTTAAATAATCCTAGTGTTGATAATTTTGAAAAAAATTGGTGACTTTTTGAACTGAGGATATTTTTAACAAAATTTGGAAAGAAATTGGAATTAGACTTCTATTATAATCATGATCATTAGACTTATTTGATTAATGTGAAATCCAAAAACATAACGACGAATTTCAATTTTTTTTGACATTTTTCGAGAAAATATTACGTAATAGGAAACTGCAATTATAAATTCCAACTTTTCTAATGTATTAGTATTATTTCGACCAAGGATTTTCTATATTGTTTTATGTCCTATGTTGTTATCAAAATATCTATTCCTAGAAATAGAAATTTTATTCAGTTTATAGTTTTGAGTTGTTATCAAACTTTGCTCACGTCTTGCAAAAATCAATTTCTGGAATAGAAATTTTGTCAAGATCGCATTTCACAGAAAAACTTATGTCCTCATGGCACAACTATTTTCCCAAAACCTGTCAAAAAACGAAAAACTCATACATAAAAACCTGAAAAAACGGCCGCGAAGAATTGAAGAAAGCTTCGCCATCTTAGCTAAGTGAGTCTCGGGATCTAATCCTGAAAGACCAGAGATTTAGGCCAAAACCGCTCTTTTGCTTGAAATCACTACCTCAATTTGAGAAGTAAAGGATTTTGAATCTTTCTTAATAGGATATTCCACAAAAGAAGATATAGGGAAATATCAAAGATTATCCTAATTATTTTTAACAAAGGGAGAGCTTAATCTTGATCGAACTATTTTTAATATTCTATCATATAATATACTCACAGTATTGATCTAGATGCCAACAAAACCCCACATTTAACATAGTCTATTGAGTGTTGGGCCATAATTAGTCCTTCACCAATGGAAAAAGAAAATCTTTAGTTTGTATTATCACGTGTCTGGATGAAAAAGGATGTAAAGTCTGATCTCGTGGGGTTGTGCCATTAACTAGAGTAGGGATGTTACTCTGTTAATCAATTTTGCCAATGATAGCTGTGCCGTTAATTATCATATCAAGGAATGACAAAAATCCAGATTGTAATTGACCATCTTCACAGGAAGGAAAAATCAAGAGATAGGAACAAGGACTAGAGAGCGAATATTATTTGATCAACTCGAGAATTCAAGTGCCAAGTCAATTGATTTGCCTTATTATGGGGTAAAGCAGATTGTGGCGAGCGCGCTGAATCCCTCAATAGTGATGGTAGCAGTGGCAGATTTTCTCCGGGCGGAAGTAGTCTTGCTCGCAGTTCGCTAGGCGGAAAAAGTCGCCGTGGCTGCTCCTACATTTCTCCGCACTAGCCTGGTTCCGAATCCTTGAACCATCATGAGGCCACACGGACATGGCTGCAATTTCCCATCGACCGAGAAAAGTCAGTAGCAAAGATTTATGGTGACTTGTGTCTTGCAAAGCAAGATCGCCACAGAAAAACTCATGGAAAAAACGAGGGCCGCGATGATCCTATCTTAAAAGTGAAGGTCGGGTCAAAGATGGGAGAGCTAAGCCAATGTTGAGAAGGCGAAATGAATCCCCAACATCTATGTGAATCCAGGTGGAAAGTTGGTAAAGCTAATGCCTGCCTGTTTTTCGATGATGATGTGGAATATCCTACTAAGAAAGCTTCCAAAGCGAAATGAATCCCCATCTGATGGTGCTACTGCTTGATGAGGATTTCTAGCAGAATTTCATCAAATTTCTTTCCATCAATGGAAGGTTGGTATTAGCAGCGGTTTGGTCGCCATGGTCGAATCCTTTCTTCCGAGCTGAACTTGCCAACTTGGTCCACCCAACTATACATAAAAAATTGAATCCAATAAGTTCAGGAAAAATAATAGCTTTTGTGGATGTTTCAAGAAATTTCAAGGGTCGGCATTTACCGTGACAACGGAGTCCCTAGCGGTAATGGCTAAGATGTCGGCACACGAGACAACATTGGGGCATAACTTCTCTACTTCCAACTTGATGGTGTCGATCAAGTGGAATCCTCTCACAGAGTTTGCATTGGGACGGGCTGTCTTCTTCCCAATGAAGTTTGTCGTATCATTTAATAGAATGGATGCATCACATCTCTATAAAACAAATTAAAAATAACTTATGTTAATATTAGATGATAAAAAGAAGACAATTTGAAGAGAGCTAGAAAGCGGAAGACACTTGCATTGATGAAGCGGTCATGAAAGTGAAGATGGGGCAAGGATGCTCCCATGTGAGCCTCGGCCACCACCGCCTTCACGTTGGATCTCACGATCTCAAGTGCTTTCGGGCACTTTCTTACATAGTAGTTCTCCTTGGACAATTGTGTCAAGGTGGATGACGAAGTGATCTAGCAAATGAAGAATAGGAAGCATAGTTTCTTGGGCATATTGGGGGCCATTTTTGAAGGGGCTAGTCTGATGGGAAAGAGAGGGAGACAAGGAAGAGCTCTTCAGATGAGTGTCGTGCATTGGTTTGGACTTTTCATGAGCTTCAACCGGTGGTATTTATAAGAGAACTACGGACAAATTGCAATGGATCGTTGTGACATCCCAGATTTTCATTTTGTTTTCTATTGAATAAATCAAATATTTCATCAACGTGCCTATAAGGCTATTCTTAGAGCTAATCACTCTTGAGATAACTAGATTATCCATGGAAGCCATTAAGGAATTTTAATGCGATAGACCGAGAATTCAACGAGAATCGGCTTCTCAATTATGCTTATCCTTAGAGGCATTATGGCACAGTTAAAAGTTGATTTGAGATCAGATATAGGTCGACTCGACTAAAATATGTGACTAATTGTGGGTAAAACCATTAAATTAGAAAATTCTCGTCGACCAGCCCTAGACTGATTCTTTTATTCGTTTTGATATCCTGTATCCGTATTTAAATTATTGAGATTTTCAGGACAATCGAAAGTCGCCAATGTGTCAAGTGAGTTCATTCTAGCTTAAAAAATCGACCACGGGTCATTTGTACTAAAAATTTCTATAAACTACTCGGTAGTTTAGGTCACGCTAAAAACATGCATAAGTGAAATTAACTGCGAAATTGAGTCTGATTTCAGAAATTGAAGTTTCTATTGTGTCACAATAAATTCTACGAATGTCGATTCAATCTTAGAAGATTTTTCTGCAACCCGAGATTTTTTGGGAAAAAGTCGTCCTAGGGTTGTTTTTATTCAGAAAAAGGGCGGGACCATTTTTTATCGCGAAATTAGGATGCAAAATAGTTCAAGTGGTGAGAAAAAAATACTAGATTAAGTATTGACTCAAGCACGGGATTTGTTGAGGCCGAATTGGATTGAATTAAGCACGAACGGGTGTCCAATTGAAGCCTTTTTGCTTGGAATTTCCTATGTCCCCACCACCCTTAACATTTGGACCACCATAAGCTTCTAGATGGAGGCCTTGTTGGCTGAAGGAGGGCTAAGGGACAACACTTGGCCAAGGAAGAGTCAATGGGAGAATTAACCAAGCAGACTCCACCAAAGCAAAACTTGTCCCTTACTCCTTCCTCTCTCTCCCCCTTGGCCGTGCGACAACCTTCCACTATAACATCCTGAAATTCGACCCCGTTTCGATAAAGTGAAATGGGCATTTCGTCGACGTGCCTATGGCCCTTTTTCTCTGAGCTGATCACTCACGAGTTAACTAACCTATTGGGTGAAGCCGTTAAGGGATGTATCAGCTGTAAAATCCCTAAAAGCTACCCGATTGGTTGGATTGAGCTAAAATCACGTCTGATCGATTTTTAACCACGAAATTGAACTCGATTTCGGGAATCGAATTTTAAGCGCGTCATAATTCTTATTTTTAGGATCCTGTCTCATCGCTCGTCAATTTATTGACGAGTCTGAAATTTCAATAAAGAAATTATCGGAAGAAAAATTGAAGCCCAAGTGAAAATAGAAAGGAAAAGGAAAATTGAATAATTTAATCATGTATTTCCTTTTCTTTTTCCTCTCTCTCCCTCTCCTTTCTTTTCTTTCTTTTTTTTTTTCTTTCTTTTCTCTCTCTCCTCTCCCCTTTCCCCCATCCGTGAGATTTCCCCCACCGCCTATTCTCTCTCTTTCTTTTCCTCTTTGACTGGTCAAGACTTATCCCTTCTCTCTTCTCTCTCTCTTCTCTCTCCTCTCTCTTCTTCCTTCCCGCACACGATAGAACCAGCTTCTTCTTCTCCTTCTTTCTTCACGCTCGAGCGAACCAGAAGCCCGAACCAGAAGCTGCAGCTTGCCGCCGCTGCACCGTCGCCACCTGTCCTGCCGCCGCACCGCCGCTCGCACGCTCGCTCGACGCCTTGTGCGCCCAGGCGTCCCTCTCCCGCTCGGCCTAGCTCTGTTCGCTCCTGTTCCAGCTCCGTCCGGCCATCTCCGGCCACCTCTGGCCACCGCCTAGCCCCGCCGGACCACCCCTGCGACCCCCCTCTCCCTCCGCCGGCTTCCCCTCGCCGCCCTAGCCGCCAGAGCAGCCCCGATCGGCTCTGTCCAGCAGACCCCGTCTCCAGCACTTCGGGCCCGCTTTTGGGCCGTTTCCCAGCCCCAAACCAGAGCCGTGCTTTGGGAACAATCGTTCCTCGCGTCGCCGCCGTGGGATTGATCCGATTTGCGCGCGATTTGGTGAGTAATCTCACTATTCCAGGATTAGTAGATAATTATGCTTAATGTTGGTTTAGATTTAATTAATTATGTTTAGGTTGTTAGATTAGATTAAATTAACAATTATTAGCCAATTGTGATGCGAATTAGATAAATTGAATGTGTAATTAGCAAGTAGACATGGTCTACTAATTATTGGAAGTGTCTCGGGATTTTTTCGGACCCTTGGGGGCTCCAATTAGGCATTTCGGGCCTAAGTGGATTTTTTTTATTTAAATATTAATTTTCGGAATTAAATTAAATAATTATTTATTTTCCGAAAATTCAACTGAGATGGCCTGGAACTGGAAAATTATGCTGATGACCGTGGTGAAGTCCGTTTATTTAATCGGGCTTTATTTTGAGCTAAAGTGAATTTTTAGTAATTAATAATTAATTTTCGAAATTAATTAATTAATTATTTTTCGGAAATTAAGATTTTGATGGTCGACGACCGAAATCTCGTGCTGATCGTCGTGGCGTAGTCTATTTATTTATTTGAGCTCCACGTTGTATGGAATTGCATAAATTGTGATATTTTAGGGATTTACCCTAAATTGATTGTAATTGATTGAGATTGAATTGTTGATTGGTAAATGGCCAAGTATGTTATTCAGTATTTATAATGCTTTGTTGAGTTGATTTAATTATTTGATTGAGAAATCGTTGGCATTGGTTGTCGGTATTGAAAGTAAATTGGTAACCACTTGAAAGAGAACACGTGGGCTCGGTGAATTGGAATGTCACCTGGAGAATGCACGTGAGTTCAGTGGTTGAATATGTCACCTTGGCGAAAAGGTCGCCTGAGAGAATGCACGTGGCTCGGAGACTCGGTATGTCGTCCTGGAGAATGCACGTGGCTCGGTGACAGGGTTTGGCATCTAAAAGGGCACGTGGCTCGGTGAACTGATGCATCACTTTGGTGAGAGAGCACCTAAGAGAATGCACGTGGGCCCAGGCATCTAAAAGGACACGTGGCTTGGTGATCTGATGCGTCACTTTGGTGAGCGAGTACCTTAGAGAATGCACGTGAGTCCAGTATTCGGAATGGCATCTAAAAGGGCACGTGGCTCGGTGATCTGATGCGTCACTTTGGTAAGCGAGTACCTTAGAGAATGCACGTGAGCCCGAGCATCGTAAAAAGGACACGTGGCTCGGTGGCTTGATGTACCACCTTGGCGAAGAGGTCACCTTAGAGAATGCACGTGGGTCCGAGGTTTTAGGCACGTGGCTCGGAGACTTGGAAGGTCGTCCTGGAGAATGAACGTGGCCTAGCTTTTAAATATCCCATAGTTGGGATTGAATTGTATGACATGTAATCGACTGGTTCGATTTGTTTGAAGTAAATGGGTGCCTATTATGAATTGTATTGACTTGCAGGTGAGATCAGAGGCCAAGGTAAGTCCTCTGCCCTGTGCGTGTTTAGGCAGCCTTTAGTATAATGTTTACTAATCGGGCTTAGTGGGGTAGAACTTGCTGAGACGTAGTCTCATCCCAGTTTGGGGAAAACCATTTCAGGACCCCGTTGAAGAGCTGAGGAGGAGGAATCCGAAAAGGAGAACTCGGAGGTGAGATCTGAAGAGAAGGATTTTGGAAGAAGAAGACAATCCTGAGAGGAGTCTTGAGTACGGCCCAGTTCGTCTAAGTTTCTGTCTTCTTTTGAAATCGCCGTTTTGATGTGAATAGTTATGAAGTGATTTGTGGTTTGTATAAAAGTTTGGTTATAAATTTCAATATGAAAAATATAGCCCTGCTTTTCTATCCCATCGTTTTATTGTCTGGGGACTTTAACTGCCTCCGTATGTGCTTAAAAATGAAAGGGTCAGCGATACATTGTCCTGGGATATCGCATTATAAAATCGACCAAGTGAGACGGAAATGTGCGTGCCTAAGGATCGGGGCGTGACATCCACTCTCTCCCTCCATTGTTGTTCAACGTCCACAGCAACCAAGGAATCCAGCAGCACCGCTGGAGACAGCAAGAGCCGCTTGTACGCCGCCACCATCGCCGTTCACTGCTCACGCGCGCTCCGCCGTCTGCTCGCATGCCACCGCGCCCAACCGTCTCTGTCTGCCTCTACCCATGCGTCTCAGGGCTGTCCCAAGCCCAACTGGAGACTGTCCATCACTGTCCAAGCCCCGCCGAGCCCCACCATTGGCCGCTCAGCCTTGCTGCAGTATCACCGGCCCTTGCTTGCCTCAATCGGCCTCGCTCGACCCTTAACTAGCAGCAAACAGAGAACAGAAAAAGTGGGTTTCCAAAAAGCTTCCAAGCCCATTTTAACGTGGTCCCGAGCCTCGATTGCTTGGCCTGCTTTGAGGATAGTCAGTCCCCATTGCGTTCTCGATGTTTCGCACCGACCCACTCATTAATCAAGTGAGTTTTGCTCACTAATCCTCATCTAGTAGGCTAATGATGTTTAGGAGTCATTTAGATTTAATTAAGTGCGATTATGTGGATAGATTAGAGTAGAGTAATTAAATTAGTGCCTTATCAATGCATGTTAGGCAATTGGTTAGTGTAGTTAGCTAGTAGACACACTCTATTATTTATTAAATAAATCTCGAAAGTTTTTTGGGTTTATTTTGACGTCCAATTAGACATTATGGGCATAAATTGGATTTATAACATTTATCTAATAATTTCTATAATTAATTATTAATTATTTTCTGTAAATTAAGCTAAGATAGTTGGTGAGTCGTTGAGAGGGCTAAGGCCACCCATCTTGACCATGGTCTTGGCAAAATCTTTCTGGAATGAGCCAAACTTCTTGTTGTAAACAGTCACTTGAGCATTCGTCAAACCTCCATTGAACAATTGCTGGTTCGAGTGGAATAAGCCCTTTTGGCTCACCAAGTTCCAAAAATAGCCGTTGTCAAAGGACATGGAGCTTGTGACGTCAAGAGTGGAAATGTTGTTGTTGCCTCCCGAGTTGGGGCAATTGGCCTTCAAAGGAGCGGCAAAAGATGAGTTCATGTTACTCTTGTTATAAAGCCAGTCTCAAAACGTCATGCACCTAGCCTCGCCTATGATGTGGGATTTTGAGAGTATCACCATTTCTTGGGTAGTGAAACTTTTGTTGGTGAAAGCGGTAATGAGGTCATTGAGATTTAGCTTTGGAGATGAAAGGTTGGTATTAGCAGTAGTTCGGTTTGCCATGGTCGAATCCCTTCTTCGAGTTGAATTTGCCAACTCAATCCACCCAACTAAACATCAAAAATTGAATCCAAATAGGTTCAGGAAAAATAATAGCTTTTGTGGATGTTTCAAGAAATTTTAAGGGTCGGCACTTAACGCAACAACGAAGTCTCTAGCGGCAATGGCTAAGATGTCGACTCATGAGACAACACCGAGGCATAACTTCTCTACTTCCAACTTGATGGTGTCGATCAAGTGAAATCCTCTCACGGAGTTTGCATTAGGACGGGCCGTCTTCTCCCTGATGAAGTTCGTCGTATCATCTAATAGAATGGATGCATCACATCCCTATACAACAAATAAAAAATAACTCATGTTAATATTAGATGAAAAAAAGAAGACGGTTTGAACAAAGCTGGAAAGCGGAAGACACTTACATTGACGAAGCAATCGTGAAAGTGAAGACGGAACTAGGATGCTCCCATGCGAGCCTCCTTGGCCACCGCCACCTTCATGTTGGATCTTACGGTCTCAAGTGCCTTTGGGTACTTTCCCGTGTAGTAGTTCTCCTTGGGCAATTGTGCCGAGGCGGATGATGAAGTGATCCAACAAATGAAGAATAGGAAACATAGTTTTTAGGGCGTATCAAGGGTAATTACTGAAAGGGCTAGTTAGATGGGAAAGAGAGGGAGACAAGGGAGGGCTTTTCAGATGAGTGTCATGCGTTGGTTTGGACTCTTCATGAACTTCAACCGGTCGATCAAGTGGAATCCTCTCACGGAGTTTGCATTGGGACGGGCCATCTTCTCCCTGATGAAGTTCGTCATATCGTCTAGTAGAATGTATGCATCACATCTCTATAAAACAAATAAAAAATAACTTTTGTTAATATTAGATAAAAAAAAAAAAAAAGATAGTTTGAACATAGCTAGAAAGCAGAAGACACTTACATTGACAAAGCAGTTGTGAAAGTGAAGATGGAGCAAGGATGCTTCCATGCGAGCCTCCTTGGTCACTGCCGCCTTCACGTTGGATCTCATGGTCTCAAGTGCCTTCAAGCACTTTCTCGTAGTAGTTCTCCTTGGACAATTGTGCCGAGTCGGATGACGAAGTGATCCAGCAAATGAAGAATAGGAAGCATAGTCTCTGGGGAGTATTGGGGGCCATTACTAAAGGGGCTAGTTTGATGGGAAAGAGAGGGAGACAAGGGAGAGCTCTTCAGATGAGTATCGTGTGTTGGTTTGGACTCTTCATGAACTTCAGCCGGTGATATTTATAAGAGAACTATGGACAAATTGCGATAGGATAGTTGTGACATCCCAAATTTTCATTTTTATTTTCTATTAAATAAAAAAAGTATTTCATTTACGCGCATATATGGCTATTCTTAGAGTTGATCACTTTCGAGATAACTAGACTATACAGGGAAGCCATTCAAGAATTTTAATGCGATAGACCGAGAATTTGATCAAGAATCGGCTTCTCGACCATGCTTATCCTTAGAGGCCATTACGGCACAGTTAAAAGTCGACTTGAGATCAAATATAGGTCGATTCAATTAAGATATGTGGCTAATCGTGGGTAACATCACTAAATTAGAAAATTTTCATCACTAACCTTAGACTGATTTTTATGTCATTTTGGTACGTTGTGCCTGTATTTGAATCATCGAGATTTTCGGGAGAACCGAGAGTCGCCAATGTGTCAAGTGGGTTCATTGTAGCTCGAAGAAAGTCGATCACGGGTCATTTGCACTAAAAATTATGAAAATTACTTGATAGCCTAGATCAAGCTAAAAATGTGCCTGAGTAAAATTAACCACAAAATTGAGTCCAATTTCAAAAATTGAAGATTCTGTTTTATCACAAAAATTATAGAATGTCGACTTAGTCTCAAAAGATTTTTTTGCAACTCGAGACTTTTTGGGAAAAAGTTATCTTAGGCCCGTTTTTGTTCAGAAAAAGGGCGGGATCATTTTTAATCGCGAAATTGGGATGCAAGATAGTTCAAGGGGTGAGGAAAAATACTAAATTGAGTATTGCCTCGAGCACGGGATTTGTTGAGGCTGAATTGCATTGAATTAAGCACGAACAGTTATCCAATTGAAGCCTTTTTGCATGGAATTCCGTATGCCCCCACCACTCTCAAAATTTGGATCACCATAAGCTTCTAGATTGAGGCCTTGTAGGCTAAAAGAGGGCCAAGGAATAGTCAATGGGACAAAGCATTGAAAGAATTGGCTAGGGAGACCCCATCAAAGTCAAGCTTGTCCCTCATTCCTTCCTCTCTCTCCCCCTTGGTCGTGCGACAGCCTTCCTCTCTCTCCATCCATTGCTGCTTAATGCCCATAGCAACCAAGAAAGCCAGCAGCATCGCCGAAGACAGTAGGAGCCGCTCGCACATTGCCACCATCGCCATTCGCTGCCCGCGTGCTCTGTTGTCCGCTCGCATGCCACCGCCCCCAGCCATCCCCGTCCGCCTCTACTCGTGCATCCCAAGGCAATCCCAAGCCCATCCGGAGACTGTCCATCGTCGTCCAAGCCCCGTCAAGCCCAACCATTAGTCGCTTGGTTTTGTTGCAGCATCACCGGCCCTTGTTCGGCTCAACTGGCCCCGCATTGACCCTCAACTAATAGCAAACAGAGAACAGAAAAGTGGGTTTCTAGCAAGTTTCCAAGCCCGTTTTGAGGTGGTCCCAAGCCTCGGTTGCTTGGCCCTCCTTAAGGATAGTTGGTCCCCGTCGCGTTCTCGACATTTTGCACTGGTCTGCTCGTTAATCAAGTGAGTTTTGCTCACTAATCCTCACTTAGTAGGCTAATGATGCTTAGGGGTTATTTAGATTTAATTAAGAGTGATTATGTTGATAGATTAAAGTAGAGTAATTAAATTAGTGCCTTACCAATGCATGTTAGGCAATTGGTTAGTGTAGTTAGGTAGTAGACACACTCTATTATTTTTTAAACGAATCTCGGAAATTTTCCGAGTTTGTTTCGATGTCCAATTATGTATTACGGGCCTAAATTGGATTTATGTCATTTATCTAATAACTTTCATAATTATTTAATTAATTATTTTCCGGGAATTAAGTTGGGATAACTGGTGAGAGGGCTAAGGCCACCCATCTTAACCATGGCCTTAGCAAAATCTTTCTGGAACGAGCCAAAATGTCTTACTATAGGTAGTCATTTGAGCATTCATCGAACCTCTATTGAACAATTGCTAGTCTAAGTGGAATAAGCCCTTTTGGCTCACCAAGTTTTGGAAGTAGCCATTGTCAAAGGACATGGGGCTTGTGATGTCAAGAGGAAAAATGTTGTTGTCGCCTCTCAAGCTGGGGCAATTGGCCTTCAAAGGAGTGGCAAATGACAAGTTCATGTTACTCTCGTTGTAAAGTCATTCCTAGAACGTCGTGCACCTATTAGAAGTAAAATTAGTAATCACTAACGTATATTTCGTTTTAGCATCATAAGTATGAAATTTGGCAATGTCAAGTTTAACAATAAGTTTATCAGCCTATTAGTAAGTTGCCACTAAAAGCAAAATCTTTCCAGTCAAAATTAACAAATTACTAGCAAAAGTAATAACTTGCCGAGGTGGCCTGCTTTTAGCTTAGTAAGTTACCAATCGAATGAGGAGGAGTCCATTATTTTCAAGTGGAATAGTAAATTGATGACTCCTTTGGAAGTTTACCACTTTGCATATGGACACATTGTAAATTTTAAAGGTATTGAGAAACTTATTACTGGATATCGGTGATGTCATTATCATTTCATTGATAAGTTACTAACTGTTTGGGGAATCTATTTGTAGTTATTATATTCGAGGATGGTGAAGTCACTATTTCGTTGGAAAGTTACTAATTAATTGAAAATCCCACTTGTAATTTTCATGGACCATTTTTCTGGACATGAGCACTTGGTAGCTTAGGGGGTGCGTGACAAACCAGAATTTCTGTTCCAAAAACATTTTTTTCTATTGCAACCTATTAGAAAGTTGCCACTAAAGAAACATGTCCTCTTTTCTTACATTCGTTGGAAATTAGTGAGACTTCTTATAGTCCTAGACAGAGTTCAAAGTTCCTGATAAAGACTAGCTTGGAGCTACTTTGCAACAACAAGATTCGAGAAAGATGAAAAACTAGGACAATAATTCACGACCAAAAGAAGAGGAAATCACTAAATTCGCCATGAAAATGCAAGAGCCGGAAAGAAGCAAAAAAAATCACAAATTTAAGTATGCTTTCACAAATCTATAAATCACACAAATACTAGGTTTCTTCTACTTCATCTTTATCAATCTTTCTAATCATGGGCCAAGCCAACTACCCACAATTGGGTCACAAAATCACTAATCCCATACAAGCAAAAAGATGGAATTTCCTAATTGGGTCTCATTCCAAAAGTAACTAAACTACTTAAATTCCAAGTTCTGATCAAATTTGACTTCTCATGGCAAATGTCGACCCCATCTGACATTTTTCTTAAAGGCAACCACACAACAACATGGGATCACCTAGAGAGGGCCGCCTCATAGCAAAGTTGGATAAGTTTGCACATGACAAGCAGCCCTCTGAGAAATGGAAATGCACCTGGTGAAGATGAGGTGGGGGTGAGTTCATTTGGGGAGGAGGCGGCTACGGCTGTTGGTGGGGCAAGCCGCGGGGTGGTGGAGTGACGCTAGAGAGGAGAAAGACGTTCCATCGTCATTCGTGGGAAAAACTTAGAAGTGAGAAGCTTGAAAATGAGAATTTTCTTATTTCCCTTTTATTTTTGTTACTTTCATTATTTTTTCATATAGTTATATTTTAATCCCTCAAGTATTGAAATTTGTTAATTTAACCATGTGCATGTTGGAACCATGTGTCGGAATTTCAAACTCGCATAAAAAGCGTGTTCGTAAGAGTTGACCATGTGTTAGATTATCCAATGCTCATTGACTTCGATACGTGTCGGACACATGGTGGAGTGTTGGAATGACACGAAAACTCTCAGAAAATATCGATGTTTCTTAGATCTACTTTTAGGCTTGAACGCCAAGAATCCAGTGAAAATTGGAGTTTGTTTCCAAGGGTGGGTTGGATTGGATCACTAAACAAAAATCATAGTATTTTCATATATTTATATATATATATATATATATATATATATATATATATATATGTATGTATATATATATATGTATATATATATGTATATATGTATATATGTATATATATGTATACATGTATATATGTATATATGTATATATAATATTAAAAAAAATCTTTATATAAACTTGCATGCAGATATTTATATGTTAGGCTCCGGCATTTTGTTGATATAAATGAAAGTCGAATTTTTAGACAAGAATAATAATACATAAGAAAGAATTGTGGGGTTTTCTATAAAATTCAATATGTCATCATGAGTTTTATGTGATGATTATCTAAGGTAACATATATCAATTAAGATATGCATAATTAAAGGGAGATATACACACAATTTTAAAAGTTACAAAAAATTAATAAAAATACTAATTATATGTCTCATATAGGAAAAAATCTCAAAGAATTATCCTAAATATCTCTAGTAAAGTACATGCTAATATGACATCCTAATTTGACCGAGACTATTTTTAATATTTTGTCATATACTCACACAATCACGATCTAGACACCAACAAAACCCCACATCATAATCTATTAAGTGTTGGACTATTGGTTTTTTTTTTTTTTTTATTTTTTTTATGACGAGGGACCGCCGAAGATCACTCTTCAAATATTACACAATCCTCTAGTACTCAGTAACACTAGTGGGGTCTCACCGCAAGCTGTTATTTAAACGTACACTCTTGGGAGGCTGGCCTAGTAAACCACCCCTATGACCCCCACTTAAGTCGCAAGCATCCGGAAATTCAAACTTGTTCTCTTGGCGATGAGGTAGTAAAGCCCAATCATTATGGCTACCTATGGGTAGGTAGTGTTGGACTATTGTTAGTCCTTCTCTAATTGAAAAAAAAATCTTTAGAGTCTTGTATTTTGCATCACATCATTGCAAGTCTCACGATGCAAAGAGATGTAAAGTATGATCACCTTTTAAATTGAGGTCTCGTGTCCAACGAGAAAAAAAAGTGCGACACTAGCTAAGTGCCATTAACTTGATTAAAATTATTCTTCTATCAATTAATTATAATTTTGATAGACATGCCTTATCATAGTTAATTATCATTTCTAGGAATGACAAAATTGCAATCGGCCATCTTCGTGGAGTAATCTTAGAGATGTTGAATAAGAAATCAAGAGACTGAATATCATTCGATCAACTTTAAGAATTCAATTGGCAAGACATAATTTGCGTTATTACGGGGTAAAGTAGATTGTGACGAGCGCACTAAAGCCCTCAACAGTGATAGTGCAGACAGAATTTCTCGGGACCGAAGTAGTCTTGCACGCAGTTCGCCTCGAGGAATAAGTCGCCGTGACTGCTCTTACATCTCCCCACACAAACCTGCTTGGTACACTTCTCGAATCTTATGTCCTCATGGCACAACTTCTCTGCTTCCGCATGAGGCCACGCGGACAAGGCTGCAATTTCCCATCGACCAAGAAATGTCAGTAGCAAAGCAGTTTATAGTCACTTCACGTCTTGCAAAGCAAGATCGCCACAGAAAAACTCATGTATTAAAACCTGAAAAAAAGAGGGCCGCGATGAAGAATTGCGTGAAAGAAAGCCTGGCCATCTTAGCAAAGTGAGTGTCGGGTCAAAGATGGGAGAGCTGAGCGTGATGTGGAGAAGGCGACGCAGAGTCTGGATGTGATCTGATCCTGGGGGTTGATTGTATGGCTGGTACGAGGCAACATCGGAAGGAAAGTGACTATGTGAATCCAGAGATTTAGGGAAAGTTGGTAAAGCTAATGCCTGCCTGTTTTTCTTTTCTTTCTAAACCGCTTGATACTTTTCTTGAAATCACTACCTCAATTCGATGAGTGTGCATGTGGAATATCCTACTAAGAAAGCTTCCAAAGCGAAATGAATCCCCATCTGATGGTGCTACTGCTTGATGAGGATTTCTAGCAGAATTTCATCAAATTTCTTTCCATCAATGAAAGAAGAAACGAAAACAGATCCCGTTATAAGAATTGAACGGATTAAATTGTCACTTCACAATCAACTGAATCAAGAACAGGAAACAAAGTACGGGCGGTTATCGAGATAAGGCATAAATTGAGAACTCCCAGGAATTTAGGGACAAAAATGGAGGAATTCGGAATTTTGAGGGCAAGGTAGAAACTCTTCGATTCCAGGAAAATCCGGCGACCCACGCGGGATGGGCTGTCGGAGAAGAAACGGGCGGCGAAACGGCGGTGGAACGGTGAAAAAAACCGGCGAAAAATCGCGTGTGCGCGAGGAAGAAGGCGCGTGGGATCCACGCGCGCGCCGCGGCTGCGGGCGCGTGGAACCCACGCGCCACGCGCCCATACGCGCGCGAGCGCTGCGCGCGTGGGGTCCACGCGCGCGGGCTTCCCGCGCGGTTGCGGGAGCATGCAACGCACGCGCCTGCGCGTTGGACGCGCGCGTGCTGGGCACGCGCCCGTGGCGGATAAGGCGCGTGCTCGGCACGCGCCGACGTACCCGCCCATTTTTACATTTTTGCCCCTTTATCATTTTTAAAATTCCCATTTTGTCCTTCTCGCAATTTATTTACTGTTTTGCCATTGTTTAATTAATAATTACAGTTCTGCCATTGCTGATTATTTACCATTTTTGCCCCTGGATTATAACTTTATGATTATGCCCTTATGGAATTAGGATTTTACAATTTTACCCTTATTCTTTGATTAAGTTTTGTCCTTGTGTGCAAATTTGGTAAATATTTGTATTTTACAATATTAAAAAAAAAATTCATATTATGAAAGGTTTGTTAGTCACCAAAGTGGCCAACCTTAAAGTCTTATGAATTTTGATATTGTAAATTATTTTATTCAATTACCCATGATTAATTGATGCTATACATGAAATTGATATGTTTTATATCATTATTGGAGTTTATGGGTATATTGAAGTTCATTTATTATAAGAACTTAGGGATTAACCCAAAGGTTAATTAATTTCTTGTAATTCATGAACATGATGGTTGATAATTAATATGACTTGTTAAATTTGTTTGTATATCCAAAGATAACAAATAAATTTTTAATAAGATATATTTACAATTATCAAATAAAAGTTATTAGCATTATTATGGTTTATATATTTTTGTATATCATAGGATCGCCCAAAGGAGAACTATGATGTGCATGTGTAGTTTAGTTTGAATCGATTAGTTGATATTAGCCTCCGCATTCCTCTCGCACCGAAGCACAACAGGCTTGCCTTCTTTATCCTGTAACCTCTCGACATGTCGTCGCTCGCAGATTGATCTTGATCTTGTTCGGCTCGCGTCAAAGAGGGAGGCCTCGCTGACGCTGGCAATTGGGTCCTTGGGGGCTGGCCTCACGCGATCCCACCATTGATACACGCGTCTTCTGGTGATCACCTCACGGAGGGCTCTCGACATGTTGTTGCTCCTCCGCGTCCGTTTCTCAGCTCCGAGAGATACGGCGATGCGACGGTGGAATTGCTTCGATGGGTGGTGATGGTCGAGTCGGGAGCTTTGAGCGGGTGCGGGGAGTATAAATTTAGGGGACGAAGCATCAGGATCGGCGCTTCCATGGGCGAGTCAGAGCTTGTTCGCATTCTTCCTCATGTTTTGGTTCGGTTTTAGTGGGCTGTGTCTCCCCGGTTTTCTCATGGAGCTTTTCGGAAAACGAGAGGCGACGTCTTTTCCGCATCTCAACGGTCAACGCTTCAAAGTTCGCTTCAATCGGCGAGAACAATATCGCATGGTCCTGCAATTCCACCTCTGCCATTGTTCCCTCCAGTATTTGATCGCCACGTGGCTCCCGTTTCACCATTCTGGCAGCTTATTTCCCTTAGAATATATGCATCACAAGTCCTAAAAATTATTACAAAAATATAATTATCTCTTAAAACTTTGAAAATGTGCAATCAAATTTTAAAATTTATTAAATTGATGCAATCGAGTCTTTATGTCGACACGATTAATTTGTCTAATGAAAAATATTAACGTGAAAATTTTTAATGTTATTTAAATAATATTAAAAAAATAAGGTCTACCATGAATAATATCTAGAAATTCTAGATTAAAAGGTTGCATATGAAGCTCTGACTTTCAAAAAGAAAAAAAAAACAATTATCATCCAAAACATAAAGTTAAGAAAATTTTCCTTATTATTTCCATGTTTAGGTAATGACATCGGCCGACAAAAGTTAATAATATCAACATTCATTTAATATGAATACTTAATACGAAATTTTATTGTTGAGTAATAAGGGTACAAATTTAAATTGGCATTACAAATTAAAAAAAAAAATGCGAAGAGAGAGAGAGCTAACCAACCTTCTTCAATTTTCCTCAAGACTTGGTCAACCAACCACGTTCCATGAATTATGATTTGAGAAATCTTTGTTCTTTATGACAAAATGAAGGAAAAAAGACGACAATAACGGTCCAATCGTCACCGGGTGAACATTCTCCAACTATTTTTACACTAAAAATGCTAATATAACCATTTTAATTTCATGAACTATGGTTCGAAGGATCTATATTTATCTTTTTTCTAAAGGAAAGGGAAACATTGACGGTCCAATTGTTATTGGGTCAACATTATCTATCTTTATACCAAAAAAGATAAATATTATAAATCAGATTCAACGCAACCGCGTCGTTCAAGGGGAATTATATGTTTTTTCGAACAGCAAGACTGTTAAACCCCTATTTATTATGTGATTAACAGCTTCATTGAACTGGCAATCTTGACATTTGCCAAAGTGGCTTCGAGATTCTGGGACAGAACCAATTCGGATCGTTGATGTTAGACAGATACTGTGCCTCTCTCTCTCTCTCTCTCTCTCTCTCTCTCTCTGATGTGTGTGCTTAATTGGATATTCTACTGAGCCAGCTGATTAAAACAAAATAAGGAAATTTCAGTGACTTTCCAAACGAGGGTTTGGGTTATAGGGTTTCTCCAACTCTTCCAACATCAGCTTTTCTCATATTTTTACGGGTAAGAGTTAAGAGAGTTTGTCGGAGTCCACTTTTTTTTTGAGTTCATGTCGTTTTGTTATTCCTTGGGCCTTATTACGTCTTTCCGGAAGATGAATAAACCCGGTGGAGTAAACAAGGTAACCCGACTTGAACCAGTCTACTTCAAAGAGAGCGGAATTTATTCCTCACCTTGCTCAAATGTCATGATAACCAACCTGAACCGTTTTTTCAAGTTTAATTGGATGAGCCGTCGATAGGCAACTTGGGCTATTTAAACTTCTTAGTATAATGATTTCTCAAAGCACTTTATATTTACACTATTGGATAGTGCATTAAGTTAACGCGAGTCACTTGCCAAACCCATGATCATATTTATTCTAAAATAATTCGGGCCACTTTTTGACAAAGTTTTAATCAAAATCATCTCTTAGACGTTGAGTTGAACATCCCGAAGACACTCAAATCTTAATGGCGGCCTCTCCCAACTAAAGGCCTACGATAAAATTGGGCTTGGGCATGAAAATGAATCTTCAATGGCAGACATAGAGGAGGGCCTAAGAGTTGTGAAGTGAACGATCTAATACTTCTCAATCAAGACAACAAGGAGTCACTCGATAAAGTTGATGCTCTATATGACATGTTAAGTACGTCTAAGAATCCCTAATAAGGAGATAACCGAGTGGGTTAAGACTCAACATCTAATTATGCCTTGGATATCGATTGAGATGGACTCCAAAATTATTATTGAATTTGTTAACCCGGAGAGAGTAGCAATAACACTGGTCCAACATTATTTAAGGATATCATAAGGCTATTGAGCTCATTTTGAGTTCAAAATTCATCGCATTTTTCAGGAAGGCAATTGGTTTGGCGATATGCTTGCTAATGTTGGCATAGTGAAGCATTTGGATACTATGTTGTACTCGTAGCCTCCTAGAGAATTATCTTATGTTTTGCTTAGTGATAAAATTGGCATTATAGGCTTAGGACGTTAAAAAAAAAAAAAAAAAAATTACTTACTTTCCAGCCATCTTTAGAGGCCTCGGATTTGTAATTACGCCCTTTTCAATGACCCAACTTGGATTTGGACATGTGAACAATCATAGAATATTGCTTACTCTCGATACTAAGGATCCGTTCGTTTCGCAGAAAATATCATGTTTTCGGAAAACATTCCGAAATCATTTTCCAAGAAAATGACTCTATTTTCCAATGTTCGGCCAAAATCTAAAATTTGAGTGGAAAATATTTTCCACCATTCGTTAGCTCATTTAATTGTTTGGGAAAAATTATCAAAAATTGAATTTTAATATTTTTAATTGACCAAAAAAATTGTTTTATTTATTTATATTTTTTAAAAAATTATTTTTAATTATTTATATTTTTAAAAATCAAATTTTTATTATTTATTATTTTTTTTTTTTTTCCTTTTCCTTCCTCCTTCCACCGCCGCTAGGTCCTTCTTGCCTAACGATGGTCAGCTGCCCAGTGGCCGACCAAGACCTAGTGGCTAGATCCGGCGAGCTCGAGACTTAGCCGATCTCACCCAAGCTCGCCGAATCTGGCGACAGAGCTCAAGCTCGCCTGGATCAAGAGCCCGAGCTCTGCCGTTAGATCCGGCGAGCCGTGAGCTCCACCTGCCAATCCGCGGCCTCATCACATCACCCCAAACAAGCATAACCAAATCCCCAAAACAGAGCAACGAACGAACACACGAGCAAGCACGCAAAGTGCTAAAAAAAATCCCAAGGAAAGGAATCGGGGGCAATCACCCGTCCACCGAAAGCCTCGCACCACACGACGAGCGGCCTGGACGGCGGGCTCCCCGCGAGCCTCCCGACGCCGTCGCGGTGCTCCCTCTTGAGTCGGATCCTCCCGAGCGGCTTTGAGCCGCTGGGGAAGCGGAGCGCGGTGGCAGCAGCGGCGCCCCGGCTGAAGCAGGCGAGCAGGAGCAGCCAGGGAGGGCGGAGGCTGATCCCGAAGAAGGACGCCGTGGAAGCGATTGTAGCAGGGAGAGCAAGAGAGAGAGAGAGAGAGAGAGAGAACGAGAACTGAAGGAGGAGGAGATTTGCGAATGAGGGATGCTTCGCCCATCGTTGGCGTCGAAGGAGGAGGAGGAGATCAGAAACCCTAAGGTTTTGTGAGAGAGTACAGAAATGAGGAAGGAAAAAGCAGAGGAAATCATTTTCCACAATGTCAAGAGGGGATTTTCCGTTGACCAGAAAATGTTGTCTTTGACTGTGTATTTTCAGCCCACCCGAACACCGGAAATTTCGGAAAATATTTTCTTGGAAGTTGTTTTCCGTGAAACGAACGGAGCATAAAGTGTTCTTTGAAACACTTAACGATTTTGGGCGAGTCAGGCCCAACAAGGATTCATAGAACGTGTTTAATCTCATTAGTCCAAAATAGAAACTACTTTCGGGGCCGACCCAAGACTGCCCATCGGAGCGAAATACATCACCCGAGCCCGCTCAGAAGATCAATGTGCATGCCTGTCGAGCCGCCTCGGGCAAGATCACCTCTACCTCTAATTTCCTTGTTGCGGCGCATAAGAGAATTTTTTGACTTGATGATCATGAGATTAACCCGATACCGTAAAGAAGCTCAGATACAAAAGCGACATAAACTGCTAAGAATATTCAATGTTCATCTAGTACGGAAGTGCCAAGTTGATCAATCCAGCTTGAGCCATCGCAATTTATTTCGACAACGCCCTCGATTAATCTGCATTGCACAAGATGGGTTCTTTTCTACCATTCTGTAATTTATAAAATGAATAATCACAATGATGAAGATAAGAATAATGCAAAAAATATAATTAGAGAATTTTTGTAAAATTTGATATATATATATATATATATATATATATATATATATATATATATATATATATATTAATGAAGAATACATTAAGCCACTTATAGGCTTCATTAGATAATTATTACAAGATAATATTCGATCAAGATATGTACAATCACAGGAAGATATGTGTGCAATATACATGCAATCTTGAACAAGATAGATAACTAGCTTGAATACCATAATTATCTCTAACACAGGAAAATATTCTATAAAACTCCCTCATTATCTCTATTAGTCTACACGAAAGTGTAGAAGATATTTTTGCCTTCAGCATTGAATATAAATTCCCTTTTTCCTTTGTGTAAAATGTCAATATTATAAAGTAGATTAAGAACAACAACTTAAATGCATTCCCTAGCATTACAAATAGAGCTCATAATTTAAAAAGATGGAGGTAGGAAATCTCAACATAGTAGCCAAAATAACATTTGTCTAGGAAGGTCTCATTTTTGGCTACTATGTCTTACATTTGGGATAAGTACACTAATGGTGCCATAAGTTGTGTACGGCGCTCACTTTGGTGCCAAAAGTTTCTCTCGGATCACTTAAGTACCAAATCGGAGGAAAAACGCTCACTTTGGTGCCACCGGCGAAAGATTCCGGCCTCTGGCGAAAGATTCCAGCCAAAATGATTTTTTTAAATAAAAAAAAATCAACAAGCCTTTAAATGACGTCGTTTTCAGTCCTCCTTAAGAAAACGCCGTCGTTTTGCCGTCCTACGTGGATGGCTTCATGGAAACGACACCGTTTAGCTCACATGGGGAAAAATTAGGGTTTCCGCCGCTCGGCCACCGTTGTTCACCCACCGTCGCTCGGCCACCGTCGCTACTCGGCCACCGTCGCTACTCAGCCACCGTTGCTCAACCACCATTGTAGTTGCTCAACCAGGTGAGCGAGGAGAGACTGAGATTGTTGCAGGAAAAATCGAAGGCGAGGGCGGAGGAGGAGGAGGAAGAAGATGGGTCGAAGGGGCTACTGGTGCGCTGCTGCTGCTGGTGCGTTGCTGGTGTCGTTGCTGGTGTGCTGCCAATGCTATTGCTGGTGCCATGCCGGTGCCGTTGCTAGTGTGGGTCTTCAAGGAAGAAGAAGACACAAAGACGAGCTTCTCTCTCTCTCTCTCTCTCAATTTGGGGATTAGGGTTTCAAAGTTGGGGGAAAGATGCCAAACGGCGTCGTTTTGGTGTTTGGATGTTGACTCAACTCTCCAACGAGCCACGTTGGCATCAAAAATTAATTAAAAAAAAAGGCCACGTCGGATTTCCGGCCAATTTCGTCGGAATTGGCACCAAAGTGAGTGTTTTTCAAATTTTTTGGCACTTAAGTGATCCGATGGAAACTTTTGGCACCAAAATGAGCGCCGTACACAACTTATGGCACCATTAGTGTACTTATCCATTTTTATGTATATTAGCCAAAATAATATAGATTTTAGTTGACTTGTTTTGATACCTTCTACGGTTGCACTCCATCCAAAAGCCATATAGGGTTGCTAGAAAGGATGCTTTGAGGAGTTGTGCTGCGAAGTCTTTATCCTTTGTTGCCCTAATCATCCATTGAAGTTTCTCATTCTATCCTCTCAGATTACACCTAATCCCATGCTGTGCAAGAATAATGCGCAAAATGCTGCCTGTCCACCCACATTGGAAAAATAAACGAGTTTTGTCTTTGATACCAGCCTTACAAAAGTTACATTGGATATCAACAAAAGTCATCCATTGGTCGATGATCTCTACTGTTAGTAGTCTGTTTCTGCAAACGTGCCAACTAATAAAATTGCATTTGCTAATTCTATTGGACTAATTAGGTTATACCAATCCACAACCAGTCCCACATGTTTGAGTTCATCACGAGTATCTTGGTAACAATACCCTGAACAAAGGATTATCGAGGTTAGAATAGGTGATAATTTAAGGAGATATCATCAACTCCAAGCCATACTACCCCTAATGTTGATCACAATAATTGGAGTGCTGCTGCATTTGGTGTTGTGAACCCATATACTTCGAAGGGAATGGATGATTAATGAGGTTCCACAACATGTGGCCTAACAATATATTGTTAAAAATTCAAATTGAGCAATCCTAATCCTCCTTCCCTTTTAGTTAAGCAAGCTACTTGCCATGCCACCTTGTGCGATCCATGGTTTATTGCATTACCTACCCAAAAAAATTGACGGATCATAAATTGACAGATCCTCTTCCTTTCCTCATTTATGGTTTGCCTTGGAAGTAAGAACATTTGCATCCAAGCAGTGCAAATGGAGATGATGACTGATTTTGCTAACTGCAAACGCCCCACATAACTCATATGCTTCATGCCCAAGCTTTCGATTTTCTTAAAATTCTTGTTAATAAGACTTTTACAATCTATGTGAGTGAGTCTTCTAAAGGGGAACGCCCAGGTGTTTGATAGGGAGGGCACTTGTGGAAAAAGGTGAGTGGTCCAGTGTAAGGAGCTTCCAATCATCATTAACCCAGATAAAAAGATTTGGCATTTGTTAGGATTAAACTGCAATTATATGAGAAATGCAAATTCATTAAGGGCATCAAGAAGGAAAAGTACGGAATCTACATCTCCATAAGCAAATAAGAACAAATCGCTGACAAAGCGTAAGTGGGTAATCTGTTGCATTTTGCAATGCCAGTGATACTTGAAAGCAATAGCAGCAACTTTCGCACTGATAATTCTATTAAGAAGTTTCATAACTAGAACAAAGAGGTATGGAGAAAGAGTATCACCTTGTCTTAACCCATTAGTACTATTAAAACAGCCAGCCTGTTCGACATTGAAGGCCACTGAAAGCCTAGGTGTTGTGATGCATTCAGTTATCAGATCAACCAAGTATTGAGGTGTATTTATAGCTTTGAGCATCCCAAGAATTGCATCCCATTTTACCATGTCATAAGCTTTCATGAGATCAATCTTTATGGTCACTTGTTTACCTTTGTCTCCCTTATGGTGGTTGCGTAATAGATCTTGGCACAATAGGATGTTCTCCAAGATCTGTCACAAAATGATGAAAGCAGTTTGGTTGAGGTTGACGATCAACGGAAGCATGCAACTTATTCGCTCTTCAAGCCACTTAGGTATGATCTTGTCTATGACATTAGCATGAAATGGTCTAAACTCTTTGAGGTAGGTGTTGACCAGTAAACAATTTTTTTCTTCCGTGTTCTTGTCTTTTTTACAAGAATATAACCACACATATGTATACACCGACATAAGCCACCCTAGAATCTCCTACAAATCTGGAGATCTCCTACAAATCACTACAAATCAGAAGATACATATATACAAAGACCTTAAATAGAAAAACTCTCATATCGAGGCCCTAATTGGCAGCTCATGTCAATAGTAGGATGGGTTTTGGACCTTCGGTACAAGGGAAATCAATGTCGAATTTATAGATTTAGATATTCAATGGGATATTTATAGATTTAAATATTCTTTTTGATGAGATGAAGTCCACGACATCTTCCTCAATGTCCTACCCTATGATGGGCCAAGCACATTTCTAGAATAGACTGTTAAAACTATCTGGACTCGGAGCTTTGAAGTCGTTGAAGCACTTTAAGACTCTGAGGAAATCTGATCTCTTAAATGCCGGAAAGGTAACAAGAGCATTGACCTCTTCATGATGATAATTAGATTCCTGAGGAGCAACTGTTATGGACTTCAGAAATATTACTCTCCATTCATGATGCGAATGCATAGAACACACATGTCAAGTCTGGCATTTCCAAGAGCTTATATGCCTTACGATTAATCAGTATCTAGCATTGGATATTGATATCATCATATTCAATTGACGCCTCATGAAATTGACTAAAACAAAGTTATCATTACACCCAAGAGCACCAAGTTATTACACTTAATTCTCAATCATCTCGAAAGGTTACAAGAATAAAAGATTACATAAAGAAATAAACGTCTCCAAAAGAACAATATCCAGGATTAAAATCAATTGACTCTTCTACAATTCGTCCTGATTTGACCAGTGGACCCAGTGAGAGGGCTAAGGCCACCCATCTTGACCATGGCCTTGGCAAAATCTTTCTGGAACGAGCCAAAGTTCTTGCTGTAGGCAGTCACTTGAGCATTCGTCGAACCTCCACTGAACAATTGCTGATCCGAATGAAGCAAACCCTTTTGGCTCACCAAGTTGGTGAAGTAGGCATTGTCGAAGGACGTTGGGCTGGTGACGTCAAGTGGGGAGAGGTTGTTGTCGCCTCTGGAGCTAGGGCAATTGGCTTTTAAAGTTGTGGCCAACGACGAGTCTATGTTGTTCTCGTTGTAAAGGCGAGCCCGGAATGTCACGCACCTGGCCTGGCCTATGGTGTGGGATCCTGAAAGGGTTACCATTTCTTTGGCAGAGAAGCCTTTGTTAGAGAAAGAAGTGATTAGGGCACTAAGATTGAGAGTTGGAGCTGGGAGGTCAGTATTAGCTGTGTTCAGGCTCGCCATGGTTGAATCTCTTCTCCCTAGTTGAACTTGCCAACTCCGTCCCCCTAACTGAAAATCAAATTCAATGAATCCACATAAGTTTAAGAAATTCAAATTTTCTTCGTATTGACTCAAAAGAATATTCTGAGAGATTAATAACAAAATTACGTTCTAAGAAATTTTGAGAGTTGGGTGCTTACTTCGACGACGGAGTCTCTCGCAACAATGGCTAAGATGTCAGCACACGAAACGACACCAGGGCATAGTTTTTCCACTTCCGACTTGATGGTGTCAACCACATTGGTTCCCCTCAAGGAGTTCAAGTTGGGAAACGCTGTCTTCTCCCCAGTGAAGTTTGCGGTGTCATCTAGTAGAATCGATCCATCGCAACCCTGTAAAAAGAATATTAAAAGAACATCAATATTTCATCTTATAGGTTTACCAGATCTAACGATCTAATTATTAAATTTATGAGGAAACAAAATAGTGTTTTTTTCCCCTTACGAGCAATCGGAAAGGAATGTTAAAAGAGAGACGTTTCCTTAAAAGATAAGGGGAAGAAAAGACGAAGTTAGAGACACCAGGTTGGCAAGGGTGTGCTATGGTCAGCTCAATGTCTGTTCTTTCTTAATTTAGTGGAATCGTTGGCCCTTTTATCTCAGCTGTTGCAGTATTCCTTAAAGATTCGAATTTCCAAAATGTTGGTCACATCTTTTTCTACTAAACGTGTTGTACTCACTGATGTATGTGACATGCGTGGAATTATATGACCAACGCAAGATAATAAAATGGAAAAAAAAAATGAAGGAAAAAAACAATGTTGTTTTGCAACTCTTCTAACATCGGACGTGAAAATTGTTTTTAGCGAAGCAGGCATGGATTATCAACCGAAAATACACATAAAGGAATAATCCATGTATGGATCGGGAATGAAGTAAAAGCTTGCACATAAAAGAACATGCAACACATGCACAAAAAGATGAAAATGGACATGGAAATGAAAAACATAGAGCAGAGTGAGACAGCGAATGAGACTTGCATTGACGAAGCAATCATGAAAGTGAAGACGGAGCAAGGATGCTCCCATGCGAGACTCATTGGCCACTGCTGATTTCACGGCGGATCTAATGGTCTGGAGCGCTTTCGGGCACGTTTTCGCGTAGTAATTTTGGTTAGACAACTGTGCCGAAGCAGATCTCGACGTGATCATGCAAACGAAGAAAAGGAAGCAGATTTTCAGGGCTGTATCGAAAGCCATGACTAAAGGACTAAACAGATGGGAAAGAGAGACAAGGGAGAGATCTCGCAAATGCGTGTCGTGTCTTGGTTTGGCTTCTTCATGAACTTCAGCATGTAGTATTTATAGGAGAATTACAGTACTTTCGGCTCTTAATTCTTAAAGTTTTTCAAATTGGCTTTGGAGGTCAACACACGCTGTGTGGAAGAAGAAAACGAGTATTTTTTTTTTTTTTTTAAAGAAAATAAATGGGGCAAAAACGTATGTGCCTCCTAGCTTCAAGCAAAAGACATCCTTGAGATTGTTGAAGCCGTGCCGGTGATTAATCATATCTTAATCAAAAACATGTTAGCGCCGGGCTGTCATATGTGAAATTTGCCAGAATAGTTGACCAGTGAAAATGCCGTTAGCAACGAGGAAGCTGCTGATGATCATTAATTAGAATGAGACGTTGATCATTTTTGTAATGATTCGATCCATTGGGAAAATAGTCCATTAACCCATGACTATAGTCGAATATATTTATATTTTACTAAAATTTAGGTAGAAAATTGATGGGACAGGTTGGCTTTCAATTTAGTAAATCTAATGATGAAGTCAACGGTTTATTTATTTATCTTTTCATTCATTTTGTGCGGACCCAATCATGGGATGATATAATTAATGTTCCAAGGTTAGTTTAGGTATGCCAAGAACAAGATCTTTTCTTTAGAGTTTTTTTGCTTGATTAAGTGAAGTTGCATGCAATTCCCCTAAAACGCAAATTCACCTAAATTTAAAGTGATACCTAGGTTACCCATTAAACTCCTTGTCATTTTTGCCTTTTCTGGCACAAGTTATAATTAGTAAATCCAACACAACACTTTTTTGGTTGGTAAATTAAGAAATTAAGCACATGTCAGCAATGCAACCTTTTTTCCTTAAAATATGAGGGATAAGTGTATCAAAAGTTATAAGATTTGTTACAAAAGTGAAAATGAGTCCTAAAACTTTTGAATAGTACAATGAAGTCTTAAAAAAATTTTGAATTTGTGCAATTAAGTCCCTCTACTTACTCAGTCTAATTTAATTTAAGAAAAATGCTGACGAGACTTAAGTTATTAATTTCCCTCTCTTACATGACTGTTAATGTTATCTAAGTTGTGTATCAGTGCCCAACTATGTCGTTTTATCACAAACTTCATTTTTTTTCCCTAACCCTGATTAGAATTTATTAAATAAGTTAAAGAAAAAATAAATAAAAAATAAAAAGGTTAAGAAGGCCAACGGTCCTCCCTTACCATAGGCATAGGCTGTGAGGCCTCACTTAGATCAAGGTGCGTGTGGCCAACCCTTGTGGTAATGGCAAGTGGTGACGCTACCGCGATAGGCGAGAGATTTGATTCCTTATTTAGATCTAGGGGAGGGTTCACAACCCTCAATTGCTCACCCCGACCTCAGTATTTTTTTTATTTAGATGTGGAAGACTAAGTAAACACAAATGAGAATAGATAATCGATGTCATCTTGCAATGTCTTTTCGATTTTTAATTACCTACTAGAGATGATATGGTCAACTACGCAAGAATAATTGCAAATGATTTGAACAAGATGCTTCTTCAAGGTTAATCGAAGAGGCGAGAAGGCCATATACATAGAAAAAGAAAAGGGCGTTGCTAAGAGCACGGTGCTTTGTGGACCATATATTCCCATTCAATGGGAATAGCAACTGGTAAAACAAATTTAGAAAATAAATCAAGATAGAAAATTCGCATACATTCAATAACAACTATTTTTTCCATGAAAAATAAAAACCCATGTTTGGCCCATTTACTACTTTGCATAACTACTTAAATATAAAACTCAATTCTTTAGCGGAGTACTTGCGAAAACTTTTTCACTAATTCTAAATATAATAAAAGTCAAATTAGCAACCCATACATGCATTTCAACCTAATTTAATGAGATTTCTAATAAATACCGAATAAGAGAAAATTTGAAAGTTGGCTAGCGTGGTGATAAAGTGGGGTTGTATAAAAGAAAAAAGCAATGAGGTAAAAAAATTTAATCAAACAAATCCAATATACTTAAATTTTTAATATAAAATTTATTTAGAGTTAGACACAAGATTATCATAATTTCAATTGTTGAGTTAACTTGGATCGCAATTGCTCGAGCTGGATTTATTAATGCTTTAAGTTTTGTAAATTGGATATTCAACTATTTTGACAATTGTATTCAATTTGTTCATTGATGAATATATTCATTCAAGATTGCAAGTGTGAAAAATGTTTAATCATAGAGGTAATGTTTGTAGAAATCCAACATTTATTTTGTCTTATAATAAAGATGTTTAAACCCTTCTTTCTAAATTCTAAATTCTAAGTAAAAAAATTTTATATTGATGATGTTTCTAATAAGTAACTTTTTCTAGTTTTTTTACTTGATTTATTGTTTTTATTTATTTATTAAATTCCACTTGGTGGGACCCACCAAATGGGATCCAAAGTTCTCTAAAGGGAACGTCTCCTTGAGAAATCTAGTGGTGGAGGCAGCACTATTACTCTCCAAGGAGTGACGGTGCCGTTACCTTCTCATTTCTCAAAAAGAAAATCGCAGAAGATTGAGATGATTCATCTATGTTATCTTTTACAATACAACCATTTCGAAACGTCGACTCAATTCAAACCCACCAATACGTAAGTCAATGGACCAACGATCCACATGCCGAGCGTCTCTCAAAGTTACTCTAAGTGATATAAAAAAAAAAAAAAAAAGATGGTGATTGGGACATAACAGCACACTAGAAATAAGTATTGAATCACGTTGCAAAGCATCTTGACTTAGCTTCAGACTAATCTTCACATAATTAAGTTGTCCAGAGACTGTGACTATTGAAAAGTTTAGTTAATTAATTCCAAATCCACCTATATCATATCTCCAGGCATTATTCTTTTGGTTAACGTCTTAAACTCTTTCATAGCATTTCTTGGAAAGAAAAATAATTCTGCAGAAACTATCGATTTGGCATACTAAATCATGTGAAAAACTGCAAGAGAGTATTTCCATAAATGGGCTAAATCAATGCCGAACAAGATTCCTTCATATACTGAGCGTTCAAATAAGTGGGCATCTGCCTCTCTTAATTAGAAAAAGAAGGTAGGTAGCTTAGCCATCTTCAGATTTCCGGCATATGTTTATCTGTCATCAATTAGGATCAAGATAATTCGACACTGAAAAATATGTACCGTGATTTGTCGTGAAGCACAATCACTTTGTCGATCGATATGTTGGAAATATAATCTGTGCTTTTTCACATAAATGATTAATATATAGTGACCGGGTGTAGCCGAAACAAAACGTGCTTGGTCTGCGACGGCTTAGTTAATCAAGGGCGGTTCTTCTATAAAGCTTTGAATCATAGTCGTGTCAAGCACGTCGAACAAAGCTTGTCTTCTGTCCTTTCCAATGTCCGATGAACCCCAAACAAAAGAAAAAGTCAACTTCGGTGAATCATAGACTTGTTTCCGCAACATCAACTGAGACATTGCCCAATTGGGCAATTCCCGATTGACTTCCATGACATTATTTTCGTATAAAAAAAGAACACATTAAAGAATCACCAATTGAAAAGAAAAAAAAAAGCCAAAAAAGCAAAAGTAATTAGAAAACTTCTTGGTACAATAGCCGAGGATATACCAATGTGCGGATCTTGAGCATGAATTGGTCGGCCATGTGTACAAGGTATCATCATCATAAAGAGGTACTCTTTTCCGAGACCTACTTCCTCTCAAACCTCCACTTGTGTGCCTTAGATTCATGCGCACATAGCTCTTAAAAATAAAAACAATAAGTGGTCATTCCAAGAATTTCATTTTCCTTACTAGACCTATATAAATGAGGCAGGATGAGTGCACATCTATCTATTTTAAAGTTTAAATTACAAGAAACAGATGGTGTTTACATTTTATTTCTGATACACAGGAGAAAGATGTTTAGATAATCTTACTCGAACCTTGCTAGTAAAGATGTTTATCTATATATTTGAAGATGATAGTTTAAAATCGAACAAAACACTGTTTTATTTAAAAGTTTGAACTACTAAAGAATATGATATCTTAACAAATGGGAACCCTTGCGTTGTAATGCCATGTCCGAATAAAGTACTGATTGTGGGAATAATATCTTATAAATTCAAGGTTAAAGAGGTTGTATATGAAGCTCTGTTTTACCAAAGACCAGAATTATCATCCAAAACATAAAATTAAAGATAATATTCCTCATTATCTCCATATTAAGGTAATAACATTGGCCAACAAAGGGTAAAAATGTCGACATTGATTTAGTATGAATACTTAATAGAAAATTCACTGTTGAGTAATAAACATAGAGAGAGAGAGAGAGAGAGAGAAGCTAACTAATCCATTATGGGCCAAAACTCACCTAATCTCACAAAGGTATCCTCTCCATATGGAGGCCGAGGCTTGATCAACAAAACCAAGTTGCACAAATTATGACTGGAAGGATCTTTATTTTTTTCTAAAAATAGGGAGAGAAACGAATAACAACGGTCCAATGGTCAATGGTCAATATAACTATATTTAAATCAAGATGATGCCGAACCGCGTCATTCAAGAAGAATTAAATGTTATCTTGTGCAACAAGATTTCGAAACTCTTATTTATTATGTGATTAAAAGCTTCATTATGACTGGCAAAATTGACATTTGTCAAAGTGGCTTCGGGAATCCTTGGAAACAGCCAAATCGGATCAATTATTAGTTTTTTTTTAAATCCTTATGTTTTATTTTATTTTTTGCAATTTGAATTAAAATAAAGCATCTATCGACCAAAAAAAAACTAAAATAAAGCATCCTGGAGACAGGGAATAGCCAACATGGATTCGTTATTAAAGCGGACTCTTGCAAGGTTGACCTTTTTTTTTTTTAATGACTAAGGGACCTCCAGAGATTATCCTTCGGGGATCATACGACCCTCCGGTGCTCGGTAGCACCAGTGAGGCATCGCCGCAAGTCAGCTATTTAGACATAAACTCTCGGGAGGGTGGCCTAGTAAATCACCCATGGGATCCCACTTAAGTCACGAGCATCTGGAGATTCGAACTCATTCCCTCTACGATGAGGTAGTACGATGAGGTAGTAAAGCCCAACCATCACGGCTACCTACGGGTGGGTAGGTTGACCTCTTTTTGTACGTTACTTTGCATACATACATACATATATATAGGAATATTGTGAACGGAAGAAAAGGCAGACAGATTCTCTCTCTCTCTCTCTCTCTCTCTCTCTCTCTCTCTCTCTCTCTCTCTCTCTCTCTCTCTTCATGTGCTTCATTGGATATTATACTGAGCCAGCTGACTAGTTAAAAGAAACAAAGAAAGTTTCAGTTACTTCCCAAACGTGGGTTAGAGTTTCTCCGACTCTTCCTTGTTCCTACATCTGCTTTTCTTGTATTTTTGCTGGTAGGAGTTAGGCAAACGAGTTCGTCGAAGTTCACCTCTTCTCTTAATTCATTTCTTTTCGTTATTCTGTGGGCCTTCTTTTGTCTCTAAAGAAGATGAATAAGCACAGTAGACTATGCAAGATACTCAACTCGAACCTGTCTACTTAATATAGAGGTCCGACTTTATCAGAATGTCATTTCCGCTCATTTTGAAGAATAGTACATATAATTTTCAAGTTTAATTGAATGAGCCATTGATAGGCAACTTGGGTTCGTCGAGTTTTTTCATATAATGATTTCTCAAAACACATACATTTACACTTTTAGACAACGCATTAGTATATGACGAGTTAGTTGTTAAACTCATTGTCAGGTCTATTCTAAAGTAATGTCGGCCACCTTATTGACAGAATTTTAATAAAAATTATCTCTTAGACAGTGACTTGAATATCACAAAGACTCTTGAATCTTGGTGGCGGTCTCTCCCAACTAATCACATACGAATAAAATTGGACTTTGGCACAAGGAGTCCTGAATAATAGACAGAGAAGAGGGCCTCGAAAGGTATGTGAAGTGAAGGATATAATACTTGAAGTTAGGATAACAAGAAGTCATTTGATAAACTTGATCCTCTGAATGGCATATTAAGGATGTCTTACAAACCATAATAAGGAGTTAACCAAATGGGTTAAGATTCAACATCCAATTATGCCTCTGATACTGAACGAGTCCCAGTAACTCGAAGCCGTCTTCAGCGGCCCTGATATGTAATTATACCATTTTAATAACGAGCTTGGATTGGGCACTCGGAAATGCCTAGAAACTGCTTACTCCCATTGCTAAAGTGCTTATCGAAACACTTATTTAAGCCCACTTCTGATCGATCGCATGCCCATCAGGCCGCCTAAGGCAAGATCACCCCTCCTAATTACGTTGTTGTGGCGTATAAAAGAACCATGATGACTCGATGACCATGAGATTAGCCCCATACTCCAAAGGAAGCTCGGAAACTAAAAGGCCATAAACAGCTAATAATCATATTCAACGGTCATTAAATTAATTTTTATTTCCCATTGCATGTCTCATTATCTCCCTCATAAATTATTAATTTTAAGCGTGTAGATCCGGTGAGAAAGTCAAAGAGGTGCGCTCGAACGCAGCCAGTGCATGCATGCATGCATGCATGCAGAGTTTTTTAGCGCAGTCCCCACACGCTTGCTTTTGTTTACTGATCCACTTAATATATAATAATAGGCCACGACAGGATTGGTCAATGTTCATAATGATTTTGCTTTCTCTGCATGTACTCTAGTGGATGCAAAAATTACTCTTACAAAATGCGAAGTGACATCAGATTGAAGATACGATAATTGAGTGTATATTGTACACGACATCACATACTTAACTCAACCATAAGCGAATCAAGTCGCTTATGTTGCCCATTCATTAATCTTTCTTTTTAAACGTTAGATTGACCTTGTGTGATGCTTTCATGTATTATGAATTGGCATGAATTATATCTGCGATGGAGATGCAAGACAAGAATCCTTCATTTACTCGTCCTAAGTACCATAATCAAATGAAAATTATAAGTTTAGAATTAGATCAAAACAATTTGCCACCAAATTTTATAGCAACTTCAATTGGATCTTATACGTAAGGATTGAACTCATATACTTTTTTTTACGATAGGTATCATTTGTACTTTGAGCACCAAATCGTTGCTTAAGAAAAACACTCATTTACATGACCCTTATAAGGCTACTTCTACATTGCCAAGGCCTATGGCATGGAAAAAGTGTCAAGGCGCAACATCGCGGCTGACAAAAATCGACCATTGATCTGGTGTTCGTCAATCCAACCAAAATGATAGATCAAGTATGGAAGTGCCAAGTTGATCAATCAAGCCTGAGCCATCGCAATTTATTTTGACAATACGTCATTTGATATGTCTAGCACTAGGATTTTTACTTTTCTAAATTACACTCTATAATGGCATATTTGGTAATTTCTGTTCCAGAAAACAATTTTTTAACATAAATAGTTTTTTTTTTTTTTGTTTATGTTCTCGAAACAATTTATGAGTATAAGAACGTACTTAGCAACTAAAAAAAACTTTTTTTAGGAATAAAAATGTGTTTAGATAAACTTGTATAATTTTGTTGTTTCTTTTAGTTTGTCAATATTTTTTATTATATTTTCCTTTTTTTCTTCTTTCTTTTGTCTTTTTTCTTCTTTTTTTCTTCTTTCTCTTTGTGGCCGGTCGCCGACCATGACAGCAACCAATGACAGGCTAGGTGAGCTCCAGCAAGCTCGCCAAAGCCTCACCAACCCACTGCGAGGCTCGGCCTCACCAAATCTAGGCAAGGCCGAGCCTCGTCGGTGGCCTTGGTGGCCAGGCGAGCCTCGCATCGGCCGACAAGGCTCAACCTCACCAACCTAGGGCGAGATTGAGCCTCGCCGGTGGCCTCACAAGGCTTGCCTAGCCACTAAGGCCACCGGCGAGGCTCGACCTTGCCTAGACGGTGTGGGGCCTGGCCTAGCCCGGCCTAGCGAGGCCGAGTCTCGCCGCCATGGCCAACCGGTGAGGCTCCACCCCGCCATGGCTCGGTGGCCAAGGCCGGTGACCGGCAAAAGGAAGAAGAAGAAAAGAAAGATAAGAAAAAAAAAAAAGAAAGAGAAAAATTATTTCTAAGATTGTTCCTAAGAACAAAAAATAACTTTTTTCTACTTCTTGTTTCTGTTCCCAGAAACAAAAAAATAGATTTTTTATTCCCATAAACAAAAGTTTTATCATATGCATTTCTATTCTTTTTTTGTTCCCCAATACAAAAGAACAGAAATTTTATTCCAGGGAACATAAACAAAAATAAACAAACAGGGCCTAATTTGATAAAGATATTGTCACAAGTACAACATGAAAGCGTAAGAAATATCTTTCGCATTGCATATGAAATCCTTAATCACAAGAATTTACATTATTAATGATAATTAGATTACTAAGGAGCAATTGTTGTGGATTACAAAAATATTACTCTCCATTCACGATATCATATACACATGTCAAGTTTGCTAATTAAGTCATAAATCTTTCAACATTTTGTCAATTGAGTCCGTTCAACCAATTTTGACTTGAATTTCCTAACGTAAACGCCGACCATCCTACGTGGCAATTGAGTCCGTTCAGTCAATTTTGACCAAATTTGCTAACATAAACACCGACCATCCTACATGGCATTGTCGGCGCTAATGTTGACAAAATTTAATATTTTTTAAATATTTTTTTCGAAATTTTTATTATTTTTTGTATTTTTAATTTCTTTTTTCTCCTCTTTTTTTTTTTTTACCTTTTCTTCTTTTGGTTGGTTGCCAGTCTCCGACCGATCGACCAGAGGCCACGATTAGCAAGGGTCAGCCTCCCCTACTTTGGACAAGGTCGCCCTCCTAGGGTGGGGCTCGCCCTCGTTAAAGGCCAACAAGGGTCGGCCTTGAGGGCCTCTGCCAAGGGTGAGCCCCACCCAAGGCCGACGAGATCACCCCTCACTAGATCCCGACGAGGGCGACCTCGCCTGAGGCCGGCGAGGCCATCACTTGCCTGTCGTGGCCTCGAGCCAATTGCCGAAGGTTGGTGATCGGCTAGAAAAAAAAAAAAAAAAGAAATTAAAAAAAGAAACTAAAAACATAAAAATAAATTTAAAATTCAAAAAATATTAAAAATTAAAAAAAAAATTGTTCACATTAGCAAATTCCAACCACAATTGGCCAAATGGATTTAATTGGCAAAATTTATAAAAAAAAGTGTAATTTAGGACTCAATTGATAAAGTTGAATTTCAAGAAAGAATGTAATCCATCATATGATAAAAAATATAACCATATCTTATAACATTGTCAATATCATCACGCTTAGTGAAATTGACAAGAATTAAAGCTACATAGGGCCCAAGAGCACCAAGTTATTACATCATGAAAAGAAAAAAAAAATCACCAAGATTAAAATCAATTGACTCTTTTACAATTTGTCCTGATTTGACCAACGGACCCGGTGAGAGGGCTAAGGGCTCCCATCTTGACCATGGCCTTGGCAAAATCGTTCTTGAACAAATCCAAGTTCTTGCTATAGGTAGTCACTTGAGCGTTCGTTGAGCCCCCACTAAACAACTGTTGGTCCGAATGAAGCAAGCCCTTTTGGCTCACCAAGTTGCTAAAGTAGGCACTGTCGAAGGATGTCGGGCTTGTGATGTCGAGAGGAGAGAGGTTGTTGTCACCTCCCGAGCTAGGGCACTGGGCCTTTAAAGATGTGGCGAACGACGAGCTTATGTCATTCTCATTGTAGAGTCGGTTTCGGAATGTCACACACCTAGCCTGGCCTATTGTGTGAGATCCTGAGAGTGCCACCATTTCTTTGGCAGTGAAGCCCTTGTTAGAGAAAGAGGTGATAAGGGCACTAAGATTGAGAGTTGGAGCTGGAAGGTTGGTATTAGCAGCGTTTAAGCTCGCAGTGGTCGAATCTCTTCTTCCTAGTTGAACTTGCCAACTCCGTCCACCCAACTAAAGATCAAATTCAATGAATCCATATAAGTTTAGGAAACTCATAGTTTCTTTGTATTGCTTCAAAAGTATATTCCATTAGTGATCAATAACAAAATTACGTTCCAAGAAATTTCCAGGGTTGGGCACTTACTTCAACGACGGAGTCCCTAGCAACAACAGCTAAGATGTCGGCGCATGAGACGACGCCAGGGCATAATTTCTCCACTTTTGACTTGATGGTGTCAATCACGTCAAATCCCCTCACGGAGTTCACATTGGGAAACGCAGTCTTCTCTCCGGTGAAGTTTGCAGTGTCGTCCAATAGAATTGATGCATCACATCCCTGTAGAAAATATTACAAAAAAGAACATCAATAGTTCATCTTATTGGGTTTACAAGATCCAATGATTCAGGAAGGATCATCCAAATATTGGACTTGTGAGGAAATCAACAGTGTTTTTGTTTTTCCGACCAACAATCGGAAAGGAATGTTAAGAGAGAGACGTTTCATTTATTAAAATAGAATACAATATGGAGAAAATATTAGGGACAAAGGAAGAAGACAAATTTAGAGACACAAGGTTGGCAGGTCGTCTAATGGTGTGCTATGATCGTTTCACTGTCTGTTCTTTCTTAATTTAATGGAATCATTGGCCTGTGGATCTCACTTGTTGCAAAAATCCTTACAGATGCGAATGTCCATAACGTTGGTCACAATTTTCTCTGAATTATTTTTTCTACTAAACTTACTGTACTCACTAATGTATGTGACACGTGTGGAATTATATAACCAACGCAAATGAAAAAAGAATAAAGAAAAGGATATGGATGCGACACATCAACAAAAGTATGAGAATGACATGAAGTGCAAAAACATAGAGCGGAGGAAGAAAGCAAATGAGACTTGCATTGACGAAGCAATCATGGAAGTGAAGACGGAGTAAAGATGCTCCCATGCGAGCCTCCTTGGCGACTGCCGATTTCACGGCGGATTTGATGGTATCGAGTGCTTTTGGGCAGCTTGTAGCATAGTAATTTTGTTTAGACAACTGCGCCAAGGCAGGTCTCGATGCGATCGAGCAAACGAAGAAAACGAAGCAGATTTTGAGGGCTGTATTGGAAGCCATGACTGAAGGACCAATCAGATGGGACAGAGAGAGAGACGGGAAAGATCTCGCAAATGTGTGTCGTGTCTCAGTTTGGGTTCTCCGTGAACTTCAGCATGTGGCATTTATAGGAGAATTACAGTGCTTTCGGCCTTTAAATTTTAAAGTTTTTCAAACTGGTTTTGCACGCCGTGTGGAAGAAGAAAGCGAGTGAAATTTTAAAAGAGGAAAATAATTAGGGCAGGAACATATTTAATTTCTAGCTTGGAGCAAAAGGACGTCCACGAGATTGTTGAAGCCGTGCCGGCGATTAATTTTTAATTAATCAAAACAGGGTGGTGTCGGGCTGTCGTATGTGAAATCCGCCCAGAATAGTTGACCAGTCAAAATGCCATTAGCAACGAGGAGGCTGCTGATGATCACTAAATAGAATGAGACATTGAACATTTTTGGAATGATTCGATCCATTGTGATAACAGTCCATTACCACATGACTTTAGTCGAATTTATTTATATTTTACTAAAAATTAGGTAGAAAGTTGGTGACAGGTTGGCTTTTATTTAATAAATCCAAATAATGAAGTCAACAGTTCTATTATTTTTCATTCATTTTGTGCGGGCCGAAAGGGGTACGAAATAATGTTCCTAAGTTAGCTTAGGCATGCCAAGAATAAGACCTGTTCTCAAGACTTTTTGCTTGATAAGGAGAAGCTGCATATACTGCCCCTAAAATGTAAAATCACTCAAATTTAAGTAATTCATCCTTAGGTTCCCCAATAAACTCCTTGTCATTTTTGCCTTTTATGACATACGGGTTATAATAAGGAAATCGAACACAACACCTTTTTGGTTGGTAAATTAAAAAATTAAGCACACTTAAGAAATGCAACATTTTTTCCTTAAAAATTGGTCGAATAAACTTAATTGATAAAACGTGTAAATATTCAGAACTCAATTGGTACAATTAAAAGGGTCATGACTAATTGGCATAATTATAATAGGTTTAAAACCTTTTTGTAATTTTCCCATGGCAATGGCAAGTGATGATGCCGCCATTGAGTGATAGGTGAGAGGCTTTGATTCCTCACCCAAATCTAGGACAATGGTCCTCTCCAACCATAGGCATAGGCTACGAGGCCTCACTCAAATCAGGTTGAGTGCGGCCGACGCTCATGATTGTGGCAATTGGTGACGCCGCCCCGAGTGATAGGCGGAGGTTTGATTCCTCACCCAGATCTGGGAGAGGGTCCGCAGCCTTTGCTTACTCCCCCTGACCTTAGAGAAATTTTGGCGACCCCTGTGGAACCGGAGAGGCGAGAAGGTCATATACATGGAAAAAGAAACTCATGGAAGATTGGGATGATATATCTTTGTTATATTTTGCAATACTAACAATTTCAAACGGTCGACTCAGTTCATACCCACGAACATGTATAATTCCCTCTGTTCAAGTGAATGGACCGACAATTATATGAGTCAATTTTAACGTAGCTTGAATAAATAAATTAGAACTACCGTGATCACTTCTATCAGTGGAAAAGAAGACCACGTCGCAATTGCACTGTTGTGCCAAACGTCTTGACTTAGCTCTAGACTAATTTTCATATAATTAAGTTCTCAGAGATTGTAAATTCTTTCATAGCATCTCCTAGAAAGAAAAATAATTCCACAATTACAATCCATTTTGTGTACTAAATCATATGAAAGACTGCAAGAGAGTATTTAAACAAGTGTGCCAAATCAACGCCAAGCTAGATTCTTTCATATACCAAGCGTTCAAATGATTGGGCCCCGCCTCTCTTATTTAGAGATTTTTCTCTTCCCTTCGCTCATACCAGACTGAAAATCCCCGAGTTAGGCTGTAAATTCTAATTCGCATGAGTCAAATTATTCATCTTGCTACTCATATTGGAACTTGAATTGGCAAATTTCACTATAACTGGTGTATTTTATCATTATCGAAAACAAAGTCAAGCAGCTTAGAGCATCAAATCTAGTTTGAGCCTCATAATTGATTTGAACAATTGAGAAGCCTAAATTGTGTGCATATTCTAATCAACTTCCTATATCTTATGCATTCTGAAAACAGTGCAATTACTTCATATTTTCATTGTATTTGGAAAGTTGGAACTCCAACTTGAGCTTAAACTAAAATTATGATTGTAGAAATCTCTTAAACTGAGATTTTGAGATAAGTACACTAATTGTGCCATAAGTTGTGTACGGCGCTCACTTTGGTGCCAAAAATTTCCGTCAGATCACTTAAGTACCAAAAAATTTGAAAAACGCTAACTTTGGTGCCAACTCCGATCCGGTTAGCCGGAAATCCGACGTGGCACTTTTTTATTAATTTTTTAAGCTGATGTGGCTCACCGGAGAACACAATCAGCATCCTAACACCAAAACGACGCCGTTTAGTGTCTCCCCCAATTCAAAACCCTAATCTCCGGCCGTTGCCGTCCTCGATGGTCCTTGCGCTCGACGGCCACGGCTTCGACCCCAACCTCGACCCCAACCCCGACGATGGCCACTCAACGGCAGCAGCTCCAACCTCTACCCCGACCCCAACCCCGACGATGGCCACTCGGCGGCCTTAGCTCCAACCCCGACCTTGACCCCGACCCCGACCCCGACGATGGCCACTCGACGGCCGCGACTCAGACCTCGACCCCGACCCCGACGATGGCCACTCGACGGCCGCAACTTCGACCCCGACCCCGACCTCGATGATGGCCACTCGGTGGCCGCAGCTTCGACCCCGACCCCGACCCCAACCCCGATGACGACCACTCGGAGGCCAAGTCGAAACCTTAATTTCAATCCTCAATGAGTTAAACGGCATCGTTTTTGCAAGGCCATCCATGTAAAACGGCAAAATGACATCGTTTAAGGCCTTGTCGATTTAAAAAAAAAAAAAAGCACGTAATTATTTTGGCCGGAATCTTTCGCCGTTGGCACCAAAGTAAGCATTTTTCCTCCGATTTGGCACTTAAGTGATCCGACGGAAACTTTTGGCACCAAAGTGAGCGCCGTACACAACTTATGGCACCATTAGTGTACTTATCCCTGAAATTTTTATCACACGCAAAGGCGTAATTTTAAGTACTTTATTACTCTTTTTATGTGTATGCCAGTGCAAAGAGCTTGAAAATGTTTGAACTCGGAATTATTTGCTGTTCCAATACCGCATAAAAGTTGTTAAAGATCATTACCGACTATTCTCAATTTTAAACAACTAGATGATAGTACTGTTTAATACTCACATGTGTTAAAGAATAGCCATATAGGTGAAATTGCATGAAACGAGTAGATTACCTCAAAAGTCAGAAGCAAGATAAATCACAGTTATATCACATAATTAAGAAATTATATGTTAAGCTCGAATGAGATTTTTCCCATTTAGGAACCTAGCACAGTCTACTTTAATGCATGTGTTCCTTCGATTTATGTTTCTTATGCGGCGTGTTGGCTTTAGTTTTCACGTGAAGCAATACCGATAAGGCCATGGACTATCCACCTCACACATATATTGATTCTCTATATTAGAAAAAGAAGTTAGGCAGCCTAGCCGTCTTCAAATTTCCCCCACTTATGCTTTCCCGTCATCAATCAAGATCGAAATGATTTAATGCTGGAAAATGCGTATCGTGATTTGTCGTAACGCACAAACACTTTATCGATCATTATGTCGAAAACATGATCGTTACATTAATTGTTTTTTCACATAAATGATTAACTTATAGCAACCGGGTGTAGCCAAAACAAAACGCACTTGGTCAGCGACGGCTAAGTTAATCAAGGGCGGTTCTTCCTTTATAAAGCTTTTGAATCACATCCATGCCAAGCACGTAAACCAAAGCTTACCGACTAAAAGAAAAAACCAAAGCTTTGTCTTCTGTCCCCTCCAATGTCCGATGTGCCCAAAACAAAAGAAAAAGTCAACATTGGCGAATCATAGACTTTTGCGCAACTGGGCAATTCCCGATTGAGTTCCATGACATTATCTTTCCCGTAAAGAAAAAGCACATGCCTTTCCCGTAAGGAAAAAGCACATTAAAGAATCACAAAATGAAAAGAAAAAAAATCCCAAAAAGAAAAACTACTTAGAAAAATAACAACAGTCAGGACTTGATCAATAAACCAAGTTGGTAAATTATGATTCGAAGGATCTTTAAATATTTCTGAAGATAGAAAGAAAAAATAACAAGGGTGCAATAGTCAAGGGTCATCATTCTCTTTACTATTTTTACATCAAGATGATAAGGAACCGTGTCGTTCAAGGTGTTTTATATGTTTTCTCATGCAGCGAGATTTCTAAACTCTCATTTATTATGTGATTAAAATCTTCATTGTGACCAGCAAACTTGACATTTACCAAACTGGCTTGGGGAATCTTTGGAAACAGCCAAATCGGATCAATTATATGGTTTCTTAAACAGAGACGTTGCTTCTCGATGAGTTGTCTTGAAGCTTCATTTTTATCTTTATTTCTATTTTTATGTTATTTGTTCTAAAACGAAGCATCCTGGAGACAGAGAATAGCCATCATGGATTCGTTATCAAAATAAACTAAGTTTCAATGACTTCCCAAACGTGGGTGAGGGTTTCTCTGACTCTTCCTTGTTCCCACATCAGCATTTCTTGCATTTTTGCTGGTAAGAGTTAGGCAAAGAAGTTTGTCGGAGTTCACCTTTTCTCTTAATTCATTTCTTTTTCTTAATAGAGAGGTCCAACTTTATTCCCCACTGCATAAAAATGTTTGGAATACACTGTTCAAAATGTCATTTCCGCTCATTTTGAAAAATAATACATATAATTTTTCAAGTTTAATCGGATGGGCTATTGATCAGCGACTTGGGTTTAATGAGTTTTTTTTTCATATGATGATTTCACAAAGCACATTCATTTGCACTTTTAGACAATACTTTAGTATAAGGTGAGTCAGTTGCTAAACCCATGATTAGGTTTATTCTAAATTACTGTGGACCACCTTATTGATAAAGGCTTAATAAAAATTATCTCTTAGATAGTGACTTGAACGTCACAAAGACTTAAATCTTGCTGGCGGTCTCTCCCAAATAATTACATACAATAAAATTGGATTTTGGCATGAGGAGTCTTGAATGACAGACGGAGAAGAGGGCCACAAGGGATGTGTAAGTGAAGTATATGATACTTCCAGTTAGGATAACGAGAAGTCACTTCGTAATATTGGTGCTGTGGATGGCGTATTAAAGATGCCTACAAAAACCCTAATAAGGAGCTCACCGAGTGAGCCAAGATTCAACATCCAATTATACCTTCGATACTAAACGAATTCCAATAGCATAGCTTTCCTCTATGCCATCTTCGGGGCCTGGGATTTAAAATTATACCTCTCAATGACGAGCTTGGATTGGGCGCACGAAAGGGCCTAGAAAGCCGCTTACACTCATCACTAAAGTGCTATTTGAAGCAGTTACTGGTCCGGATGACATGACGAGAATTCATACGACATACGACATATCCATCCTCATTAGTCCAAAACAGGGAATCTACTTTTAGGACCAGCTCAAGACTACCCATTCAGAGAGAAACACACCGTCCAAGCCTGCTCAAACGATCGACGTGCATGCTTGTGAGGCCGCCTGGGGTAAGATCACCTCTACTTCTAATTACCTTGCCGCGACATCCAAAAGAACCGTCGTGACTCGATGACCAGGAGATAAGTCCGATGCTCTAAAGAAGCTTAAAAGTTAAATCGCCATGAACAGTAACATTCATATTCAACGGTCGTCATAATCATTGTTTATTTCCCACTCCGAGCCTCATCAGCTTTCCTCATAAATTATCAATTTCAAGCGCAGCCGATGCATGCAGAGCTTTTTAGCTTAGTCCCCACACGCTTGCTTTTTGCTTACTGATCCACTTACTATATAATAAAAAGCCCGCGACAGGCTACATCATCGTTGAATAACTCTGAGTCCTTTACTTTATAAAATGAATTGTTTTCGAAGTCTGTCGCGATTGGTCAATTTTTATAATGATTTTGCATGCTCTGCATGCGCTAGTGGATGCACGTGAATGGAATCGGACGCGTAAAGAGGATTACAAACCACGAACAATAATGATAATGATGACTTTTTTGTATCAACCTCAATTTGTTTAATAAGATGCTTAGGCAGCGATCGATTGGCGTGCCAGGGGCCTTCACTTGTAAACAGTCGTGATGAAATGCGTGTACTATAAAAGGTAAATGAAGTTTTTTTTTTTTTTCCCTCTTTTAGGCGGTGTGAACAGAATGAATGAGGAGAAAGTTCGGTGCAAAAAAATTTATTAAGTATTCATGAAAACGAAATTTTAAAGAAAAATCGATTCCCAACGCAAATATATACAATTGTCCTGGGAAAAAATTCAACGTATGAGAACTTTAGTCGTGAAAGGCCGAAGGGCCTTTCGTTTCTCTTCGGCCTCAATCAAAAGTGGCCTCTTTTTTCGGTTCGAGATGTGGTGTCTATCGAACTCGGCCTTTGGTCTCATTTGAGCAAAATTCATTTTCTTCATTTGACCTTGAAGAAGAGCTTGGTCAGAACTTTGTAAAGGCGTGTGGCGTGTCAAATAGCATGGTTAAAAATAATGAAGGGAAAAATTGAAACATACACGGCCAGTACGAAAGAAAATGTTACGTCGACCATCTTAGCCACCATTGATTTGAGAATTTTAACTACTCAATTTTTCAATAACCATCGAATCAATGGTGGATTAGGCTGTTTAAAGAATTTTTTTCTTACACAGGCAATGTAAACTATAAAAGTTCTTAATTAAACCACTCATCTCGTACTAATTTATAGCTAAAATTAAATAAAGACATTATGGTTAACTATAAAAAATAATCTCAAAGGTGACGCACAACTTGATTTGATCAACAATCTTTCACTCAGAAGGCACTTGTGATAATGGAATCACTTCACAAGATATTCAATTTACTTTCTTAAATGAGAGAAACTCAACCTATTATCTTTGACCCTCCTCAGTGTTTAAAAAAAAAAAAAGTAAATAGGCGTAAAAATTTGAGTTCTCTTCTATATTTGATGTAAAATGAGGATCTAATGACAAATAGTGAAGAAAAGGGGTATTTACAAAAGAAGTTGCCTTCCTCCGATCAAAGGAAAAAGCCCTTCAATGCACATGCCTCTCTCAAAAAGGATAAGAAGAGAGCTAGAAAAGGTGGAGAATTATACTCTCCCCTTACTGTGGCTGCCTTGAACTCGAGCATTTCATGCAATGTGAGGCATAAAATATCTGGGGATATTGCTGAGTTTTTGGTGCTTAAAATGAACTAATTTAGTGGAAAAACATCAACGGGGGATGGCAATGCACATCTTAAATTACAAGGAGAAACTCTTGAAAAATTTTCATCTACATTTGATGATCTAGAACAAGAGAAATGGAAGTAGAGATACAATGCTAGCAAACTACGGGAAAGAGGAGGGCTAACAAGCTAAGCGAGCAGAGTTTTGATAAACATCAGTCGTCTTGGCTCACTCATTCCTTTCACTCCAGCTCTTAATGGCCTCCAAAACTGCTTGCTTCACCACCTGAGCATCCATGCCGTCACAATGATCCTAGAAGGAAAAAATTATCTCCGTTTAATCACAAGATATAGTTCTATGGCGGATTGAATCAAGCCAAGCTATCCATATCGTGTACAAGACACTTATATTGACGAAGCCCTGAAGTTATTTTATTTTTTAATTTCCCGATATGTACACTATGCGAATCTAAAACAATTTTTATGCACACAACAACAGTTGGCATTTCCAGCAGAAAATTATCACAAGGATGATCAAGCTCTTTTCTAGGAGATATTTTCAAGTTTCAAGGTCCAGACATTATGTTAGTTCAATTTGCGTGTATGCTTTTGTTCACGAAATGTTATGCACCCATTTCTACAAATCAGAAGGGAGAAAGAAAATAAAGATATTATTGCATCAAGTGCTGTTTTATCACAACCGTCGATTTGAAACTCATTTACATGGATCAACGGCGATCTAGATTGACTGGGACGTCAAGGGAAGCACCTGATAAGATACAACAGTTTCATCCTTGCATAAATATTCACGTGCCAACACAATTTAATATTGGGAAGTAGGCAGGTTACGATGACTTCTATTCCAGGTGCATCCACGATTAAGAAGCTTTTATATCATTCGTATACGAGCGACACTAGCACACCGTCATATCTTCATATAAACTAGAGATGCACATAAAATCGCCCGTGAAAAGTGATTTATCTGCTAACAGTGATCAGATTAATTGGTACAGAGGATTGCCCAAGCCCTGGTTCGAGAAGAAATGAGAGTGAGGGGTTAGAAGAGAGGAGAAAGAGTTACTTCTCCTCCTACAGCTTCGAGGTGGAAGTTGTCAGAACAAGAAACCCTAGCATCGAGAACGTTGAGCCCGAGCTCCTCAAAAGCTTCCAGTATGGAAACCAGCAAACCGGGACAGTTCCTCTCTGAGTACACGTTGATGCGGAACCCTCTATCTAGGGTATCCACAGTCACCTCCTGAAAAATGGAAGATTTATATAAGACAAACCCAATATTAATGAAGATCAATAGAAAAGCACAAGTGAAAATGTCATTTCAGCTAATTATCTATAGTGAGAGATGATACTTCTTTCTTTTCCAACTCGGAAAAACAAAAATGGTCCCAGCGGAACTGTGCTAGACTTTGCTTCCCTCTCGGATTGTCCCTCATCTACATCTATCTACCAATACCTTGTTTTTCCCTATCCAGACTAAAAATAAGAAGGAAAAAACAGGAGCAACTTTGGTCTCTGCCTTGCATGACTCATCCCTACGCAACTCCTATTGAATGATGCAAGAATATATCGTCCCTGTCCTTCAATTGCTTCATTGTAATAGGTGTGTAATCTCATAGGCAATTTACCACAAGAAAAGACTACTAAAAACTTGGATAATCCGTCACACGTCCCTTGAAAGATGAAATTATATTCGTCTAGTGGATTGGAGTTGATCTTGTTCATAACATTAGAGAGGGGGAGGAAAAATGTTGATTTAAATTCGATTCATATATCTTGAACTATATAACCTCGTAAAAATCAAATCGATAAACCCTTATGCATGGCTCAGGTGCATGATCTCGAGAAAGCTCACGAGGTGAAGGGGAGTGTTCCAGAGTTCTAATTTAGTTGCATAAAGCAGAATCCTTCTCTATCCAGGAAAAAAAGAAAACTGTATTCTCATGCAGGCCCATGAACGTACCATAGGTAACCGATTTGGTGAGGAGGTTCCGGCTTCTTGGTTGAGTCGCTCCACTTTCTCTTTCAGCTTGGAGATGTACTTGGTTGCATCCACTATGATGGAGGTCTTATTCACCTGCACATCAGAAGGAAGATACACAATTATGGAGTCCACAAACTGACGTAGCTCAGACAGGTAACAACAGCTATAATCAAGTGTTTGTTTAGCCAAAGAAACTTAGAAAGGACTTGGATTTGATCTTCACTTTGATTCATTCCGAGAGCATATTATATGATTGAACTGATAATCAGTATAAAATTGTAATTGAATTATGATGAGGGGGACTACTATTGTTAACCTCACCGCGGTGGAATTGGTAGCAGCGCGAAGCTGCTGCAACTTCTGATAGAGAGCTGCTCTCTTTCTCTCCCTCGAAGACATTGTGATGCTGCTGCTGCTGCCGCCGCTTCTTCTTCTTTCTTGACTTGCTTTCTCACTCGATCTCTCGTTCAATTATTCCAAATCTCTCTCTTGCTGTGGGGGGCCTATAAATAGGGAGGTTGGTGAGATTGCAAAATTCATTAATTATTATTTTATTTCCTTTTGTTGTTTTCTGAACATTTCCCATAGACGCTAAAGAGGAAAATTGTTTAATCAATCTTTAACTTACTATACATATACCGATTTAATTTTAAACTTTTTAGTTTGTCAATCGAGTCTTAAACCTTTGTGTGAAATTCCGATATAGTTCTATCAACCAATTCTTTAATGAAAATTACTAACATGGCAGTGTACCATGTAAGACGACCAGCGATGACTATATTGCGACATCAGTGATGTCTAGTGGAAATTGACTATAAATTATATTAGAATTCCGCGCAAAAGTTTAGAACTAAATGGATAAAATTGAAAAACTTCTGACTAAATTAACATTTGTATAATAGGTTTATGATTGATTTGGTAATTTTCCCTATTATAAAGATCTTTACATGATTTATAAATCGTATGAGTCAATATCATTTCAATCATTAATTATGCAGATTCATCATCGGGCTAGCATAATGAAGATCAATTTGATCTATACAATATCAGAACATCTTTTTGTATTACTGTGGTATGAACCTATAAAAACTTAGAAATTATTAACTCTTTTAGTCTTTGCAAATTATTAATTTTTATATTAACTTACCAACTAATATTTGCATAACTTATTAATGCTTCAAACTTGTTAACTCCTATTTGAAATTATCAACTTAATTAGAGTGCATTACCTGCTTTCATTTGAGTTGTTTGCCAATGTTTAATTATACTTTAAAGTTTCATTTGAGTTACATATTTTTATTGTCTTGCTCAGTAACTTTTCCATTTACTTATTCTTTTTAATTGAGTTACATGCTTTCATTTGTTCCCTAGGATGATGTTTATCCACCTATAAGCTAAATGGTTCCAAAAACATGCAAATTTGAAAGAGTAATAATGTTCTTTGCAAAGTGTATTTTTATCTGTTTACGTGCCTATTTACATAATTGTTTAGAATTTAATTTGCACATGGAGATATTTTATAGATCAATTCATTATGATGAGCGGAAAGCAGAAAATTATTGGAGAATTTACTCTGATGATCTAAACCATACCATTACTCTTAAACATAATTAGGCAAAATCATTGTATAAATCATTGAAATGCGGGAGTCAATATATGTGAGAGTTTAGTTTTAAAAATATTGAGAATGATCGGTTAAGCAAATCTCTTGGACTTACAATTGTATGCTTTAGAAAGATTTACTATATAACATATATAACATGTTATCAATTGAGAGAATATACCTGTTCAAATGTGGTTATTTTGAGAATTTGATAAATAGTAATCACTAAATCCTAATCAGAAGATGCTTCTCTACATGCATATTAAGCTACGCATAAAGTTCATGGAAGAGAATGAGTACATACCTGACAACAAAGCTCTCACTACTTGTACTAGACAACAATAGAATAGTAACTTAGGACTGAATCTCTTAATCGAATTGATATTTGACCAATCAATTGATTGTTCAAGTTATAAAAGTTAGATCGTTTGTTAATGCCACTTCTTCTCAGGCAGAAGTACACCCCAAGTGCCAAAACTTTAAAAGGGTACCCTTAAATGCCAAAATCGGAGTAAAATGAATCACTTAAGTGCCACTCCCGCCAAAATCTGGCCAAATTACTGACATGGCAATTTTCCGGCAATGTGAGTGCAAAACAGCATCATTTTGCACGCTGACGTGGCGAGAAAATGAAAAAACGGCGTCGTTTTGTCTCTAATGTGTAAATAATTAATATATAAAATTAATTAAATTAAATTTAATACTAAATTTATTTAAAATATTCTAAAAATTTTATAAAAAAATCTTAAAATTTAAAAACTAAAAAAAGGGGGGGGCCAAAGGGAGGCGGGCCGAGGGCTAAGCCCTCGCCGCCACAACCGGGAAGGGCCAACGAGAAAGGGGGGAGGGTCAGCCGAGGTCGCTGGCCTCTGGCCAACCAAGGGCGAGGGTTGCGAGCCCTCGCTGGATCTGGGCGAGGGCTTGCAAGCCCTCATTGCCTCCCGCCGTCGTCAAGAAGGGTCGGCGACGATGGGGGGAGCATCAACCAAGGTCGTTGGGCCCTAGCCAGGGGCCAGTGACCCTGGCCAACCCTCCCCCCTCCGTCACCTACCCTTCCCAACAGCGGCAAGGAGGTGGCAACGACAAGGGCTCAACCCTCAGCCGCTTCCCTTTAGGCCCCCCTCTTTTTTTTTAAGTTTTTTATTTTTTAAAATATTTTAAATAAATTTAGTTTTAAATTTAATTTAATTATTTATTTATTAATCATTTATACATAAGAGATAAAACAACGTCGTTTTTCTATTTTCTCGCCATGTCTGTGTGCAAAACGACGCCGTTTTGCACTAACAGCGCCGTTTTGCACTCACCTCGTCAGAAAATTACCACATCAGCAATTTGGTCAAATTTTGGCTAGAATTGCACTTAAGTGATCCATTTTACTCCGATTTTGGCACTTTAGTGTACCTTTCCAAAGTTTTGGCACTTAAGTATCTGTTCGTGCCAAGTTTTGGCACTCTAGATGTCCGTACCTCATTTTTTCCAAGAGCAAAAAAAAAAGTATGACATACCAGAGAATCACAATTATATATGTATTGAAAACTATATGTTATTTTGTTATTTTGGTGCACATCTCATCATACTTTCGACAACCACAACTGGCCAGCTTCTTGGCTTTCTTTTTTTTTTGGTTGGGCGGGGGGGTTCATTGCCAGCTTCTTAGCTTTGAATTGATAATATCTTACAATGATTATCTAAGGACTTCCTCGTCGCCCGTTATTAACTCTGACCGGCTTTTGACCTATTATTCATGTTTGCGGTGTCCGGATACAATGGGCATTCTTTTTTCACCTTGGCGGGTACTTGGCACCTGCCAAGATGGGGCTGTGCCTCCATTGCCTCAATCCCATCTTTGCGAGAGCACTCTTGAATGCATACTTCTAATCTGATTATTGCATATATTTCACTTGAAACCCTAAGCCTCAATCTCTCCTCTGTCTACATCGTTGATGGCTCCTTCTTTAGCTAGCAAGATCTATCACCACCAATGCCGCCACCATTATCTCTTTACAGAGCATAGGAGTCAAAACTCCACACCTAAAATTAAATGTCCTCACCCCCAAGCTCTCTCTGAGAATGTGGGAAATCGAACTCCCCATCTCTCCTTTCTCATGTGAAAAGGGCAATCACTAGGGTAATTCTTAATTATTTTTTTTTTAGCAAGCTGAAAAAACTCTTTTTTAATCTTGCCCAATTTTATATTTTCTTTCCTTTGTTTCAATGTATCATTATTACTACTTATTGTCCCCATATCTGATGACAAGGCATTACGCCAAATGGGTCGCCACATCATTAGGTAAGAATTCCTTAATAACCTCTTAGGTAACAATTAGTCAGCGGTTATAATCATATCTCAGTGGCACGGTGCCCTAAGCTCGGGCAATTACACTACAATTGTGGAAAGTAAAAACATTGCCGAGACAAGTCTGTTCTTGTGGGTGTCTTTGGTGCGTTGGGGGGAGAGAGAGAGAGAGAATAATCCCGTGAGAAAGTGTTAATGGAAAGGCAAAACACGAACCGAGGAATAATTTTTGGAGGCTTCTCTTTCTCTGGCATCGATGTGTCCCTTCCTCCTTACCTCCTACTGCCCTACCTCTCACGAGCACATTATTCCATCTCAAACCGCGTCGTACCCGCACATCCACACACGCCCCTACAGAAGAGATGAGAGCGACAAGAGGGCAATGGCCAACGCACCCTACGAGTGAAACGAAACTGGATTCGGCTTAACGTCACTTCAGTGGACCATGCGATTCTCGTCACGATGAGCTCGTCCTCGGTAGCTCGCCCGTCGTTTCATCCCACAGATTGAAAAGCCCGAGTTTGCGCTCAATTTATTTTCACTTGCTCGTTCCCTACTTCGACTTCATAAGGATGGAGTCACGTGTTCGCTATCGCATTTGGACATCATGACGTCTTTTGATCCTAACCATCTACTAATGTTTCGACATATAATGAGCTTTGCAAGAATGTAGTATTTAGCTCATTCCAGCCGTTGATTACCTCAAGTCGAGACTACGCATGATGCCTTGTGTTGTCATTGATGAGAAAGAAGGGAATGGACTGGAAGATGGTGAGATTCAGAGCCAAGGGCAATATGACTCTGGTGCTCTTACTTCCACATATTAAACACACTTTTTCATCGATTCGTAGAACCATGTCCGATCTGCGACCTATGCTAAAAGCATAACTCACAAAATCACGCAACTCCGAGAGATCAAACGAGTTATTGGACGGTTGAAATTTCGTGTCTCGAAAATATGCATGGGATTCTCTAATTCAGTTCTGTCTCTCTTCCCCTTCTTTGACTAGATTAACCAAGTGCCATTATTACGGCATGCGCGATACTCGAACATAAAAACGGATGCCGCAATCGACTTGTTCTTGACATTTTCAAGAACCGAAAGAACAAGAAACAAGAGAACATGAAAGGCCCCCGCCACGATCCCACATATTCACGTGCGTTGCCCTAATCATTGCAAGAAACCAATTCTCCATATGTACAATTCAACATACGTACAAGGCCTTCCATCCTTGTTCTCTCGTGTTTCTTTCGCGTTTCATCTTCTTAGGGTTTCTCCCTCTCTCGTGCATACCGCGGTAAGTCCTTTGGTTTTGCTGTATCGTGGACTTGTCCATTTATCTTCGATTAGTGCTAGTCATTCGTGAGGCATCACCGCCTTAATCACGTCTGTTTACATTTTTTTTGTGGAAGAGAAACAAATTTTGATGGCTTTTTGCCTTGCCTATTTGGGAACAAGTACAATGATTAAGTCACTACAAAAGTTATTATTGTTTTATCGTCATGCTTCATGGAGATTTCAAATCCCTCGAATTTGGCTCCGATGAAGACAAAGCTGGAAAGCACGCGTCATATATATTATCTGATGTATTATATTCTATATATTATATATATGAGGCCACCTCGATTCTATCATTGATGAGAATATATTTCCACATCTTTCTACCGCAAGCCCATATATATTTTTCGCTTCCTTAGTATACTTGTCATTATCAATTGAAGATAAGGATCATTTGAAGTTAGGAGGTCAGTCCATCGAATTCAACTACCCAAATAAGTGGGGATTCGGGATTATCACTCAAGGGACAATCATACCTTAATGCATTATATTATAAGAATCAAATTTGGTAATTTAAAAGATAAGATGTAAACTCAAATCCGACAAAAATGTAGGAATATTATATCGATGAAGTGTTATCTACAAAAAAACAACAGAGATAAAAAAGAAATATACACAGATTTACATAAGTAATGAACACAAAAATCGTGAGATTAATCCATTTTCTTCTAAAGTTTTAGGCACCATGTTGTGCACGATATACTCTTGATTATATTGAACTTGTGTAAGCTCGTAGTAGAATAGATGCATCATTTTTCTCGAGGTATGTAAGCAAATCATTTGATTATATTAATTCTTGAGCAATTTAAAAATTAAATTACTAAAAAGCTAAGCTCATTTATCACCAGAAAAAGAGAAATAGTGTAAGTGATGGTAAAAGGATATAAGAATATATGAAATACGTTAACAATTGAGTTTCATTAAGTCTTCAATTTTAGTTTATCAAGGGATGTTGTGGGGATGGGGTAGGGGTTCCCATTGAGATGTACATGTGAGGAAGTCATGTTAAAAACAATCTCTCATATCAAAGAATTGGTGTAGTGTGAAATAGTAAACATATTTTAGATGAAGATGAGTTCAATTGAATACATTAACAGGCTTCGACTCAAGTTTCTTTTTGGCGATCTCCCAACAAAAAGTATTAGATCCCAGGGATAAAGGTGAGGCATCATTATTGTTGCGGTCCTAACACGCAACAAAGTGAAATTTAATTTGAAATTTGTGATGTGAAAGGGTAACTGTATTAATTGTTGAGATATACGTATAAATTGTGTTAAAAAAAAAAGTCCCACGATGGAGATGGAGAATTGATGTGGTGATAAACAATTAATATATCATAGTTAATTCATACTTCATTAGTTTCGGGTTTTGAGTAAAGAAGAATTCAACTGAAAATACTAAGGAGTTGAGACTGTTACTTTCTCTTCTATTGCACAGTTCCAACAATTTCTTTGTATTCACCTTGTCACTTGTCCCGGATCCTTGAAGTCCAAATCAAATCAAATCGAGTATAATCTCGAGTCATAATCAAATCAGCCCGAAGAAAACCTTTCCATTAGCTCTTACCTTGATATGCATGCACTTTCATTGGAATCCGTCATGGTCGCAATCACATCACATCCTCAGTGATGCAAAAGTAAAGTTACCATTAGTGGTATATGCTATGATGAAAATCTCGCATTCTAGATGTCTTTCGTGTTCCTCTTTGCTACGTTCAATATTAGTTTAGACATCCATTTCTTTCAATGCTTAAAATAAATCTGAAGATCACTGGCTTCAGCTACCATGCTAACCTCCAGAGAGGATGTCACTTTGATGGATAGAGCGTCGACAAAGTTTCATCTCGGCTGTTGACATTGCACTTGGAATTTGCATAAGAAAACCTCATTGACCGAGTGACACAGCTCGCCGTGAGACAGATATATAGTATACCAGGTTATTTATAAGGACTCGTAGAATAAGACATTTGCCAATTGCGCTCTGAAAACACGGCCTCAACATTCTCATGAGAGCTACACCACTGTTATCAAATTCTTTGCAGAGATCTACTTGGGCGGATTTCGACTTCTTTTGACTTTCCTGTTCTTACGTTGTAGCAGTGACCATGACTTCAATTCACCCACAACCAAGAAAACGCCGCAAAGCAAGGAGCAAACTTTGAATTGCACATACCCTTTGAGAAGCCAAAGTTGCACAGACCATGTACGTACTATACACCTGGCTTATATTTGCATGCCATTTATTTCCACGGCCGACCTAGAAGAAATCTTTGACATTTGGATCACCCTAGATCAAAGGTCACAACTCCGAGAAAGATCATGTCGCCTGTTAAATAGCTCGTTCTCTAGTTAGACAGTTTACTTTCGTGCTATCCCTCGTGTATCTGTCGTAATTCTTCAAGGACCCTCATCGACAGATTTGCCCGGTCAGTACTGGTCTCCTCCGCCGCACAAGCAGAAGCCCTAGAGCTCCTTGAAACCCTAAAGAACTTCGTCTCCAGAAAACACGAACCCCTCTTACTCGAGTCAAGTAGCCTTGAGTTGATCAGTACTTTGCAGAACACCAATCAGTTTACTTGGTAAGTACGTGAGCTCATCGCCAAATGCGGTGACTTGTTACTCTAATTTTAGGCATTCATCTACTTTGTTACTTTAGAGAGGCTAACATGTTTGTAGACTGGATTGCAAAAACCCAAAGGAAGAAAATTATTTCACGAAATTGGTGTCCCCTCTCCCGCAAGCCCTTTGAATCTACCATATATAGCAGCCCCGTTCATGGGCCTCTTCGTCTTTCCTTAGCAAATGAATAAATTAATTTTTGACAAGAAAACAAACACTTGTTTTCGTATTGCAGAGATTTGTAAGGACTTCTCTAGTCCCCCAACAAGGGTTGTTATATTCCGCCACAGCCAAATGCAATGTCTAGTAATATTAGTACGAAACGTGATATACTAGGAGCTTCTTAATAAGTGCCTGCAGTCTAGTGATTCGTGATCCGACTCAGTCAAATCCTAAGTAACAATTTGTCGAGGGATTGCAAAAGTATTCGAGGACCAACCATGGAATTGCTTTGTGAGAACAGGGTTTACCTGCACAGCTGTCTGATTTGGAACATCAAAATCAAGCAAGGAGAAAAGAAAGGCAGAAATCAAGTTGCCTGAAAAGAAGGAAATACTTGGTAGCTAGTACTCACCCATCCACCTGCTTGTCTCATCTCGATCATGCATGTCACCTTCATCCATCGCGCACGTTCGAGCTTTGACCCATTTGAACACAGTTATGTCACATGTGAAAGCAGCCTCGGTTGTAGCGGGGAACTTTGAAAAGTAACGTGCCGGACTTTTCTTGATAGCACCGTGACGAGAGCGTATCGCCGTTGAACCGATTGAGATACAACCATGTTCCATCAGTTCCGAAATCGATCGTGTTGACCCCCCTTCGATTCCTTGTACGATGTTGAGCCGTGACGTTTAGAGTTCACGGGCTAAAAGCTCCAGCTACAGAAGCAAAGACAGTGTCGCCTCGATTGCGTTTACTTTCCGTTCGATTCCTAAAGGTACACAGGCCCTAGAAAGATGGAGATGAGGATGGACAAAGTGAGAAACATGTTGATTCCCCTTTATTGTACAAGTGTCCTTGTCCCGTTACCCCTCACGTGTGGAATAGCAACAAAAGGAATTCCAATTGATTGGGAAACGGACAAATCGCATGATTGCTTCGGCGTAAAGAATCCCTCTCTCCTAAACACAACATCGACATAAGGACACGTTCACCTGGGCCTGGCGGACAGCTCACATCCTCCATAACTAATTTCTTCCCCCTTTTTTAAATATTTTTCTTGAATGTCCCATAATTTTGTTTTTAGTTCAAGTCCAATAACAGTTCAAGTAATACTCATATTGATCTTCATAATAAAAAAGAAAGAATAAAAATGGTATGCTCCTGAAGGAGAAAACATTCCGTCGTTGATTGATTAAATCTGGTATTTTAATTGGGAAATGTATTTGAATTTGATCAAGTCTTACACCAAATAAAAGATGAATGGATGTGAAGTCGCGATTTCCGATATCAATTGACAATCAATTAGTCTCGATCGAGCTTTCTTGGTCTTTCTATGCTAATGGCACTGGCTTTCTCTTTCTATTCCTCACCAAACGTAGTTATGTAGACTCTTTTATTAGTAAAAAGGGTAGGAAGAGCAACCGGGGTCGATGATCCCTCTTGGACATTATTATAGGAGTTTCACACCAGGACCGACTACCGTCGGCGTGTCCAAATCCTCTACGTTGGCTTGTTGGGATGGAAGCAAGCCCAAGGGAAAATATGGTGCATGAAAACTTTAATCTAGTTGCTTCAAAGCCCATAAACACTTAGTTCCAAAAGGCCCTTCAAAACAATACGAAAATTTCTCCCTATGATGGACCGAATCTATGCTATTGTTGGGGATTTGACCAAATGACAAAGCTAATTCAACAATAGATTGGTACATGAAGTCCATCAAAGCTTGGAATCAGCAAATTTGGGTCAAAAGAAGATCTGGATCCTTCAAATTATAGAAACGCATGAGTGTTGCGAAGCAAGGGACAGTTGTGCAAAAGAGCTAGAGACATCTTAGACATGGACTATCACGCATCGATCTTCGGGCACACACTCATCCCTCACCTTGGTCGATTAAATAGCAACATCCCATGACTCATTGCCGACCCTTTCATTTTAATATGCATGTGGAAGTATATAATAATAATCCCAGACAATAAAGTAATGGGATAGAACAATAGGACTAAAAACTTGAACCCGAAAATCAACACACTTATATACATATATAATAACTCGGTCATATATATACATATACAAGTCATACTAAAAGGTCAGTTTCTACTCAAACAAGTTTCACAACAAAAGTCATCAAATAGGAGTGGAGTCTCAATTCTCATCAGGATCCTACTCTGGATCATCCTCGGGGTTTTCCTCTAGGTAATCCTCTTCAGGTTTTACCATCTAGGGACCTAAAATGTTATCCCACAATCGAGATGAGACTACATCTCAGCAAGTTTCACCCCTAAGACTCGATTAGGAAGCCAATACACCTTAGGGTTGTCTAAGCACAACACGAGTCAGAGGACTTACTTTGGCCTCAGTTCTATCATACAAATCGGTATATATATCATATATACACTATCATATCACATCACCCAATCAAATCGAATTATCGATCAATCGACTTAGTCGATTACATGTCATCACGACCTTTCCCTAGTCGATATATTTAATACTATCTATAAAGTCTTACCTTAGTATAGGATTGTTCACCCAAAACTGAAAATAGATAATATAACTCTCCCAAAGCTGATAATATAGTATACTATATATATGCTTGCCCAAAGCTAATTGATTAGGGTTTCCAAGCCATCATAATACACTATATATGCTCGTCCAAAGCTAATAATAAGGTATACTGTTCACGAAAAGCTGACATATTGCCCGTAGGCTGATATAATATACCACTTCAACCATATAGTCAATTCATCATTTTTATCATACTTGATAAAAATAGCCGTGTGTGGATACACGATCGGCCTTAGCCAAAATATTATAATTTCACTTCCATAATTTCCATTATTTTATATGGTCCACCAAAATATTTTTGGCGTTGTAAACTAACACTCGATTAATTTCTAATTAATTACCAAAATAATTAAATTAGGAATAAAATCCTAAAAATACAATTAAATCATTTTAACACAATTTAAAGCTCAATTAAATAAACGGACTACACCACCATAATCAGCATAAAATTCCGGTCGTCGACTATCCTGCCTAATTTCCGAAAAATAAATAATTAATTAATTTCGAAAATTATTAAATAAATACAATAAATCTAATTTAGGCCCGTAATGCCTAATTGGAAGCCGAGACGAACCCAAAAAATTTACAAGACTCGTTCAATAAATAATAGAGCTTATTTCCTTGCTAACTAGACCAACCATTTGCCTAACATGTATTAATGAGTCTCTAATTTAATTACTTTAATCTAATGTATTTACCTAATTGTACTTAATTAAATTTAATCAATCCGTAAGCATCATTAACATACTAAGCAAGGATTAGTGAGCAAAACTCACTTGTTTATCGAACCACTCGGTTCAATTCGATGAAGACGCGACGAGGCTCGATCCTCTCCAAAGCAGCGACAATCAAGCCCGATACTTGGTCCGCAAAGCCTCACGGGCTGCTGGATTTTTTTCTTTCCTTGGCTGTTGGCTGTTTTGCGAAGCTGATTTTGCGCGGGACTTCTCACGGACGAAGGAGGAAGGCGAGCCGGTGGCGTGGGCTTCGTTGGAACAAAAACGGAGGCAGCACGGAGGAGAAATCGCGGGCGAAGGGTGGACGGCAGAGAAGAAAATGAAGTCGCCGAATGTTGGGGGGAGGGGGGTGGGGTGTCGGCAACATGGGGAAGAAGATGAAAGCTTGACTCAAAAGTCAAGGCAAATGAGAAGAAAAATGGGGCACGGCAGAGAGGAAATGGGGACTTTGGCGAGGGGGGAGAGAGAGAGAGAGAGAGAAGGGAACGTGGGCGGCTGAAAAGTGGGGAAACGTGCACAGCAAAGGGGAAAAAAAGAAATAGGGAAGAAGAAAAATAAGGAAAACTAAAAAAAATTCCTATAACTGAAAATTCTTGTCCCATTTGCTTTTGTTTAGTCCAATTTAATCCCAATAAATTCTCATACTAGAGAACTTGATCGCTTTATTGCACAAAATTTCCCTCAAACAACAAGTTTTGGGCAACAACAACGGCCATTTCCTTCAATTATGAATTTTAATTCATTTTCTTTTTGGAATCCGATTTTCTAAACAAACAAATCCGGTTGAGATCCAATTTGAATTTTAAAAAAAAAAAAAACCCAAACAACTTCCATTCACCATTTTACTCATATCATATGCCAAAAATCCCTTCAAATTGGCTAATCCAAACTTCTGTTAATTTTCCGTAACATTCGAGACGATTTTCCGTAAAAATCTCAAACTCACCGAAAATTCCTTGAAAGATGAGTTGACGTTCTTAGAATTTATTGTGACATGACAGAATATTCAATTTCTAAAATCGACTCGAATTCGCAATTAATTTCACTCGGCGCGTTTTTAGCGTGACCTAAGCTACCATGTAATTTTTAGAGATTTTTAGTACAAACGACCTATGATCAATTTTCTTCGAGCTACAATAAACCTATTTGATACATTAGCAACTCTTAGTTGTCATAAAAATCTTGAGGTTTCGATTACAAACACAAGGTACCAAAACAATAGAAAAATTAAACTAGTGCCATCGATGAAAATTTTTTAATTTAGTGGTGTCACTCATGATTAGCCACACATCTCAGTCAAACAGAGTTATTTTTTTTTTCAAATCAATTTTATACTATGTCATAATAACCTCTAAAGATGAGCATGGTTGAAAAATCGATTCATTGTCAAATTATTAAGTCTATTGCATTAAAATTTTATAATGGCTTCCCTAATAATTTAGTTATCTCGAAAGTGATCAACTCTGTAAACATCCCTATAGGGACGTCGATGAAATGCCCGAAAACATGACTAAAAATCAAGATATCACATGGACCATTTTGACCTTTCTTGTGAGTCCCCCAAAAAAAAACAAAAATAAAAAACTAAGGCTTTCACACCATGCATAAGCTTTAGGCACTAAGGTCATTGTCCATGTTTTCACTTGTGAGTTGCTATAGCTTTTCATGCGAAAACCCTCGTTGCATTATGATGATATTTGCATTTTACTATGATATAAACCTTGTATATTAACGATACCATTGAAGTTGAAAGACAAAAGGCGACAATTACCCCTACGCCCCCATCGAAACGTTGCATTCTTGATAATCATGAATGACTGGTGTTTCTCGAGGGAGAAATTATACGTTGCATCCTTCACTTTACACGAAAGTCCACTTTCTTTGAAATTATGAAGGTAGAAGCCCACCAGGAGCATTTTTTAAAAAAAGAAGGATAATAGTATAAATGATTTAAAAATTTCGATCAAATATATAATGTCATTTGTGCAATGTAGTTTCAAAATTTTGATTCAATGTGTAACTTTGTCCTTAGATTTTTAATTTATTTAATATACTAATAATAAATATTCATTAAGTCCATAAATTATATAAAAATATTTAAAATTTTATGGACCACCTTAGATCAAGATTTATGAACAATAATTAACAAATCAAAAACTCATAAACCATGATGTCATTAGATCACGATTTAGAGACCAATTGCATCAATTTTTCCTTCAAAAATTTTCATTCCGTAGCGCAATTAAAATGTGATTTAAGTCCTAAAATTTTGAATGAAATTGTGGGTTGAGGCGATACAAATTTGAGATTTACGTTAGGCTTTAGTTCCCGCTCTAACCCTCCACTCCTCCGACCGAGCGCGGCGGAAGTCTTCCCTCCCTGTTCAGCCCAACCTCGTCGGTTCCATCGACCGCCACCGCCACCGCCACCGCCACGCCGCCGCCACATCAACGCAGAAAATCAAGAACCGCCTCTTCGATCCACCCCACACAAACCCACATTCATTTCTCGTCTCCCTTGGACGCGAAGCTTTCGATTCGTCTCCTCTCCTCATCAGCCGCACAAATTGCCGCATCCCATGTCGGCGCTCGAGCTCACGCGTCCCTAGGTCCACACCCACCCCCCCGGTATATGCACACCATCGCGGCTCCGTCGCTTTACCTCACGCGATGCGCCGTCTAGTTCGCGCCAATCCATACCGTTCGCGAGTGGCAGGGCCGGTTTCCCGCCGAATTGGAGTTCTCTTCTTTTGCTCGATGGGGTAGATGAAGTTGAGTGTCGGTGATGGCGATGAGTGGTCTTGGCGAAGAAAGGACCCGAGTTCTCGCGGCGGTTCTGGGGTACGTCCTGACCCTGTGGATAGATTCTCTTTCTTGTGAAAATTCGTCCTTGTTCTTTTCTGTCGCGAGCGGTTCTTGAATGTGAAATTAGCTGACGTGGGTTCGATGGAAGTTTTCGTGAAAGGGTTGTTCGGACTTATTTGTGATGCTGAATTATGCTACTGAAGTTCCGAGGTAGTATTAGGTCGTGAACTTGCGGTGCATTGTCCTGTTTTTCTTGTTTCTTGATTTGAAGTGTTGACTGGTGAGGGAATTACCATCCACCTCTGTCTAGGTATAGTACAGAACCTTCTTCTTGTGTTGCAGAATTAAATGGAGCAGAACATGTTGTGAATTGCTATTTACTGTATGCTTTCAAATCTTTGGGAGGGAGTCTGTCTTCTCGACCATCGGTAGTTTCAATTCAAGTTCAGACCGACAGAATTGGTGCAGCAAGTGTCTTTTTGACTATTCAGACTTATCATGGTGTTCTTTGCTAACTTCATTAACAGGTTGGGGATGATGGAGGTTCTTCTGGACTTTCTTCTGCACCTGCAGCAGTGATACGCAAAATGGGGGTGGAATTCACAGATAATGATGTTCAATGATGTTCCTGTTGATTTTGAGGCAACCCCAAATAATCCATTATTCTTCAATTCATCATTCAACTGCAATGAGAGTCCTGGGAAAAGAAGAGCTGCACAAGAGAGGGACAAGGATGCAGATAGCCAGAGATCACCAGAGCATTGTGAGGTAAGGGCTGCACCAGAAGTTGTCCGCAAGAAAGAGTTGGCTTCATATGACTCCGATACTCATAGGAGAAGTGATGGTGTAGTCAACTTCATCAAGAGGAAAACTCAAGTAGACCTAAGGAATCAAGAGACGCCTAGGTCTGATGGTTCAATTCAAGTTGAGAAGCTGCAAACTTCTATTGGTTTGAAGGATACTACGAGCTTAAGTGCTTCCCATTTTGTGAATAAGAGGAAACCGTTTGATATTTGTCTTCCTCGAAGGAGACAATTGCACTTTGCAGAAACTTTTGACCACATAGAGGATTGTGAACAAACTTATGAAGCGGTACAATTGGTGGAACAGGAAAGCCGAGTGTTAAGGCCTGGAATGGTTCTGCTGAAGAACTACATCACCCTCAGAGAACAGATAATTTCACACTCGTTCAGTACAAAAACTTTTATTTTATTTTGCTTTAGTTTAATTCCTGGTTGAAACATTCGGCCAACGGAACATTTTCATTTTGATACTCATTGTTTCAAAGTATGGAATGTCGTTGATAGATATTAAGTAGTTGACATTGTCCATGATTACAAAGGATATTCATCATTGTAATCTCGAACCCTGCTTGTACTTTCTTCACATTTTTGTCATGTTATTTTTCATGTTTAATATCTCAAATATCTTGACATAGACTGCTGGGTCTTAGCTTTTTATCTCGCACTAGCAGTTTTATCCCATTTCATTCTATCTTATGGTACATATAACAAAATATTGCAGATTGAAATTACAAGAAAGTGGAGAGAGATTAGTATTGGTCCAGGGGAGTTTTACCAACCAGTCTACCAGGATGGAGCAAAGCTGCGTTTGCAGATGATGTGTCTTGGTCTCGACTGGGATCCAAACACAAGAAAGTATGAGCGACAGAGACGAGTTGATGGTTGCACCACACCTGATATTCCTAATGAGTTTATTCTAGCAGTCAAAAGGGCAATGGGGGATGCACAGGACCTTGTGAAGAAGTGTGACAGAAGAAGTAATCTCAGTAATGATCTCCCAACAATGTCTCCAAACATAGGCATCGTCAATTTCTATACTACCAGTGGGCGACTGGGGCTTCACCAGGTCTGTGACGAAGTAACTATATCCTTTGCTCTTCCATAGAAGTGATTTTGATTTTCGGATCTTAGATCAGTTGGTGATTTGAATAGTTTCCTCAGCGTTTGTCTTCTTCCAGTATTTCAATTCTCTTATTCAATCTGCATTTCTCGTATTCATTTTTGGTAAATTGCGTATGTCAAATGGCACGAAAACTTGAGAATCCTGAAGTCGGTTTGGTCTTGAAGTCCTGTACTCAGTACAGAAATCATTGTTCTCTTACATGGTTCTGTTTGAGAACTTCTTGCAATTGCTGCTGAATTTTCTTTCTTTTGCTACACTTACTGTTTTGGATTAAGGAGCAGAACAGACCTTATTTCATGTGGTTCGTGTGTAGTTATTTCATTTGATGCAGAGGTTGTTTGGGAAAATTCTCACCAGATTAGTCACTCTTCTATGTGGCAGGATCGTGACGAGAGCCGGGACAGTCTGCGAAAGGGATTACCCATGGTCTCATTTTCCATTGGCGATTCAGCCGAGTTTTTGTTTGGAGATCAAAGGGATGTGGACAGGGCAGAGAGGGTCATGCTGCAATCGGGCGATGTGGTGATATTCGGGGGCGAGTCGAGAATGGTGTTTCATGGCATATCGTCTGTCATCCCTAACTCCGCTGCCAAGGCATTCTCGATGAGGCCGGGCTCCGCCCCGGACGCCTTAACCTCACCTTTCGACAGTTCTGAGTTTTGGTGGCCATGTGTGCTATCTGGTTAAAAATGTATTGAAGTGTAAGCGCTGATGTATATGTAAATGTCGTGATTCGCTATGCTGATTGTCCTTGATTATTATCATTTTTTTATTGTTCTTTGTAAAATATTCTCAAAGAAGCAATCAACCTCATTAAAAACCAAAAATGTGCAGCGCAACATAAATCAACTTATGATTTAATTTGTAGTATGGCAACAAATTGGTTTATTAAATCGCTGGGAAAGTTTCAAACGCAACCATCGTTTTGGAAAGTCTCACGACTCTATTTATGATCAATATTCTATAATGGGGTGAGTAGGATCGCCCGTGCTGCCCAACTGCATTGTTTAATTGGTCTTTCATGTCAGAAAAAGAGGAGCACCGCCTCTCTCTCTCTCTCTCTGGATTTTTCCAGAATTCTCCCCCTTTCTCTGCTGCACCAGAATTTTCTCCCTCTCTCCAGAATTTTCTCTTCCCCTTCTCTCCAGAATTTTCTGACCGACTTTTACACCCTATAAATAGGGGTTCTTGCCCCTTGTGTGAGTGTGTGAATTATGAGTGTGTGAAGAGTGAGTGGAGTGTGTACGTAAGTGTGGGGTGTGTACGTGAGTGTGTGAGTGAGTGGGAGTAGGTGGCGTGAAGTGTTGAGTGAGAAAGAGTGAGTGGGTGTGTGCAAGAAATTGTGTTCATGAGAGGTGTATGAGAGTGGTGTGTGTAAAGAGTTTGCAATATTGCTTATATAAAATAAAGTGATTATTCTACTTGCACATCCACTTGATTTCTCTATAATTGGTATCAGAGCAGGTCGTCGGAGGCCGTGCGAAGACAGTGGTCGGGGACCATTGTAAGTGAGCAAGGCGGTCAGGGATCGTCGAGCCAAGGAGCGAAGAAGCAAAGGACGTCGGATTTTTTGCCAGTGCACAATCTGGGATTGTGAAGTCGGTTGGTCTGGGACCAGGCTTACTTGGTATAGTGCGGGGCATTATACTCAAGTCACGATGGCGGATTTCTCGAGTTCGGTAAGTGGAATCGAGAAGCTCAACAACTCAAATTATAATAATTGGAGTACCCGCATACAATATTACTTGTTAGGACAAGATTTGTGGGATATTGTTGGCGGGAGCAACACCACCCCACCCACGAATGATAGCGAATTAAGAAAATGGAATATAAAATTGGGTAAGGCTCTTTGTGTGCTTGCCGTGACTGTTGAAGATGAATTACTGCAACACATAAAGAGTGCGACGACCCCGAAGGAGGCCTGGCATAACTTGGCGACACTGTTTGCAAGGACAAACGATGCCAAGTTACAATGCCTGGAGAATGAGCTCCTCTCAATCTCGCAACAAAATATGACGGTGAGCCAATATTTTTCTAAAGTTAAATCTATTTGCGAAGAAATTTCAAAATTAGATCCTGAGAATGCCATCTCTGATACAAGAATGAGAAGAATAATAATTCACGGATTAAGGCCGGAATATAATGGTATTGTTACGGCCACTCGTGAATGGGCAAATGAGCCAACTCTAACAGAGTTGGAGAATATATTGGCCAACCAAAAAGCCTTAGATAAACAAATTTCTAAGGTCTCAATTAAGGAGGATGAAAGTGCCCTCTTTAGTAATAAAAGAGGGTTCAAGGGCCAAAATAGAAATAGAGCAAGTGCAAGAGATGGCAAATCGTGGAAAAGTCATGGAGAATGGCAAAAGGGAATAGAAGGAACTCAACCTCGGCCAGGGGGAGCTCGTCGAGACCGCGATAAGGACGAAAATGAAGAAAAGAAGAATAGAAGGCGTAATGGACGGTGTTACACGTGTGGCAAAGTAGGTCACTTTGCCGGGGATTGTCGGTTCAAAAGAGTTGAAGGAAATGTCGCAAAGCATCCAAGGAAAATGATAGCGAAGAAGAGTGGGATTTCCAAGCATCCTTTGCAATGGAGGAACGAGAAGATGCGATGGCCCTCATCACGGTAAGTGATAAATTGATTGATTATGAAGAAGATTGGATAGTCGACTCGGGTGCTCAAATCACATGACCGGAGATCAAGGCAAGCTATCAAACATGTGCGAGTACAAAGGAGGACGAGTAGTTGTCACCGCAGACAACTCAAGGTTGCCGATTACCCATGTGGGCCAAACGATGATGACACCCCGATTCAGTTCGCATCAAGTCGAACTGAAAAATGTGTACCATGTGCTAGGAATGAAGAAGAATCTACTGTCCGTGGCACAACTTACAGACTCAGGCAATTATGTGGTGTTTGGCCCTAGAGACGTTAGGGTGTACCGCAATTTGAAACCAACCGGTACACCAATCATGGAGGGGCGTCGATTAGAGTCTGTCTACGTGATGTCAGCTTAGACGGCATACGTGGACAAAACTCGAAAGAGTGAAACACCTGATTTGTGGCATGCACGGCTTGGGCACGTGAGCTACCATAAATTAAAGGTGATGATGAAGAAAGGTATGCTAAAAGGTCTCCCCCACTTGGAAGTACAAGAAGATGTCATTTATGCTGGATGCCAGTATGGGAAGGCACATCAACTTCCATATGAAGAGTCCAAATTCAGAGCTAAGATGCCTCTCGAGCTTGTCCACTCGATGTATTTGGACCAAAAAGAAGCAACCGTCGCCGAGGATCAAAGTACATGATAACATTCATCGACGATTTCTCCAGGTACGTCTGGGTCGATTTCATGAAAGAAAAATCCGAAGCATTAAACAAATTTAAGGAGTTTAAAGCAAAAGTAAAATATGAAGTAGGCAAGAAAATACTATGCCTTCGCACGCATAATAGGGGAGAATACACGTCAGATGACTTTACAAAATTTCTTCAAGAATGGAAGATACGTCGACAGTTTACTTGCCCAAATACGCCACAACAAAATGGAGTTGCCGAAAGAAAGGATCGGCATTTGGCGGAGACATGCAGGAGTATGCTGCATGCGAAGAGTGTTCCACCCAAGTTTTGGGCTGAGTGTATGAAGACGGCAGCGCACGTGATCAACAGACTACCTCAAGCAAGGCTTGGCTTTATGTCACCTTATGAGAAGTTGTGGAATCGCAAGCCCACGGTAAGTCATTTTAGGATATTTGGGTGTGTATGTTATGCATTCATGCCAGACCATCTTCGTAACAAGTTCGATAAGAAGGCAATTCGCTGCATATTCGTGGGCTACGATGATCAAAGAAAAAGATGGAAGTGTTGTGACCCTATAACAGGGAGGTGTTACACTTCCAGAAATGTGGTGTTCGACGAACTATCATCTTGGTGGACATCACAACCTAATTCAAAACAAGTTGAAGCAGAGATTCGTGAAGGAATGGAAGAAAATGACAAGACTGATAAGGGCCAGCCAATTGAAGAAGGAAATGATAATGTAATTGGAAGAAAAGAAGTCAGAGCACAGTCACCAGAAAAATCAAAGAGCCCATGGCGAACTGGTGTACATCCAAGAACTATAGAAGAGTTCCAACCAAGTCAGATGGAAGAACCTGAAGAGGAGGAATCTCAACTAAGGAGATCAACAAGACAAAGAAGACCAAATCCCAAATATGCAAATGTGGCGCTGACCGAAGATGTCAGAGTAGTTGAGCCGTCCACATATGAGGAAGCTTCGCAAGACATGGAATGGAGGAAAGCCATGGAGGAAGAGATACAAGCACTAAGAAAGAACGAAACATGGGACCTAGTACCGAGACCTAAAGAGGTACGTCCTATATCTTGCAAATGGGTCTATAAACTTAAAACTCGACCAGATGGGTCGATAGAAAGATATAAGGCATGACTAGTTGCTCGAGGATTCTCCTAAAAGTATGGCTTAGATTATGATGAGACCTTTAGTCCAATGGCAAAGATTACTACGGTTCGAGTCTTACTAGCACTTGCAGCAAGCAAGTCGTGGAAGTTATGGCAAATGGATGTGAAGAATGCCTTTTTACATGGAGAAATAGATCGAGATATATACATGGAGCAACCAGATGGTTTCAAAAGTAAGTTTCATCCAGATTATGTTTGTAAGTTAAAGAAAGCCCTCTATGGCTTAAAACAAGCCCCGAGAGCATGGTATGGGAAGATTGCTGAATTTCTGGTGCAAAGTGGTTACTTTGTAGCCCCAGCAAACTCGAGCTTGTTTGTAAAGGTAGAAGATGGCAAGCTTGCGATAGTATTAATCTACGTGGATGATCTAATCATCACTGGAGATAATGAAAAGGAGATATGCCAAATCAGAACCAACCTCTTAGTGCGGTTCCAGATGAAAGAGCTTGGAGAATTAAAACATTTCCTGGGACTTGAGATTGAGAAGACCAATGAAGGATTATTCCTATGTCGGCGAAGTATGCACGAGACCTTCTAGACAAGTTCGGATGCTTGATTGCAAACCTATTTCTACTCCAATTGATGGAAATGTAAAGTTATGTGCAACTGAAGGACGAGAATTGGAAGACTCAACTATGTACAGGCAATTGGTGGGTAGCCTTATTTACCTAACCATAACACGGCCTGATATTGCCTTTGCAGTGGGAGTAGCAAGACGATTCATGGAGAAGCCACGAAGGCCCTACTTAGATGCAGTCAGGCGCATATTAAGGTATGTAAAGGGTACATTTGATTTTGGGCTTCTGTATAGGAAAGAAGCATCATGTAAAGTTGTAGGCCATTGCGATGCTGACTTTGCTGGAGATCATGACACGCGACGATCAACTACTGGATATATGTTTAGCCTCGGATCAGCCAGTAGTGTCATGGTGTAGCAAAAGACAGTAACCGTGTCACTATCTACGACGAAGCTGAGTATAGAGCAGCAGCAATGGCAGCACAAGAAAGTACATGGCTGGTACAGCTAATGGAGGATCTCCATCAACCAATAAATCAACCTACATGGATATATTGTGATAATCTGTCAGCCATAAGCTTAGCGGAGAATCCAGTTTTCCATGCGAGCACCAAGCATGTAGAAGTGCACTATATGAGAAAAAGTATTACAAGACGAGATAAAGATGGAGTATGCCAAAACAGATGAGCAAGTTGCAGATATCTTCACCAAAGGTCTTGGAGTTGTAAAATTCGAAGAGTTTCGAAGGCAACTTGGTATGACCTCGATGTCCATGCTAAGAGAGAGTAGTCGGTGAGGGGGAGCGTCAGAAAAAGAGGAGCACCGCCTCTCTCTCTCTCTCTCTCTCTCTCTCTCTCTCTCTCTCTCTCTCTCTCTCTCTCTCTCTGGATTTTTCCAAAATTCTCCCCCTTTCTCTGCTGCACCAGAATTTTCTCCCTCTCTCCAGAATTTTCTCTTCCCCTTCTCTCCAGAATTTTCTGACCGACTTTTACACCCTATAAATAGGGGTTCTTGCCCCTTGTGTGAGTGTGTGAATTATGAGGAGTGTGTGAAGAGTGAGTGGAGTGTGTACGTAAGTGTGGGGTGTGTACGTGAGTGTGTGAGTGAGTGGGAGTAGGTGGCGTGAAGTGTTGGGTGAGAAAGAGTGAGTGGGTGTGTGCAAGAAATTGTGTTCATGAGAGGTGTATGAGAGTGGTGTGTGTAAAGAGTTTGCAATATTGCTTATATAAAATAAAGTGATTATTCTACTTGCACATCCACTTAATTTCTCTATAGTTCAGTATCAGTGCAAGGGAATCTATTATATTCTATAAGTAAAGTTGCAATTAAGGGAATTTTTAATATACTACTCGCGTGGCACTTTACTTCTGTGATCGACGCATGGCAAATCACGTTGCGTAATTGCGTCGCAATGTCCATATCCAATCAATTAGCTACTGATTTGTTAGTCTCAGACATCTTATTACTTATTTAAAAGGAAGGTCTTTCAAATGAATTTGACTAATAAAGTAGACAAAGAAGAAAATAAATATATTGAAATAATTTTTTTCAGAATCCACTTAATTTAGAATCGAGACATACTTGAGAACGAATCAGATGAGAGATAAGTTCACTAGCTTAGGTTTGTTAGTTTATTATTCGACAATTATCCAATTATGTAAATCAAAATCAACAGCCAAATTTGAATATGTGACGAACCTTGTAGTATTCACTCTTTTATTTTTTTTTTCCATTATACGAGTACCAAAATCTATTTTTTCCTAGTAGGTCTATTTTAGCAAAACTTCAGGTCTAAACTTTCAGTCGCAATTTGAACATCCGATTTGACAAATCCGTCTACTAGGTATTTTCTACACTAAATGGATAACAAATCCCAGACTGTATAACGAAAAAAATTATCAATACTAACAACGAAAAGGAGTATAAAACCATGTCGAAATACATCGATCAAGCTACAGAACTAGGTGCTACATAAATCTTTATCAGATAGCAATGCTTCATTATCATAGTTACCAGATTGCAATTCGATCAACCCCTCCTGCGAAGGGCCAGAAAAGCCAACTTCTGGAGAGTTCTTTTTGGGTGTTCATTTCTCTTTGGTGATGTTTCTCTTCAGCATGTGACCAGGATCAGCAGGATAAGTTGCGCCACGTACTCCATGCATCATCCGCAGCAAGCGGGCAAAGCAAAGATAAGATTCCCTCTCTGACGCTGTCTCCCCCAAATTATGAAGACAAATTCGTCTTCTAGCTTCAGCCGTCATCGTTCGGGTAGGTGAGTAGGACCTCTCGTGGCCATTTAACGTGCATTATCGGTTTGTCAAGCGTCCATCAGATCATTATCAGCTGGTGTTCTCTTCCGGGACTGCATCGCCATCGATCTCCATTAAAGAATGGGATCGTGCGTTCTTGGGTGGGAGACTGGGAGTTCATGCGATTAAAAGTGATCTGTCAGCTTTTCAAAGTGATCTTTTAGGTGGTTCTTGCTTTCGACTTGCAGCAAACGTTTCTGTTGCAAAGCACGAGGGACGCTCTTGTCCTCCGAATGGCATATTCCTTGGACGAAACACCTAGGCATTTGAGTAAGGAAATGGCTCACTTGTCACGCCACTAAGGTGGGATAGCGCCAGGTTGTTTTACCCTAACAATCGGGTCCAAGCATGCTCAAACAATGGAAACCCACGCCTAGGCAACATCTTAGCTTTTTGCTTTTAAAGGGAATATATTGTAAATCGACAAAATGGACCACCAATAGGAAACAGGCCAAAAGCGGACCCAATTGGGAGTAGCATATCATGAGATGATTATGATAATTGATTGAGGGATGACTATTCCTAATATGATAGTTTAATTGTTAGTTGTTATGCATGTCCTTATGAAGATTTTTTTTATTCAATGGTGGTTTTTTTCATTTTTCAGGTGAATAATTATAATCGTGGAACGCTATAAAGGAATTATCTCGAAATGAGAGAAGTTCAATCCTTCAAAGAAACTCTAAAATCATAAAACCCAAATTTTACACACCCCATTTATGCAATACCATTTCTCTGAAATTTATCTCGAATATGAGAGAAGTTCAATTCTTCTTGTAAATAAATTGATGAGAATCGACAAAGACCACGAATGGTTCTTTATTACATTTTGGTCAAGAAAATAAGTAACAAAGAATCTAAATGTATGAAAACCGGTAATAATCATGTTTGGCCATATAAAATGCAGGAAAGTAAAGATAAAAGATAAACTTGTTGCGTTCCTTGATTAATTAGGAGTTGTACATTAAATACACTTGAGGTATACATAACCCTCTATCAACTTTATATACAAACGGTTATTGAATTTGGAAAAAAATAAAAAATAACTTGCCAATTGTATCGATTGTTACAATAAGTTACATAATCTCCTATTATCTGGTGATACCAATATACAAGAAATTATAAAATCTTAAATTAGTGCCAATGGATATCACCATCGTGTGGTTATATTTTTATGTCAATCGCTTGCTATCCGATGATTTTGCCAATTAACTTCTCAAGTCTTGATGAAGGCTCTCGTCAATAACTTTTAGGATGTTGTTGATAACTTCCTTAACAACTTGTCGATTCCCTTCAAGTTATCAATTGTTCCATTTATTGTTGACCAAACTCTCCTCTCATTGACTAAATCTAATATTTGTCAATAATAACCAAAAATTGATCATTCTTGTTTGTGTCAACCGAGACCTTGTGACTCCAAACCTCCAATCGATAGGACCGATTGTATATCAGCATGTTACACCTTTCTTTTTGTGAGTGAATATTAGCATAGAGCGAGAGAAGGATAAAGGTCGAGTTGAGCTCATGGAAGAAAGACAAGTCGGCAATAGAGCGAGAGAAGGATAAAGGGCGAGTTGAGCTTATGGAAGAAAGACAAGTCGGCAAATTTTAGGTCCAAACCGAGCCTGCAAATAATTTTCCTATCTTTTGAGGGCTCTAGGGTTTGGGCAACCAAAACCAAATAGATTTTCATTTATTTATATATTGTAATGAAGCCAACAAAAGCAATCAGTTGTTTAGGTTTGGAGTCTCCCAAAAGAGTTTGTCTCCTATCATAGAAAACCCCATCGATTATAGGGAAACAAGACGTGGAAATCCTACGCGGCAAACACAACATAAAGGAGTGACCTCTAATCAACACACGATGTCGAAGTTTGAACCATTTTCGTCCTCTTATCAAGAGGTTTTTGCATTGTACAATGCACTTCCCTTTGTTCTTTAGTGGACTATGAAATTAATGACAACACGAGATAAATCTATTGGACAACCGAGCTTTGTTTGTTGATTGAAAAGGCTTGTTTGTGGAGAACTCTCCGGAGAAGACACCACTTCTAAAGTTAAGTTGGACCCCACTGAAGCTTATTCCGATTACATTGTCACCTTGTCCTCATTCACAAAGTAGCTCTCTCTCTCTCGTTCTAAAGAATGGGTAGATGCATCTTTAGGGTTTCATCGGACCGGAAATTTCAGCTAGGTACATCGAGATGAAGGATTTAAAAATGAGCCACGTCCTTGCAATTAGTTAATGCTTCTAGTCCAATCAGAGAGATGATTATTGAAATGATCGAGCTCACCTTATTGTAGTTTCAAACGCCATTATTGAGTTATGTTGATTCTTACTAGGTGACATTAGGGCTTCTGAATTGTTAATTCATGAAGTCCCTAGACTCATCCATGTTGGCGGATGCAATGCAAGTTTTGAAGGCTCTTATCAATGTTGCTTTAATGAAATATTTATGTTTCCAAAACATCAGAAGTGAAGATACAGAAGCTAAACTTAGCCAAACCAAACTTCATTATATGTTAGCCAAGATCTAAGTGGATAGATTATTTCGTAATAGATCGTGCAATGCTAAGATGGGTGATAGTAAATATTATAGGTTTTCATGAAACTTTTGGATGTGGCACACACAATCTGAAATTAATTCAACCGAACTCCCTTAGATGCGACATACTATGGAGAGGCTAATTTCTTCCACTAGATAGTGGAGGACGAGTTGTATCATCCGACACTTGACACAATAAACCATAAGATGATTTTCCTCTATGGCATGTCGTCACTTTTATTATACAATCATAGCAACTATATGAAATGATAAGTATATCTCACTAATTATCTTACACGCGTTAATTACTAAATTATATTTCTACCCGTCCATGTACCTTTAGGAACAGTCCGTGTTTTACTTGGCTGTATTTAAGGACTATTTCATGGGCAAATGGAGCCTTCTTATATAATGAAGATATGCATTCGTAATAAAAATGGTCTATCACTACCACCACCGATGCTCTTTTGTAAACACTAGATGTGCGTGGAATTACAAGGACAAGCCCCTCAACCTCGAGGTGCCAAGTTTACTCCTCGAACTATGACTAATTAGGCCGACAACGATGAATGCGAGTTGTGTAACAATAGATCACGCAAGTTGTGCATGATATAAAAACCCTGGAAAAAAGTGGGGAAAGAAACAGAACAATTGCACAAACACCGACCTTGGTTTTTTAAAGTACATCTAAAAAAGGAGCATGCACTAAAGCAAATAGATTTATCTCTCTTGAATCATTAGGTGCTATTGCCAGAAACCCAAAAAAAAAAAAAAAAAATTATTAAGTGCTGTGATAGTACTTGGTCAAAGCTTTTTTTTTTATTTAACTGGGATATATAAGTGTACGAAATTCGATCATCTAGAGGTCTGCATCATTTTTTACAAGTCACGTGAACTTATCCAAATTATTCACATATACAAGTGACCCTAACCAAAAAAAGTTTGCATGCATAAGTAAAATTTGAACCGACAATCTTCAGTTCCTAAGCTAGACCCAGTGGGTTGGCTTGGCCAAAGTTAATGGCATCATATGTGCTCTATGATAAAATACGGTAATTTCCTTTTGGCATGTCGATAAAGGGACAAATTTAATGAGAGTTGCTGAATGTAAAGCGACTCCCCCACTAAGAGATATGACAAAATTCCACCATCTTTTGTATAGCGTGTGGTCCAGAAGACAGTGAGAGCATGGACTTTGACATGAATTAAATGCGAAACACGAGTGCTATTCGCATCTCCCTTCACTGAAATATCATCAACATCATCCCAAACATCAGCCACCTGAACCTGCCTTTTCTTCATTTTTTTTCCTCCACGAGAAAAAGGTGACCCACGGGTCCACGGGTCCGCTTTGGAGTTATGGGTTAAGCAAGGTAACCGGTCGGAGACAATCAAGGTTCCCTATCTGCTCGGGTTCTGGGTTTTCAAGGCCGACCTGTGATCCCGGGCGCAAAACACTTTAAAGGCTTCACGATTTTTATTTGTCAGGGGTACAACGAAACCTAAACCCCCTCATCCATACTTGAATATTCATTACGATATTGCGTATGATTATTCATTACGTCTTTAAATGAGTCGCGCGTGTTAGGGATGTTGTTTCCCGAGCTGATTAGGCTAATTTATGTCTTTTCTTGATGGATTTGTGATGGGTTGTTATGGTAGCCACACCCCTTCTCGCTCCCATTTCTAGTTTGTGAGGTTACAGTCCGGACTGGTCCCTAAGCCCCTCTTCCCCCCAACCCGGCTGAACGCCTTGGTCGGCGTAGGGATTGTTGATGGATTCGTGTGCCTCAAGTAGATAACGTGTGAGATTCAAGCGAAGACCACCACCAGATCGCTTCACTTCTAGGGTTTGGATAACATGTGTGCACGGTAATTACCAGTGAGAAAGACATTTTATAACCCCTGCGTCTGCACCCGATACTAGGGACGGAAACGAGCCTCGCCATGAGTCATTTACGTCACGATATCTTCTATCCTAGCCGCCGGAACCCTCGTGCCCTCACGATTTGACAATGTTTTGCGATCGTATAAAGATTGTGCGAGACTTACTTATCGGCCCAACAAATTTAGAGCAGAGTGATGCGGGATCTTGTTAACGCGCGTCAAACTCCGTCCTCAAAATTCATCCTTGTAAGGAGAAAGACCCTAAAGATTTTCTTATCCTATCCTCCTACCTCATCCAAAGTCCGACCACCAAAACCCAATTGAGCAACTTGCCAATTCTCAGAATTCTTTATCATATAAATAATAGCTCGGTCGGATCATACTTTAGTAAAGAACATTAATTCAAGGCACAATGATTACCTGAAATGCAATCAATCCGAGGGGCGCAAACCGCTTGTCATTTTATTTCTAAGTGACCAAGCGCATCACGAAGTCAATTCCCTCTTTGCTTCTTTCGATGGACTCGTTGGTGTTTTCAGTTTGGAAGAACTTGACTAATATCCACCCTCTCTTTGGATGTATAGCCTAATTTGCAAAATAAAAAATGGTAATTAAATAAATCACAATTTGAAGGAAGGGGCCATAATGCTAGCAAATGTCAAATTTTAGACTACATATTATGATAGATACTAGCTTGATTGAGAAGAGGTATAGATGTCACGCCAGTGATGCGCTTTTCTTCTCGAAAGCTCCGCCTTATATTATTAGAACCGAAGCAGGAAGGTCCGATCTTACTATATATCATCTTTTTGTAGCTTGATAGCATGCGTTGTTAAAGTAAACGCATGGTGTCCAGATGCACATCCCTTATGCATACGCTTGCTTTTATCATGCTGATTAATCAGCTTAGTTTATCGAGATTGAAAATGTAAACAGAGAAGCAAGCAAAGAAATTGGTGACACTATTATGATTATTTTTTGGTTATGTGCTTTTAGCCATTTCGTTGTTAAATATATTAATACGATGTAAGATAGTTCCCTGCACTCAATCCCCGTCTTATCCATATCTATCGTGTAAAGTCTGCATATGACAATGTGACAAATTTGCCCTGTCCCTTTTGTATCCATCGTGTAAAGTCACAATATGATAATGTGACACATTTGGAACAATCTCCATCTCTTTCATATCCATCGTGTAAAGTTACGGTGTGACAATATGACACATCTTGAAAACTCGACCGCCGGCTCATTCGTATCCATCGTCCATCATATAAAATCATAGTGTGACTATGTGAGACATTTGAGAAATGCTGTGGTGTAAACGCACCAGCCTTAGACCTTAGGATATTAGTTGTAGCGAGTTGACATAGTTCAAACGAACATTTTACGGTGCACAGGACTCCTACTATAACATTCAAGGGAGGAATCGAGGATGATTGGCCTTCTCCGTCGTTTTGGCTATTTAAAAAAAAAAAATCATTATAAAAAACCAGACCGTCGCCAATGACGACGGCCTTTGCAGCCGGCGGAGGTCGCTGGGAGCGAACAGAAATAGAATAAAGAAGGAAAAAGATTAAAAAATATATAAATAATAAATTTGTAACCGCGATTTTTTATTAAAATTGATCAAAAAAAATATATGGATAAATAGTTAAAAAATATAAAACTAAATTGATCAAAATAAGAAATACAGAACTGATTTGATATCTATATAATAAATTTATAACTTTTTGGAAAATTTTGTTGTTGTGTTTTTAGAATAAGGCAAGTCAAATCTTGTTAATTGTGGCGATTCCATTAAGAATTTTAAAAGCATACCTAAGAATTTATTTGGCAATACCATTTAAGGAAAATGACATATATGTGATTTTTGAATTTTTAATCTATTCAACACCATTTTTGAACTTTTGCACTAAAGGAAAATGACATATATGATTAATTGTGATTTTTGAATTTTTAGTCTGTTCAATAAAATTTCTGAACTTTAGTCGAATGTGCAAAATTAACTCTTGAACTTTTGATACACATTCAATATAGTTCTTCGATCAAGTGAAAATATTATATGTCGGCTCTAATTTTGAATTAATGAAAAGGTGGTACTGAGTATTTTCATAGAATTCTTTTCTTTTTCTTTTTTTGACAAGAGTATTTTCATAGAATTCAAGAGCCTTAAAATTAGACCATTTGTGTCGTTGTCCTTTCACGTGGCAAGGCAATCGAAAGACGTCACTGGTGCACGAGGCGGATCTTCTCTCTCTCTCTCTCTATATAAACCGTCCTTCTTCCACCTCTGATCTCCAGATCAGCACTCTCTCTCCGTCTCTTCGCTTGGATCCACGCGAGCCCCATACATACCCCCCATCCCCCCTGCATTCTCGGAATCTCTCCCTCCCTCCTGTGACGCCATATTGAGAGATAGAGAGAGAGAGAGAGAGAGAGAGAGAGAGAGAGAGAGAGAGGGAGCCTGAAAGAGAAGTCGCGCGGAGAAAGGCAGGGAGAAACAGAGCGTTTCCTTTCTGTTCCAGGGGAAGGAAGAAGATCTCCGCCCGAAGGCAGAAAGGGAAAAGCGAAAAAGAAAAAGGAGAAAGATGATGCAGAGAGGGATCGCCAGGACCACCCGAAGGGCATTATCGGGACCTTCCTCCTCCTCCCGCCACCAGCAACGCCCCCGCTTCGTCTCCTCCTCTCAGGCCGCCCAGAAAGCGGAGCGGGAGAATGATCTGCCCAGAATGCCCCCCTTCGACTACTCCCCTCCGCCCTACTCCGGCCCCTCCGCGGCCGAGATCCTCGCCAAGCGCCAGCAGTACCTCAGCCCCTCCATGCACTGCTTTTACCAAAAACCCGTCGGTTCCCTATCCTCTCTCTGTCTCTCTGCGATGTCGTTTTGTTCCTTTCCCGTCAAAATCTTGTCTTTTCGTCTCGTTATCATCGATTGAGTAAAATAAAATTGACCCAGGATTGCTTCGGCATTCATCGGAAACGGGTCTTGCAAAAAACTCTATTCGTGTTTTCTTGGGGTCCGATCGGTCGATTCCTGATGGGTGGCGATTTCTTTCTTTCTTTCTTTCTTTCTCTCCGCGCAGCTGAACGTGGTGGAAGGGAAGATGCAGTACCTTTTCGACGATACCGGCAGGAGGTACCTGGACGGTTTCGGCGGGATCGCCACCGTGTCCTGCGGCCACTGCCACCCGGACGTGGTCGCCGCCATCGTCGACCAGACCCGCCGCATCCAGCACTCCACCATCCTCTATCTGAACCCCGCCATCGCCAACTTCGCCGAGGCCCTCGCCTCCAAGCTCCCTGGCGATCTCAACGTAATGAGAGCACGACAATCCTTAAACTTTTTTATGCGAATGCTGCCCAAAGATATCAATTTTAATTGATCGCCCACACGTTCCCGCCAACCCCACTTCGATTTTATTTAGTTCTGCGCAAATCGAAGATCGGGATTCTCTTTGCGTGCTTGAACTTTTTGAATAATTGTTGAGTTTTTGTCCTTTCCTTGGCCATGCGGCGCTTGTAGGTGGTGTTTTTCACGAACTCAGGGACGGAGGCCAACGAGCTGGCGATGATGATCGCGAGGCTGTACACCGGTAGCCACGACATAATATCGCTGAGGAATGCGTACCACGGGAACGCTGCCGGGACCATGGGCGCCACGGCCTCGAGCAACTGGAAGTTTAACGTCATACAGGTAATACATACATACATACGTACATACGCCTTAGTAGATTGTGATGACGATAATGACACATGCACATGGTGGTCGGGCTATACTCTATAGTTACGAGGATAAGAAGAAGGAAAAAGGGTTCGCTTTTTGTTTATCTCCGGTTTGGGTCTGGCGTATCTCATGCTCTGATTCGATTCGCACCACGAGTGTGGACCCAAGAGTCAGTACAGATATTTGTGGTCATGATTTTGGCTTGGGTGATGTGGTGGTGCAACCTGTTGATACCCATTTGCATTGGATAGCGCAATTCCACCTAACCCTGCTTGTGCTTTGTCAAGAAAAGAAAGAAAGAAAACAGAAGATTGGTCTAAGGATTCTTTCAGCATCCTCTAACTCGCATGTACAGTTCGGTTTTACCAGAAGCATGCATTGAATCTCTAGGGCTTTTCGGGTTTCTCTCTTGGTTTTCCGTGCAAGATCTTATCCTATTGACTGTTTTCTGTGTGTGTTCGTTGTTGAATCCGTTGATGGTGGATTGCAACTGCTAGTGAAAACTTAGACAATTCCCTCTCTCTCTCTTTTCTGTTATCATTTTTTTTCTAGCTGTAAGTCTACTGAAAGGGATGTCGAACTCTTGGTTATGAATGTTGTCATTGCTGCAATTCTGAAATGAGATGAAATAATGATGGCCATTAGCTTGTTGTTTGCATACCTTAAATGTATGGATGTAAAAATTGTAGTACGCTGGTTCATGTGTATTGAATCAACCGATGAACTGGCTTCTTGAATCATGTCCTGTTTACAGAGTGGAATTCATCACGCCTTAAACCCAGATCCGTACAGAGGTGTTTTCGGTTCAGATGGAGAGAAGTATGCCAAAGATGTCCAAGACCTCATCAATTTTGGCACTTGTGGCAATGTGGCTGGTTTCATGTCTGAATCTATACAGGTAAGTCATTTCCCATGGTCTTTGCTTAATGTTAACCCAATACATTCACACGTCTATAGTGCATTACCTATCCATGTCAATTGATTTGTCGTAAACAAATATCTGGATCAATGTGGTGAAAAATCATTGCTTCAGTTAACTTGCTAATTGATCACAGGGCGTGGGAGGCATTATTGAATTGGCCCCAGGTTACTTGCCCGCTGCATATAACAGCATCAGGAAAGCTGGTGGCCTTTGTATTGCTGATGAAGTTCAAGCTGGATTCGCTCGCACTGGGAGTCACTTTTGGAGTTTTGAATCCCAGGGGGTTGTGCCAGACATTGTCACAATGGCAAAGGTGTTTATCACATCTGCTCTTTGCTCTGCACAATTTTTTTATTGGCCGATATTACAGTTTCTGCGCTTCAAATTGGTCCTCAATTTGCTATCTTGGGATTGCTTGGCAAAATAACAAAGCTGAAAGTTCTATTTTCTTTTATTCGTGGTTATGTATGCTTTGAGCACCTGTAATTCAGCTTCATGTAGGCATATCTGGTCCCATGTCCATGTCTTATCTCAGTCTCGAATCTCGGTCATGATTAGCTTAACTGTTCATTCTTATTTACTGTAGGCCATTGGAAATGGTATTCCTCTCGGAGCGGTGGTGACTACTCCCAAAATTGCAGAGGTGCTGACCCGTCGCAATTATTTCAATACCTTTGGTGGCAACCCGGTCTGCACTGCTGCCGGGCTAGCTGTGTTGAATGTGATCGAGAAAGATAAACTTCAGGAGAACGCCCATGTTGTGGGGTCCCATCTGAAAAATAGACTGACATCGCTCATGGACAAATACGAAAGTAAACCTTCTTCCTTGAATCCGTTTTACCTAGATGCTCTTCATGTTCGTCATGGTAGATTTTGCATATCATGATGCGCATGCCCTTGTGCCTCAGTGTTGTTCATTGCCTGTGGTTAGCTGACTATATTCAACTAAACATATACAGTAAATATGTTTATGTGATATCGTGTCAATCTGCCTACGATATCAACTCTGTAATCAGGATTTCAGCCATTATGAATGTTCTTGACTATAGTTGATTGATCACACTCTTCTGCCGATGTAGTTATTGGGGATGTGAGGGGTCAGGGGCTGATGCTTGGAGTTGAACTTGTTTCTGATCGCAAGTTGAAAACTCCCGCATGTGCTGAAACTCTACATGTGATGGACCAAATGAAAGGTGTGTATTTCCTTCCTTACTCCATCTTATTTACTTAGTCGATTGTAATGGAAACTTGAGTTTTCCATCTTATAAATCCTGCAAAATTCTTACAGAGATGGGTGTACTGATCGGCAAAGGAGGGTACTATGGAAATGTGTTCCGAATCACGCCGCCTCTGTGCATCACCAAAGAAGATGCAGGTATGCCTTTATGTTTTTGTTTCCGCATTGTTGGAATCCAAGGGGACTTTTAAATAAGATATATCGTTTGATGATCCTCTAACGAGTAATTTTCATTTTCATGTGCAGATTTCCTGGTGGACGCGATGGATCATACGCTGTCAAAGATGTAAAGTGCCTGAAAATGTATATCTTTACATAAGCATCTGCGTAATCTGTCACGGATTGATCTTTCTACCGCTGTATATTGGGATGCATGCTTCTGGTTATTCCTGTTGTTATCATACATAGGGTCTGGACATTCGACTGGCAGCTGGCCCATCCAGTGGTGAGTCAACAACTCGTTGTCTCTCTGAACCAATAAAACAAATAAGCTCTGATGTTGTTTCTTTTCTTCCTTCCTGTTCGTTTTGGCATATTGAGGTGGACGCAGTATGGATACAATCTGTTTTGTGTTGATGTTTGTTTCGAAAGAACCCTAGAGAACCTTTTTAGACTTTGCAATCTAGTTTTGCTTCGTGGGCTAAATCTCGCCAGTGTTGTCTACTAAAAAGTCGCGGTTCGGGTCAACAACTTGTTGTCTCTTTTAAGCATTTCTTTCCTCTGGCAAAATACTCGTTGGATGCAGTTTGACACCAAAGATGATGTTCAACTGATTCTGTCGCGTATGCAAAATATTTTCCAAAGGTTCGTGGAAACCCGCAGAAATTAAAAAGCTTGCTTTTGCCATAAGTGTCCTAATTCGAGCCAGAAACTCATCACTTGATTATCGATTAATCTGTAATACTCTGGAGGGAGAGGGAATACGTGCTTGATTCACCAGGTCCTTCATATCGAAGAAAAGTGACCGATCAGCTAGGACTCGAACTCGAGCTTTGGTAACAGAAAAATGCTTGAAACAGAGCACCCGACATCGTTCCGCTCAGTTCTACTGCTCAAGGGCCCATCGCAAAATGGGGCCAGAAATCGTGGAGGGGCGAGATGAGATTTGTTCTTTAAGGCAATACAGCTGATGCATCTAGATTGACATGTTCCTTCTTTCTGTATAAGCTGACGTTGCTCAAATTGATTATTTGCTCATGGAACATTACAAGTTTTTCAATATATATGGCCGAATCATCTCTTTGAAATCTCAAGAGTCACTTTATTGTGGAAGAAAGATTTTTGTTGATTCTCATGATTATATCACAAGTTGTTGATGTTGACATTTGGAACTTCCTCTTGAAGTATGGTTGAGTAGCCTTTGATATGTCTGATTTTTCAAAAGCTGTCTGATCTTAAATTATGTCTTGATGTGAACTGTGCCCTTCTGCTCAAGAATATGCCTCAGGATAATTGCATATCTTATAAAAAATATCTAGCTATATAATTCCTTAATTTGCTTATCCAAATGACATTACATATGAAAATTCTTTTGACCATTAAAGTTGTAACCAGAACCCCCGCAACCCACGGATACAGATACTAGTTTCTTGATAAAACTTCATTCTTCAATGGAATCTTTAATTTTTCCAATCTTTTGTAGGAGAGCTAAGAAATTATTTAAGGCAATATGTCGTTACAATATCAATGAGGACAAAACAAGAATATGCATAAGATACATAATCTATGAACGGAGATACGGAGAATCTTCAAATCTTCTCTAATGGTTAGACCGACAATCAATCCAATAAAACCAAAAGAGATAAAGGAAAAAGCTAAAACCCAGGTAACACTTTATTTCATTAAAGCGAATTCACATAAAGAAAAAACAGGAAAGAACATTTCTCTCCCCACGTAGATGTTACATGTGTTTTTATCTCTTTTGCCCGCTAGTTTTAATTAAACTAAAACAATGGTTTGCATACTTGTCAAATCTGAAAAGTTAGGAATGCGTCTCGACCTCTTTTGGGAGCGACCAACCACGAGCAGTGGACATGGGATGAGACAATGTGCAACGATGTGCGGCCCCCTTGGACATGGCTGAACATAAAGGACAAATCACGAAAAAGCAAACAAAGTGGTTAATAATTCAGTGGTCTTTAACTTTGTAATGGCTAGATGATCGAAGGGGAATGAGGTCACGACAGCTACGTCACCTCTTGTATGGCTTTGCTTTGTCCTTGGAAGTATATGTTAAAAGCTAATCATATTGGCCTACATTCGGAAAAATTATCCAAAGCAGTCCTAAATTTATAATACAATAATTGATTCAATCCTATATTATCCAATTTGATTAATTTAATCTCAAATCTTATGACGATTTGCTAATTTTGATTTGAATTTACTGACGTAAAAGCTGGTTGTTTAATGTGATACGGCCAGAATAATATGGATGATTTTTGTAAAATTTTATGAAATTTTTTTCCTTTTTTCTTTCTTTCTTCTTTATTTTTCACCCGTTCTCACTACTTTGGTCACTGAGTCTCAACAATGGCCAAGGGAGGTCAATCCACAAGCAAGGATCACCCTCTAGCAAACCTCACCCTCACTAGTGGCCGACGGATATATATATATATATAAAGGAAAAAAGGGAAAAATATTTTTAAAAATTACAAAAATCATCGACATGAGTGTTAGTTGTATCACATATTGCCTCTACGTCAACAATTTTCTATCAAAATAGGTTAAAAAGGCTACTTTGGCAAATGGTCAAATAATTTAACATCAAATTGATAAAATTAAAAAGTATAGGATTGGATTGACTGCCATACAATAGATTTAAGACTTTTTCAATAATTTTTGGCCTAAACACTTTATCTCCCAAAATTCTTTATGCTAACTTTTTGCAGATTTGGCGACTAGTCTCCCTCCTAAGTGTCTTAGCTATTGCTGATTATTTTGCCAAATCATGGACCAATATTGAGGAAGTTCTCTAGCTGAGATCATCTCAATGTTCATGACCCGATAATTTTTGTCACATATGATGTAATCCCTACCTAGCCATATTGCGAACTAATCGTCCATAAATCCTAAAAGTCGATAAAATGACATTCTGTTTTACTTTTTGTTAAGAAAAATAATACATGATGTTTTTTTTAATCAAAAGTGTCAATAAATATATGATAACTGGCAAACTTTTTAAACCAGTCATGCATCACCAAGTTATGAATTTGCAATCGAAATCTTTTGATGTTAATTGAGTGAGTTGCCATTTTATTTTTGGCTTTTGCAATTGGGTAGAAAATTTACCGATATTGTTAACATGAAGCTACCGCAAGCATTTGAAATGTTACCATCTTTGATTGGAATTTATCAATATTTAGTATCAAAGTATTACCAACTTATCTTTGAATTTTATTGGTGTCAAGTATTTGTTTAACTCTATAAATTTGATCGGTACTGTTAATCTCGTACATGAGTCGGTAATTGATAGATCAAACTGTATATTGGTAAATTTCGAATTTAAGCTGATGATGCATTAACAGGTAACCGATTCAAACTCTAGGAATTAGGGGATATTTTCTGAGGTGTTTTATATATTGCTATCAAAGATGATCAGTCCATTAATAAGGAAAAACCTAGAATTTGGCACTACAATTATTTTCTTACAAACAAAGCGCATACGGTTTCTAAGTTAATCCTACTCATTAATTCCAGAAATTATACAAATGTGGGTACACTTAATTTGCTCATTCTATAATGTAGATTATGCTTCTTCGTGTAGGTAAAATGGTGGGAAGAGGAGATCAACGCTCCAATGGTCACCTTCTCTTGTCATTATCATGAAATTTCACGCCCATCACAGAATGTTTAGTTTGAGTTATACCAATTATCCAAAAATCCGAGATTGGCGAGCTAGTTATCGCACTCACTAGATGCTCATAATAAGGGTATCTCTTCACTCAAGGAGTACCGTATTTACACAAGTCGTGTAGAGGTTCTCTCACAATATGAATCGAATCTATGGCCTTGTGGAAGACACATAGCCCATGTATCATTGACCAATTACCTTGGTGTTAAACTCTATAATGTAGGCAGGTGAGTGTCTGTCAATGAATCTTACACAAGATAGTATCTTTTATCTTTGGACCCCAAGGTAGCTCAATCTCGGTTGAGATTCTCTTACAATTTGTGCACGTGACCAAATTGCTTGTTCACCTGCCCTTTAGCGAGGAACGATGCGTTTGTATCCATATTGAATATGGCATAGACGGTATCCGTCGTACTTGGTTGCAATTTGTCGATATCTCTCCCAAGCAAAGCAAATGCAAATGATGTTTTAGCACGAATGAAAATGCATTCGGCATTTTCTTGTTTATATAACTTCATTCACCGAGTTGATAAAATATCATCTAAGCATCAAGAGCGAATATGGTATCATGTTTAGTTCCAATTTGAGTTACTTACCAAGTCATGAATACAAATGTTCACAATCCATGTGGGCCAATTTCTAGCAACACTGCTATATATGTTGAACTAGAAGCCTAACCTTATCAAGAAAGCAATAGTCGAGAAAAAACAACTTTATTCCTAAGAATGATTTTAATGTTTAGAAATATCATCCCGTTCACTATCGGGATAAACAATTACTCCTTGAACAAAGTTGAAATGCTAACACATATGCAAAATTTACTATTAATAGTTATGTCTAATTTGTCGACTGATGAATCTTTCCGTTCTAATGTGAACAATAATAAAAATATCAACGTACATATAAAGTCAATATAAATAAATATATTTATTTCGTTGGTGGATGATTCTATCCGTTTATGATGCTTATTGTATCAAAAGTGCTTTTGATAAAGCAGTTATTTTTTTTAATATTCTACAGCCTTTCGAGTAGAAGGTGAAGGTGAAGTTTACTCCAAGCAAATGGGTGGAAGAAGTCCCAAATGTAGTGGTCAACATAAATAATGTCGAGGAAAAAATACAGAGGAGAGACCAGAGATTGCATTGCATAAAATAAATATAGCACTATATCCCGTCCACACCAAATCCACCACATTGTATTCCATCTAACCCTAACTTCTTTTTCTGGGGGCCACTTTCCATACCAGCTTGTCCAGCACTTTCAAATTTGTTACTTTTGTTACTAGACTTGCATAAAACGAGATAAAATTCGAACGGCAAATATATTGATTGAGCAATTAAGCATTTCGTTTTGGATACACGTTTCATTGCAAAATACGGCATTTTCCATTTTGATTATAGTGGAGTCTTTCTATGAACTCAAATGAGGCAATTTGGCACATTCACGGGATCAGTTGTGTTGGAAAAATTTAGATGGTAATATTTTTATAAAGAATTGTCGTCAGTCAATGAATCATAAATTTTGCCTAGTTGTGAAATCTGAAGGAAAAAGAAAAATCAAATTTTGATGAAAAGAAATGGTAAATATTCAATTTGTGAAATCGCATTCATTTTTCGATTTGCAATCTTTGTAATCTTGTAATTTGATTGGTAGGATTTGTTTTTTTTTTCTTTTCAAGTCAAATCCCTTCTCCTCTAATTCCAATTGGTGGAAGTCATCGTGTCAATTAATGTCGTCCATGAATCTCATGCTAAAGAAAAAAAAAAAGAAAACGGTCAGAGTATCTATTAAAAGAAAGTCATTCAGAATCCATTTAATTTCAATTATATTATAAAAATCATGGCACCAACAGTACAAACCGATTTATTCATAACGTAATCATCCTTTTTGCATCAAACTTCTTGTCAGCTTTCAGCGACCTGATGGCATAAACCGCAAGCCCCATCATTTTTTTTTATTTCCATACGTGAAAAATGCGGAGCAAGCAAAATATATGCGAAATATTCAAATAGAAGATCCTTAACACCCCCCCCCCCCCCCCAAAAAAAAAAAAAAATAGGCGTCACGTGAAAAGGGAAATAAGCAAAATTATAAATCTCGTCGAAGGAAAGGGGGAAATGTATAAAAAAAATCAAAAGAGGGGGGGGGAGAAAAAGAGGAAATTTTGCTCAAAGCAAATATTCTCTCTCTCTCCTCTCTAAAATCCCAAAATTCGGAGGAGAGAGAAAGTGTAAGGGAGAGAGAGAGAGAGGCAGCTTCCTTCCCTTCCTTTTTCCCATTTCCTTTTTCGCCTCGCCTCGCTTCGCTTCGCTTCTTCTCTTCTGCTGCCGCCACCGTAGACAGTCCCCCCTCGACGCGCGCACGCTCCTCCTCCTCCTCCGCCGCCGCCGCCTCCGCCGCCGCCGCCGCCTGGTGAAGAAGCCATTGCCGTCGCTTCCCTCTCGCCGCTTCGCTCCTCCTGTTCAAGCTCCTTTTTTTCTTCTCCTTTTCCGGGGAAAAGGCTCCATCTTTGTCGCTCCCTACCCCTCCCCCCTTCTCTCTAGGGTTCTTCGAGCTGGATTCTCTATCCTTCCGCCTGCGTATCTCCCTGCGCCGCTGGTTCAGCGGCTTCGTCGATTAGGCCCCCTTTTCCCGTCTTCCGCCTGAACCCTAAGCCTCCTCTCGCCGTCCTCTTGATTGGGTAGCTCCGGTTTTTTTTTTTTTTCGATTTTTGGGGTTTTATGGTTGGCGTCATCGAGGGGGATTGGTTTCCAAATTGATGGCATTGGGCGATTTGATGGCGTCCCGGTTCTCTCAGTCGTCGGTGTCCGTGGGGTCGAATCACCTGGACCACTACGTCCCTTCCTCCAGCAACGAAGATGGCGATTTCGGCACCAGCAACCTCTCCTACTTGCCGCAGAATGTCGTCTTCTGCGAGCTCCGGCACGAGGCCTTCGAGGCCTGCGTGCCCTGCGGCCCCTCCGAGAGCGGCTTGGTCTCGAAATGGCGGCCCAAGGACCGGGTATCCCTTCCGGCGTCCCTTCTCTCTTTCTTCTTTTCTCTGCCCTTCGGCTTGGCTGATGATGATCCATCTTGTTAGCTTGTGAATAAGTGCGGGCCGTGTCTTATCGCCGACTTGCTTCTTTTTTTTTTCTTGTTCACATTACTGCCCGCTGAACTGGTTCTTGTTGCGATTCAAGTCGAGTGATTTGCATTTCACAGGATTATGTATGTAGAGTTGTATTGCGTTTTTTGATCGGTAAGAGATGGCCAGGGCAAAGAGGGATGGATTATCTTTTGATAACTAAGGCTTATGAGTATTCTCTGATGGCACAAAACATTTTATTCGATGTAAATGTGTGAGATGGTGAGGAATTTTTGTTGGCATTTTGCGTGTGACCTCCATTTTTCGTGAGGACAATTGGGGATTTGGGGAAGCTTAGCCTAACATTTAATTCTATTAGCACTGGCTGCCACATGGGCCTTGCCTTACCCTGGCTAACTCACCGGATTTGTTCTCAACGTACTCTTTTCTGAACTTTAATTTCTGCGCGTAGTGATCTTCTGAAGTTAGCTGAGAAGTCGTCTGGCGATCAAACTTCCAGTTGTAGACTGCTTTCTGTCTTTATCATTTTTGATCTATGCAGGTAATAGATTTGCGAATTATGCACCTGCAAAATGGTTCATTTGTTTGGATGTTCTGCTTGGAGTAGAGAAGTATTATTGTGCATTGTCCTCAAGCTCTCCTGCCATTCATTCCAGTTTTTGATGGGTTCAAGTTGCCTGGATTGTTTGTTGTGCTTATATAATTGATTCCACACAAATCCAAATATACAGACGCGTGGGAATTGATTGAATCAAGAAACATCTGCCCATGAGGCATGCAACTCGTGGGATATGTTATTGCATATCCTGATGGCAGAGTTGCAATATACTATGGCATAGATTTACATAGGTATCAATTTCAGTTTTAAAATGGTAATTCAATAAAGCTCTTTAGCTCTAATACATGCAGCAGGGGTAGCAAATGACTATTATGCCTATAAAACCTTCCATTTTCTTGGAGGATTTTTTTGGCTTTTCTAGTCGAACAAATTTCCCTGGTCATTCTGCTTTGAAGCGATAGTCTTGGATTGGGAAATCCATTGGCAAAAAGAAAGCAATTGTTGTAATAGCAGGGTCAATTGTGTTTAACTGGAGCTTTTAAGGAATGCAGGTAAATTGAAATTTCAGCTGCCTCATGTGATTTGAACAGGAAAAGCTAATCCTTATCTAACAAATTATTTGCTAAGAAACCAATGGCTTTCATAACAGTGAATATAGTGATATTAGAACTATTTATCTCCTGTTAATGAAATGGTATTAATATTTTACAAGTGATAAGGGTTAAATTACATTGAGGAGAAGAACTGTTATCCTCTGATATTGTTTGTGTACGTCTGTATTTTTTTTCCTTTTGAGTTTGTTGGGTTGGCGGGTCACAGTGCTCGTGTTTCCTGAGTCCCAACTTCTGGTGTTGCATTTGCTCTTAGTTCCTAACGAGGTGCATGACACGATATCAAATGGGCTGTTTAAAGTGAAAAGCTGAGAATCATTCATTTGGTTTTGATTGAAACAGTGATATGTCTACTTTATTATTTTAAGTATGATATAATCCACATCAGTCAAAGTAAAGTTATTGCAAAAAAATGCTCATATAAGGTGTTGTGCTCTCTTAAGGTGTAGAGATGAAACCATCTCTTTGTGGCATGGATTATTATCATGAAGTCATTGCTACGATTAGTCTTATCTTGTTAAGATATTCTTGCTCGAATGGCTTCTCTCTCTCTCTCTCTCTCTCTCTCTCTGTTAGAGGAATGGCTTCTTTCCTAAAGTAAAGGTGATATTCTTCGTGTCTCATTTCTTTGAGAGATACAGCAGTGTCTGTGCATTTTTCAAACATGTCCAATTGTGCTTTTTACAGACCACTCTATTTTATTTTATTTTCATTTAATTCCTTGAAGTTGGTTGTTGAGAAAGTAGTCTAAGGAAACTCATTAATTAGAATTGTAAATTTTATAGAGGTAGAATTTAAAGTAAGAGATGATGCTAGTCTGGCAAATGAGATGTTTCTAATGGTTTGTTCTTGCTCTGCAGATGAAAACCGGATGTGTAGCTATTGTCTTATGTTTAAACATAAGTGTTGATCCACCTGATGTAATAAAGATATCTCCTTGTGCCAGAATGGAATGCTGGATAGGTAGATCATTTTCTTCATGCTTGGAATTCTTTTCTGTTTTTACAGCATCTCCTTGCTTTGCGAAATTTTTGCATGATATTCTTCTTTGTGGACGTATGTTGTTTTCTTAAATTGAGAATAGATGCTTCTTTTTCCAATATCTGGACGTACTTCATTGCATATGATCCTTGGCTCAATCTTAATTTTTAATCAATTGAAATCAGAGTTTTTGATTGGATAATTATCGAACTATCTCGTTATTCAGTAATTTTGAATTGCTCCTTTTCCGTCTTACTAATGGCAAGCACCTGAATATTATAGTTGGAGTTTTTACTTATAATAACATTTTTTACTTATTACATTCTCTTGGATTTATTTCCCTTGTTAGATCCATTTTCCATGCAACCTCGAAAAGCTATTGAATTAATTGGAGAAGCTTTGAAAAAACAGTATGAAAGGTGGCAGCCAAAGGTGAGATTTCTTAAATCCTTTTTAAATGATTATCTTTTGATTTGTTTTCTGGAGTTCATATCACCAAATTCTTGCAATCTGAGCAGGCTTCATATAGGGAGAAACTTGATCCTACCGTTGATGAAGTAAAGAAACTCTGTACGACGTGTCGCAGATATGCCAAGTCCGAGAGAGTTTTGTTTCATTACAATGGTCACGGTGTGCCAAAGCCAACTGCAAATGGTGAAATCTGGGTCTTCAACAAGGTAATATTTTATTTTCTTGGCTCTTTTTGGTATTTTGTTGAATTTATACTTTGGCTGGACTGGCTATAGTAATTAATAGTCACGTTTGATTAAATTTCTTTTCCATGTTTTATTGTGCCCAATTTGCAGAGTTATACACAGTATATCCCCCTGCCGATCAGTGAACTCGATTCTTGGTTGAAGACACCATCGATATATGTCTTCGATTGCTCTGCTGCTGGTTTGATAGTCAATGCATTTATAGAGGTACTCAAAGATGGGTATGCTTTCAGCTGTGATTGTTAGTACAAATTTAACCATCTTGAGAGTGATTTAATGTTTGTCATATATTTTTGGACTTTGCAAATAACTGCGCATTTGTAATTCTATGGTAGCTTAATGACTGGGGTGCTGCTAGCACCAGTGGATCCACAAGGGATTGCATTATTCTGGCGGCCTGTGAAGCGCATGAGACCCTCCCTCAGAGTGTTGATTTTCCTGCTGATGTCTTTACATCTTGCCTCACCACACCCATTAAGATGGCTTTAAGATGGTGAAACCTAGTTCCTTAAATATTACTGTTTTGAATTTGATCTCTCTCATTTTTGTGCCTTTAACAGTTTATGTTGTTAGCCTTCAAATATGTGTTGTATCTGGGTTTTTTCATGTGATGGCGTGCGTCGTTGGTTTATTTTAACGTAGCAGTGAATAGTTGTTTTCAACAATGGCTTGAAATAAGTATATATTGCATTTTCTAGAACCCCGGGACATGCTCCAGTTTATATGTGCTGGGTTTTCCATAGGTATTTCAGTAAATAGAATGATCTTTGGGGAAGTGACGCATGTGCATGCTCTGCTCTTCTTTGCTGTGATGTGGAGGTTCTTATGCTTAAGTTTATATGAGTGATATAGCTTTCTTGAAAATAATTTGTAGTTAGAGATGTTCTGCTTAGCTTCCTCTATTATTAATATGAGAAATATGTAGATGAAGCTTGGCTATATAATCCATCTGAAATTGGTTAATTTGACATTTATTCTGAGAATACTCCTGTTCTCAAATTTTGGCTGTCAGGTTCTGTACTAGATCACTATTACGGGAGTCCCTTGATCATTCTCTGATTGATAAAATTCCTGGTCGCCCAAACGATCGCAAGACGCCTCTGGGAGAACTGAATTGGATATTTACTGCAGTGACTGACACTATTGCTTGGAATGTCCTCCCTCATGGTAGCACACTATTTACTTTTTGTACTTAATTGTGCAGCTTTTTTAATTTTCTTATTTTAATCAATTGCGTTTTCATTTGCGACTAGTCAATATTTGATTGTTGTGCTGCAGATCTGTTTCAAAGATTGTTCAGACAAGACCTTTTGGTAGCCAGCTTGTTTCGAAATTTTTTACTTGCTGAAAGAATTATGCGTTCAGCAAACTGTTCACCAATATCTCACCCAGCACTGCCACCAACGCATCAGCATCATATGTGGTACTGCAATTTCTTTCATCATCAAGTGGTTTCATGTGAAGATTTATTACTGATTTTCTTCTCGTTGGTATGTAGGGATGCATGGGACATGGCTGCCGAAATCTGTCTATCGCAGCTTCCATCTTTGGTGGAGGATTCTGGTGCAGAATTCCAGGTTCAAACTTTTACTTTTTTCCTTTCAAATTACTTGGATCTCACTCATGGTTTGTCCTCAAGTAACACTGTTTGGCATTCTTTCAGCCAAGCCCTTTTTTCACCGAGCAGCTAACAGCATTTGAGGTATGGCTTGATCATGGGTCTGAAAATAAAAAACCACCAGAGCAGCTGCCTATCGTTCTTCAGGTATGATATGGCTTGTCGTAGTTTGCAGTCATCTTTTGACCATGTTGCAGTTATAGTTCTCTCGCTCCACCATTCTTCACTTTTTCTTGTTTACTTTTAAGCCGTTCAAATGGTTAGTATAACACGATCTTATCAAGTTTAAGCTTGCTTGTTCAAGTTGTGCTGTCAGTCCATCAGTTCGTGTAATTGAGGAATCTATGCATATTCTTAGGTTCTGCTCAGCCAGAGTCATCGATTTCGGGCACTTGTTCTCCTTGGAAGGTTCCTTGACATGGGACCTTGGGCTGTGGATCTGGTAATAATGGTGCTGTTGATTTTGCATTGTACGTTCGACATACATCCTACTAATGTAAGTGTACTTTTCAAAAAAAATTCCTCATAGGCCTTGTCAGTTGGAATATTTCCATATGTCCTAAAGCTGTTGCAGACCACAACTCCAGAACTGCGGCAGATTCTTGTATTTATTTGGACAAAAATTCTTGCCCTTGACAAGGTAATGATGATAGCAAATGTTGTTGAACTGCATAACATTAGACATGTCTGGCTGGCATTGCTATAAATTGATCTTGTTGCATGTGTATAAAGTGTTGGAGTGCACTGCTTGATCCCTCGCATTCTTTTGTGGAGATTGGATGGTACTGGGAGGGTGTTTTGGGGCCACAGCATTGTCCATTTTTTAGATGAATCTCGATTTGACAATTGTGTCTCTGGTTGTCCAGATTCAAAAGAGTATTTTTTCTCATGGATGTGCATAACTTAATTTATTGAGACTGTTTTCATCCTAAAAGGAAATAATGATGCTTTTTATCTTAGTTCATTATATACATCAATTGAATTGCCATAGTGGAAGTTGAGTGTGATTGGTGAGGTAAATCTTTTGGAGCCATATTTATTAAGCACTAAATAGTGATGGTACAAAATGTGAATATATGGTCCTTTGGAGAGAGATATATTTTGTTTAGGGGAAAGGGACCATATATTGACTAAAAGGAAAAAAAGAATTTGATTCTTGTTCGTTGACTATTTGAGTATAAGCAAAAGAATGTGGGTCTAATTCAATGACTATTTGAGAGTATGTTGCTTTCATTAGGAATTCCTGAATGATTTAGTGGTGTGTTATTCTGAATGGCCTTTATGTTTTTGCTTGTGCAATGATAGTCATGTCAGGTGGATTTAGTAAAGGATGGAGGGCACGCATACTTTATCAGGTTTCTTGACGGTATGGAAGCGTATCCTGAGCAGCGTGCGATGGCTGCCTTTGTTTTGGCTGTAATTGTGGATGGCCATCGAAGGGGTCAAGAAGCATGTATCGAAGCAGGTCTTATCCATGTCTGCTTGAGGCACCTACAGGGTCCAAATGCAAATGACACGCAGACTGATCCGTTGTTCCTTCAGTGGCTCTCTCTTTGTCTGGGAAAGGTTTGGGAGGATTTTACTGAGGCCCAAATGGTTGGATTGGAGGCAAATGCCCCTGCTATATTTGATCCTCTATTGTCCGAGCCCCAACCTGAGGTCTATAATTTAGCTTTATCATTTAAATCTTGTCAAAATAATTCCTTCCTGTTGTATGATGTTAAGGAAATTAGTTTTATCAATTCTCTATTGTAAACTTCAGGTCAGGGCTTCTGCTGTTTTTGCACTGGGCACCTTGCTTGATGTTGGGTTTGACTCAAATACAGAGAGTGTTATTGGAGATGAAGAGTATGATGATGATGAAAAGACTAGGACTGAGATTAGCATTGTCAAAAGCCTCTTGAGTGTTGTTTCAGATGGCAGCCCACTGGTGAGGGCAGAGGTCGCTGTAGGTTTGTGATCTGCCTTTTATGTTTTATGCGGTGTGTTCCTTTTGTGTTCGAAGATTCTATTTAAGACAGCATAAGATGACACACTGTATTCAACCAATCTCTTGGTACAGTCTGGGATAAGTTGGTCGTAGAACTTCTAAATCAATTCATGTTACAGTCAGATTGATCATATTCTGCTTCTAAGCTTTAGATATGTGTCTCCTGAGAACTTTCATTTGTACAAAACTCTATTTTATGCCATAAAGTTTGACAATTTCGTGCAAACATATTGTTATACAGTTTCTATTAAACGAACTCATATAAAAAAGATATTGTTCCATTATAGTGCGGATGTAATTAATAGCTGTTCATATATGCTACTATTTGGGAAAAGTGTTATGCCTCATGCTTGAATTGCTCTTGCTGCTTTCTCTTTCAAAACTGTTCTCCTTATGACTTTAGAAGGCACTCTAGCTTTAAGACTCCATTTGTTTCACCGAAAATGAATGATTTGAAGAGCATCTTCTTAAAATTGATGGATTGTATCGCTTGAAATAATTAGTCAATGAAAATATTTTCATATCGATAATAATTTATGTCTGAACATTTTCATGAATGATGAAAATATTTTTTTTTATTTATTTTTGTAAGCGATACAATCCGTCATTTTTAGGAAAATGTTTTCCAAATTATTCATTATCTGTGAAATAAATAGAGCCTAGTTTTTCTTGAGTTACCGGCTGTTGTCATTGGCTGCGCCTTTGGTAATATTAAATGTTATGTTTCTTCACGTGTGCTTGGTACCATCTTGTTTGATCATTTGGGAGAAACTATGCTTTAACAAGTATTTGTTTCTGGTCTTTCCATCGGTGGAACTTTAAGCTGTATGTCATGGGCATTAGTTGGGTGTACGTATCCAGGCTATGGCGTTACTGTTGGGAGTGCAACTTTTTAGTCATTATCTTGCTCATGTTAATGCTTAAATGCATGTAATAAGATGCATAGCATTTGGAAGCATTATGGTGTTTTGCTTATGTGTCAAGTATGCTGTAGCATCTATAAGCTGATCCATCTGAATTATTCTATTACCAACTTCTAGTCTATTAAGCTAAAATTAGGTCCATTTTGGTTACTTCATGATCTGCTATTACTTTCTATTTGGCAATGTGACAGAAGTTGATGGGAAGGCAACTGTTCAAAGTGATCTGCCATGATGCTTTACCCTAGGACTACCAACTCATGCTTGTGCTCCATTGTTTTCTGGGTTGTAGCTAACAAATGACACTTGTTAAGGAAGTTCAAAGGATATTGTGTTTTATGTGTTCCATAAATCATACTTTTCCCTTTTAACCACCCTTTTCTCTTCCAGCTATGCTCCCAAATGGGAGGTCTACAGTTTAGATAAAATTTGTTTTAATGGGGACTTTCCTGTATTTCTGTGGATTATATTTCTTTACCAGACTGAATCTGAATTTTTTAATTTTACAGCCCTGGGACGGTTTGCTTTTGGTCACAACAAGCACCTTAAGGCGATTGCTGCTGCCTGCTGGAAACCTCAGTCTAATTCTTTGCTGACTTCTTTTCCTTCACTGGCACAAATAAAAGGCACGGGTAGTGGATGTAATACCCCAAACCAGCTTGGAAGTATCGTTTCATCTCAAATTGGTCCCATACTTCGGGATGGTAGGGTCTCATCTAGCAGCCCGCTTGTTGCATCTGGAGTTATGCATGGATCTCCATTATCGGATGATTCATCTCAGCATTCTGATTCTGCAATAGCCCCTGATGGTGTGAGCAATGGTGTTGCCCACAGTTTCATGCCAAAACCACTTGATAATGCTATGTATTCCCAGTGCGTAGTGGCTATGTGCACTTTGGCAAAGGATCCATCACCACGGATAGCAAGTGTTGGCAGACGTGTGCTTTCTATTATTGGTATTGAGCAAGTGGTAGCAAAATCTTTAAAAACCTCTGGCAATAGTGTGCGGCCTGGTGAAACTATGGCAGGAGCCTCTAGTCTTGCTGGTCTTGCGCGGTCCTCCTCATTTTTCGAGATGCACACGACAGGTTATTTATACTAAGCTCCAAGTCTCAGAGAAATTAGGTGCTCCTGTTCTTTTTTGATTACTTGTAATGGACCCCACTTTTTGTTGTATGGTTGCATTTATTTTCTATAGTTGCGAGTTTGATAGTTTGTCTTCCTTTCTTTAAATCTGCTATACCTTCCTTGATATTAAGCTATCATCTGCAGGTCAGTTGCCATTAACATTCAGAACTCCTCCTGTTAGCCCTCCTCGGCCAAGTTATTTAGCAGGAATGCGAAGAGTTTACTCTTTGGAGTTCAGGCCATATTTGATGAGTTCTCCGGAATCTGGCTTAGCTGATGCTGTTTTAGCTTCTGGAGGAACTACAGGGCCTCCAGAACGCAGTTTCCTTCCGCAATCGACTATCTATAATTGGAGTTGTGGCCATTTCTCCAAGCCAATTCTTACTGCAGCTGATGATTGTGAAGAAATATCAGCTAGAAGGGAGGAGAGGGAGAAATTGGCACTTGAGCACATCACTAAATGCCAACACTCTTGTGAGTCTTCAACATTTTTCTTATGTTCTTCTGTGTCATAAAATGAGTCCCTTGCCTTTTTTTAGTGTCTTCTCATTTACTCTCTTGACTTTCAGCTGTCTGTAAGCTCAATAACCAAATTGCCAGCTGGGACACCAGATTTGAGACGGGGACGAAAGCAGCCTTGTTGCAACCATTTTCTCCTGTTGTGATTGCTGCAGATGAGAATGAACGCATTAGGTATACCATGTTCTGTGTAATGATTTCACTCATCAGGGTTTGCAGTAGCTATACCATTTCCAAAGTATTTTTCGAGCTCAGCAAGCCAGTTTGAAGATTCTGTCAGATGTGGAATTTCCATGCAGATTCTCTAAGAGCACTTCAAATGCAATTCTAGGCATCATATATTTTAAATTTTTTAATATTCTATCTGAAAATGACCATTAAAGTCAGCCAACTCTGCTCAATGTGGACAGTTCATGTGTTTATACCTAAATAATGGTTTTCTGGATAATTTATTTTCCAGGATATGGAATTATGAAGATGCCGCGCTTCTAAACAGCTTTGATAATCATGACTTCCCGGATAAGGGCATATCTAAGCTGTGCCTTCTGAATGAGCTCGATGACAGTTTGCTCCTCGTCGCTTCAAGTAATTATTCTTTTTTAGTTGGTTATGATGGCTGAAAAGAGTTTACATTTTACATTGTAATGGAGAGGAAAATTTCATCATGTGTAGGTGATGGAAATATTCGAATATGGAGAGATTATTCTTTGAAAGGCAAGCAAAGGCTTGTCACAGCATTCTCTTCTATTCAAGGACATAAACCAGGCGTTCGGAGTTTGAACGCAGTGGTGGACTGGCAACAGCAGTCTGGATATCTGGTACTAACTTAGGATGTCCATAGTATTATTTTCTTGGTGGATTTTCTGATTTTATGTTACCCAACGCTAGATATTATTTGTAACAATTTTTTGTCTGTATAACCAGTATGCTTCGGGTGAGATATCCTCCATCAATGTCTGGGATCTTGATAAGGAGCAGCTTGTCCATTCTATTGCAACCGCTTCAGAATGTAGTGTCTCGGCATTGGTGAGTTCTCCCTTGTCAAAAATCTGTCTAAATTGTTGAAGTAAAAGACGTTTGGATCTATGTACTTGCCAGATTTGCTGTTCTCTTCAACTTTCAGAAACTGTACTTTTCAGTTTTGGTAGTAATGTGACTAAACATTCACCATTGAGACTTGTCAATAGAGTGGAAATGGTTAAATTCAAACACGTTACTTATGGTGCTTTTAATATATTGCCTCACTTTTTGTTTTCTTCTCAATTGATTGAGTATGCTATCTGAAGTTCCTGCACACTTTAGTCTCCCTGAAAAACCGTTTGTGCTGGTAATCTCTATATTTGTCTCTTGAAACTTGTGGCATGTATGGATATGTCACTGTAGGTTTCTTGATGGATACTAGGACTGATAGTGGACTGCTTTTCTGTCCTTGCGCTGTAGTCTGTGTTCTTCAATGCATTGGAAACATTCTGCTATTGAGAGAGGAAAGATTTGAGGTGGATAGATGTAATATGGTCTTGTCTGCAGTCTCTCATTGTTGACATTCCTGTTCACTGCGGCATGTTGTCTGTGATGTCATCTTTGCATCGAGTTCTGTACACTTAGCTACTAATCCTTGAAAATTTGTTTTGCTGATGTTGTCACTCAGTATGGTTGTGTTTTACATAAGAATCTGCCTGTTTTACCCTCCTTTTGTGATGTCATCTTTGCATCGAGTTCTGTTCACTTAGCTACTAATCCTTGAAAATTTGTTTTGCTGATGTTGTCACTCAGTATGGTTGTGTTTTACATAAGAATCTGCCTGTTTTACCCTCCTTTTGTGCATTGTTTCGCTTGCATGGTCTCTTCTTATTTATTTTCTGACGTGATATATGTAAACTCTGTTACATATATAGTCTGCCTCCCAAGTGCGTGGGGATCTTCATGCTGCAGGATTTGTGGATGGATCAGTCAGACTTTATGATGTACGGGCACCTGAAATGTATGTATCATTGTTGTAGCATAATGCAAACATTTATCTCAATTTTGCGATACTGCTTTCTGAGCAAATCTTCCTTAAGATGTGTATTAATGCGCTTCACTTGATAAGCTCACCTGTTTTTGACTAATGTGGTCATATTCATTTTAGGGCTGGCAATTCGTGTTAGCATGTCATAATCACGCGTGTAATTCTTGTCAATGCACGTTGGTATAAAATTTGTTAAATTAGATTCTACATTCTAAATTTTAATTTGTGTCAATTGGTGTCAGCATATACAGCTAGCATGTCGAGCAGGTCTTATCATATTTGTGTTTTCTCTCTGGAATTCGTTTTTCCCTCATTTTATAACTGGTTGTGTCCAGCATTACCATCTTCTTACTATGTCTCTCTTTAGATGTTGAGTATCATGCATTTTTAGGGGCTTTTGATTGCCTGGCATAACCTGCTTGGTTTTTAGGCTTGTTTCTGCTATGCGACCGCACACTAAGGAAGTAGAGAGGGTTGTGGGAGTTGGATTTCAACCAGGACTTGACTCCACGAAGGTAACTGGATTATCCATCAATATCTTTTTGCCAGCCTTATGTATGTGTTTTTTTCCCCTCTTCTCTTAACCCTTTTCCTCCTTTCTTGAAGCATAAGTTGTTGCTATTTGGAATGTGAGGAGTTATTTATATATTAGAATAAAGGCGATTCAAGACCCTTAGTTTATTTTTGGTCTTTCTGCAACAATTGAAGGGTAGCCATACTGCGTTTGCATGCATAAAAGAAAAAGACTCGTGAATTTGCTTATTTGTGTCCTCGCATGAATTGGGATGTTTTGCTCTCTTAATGCTCTTCTCCCTTCTCTTTTGTCCATTGATGATTGGATGGATGGTCGTATGTCATGTGATTGTGGCTATATTTAAAAGAAGCATTGCTATTTGAATGCTCTAATTGAAATTATTTTCAGATTGTCAGTGCCTCACAGGCTGGAGAGATTCAGTTCCTTGATGTCAGATACAATGGGGGACCCTACCTAACTATAAATGCTCACAGAGGATGTCTTACTGCCTTAGCTGTCCATAGGCATGCTCCAATCATTGCTAGTGGCTCAGCTGAACAGCGCATTAAAGTCTTTAGCCTTGATGGTCAACCCCGTGGCACTATTCGTTACTACCCCACTTTCATGGCCCAGAAAATTGGTTCAGTTAGCTGCCTGACTTTCCATCCCTACCAAGTGCTACTTGCTGCTGGAGCTGCCGATGCTTGCGTATCAATATATGCCGATGAAAATGCACAAGGAAGATAAATGCACATTCTTTCTCTTTTGGGAGGCACTGCAGGTGCTTGAGTTTGGTGGATGTGTCACTGATGCTGCTGCTCTTTCGGTGCAAATTGATGATCAAACAGTCACATCTCTGTACAGAGAGTCTCCCAGAGGTTCACTTTGAAAATCCTGACTTATCTCGGTTCTCATGTAGACTCGTCGGGTGTGGAGTCACGTGCTACGTATTCTTTAGCCTCATGGAGTGTCAAAGATGGTCAGCGTCCTGCATATGATGGGGGCTTTGGCAAATAATCTGTTATACCAGTAAATCCCTGTAAATATTCCTCTCTTCTTTTTCATCTTTTCCTCCTTGTGTGTCCATTTTTTCCTCTTATTAATCTTCTTCTCTTTAATCTGTAAAAGCAATGAAATGTGATGATTCTAATTTAGTTGCTGCAAAATGAAATGGGTGGTTTGCTCCTATCAATTGGGGGCTTTAGCTCGCTCATCTTCCTCCTGTTTGTGTCATTCTCATTGTCTAAGCTCGATGTGATGACATGGTCTCCACCTGGTAAAAGATCGAAGAAATTATTCTGTTTGACCTTTTGCTACTTCTGCTTCGGCTTGGATTTCTCTATTAGTACCTGGGTGGTGTACATCTGCTGGTTAGCATCTTGATATATCATTCATAAGAATGCGATTTTTCTTCTATGAATCAGCATTAATTGCGCTTGTAAGTTAGATGGGCAAGTCATGTTCAACTTATCTGATCGTCCCGGTTCTTTTTTGTGCATGTGTGATGTGTGACTGATGTTTTCAACTACAAATACAAAAATGCGACTGATGTTAGGTCGTCATGCTCGAAAATGCTTGCAACCGGCAAAAAAACCCATTGCTTCAAATGGTCGGGAAGTCTTGTAATTTTAAGTTACTCTGGCAATGGCAACGCTTGTGTAAGTCGGGTAAATAGATGGTTTTAGGCTGTTGCAACTCCATGCCATATTGAGTCTCCTCTTGGCTTAAGGTTCAGCTTCTGCCCCTCGATCTGTCTTGTTATATATCTGCATATCTTATGAACGTCCAGGCATCTAATATTGTCGATGCACCAATACGCAGGAGAAAAGCATTTGATGTGCCGCTTGCATGACTGACGCAGCGCATTCAGCTTTGCGACATAGCTGCTAGGTGTTTAAAGCTCGTGGAAAGAATTCTATCATTGAGGAAATGCAAATTGCACCTGATCGATAAAATGAAGATGGAAAAAGGCTAAGGGTGAGTACAAGAAAAGGAGTGCTTTCCAGCAAACGTGTCATTCATTAATCTCTTCGAGGATCACCACAAGGGCAACAATGAGAGCATAATCTACATTCGGATACACCGTTATGCCGAACGTGTCCTTTCCGAGTGCAATGTTTTGCGCCTTGTGATCCTTATGCATCTACGGAAAGGCGAAAACAGTTAGCAAGCGCCGCGTATTCTTTGGACATCACACAAAATTATGAATCCGCTAACTGAAAAAAGAACAGAGGAGAACCCTTTCAACTCCAAGCTTACTTGAGCAATGACTATAGTGCCATTTCCGGCATACATGGTGCATGATCGTTCCAACCAGTTCCCTTTGACCTTGAAGTCGCAAGCTTCTTCTTTGGTGTTGGCTGCTAGGAACACATCTATCTCTGTCCCATGAATTCGCATTAGCGATGATTTCTTGGCCATGAATATTAGGTCGTCAGAGCATGAGCTATCACCGCTGTAAGCTTGCCATCTCCGATGAGCAGTCAAAATCTGATCAACGACACAATTGAAACTGTAACTATTTGGCATTACTAAAAAGAAGGAAAAATCATCGACTATTGCTGAGTTGACGATCATCAAATATTGCTATTGTGTCAAAATATAACGAGATTTTTTGATTCGTACATATTTTGGAGTATAACAATATGGTGATGCTCAGACAATGCATTGGATAAATTAACGAACATGAGTATCAACCAAAAACGTTGTTTTCAAAGGAAAAGTCGAACAGGTGCTAAACTTCAATGACAATCGACCTTTTGTTGGAGGGAAACCACGGCATTGCTCGCGGCATCGTTCAAGATGAGGTGTTCGTGGACGCTAACGGAGGAACCCTTAACTCTGAACACGATGTTGCCACTAACATCCGTGACCAAAAGACCGCCTCCGGGGATGGCGGCATGTTTCCTCGTGATGACGAGTTCGACCACATTAGGCGTGCAGAATTTCCGGCTCACAACGGCCACCGGGTTCGCTAAGGGAGGGTAGGTTGTCTCGGAGGCCATAATCAGAGACCGATCGTCCATTTTTCTCTTTTCCTGTTCGAAGGTCGCGAGGGAATCGAGCGATGGCGTTTGAGCCTTTCCTTTTTGAGGAACTCGTGCTTCTAGCAGTTTCTTGATCTGTTCTGGGTCGCGAATATTGCGGTTCTAACACATTGGTGTCGCGTTCGTGATGCGATAAGGATGTTTGCTCTCACTTTTAATTTCATACCTATCCGTTTTCGCTTTACATCTTTTGATCTTTCGAGATGTCTTTTTAAAGTAAAGCATACGCGTTTGCAGAAATTCAACGTCGAACGTGAGTCTATATTAAGGTTCTTTTTGTTGCCACTACAGCAAATTCCAACGACATAGTAGAGTATGTTTCTGAATGACGAATCTTGCATTTAAATTTCTGAACATTTCTCAATTGATATTCATTTTGACACGATCATGGTCCCATACGCCCAAACAATTATTCATTACCAATGCATTTTACAGCTCGTAGATCTCCGATTATTTCGTGATCGAAATGAGATGATCACGAGATCGGATTCCACAGCTAAGACTTGAACGTTCCATTATGAGCACGCGCGCGCGCGCGCACACCCCATACACATACCATATGATGCTACCTCGAAAAAAAGGCCGAGGGCTTTGGATCAAGCGTCCCCGCTGTCGTCCTTGTTGATTCCGTCCAGAATCACGATGATCGCGGCGATGAATGCGTAGTCGACATTCGGGTACACCGTCACCATGAACTTGTCCTTCCCGAGCAAGACACTCTGGACCGAGTGCTTCTTGTGCATCTGCGATTTCAAAAAATGAATCAGTCATGCTCAAGACTACGATAAGTTCGTCCACGCCGGATCTAACTTAACAATCACTCCACGTGTATCTGGCTGACTAAAGAAGTAACGAGATCTTGAAAAATTCAAACCATGTTAAACAACGATTAACACTATATTGCCGAGTGATAATTTGATCGATGACTTACTTGGGCAACGATGTTGTTGGATTCTCCGGCGTAAACGACGCAGGATCGTTCGAGCCAGCTTCCTTCGATCCTGAAATCGCAGACGTGCTCGTTGGTGGTGTTGGTGGACAGGAACACATGGAGTTTAGTCTTCAACTGGATCATCGAAGAGCGCTTCACCGTGAAGATCAGATCTTTCGGGTCCGTGCTGTCTCCTCTGAAAGCTTGCCATCGATCGTGCGCGCTCATGATCTGCGAACGATAAACACCGCACGAAGGATAAACGTCGAAGATTTCGACTCCCGAGTGCCGCGAAAGAATGGGAATACAAAGCGACGGGCCAAGCAATACGCATGTCCATCAAACCTTCTCGGTCAGGGTCACGAGCGGATTCCCGGCGGCATCGACCAGGACGCGGCGGTCGTGGACGCTGAAGAAGCGCCCTTTGACCTTGAACAGGATGTTGTCGTTGGCATCGGTGACGACGAAGCTGCCGTCCGTCAAGGACATCACTTTCCTCACGATCGCGAGGTCCACCACCTGCGGAACACAGTACTGGGGTCCGAGGATCGCCGCCGACTGCGGCATCGTGCTAGCCGCCGGCTGCGACATCATTCTATCCTGTATGCGTGTGGATGGGAGAGACAGAGAGAGGTGTTCTGAAGCGACTCTGATGAATCCGATCCGATGATAGGAGGACTTTTTATAGTTGTGAAAAGGAAATTGGAGTTGACCGCGTAGCGTACGCAAGGCGGTGGACGCAACGCGGTGGTCACGTCTGAAGCCACTGAAGTTGCGGTATTTTGCGCTTGTTTGTTCGTCAACATTTTCGTTCAATTGCCAAAACTTTAGCAGGAAGGAAGAAATTTAGATTTGCGTCGGGATAAAATTCGGGATATAATATGATTTATGCTATCCTAAATTTGGTGTTCATTCAAGACATTGATTAAATCGGATATAAGGAGGATATAGATAGGATAAAATTATCCTATGAGGAAGGTTGATAAATGTGGATATGATTTCTAATATCCATAATAGAAAAGTTATCTTTTTGAATAACAAACTTATTAAATTAACAAAGTTGAAATTATATTTCAATATAAATAATATTTGAATTCTAATTTAAGAAATAAAAAATAAAAAAATAAAAAATAATTTTTCATTAATATTATTTTAATTTATATATTCAACTTTAATTCTATCTTATAATAAGCATTCAATCTATAATTTAAATATTTATATTTATTATATATTTTAGGTATTTTTGTATTTTAGGTATGTTAGTACAATTTACTATTTGATAAAATTTTATTAAAGAATGATGAAAGGGGAAAAAATATATAATAAAGAAAATAATATAACAAAGAGGAAAAATAAAATAAAAATAAATGAAGGAATAGTGTTACAAGAGGTTTTTATTACCACCGCCTTAGTGGCCACGATGGTTTGGGCTCTCTCCCCCTCACGAAGGGGAGAAGTTCGAATCCCCTCACGGTTGTTTGGGGTCTTAAGTGGGACATCTGGGGTGGTAGGTCCTCCCGCTTACATGTCTCCCCAGGTTTACTTGCTGGCTGCCCATTGTACAGGGTTCCTAGGTCACCAAAAAAAAAAAAAAAAATGTTTATGTTCATTTACAATTATATGCCGTTTATATTTTTAAAAAATGTACATAATATGATGTAAACATATTCAACTTTAATACTACGATTCACCAAACAATGGACAGAAATAAAAAAAAAATCATAGTATTTCATATCCTATCATATTTAGTCATATCTTGATTAGAAATCCGGACGATCAAACATAGTTAGCATCTAAAGCCGTTCGAATGAATCGGACCAACATACATAACATGGAATATGCGAAAGAATTTCTTGATCAATCATGATTCCTAGACAATAGTGGATGCAAAATTGTCAATGTAATTTTTTAAACATTTGCAGAAAATTTTGATATAATCATTCCAATTAATTACCGTAGTATCTAGTCATTATCGGTTATATGACATCGATAGCAATTGGCTGGAAGCTTACATGAGAATTTCGCATAAAGATTTAGGACCATATTGACAAGATTAGAAAGTTTAAGACTAAATTGACATTTGAATAATAAGTGTATAATTGAATATGTAATTTTTCACTTAAATTTACACAAGACTCCCCTTTAGAAAAAAAAAAAAAAAAACACAAGCCCTTTATGCAAGTTTTTGTATTTGTGACGTGTTGTTCAAACCAATCTGTTAATATACATGTGTGAGTTGTGTTAAAGAAATTTTACATCAAAAAATTGATGTGCTGTGGAGCAGTTAATATATGTAAATTGGCCTATAACTTATTAGTTTAAACTTTTTAGTGAAGCTGAGTTCAACTAGATATATAGAGAGACACGGACTTGGGCTCTCATTTGATGATTTTCCTAGATGTAGGTATTGGGTTTTTGCTGCACGTTTGCAACGTAAGTTAGAAGGAGAGTTTTCAAAAAAGAATTTTGAGTCTGAGCTCGATCAAATTATGTAGCAAGTTAGACTCATCTTCAGTCATAAGTCAAATCTACAGATTCATTAGATACTTGTAAGCCTCATTTCTCATCAGATTTGTCTTAAAGAATCTCTCAAGTTATGGTAGAAGAGCATATTCATAAGCTTAACAAGGATGTCGAAAAGTCTAATTGAAAAGTCCGAAGCAACAGGTGAAGTTGGATTGAATGGATATAAGACTCTTTAAACATGTTAGATGAACTGAAAGACGATAGGGGATGCTAAGTACAGTCAATACGCCCTTTTTTCCAAGTAACTCGGATGAAAGGCTCGGGCAAAGGGGATCTTCTAAAGTTGCATTTTCATCATTGTAATCTTTGAAGCGAAAGCGTACATGAGAAACTTTAGTAAATTCATCAAAAACGGGATCAAATCAGCGTGGTCTAATCAACTTCAGTCAGATAGTGATTACCAAGGATCAAAGAGACAAAGCGGGATGCCTGAGAGCACAGCAGATCATAGTTTTGAAAAGCAAGAGAACCCCAATTGGTGAAAAAGAGAACCCCAAAAGTTCATAATTTCTAAAATCTTGAACTGACTTGCAGGATCTCCAAAACGAAAAGATCTCGATTTATTAGCATCTGCAGTTGATGCGCTTCGAGTAAATTAACGTGTGAAACCGATCATTCCTCCCAACTCTGCCCATCGAAAAAAGTGCTCGGCACTTCCGACGTATCACGTCCCCGTCCACCCAACTAATCGCAGAGCACCAGCTGCCACGAAGTCCATCGACCTCGACCCCGTCCTGAAAATTGGAAAAGATAGCCGGGTGTCGCTAGGGGATAAGCCAAGCATGCTGCAGCAGCATCTAAAGGACTAGAAAAGATCGAAACGCGTGGAGAAGAGGCTCATTCCACGTGCAAAGTGGACTGAGATATTTTGATTGCTCAACATAGCGCGAGTTGCAAGGTGTTCTTATCATGTCGTATAGCTCTTGGATATCTTCCGTGGATTTCGTCTTTTATCGACGACAATTCCCCTCGTGAAAAACAGGCAAAGGCTCACTCGAGATACGGTCCCTCTGCACCACGATTTTGCTGAGAAAAGTGGGCGGGCCACGGGCTCGGGCTCGACGACGACGCTAGTACGTCCAGATATTTTTCAATCGACTTGTGGCCCTACGCATTCGTAAGAAAAGTAAGTACAGTCGGTCTTCCCGGCCGATTGCCTCCGGATTTTCCTCGCCGTATGGTTTGCTTATGGACCCGTTTCGCACTGGCAAATTCCATGGTGGTGTCCAGATGTTTTCATACTTATTTGCGACGACTGTTGTGTCGCGAGCCCGTGATTGGGGGTGGAGTAAAGTGGGGGATGGATTTGATTGTCGTTTTTGAAAAAGGATGAGAATGTGCGGTTATCCCACGGGGATTTGATATTGTCCGGAAAAAGGGAAGAAAGTGGAGAGTTGGCAGGATGTCCCATTCAGATTGTAAATGAATAATCATATAAATAGTTCAAAAGTTCAAGATATAATGTTGCTCTTGAAATTTTTCATTATTATATCCTTGAATTCAATCTAAGTTCCAAGATTAAAAAACATATATCAAATGAAAAATCACATTGACAAATTAAAAATTTAAGGACGACATCATTGTGTCAAAGTTCAAAACCATATTAAATAAATTAAAATTCATTTACTATATTGCACATTTAGCCAAATTTTTAGGACTATTTGTATCATTTTCCTAATAATAATTGAAGCACATTGAGGAGGAACCATTCATTTCAAGTTAAAACTCAAAGCACAACGATAACCGGATATGTAACCATATTACTTTGATTCAAATTGAATAGTTTAAAATCTAATTACATTATGTACAATTAGTTGAGAACGTCCTGTATAATTTTCCCCTTGCTCAACTATCTAAACGTTAGAGCTATCAACTTTTGCCATCAATAACTGCCTGCAGAATTTCCCTCCATCATCGTCGGGATTTATCACTTTTTATAATCTTGAGTCTCTCATTCGAATCGATAGAATATCGGGCGCTCCTCTCATCCTGGGTGTATCAAGAAAAGAAGTGATCTCAGGAGCTCGAGTAATGCAAGACTGAGAAACTATGGTCTATTCTAAAAAGCGTTTAACCAGCTTTCACTTAGCGGGCTAATAGGTCGATGCAACACAATCCCAGAAGACTAGTTTACGAATTTACCGTGCGTCACAAACCAAACCCACATAATAGAAGTTGGGCTTTTATCCTATCATGCATGAAACATATATAGGGTATTGACAATTGCATCCCATCTCAATTTTATCAAATAATTCGAACAAACAAACGCAACCATAAAGTACTGGGCTAGGCCCGATAACAAAAAGTGGTCTAAACCAGGGTTTCGGAATGTGCCCATCGGTTGTGGCCGCAAATGTGATTGGGTTGTACCAAGTAATGGGCTGGGCCCAATAAGTCTATACTCCCTCGGATCCAAGCTTCGTATTGCTTCCGGCTTTTGTGGATCTTCTCCGCTCCTTTGCGTTTACTCAAAACATGTGGAACGGAAACATTTAATTCATTTATTATTCTCCTTATACGGGGTGTCGATCGAGCCCATCCACGTTTATTGAGTAAGGCTCTATGCAGAATGGTAAGCATGCCCTTAAGACTACACTAGCTGGTAGGTTTGGTGGTTCGAACATGAGATCTACCGCATTCGGGTCGAGCATTTGGCACGGTACAAAGCACAATTTGCCATTGAATCACAATCGAAAAATTGTTTTATAGTTTACGAAATGCAGGATACATGGTAAGGTCTAAACTTTATGCCCGAGACCGACTCCATGCTTCATAGATCAAAGTCGAAACCCGAACATATCATGAAATAAACGGGGTGGTTTTGTTCCATATATTGTAATTTCTCCTCTGGACACCGTTGGTGGGGACTTTCTAGACTGCATGATATAGGGTAAGTCTGATCTTATGACGGAGACCCACTCTATGCGTGATAGGGACCTTCTGAACTGCAAATAATAGCTTTCATGTCGTTAAATGCTCAACATAGGAGCTAGGCAATCGATAAACCATCACTTTTTTTTTTTTATTGTTGTCACCAAGTTAGTAAAGTAAATTGATTAATTATAAAGAGAACGGAAAAGGATTTTCCGAGCAATGCGGGACAGCAATGTAGGTAAAACAAGTCTTTTGAAATACAACATTATGCAACTCGAATTAGGTAGACACCGACCATCTTGAGTTCATCTAATACATCTGGAATCTGATTGAAAGGAGTGATAACTTAATTTAGAGCATTATGAATAAGATTTTCGGCATATGGATTGTTATGAGCTCTGTAAACGAAATTTTAGGCACCGTTGTATTTCAATGGATGAATTACTAAAGGCTTAGTTGTTTTGATGAACTTAAAAGGTCATTCATCTTGCTTGTTGATCACTAGATGTACAACATATTAGATTTCATTAACTTTATCGGAAGTTTTCTCTGGTCCATTTATAATTTATGTGATTTTGTTCACGTCCAACTATTTTTTGTAACGCATGTTAAAATTAACGTCTTAAGTTTAAGGTTGAAATCCAACTTGAATGGGATATGAATTTGGTGATTGACCAAGTTGGACGTAAGGTTTATTAACATAAATTATTTGTGGGTTTGTCATTTTTGCTTTGTTGATGCGCGGTTGATTTCTCGGGACTGTGGGATTCTCATGCGATTGCTGGGGAATGATCCATGAATTACATTCCATGAAGGTAATGCTTGAAATCTTATGAAAAGATTTGCAACACTTTTTTGTGAGATCAATTTATTGTCTCGCAAGGAATTCCCAACACTGTGTGAGCTATTAGATATAATAGAAATATCAATGGTGTTTGAATGGCTTGATGTACAATGAAATTTTGTGTTGCTCCTTCCATGAAATAGATCACATTAGCTGAATCATATAAATTCGACATTGGAACTATTTTCTTATTTGTTCTATTACCGTGTTCGATTGCTTGTTTTCATACCAACACTTATTAGTGAGCTTTTATACTATATACTTTGCAAATTAATGATCTCGTCCAATCGATAAAGGTCTTAAATGTTCTTTGTTATTTCCTGGACAAGAAATGTAAATGGCAAGAAAATAAAGGTGGAAAAACGGGGAACAATCTTTGCCAGCGATGTAAATGGTACTGGAAATGTAAAATACACTGGAAAGAAAAGATGAACAACTTATGTTCTTGATTAGATTGGGGGTCCCTTCTACAAATTACACTTCGTGTGTTACGAAGAAATTAAACATGCTCTAACTAGCTCCTCATATATAGTGACACTTTACAAATGGTTATAGCATCCGAGATTATCGATTCCGCTATATGACTATTACATTGCCTCTACTTATTTGATGGTTACGTCATGTGCTTCTCCACAATTAACCAGGTTGGTTTATATTCTTCGACTCTTCACTCCAGCACTCAAGTCATTTTCGTTGATATCGCTGTTGACTAGCACTAACCATACTTTGTCGACTTACTACTCCAACATTCAAGTGATTTTCCGCCTCCGTCCACATCTTAACCGGCTCTTGCAATGCTGATCGAGCCATTGGCCAATCACTTGGGCATTTTTCCGTGTCATCGCAAAGCAATATCAATCATAATTACCACCGGTTGTTGCAGCATGGATGGTAGATCCACTCACTCTCCACTCGGAGGGAAGAGGTTCGAAGTCCCTGCGAAGCAGGAAGGCTAAAGCGCTGTGTGATGTCTTAAGCGCGATGTCGGGGTGGTGGGTCCTCCACTAATGTCACCCCAGGGTTTATCCATCTACGCATTTTATACGACGTAGTTCTTTCGATACCCAAATATATATATATATATATATATATATATATATATATATATATATATATATATATATCAATCATAATTTGGACTTCATAACATTGTTACATGCTCAATTTCTCTTGCATGATTGCGTAACTTAATTCGAAAGATGAAAAATTCTATGGATTGCTGTATCTGTCACTGCAAATGGGTTTACCAATTAATATTTATTGAAAACCAGTACAATGGCAGGAAAATGCCCACGGAATGCACAGGTTTACCGATTAACTTAATGTGATCCGTTCTAGATAAGCAGGCAGCAAAGCGTGGAATTTCTGATTTTCTACTCAGAAGACAACCCCCTTTTCTCCTCTGAGTGGGTTTAGTTGATCGGTCTTTCACCTAAATTTTTAATTAATTAATCAACTTGATCCCTTCAAGGGTCATCGTTATTGATTGAGCTTGTAATGGAGGGATGTGGGACTGACGATGAAACTCTTTGCTTATTTTTTCAACAATAGTCTCATGCATAGAGCAATTAGGCGTCGGCAAGTGGAGGCATTATCTTGACCAATCAATCAACCCTCGACGATCTTGTCTTTAGTCAGTTTTCCTAGATTTGGACCTGTCGAACGCGTGGGCCATTGATGGCCGCGCTCTGGTGTGGTCCATAGACAAAAAGTCCAGTGTAAGAAATTTCAAGGTATTACCGTCATGAAATGGAATGGGAAACGCCTGACACCCCGCGTCTCATGAATTGCTCAACATGTGAGGTTGCTAAATGAAGGTGGGAGCAATGTCTAAGGTGAATTCGAGGGGAGGGTGCCCAATTATAGTTCGGTCCGTGAAACTCATCTTAGTATCACCGATTGTACAATGCTCAAATATCTGATCTCGGCCTATATTGAGCTTCATGGTTGTGAGATGTGGGAAGCCAAATAATTTTCATGACTCGGGGTCTAGTATAATTAGTGTGGTTGTAAGTGCAAACTTGGAAATCACCTGTGGACGACTATTATAATTTAGAAATGGGACAACATGGTTGATTATGGAGCTTAAAAAGAGATTTAAGAAAACAGGCAAAAAGCGCAATCAAACTATAGGGGCACAGGAATTAGACAAAGGTCGATGTCATCCATTGCATAATCTTGATATAATTAATGCCCTCTAATCAACCCAGGTAAGATGAGCACGGGAGATCCTTCACAATCTTTCTTTGTTCTTTTCCGCTGATAAGAGACAAAAAGATGTGTTAAATCGTCCTGTCAATCACTTGGATGGTGCTGCTTGTCCCATCCCACAGAGCATTGGAGATCGATTAGACAGCTCCGATAGAGATTTCTTCATTATGACGGTCGTATCATGCGTATACATAACGAAAGTCGAACTAAAAATGGCAAACTTAATTAGCTTGGAGGCCGATTGATTCAGGATACAATACACGAGTTCGACAATTTAGAAATATAAACGATCAATTGGCACGTCACGTAATCTATCATAACCATTAGCTAGAAACTTTAGCAGTCTTTGCACACCTAGCATTAGGTCTAATCTCAACTAATCGCATTTTTGCACTTTCTGTAATGATCAGAGTAGAATTCTATCATTCCGTGTACAAAAGGCCAAAAAAGGGATTTTAATCCTTGAGGCAAATTGTTATGAGTGTTGCTTATATCAAAAAACTGTTGGCAAAGATAAATGAAGAGTGATTTTGTTCCGAGTATGCTATTAACGACTCAAAATTCTTTTATGGAATCCCCAACTTGTTTTGTAGTTTGCAAACTACCAATTTTTGGACCAACTTACCTTTTCTCTTTTTACTCAACTCATTAAAGTTTCGAATTCTCTCTCATGAAATTACCAATTTAAATTAGAGCAACTTATCAACTTTTAGTGGTTTAATTACCAACAAGTTTTGAGTTACCAATTTTCAGTGGAGTTACTTATTAACGGTCAAATATTATTCTATTGAATAAAAAATTCTTATTTATTTAATTAGTGCCATTCACCAATTTTTTCTTTAACAAATAAATGTTTTTCTTTTCAGCCTTTTAAGAAATCTATTGCCACGGAAAAAAAATGATCCTTTTCTTTAAATGGAGACTCGTGCTTGGACAAGAAAAGTATCACTTTTGGGGTGCTTGAAAGCTATATCCCAGTTGGAACATTTTCAAAGAACCGGGTCAACCACAGGTCTAAATCACGTCTATGTATTAAAATCCATTGTTTCAGACACGGATGGAACTGATTTTCCTCAATCTAATCTAGACTAATTCAAATCTACCACGTCAATGTCCCTACTCATCCTGGAGCCCTTATGGTAGAAAATTTTGCGTTAAAAAACCCTAAAGAACATCACCCACTTGCCAAATTAAATCGACCTATGATTGACAATTACAGGCAAGTTGAAAGAAAGAGAGAGAGAGAGAGAGATCCCAATCATTTACCCATAATGGAGGTATCTCTCAGTGAAGTCGTGGAATTCGTACAAATTATCAGGCAACGATGGCTTCAATTCAAACAATCTTTTTGGGACCATGATGTTACGGGAGTAACATTCTGAGGGCTCCCCGACTCCAATAATTTAATTTCTAAATCGAGATCTTAGGCTTAAGAAATCTGCATTAAGATCTGTCTCCACCATTTCTAGAAGTGTTCCGTTTTTCTGCGATTCGTTCAGTGGATTAGTGTGTCTAATGGCGACTTCACCTACTTCTCCATTGCTTTGTATCTCTCTCTTTTGCCCTTCCACGACCATCCCAACATCAACTCATCAACCACTCTATGGCCATGTTCTTGAACTTCTCTGTTCATCTCTTTTGTTTTCTTCTGGAAGGTGATATGCGTTCTGAGTTGACGTGTCTTAGGTAATGCTCTGTGGTGTGATCAAAAGGGCAATCTCTAGTATATCTTGCTTTTCTAATGGCCGGGCTATTCCCGATCTTTAAGTGTGATTTGATAATAATACTTTCTTAAGTTACATCGCTGTCAGGGGGATCAGTGGAATTCCAGGTAATTTGGGCATATTCAGACACAATCGTTAGACACAAGAGAAAAGTTAATTGTGTCCAATCCAAGCCCTGTAGAGAGAATGGAAGGTGGCCGTCTGCAATTTACCTTGGATCAATTTGCGTGAAATTATATTAAGAATGGCTTTTACACACTGAAAGTGAGAATTTTCGGATCGAAAACTAACATTCATTACAATGAACCGGGAAGTTTAGGCCGTGTTAGGTAACCATTTTATTTCAAGAAATAATTTTTCTTTAGAAATAATTTTTTTATATTTTATTTTCGGGAACAATTTCTAAATTTTTGACAGCATTTAGTAACTGTTAAAATTTCTATTTTTGATATAGAAATGCGTTTCATAAGATTTTTAAATTGTTTTGTTTCTGTTAATTTTTTAATTCTTTTATTATATTTTCCTCTTTTCTCTTTTCTCATTTTCCTTTTCCTTTTTCCTTTCCTCTTCTTTTTCTTCCTCCTTTGTGGCTAGTTGCTAGCCACAGCGATGGTTGACAATTGGTTGGGCAAGGTTCGGTGAGCTCGCTGAAGCCTTGCAATCGCCTGATATTGGTGAGGCCGAGCCTCACCCGCTCACAACGAGGCTTGGATTGACACGCCTCCCATGTGGCTTGGTGTTGTTGGGGGCCGACGACACTCTAGCGAGGTCGTTTGCCCTCATCTGGATGGTCGCTCGCCATGGTTGAGGCTAGTGATGGGCCAAAACGAAGAAGAAGAAGAGGAAAGAGGAGAAAAGAAAAAAAAATTAGACTTGATTCCATGAATTACTTTTAGGAACAAGAAGTAGTTTTTTTATGTTTCTTGATTATGTTCTAAATCTATTCTTAGAAACAAAAAAAAAATGAATTTTTGTTCATGGAAACAAAAAATTTACTAAATGGATTTCTGTTCTTCTTTGTTCTCAGGAAGAAAAAAAAAATTAATTGTTCCAGAAGTGTTACCAAATAGGTTCTTATTGTCTTTCAGAAGTAGGTGTGGTTTTGATTCTAGGATGGATATGCTTGAGCAGGAAATGAATGTGTGCCAACGCAACGTGGGGACAATCTTCGCTTCTTTACTTTTCACCAAGGATATTGAAACGACCCTTTTAAGCTGAGTCTATTTGATCATAAGTTATATGCATGTAATTGGTGCCTGACTTGTGTGGAAGGTCGAGAAAATTACCCAATAGAAAATATCATATTTGATAGCCATAGCTAGACTAATTCTATGGCCGAGTTAATAAGTAGAGTCGATCACGATACATCGAGATTCGTGTTGTAATTGTTGTTTTAGTAAGTCCTAAGCATACAATGTATCATATTGAATAGGATGTGACAAAGCAAAATAAAGGGAGAGAGATTCCAACATGATTGATTTCTTGTTAGCCCAACCACATTTCATTTACATTTACGTCTAAAAAACTCCTCTTTTCTCATAATCCAAATTATGGATGGAAGGAAGAAAGTAGATTCTTCGATTGTATCTATTTTTTTGCCATGTGAACGTGAGAATAGACCGCACCATCTAAAACTTTGAGATGAAAGTCTTGAAATTGACAGACAAAAAGACAATTCTCAAAATAGCATCTCAATGGGAATTAGACGTGTCGCATTTACCGTCGGCTCCATCGTTTAAGTAGATCTTACACGGTTGATTTTCCCCAATGTGTACAGTGATCATTATATTCTGGATTATTCTTCATATTCTATGGTTTGGAGTGTAATTAGGACAAGAGTTTTGAGTAATTGATTGGATCTTCTTGTCCTGTCTTGGCAATTATTTACTGATGAAAAGAAAGTGGTGGCATTCTTGTTGTCAAGTGGTCATGGTGAATGGTGGGTGACGGAAACTTGAGGAATGAGAGGCGACGACAAAGGTGGATTGACGAGGTGGGGAAAAGAGAAAATTATACGGGCTCAATTTATAAATTATGTTTCTAGTAATAAATGAAAAGATAAAGGCGTTGGAATGTAGAGAAATATATCCTTTACAGTTGGATCCGTACAAGCCCTGCTAATTTTTTGGCACGTGATTATCTTAGCCAGCAATCCTCGAGAAGGGCGGCAAAGATGTATATCGGTGATAATGGCGTAAAAGGTGAGGGCTTGGAGGCGCCGAATAAGATGGTTTTTCCACGTAATGTGTATCGGAAAAAAAGAATCGTATAAATCTAATATTTGATGGAACAGACAGAACTGACCACGCGTTATGGATTTATTTGAACTAAATGTTTTCTTGTGGACCCAACCATGAACCTATGGTCTCCTTACATTTCCTTATACAATCATGGACTTCACAATCGTATAACTTTGGACAGCCATCAAATTCGTATACGTGTGTACTGGACGTCTTCTTGCATTGGGAAAACAGGCAGGATTTTGTTCGTAGCTGAGGTCCGATGTATAAAAGAATGGAGTGAGAATGGCCCTCGGCAAGTTTGTGACGAGCTGTCTTGCCTAAGGACACGTCATTTGGCGGTCCCCAGCTAAAGGACACGCCACCTAAGCTTCCATTAACCTCACCTCTCTCTGTCCTGAATGCTCCATCAACTCTTTCTTTCTCCTATAAAAACCCTAGCAAACTTTGCTGCATGAATCATCTCTCTCCCTCTCCCTCCCTCCCTCCCCCCCCCCCCCTCTCTCTCTCTCTCCTCCCTCCCTCTCTCTCTCTCAGCGAGCTTGGAGCGATACGTGGCGTGGCTTGAAGTGTGCGACGAGCATGATGGAGAAGCAGGGCACGTGCATTACTAACTCACGCAACAAGCCATGGAGGAACCCTTGTCGAAGACGTTAGTTACATGGCCCAACGGCATGGTCGCATCGCCGGGCGGAGTTTGTGATGTCGCCAGCTCGTGCGCACGGTAACTTTTGAGCTCGTAATCAACTCTCCTCGGGGTGATGAGTTAGTTTTTCATGTGCCCCGTCTTCCCCATCGTGGACGCCGCACATAAATAAATGGTCGCAGCTTCTTCTGCAACAATCAACTAGCTCATCTCAGAAACATCCGGTGAGTCATTCGCATCAACCCGTAATCAGTCCATTTCAATGATTGGCGATATGGGAGGAAATATAAAGATAGCTGCAACTGCAAGCAACGATTTTTCTAATTCTTTCTGCCTTGGGCTTGTCGGCCTCATTATTAGACAGATCGCTTTGAAAACGCCGTCGCAGTGAGGCTTACAATGAGGTTATAAGAGGACCACCGTTGAACGAGATTCAGAATAGCATCATATTTTATAGGCAACATTAAAGAACTTTGATCTAAACAGAGATGCTATGCTAATCCCGCTGGAAGTGAACGTAAATCAGGAGGCATGGACAGACTTTAAGAAAGTTCAGGAACTACTTTACCTGTTGACTATTACCAAAACCTCAGATATTTTGGAGAATGCATGGATGATTTTCTCAGATTGGTTTTTGTCTATAGATGAGGAAGAGTGGATTTCATGGGCTATCCAAGCTTATCTATATAAGGTAGCTTTTCTAATCATAAAAGAAAAGGAAAGAAGATGACTGCACTAACGAATCTTGAGAACAGTATCATGTTAGATTAATTCTCTCGTTTAACAGAACAGAAAAACGCGATTGTATAATAGATTAGAGATGGTAATATGCGAGTTTATTTTTATCTTGTTGCAATCCTCTTCTGGCTTTGCTTGGAGAGGGTTCAATAGATTGTTAAGCAGGCTTCAATAATCCTATTGAAAAGTAGTGCTACTGCTCACGAGCTCTCATAAGCAATACTAATTGCAACTTAGGCTTTGTATGTTTCGCGAAAAATGGATAATTTGAAAAATATTATATAAAAAATAATTGCTAGTTTTGCTTAAAATAATTAACTATTGAAAAATGTTTTCATTATAAAAAATAACATATATCCAAACAATTTCGCTAGCAATGAAAATATTTTTTGTTCATTTATTTTTGTAAACAACATAAACCATTTATTTTCATAAAAATATTTTTCAAACTATTCATTTTTTTTAGACAAACAAAACGGAAAGTAAAGAAATATCAAAATCTACACCAACATAAAATACGAAAAGAAAGATAACAATAAATCAATTCAAGCACTCTATAAGTTTAGGGTAGCAATGAAATAGAACCCAAAGTATAAGAAGAAAGTACATGATAGAATTGGGATTAGACTTCAAGTTGGAGGTTTTTTTATGAGATAAAAAGGTAAAATTGGAACAAAAGGTAAAGCCGGAGGTTTTTCAAAACATCAAGCCTAATTTATAGTTGAAAACAAGGTCCGCTTTTTCGGAAAGTACGAGAAAGACGACATCGGTGAAGATCTAAATGTCAACCTATCTTTTGACTTATGGGTTATCTTAGGACAAGAAAAGCTCGGACGCACTTTAAACGCGTGAATCTCGTGCTCGTGAAATATCGCTAGCCAATCCGCAACCCCAGATTATCTGTATCTAACGCAAAGCATTCGATCCATTGAATTGTGCGGGTCCCAAATGATCCGGCAGCTAAAATGTATGTGGACCCCATCTCGGCTCCCACTTCTCGGCTTTGGGCCCCATCGTTGGAGGAAGAACGAGGCAAATTTAAAGGAGGTGGGGGTGGCGTTTCTGTGTTTGAATTTTGAAAGAGGTAGCGCTTGCTTCACTCTGTTTCAGTAGCTAGCCTTTCTTTATATGTCCTGCGGCTTTCCGCGTTTGAAGTTCTTGAATGGATGAGCGGGTCTCTGTGTTCTTCTTGAGCCGACCCCTGAGTCGCAATTCAGCACATCCTCTCGTAAGTTCGTTTGGCTGGTTCTCTAAGCTCTCTTGGGTTTTCTTTTTCTTGATCCTTCTTGTTTGCTCTGTCGTTCGCTGAATGTGAATGGGGGCTTCTGCTGAGCTTGCTCCTTCTTAAAGAAAATGAAGTTTCAGCATTTGACGCTTTCTTGCTATGGAACGAGCTCAGATTTGTCAGTACTTCAGAGAAGTCAGAGCATTTGACACTTTCTTTCTTCTTGTTGAAGTCAGAAGTGAGAGCATGTAAACTTTAAATTTTTCTGCTATGGTTCTAATGGTTTTAAGGCAACCATTGAGGCATTCATTTGGTTCCTTATTTCCCGGCTTCCTTTTTTTCTTCTGGTTTGGGAGTGTCCCTGATTTTTCTCGTTAGAAAATGTTAACAAGATTTCGTAAGTTGAATTTTAGAACACATTTAGCAGCTGTTAAGGCGGTTACTTTCGTAGAGTATATATCGTCTATATTCGTCCATATAACATCGTAGATCTCTTTGAGGAAGTGTTTACTGAAATGTGTGGATGAGCAAGATGATGATTGCTGGTCAAATAGATAATAATTAATTCTTCATTTTTGCTATGAAGCCTCGGCTGTCCAAGTTCTGCTTTCTTTCAATCTAAGCTACTTTGGTTGAACTAGTAAAGGAGTGATCTTGTCCTGTAGATATGTATCTATCGAATTGTTTGCGGAATGCAAAATTTCTTGAACACACTTGTCTTAAGAATCATAGTTGGACTGGGTCGCCGACATTACCCTCCATTAATTAGGGTGCCCTTGTCATGGCTTATGATTATCATTCGACAATTTACATCTAAAGTTCAATTTTCATTATAATGTCGTGTTAATATGGATTTTGGCCATTGCTCATCCGTGTATTCTGCATATGGTCTTGCGGTCCTAGAGTGCAGAAGAGACTTAGCATATAAAGTGCACTGCCAAATTGTCAGTTGGATAGTTTCCTAGTTTTAGGGTGAAATGGCTTCAAGAATTGAAGCTGACGCAGCCAGAGTTCAGGAAGGACTGCATTCGAATGCGACACCGAAAGATTGTCAGGTCAACGGACAAAGGACCTTGCACATTTCAACTTCCAGAAAGGGACTACTGAGTGATAAAATTCCTAAAAGACGAGGCTTCTTTCCCTTTCCCACTCCCAGCACATTCAGCCTTCTCAAGTTTGGTTCAGCAACCAATTTAGCATCCCCATCGACAAAATTCAGGAAAGTATCCGATGAAAGAGATGAAGAATCATGTTCTGCCCCTTCTTCGACCAGCCAAGGTCTCTGGCAGCGTCTCGGTTTGGTCATTTCCAATAAGTTGGATTGGAGATCTCTTGTGAAAATGTGCACAGAATACGCAAATGACCCTTTCAACGCTGTCCTCCTTTTATGGATAAGTTGTGTTGCTATATCAGGAGCTATTCTTTTTCTAGTCATGACAGGCATGTTAAACAGCTTGTTGCCAAAAAAATCACAGAGAAATGCATGGTTTGAGGTTAACAATCAAATCCTCAATGCTTTGTTTACACTCATGAGCCTGTACCAGCATCCTAAACGGTTCCACCACCTTGTTCTCTTGTGCAGGTGGAGATTAAAGGATGTGTCTGCACTTAGGAAAGTCTATTGTAAGAGTGGCACCGTTAAACCCCGAGAGCGGATCCATATGATGGTGGTGGTTATGTTGCTTCACGTGAACTGTTTTGCTCAGTATGCCCTGTGTGGCCTCAACTTGGGTTACGAAAGATCCAAGCGTCCTGCAATTGGAGTGGGTGTGTGCCTCTCTGTTGCAATTGCTTCTCCTGCAATTGCTGGGTTGTATGCCATCCTTAGTCCTTTAGGAAAAGAATACGTTTTAGAAGTTGATGAGGAAGCACAAGATGGAGATTTGACTTCCGGTTCTGCTCAACCGGGCAACCTTAGAAGGAAGTCGATAGAGAAGAGATTGTCATTTGCTTCCAAGAATGAGCACGGGATCATTGAGTATACGCCTGAATGGAGAGGGGGGTTATTCGATCTGTGTGACAATTCAGCAGTTGCGTATCTCTCTCTCTTTGTAGCTTTTGCATCTTCGGTTGGAATATGGAAAGGCTCGGGTTTGGGAACATGTATGTCCACATTGCCACTTTCCTACTTTTCTGCATTGCTCCTTTCTGGGTCTTTGGCCTTGCCGCCATTAATATTGATGACGAGATAGTGAGGGAGGCCTTGGGATTTACTGGCATTGTCCTCTGTGTTTTTGGTCTGCTCTATGGTGGTTTCTGGAGGATTCAGATGAGGAAGAGGTTTAATTTGCCAGCAGATCAGTTTTGCTGTGGGAAACCAGCAATTGCGGATTGTGTGAGATGGCTTTTCTGTTGCTGGTGCTCTCTTGCTCAGGAAGTAAGGACTGCTGATTTCTACGATATCGTTGAAGACAAGTTTTGCAGGAAACAAACTCGAGATTGCAGACAAGCCACAGTTTCTCATCTACCTTGTGAAGATGTAGCTGCTCAGAAGGAATCCAGCTCGTGTTCTCCAAACCAGAACAGCTATGGAGGCTTGCTTGGTGTTGGAAACTTGCAGAGTCCGGATAGAATTTCAAATGACAGGTTTAATTCGGAAATGCAGCTTGCTGAGCTAGTGGAAGAAAGCAAGCTAATGAAGCCGCCTTCAACTTCATTAATGGAAAGGGAAGGCATGTAGTAAAGATTAGACATACAGGCGTGGAGTGAAGAACCCGGCACTGCTTAAAGTCTACTCTCTAGATATTTCCCTTCTAATCCGTGCGTCTTTCGCATCCTTCATTTTTTTCAAGAGTGATTTTGTATCCATTACCTTTCCAACGCCGTGAATGGATGTCAACACACAATGCTTCGATGTCTGTATTACACCTTTTGAACTATGAACTGCCTCATTAGACTGCGATAATACTTGAAGCAGGAACTTCACCAGACAGTTTGTGATCAATTTGTCCTGATTTATCTGTCCCGTTTTTCCACTGCTTCTGGGAGATCAGAAGCTACCCTTTTGCATATCAGACCCCAGACTCCCTTGTGGAACTGTGATGTTTCTAGTTGTTGCAAATCTTATAATGAAAGCACTGTAAATTAGCTTTACCAATGACATTGCAGCCTCTCCTTCAAGCTTCCACATGACGGCGTGCCTTAGTTCCCCACTTTAGTCAAATGTCCGTTGCCAACATCACCACCTCGAAACCATGGCAGACTATCTTACCTAAATCCAGAGCGTCGCAGAAGACGCTGATAACTTCCCACTGTTACCTGCGAAGCCTCTCGTACGTACAATGTCTGTCCACAACATACTAACTGAGCCCAGTAGCAACGCTTCGGCCAGCCGAGATTGGACCAAAGGGGACAAATGCCCAATCCTTTTGAAGCACTCTTAAAGAACGGTTCTCCGGGAATCCTTCAGCACCAAGAGAATTTTCGTCTTCCAAATTCTCTTTGTTTCTATATTTCGATATCCCACGAGCAAATGCATTTGACTATATATAAGCTCACCGAACGCCCTACAAACCCCATGAACTGGTTTAATCAAGGCATTTTGACCTGCGTAGGTGCCATCATTCAGAGCAGTTTGCACGGCATTAATTGGACTCTGAAATATGACATTCAATTCCTGATCTTCAGTAGCTTAATTAGGTAGACTGTATGTCATTTCGAAATTTACAGTGCTCTTGGAGCTGAAGAAAATGATCGGATATAAATCCCCAAGTGATGATTCGTCCTTTAGTACAAAGGAACGTTTGGCTCAATTAGAACATTGTACATTCCTTGAAGTTTAAACACCATTAATCAATCGTGTGTAGATCCCTCTCTTAACGTCAATAGCCCCTTTAATTTCAATAATGAAATAAGACCATAATATGATTAGTTGTAATGTAACAAAGCTGTCATAGTTATTAGACTGTTTTGTTTAAACAATGTAATATCCATTACACTGCTTGGTTTTATAAGTAACTTATGTAATAAACGGTATAATATAATCAGGACTCCTAAAATACCCCTTAAAATTAAAACTACGGGGAGTATAATTATTTTCACTTTAAATGTCAATCATGAGTTTGATACACTGTATATACTATCTAACATTACAATTTGCTATATCAAGTATTCATTCATTTTTATTAATTTACTTATAGATAGAATCAAATGCTAAGCACGAAAAGATGTGATTTGATTGAAAATAAATATTACATTATACAAATTATCACTATAATAGCCAATCATGCATGTAATACCCGATAAATATTTCCAAGATTTTACAATTTAATTAGATATTTTATATATTATTTAATGTCAAATGTTTATGAATAAATTTTAAAGCTAATCGCATAAGATGGGATCGTATTATAAATGATATATAATCATTATAATTAAAATAATAATTTTATGACATACTCGATGTATATTACTAACCATATAATATAAAGTAAAAATTTGCATAATCATACCACCTAATGTAAACAACTAATTCTATGCTAATTGTTACATTATGAATTAATTAAATATTATTTAGTATCATATCATTATCAATGAATAGTATTAATCATATGATAATTGATATTTTATGTCAATATAATTATAATTGATGTTATCGCTACATATAATGTATAAATATAGTCATAATCGATACACTCCCAGTTACATAATCTAATATTGGTAGGGTGAGTAGGAGAAACACTATAGGGATATTTAGATAACAGCAACTACAGCTATACTGTAATGGCTATTTAGCAAGGTGATCATGTAGCTGCTATTTTGGCCTTAAAATTACTAAAAAAAAATAAATTTTTGCACCTGTACCAATTCAACCTTAAACCTTTTTATTATACCAATTGAGTTCATTTGGCCAATTTTAATCGGAAGTCACCGATGTAGATGCTAATAGTGTCATGTAACACGACCGGCGTTGACGTGAATAAATTTTTATATTTTATTTGTTTATTTATTTTCTTTCTTTTCCTTTTTATTCTAACAAGTCCAACGAGGGTCACTGGCCGATCATTGTCGACCACTTGATGAGGGCTACGAAGTCCTTGCCCATGGTCGATGAGGGTCAATTGGCCCTTGCCCGTGATTGGCAAGGTTCAACTAGCCCTCGTTGAGCTTGGAGGAAAAATAAATTATACAAATAATCTATGTTAATGTTGACTGTGTTAGCGGGATGGCTGGCATCAATGATAACAATTTCTAGTTAAAATTAGATGAATGGGCTTAATTGGTAAAATGTAAAAATATTTAGAATTCAATTTGCACAATTAAAAGATTTAGAATTGAATTGGTACAAATGTAATAGGTTTAAGACTTTTTTAGTAATTTTCCCGATCGGGTGGCTCTTGCTTGATGGGAAGAGCCAAGCACGTGCCCAACTTAATGGAGTTTCTACACATTATAGAGAGCGATCAAATATGCTGCCACTTGCCTTTCATTGTTGCTCTAATGTCATCAAAGGCAATGTACATCCATATGCATATACTTCAAAAGAACGACGCCAGTTGGAATTAAAAGTATGTACTGAGATTCGGGAGAGTCTGACAATTGGTCAGCACCTCTTCCCATCATGTGGCGACCTGGCTTTTTTAAATAATTCAGACGGGCCTCAAGCTTGTCGCTCGTGATAGATTCTTTATGGCTAACTCGTGACAGGAGCCCCGCCCGATTCGCGATAAAACGTGAAGAGGAGTGTTGGATATGATCACACGTCACCTAAACAGCAATCATAACGTACTTTACGTCCATATAATCTCCCTCCACGTGATAATTCAAGCTTTCTGGTCAAACACCGTACCGAGGACATCGATGCTGGCGGGCCGAGTCGACGACGATAGGTAGCGATTTCCTTTCTAAAGAAAACCCATCTTTTGGTTTTTGCGAAAGTCACATGTCGAGGATAAACTATGTACTTTAGAGCTGCAAAACTCTGGCTCCAGCTCGCATTCATGCGAACCCCTAAAAAGATGATTTTTTTTTTTTTTATAAAAATTATTACTTGGGAGATTGGCATGAGCTAGACTACAGCTGGTTTTCGGTTCCATGATTAGTTAGATTCGCAAGTTTGACAAGCCCGAAATACGCGGAGGGGTCGAAGATTTTCGGTACTTGGTAGTAGTATTTTAATTAGTTTCGTTAGATATTTATTTGTCCAAGATGAATCTAATTCCCCTCCTAGTTCTATGGAGGACTTGGACGATGTAGAACGCACGAAATACGCCGAAGGGTGGGAGATTTTTGGTACTTCATATCATTATTTTAGTGATTTCTCAAGTTCAATTGTCTAAGGAAAAGACAAATAACTCCCACCTAGTCGTATGGGGGCTTCGATATTGTGAAGCTTTAGCTCTTTGACTTTTTAGCAAGCAAGCATTAATGGGTGCTTTCGGCTTGGTTTGGGCCTCTAGAGTGCCTTGAGAAAAAGTTAAGATATTTGACGATTTTTTGTTGGCACATTTTGATGAAATGCTGATATTGGCAAAACTAAAGCCAAAGTTAAGATATTTGATGATTTTTTGTTGGCACACTTTGATGAAACGCTGATATTGGCAAAACCGAAAGCCTAAAGCATGTGGAGACTTATCTTGAGGTTTTCACAAATTAGGTTTCAAGATAAATGCATTTTTTTTTTTTTTTCAAATGATCCCACTAATAATTTCATATTTCAATTTAGCAGATATAATTTGTGATGATTTAGGGGTTGGACGGATAGTGGCGAGGGTCAAGCTGGGGTCGCGTGACACTATCGTCGTGTCACTAAGGTCATGTGATTGCATCGCTAGGGTCACACAACGTTAGAGCCCAAATCCGTTGCTTGGCTTGCATGATATAGATCCGGCTTCTTTGAGGTCATGCGACGTTGATGTCACCTTGCTTAGTATCAGGTGACCTTAATGGCCTTCACCTATGGTCTCACCAACCATCAGATGACCTTCTCCAACATTTGATCTGGCCCTTGTACGGCTTCAACTTCATCTCCAAGTTCGTGTCGTAGTTCAGGACCTAAATCTAGCTCTTTAGAGATGGTCGCCAGGGTCTGAGGACCTCCTCCGGCACAAGTCTGGCCCTTGTACGTCTTCGACTTCATCTCTGGTACAGATGAGGGTCGAGGCCCCTCGGTTGTAATCGCGGTGTTGCTCTGCTCATCGAAACTCTCCTTGACCCCTACTTGCTGCGGTCGTCAACATCACCGGTCGTTAAGTTGGCTGAGATGGGGGCTACTGCTGGTCGCACGATTAGGCTGAGGAAAAATTGGCGTTGCAGGTGCTAGAGTTTGGAGCAATTTTCTTCTGTTTTTTCCTCCTCCTTTTTTCACTTCGAAGTTGCTTGCGAAAAATGTACCCAAATTGAGGGCAACCAAATGACATTTGTTACCTTGAGCCATTTGAGAAAATGACTTTGCATTTCCCTAAAGTTCAACCAATCATCGTGGTCTGCATCTGCTTTCTACATTGGTACGGAAAATAGAATCTGTGGAACATGTTTCAGCACATACTCACTTTGAATTTATTATAACTTTTGTATCCCCCAAAAAAAAGAAAAAGAAAAAGAAATAAAGATAGAAAGAAGAGGTCTGTTGACCAACTATGCGGTCCTATGTCATTATGACATGATACTTTAGACCCATAACAATATTCTAACTTATTGCGATCTTCAAAATGCACTAAGATAAAGTTATATAATTAAATGCGTGATATCATTTAATACATCAGTCGATATATCGAACAATTATCGGATACCGTAATACTAGAGCCTAAGAAAATCTGCTCTCAAACTCCCGCATACCCGCTTTAAGGGTCACAAACATGCCAGAAAATAGAAGGCGAAGATAAAGTTGATGCTTGAGAAGAGCAAAGACACCATTAGAATTGTACAACCGAAGTTTCCAATTACAAAAGAAAACGGCAATCAACAAAAGAAAAAAAAAAAAAAAAAAAAGAGGCAAAAAGATTAAAAATAAAATTCTACAAACCAACACAATTTCTGGAAGTGGTGATACCCCCATCGACAACCAAGTTGTGGCCACTGACGTACTTGGACTCGTCGCTAGCAAGATACAAAGCGGCCTCGGCAACGTCCTTCGCCCTTAGCGTCGGCCCCCTCAGGTTGGCAAGGCTTCCCACGAACTCCTCCATCTTCTTCACTTCTTGCTCGCACGGCACCCCAAAACTCATGCATTCATCTCCTCCGTCGTTGCTGTCTCCGTCGCCGCCGCCCCAGGCATTGACCAGCATCGACGTTGCCACCCCGAACGGCGAGATGCAGTTGACCCTGATTCCGTGCCGGCCCAGCTCGCACGCCGCGTTCTTCGTGAGCCCCACGATGGCGTGCTTTGATGCCGTGTAGGCGTGTGGGCCGAGGCCCCCAAGCACCCCGGCCACGCTGGCCGTCGAGATGATGCACCCGCTCCCCCGGGGGATCATGGCCCCAGCCGCGTGCTTCATCCCCAGGGCTGTGCCCCGGACGTTCACGCGCATGACACGGTCGAACTCCTCGGCGTCGAAGTTCAGGATGCTCTTGCTCTTGCCCGACTGGCTCCCCAGGACCCCGGCATTGTTGAAGAGGATGTCGAGGTGGCCGTAGCGGGAGATAGTCGAGCTCACCATGTTCTCCACGTCGGGTTCCGAGCTCACGTCGCAGTGGACGTAGGTGACGCAGTAGCTCGGGGCCAGCGAGCTCGCGAGGGCTTCCCCAAGGACATCCTCGACGTCCGCCACGACGACCTTGGCACCATGTCTGGCGAAGAGCCGCACAGCGGCCTCTCCTATTCCTCTGGCACCACCCGTGACGATGGCCACTTTGCCCTCCAACCTGTGCATACAAAAATGGGAAATGAAGGGAGCTGATTCATGTAGAGATGAACTAGGAAAAAAGAGGAGAAGGATCTACCTCCGGTGGTAATTAGCGCCATTACTGTGGCTTTCTCTTTCCGAGAAAGTTAGCCCTTGAAGAAGCTTCTCAGACATCACTTGGCCAGTCATTTTGCACAGAGAGAGAGAGAGAGAGAGAGAGAGAGAGAGAGAGAGAGAGAGAGAGAGAGTGGATGGTTCGGAAAGAGAAATGAGTCTTATGGTATTTATAAGCGATGCAAGAAGGTTAAGCTCCTCAAGAAGCTGTCCTACGCTCTGCATATTAATTTACTCTCGCCTTGTCCCTTCAACAACCCAACCTCTCCCATTAAATTTTAAGCTCTTGTTTTTATGGAAGGAAGCAAGAGGAGGAGGATGTGCTTTGACCCAGTGCTTCTTCGATGTTTCCGAAGGAAATATGGCTAAAGCTGTGCTTCCGTGGCAGGATGTGCTTTGATCAAGGTGCTCATTATGTTTCACCGTGACGGGAGGTAAAGAAACACAGTTGGAAACCTCATTCACGAGGGGCGAGATAAAGAAATTTTATGTGAAATTTCACATGACTTTGTATACGCGTAACGAAAACTGTATGAAGCACGTGGCACCGAGCGGGCAAACCCTTTTCCGATCCGCCAACGTTTTTTCGGAGGACTACTTGCTTCGAGCGCACCAATGAAAGCTAAATAGAAAACGGGAAAAGCACACGTCGAAATATCGCGGTATTCAATAAAAACATGAGTACCTAGAAACCCACGAAATGATGGAAGAAATCAGACATTTTCGAAATACGATGATCTAAGTACGCTCTTTAGTATTTAGTATTTTCCTCTTTTTTTTCTGTCCTAAATCTCGACATATCAAGTGTAGGCCTCGATGCAGGATTTTTCAAAGTCGAAACAGTGGATGTCCAAAGTTCCATGACACATGTCTCGGGGGAATCGAGAGATCTCGGATCGCGCATAATCTGTTCAATAAAACAGCCACTTGTACTAGATGAAGCCGGCTGTCTATTTTTCTACTATTTATTCGATTATTCTATTCATATTCGACGACTCGGGGTTCTTGCTCCTTTTATTTTAGTGAACTTCTCTCGTTGGGTTCATTGCATTTCTATAATCTGAACGTGGACAAGGTGACTTAGATTTGTAGGTGGATTTAGTGGGTTTTTGCTCGTCAGTGAGTAAGCAGAGAAGCCTTTTGGTCGTAATAATTAATTGGTACGGGATGCTTGTGATTACATCCGGCGAAAATCAAGAGTGCTTCGGGAGTGCAACATATAATTAGATTTGTTTATTATTTGCCGGATTGGGTGATAAGTTTGTGAGGAATTGTGATGGCTAAACACGAATTGTTAGGTATGATTAAGATTGTAAATTTTAAAAGTATTTGAGTAATTTGGGTGTAGTTATAATTTATATTGTATCGCTTGATTTATAATTGGGTCATCTACTTATCTCCCTATGGAACAAGTTGTGTTGATCAAGTCATTTAAATTTGATATCCGATTTAATCTTTTATTCTGTTTATTATTATGATCATTTTGCCTTTTTTTTTTTAAAAAAAAGAAGAAGAAGAATATTCACGGATTCTGAAGCTATGTAATTTGTCGTGACCGGTCTTATTGGCCAATCGACTGCTACACTTTGCACGGATTACATTATTAATTTGAGCTGGCAAAATGAGAGGTTATGTTGTCTAGATTAAACTAGCTTCATTTATCAGCCACAGTATTCAACCTTATTTTCTCTTTTTGGGTGGGTGGTCCATGCTCTGTGTATTCAAGTTGATGGTTATAGCTAGCTCGTCATTGAGACGTCATCAAGAACATCATCTCCTGCATTGGATTATTCAAATTGAATATGGTAGGAACACCGAAAAAGATACTAACAAAATCTACACATCAAGTCATTTTGAGACAGATCGCCTCAAATGTTTCAGCATGTGAGCACGACCCTTTGGCTTCCATGTTTATTTTATTGATACTTGCAGCCGGCAAGATGTAATTGATTTCAAATATCCAGAAATCTTTTGATAAATAAATCTTTCTATGATCATCTTAGTATCCTTAATGTTTCTTCTTTAATCATTTCTTTTATTGGTAAAAGGTGGGAGAGTGGCCAGAACCCTTAACGTAATGTTCGGTATGAGTTATAATTACTGCGTACTACCGACAACTTAAAGGTTTGAGAATAGTGAGCACGTCACTGCAGCCACATGGAAATGCTCCGCAACGCAACAAGACGTTTCCATTCATCTAATAGACCCAACGGTTTCCTTTTGTTTTGTTCTGTGGATACTCCTACAGACTGGATTGTTCCTTGCAACTTGTCCCCATTTCTTTACAGTCAAGATTAGAATTTCAGAAAGAAAGAAATAAATAAAGGGCATGCATATCCATCGTTTTCGTTGCCATCCAGAAATACCAGCTATCCTTTTTTTGGTCGAAGGTGTATGTTCGGAATTAATTCCAGAAAAATAAGTTATGGAGTCAAGGGTTGACCCTAGAGCTCTCCAACTATATTTGAGAATTTTGAGCATTATGGATAATGGTTGCAACTAGTTTTGGAGAATATTAAAGAAGAGTCTACATTGGAGTTGGTCACAGACACCTTGACTTACTCTATGAAAAGTGCATTGGAGCTGGAGTCGGAGCTGGTTCCATCCCCTTCACATAGGTGCATTCTCTCCTTACTAGTCAAATTTTATGTGCCACTCATAATCCAAGTCGCATGCTATTTAAGAGATGGTGTTGAAATATTTAAATAGTTTTGCTCCACTTATTAGATTGAACTTTTTAAAATGATAGGCAACAATATCACAAATTATCACATTGTATCAAAATAAAAAAAACTTTTGAATTCAAATCTTTTAAAATTCATATTTTTGTGTTTTAGTAGTAGTAAAATATTTAAATATTAAACAATGTATTCGTTCAACAACTTAAATTTTTGAACATATTAAACCTTGAAATCAATGTAGTTTCGTTTCATATCTTTGCAATTCAGTATAAATTCCATGCCGATGCAAATCACTGCTCTTCACGCTTAGATTCATAGTTTTATCATTCCGTCCAAACCCCATTCGCACACTTTGTCGTCAAGTATGAATCGCCAAGCGATCTCGATCGCTTTCCAATCGTCCAAAGTTGGATTGTCTTTGGCGCCGGAGGCCGCAAGGTGATTTCTGCCGACAGCTCTGCAGAGTCGACCTGGAAGAATCCCCAACAGTTTTTCGAATTTTATAAGCATGAGAAGTAAACCTAATGGACTTGCCACGAGCTTGTTTTTTCTGCCTACAAGTTTTGGCTTGAGAAAGTCAACATACCATCAACATCATAAAAATAGGCATGTGATTTAACTTGTCCTCAGATTGTTATCAAGGAAGATTTCTAAAGTACACTCATGAAGTTGTCTTGTACGAATAAATAAACTCATTTATTAGAATTATATATAATAAAAAAAGTGTCATCATCCGCCATGCCATGCCTCAGGCAGGTAGCCAGTGGGACATACACATCTATTCTCGCGAGCTGGGACGGTGGCCAGCATAACTACTCCCTTCGAATATTATTATTAAGTTATTATAATATTTAACTATTAAATTACATATTCATCTAACAATTTAAATTTTAAGAATAATTAATAGTATATCACAAAATCTCATAAATAATATTATATTCTTTAGAGGAATTCTATTTAAGTCATAACTATTCATTTCATTGGTACAAATCCAAAGTCATAGTCACGCTAATGTGCTAGAGATCGAGAGTCTTCCAATAGGAGATGGCAAATCTTGCTCACGAATGACTCGAAGTTGGAAGACAACTTGATCTCTTTATCACTAGGCCAATACATTTGGCAGCGGAAATAGAATTTACTATCCAAAGAATATGCACGAATCTCCCTCATTTAGGACATCTTCATTCATTCCAAACTACAAGTTATCTTTATCAATTCTGATTGAGATAAAATAAATGGCACCGTGGATATGTCGACATTTGTGGTTCCTCTCTAACGGCATGTTATGAAGTATAAAATGCCATGTGTTATGCATGAAATCTATACTCCTATGTAGTGTTTGGATTACTTTATCCTTTTCTTTTCCGTAAATACAGAAAATGGTGTCAAATTGGTGCTGAGTTTTTTTTTTTGTTACTTAAATAGCTTTTAAATGAGATTATGTCCTATGTTTATGATGAATAATAAATGATTTACGCATCAGCAGGCATGATATAGTATTTCGCATTCTCGATCAACATATGTAAAATTTTTAAAAAGTTCAAGACATAATTAAGATGGGAAATATAAAGGATAAACAAGCTTGGAAAAATTAAAGTTTGAGGAGGAATATTTCTAAGGGTGTAGGAGAAATTGTGATTTTTTGGGTATGCTCATAACTTGCACTTCAAGATCCTCATGGCTATATAAAATAAACCAAAGATCGAGTGGGTAAGCTTCTGATTCTGCGTGCAAATTATAAGATTAATTAATTTTGGACAAGATAAGATTATTTGGGCCACCCTGTTGCTGTAGTGAGGACAACAAAGTACAGTTAAGCTGTATTTTAATTAATTTTTGTGGATTTTGATGCAAAGCAAATCTCCATTAAACCGCATCATTATAAGGTAACCTATAACCCTATAACTGAGAGTATTACTTAGATCTTTGATGTATGGTTATAAGGTAATCTCAATAAGTTTTAGCCTAGAAAAAAAAAAAAGAAGGAAAAAAAAAAAGGTAACTTCACCAAGCTGCAAGAGCCTTTTGACTCCAAGTTGTACTAGACAATCCTAGTGGATTGACAAGACTGCATTTTTATTTTAACAAGCCAATATCCATACATCTAACCCCTTGCCCCAAGTTTCCCTTTGTATATTTGTCTTCCCTATAGAGAAGGAATACCCTCTAATTGCTTTACATCTCCAAAGCCTTGAGGTCCAAATTGAATCGAGATGAAGCAGTCTAAGAACTTACTTAGGTCCAAGGGCAACGAACGCCTTCATGAAATAGGTATATCTATACTTTACTCCCTACACTGCCATGAGGTCATCATATGTCATACGAGAAAATTAACAAATCAATCATTCAATTATAATTATAAACTTTTTAATTTTATCAACTTAATCTTGAACATTTGCACATAATTGCAATAAAATCCCCCGACAACATGAACCAACAAATAATAATACAAGTAGGAGATGTGAAATATATAAAAAAATTGGCGCCATTTTTTAACCACCATTTTCCCAAAAGACAGGAATTCATAGTGCAGGCAATGTACTAAGTTATTAATCACCATTATTAATCTCCGTGGTTAAAAGAAAAATTAAGTCAACTTGACTACATGACGACGTGTCTTTCGGCCTGGTGCTGAGAGTCAAAAAGAGGATAAAAGAAAAAACTCAATTATTGCACTATTTAAATTATCAACTTGGTTTTGACCCAAAAAAGAATTATCAACTTGGTGGTATTTTATACGTCCCAGTTGGGTAGACCTTCTTCAATCTCGATTCTTTTAATTTTCAATTCATCTAAATAATTATTTTTCCACATCGCGTATAACGGATTGCCCCAACATTTTTTTTATATATTTATTTAATTAGATGGTCTGTTTGCTTTCGAATAAAAGAGGGGTCCAATCATGATATTGCATATCTGATCAGGTTAGTTGTGCAATCATCTAAATTGGACCGCCCACGATAAATCAAATATGCATCTTAGACAAGTTGTCTATTGATAAAATCTTAATCAGTTGTGAGAACAATCGACGGGCTTGTTTACCCACTAATTTAATCGCATTATTTTGTAAACTAACGTTGTAAATCAATCTATCTACTATTGTATACCGGACATTAATTTAAGGGTGTGTTTGTCTCATTGAAAAATGAATGATTTGGATAACATATTGCTTAAAAACAATTGCTTGTATTGCTTATGAAAATAAATTAACAAAAAATATTTTCACTATCTACAAGAATGTTAGCCAAAATTTGTTATTAATAATGAAAGTAATTTTTTTTACTAATTATTTCAAGTAATACAAGTTATCATTTTTTGAAAAAATGTTTTTCACATCATTCATTTTTGGTGAAATAAATCAAAGCCCAAACTGAAATGGTTTGATTGAAAGGAGAAGAATTTGAATTCTAAACAAGTGTAGAATTTTCTCTTAGATTTCACGGCTCTTTTCTCCCTTCTTTTTCCCTACTTGCTACTTCAGGGCCGAGTGAGGTAAGGCTTCGCGTGATGGTTTTTAGTTGATTAAGTATTGCCTACAGCAATTTCAAACGACAAGGCCCAATATTTTGAAGGGCCTCTTTGTCTGGCCCAAATGAGTATTTGCTGACTATTGCATGTGCACCGAGTAAATCTCTATACCCAATTACATTGGAAGGCCTTAATTAGGTATGGTAAACACAATGTAATCCACCTAATCGAGAGCTTAATGCACGGATCGCAAGCCTTCAAAATGAGCCCCTTTAAAATGCATTGAACTGATTGGTCCCACTTCCATGTCTAATTAAGAAATTCATCGAGTTGGGTCATGATCCAGAAACCACTATATAAATCGTGGCTTTTATATGTAGAGATTTAAACTAAATCAATAACACAACGGGTTCTAATAACAAAATTTTAGCAGTTTCAAATCGACTTCTTGTTGTGCATCTCTCATTTTTCTTCTAAGCTTTGAGGTTCGGCTCCAAACAAGATGTAATCAACCTAACTACGGCATGCTTGTTGTAAAGAAAAGCTGGTCTATAATTCTTTATTTTCCTTTTAGTCAAAACGGCATTGAAAACGTATTTTTCACACAATGAATAAGCGTTAGCATATGAAAACAACGGAAATTATTTTCATTTTTCTTAATGACAAATCAAAAGCCAGAAAAAAGAAGAAGATAATTTTTGACCCTTTCATCCCAACGTGAAATGGCAAACTTCATTGTTAATATATATGTATATATATATATGCATTCGGAAATTTCCATTTATCAAAATAATCTAATTTCAATGTACCAAACATGCTTTCGAGAATACCAAAAACCAAAAAATATGCAACTGCTTTGAAGAGTTTCATTTTGACAAAAAAAAAAAAAAAATGAAAGATGAAAACACAGATATTCACGAATGAAGCAAGGCCTGGTGTTAGGTTCAACATCAACTGCCCCACGCGTATGCCCAGCGACTTCTCATAATTACGAAACTTGATACCACACCATCAATGCGTGGAAGGAAAACCCTAATTCAGCTCGAGTACATTATCAAGACACCACCCGTCGGTCCAATTCACGGAGTTTTGGTGCACCCGTCTTAGCCTGTTGCTTTAAGTTTTAGGGATAAAGTCTTGCCTCGTGTTGTTCATGATTCATAATGTTAAAAGCTGGCAATGATTTCTTCACCCAGCAATGAAGCCTTAAAGTCTTTTTGGTCTGGCTTACAGTAAAATGGGATGCCCGGGGCGAGGACAAAACAATGCCATGTCGGACGAGACGACCCCGCCAATCGGGAATTTTAAGGTAAATGTACCTATATTAAAGTTTTTCCTAGGAAAGAAAAGGGGATGGGGGGGTCTAACTTTAGGGGTTGAATGATGAAATATTATATATATTTTTTCTAAGTGCACGTATAATCATGTCAACAGCCGGCATTAAGAGTAGTTGGAGTTGATGTTTCTTTGCTTCTCTTTGTCGGGGAGGGCGAAGGTAGTGGGAGTGGCCTTCATTGATACTACACCCGAACGCGAAGCAAGGTCCATTTCGTCCCCATCCAGCGAAAGCTTTGAAGCAAAGACTCCATGATTATCTCCACCATTATCTTGTACAAATAGTGCACTTAACCAATTAACAACGATGTCATAAGAAATATTAATGCTGACTTAGAGTATATTATTGAGGTGGTTAAATCTACCCCGATGGTTATCAATGTGAATTCAAGATTCTGGGAATACATGACTCCTATCGGGAGTCCAGGTATATGTTTCTTTCCAATTCCTTATGCAATGAGCTGTGATTCACCATCGATAAAGATTATAAGCGATCAATTAGTCTACATACTATTGTCAATAACCGAAGCCGTTAATTTTTTATCCATGTTGAATTGTCCTTTGGTGCTAATTCATTGAAGGTGTTTTCCTTCTTATTTTTAAAGTGTACGTGTATTAGTTAATCTCATGTTAGTTTATTAAGAACCATGCGATTCATGGAAATTTTTTAATAGGCAATCATTTTCTCTTAAAACCAACACTCCTTTCTTTTCCTTTTTTGGGTCCTACGACCATAAGGCGCAACACAGCTAGCCTGCGGTTATGTTGCAATGCCATAAGATGTGCTAGCTCTGCAAAACATTTCACCCACCCCTACTCACTCCAAGCGCATGTGGCTATCATACCAGCCTACCCGGCAGTAGTCAAGGCATGCAAGTGCAGAATCTACCTTCTCCATCATAGCACTTCCTAATTCTCTATCTATCTTTGTTTTCCAAACAGAGAGGGAATACGGAGGATAGCGCGAGATCTCCCACCCCTGGGCAGATTTCCTACCTATTTCCTCCTTGAGCCTTTTAAGGACTTGCTTAGGTCCGATTGGTGAGATGATATGCTGATGTTCTTTATTTGGGTGGGTTTCTAGAACCAGTAAAAACCGGGAATATATAAAAGTAGGGTAGGCAAAAAGGCTTTTCCCGGCTTGGGGAGATAAGAAGTTATGAGCTGACAAATCCACTTTTCCTTGGAATCTTCCAAATATAAAAGGCCGCGCTCCAAAGAATCGGCTGAAGACGGCGAACCTAAAAAAGATGGGAAGCTTCTTTCTTGATCATGTGGGATGGTCACCAAAAAGTACGAACATCATTACAAAATTCCGAAAAAACCATTACAATCATGTGTTACATCCAATAGCTACTCATCATCAAGTTTTCTAGTATTTGCTTGCAGATTAAAAAACAAAATGATGAAACTTGATTACTAGATAATGGTAACTCGAAAATCTCAACAGTGAATATAGAAGTGTTTGTTAAGTTTAGTCAGTAACTTGTTTGTGATATATGAAGTCAATTACACGAGCATATAAAATATATGAATGTGTATCGTGATTTATTAAAATGAATCTTCTAAGTTATGTTATAATGTTTGATTTGATCCTTTAGAATGAACATTAGCAGCAATTTATATACCGTAAAAAGTCATGACATGTGCAAAGATGTGTGTCTTGCAAACATTAATAGTTAGCAACGACAAGACAATGACCATGGTGGTGTGGCTGTATAAACTTATGAATACTTGCACCTTATCAAATGCTAATTTCCATGCAAGCACGCTACAAGCATATAATTATTTTTATGTGCTTTTTGGTGATTTTTTTTTTCCAAAAATGAAACTAGATATGTGTATCACAAGTCAATCAATCTACCATTTTCATATCCGTGTGGCCTTAGGAATCTTCTTAAGTCATACTTACTTGCTTACACTCACAATGACCAGAGAGAGAATTCTAGAGAAAGAAACTCTAGATTGTATTTTACCTGTGAAATGAGAGAAGGAAACCCTATATATATAATAATATAAGGTTTTTCGTAGCCGTAGATCTCTTTATGATCTAACAATAGAGATTACATCTCCCAATCTATTCAACTATCCTCATTTAATACAAAAGTGTACAATTAGATTATCGCTCACCCCTAGGAGCATTCTATAATACTTGAGAAAATACTTGGACTCAAGAGATAGTCAAGAGTTACTCGTTCATGGATTAGTCATGGTTCTTCATACATAAACTCTTTGGATTGTGTTGCTTCCTTGGACTGTGACATATGCCTAAAACTACTTGTATAAATGTGAGAAATGCGCTTCATGCTTATAATAATAATAATAATAATAATAATAATAATAATAATAATAATAATAATAATAATAATAATAATAATAATAATAATAATAATAACAGGTTGTGGTGGGAGAAGTTGCGGAGGAAATGATTACATTCACTATGTGTGTTTGCCGGTAAAGACGATGGTAATAACCTGTCAACTTCTAGATTAATTGCATGATTATTATAGTAATATATATCGTGTTTATGAAGACTCATATATAATATTTAATCATGATCTTTGGCTGAAAAAATCAGTGACCATGATCCATAATCATTTGTGTTATCTTTGCATTATTGACTTATAACAATAGCAAAGTCAATTTTTTTTTAATAAAAATATAGGGTTTTGTTTTCTATATCCACTCTTTACAAATGCTTTTATATAAATATATATAGCGCTACTCATTCTAAAAAGTGTTCTAGCGATCATAGATTGATTGTTATTCAATTAATGGGAGAATGACACTAGAAATGCTTTAACTTGTGTATGACGCTCATGTTAATGTCACAATTTTTCACCAACTGCATGGTAACATTTTTGTTTCTTCTAATTTATGTTCTTTTGTTCCCGGTACAAAAAAAGATCAGAAATCCATTTGGTAAAACTTTTGTTCCCAGGAACAAAAAATCTATATTTCTATTCCTGGGAATAGATTTGGAATAGAAAAAAAAAATAGCTTCTTATTCCCGAGAACAATTTCTAGTAATAAGCCAATTTTTTCTTTTGTTTTTCTTGCTTGTTGCGGCCTTGGGTGGCCGCTTGTCAACCGCCGGCCACCTCTGACCAACCGCAGCCACCAATGGCTGACTGCCGCCCCACCGGCGGCGACCATCATGGCCGCCACCGTCTAATCATCGTCCTTGCCACCCACAACCCATTGGCCACCCCGACCGCCATTGTTGTTGTTGTAGGACCGCTTAGCCACTGTCGTTGCTGCCGCCCATCGCCTGTCACCATCGACCGCTGACTATCATCGCACGATCACCGCCCACAGCCCACTCGACCGTCTCCTCCCGCGGCCACCCGTCTACCTCTGGTGGCCGGCAACAACGATCGGCGGCAATGGGTGATGGGTGGCGGTGACGATCGATGGTCCGTGAGCAAGAATAAAAAACAAATAAATATAAAAAATAAAAAATCATACCAAACGCATTTATATTCTTTTTCTATTTCAAGAATAGAAATTTTGTATAGTTACCAAATACCTTATTTTACTCAGAAATTGTTCTTCGGAGTAGAAATAGAAAAGAACTATTTCTGAAATAAAACCGTTTCCCAACCAAGAAGCGTTATCATGCACACCCTTAAGTGCCACTTAAAAAAAAAAAAAAAAAAAAAAAACTATTACTTAAGTGCCAACTTTGATTTGGATCACCGGAAATATGATTAACGATATTTTATTAATTTTTTAAATCCTATGTGACTTGCAAGTGTGCCCAATCAATACATAATCTCTAAACGGCATCATATAGCAAGTTAAAGTGTGATTACTTCAATGCCAGTCATTGTAAAAAAAAAAAAAAGATCAAAGTGATTATTTCAGTATTGATTTTAATGAAAAAGTGATCACTTTAGTGCAAAAAAAAAAAAAACTAAACGACATTGTATAACAAGTTAAGAATTGATCACTTCAATGTTAGTCATTCTTAAAAAATGATCACTTTAGTGCCAATCGTTGTTAAAAAGTGATCATTTTAGTACAAAAAAAGCCACCTTATATAAAATTTTTAATTATAAAAGTCGTGTAATTTCTATAGTCAGAATTTTTCGTTAGAGGCATTTAAGTGATCTTTTTTATTCGATTTTGGCACTTAAGTGAGTCGGCAAAAAGTTGTAGGACTAAAGTGAGTGTCGTACACAAGTTAAGGTACCTCTGATGTCCTTCTCCCTTCAATTAGCTATATGCATATGTCTCTTCATTGAGTCTATCTAATAACAACTTTACTATAACATCACAGGGCGTCTAGTCTTGTGGCTTGCAATTCTTTAAAAAGAGGACTTGACCAATGGTTCAACCAAGTACTGACCAGCCCACCGGTCCGGTTCACACCGCTATACCATTCGATGGCCAAAATCAGCCTTGCCAGTCAAATTGTCACGGTTTGAGCTGGATTGACTCTAACCAACTCAACTATGGGCAAATACTTGTTAAGTTCCGCACTACACTTTATATTAAGTTATATTTCAAGCCCGTCTGGTTTTTTCAATTGAACCACTTATGATTCACCTTGTCGGGATGGCCTCCAGCACGGTTTCTAAAACATTGGTGGCTTGGAGATTGGGAGATTGCAAACATGCTAGGCTCTAACAGAAAGCAGCAGACGAAGAAAAAAGAAGAAGAATTTTTATATGAGAGTCAAACGTGTTGTGTGCATCTTCTTGTATGATCTCATGATGATGATACCATAATTGTAGCATTTAGCTCTCATGGAATTATTTCGTGGACTATATCTAATTGCAAATTCAATTTTCCTGTTTTCTCACAAATTCAACCGATCACTATTCAAAAGAATTGATGGGATTTGTAAAAGAGTCAACTCAATTCTCACAACGTTTCTCATTCTAATGATATATCTCAGCAAAAGAACATTTCAAGTGCCAAAAGTTGGCACAAATGGATACTTAAATGCCAAAACTTACGAAAGTGACACTCACTTTTTAAGAAAAATGGAACACTTGAGTATCATATCCGATGAAACTACCGAAAATCTTATATGACATTTTTTTTTATTAATTTTCTCGCTTATGTGGCTTGCCGGCAAGCTGACTCAGCAAAACAAACACAAAACGGCGTCATTTTGGTATAATTTGAATTTTAATATAAAAATTAATTAAATCAAATTTAAATAATAATAATAATAACAATAATAATTTTAACAATAACAATTTTTTAAATTAATTTAAAAAAAAAGTGGAGGAGGAAGAGAGGGAAGGCGGCGGCCCGGTGGCTGAGGGCTCAGCCCTCGCTATCGCTATCGCCTCCTCGCCATCGCCGGTAGGTGGGGAGGGTTGGTCGAGGTCGCTGAGCCCTGGCTAGGGCCGACAACCCCAACCGAACCGGCGGTGAGGGCTTGTGTGCCCTCGCCCAAATTAGGCAGGGGTCACGGCCCTCGCCCAGATCCGGCGAGGTTAGCAGCCCTCGCTTGGTTTAGCCAAGGGCCGCCACCCGTTAGAAGGGCCTGGTGACCCCCGCTGACCCTCCCCCCTCCGTTGCCGGCCCTTCTCAGTGGCAGCAAGGGCTCAACCCTCAGCTGCCTCTCTCTTTTTTTTTATTTATTTAAATAATTTAATATTTTTATTTTAAAATGTTTAAATAAATTTAGTTTTAAATAAAATTTAATTAATTTTTATATTAATTTTTTACCACTTAAGCACTAAAATGACATCATTTTTACATTATCTAGCCACGTCGGCATACAAAATGATGCCGTTTTGCATTTACTTCGCCGGAAAATCGCCACGTTAGCATTTTGACAGAATTTTGGCTGGATTTGCACTTAAATAATCCATTTTATTTCGATTTTGATAGTTAAGTATCATTTTATAACTTTTTGCATTTAAGTGTCCCTTTGTGTCAAATTTTGGCGCTCCAAAGGTCTGGGTGTCGGTTTATCTCCATAATTTTATGGAAAAAAAAAAAGAAAAAAGAAAAGAAGAAGCTAGCATAGTGCCAAAATAGGGAAACATAGAAAAGTGAGGCCTATTCACGAAGGACAAATGATGCTATTTGGATATGCACATATCTAGCAAAATTATTACCAAAGAAATATCTAACAATCTCATGAGACAGATGCTATTCGGGACCTCTTGTTCACCATCTAGACAAGCTTATAACTCAAGGCAAAAATAAAAAGATAAAAATCGGGTCCCGCTAGTTGATGAAGATTCCTAGAGGGGGCAATATTCTGGTGTTCTTGCCAGCTTATGCACAGGGTTGTAAATTTTATTAGGTGAAGTCTAACCTTAGCCGCCAAGCTCTACTCATAAGTTATAATATGGTTGCTACATAAATGATCATAATGTACCAACCATACCAAAATAACTAGAATGATTAATCACTATTTTGGTGGATTGAATCAATCATACATTGCGAATTTGAGACATTGTGCTGGAATGAGGGAAGATTTTTGTCACTCGGCATTCTACATTGTAGGCTTGTTGTTTATAGCTCGATTCCTCCTATTTTACAGTGATTTTGTGTTCGTCAAGAGATTCTGATCGAAAAGTAGTTAAAAAAAAGGCCCGAAAAAGAAAGTCTAGCAATGAAATATCATCTTTCAAAGTTTTGCCGTTTCAAACTCTTTGCAACAGGACAAATATCGAGAGACTTGTGATTCCTTCTATTTTCTTGTAATTCCATGTTTGCTAAGAGATTCGCATAAAAAAGTTATAGGAAATCAAAGAAAAGGATCAATCGAAAAAACTCCTAAAGTGAAGAGATATTCTCTCCCGAAATTTTTCCCTTGGATAGTCCTTGCAGCGTGATATATAATGGAAGACATGTTCTAGTAGTGTATAATATTTGTTTAAAGAGATAAACATGAATTAAAAAAAAAATTCATCTTCACCCGTTAGATCTGAATTCCACGTCTTGATCATTTTTTTATTGGTGATTTCTATTGGCTATCCCTGATATTTGGTAAGGTCATTTGGTGCATATTGGGTCAAACTTGGAATGGAGCAACGTACAAGATATAAATGCGTTGAAACATCGACGCTCATGTTTTATGAAAGCGTCATCATATTTATTTTTCTTCCGTAGCTTTGGACTGTCTCAAAAGTGGCATCTAACGTATGCCAAAACTAGAGAGAGATGTCATATTGAGTTGGTCGGAGTAGGTTAAGCTCAAGAAATTAGCGGCGTAGTAGCTTTAGAAAAGAGATTTTGGATCAATTTAATAGTGAGGTCATTACTAATTAAATTGTTTCCTATTTAAATATTAATAAGCACACGCTCATCTTACAGTTTTAATAAATATATATTCATTTATATATAATTTAGATATATGAATGTAGAGATTGAATTGACTGACGGCCTGTGGAATGATTGAGTGTTATCTGCTCTTGGACCAAGAGATCCAATAGTTCATGTGATGTGACCTCATATGGTCTGGTGCACCTAACATTTTCCTTCATAGAAGAACTCCACAAATCATCTGAATCGATTAAGATCATGTTTTTGACTTGCATAGTTAGCCATTACCCCTAACTGCTTAGCACACAATTAATTAGATCTTGAACTAAAAACCCCTAAAACCAAATGGCAATCAATAGTGCCAACCTTGGGACGATTTAAACTTCAAAAATAAGGTAGTTACACACTCAAATTTTAACTTGGCATAAGTCAAATGCTTCGAATTGCATTCTTTGCATCTCCCTTTAATCTATTCGTGCACTCCGATCATATTACCCAAATTTGTGCGAGGGAGAGACCTACGATTTAAAACATAATTCATGTTGTAACTTTGGTTGGTTGAATTCTTGTGTTCTATTTGAGTGGAGAAAGTTAGAAACACCCCCTTCCCCTCCGACACTGCTAGGTTGCGCAGAATTTTTTTTTTATAATCCAGGCACACGGGCATAAAGACCAAGTCACCTATAAGCCCATTTAATACCTTATAAGCTCCATAAGTCTGTTAAGTCTAGTCATTTGCCTCGTGGAGTTGGCACTCACTCAGAGCAATTTGCATGCAATTATGAGATTTGAAGAGATAAAATTCCAATTTCTATGTCGGAAATCTGCCGGCACCAACTTAAAATCTTTAAGACGAAGACCGAAAGGGAAAGGACCACGGATCGTGGGCACCCCTTGCGCCCTCCATTGTAACCCACAGCCACTTGATCTTCACTATAGACTCCTTGAAACCTTCAGGACATCCGATTCTGGTGTCCCAAATCATCGCGACAGGTCGCGGGTGTTTTCGCTATCAGACACTAATGTTAAAAACTACTCTCCAACCTTAACCAACGTCGCTTTTAAGGAGGTCGACACCTACTTCAAAAGTTACTACGAAGTGCTGGCATAACGTTGGAATTGAGAACCGATGGCTCTTCATAAATGCTCTCTACAATTTTCCTTTATTGCTATATTAGTAATGCGGAAATGTTACAGTTAGTTGATATTTGTGTTCTAGCGACTAGAATAGAAGGCCGTAAAGATAAAAATGGAAACAGCAAAAATCGATTTCCTTGAACATTGCAAACCAGTCATTTAGCAACTATGCACCAATCTTTTGAAATCGACTGCGTTCAGGCCGGAGTTTTATTGCCAATAAGGATTCGAACCCCATGGAATTGGCTTAATGAGTAGGGAATAAGCGTATGTATGGATTAGTTGCATGTGATACGTTTCTTTTTTATTGTCGCTAGATGGGAATGGCTTGATGTACGGAGCATAGACAGACCACCCACTTGGACTCTCTCGTCTTACTTTACGGACAAAATTAGCGGCGTCTTACTTTCGGTTAGTCAAAATAAAGTTAGAATTCAGATAATAATGATGCAACATTGTGAAAACGACGGGAGGCACAACTCATGCCGGGAAGTTCATTCAAGGGATAATCACATTAGGAGTTCTTGAACTTTTACTTATTGTTGAATGTCATCCCTAAATTTTTCTCTTAATGTTACCTCTGAGCTTTTTAAATATTGGTTCAAATTGGTCTTTTCTATTAATGGTTATCAAAATTTGTGAATGTACCCGTTAAAGTAAGGACTTGCCATGTTTTTTTTTTTTTTGCTGAATTTTGTCTTGAATATTATTTGTTTATTCAATTTTGTCCTTAAACTTTTATATTTTGATTCTCCTCTAATAACCTTCAATTGAGCATGGTGAGGGTCATCAAAAATCTTCATGATTGATTGACCCTTGTTTAGGATTGGTAATTATCTATGCTATATTTCAACAAGACATATACATTGACGCGTTGATGTGTTTATATAAGCATGATAGTGAGATACAAATAAACATGTTAAGTATGGATCAACCCTATTACTGATGACAATGCGCTTAAACTCATTTTAGTTGAAACGATTAAAAATGTCTATTGCGTTTGCACGATATGCTAAGGTACAAATAAAAATACCCATAACCTATAAAGATAAGTTGAATATTTTCCTGTAGAGAATGAAAGTAATTTAGGAACAAAATTGGATGAATAAACAAAGCAGAATGATAAATTGAATGGGAATATTGACAAATTATGAACTAAGCAGAATATATCATTTATGATGGCAGATTCTCACTCGATGAATTGAATGGAAGTACCATGTTGAATCACTTTTCAAAAGTTCAGCAACGACATCAAATAAAAAGGAAAAAGAAAAGTTTATGAACCAAATCGAATATGAAGAAAAAGAAAAAGTGTTTTTATGGAAAAAAAGGAAAAATCAAAAAGAGAAAGAAAAAAGAAAAGAAGAGAAAAGGAAGGGAAGGGACAAGATGAGATGAACGCCTCAATGCGCACTCTCTGCATATTAAGTACGGATCGACCCTTTTATTAGTGACAGTGCACTTACACTTCAATTTAGTTCAAACAACTAAAAACGTTGGTATGATATGTTTACAAATAGAAATGCTCGACCTATGAAGACCAGTGAGTATTTTCCATGTAGAGAATAAAAGCAGTTTAGGGACAAAATTAAATGAACAAACAAAGCATTTAAGGATAAATTGACCGAAAATAGTAACAAGTCAAATGAACAAAGTGGAATATTTCGTTCACGACGGCAAATTCCCACCGATGAATTGAACAACAACATTGGATAAATAAAAAAAAAAGAGGAAAATTCATGAACGGGCATTGAACATGGAGGAAAAAAAAAGTATTTTAATGGCAAAACGAAAAAAGAAGGCAAAATCAAAGAAAAAAAAAGAGTAAAAAAAAAGGGAAAAGACAAGGGAGGAGGGACAAGACGAGCGCAACATGAACGCCACGATGCGCGCTCGCCGTATTCCGCTACTGCCCCACACGCTCACCGCTTTACTTCGTTCCTTATTCCACAATCCTCCACGCTCGCAACTAATCTTATCTTAAATTAATCAATCGAATTAATTACAGTTAAAGAAAAAAGAAATATTTTTATCTCGTTCCTAATTATCGCGAGCAACTTTACAAAAAAAATAAATAATCGACGTTGCCCCCTCGTCTCTTCCTCTTCACAAACAAACCCAAAAAGGAGCTGCGGAACTCTCTCTTCTGACCGGACGACGCCCACTGTGCATATTCATTATTCATTCATTTCGTCCTTTTTCGGCTCCCCCGAAACGGCCCGTCCCAAATCTCAGCCAGCGAGCGGGCGAGCGAGCGAGCGAGCGAGCTCTCGCCATGGAAATGTAGCGAGAGGGAGAGAGAGAGAGAGGCGAAGCGACATCGCGGAGAGTCGGCGATCGGAGGCGGCGGCGGCGGCGGCGGCGGCGGGAGAGTCGGGAGCGGCGTCGCGGCGTCGCGAGAGGAGGAAGAGAAGAAGAAGAGGAGGAGGAGGGAGGAGGGGGAGGGAGGAGGAGGAAGGGAGAAGGGGAGTGGAAATGCCGCTGACGAGGTACCAGATAAGGAACGAGTACGGGCTGGCCGATCCGGAGCTGTACCGGGCCGCCGATAGGGATGATCCCGAGGCCCTCCTGGAGGGCGTCGCCATGGCCGGCCTCGTCGGCGTCCTCCGCCAGCTCGGCGACCTAGCTGAGTTAGTCTCTCTCTCTCTCTCTCTCTCTCTCTTTCTCTTGCTCACTAGAATTGCGTTGGTTGAGGGAATGCGGAGTCGTCGTCGCTGTTGTGCCGGAGTCGTCGGGCGCGATTGTCGGATTTGATCTGAACTCTTTCCCGATTCGCGAGCTCGTTTGGAAGAGAATTCGGTTTTTCTTTAGCGTCGGGCTGCAGATTTAGTCGTCTGGCTGGTCGTAGGTTGGGGAATGGGCGCTAGATTCGTGTCTCATTCGTCTTACTCGCGCTCTCCGTTTGTTGAAGAAGAAGAAGCGGTTTTTGATCGAGATGGTGTCTGAAGTAGAATTTGAGCGAGCTAGTGTGGTCGCGGGGGTTAGGAATTTTCGGAACCTTATTTGGAAGTACCAGATTTAGGAGAGAGTTTCCAGCGATGATGCTTAAGGGAGCTGGATTTTAGGGAAAACCGTGTATCTTGAGGCTTGAGCTAGGAAACGACTAGTTAAGGTTGGTAATGCCTCTCTGATTAACAGACTTTGGGAACTTGTAGATGGTAATTGGAAGCTAGTTGTTACACTGTTGTCACAGCATATAGTAACACCAACATGCAAGTACTGATGTGGCTTCTTTTCCATCGTTTGAATTTCTTTATAACCATCTCTTAGCGTTGATGTGATATCAGCCAAATTGGGCTTTTCTCTTCACCAATTCAGAACTCCTTCACAAGCATGGTTTTCTGATGGCTGTGTGGCAGTTGGATATCCCGACCATTTTCCGTCATGTTTACATTATTATGGCGCATCTGGTTATTTTTCCATTGCTGCTGTATGTTCTGATAGAGAACTGCACAATTTTTTGTTCATTGTGGTTGACAAGATTTGCTGCTGAGATATTCCACGACTTGCATGAAGAGGTTTTAGCCACAGCTTCGAGAGGCCATAGTCTCATGGCACGTGTTCAACAGCTGGAGGTAGAATTCCCTCTAATTGAGAAGGCATTGCTGTCCCAAACAAATCATCTGTCCTTTTTTTCAAATCCAGGTTAGATGATCCTCTTGAATAATCTTAGCATGGGCTCTTGTTATTTGTGTTGTCATCTTTAAGGGATTGACTGCACAGTCACTTCATGTATATATATATATATGTTTCCTCGACACAATTTATTCTTGTAACATGGTTTTTGGTGATCTTGTTTCTGGAGAAATGATGAAGGCTCAGTTATTAGTATTTAGTGACATACGCGAAGGGGGATTAGCTGGCTAATAATTAAACCACCAGATCTTATAAAATTTTCTGAAGTACCTTCGCAATAGAAACTGAGTATGCCCTCTATATGACTATCTTAAGTTGTGTATCCCATTGCAATCGGACCATTGATTTAGACTATAGTGATTTCTTTAACTGAACTCCTACTTATTGCACTGTTGCTGCCAGACAGTTTTCCTTGCATTATAGTATGGAGTGTCAGGGCTAGAAGGGTAGGATATTTGCTTTGAAGCAGAAATGGATATCTTATTTAGCTTCTTCAATGTTGGAATGAGACTACAAACATATTAATTTTTTGTGCTTAGGTTTTATAGGACTCATCTTTATCCTAAAAGTCTCCTTTTCGGTCGGTCAAAAAAAGCTCTTTCTTTTTATAAATTGAAGACTACCTTGGAATTTAAGAATTTGCAAACTCACACATGGATATGGCGGTTTGCATGTGTCCATGAGGATTGTCAGGTCAAAGGTTCAGATACCTAGCGTTATAAAAAATTTGCAAACTTAAGTAGCTTGGTCGTGCATAATTTAATCATCAATAGTAACTATCCCCATATAACATCCTTTTAACTGTTCCTCTGGTTTTTTAATCTCGGTGAAGATGTTGCCCAGAGCGACATGTTGAGACAAAGATGTTAGGCAAATCTGAGGCAGGTGGATCTGTACTGTTTTTCAGTAACGCTTTATCATGTTTATACTTCTTATGAGTCTGTTCACATCCTTCACATATGTCAATTTATCATGGCATAAGAGCCATCTATTTCAACTGCCGCAGCTTGCAACCTTAGATGTTTAAGGGACCCACTTCACTTACTGAATTCCGATTAATGCATATGGTGACATATGTTATGTTTCAAGGACTAGTCATACTATCCTTCTTTCTCCTTCCCCAGATGATTGTACCTTCAAAGAGTTGGATGATATTAAGTTTGTCACTAAGCATATGTAGAGATTAAATAACTGATAAAAGTAGTAGTTGCAACTCCCTATACTTTGTGAAATTTACTGGACCCTCGTTGTTTGGAACATCTGTATTCTATTGTAGTAACAGAGCCTTCTCACCCCATTTTGAGGTGTTTTATTTTTCACGTCTCCAACTGAATGAGTGAGAAAATTTGTTATCAGCTGACTGGGTTGATCTGTCATTCAGAAGAACTGGGGTAACATTTTGGCTGGGGGCCAAGTGTAGTTTCAAAACCAAGGATTGTCTCTGATAATTTTACCAACCATAGGGCCACTGTAGCGACTGTACCTCTCCCTGAAAAAAATTCTTGGAAGTTATCCTCATGGTTTTTGCTTGTTGCTTTATAGGTGTTGATTGGCATCCTAATATGCGTTCACAGCAGAATATGATTGCACAAGGAGACTTGCCTCGCTTTATCATGGACTCTTATGAAGAATGTAGAGGGCCACCACGGCTATTTCTTCTGGACAAGTATGATCAGAAACAAATGTTGAAATGGCATTCTTTTAGCAGAAGTGAAGAATCTTACGATGTATTCTTGGATTTCCTTAGGTTTGATGTTGCTGGTGCTGGGGCTTGCTTAACTCGTTACACCGATCCGTCATTCTTTAGAGTGGAAGCTTCAGTAGACGAAGTTCAGAGGGAAAGAAAAGTGCGCAGGTTTAAGGTATGTGACTAATTGAATTCCTTTTGACAATTTCAATACCTAATACCAACTTGTGTAAGAAAATTATTAATTGTTTCATTTGCGGATCAACACAAAAGGCTCACTACTATAATTTGGAAATAGGATTCTCAAAGTGCATGGCTGCATGCTCTGAATATGTGAAGAATTTTCACGTCTTGCATTTTGGGATGATTAACATCAAGGCGGATGTGCCGCTGGAGTCCTTCAGGAAGGCTTAGCTGTGAAAATATTATCAAATTTGTGGCAATGACTATTAAGACGTAAATTCCTGGTTAATAAAGTTAACTAAATATCATTTACTATAGAATCAAAATTTTCAATATCCCAATTCATTATTCAATTCATAGTTGTCTATGATCTCTTCTTTGGGCATGGATGGCCATATATCTAGCATTTTCTTGGTTCCTTGAATGGCATTAAGTTTGACACCTACTGTGTGAGGTCCTTATGGGAGTACAGGCACATGTCAGGAGCAACCAATCTCCTTCAATGTGTTAAGATTCTACCTTGTGTTTATTTTTCTCCAGAGCAAACCTTAACAAGAAATGCAAAAGCCAAAACTGCAACACTATAATTCAGTCATCGGTTCATTAAATCAGCACTAGCCAAGTTTACTTGGTTGGACCTGGTTGTGGTTGGTGGTTTGCATTCTAGGCTTGGTCTGACATTAGTAATTATGGCTATAGGATTTACTTCTGGAGCTGGTCATTGTAACAGTACTAAAATCTTGAGACTGAGCTTAAAACTGATTATTAAGGAAATGGTGCATGTAAGGGGACTAATACATGGGGAGGGAGGGGAGGTGTGGGCGGTGTTCGTACCCCAAAGAGGTGATTAGATGAGCCAGGCTGGAGATATGGTGATGGTTGACAATTATTTTATTATTAGATTAAAGCATCATTTCTATGTGAAAATCACGATGACTAAACTTCTATAGCATTGGCAATAGTTGACTTGGAAGTCCAAGCTCATCGTTTTGTGATCAACCCACTGAACAAGTTATATCATTAGCCTAGTTTGTATTGGGGGATTGGCCTGTGAATGTGCGCTCAGGGTGAATTCTTTTGCTTTTCCATCCATGTACAAACACAAAGTTAGAAGGTCAGAAGGAAGAGGATTGCCAAATAAATATTGCAAGCCTAAAAGATAAGAAGATGTCCATTCTAATGTGCAAGTACTTGCTGATTTTCATTTGCCATTATGCTGTACCTTTCTCAGAATCATTCTCATCTAAATCCTCCCTAAGGGAGGAAGGGCAGGAAGGTTTGCTTGGTGGAATTCCCTCCAAGATGCCTGATAAACTCAGGCTCAGGAGGCCTGCCTTCACCTCTTGAAGAGCATGGAAATAAGTTCTTGCAGTTGTAAAATGAAAGTTAGAAAAATCTGCTGGCTCGATTTAACTGAGTTTCTATATTTAGAACCGTAACAAGTTACACTTATTCAATAAGTATACCTTTATTATCAGTTGATTATTTTGTCAAAGAAGATTTTTATACAGCTCAAGTGAAGAAAGCCAGTTGGCTTGTGGCCACCTGTGCCATTAGCTTGATTAATTGTTTAGACACAGAGAATGATAGATTCATTCATGTTGGCAATTGGCAGCCTTGTTCGTTAGAGTGGCTATTGTTGTGTAGCACTACTCTACTTCGTATCCATAAATAGGGACATCATTCAACTTTTTTTAATTATTTTAGGGCAAATCTTGCATGACTCCTCCAAATGTTGGCAGTATTATACGTTTGCCCCCAAACTTTCAACTGTTACACATGACCCCCAACTTTCATTTTGTTACAGCCATTAATTGTCAGTTATGTTTTTTCTTTTTCTTTTTCTTTTTTTGGGGTACGCGTATTAACCCTTAAGTTCAGAATGCTTTTGTGTAATTTTCCCTTATTTCCAAAATCTCCTTGTGATGGAGGCTCCTCCATTTAGGGAAATTCAGTTCTTCTTTATGTGGATTTCCTTCTGAACTGCGAAGATGATTCTAATAGTACTTTTTCTCTGAACCTTATAGAAGAAAGGAATGCGCGGTAGAAATGGAGAAACGCCAGAGATTTTACCAGTGTCACATGCCAAGTGAGTCTGAAACTACAAAATTCTGGAGAACTGCTCTTCCCTATTTTGCAGAGATCCCTTTTCCCTGATGCATGTCATGGTAACCTCATTTTCTTTGCATATAACAGACTGCAGCAGTTGTTTATGGAGGAGAGCATTGCAAATAGTTATAGTAACCCTTCACGTCTCGTGAAATTAAAGAAAAGGCAGTTTAATGAACCTCCATTTTGTTCAAGAAATGGGAAAAGTTATATGGGGAAGTTTGTGGAGACTCCTTCACCTGAGAGTAAAACAGTGCGTGAAGTTTCCATTGCTCCACCATCCTTAAGATGGACAATGGATTATGAATCAGACAATGAAGTAGTTGATGTCAATATGGTAAGTCCAAACAAAAATCTATCAATAGAGAAGGGGAGCACTTTAACATCCATTACAGAAGCACTCTTGCCAGAACCACCTCTTGAACATTTGGATGGGATGGTCGTTAATGGGAAGGAAATGGAGGAGCCTGAGCCACCTCACGATAATGAGACATATGGAAGTCCTAATCTTTATGAGGCTGAGAAACAGGAGTTGGTTGATGCAGAAGCCAAGATGGATTGTGGCATGGATGTTTGCCGTTCTGATGAGATGACCAGTGAGGTAGAGAATTACATGGATGCCCTTGCTACCATGGAATCTGAAGCTGAAACGGACAATGAATACAGAGCTAAAAATGACAAGGGTTTCTTGAATGATGAAAAAGATGAGACAGATTCTGACATGAATGAAGAGCACCTGGAACTTCAAGCTCAATATTCAGACTCTCAATCTCTAGGCTATTCTGCCTCGGAAGATGGAAACACTTCTCTCATTAAGGGAAGTTCGAGCTTTACTTATTCTGATAGTCAAAGCAACTTGGTTGATAATATAGCATCTGATGGTGAGGGAATTGCTATGGCATTCCCATCTACTGAAACTTCTGCCTCTCATCATGAGAACATAACCTGTGACCAGCTTCCTGCACATGGGGGAACTAGAGAAATAGAAGACTCCTGTGAGCCTGTTGTGCCCAAACATATGGGCACAGAGGATGGTGAAATTAGTTATCTCGGGGAAGCAGCTACAGATTTACGTTCTATTGATATGAATGCTAAGCTTTCATCTTCAGCTCATGGACAAAGTCTACAAGTTGAATCAGAAGCAGAAGGGTCTGACCAAAAAGTGTCTGAGGTAGACAGGATCAGAGCTATTTTTTCTGATTCTGCTTCTCAGAACCAGGATGGTGCTTTCTCCCCCATTACTTCTGAAAGCAATCCAATCTTTCAGTCAGTAGATGCAGATCCAAACGTCTCATCTGATGGTTTAATGCATTCTTCGACTGTCCTCGAGTTGCCCCATGAACATGAAAGTAACATTACCTATAAGCATGAAGAATTGCGTGATGAATATGAAGGTGTGGATCACACTGGAACTGTGACAAGTGGAAAGATCACTTCCTGGCATTCAAATATGACGTTCCCAGAAGATCAGTTCAAGTTTTTAGTAATGGCAGAATCGTCTGGATATTCAGATCTACGATCACTGCCTGATAGCTCAGTTGCTTCTCCTGCACGTAATCTGGATATGGCAAACCTGCATGCTACGAATTCTGAAGTTCATCCTTTGGCAGCTGGTTTGGTGAACTTGGAAAATGCAATTGTCACAGAAGATGAGCAACAGACTCATATCACTAAACAACAATCTTTTGATTACATGTATGATGCTCCATTACATGAACAAAATGCACTAGAAGTGGATGTTCAGCCTTTACAGGAAAATGTCAATTTTGGAAAGAATGAACCCCCTCTGGATTTTGATGATGCTGTCCAAGTTTCCCGGACCATGGAAGCAGTGGAAGGAGATGCTGGTCCTCTTAACGTCCCAGGCAATAGTTCAATCCTTAATGAGAATACAAATATGCATGATGTGGGGACTGAACGAGCTTCAATAGATCAGTTGCTACTTGCTACTCCTGCTATCGCCACTACTGATGACAATGCCTGCCCTAGTGTAGATCCAGCTGCAGATATAGTGGGGGGCTCATGTGCAGATTCACAGGAACCACCGCCTGACATTGATAATTTGCCTCAGAAAGAGTTCGAGTCAGATGAGGAAGTTTCTCCAGGATGTAATAAAGAGTCGAACTTGCTTGAGGAAGCAAGAGATGAAAAAGCTGCTTATGCAGAAGGTAACTCTATCCCGAATGATCTGGTCTCTCATCAGGAATCTGAAGTGGAAACTGAGATGCCTGGCCTGTCTTTTATGGAGAAATCGCTGAGCAGACATCCTTCAGATGATGCGACAATAGGTTCAGGATATGCAGAGCTAGGCAGCGAGGAGCTTGAACCAAAACCTTCCTCTCAAGGTCCTCTTCCATGGAGCAGTGAAGATATCTTGTGGTCTTTGCCTATTTATCACCAAGTAGACCAAGGAGAAACTTCAGAGCAGTTGTTGGATGTGCCACCGCATGAGCTTGATTTAAATCTATCACGCGAAGATGAAGTTAGTCCTCATACAATTAATCCTGAATCTGAAAAACTGCGATCAGCGGATCTTGTGGTTCAGGAGAACATTCTTTCTGGCAGACCAGGATCTCCTTTAGAGTGTCCTTTGAAGTTTCAAAATGACAGATCTGATGCAGAGTGTCTGCAGGGTGATGAAACAAGAAGCCAATCATCAACTCTTCTGTCTGGACAACTACAATCTTCAGACAGTATAGGCAAAGAAAAATATTCAGCTTTTGAATCATGTCCAGAAGATCAACCGACCCAGCATTCTATCTCAGAATCCTTACAAGAGCCAGCTAGCCAGGAAGTTGACAGTATTAGTCCTGTAGGGGCTTCATTACATACTGATATTGCTACATCTCCACAGGCCTCTGTTGTGGCTGAAACTATTCAGGAGGATGTTCCCAATTTGGCGCCTTTACCTCCTCCTGAATGGACGATAGTAAAGGATCATGACATTTCTCGTGCTTTACAGAGCGAAGTAATTCAAGATGGGCAGGTCTCCTTCCAATTGTTACAAAAGTCACCAGCTGAAGAAAATCCACAACTTCAGTTGTCATCATCAGAGGGAGGATTGATGTGGCCTCATCACACATTTCTGAACGTGGAAAATGAGAAGTTACACACTGAAGAGCGAGAGGATAAATTGGCACTGCCCAGTCCATTATCTTCTCTTACTCAAGTGCCAGATGGTAATTCAGTTATTCGGGATAACAGTTCTGTAATGGAAGCTGCAGAAGTACCGAAGCACTTCTCAACAACTGTGTCTGAACATGCTTTCCTTGATTTGGGAACAGGAGTGGTGCAGTCTGATTCAAACAGTCTCCCACCTCATCCAGTTGTTGAAGACAAACCAAATAGAGATGACCTTGTTTCTTCAAAGGGAGAAGTTACTCAATATGTTGAGTCAACTTCGTCTGTTTCGAAGGATAAGGGTCAGCAGAGTGAGAAATCAGATGGCAATTCAGTTATTCTGGATAACAGTTCTGTAATGGAAGCTGCAGAAGTACCGAAGCACTTCTCAACAACTGTGTCTGAACATGCTTTCATTGATTTGGGAAGAGGAGTGGTGCAATCTGATTCAAACAGTCTCCCATCTCATCCAGTTGTTGAAGACAAACCAAATAGAGATGACCTTGTTTCTTCAAAGGGAGAAGTTACTCAATATATTGAGTCAACTTCGTTTGTTTCAAAGGATAAGGGTCAGCAGAATGAGAAATCAGAAGCACAGCATGATTTTTCTCATAATGCATCTGGGCCATCAGAAATGAAGCAAGATGAGCATCTCCAACATGATCTGCCTCACTTAGATGGAGAAAGAGCATTGGAAGCAACTTCAGATCTACCAGAAAATGAAGTCGTACAATCAAATGGAAAAGCGATGAGTAATATTCCTCGCCCACCAAAACGTCTCATAGAGGCTGTTGCTGCTCATGATAGAAGAATGGTAATGTTGGTTCTGGCTAGACTTCTTATTTTTTCATCAGTGTCTACTATGTTTTCTTTGCAAGTTCAACTCTTATTGTCTGCATACTTTACATTGTATGAACCTTATTTGCAGTTGAGGAAGGTTCCTGAAAGAATAAAGCCTCCAATTGAACCAAGAGCAAATGAAAGAGATTCATTGCTGGAGCAAATACGAACAAAGGTTCAGATTCATTATCCAAATTTTATGCACCTATTTTTTCTAGATATTGTCTTGCTAGCTTTCTAACATCATAACAAATTCCCATTATGTTCCTATATGAGCTGTTTTAAATCAGAAGCACAGTATATAGTGTCACTGAATTTTGTTTTGCTTTTTTATTTTATTATTATTTTTTTCTCCTTTCCAGTCATTCAACTTGAAGCCTGCTGTTGCCACCCGGCCAAGTATTCAGGGTCCTAAAACTAACTTGAGGGTTAATGCTATTTTGGAGAAGGCTAATGCCATTCGCCAGGTCCCTCCTCTCTCTCTCTCTCTGTGTGCACGAGTATCTTTCTCCCTAACCCTCCCCTCTTTCTAGTAGTAATTAGAAGTCATGATTGTGACAGGCATTTGCTGGAAGTGATGAAGATGATGATGAAGATAGTTGGAGTGACTCCTGAGAATGTTTGCTTCCTCATGCAAGATTTTACTGCCGCATCTTCGTTGCAGAGGAAAATTGCCTATTTTGCCCTGATTTCTTGTTCCTTCGTGCATGTATAAATATTCCTCCCCACACACCCACCCAAAAGAAGAAAATGTTACAAGGGTTTCGCGTCCTCTCCTTCCTCACACCAGCAAGTGGAGCAAGAGCATATAGACTTCTCAAAAGCGGCATGTAAGTGCTGTATTGGTGCATTTATGTACTTGTGCTAGTATATATATGTGTTGTTGATGTATAGCGTGCCATAAATTTTGATACGTAGTGTTTCTCATGTGACATTACAAAGTTCTATACAGTGGAATGATGATTTAGCCCTCTGTCCGTATAATATCCTAGTTTCCTCTTTGGATGCAACAATGAACTTACTAATGTCGCCCATGATATATCTTCCGAATAGCTCAATTGCTTCCTCTTTAGGCTTTTTATTCATAGTTTTCTTCTTTTTTCGGCCTCTGAAGAATGCGATGCTTGCACACTATTTCGGCGAGTGGAACCAACGCACTGCTGCTTTAGCACAGCACGTTGTATGCCTCAGACCGATGACATTGTCTTTTGCACTGCTGTTCCTTGTTATCTACTGTTATTTTAGCATATGGACCTTTCCGGAATTTTCTTCCCTCGTTTTGTGACTGATGTATGACTTTAGTCTTTTGAATTAATGCATTTCCCTTCTAGAACCGAAAAAAAAAAAAAAAACAAAACAATTGGAGCAATTGTCGAGAGTAGGTGCTTTTAGCCAAGGACGTTTATCTGCATCTAATTTATGATTTGTCTGTAGAAGAGGCAATTAGCCGAAAATGCAGAAGCGTCGTATACGGATAAATGGAACATGAAACGGGGAAGCCACCGTATCCCACCACTTTAGCTATGTACAAATGTGTTCATGCTTGATGCATCAACTATATAAAATTCAGTGGAAAAAGAAAGTACATAGTGATTTTATAGCGCTGCTGATGTGACATGTATTTATATGCTCATGTCCAATTATAAATTAAGGTTAATATCACAAAAAATTGTAAATTGGTACATTTGTGACAGATTTAGTTCAAATTAATTTTTGACTATAAAAAAAAAACTAAATTGATATACATGTTACAAATTTATCCTAAACTAATTTTTTGAACTATCAAAAACTTTAAATTATTACATTTATGACAAATTTATTTTTCTTTAGTTTCCACTGAATTAGATTAATACCAAAAAAATAAATTGATTGAGGGTATAAAACCTCCAATTAGTACTCTCCTCAACTTCATAGTGATAACTTAGTAATTTGACAGTAAAATTTAACGAAAATTAATGGAAGGTAAATTTGTTATAGGTGTCTTGATTTAGGGTTTTGGTAGTATTAACCTTTTAAATTAAGACATGGATATTGATTTGAAATTAAAAAAAATAACAATCTAATTTTAAAAATCCCTAGGCTAGCCATCTCTCTTGTCCTCTATTGCTATTTATAGTCGCTAGGGGTGTGTGGGGTAACATTTTTGTTCTTAGGAATAATTTTTATGTAGAAACAATTTTTTCAGGGTGCGGATAGAGGGAGTACTAAAACTTGGCACTGGAGGCACTTTGGTGCCAAAAGTTTTAAAATATATATTTAAATGCCAAAATCGGAGAAAAATGGAATACTTAAGTGTCGACTTGGCATTTTTGGACAATTTTTTTACTAACGTGATAATTCTTTTAAAATTAATTATTCACGTAAACACCAATAGTATGCTAAATGATGTCATTTTTAGAACTTAATTGATCACTTTCTGCAAAACTTGGTATTCACTTTTAATCACGAGTAGGACTTGAGTGATCATTTATATTATAACTTAAGACTAAAGTGATCATTTTTTAATCACGGTTGGCACTTCAGCGAACATGAAAGACAATGTTATTTTAGACAATGATTGCTAAGTTGATTTTTCGGCAAGCCACATAAACCACTTATATTATTAAAAATATGCTATGTCAGATTTTTTATTACTCTCATCAGATTTTGCACTTAAGTATCCCAATTTTTTTTTTTTTTTTAAAGTGGTACTTAATTGTACCTTTTGAAATTTTTGACATTAAATTGTTCACTTGTGCCAAGTTTTGACACTTCCAAGATACTTTCCCTCAATTTTTTCTATTTCTATTCCCTAAATGAGTTTATGAATATTTGAAGGCATTTGATAATTGTACAAAATTTCTATTTTTGAAACATAAATGCTTTTGGTATGACCCCAAATATTTTTGTGATTTCGAATCTTTTTAATTTATTAATAGTTTTTTAAAAATATTTTTCTCTTTTTTTTTTTCATTTTATTTTTCTTCTTCTTCGTCTAGCCGATCCCGGCTGGCAACCAAATGAGAGTTGGCGAGGTCGCACCTCGACCATGGTCAGCCAACGACCAGCTAAGAGAAGAAGAGGAGGAGAAGAAAAGGAAGGAAAGAAAAATACAAAAAGAAAAGAGAAAAGGCTCCTTTCTCAAGTTGTTCCCATGAACAAATAAGTAATTTTTTTTTTGTTTTATTCCAAATCTATTATCGGGAACAAAAAATTTTACACAAATGGAATTCTATTCCATTTTTATTTCAAGGAAGAAAAAAAAAGAAAAAAAAAAGAGAAATGCAAAGAGGAGATTGAAGTGGAAGTTCTATTCCATTTTTATTCCAAGGCACCAAAAAAAAGAAATGCAAACGGAATTCTACACAAACGGAATTCTATTCCATTTTTATTCCAAAGAACAAAAAAAAAAGAAAAAAAAAAGCAGAGAAATGCAAAGAGGAGATCGAGGTGGAAGTTCTTTGATCTCAAGGCTCAGGTTGACAGCGATGAGGAAGAGGACAACGGCGAGGACGATACAGGAAAAAAGTGTATCTTTCCTCCACTGGTGTCATTCTTGTTGTGGTATATTTTGTCGTTCGTGGTGGCTATCAGGTTTCGGATGCGTTCTATGTCAATTTGGCTGTCGAGCTTGCTGAAATTTGGGCTGGGGAGATGAGCAAGAAAAGTACTAGAATCAGGCAAGTGCGAATGAAGACACTGTTCAATTGGTGGCAGTCGGTAAATTATTGTCATATAGATCGAGGAAGTTCCGTTTCTTTAAAATGATTTTGATAGGGGAGACTTATTTCTAGAACAAGTGGGCTTCATTGTTTCTGGAGTATTTCTTCCGAAAAAAAAATTGGGTTAATGTGCAATATTTGCCTAATAGGGCGCTATACCTTGGCGGATAGAAGATAATGATGCAGAGAGTAGGTCACATGAGGTTGGTTTGACGGCTCACTGCTCCAGTGTATGTGGACTGGATTTTATTGTGCGACGGAGGGTACCTTCCGTGATCATATTATGCCCGAGTTTGCAGTTGAAGCCCTGAAGTAGTGATCTTTTAACAAATGTGTAACCGCTCTTTTAAGTAGACCTTTTATATAGTGGTTTCTGGATTATTCACTTGTGTAGTGGAAACTCCAAAGGAATTGAGAGTGTCGGGGACACTTGAAAGTTGAAACGTCGTCTCTATCTGTTTTTTTTTTTTTTTTTTGGTGAAGAAGAAGACATAGTGTTATGCCTATCTATCGTCATTTCCATTTAGTTTCTTAATTAAAGAAAGATTGTTAGAAGTGTCGAGAACCTTAAGTACACTAAAGCCATGTGCCCTCTCTTCTGTCTTCTTGATGTCAGCCATAGTCATGTTGTTGGATAATTCCCGTTCAAGGCTTTAACTAAATCTTCCCAACATAATAATGCTTTCATCTTGATCCTCCATAGCCCAAAATTATTTTGGGCATCAAATGGTGCCACTTTGAACTTGATAGATGCCATCTCAAACAAAAAGATCGCAATTCCTTGGCTCTGATACCAATTTGTTGCAGAAAAACATATCAAAAGATGCACCAATCAAAGCATAAGTAGCAAATGATGAAAGGAAAATTGAAATCACACGAGATGCAAGATTTTCATGGAAAACCCAAAATGGAAAAAAAAAAAAAAAAACATGAGGAGAGAGAGAGGTTTCACTTTCTTTAACAAGAAGTATAAGAGTACATTTCGAAGGCTAATTTAATCGTAAACCTTTTATATTTGTCCCAACGAAGTTCATTCGATCAATTTTAGATGTTACTAACTTGGGCATTGGTTGTCCTACAAGATATGGCTACGAGATAAGGCTTGCACGATGTGATATTTATATAATATTTTAATTTATTATTTTTTTTGAAAATTATAATTATTTATTAGTTTTTTTTTCTTTTTTCCTTTTTCTTTTTTGCTTTTTCTTATTTGCAAAGGCCAATGACCTTAGTGAACCATTAGACAAGAGCGACAAAGCCACCAATTGCCTTTCAGGGTCAGTGGCTCTTACCCCCTAGATAAGGGCAAGAGCTACTGACTTTCACTGGTGCTCAGTGAGGGCTTCACTACCCTCACTTGGGGTTCATTAGCCTCAAGAAAAAAAAAAAGAAAAAAGAAAAATGAAAAATAAAAATTTTTGAAAAATTTGATTAAAAATGTCCATGCCGGTGTTAATCATGTTACATAAGATGGCCAAAGTTGATTTATATCCTAAATTGGCCGAATAGACTCAATTAGTACAAATACAAAATGTTTATGACTAAATTAGTACTAATGTAATATATTTATGGCTGCGTTTGGTTCGGCATTTACAATGGGCTTTGAATTCAATGCAAATGCCGATACTTGGAGAAATGTAATTGTGTTTGGTAAATTTTTTTTTTTTTTTTTTTGCAAATAGACTTTGAGTTGAATGTGCGTTGGTAAAGTTGATTTTGTGCGACCCTTGGCGAAGGTCACGCAACCCAGGTGGTGGTCACCTAGGTCGCCCGACCTATCCCTAAAAAAAAAAATTAGCTGATTCAATTAGTATAAATACAAAATGTTTAAATTAAATTGATCAAGTTAAAAAATAATTTTGGAGAGAAAAAATTTTTGCAAAAGTTTATGACTAAATTAGTATCAATGTAATATATTTATGACTTTTATGATACTTTTCTTGTAATTTTGAAGAACTTGCCCTTCAGAGTCCTCTCGTTCAATAAATTAATAGGATAAGTGTCGAAGACAGCATCTTCATGGGGCACTCACACAAGAACAGCAACACCCCAATCCCATCAAGAGTTTCTCATTTCATCAGAATCCGTAATATTTAGTTAGGCTGGGATCTGTAAATTCCTCGCGCACAAATTGAATGCACGACTATAAGAAAAATGCAGACCATTGTGTACACATTCGAATGCAGAAATCATGGCATCGACATTTCTAGGTTTCAAGTTTGGAGCCTATCTTATTATAATCGAATCCTAGTTTTTGAAACCTATAACCTACCGTATTTGCCTGAACTAGTTCTAGAACCTATCCTATTTTTCTGAACCAATTCTAGGTGTCTACCCGAGAACATTTTTTTTCCTTTTTAGGTTCATTTAAAAAAAACAAAATAATATATGTAACAAAATGGTTTAAAGTTAAAGATAAACAACAAAAATCTCTATCCACCAAAAACAAAAATTCATAAGATGAACACGTACCCATGTGCAATTACAAATGATAACAAAGTTAAAGCATGTAGTCACGTGTTTATAAACAATATGAAGATACAACATTGAGCATGACATTTTCATGTCAATGTTTTTTGTGTATTTTAGAAACTCTAATAACTTCTTTATATGCCCAATTTAAAAGTATCTCACCAATAGTTACCAAAGAAGACAAATTCTTTGATATAGTAAATATAGGGACTTGATATATATTTTAGACTAACAAAATTAAAAAAAGGATAATTCACTAAGAAAGTAAGCTTTTGAGGTAGGAGGAACAAAAAATAGATAATTTGTTATAAGAGCAATGATTTGGAAGAGATTAGTTTTTGTTTTAATAATAGCAATAAGTTCAAATTTGACCAAAACCCATAAACAAAAATAATCACACGGCCATCCTACTTATGACAATTTGATGAGGCAAATTCTATAAAAAAACACAAACTTTATGTGTTGTCCGAAATCTGGTCCGAACTTTATTTTGTCTAAAAAAAAGCATAAACTTTAGATGTTGTCACAAATCTGGCTCGAACTTTATTTTGTCTTAAAAAAAAAGCACAAACTTTCATTCATGTCCCAAATCTGACCCTCCGTTAACCCTCATTCCACAGTCATCCGATGTGGCATTTCCATGTTAGGAATAATATCCAACACAGCAAGCTGACATGGATATAAAGGCAAAATTGTTCTTGGGCTTTCTCTTCTTCTCTAATGCACGACTCATGAGATTGGGGAGAATTCTTTCTAGGGTTTCCTTTCCTTAGCGAGTTCGCGCACGGGAGTCTTCAATTCATTGGAAGATCTCATGCACTGGCTTGCTCGCTCATTCTCTCACATGGAGACACTCGCTCTTGCACATACACAAGCTTGATCGCTCGAAGACGTCGTTTTTGTAGGAAATTTTGGCCGTGTGAAAGTTGTGAAGTTAATGTGCATTGAGTCTAATTGTTTTTTGAATGTCATAAATCACTTTGATATCTACTCTTCTGATACAGAATGGTACCATGGAGATGCTTTTGGACTTGATGCTGAGAAGATGCATAAACTTAAGGGATCTAGGTGTTGCCGTAAACATGCTCCTCCTATTTGCCCTATGGGTCGATTGTGAAGAGGTCCAAATTTGTTGAGGTGCAAAGCGATACTGCATTTGAGTGTTTGGAGGAAGAGTTAAATTTAGTCTGTCCTCCAATGATGTGAACTTTACAGATGATTCTCATGGGAAAAATAATTCAGCAGCTTCAGTTCTAGGGAACGAGGCACATAGCTAGGGCCATTAGATCAATTAACAATTGGCAAGCTATTTTTAATGTAAGAAGCTGGGTTGGAAGCAAAAGATTACATTGCCTTAAAGCAAGATATTAAAAACGTATGCATCTTGTTGTTAAATAGAGATGTGAAACCTATTTGTAATAGACTTACTTCATTCATCTTCAAAGAGACTTTGAGTGGAAATGGTGTTTTTTTTTTTTTAGACAAAATAAAGTTTCGGCGAGATTTGAGACATGAGTAAAAGTTGATTTTTTTTTTAGACAAAATAAAGTTTGGGCCAAATTTGGGACAACACCTAAAGTTTGTGTGTTTTTTTTAATGGAATTGGCCACAATTTGATACGCAAAAATAGAAAACCTAAAAAAAAGAAGGAAAGAAAACAAATTTGGAGCCACCACTTTTGATCGCAATTGAAACCAAGAACAATATTGTCTCTTTATGAAAATGGGAGTAGATTTAGTTATATAAGGAGTGAAAATAATGTCACCCAAAAAGAAACTAGGGTTTAGGCTTTTTAGCTTATAATATCAATTCCTAAACAGGTCCGATCAGTCTGATTCTCGAGTGGATATTCACTTGGAACTAGACCAACTTCAACCAATTCCAAAATTTTGGAACCGGTTTCAATGGAAACCAATTCCCGAACCTGTTTGTCAGGCAGTTCAATATGATTCTCAAGTAAAACCAATCCGGTTGCACACCTCCACTTGTGGAGATGCTACTTCCACTTGTTCATTCACCAGGGCTTCCCTGCTTCCCATGCGATAGCAGCTAAAAACCCAAAGAGAACATTGAATTAGGCCATCAAAATATTACAAACTCAAACTCTAGCAGATGAGTTTCTATTTCCATTTTAAATGAAGGAAAAGTTTCGTGTTAAAAAGTAAAGTGTGATACCTTTGCAATTCATCACCAGACCAACGGTGCCTGACATATTTTGACATTTTTTTTTCTGAAAGAAAGAAAAAATGCCGACCTGTGTTTTATCCGATGCCTAAAGCACAATTAAATTGAAGTCTTCAGCTTTTGCTTTGATGGGTAATGCAATTTTGGTGGGTATTTATACACCAAACTCAAAGTAGAGAAGCAACTTTCCCTCGAAGCAAACAAAAAATAGGAAGATTGTGCAAGATCTATTTACTAAAAACGGTTATTTAGACTTTTCAATGGGCCTTATTATGAGAAGGAATGATACAATGAGCCATGTGAAAACCAGTTCCTTATTTTAAATTCCCTGGTTTTACTGCAGCATTTCTTCAAAATGACAGATCAAAATGTTAAAGTCCGCCCATCATCATTTATCATATTGGCACGTCGATTAAAATGGGCGATTTATAGGAATTATTAGATAACTATAGAAGATAACATATTAATTAAGATATATGCAAAACCTTTGGAGAAACAAAAAATCAACAAAATTATCAAATATCTCTAATATAAGAAATCATCTTAGAGAAATTCCTAACTGTCCCTAACATTTTGTGGATAAAAATGTCCATTCTATTAGAATTGGGCCTCATTTTGGAGAAATTCTAGTTTGGTTAAACGTGTAGAGGGAATCTCATAGTTGATTTTCAAGATTGCATAATCACATGGTTCATAAACCTTACCTTTGATAGTAAACCCTGGTATCCTAGATGAAAGGTGCAAAAATTTGACTTAGTGACCCTCTTAATAATTGGATGAAAAATGAAGAAAAGAAAATGAAGGTTCGTGCACTCGCTTGCCCAATCTATGTACTAGCAAGGACCACTTTTGTGATTATTAGCGGGCACTCTTCACTCGTCTGGTTGCCATAACTATAAATGTCCTGAAAAGTAGGCGTGAAATAAGATGAAGAATTTGTCAATGGAATGAAATGTTTGATAATTTAGAGATCTAATATAAGATGGTTAATACCTTGGAAAACCCCAAACTGGTACACTTATGACAAATTTATTTCAAACTATTTTTTTGACCATGAAAAACCCAAACCTGGTACATCCGTGATAAATTTATCCCGACTAACTATAAAAAACCATAAACCGGTACATTTATGATAAATTTACCTCAAACTAATTTATTCGACCACAAAAAAAAAAAAAAAAAAAAACCAATTGGTAAATTTGTGACTAATATACTATCCGCTAAATTAGATTAATACCACAAAAAAATCACAAAAATTGTAAACTCGTGACAAACAAAGTGTAAAATCCCAAATTGGTATACCGGTCAATTGTCATGTGTCATTTAACTTCATAATTTGACAATAAAATTTAACGAAAATTAACAAAGGGTAAATTGGTCACAAGTATATCAGTTTATGGTAAATTTGTTTTTGGTAGTCAAAAAAATAACTTGGAGTAAATTTGTCACAAGTGTACCAGTTAGGATTTTTCAGGGTATTAACTCAAAAAAAAATCCTTAAAAAATATTAAGATTTTGAAAAGTATTGCAACCTTTAAAATGTACTGAAGACACTCAACTTATACTTTTAACCAGATACAATCTTCTTGAGTACATGTTTGTCTGTGACTTTTCGAAGCAAAAAGAATTCGGTCGTATTTTATAACATTATACAATTTGAAAAAAAAATTACATACAAATTTACGTGTTGAAAAGATTTCAAATATTTCAAGTGAAAAGCCAAAATGTATGAGCCACGAAATTTAAAAAGAAAAAAGAAAAGAAAAAGTCATTCTAGACTCACTCATGAACAGCTAAAATGACGATTTTTATCATTTAAAATTTAATCATGTGAAAAAACGCGCCCTAGGACTCACCAACATCGAATCCAGGGCGCCGCGGCAGTGTCGTCGACGTCGCGCCTAGCCTAGGCCATCAATCGATCTGTGGAAGGTAGCTCTTCCACATATTGGGAGATGCAGAGTGAAGGTAACTAGTGTTCGGCCATGGATGGCGGCTCGTCTTTAAATTTGTGAACAGACCAATGATCCCTTCCTCAATTTCTTCGTCCAAGAAGGAATTAGCAGAAAAAATCTTCTTGGAACCTTTCCCAGCAAACATCTAAATCCAGATTTGATCTGCGGAGAGTAGAGTAGCCGCTTCATGTACGTCGCTCGTGGCTAAGGCTCCAAATTTTCCGGATCGAGATCTAGAGTCTTAGCCGCTAGCCACGATTGAGGGTGTTTAGATGACGCCGACGGCGAAGCCTTGGCTGCGAGCGCCTAGATCTCCAAAATTGGACCTGGGTGTTGCTTCGAACCTGGCCAAGGGTTTAGATTAGGCCCGAAGCACCAAAGATGGCCGATGATGCTGCGGTCGATGGCCGGGTAGTGATGTTGCTATTATGGCCGGTGGAAGAAGTTTTAATTATTATTATTATTATTATTATTATTATTATTATTATTATTATTATTATTATAATATTTAATTCGACGGGACGTGATCAATCCATGAATGAATATGAGTTAAAAATGCGTGCCACATTAACTGTAATGTAGTGTGATGGAATCACTCAATATTTCCTTCAGTTAAAAACTCTTTTCAATATGGAGTCTTGTTGGGCACATTTGACATCTAAACTCACTGGGACAAAAATAATTCTCGACGTGACATCGCAAGAGAGCTCAAATTTTACTCAGAACTGTTGGTTGAATTCAACATGACTAAAAGATTAGTGTCAATATATTATGGTAGACTTCTGGCCCCAAAAAAAGGCGGAAACTCAGTGAATTAATTGCTGCACTTAACTCCATTCATTGTCTGCGATGCGAGCCCATCTCGCCTCGCCTATCGAAAGCAAACCAAGAAACACTGTGCCCCAGAAAGACAAGAAAAGTAAGGCAGCACCTTAGCTTTTGGAGAATGGATTGGTACGATCTATGTGTGCATCAGTTCCTTGGGCTTTCCTTCGGCTTTTGGCGTTGCTAAATAAGAATTTTCTTCTCCATTCCAACATAGGTCGTGCTCCTTCCTCCCCAGCCTCACCGCTCAGCCTACGTCCAGTGGCCCGACTAGAAGAGTTGTGCTGCCACGGAATTGATCAAGTCTTCCTCTTGGAGCTGAAGAGAATCAGTTGCTAGATCTTACTGTAAGAGTTGTGAGCTACATTAATCGAGATTGTAATTATCGTTTTACGGCGTTGGTCTAATAAGATAAGGTATAAGGTTTTCTTAATGGTCGAATATAAGCTTGGCATTGTGTGGGCCGAGTTGGGCCCGGCCATAATGAGAGGGTCCGTCCAAAACTCTATAAATAGTGCTAAAGTCCCTCATCTAGCCCTCACTCTTCTAAAAATTCTCTCTCAACTCACATAAGGCAAGCTGTGAGTGGCGGTCTCATCGAGCCAAGAACCGGGGGTCATAGAGGAGAAGATCTTCAACGTTAAAGGCTCGAATTGCTGTCGTTTTGCTCCAAGAACTATGAATTCAAAATCAAGTACACAAATCTTCGTTTTCCCCTTCGAGATGTTCGATTTTCTAGCTATGTTGATCTTGAGAAGCCGTTTAGACGGCCTACATTTGGTATCAGAGCTTGCATAAACTAGAACTCGAACATGGGGAGTTGTTTTGAAGAATTTATCTGCATGAAACTTGATTTTGACCGTATAATCAAATTGATCTTGTCAAGCTGAGTGTTTTCCTGGGTAGCATGTCTCCAACGGTGGCCAAATTTGATGTTTATACCCATTTCGGACTTGACTTAAACTCGGAATGTTTTTGCTTGTTTTTCATATTTTTGGTTTGATGAAAGTGATTTTTTTTATTGCATATATGGCTTCTCCTCATAAATACGAGCATTTTGGTGGGTAGAATGCCTCTAGATGATGTCGGAAACAGCCGCACACGCCTCCATACGCCGAGATGGAGCTCGGAGGTGGTCCCATGCGCCGCCGCTCGGCCACACACGTGCGCACGCGCGACGACGAGTGGCTCACGTGCCCGCATGCGTGCTGATGCATGGACAGACATGCGGCTTCGCACGCACGGACCACCTCAACGGTTTTGCCACCGACGACATGTGTCGGTGATGATGTCAAATAAGCCGCCTTATGTGCAACCGCCACCAATGACGTCACCATAGACCTGACCAGTTGACCGTTGACCGATTGACTTGACCCAGTTGACCATTGACCAGGTTGACCCAACCCGGTTGACCGTTGACCAGTTTGACCCGATCCGATTAATCGTTGACCCAACCCGATTGACTGTTGACCGGGTTGACCCGACCCAGTTGACTATTGACCGGGTTGACCCGACCTTATTGACCATTGATTGGTTTCGACCCGTTGACCGATCGAATTGGTCGACCATTAATTGGTTGGACCGGTAAACCGGCTTTTGGACCGAATTGGTGTGCCAGCGTGTGCCACTCACACATCGCACACTCTAGCGGTGCATGAGGGCACGTGTGACCTCCGTTGGATGCGTGGTTGATGTTGGCATGCTCGTATGTGAATTTCCTATCTTGTGGTGTGCTTATTTGCATTTTTTTTTTATGCCTTTAAGGATATGAAAATGCATGTGAAACTCTAAGGTACATGATTTTGGGGTAATTTTAGCATATTTTCATGTATTTCTCTATGGTTTTGGAAATACAAATGCATGCCTATGATTATATCATCACTTGAGGGATATGTGTAGTGTTGATTTATTAGTAGTATGTATCAGTGGATGGAGCAATGCAATTAGCATAACTTGTGATTTTAGTGACAAATAGCCCATGTCATCAAGTTTAAAATCACATGTAAAAGGTAAATGTGAATCATAAAACTATATCCCTATATGAGAGAATTTCGATAATTCAGTTGGGTTGTGACCGCCAAAGTGGTACACTTGATTGGTTTTAAAAACATCATTCGTATATTGTAAAGGGATGTCTCATGATATGATGTGTGATTATACTCCCAAAGGAGGTGATTGTACGTTAGTTTATGGAGGGATACATGTACAGCATATGGTTGAAAATTGACTAAACCTAGTGATTCATACACCCAAATGTGGTGAATTCGCGAAAGGTTAAAATATATTTTCATGGACCGCTGTCATGTAAAGAGTATATAACTGCATGTCATGTATTCTGCCTAAAGGTGTTTATATGATTATGTATGTAGCTCTTGAAATGTGTGTTTAGCACTCATATGATGCTAATGATATGTATTGCTTGTATTATCAGTCACATTCTTTGTAAATGATAATTCCATTGTGATTGAGGTTTTTACTAGATCAAACTTCAAGAAATGGAAAGAGGATTTTTTGTTTGGGATGGAGTTGGCAGATGTTCACATTGTTTTTATTGAGGATAGGCCGCAGACCTTACTGATACCGGTATAGAAGTCCAGAAAGTACGTTTTGCTGCATGGGAAAAGAGTAATATAATTTGCTTGCTCATTATGAAACGGTCAATTCAAGAACATTTGATGAGTAGCTTGCCAATTGATTATACTGTTAAGGAAATGATGGAAGTTTTGGAGACTAGGTATCATGTCTCTTCTAATGTTGAGATAGGTACACTTATGCAATCACTTTTTAATATGAAGTATGATGGTTTGACTGGAGCAAGAGTTTATGTGCTTAGGATGATAAATCTTCAGAAAAAACTCCGAAATCTTCAGGTTGATATCCCCGAAGCTTGTATTATGTATCAAACATTAAATACTCTTCCTCCTGACTTTGGAATTATCAAGATGAACTATAGTTTGCAAAATGAGGCTTGGTCAATCAATGAACTTATAGTGAGAGTGGTGGCAGAGGAAGAAAAATTGAAGAAAGAAAAAGGGCATCTTGCCTTGTATGCCTCTAGTTCTGCCAGCAGGAAGGGTAAATAGATTGCATATCATAGAAGAAATCCTAAAGCCATAGGGACTTCTAATAATATAGCTCTTAAGAGGGGAAATCCTGAAGCTGCTGGCCCCTCCACTACTATGGCTCCTAGAAAGACACATTTTTAAAAATGAGGGTGTCCTTTGCTACTTTTGTAGGAAGATAGGACACATAAAGAGATATTGCGATAATTATAAAGCTTGGTTGTCTAAAAATGAGCATAAAGGTAATAATTCTTTGGCACTTGTCTATGAATCCAACATATCTGAAGCTACATCCAATTCTTGGTGGCTAGATAGTGGTGCGACTAATCATGTTGCATTTACCATATAGGGATTCACAAACATAAGGACACTAAATAAGGATGAATCAAATTTCACTGTGGGAAATAACGACAAGATCGACGTTGAATTTGTGGGAGATGTCATTTTGATTTTAGATATTGGTTTTAATATGATATTAAGAAACACTTTCTATGTACATTCCTTTAGACAACTTAGTTTCCATATCATGTTTAAACATGTGTAGTTACTCTTTTGAAATAAAGAACAATATTGTATCTATGTTCTTTAGTTCAAATAAGGTTGGGTGCTGCAACATGTTCAATGGATTGTACAGATTTGTTTATCTCCCATGATATATACGTCGCTAATACATTTGAAAGTGTCGTTCCCAAAAGACCTCTACCTAAGGAACATTCTTATGCGTTATGGCATAAACGACTAGGTCATATATCCAAAGAAAGAGTAGAAAGGCCGATAAAGACACACATCCTACCTACTCTTAAAGGTGACCTAGAGACTTGCATAAACTGTTGTAGAGGAAAGATGACTAATATAAAGAAGAAAACCGCAGTTTGAAGTTTTGACTTACTAGAAGTCATTCACACTGATATCAGTGGACTCTATACTACAAATTTGTGTAGAAATTTTTATTTTATCACGTTTATCGATGATTATTCTCGGTATGGTTACATATTCTTGATTAAGGAAAAGTCTGAATCTCTTGACAAATTCAAAATCTATCGAACTGAAGTTGAGAAACAGTTAAGAAATGTAATAAAGGTGGTTAGATCTGATCAAGGCGAAGAATATTATGGTAGACATGGCAATGTAGGGCAAATTAAAGGACCATTTGCTAAATACTTGGAGGATTTTGGGATAGTGGCTCAATTCACTATGCTTGGAAGTCCTGAACAAAATGGAGTGGCTAAAAGGCGCAATCATACTTTCATGGATATGGTAAGGTGTATGATGAGTAGTACTAATTTGCCTAACTTTTTTATTGGGTGAGGCTTTAAAAATAGACATTTATATATTGAATCGTGTTCCTAACAAAGCTATTACATTGACTCATTTTGAGTTATGGACTGAACGCAAACTAAGTTTGAATCATTTCAAGGTCTGGGGATATCCTGCAGAAATAAGATTGAATAATCCAACATTAGCTAAATTGGAGGCTAAAACCACTCGATGGTACTTTGTATCTTACTTAGAATATTCAAAGGATATTGGTTTTATAATCCAAGTGGATGAATAAGGATTGTAGAATCACAAATTGCCAAGTTTCTAAAATTTGATGTAGCCAAAAAGTATGATTGCTCACAAATTAGTGAACATGACAACATGGTGAGACCTGCTATATATTTCTCCTTACCTATGCAGACAATTATGAAGTCTACTGTGCCACAAACTGAACCTGTTAATGCTAATAATCCTATTGATGAAATGACCACAGATGAAGTCTTTCAAGTACCTCATATTCAAAATGAGCACCCAATGACTCCACTTAGGAGATCTATTAGGGAAAGGCGTTCAGCTATACGACCGACTATATAGTCTATTTAGGAGAACATGATTATGATATAGGCTGCATTATAGATCCAGTGACTTATATAGATGTCGTTTTCTGTCCTCAATCAAATTTGTGGTTGGATGCAATGAGAGATGAGATGCAATCTATGAAATATAATGGCATTTGGAAGCTTGTTGAATTACCGGAAGGTTGTAAGCCCATAGGTTGCAAGTGTGTTTATAAGACTAAAAGAGATTCAAAAGGAAAGATTGAGAAATTTAAAGCCAGACTTGTGGCCAAGGGCTTCACTCAAAGAGAAGGGATAGACTATGAAACAACTTTTTCTCCAGTTTCTTCTAAAGACTCCTTTAGAGTGATCATGGCGTTAGTAGCTCATTTTGACATGGAATTACATCAAATGGACGTTAAAATTGCTTTTCTAAATGGAGACCTTGATGATGAGGTTTATATGGTGCAACCTGAAGGTTTTACAACAAATGATTCAGGTAAGTTTGTATGTAAACTGAAAAAGGCTATTTGTGGTTTCAAACAAGTTTCCAGACAATGGTACTTGAAATTTCACAATGTTGTTACTTCTTTTGGTTTTGTTGAAAACAAAGTAGATCAATGCATATACTGCAAGGTCAATGTGAGGAAATTTATTTTTCTTATACTTTATGTGGATGACATTTTGCTTGCAAGTAATGATATTGGATTGTTGCATGAAACAAAACAAATGTTGTCGAAGAATTTTGACATGAAAGACTTGGGTGAGACATCTTTCATTCTTGGCATTGAAATCCATAGGAATCGTTCTTATCATATGTTAGGTTTATCTCAAAAGGCATATGTTGATCGTATTTTGGAGAGATTCAACATGCAAGATTGCAAATCAGGAACTGTTCATGTTGTTAAGGGTGACAAATTGAGTCTTTCACAATATTCTCAATTAGATTTTGAAAAAGACCAAATGAAAGACATACCTTATGCTAATGCACTTTGAAGTATTATGCATGCTCAAGTTTGCACTAAACAAGACATCACCTTTGTAACAAGGCTTTTAGGTAGATATCAGTCGAATCCAAGACATGATTATTAGGTTGTTGCCAAAAAGGTCTTGAGATACTTAAAAAGAATAAGAGATTATATGCTGATGTATAAATATGTCAATGATTTGCGATTGTTGGCATATTCAGATGTAGACTTTGCTGGTTGTGAGGATGATAGGAAGTCAACAACATGATATATATTTATATTAGCAAGAGGTGCAGTATCATGAAAAATGAGAAACATAAATCTATATCTTCTTCTACCATACAAGCAAAGTTTATAGCATGTTTTTCAGCTACTACTCAAGCAATTTGGCTTCGAAACCTCATTAAGGAATTGACCGTATTTGATTTTGTAGATAAACCCATATAGTTATATTGTGATAACAATTTTGCTGTGTTATTTGTCAATAACAACAGAAATCTCAAAGGGTCTAAGTATATGGAAGTCAAGTTTTTGACAATAAAGAAAATGGTACAAAATGATGATATTATAGTAGAGCATGTTCCCACAGACATATGTTGGCAAATCCACTGACTAAAGGTTTACGCCCTTATGTATTTGAGCGACATATCATGAACATGGGCTTGGGAGAATCGGTGGATACTATCATTTAGTGAGAGCTATTTCAAGTTTGCTTTAATGAAATTTACTTATGTATTTTGTTACTTTTTGTAACATTTCAATATATGTCAACTCCTTTATTATGTAAATCTTGAGTAAAGGCTAGGGGCATCCAGTTATTAGCCTTATACATATGTCTCGAAAAGGTTATCCATAAAGATAAGACATATGTGGGTTCATTAAAACCATAAAGATATTTTCTAGTGTCACATCCAGTTTTCTGTGACACTTAAATGTAAGAGAATAGTGACCGACAAAGATGATAACACATAAGGTAAAACTCTTTATGAGATGTTATCCATTTGCCACACAGCCATATTGAATCCATATCAATAAAGTTGAAAACATACGTGATCATGGAAGGTTTTATATGAATATATGTAGTTACCACCGTGATTTGGTGTTGGAGATTTTATGGGATATGATTGACTATTAAGAATTGCCACTAGACCGACATAAAGGTGTGCATATAAAGTACAATCTCAATTAATATAGCCCAAGTGGGAGAATGTAAGAATTTTCTTTATGTGGGCTACATTAATCGAGATTATAATTACCGTTTTATGGCGTTAGTCTAATAAGATAAGGCATAAGATTTTCTTAATGGTCGAATATGGGTCTGGCATTGTGTGGGTCGAGTTGGCCCGGCCCGTGATGAGAGTACCCATCCAAAACTCTATAAATAGTACTAAGGTTTCTCCTCTAGCCCTCACTTTTCCAAAAATTCTCTCTCAACTCACATAAGGCAAGCTATGAGTGGCGGTCTTATCGAGCTAAGAACCAAGGGTCATAGAGGAGAAGATCTTTAGCGTTAAAGGTTCAGATTGCTGTCATTTTGCTCCAAGAATTATGAATTCAAAATCAAGTACACAAATCTTTGTCTTCCCCTTCAAGATGTTCGATTTTCTAGTTATGTTGATTTTGGGAAGCCGTTTAGATGGCCTACCCATACACGAGTAACTTGGTCAGATGATGTAAACATTTGATTTGATAGTGTTTCTGTAGCCAATTCATACGCCACTTCACCAGTAATGTCTACACAGACAATGGCCATCAAAGAAACAACGGAACCAGTTAGTATCCCTAACAATAATCTCTCTATGCGTGATGTTAGTAATAAGCTTGAGTGCCTGATGACGATCAAACTTGGAGGTTCTTCACCACTCAATGACTACCTTTGGGCTCGTGCTTAACTTTGGACTTGGAAGATGTTCATGACGGTTGAAGAGCCACGAAAGGGTGTATAGCAATGAAGTTCGAATTTTCCCCAGCGAAACAATTGTGAGTTGGCTTAAACGTGAAGTGAAGGTGGAGATTTTTGAAAATATCTCGAGTTTGAATCTAAAAGGAAAACTTGCTTAATAAAAGTAGGTTTCCTAGTTTGAGATCCTAATTAAAAGGAGAACTCGTTTTTCATTTCCGGCAAGCAAGGACCTATTATTCAGCCAAAAACCTTTCTAAGTTATAGTAATAGGGAGAATAACATATCCACGAGAAAAATAAATGGTTAGAGGAAAAACGAGAGGAAAAAAAAAAAAAAAAAAGAACTTCTATTTCTTAACAAGAAAGGAGAGTACTCTACAAATAAGGGTGTGAATGATAAAAAAAATTTTTTTTATCTATTTCTCTTTCTCCGAAACAGGTTTGAAACAAAAATATGTTTAGTAACACAATTTAATTTTTCTATTTTTGGAATAGATTTTTCTTCTATAAATATATTTGAAGAAAAATCAGAAATTAAAATCTTTTAACTTTTCAATTTTTAAGTTAGAAATTAATAAATCAATTTCTATTTTAGAAATTTTGCCATACGCATCCTAAATAACCCATCCCTGGTCTTGATTGCACGGTCTTGATTGCTATCCCTTGCCTTTTTGTTTTTACCATTTGGGAAAGAAGAAGCAGCAGCAGCAGAACTTGCTATACATGAAAAATGAAAACAACAGACGAATTTGGTCGAAAGGGTCCCATTTCGCCGTGTGGTGCATCGTGAGTTATGCACAGATTTCCATTTCCAACTTGATGGGGCTTTACTCATGTCACACCATCATTACGGCTTGCAAGGATTTAAGGATGAGAGTGAAGTGCAAGGATGATGAAACGATTGAAACATGGGTGTGTCGAAGAGCGAGCGGCTGCGGCAGGCAATGTGGTAAAGTTAAAGGGTTAATACTTTGAAAAACCCAAAACTGATACACTTGTGACAAATTTACCCCAAACTATTTTTTTGACCACCAAAAACTCCAAACTGATATATCTTTGACAAATTTACCCCAAATTGGTACACTTGTGACAAATTTACCATCTGTTAGTTTTCGTTAAATTTTATTCTCAAATTTTAAGTTAAATGACACGTGATAGTTGACCGGTATACCAATTTAAGATTTTACGCTCCGTTTGTTACCGTTTACAATTTTCGTGATTTTTTTGTGGTATTAATTCAATTTAGTATAGGGTATATTTGTAACAAATTTACCATTTTGGGGGGTTTTTTGAAGTTGAATAAATTAGTTTGGGGTAAATTTACCAGTTTGAGGTTTTTTATAGTCGGTCGGGGTAAATTTGTTATAGATATACCAGTTTGGGATTTTTTTATGATAAAAAATAGTTTGGGGTAAATTTATCATAAATGTATCAATTTAGGGTTTTTCATGGTATTAATTCAAAATTAAATAAAGAGGAAAGTCTTTTGAAAATGGAAAAGTTACAGAGAAGAGGGGCAAAACGAGGGGCATTGATTCTGACCCGTGAGCTTTCGTACCTGAAAAAGACAAAAAAGATGATAGTTACGAGGTCAAGGTCTCTGTCTCGAGCTCAGGCTTTTTCTAAAAGCAAGCTTTTGCTTTTTGCCCTGCTTTTTGGAAGGCTTGCTTTTTGAAGGCGTCTACCCGATTCAAGGTCCAACATGAAATGATATATGGTACGAATCAGGTAAATACTAAAGACTTAACGGAGCCACTTCTCCGTAAGGACGAGATCAGTAATCATCAGCTTCCCTCAAGCAAAATGTCATTCCGTTCCAGATATTATATGCTCTCTGAAATCCTGAAGTAGATTATGGACAATTTATACGTCTTTCGTAATTATGCCAAGCCAAAACCGGCTTATGTAAAGATGGCATCTCATTATGTGGTGGATCCCAGGTTGGATGTTTAGAATTTGTAGTGTAGATGTGAAATGATACGAGGATCTTCTAGCGACATTGTTGCATGAAACTAGCCACCATAACCCATCAAACCGTCTTTCTTTGCGTCTTTCTTCACGTAACACTCCCTGAAGCAATGTGCTATTCCTGTTTTAGATATTATACAGTCTCTGAGACCCTGAAATGGATTCTGGACGCCTCATACGTCTTTCGTAATTACGCTGAGCCGAAACCGGCCTATGAAAAGATGGTGTCTCGTCATGTGGTGGATCCCAGGCTGGATCTTTAGAATTTGTAAAGCAGATGTGAAATGATGCGAAGATCTTTCACAGCATTATTATACGAAACTGGCCGTAATAACTCATCAAACCTGTCTTTCTTTACGTAACAATTCCATTCGTCTTCCTCACTCTGTCACTGCACTCTCAATGTCCAACCAAGTGTCTAATCGCTTGGTGGTCGACAAGGCCATCAGGGATGACAATTCGGTGATTTTTCTTCATCCGGAGACCATGAAGAAGCTCCAGCTCTTCCGCTGTGACACCATCCTGGTCAAGGTTGTGAATTTATGCCTTTCGGAGATCAGTTTGATTATTTAGTTCTCGTTTCGGTTATTTGTGGGTGTTTCATGTTCCAAAATTGTTTTGGATTGGCCTATTGTGATCCGCTTTGAGTGTATTAATTTTTGAGCTTGGAGTAGCTTTTTGTTGTCGCGTGGGGTCTGGATTTTAGTAGAACTTTTGTTTTGTTTGTTTTTTTTCTTCCTTTTTTTTTTTCTTGAGCTTTGAGATTGATATGCGGTTGGATTGCAAGCCTAGAAGCTCTGCTTACCGACTTTGTGATATTATGTGAACTTCTGCAGACTGTGGCTCCATTCTGTTATTTGCTTTACGCCATGTCTTTGCTGCATTCGTGCATGTGTGAGACGATTGATGCAAAAGATCCCTTTTAGCTTCGAAATCCATAGTTTCTAGGCTATCATGCTCAACTCTCATAACTTGATTTTACTAAGCCAGAAGATGTCTCTCTGAGTACTTGTGTAACAATCAGTCTCACGAGGGAAGGGAGTGGTTGCTGGACGAGGGGCGCCTCCTAATAGGCCTTTAGGATGCTGAAGGGAGTTCGAAAGAACCAAACTGTGCACCAAACAAGAAGAGAGCAATTTTGATATACATTATATATGTATGTGAAATCTGAAATTAACTCATGAAAGCCCTTTTGACGTAACGACAATGCTTAAAATTGTCAACGGACAAAACTGTGAGGCTCAGAATGGGATGGACCAAAATAGACAATACCTTAGTGTGTCAATCCTGGGATGTCACAACTTATGCACACGCATACGTGATAGCGTTCTCTCCATCTCTTTGCTGTAAAGAACGGCTTTCTCGGTAGCATGACAATATAGATTGCAGATTGGAGGCGATGCATTGTGGTGGTCTTAAAACGCTTTCTTCTTGTGTACAGGGGAAGAAAAGGAAAAATACCGTTTGCATTGTAGATGCTGATGACACATGCGATAAGCCAAAGATAGGAATGAACGAAGTGGTGAGATCAAACCTGAGGGTTAGAGTGGGAGATGTTGTTTCTGTGCATCACTGTGCTGATGTCAAGTACGGAAAGCGTGTTCACATACTTCCCGTGGATGACAGCATTGAAGGGATTACTGAAGATCTCTTTGACGCATACTTGAAGCGTGAGTTTCCCTTTTCTAAGGACTTGTAATGAATAACTGCACGTTTCCCTCTCATTTATGCAGATGTAGGAAATACTGTTTTGCTCCCTTCTTTAGCTATTGGTCCTATGTGATGTCGGTGCCTTCTGCAGTTGTTCTTCTAAATCAAGCCTGCCATTTGATTGTATTGTAATGCTGCGATTTATATTTTGAAGATGTGTTACGAACCCTTTTTCTTTTTCATGGAATTTATGTCAATGCTGTGTGTAACGATAAGTGCATATTAAATTGAACACTTGATGAAGTAAAAAATCCATGAATGGGGATGACAAAAACAAAAAGACAACATAAGTCTGCCTGTGGATTTATTTCTACTCTTCATGCTTTTGCCTGTTCCTAAGTAATGATGATTAGCATCTTCAAATTTTTGTTTTATATCCGGCTTGTGGCCCGTGTTAGGTGGACTCATTGATCATTATTATCTTTTTTAAATGTTATCCCGTTGCAAAGTGTTCGTGCTTTGAAGTGCAATCACTTTCCTATAGGATTGGCTACATTTTGTTGGTACTTATTGGATGGCTCTGCTTGGTCCTAATGTTTTTTGGTAACAAATTCCAGTGAATACTAAAGTTGCTCATGAACCAGACCATACCAAAACACTGGTTTGCTTGGGTTGATTATGGACTATTCCAGTGTTTATGTTTCGTATAGCACTTCTCTGACAATCCTTTTCTCCATACTATCTATGAGAGGATGTAACTTCCTAAAAGTGATCAACTCGCATATGCCTTCTGATACTGGGTAAAGCACACTAAAAGATCCGTGAACTACTGCTAGCGTTTGCAAGGGATGCCAGCGCTAATTTTCTTGTCCAACCATTACACCATTGACTGCATAATCATGTTTGCTTGAGCACAAACACTAGCATAGCTCACTTCTTTTTGCAAAGATGATCCTTGGATTGGATCGACAACTTACTAATGTGATGGATTTACTCTCTGTAGCTTACTTCCTAGAGACATATCGCCCTGTGAGGAAAGGTGATCTCTTCCTTGTTAGAGGAGAACTGAGAAGCGTCGAGTTCAAGGTTATTGAGACCGATAATGCCGAATATTGTATTGTTGCCCCAGATACAGAGATCTACCATGAGGGAGAACCTGTGAAGAGGAAGGGTGAGAACGGATTAGACGAGGTTGGTTATGATGATGTTGGTGGTGTTGGGAAGCAAATGGCTCAAATTAGGGATCTCGTAGAGCTGCCATTGAAACATCCACAGTTATTTGAATCAATTGGTGTGAAACCGCCAAAAGGAACCCTGCTGTATGGACCTCCTGGATCTGGGAAAACCCTACTTACGAGGGCAGTTGCAAATGAAACTGTTGCCTTCTTTTTCTGTATCAATGGACCAGAGATCATGTCAAAGGTGGCTGGTGAAAGTGAAAGCAATCTCAGGAAAGTTTTTGAGGAAGCAGAGAAATATGCACCTTCCATCATCTTTATTGATGATATCGATTCAATTGCTCCGAAGCGAGAGAAGACTCAAGGAGAAATTGAGAGGAGGATCGTTTCTCAGCTGCTAAAACTCATGGATGGTTTGAATTCTCATGCCCATGTCATGGTTATCGGAGCTACTAACCAACCAAACAGCATTGACCCAGCTTTGAGAAGATTTGGGAGATTTGACACGGAAATAGAGGTAGGAATTCCAGACGAAGTTGGGCGCCTTGAAGTCCTCCGCATCCATACAAAGAAGATGAGGCTTGCTGAAGATGTACAGGACTGCTCTTTTTGTTTCCCAAGCAGTTTGTTGTCTTTTTCCCCTTGATTCTAATAATTTAATTGAATGTTACGCAGGTTGATCTGGAAAGAATTGCTAAGGACGCTCATGGCTATGTTGGTGCTGATCTGGCTGCTCTCTGCACTAAAGCTGCACTTCAGTGCATCAGTGAGAATTCGGATGTCATTTACTTGAAAGACGAGCCGATAGACGCGGAGATACTCAACTCTATGGTAGTAACAAATAAGCACTTCCAAACTGCTCTCGGAGCAAGCAACCCTACTGCTCTCCCAGAGACAGTAAGTATATATAATACGGTGCTGCTCAATAGTACTATTCTCCTGCCTCTGAGTTTGAATCTAAACCCTAACACTTTTTTATCACTCAGGTGTCTGAACTACCAGAAGAGAGCTGGGAAGGTAATGAAAGTCTTGAGAGTGTTAAAAGGGAGCTTCGAAAGTTACGGTTATTTGTGTTCTTTTGTTCTCTGTGTATGCTTCTATCATTTGTGAGGTCTTGAGAATGTTAAAATATGTTACGTTTTCCGTTGGTCGAGTGTGGTAATGCATAGGTAGATTTGGGACCACGTGCACCATGTCCGTGTTTACCATGTGACAACGAGGGGCTTGCATGAATTTCAATTCTTCGCATTATGTTCCGGTGCATAGTACCTTTTGTTTCTGAGCCTGTGCCGAATTTGTCATTTACCCTTTAACTAGCCATATCCAGAGATTAATATTCTTCGAAGTTATTACTACGGTTCTGCGTGCCAAAGACATCGATTGAGCAAGCGAACCCCTATTAAGTCAAATAAATTATTACCTTATATCTGAAAAACCGGTTCAACAGTCAACACTCGACCATTATGCAGTCATTCTCGAACACCTTGGTTTACATGATTGCGTTGTGGTAAACAGATAAGCCAACATCTATGAAGCCAAATGGTGAAATCCAAGTGTTTAGTCAGTATTCAAATTGCAAGATGCGAAGTCTTGATTTTTTAACATACTGCTTGCATCACAAGATGTAAAAGCGTGGTCTCTGTGGAAAGGAGAGGGGTTTCCAGTTTCTTTCTTTCGCTATATCAAGAATCCTCTGTAGTTACCTCAATAGGATTTTTCATCACCATAAGATGTTCCCTCATACAATATGATAGTAGATTATCAGTTTGAAGTTAAATAGTCTGATCCAATCATAAATGGAGTGACTTGAAAAATTCAGATAAAACAAGCATGAAATCAGTATTCAGTAACTAGCATGATGCATACTCTGCGATATTTGGAGGGTAGAAAGAACTAGGCAAAAATGAAAGTAATTTTAAACAAGTGATGATTTCTCATGAAGGATGAGACATTGTTCTTGGTCCTACCAACAGCTCATGCAAAAACCTGAGCTACGATCACAGACAAGTAATTCATGCCGCATGCAAATCTCACCGTTGCTCCACATTCAATTCTCATGCATATCTTACACGTAACTTGATGAAACCATCTGCACAAATCTTGCCAATCGCCCTCTCCGTGTCAATCTGATTGTGAGGTGAACCCCGCACTTCAAGCCATGGTGCTCTTGTGCATCATCAAAGGGGAGATCCCGCTGCAAATCGAGGTCACGCACTTTGACGCTATCCTCCACACGAAGGAGATGGTCCAAGACGTAATTGGCGGGGATATTGGGAAGCAGACCTTGGTGCACAACGAGCAGGCGTGTGAAGAAAAGAAGAACAAAAAAAAAACACAAGATGTAGAAGAAAGATTTCTGTATATCTTGAATCAAAGAGCAAAGCATACAATCAACTGAGAGCTTTTACTTCTACTCTACAATTACTCTCTTCGTCTCTCTCTTTCTATGCTATTCTCTGTATTCGATCTCCACACTCTGAAAAACAGAGTACCTTACCAGAGACTTGAGGAAGAAGACGATCCAAAAAATGAACCGCCTCAACACCGGCTTAACAACTTCGGTTTTATATCTAACAGAATAACCGCCCTAATGTATTAGAACACGTGTGTTTACTTTCGAAGTCTTCAAGCTCTACAAACACGTGTGATGAAAAAGGAACAGACTCTCTTCATGTCGGTCTTGGATTCACTATCTTTAATGCTTCTTCCTTAAAGCCACGAGCATAGCATCAGTCATCACAAGCACAACATCAGCAGTCACGAACTTCTTTTTCAGCTTCTTTTTCAGCTTCTTTTTCCTTATGCATTGCCACAGATGCTGTCTTCAATTCACTATCTTTAACAAGGCGCTGCTCGACGATGAGGAGATGCAGCTCTGCATCTTCGTCGGGAACTCTGCAATCGTGACGCTTTGTTTGGCTCTGCTGCTCAAGGGGACAAAGATTGCCGTCCGGCTCGAGTCCTCCCTGAGGCCGGGCTTCATGGGACCCAGGAGATGTACTAAAATCGAGAAGCGATGGGGTCTTGGGAACTGCTCCATCGCTCTCTACTGCCTCGACGCTCAAATGAATGAAGGCCCGCCACTCTCTGCATATTATGTCTCTGATGGAACTGAGATTGATGTTCAAGTCACCTTATTTGAGGAAGGTCGTTAATACGGTTGGAACATTGATGTTGGCCGAATCGGAAGGATAGGAAGCGGATAAGGGGTGCTTGAAAAAATCTAACGATCCTAACTATTCTAGTCTTCCAAATGGACCAAAACCAAACCGATATGGAGATAATTGAACAAACGCATCTATAAAACCAGTCGAATAATGATTCAGCAGAACCTCGAGTTTTGAGCCTCTTGAAACGTTGCATTTCTTAGCCTTTCTTTGCATTTCTCTCTCTCTCTCTCTACACTCTATCTATGCAGATACTCATTCTGTGCATCTACAAACATATGGCCATGCATTACACTAACCATCCAACAAGAGGAGAGACCCAGACATACCCCGGATTCCTTGAATTTTGAACTAAATGGTCGATGGAGTCTGCAAGGAACTTGCTTTCTTCTTCTTCCTCTGCTCCTCCGTTCCCTCGAAGAGTTCTCTTCAGAAACTCTCCCCTCCGCCTCTTCAGGTACTGCGTAGTTTTAGTGAGCTAACGCGCGTCTGTTCGTCTGGGCTCTAAACTTGCGTGTCAAGCTTCCACATTTTCCCTCAAAACCTTCCCTCAAGACTGTCCTGTCCTTGATGTTACTTTTCATGGAGTTAAAGATACGGTCGATACACACTACAGGAAAACAAAATTGCAATCTTTACTGCTCATGGACGCAGATCGGCTGTCCCCTTCCATCGGCTGAGCTGCTGTCTCCAAGGAAAGGGACGCTGACATGGGTCCGACTGAAAGCGTCAAGAGAGAAAGCATGCTGTGGCTGGGAAAAGGCAGGCTTTACATGTGAGCTTTAATTAATTTTTTAGGCCATATTTGGTTCCCATCTCCAGTGGCCCAATCTTGTAATAACAATGAAACAAGTTAATAAATGCTGCGTTTGATATCTCGACCTTTGGCATTGCAATGTCTGATAAATGTCCTTCCCTTCCACGACCACCTCCTCACTTGGTCCCCCCTTCTCTCTCTTTCGTGCGCGCCTGCGTGCAAGTCTCTTCCACCCCAACCCACCCCCACCTCGACTTTTGAAGAAATGGATTGCTAGGTCTTTCTGGTACCTAAGAGAACAAAAAAGGTTTTAGTTCCTTTGCCTTTTGGTGTTACTAAATGAGAGTTTTTGTCTACTTTTGAACATAGGTTTTGCCCTTTTTCCTCAGCCTTGCCACTAAACCAACGTCCAGTGGACCGACTAAAGGGGTTGTTGCCGCAATATTAATCAAGCCTTTCTCTCGAGGCTGAAGAGAATTAGTTGCTAAGAGATCTTACACAAATAATGTATCAATCACCGTAACCATTTGATTTAATAGTGTTTCTGTAGCTGATTCATATGCCATTTCACCAAGAGCCATCGATGAAACAAAGTAATCTCTAAGTAAGAGTTATAAGGGACTAAAAATTGAGGAACTCTTTTCCTCAAGAGTCTCACACGTCATAAAAGTTGAGATCAAACTTTTTGCCACTCTTATTGGTCGTCTCATGCATACGTAGTATGAAATACGTATTACGGTATTAACTCATTTCCCATGGAGCGTATGTCTACACCTTTCAATACCGTACAGATGATAGTTCAGACATACTCAATGTCTAACTTGAGTTCACGTATCTACTCATTCACAAAATTCATCAGAACTCACATCTGGCATTTTAGACAGATAAAGTAAAATATTATGTCCTCATCTTAATACCTAGTTAAGGCGACATACGTGTTTTAAGCTTGAGCTCTCTCAATTATCACCTAGATAATAAGCTTAAAAACAGTCTCATCTCTATTTATCACACAGTAAATAGAGGCGATTACCCGTGTGAGTGGGCTAATCTTATATCTGTCCAACATATTTCTCAACTTAAAGTAATGCACTAAGCATTAAGATGCATAAAGATCAAACAAAGATTCATAGGCATTAATGATGAAAACACAAATTCATCAAATGTGAACACTTAGGGAAAATACAATATTCGCACATCGCCTCACGCAATCCTAGAGATTTCATATGGCCACAAAACACATCTCTAGATATTGGTTTTATCATAGGATCTCGCTACCATTTTATGCGAAGTATGTACTCTAAGTTCACTTTTCGTGGCAACCATATCCTTGACAAGATTATACTTGGTATCTATATGTTTGGTCTTGCCATGATATTTTGGATCTTTTGGTATACGCTTTTGCTGCTTGGCTATCACACTTAACCAACAATTAATCTCGCAGCACTTCCAATAACACCTAAATGATCCAAAAAAATCTTAAGCCAAACACTTTTTACACCGGCCGCGATAATGCCACGAACTCAACTTACATCATGGACAAGGCTATACACTTTTGTTTCTTACTACTCCAACATATAGTGCCATTATTCGATAAGAAAACAAACCTAGAGGTAGATTTTCTTTCATCTAAATCTCCTCCCCAATCAGTATCACAATAGCTTTTGAGTTGCAGATCCTTTCCTTAATAACTCAACGTATAATTAGCAATCTCCTTTAGATACCTTAGTATTCTCTTAACGGCTTTCCAATGTGCTTGACCTGGATTGGATTGGTATCTGCTCACCATTCCAACTGCAAAACATATGTCAAGTCTTGTACACATCATAATGTACATCAAGCTTCCAAATAGCACTAGCATAAGGAACATGTTTCATTTGTTCCTTCTCTTGTGGAGTCCTTGGACACAGTCTGTGGCTCAATCCTTCATCTTTTGCAATAGGAGTGTCTATGGGTTTGCGCCTTGCATACGAAATCGTTCAAGAACCTTATTTATATAGGTTTCTTGCGAAAGAGACAACGATCCTTCGAACGATCTCTCGAAATGTTAACTCCAAGAATGTATGCAGCCTCACCCATATCCTTCATCTCAAAGTTAGAAGACAATCATCTCTTGATGATTAACCAACTCCATATTGCTTCCGTAATCATTTTCATCAACATATAATGATATGATCACAAATTGATCCTTGATCTTTTGATATATACACAATGATCCTCATCAATACGTATATACCATTGTCTTGATGACTGCTTAAGACCACATATCGACCTCAAAAGTCGACATACTTTTTCTTCTTGGCCTTTTACTATGAAACCAGCAGGTTGTTCCATATATTTCTTCCTCTCATTCTCCATTAAGGAAAGTAGTCTTTACATCCATTTGATGTAACTCAAAATCCATACTTGCCATTATTGCCAGAATAATGCGAATTGAGGTAAATCTCACTACATGAGAAAATGTATCTTCATAATCAATTTCTTCTTGTTGATTATACCCCTTCGCCACAAGGCAAGCCTTATGCCTTTCTATCGAGCCATCTGCCTTTCGCTTTATTTTGAGAACCCACTTGTTCCCAATACTTTTGTGTCCTTTTGGAAGATTAATCAGTTCCCAGACTTGGTTTGATTTCATTGACTCCATTCCCTCTTTCATTGCATGAATCCATTTTTTCTTATTAGGGCAATTCAGAGCCTCATTAATATTTCTTGGCTTATCCTCATCTTGTGGAGCAACCATAAAAGTTTCCCTTTCAATGTCAAAACAACGACGGGGAATACTTTGACGACTTGTTCACCGTATGGAAGATTGTACACTTAGCACATCATTCCACATCATGCTCTCACTTGGATTAGGTAATGATGATGTCGTCACATCAGGTGGTTGCAATTGAGAATGAGTTGAATTCAATTCATCACATCTCATATTACTCCCACTTGGACGAACTCTACTGACATCATTATCTTGATCCAAGGTTTCAAATATGGAGTAATTTTCCCTATTTCGCCCTTCTTAGGAAATTTATCCACTAAGGATGTGACATCCCATGATTCAAATTCAGTTATACTCCCACTTTCCTGCTCACCTATGAACACATACCCTTTTGAGTGTTCGCAGTATCTCATGAAAATACTCTTATTTTCTTTGGGAGCCAATTTCCCAAACTTGTGAGAGGACTCATGAATATAGGCAGCACAACCCCATGGCTTAAGAAAACTTGAGTCCGGTTTTTTAACTGTCCATAACTCACATGAAGTGGAAATAACTTATTTGGAAGGCATCCGGTTAAGTATATTGGCAGCAGTTAACAACGCATCACTCCAAAAAGTGATAGGTAAGTTAGCATGCGCCATCTTGGACCTAACCATTCCAGTAGGGTTCTGTTTATTCTCTTGCAACACAATTTTGTTGATGAGTATATGGAATATGCAACTATCTTTCTATTCCTTTTTCATCACATAATTTTCTGAACTTATCGATAAATATTCTTAACGAACAAGAGGAGGACGTTTTCCCTCTTGTGTTGGTTAACTCTTGATTTCTCGCACAAGGACTTGATCCTTTGCATTCCCACATATTGACCGAATCAATACGATTGCGCTTTAGAGCACAAAGCCCTTTCGAGCTAGAACCAGATTGAAAATATCTATTTTCGGGCTCAAATGCCGTTAGGCGGTCCTCGCCTAGCTCAAGGTGGCGCATGGTATCCTCAAGATTTTCCATAACATGGTCAAGAACTTCTAGTGCTTCTTGCTTTTCCAACAAATATTGAATCTTCATATTCAATATTTCACAATTGTTGCCATTCATATCAACAATTACATTCTTAGTTGCAACCATCGTTCTAAACACATCGGACAATAATTAATGCCTATCATTTATGCATATTTGCATAGACCATCATATTAATGAATAATTTCAAGTAAGGCTTCGTAATCAAAAGGTCACTATGTTTCCAATCATCCTCCAAAAATCCTAACTCAAAATTATTATTAATATAATTGTCTTATGCAAATAAATTCTATGAAGTTACAAAAAACTTCTATTACTACCCACCTAATTACCCACATCAACCGCAATAACAGCAAATAAAATCTTAACATCCAATAAAATAACAATGCTTTCACATGATACAACTTACATATTGGTTGCTACATCAACAACAATCAGGTTCACTTCCATCGATGAAAACGCGCAGCCGGCTTCGGCCGCACGTGTGTGGCGCATGCGTCGGCGGCTAGCGTCAATCTCGTACGTTTTGCAAAAATCAATCAAAAACATCAAAACAGGTATAACGGACAACAGTAGAGTTTTTCTTCTTTTTTCTTGTTTCTGCTAAAGAAAAAATCCATCAATCCCTAACAATGATCTCTCTAAGGGTGATCTTAGCAATAAGCTCAAGTGCCTAATGTCAATCACCGCATACTTGGAGGTTCTTCACCGCTCGAATGGCTGCATTTGGGTCCATGCTTAACTTTGGACTTAGACAATGTCTATGACGGTTGAAGAGCCATGCTTTTGTTATATAAATTTTATGCAAGCTTTTGAATTTCATCACACGTGCGGTCGTAAGTGTCAACCGTTCTATTGACGAATAGATGTAGTGTGGTCAAGTCATTCATTAAAAATCGTATACTCGGTCTTTTGATATCATTTTTCGGATAAATGTTAGGAATTCAAATGCATCGGCTCGAGTAATCAGCATAGATTGGTTTTTCAGGTGAGTGATATCATTTCTTCTTTGTGTTTTAAACTCCTATTTTGAAAAACATTATGGATTAAGTATGTTATGAGTTGATAAATAATATCTTTTGTTTCGTAAAATAATCGAGCCTTGACTGCTATTTGTTGTTTAAATGGGAAGTCATTGTTCGACTTTAGCTTAAATGATTGCTTATAAGTAGTTTGTGAAACCTTTTATGAAAGAATCTTGAAAATTTTATGATTTATGAATGTGGTTTTGAAAGGCGCTTTGATATCTATATAGTGAATTGGTTTATAAAATGGATACTGAATTGTTTTGGGAAACTCATTGTGAATATGAAATTATTTTTGGATTTAGTTGTGGATTATTGGAGATTGAGATTATGGTTTATGCTCATTGTATTTGTGACCAATTAAGGGGTGTGTGAGTATGCACATAATTGTCTAAGATATCATTGTGGGCCAAGCCACAAGCTAATAATAGGTAGAGACCTAATTAATGGGGAGAATCTTAGTCGTCTTATTACTAAGCGTTGTGTTGTGATCATGATTTGAAATTGAGTAAAAGATTGGTCAATAGATGAACCATTAATGTGTGGTTTCATATGAGATAGATTAATTGAATAGACCATTGATGTGTGGCAAGAAATTAATTAATGGAATGAACCATTTGTGTTTGTTTATTATTATCTTGAATGTTTCTGCTTTGAACATATTATATTAAAGTAAGAAATATTTCATTTTGGTCTAAAATGTTTGTTAAATTTATAGATTTGATGAAAGTGAATTATGTTTGTGTTCTAAAAGTGCACAGCGATTGCTTGATCCGCTTAGAAAAAATGTATTACTCGTTAAGTCTTGGTAACTCATTCATTTCTTCTTATCATGTTTTTCAGGTGCCTTAGTTAGTGATCGATAGAATGATAGCATTATCGCAAGAATTATTGAGAGCTGGATATTTCGAGTATAGTTGAGGTTGCATCCTTTGGTAAAAGGACAATTGTGTTACGCCCTCATTTATATAGGATTTCATGTGTGACACCATCAAATAAATAACCCATGTAACCGGTCTTCGGTCCCATTTCGCCTGAGGTGCACCGTGAGTTCTGTACAGGTTTCCATTTCCTATTCTTGGGGCTCTACTCATGGTTACACCATCATTACAACTCGCAAGGATTTCAAGATGAGGGTGAAGTGCAAGGATGATGAAACATGGGGCTGTCAAAGAGCGAGTGGCACGCAGTGTGGTAAAAGTTAAAGAAAGGGAAATTCTTTGAAAATGGAAAAGTTGCAGGGAGAAGGACCAAAACGAGGGAGAGAAAGGACATTGAATCTGACCCGAGGAGCTTTCCTGCGTAAAAAAACGACAAAAAAAAAAATGATAGTTACGAGGTCATTGTCTCTGTCTCGAGCTCTGCTATTTCTAAAAGCAAGCTTTTGCCTTTTCTTTTGCTTTTACGAAAGCTTATCCTCGATTTAAGGTTAGAATGGAATTTGGTACGAACCTAGTAAATACCTAGACTTAACGGAGCTCCTTTTCGTAGGGATGAGATCCGTAATCATCAGCTCCCCTGAAGCAAAATGTGATTCCTGTTCCAGATATTATACGGTCTCTGAGATCCCGAAATAGATTCTGGACGCCTCCGGCTTATGTAAAGATGGCGTCTCATCATGTGGTGGATCCTAGGTTGGATCTTTTGAATTTGTAATGTAGACGTCAAATGATGCGAAGATCTTTAACTACGTTATTGTATGAAAACTAGTCGGGATAACCCATCAAACTTGTCTTTCTTCACGTAACACTCATGAAGCAACATAAGATTCCTGTTTTCGGTATTATACGATCTCTCAGATCCCGAAATAGATTCTGGATGTCTCATACGTCTTTCGTAATTATGCTGAGCTGAAACTGGCTTATGTAAAGATGGCGTCTCATCATGTGGTGGATCCCATGTTGGATCTTTAGAATCTGTAAAGCAGAGGTGAAATCATACTGAGCATCTTTCACAGCACTATTGCACGGAAATAGCCGGGATAACTCATCAAACCCGTGTTTCTTCACGTAACAATTCCAGTCGTCTTCCTCACTCTCTGTCGCTATACTCTCAAATTGAACGCCATGTCCAACCGAGCTTGTAATTGCCTGGTCGTCGACGAGGCCGACAACGATGACAATTCCGTGGTGTCCCTCCACCCGGAGACCATGGAGAAGCTCCGGATCTTCCGTGGCGACACCTTCCTGGTCAAGGTTTGTGGGGCTCACGCCTTTCGCAGATCAGTTCGATTATGAGTTTGACGTTTGGGTGATGTGTGGGTGTGTTGTGTTCTAGGGTTGCGTTGGATTGGCGTATCGTGATCCATTTTTTGAGTGTGGAATTTATTAGAGCTTCGAGTAGAGTTTTGTGGTCATGTCATGTCTGGATTTTAGTAGAAATTTTTTTTGAGCTTTGAGGTCGATATGTGGGTAATTTGAAACCTGGAACCTCTGATTGTGGATCTCGTGATATTATCTGAGCTTCTTCAGATTTTAATGTGGTTCGATTCTACTGATTTCTGTACACTATGTCGTTCCCTGCAATAAATGTATGTGTGAGGCGATTGATGCAAAAGATCTATTTTTAGCTCCGGCAGTCAGTTTTAATGCTATCATGCTCAATGTCAACCTCATGACTTCATTTTATTAAGTCGCGACTGAGCCATGCAAGCTAGTTAGTTACATTACTCATGGTGATTGAACATCTTCCATGATAGAATTCTCTCTCTCTCTCTCTCTCTCTCTCTCACACACACACACACACAGAGTACTTGTGCACTTGCACACGTAATGGCGTTGTCCCGCAATGTCTGCATCTCTCTGATGTAAAGGACAGTTTTTTTGGATAGCATGACAATAAAGGTTTCAGATTGTATGCAATGATTTGTGGTGGTCTTAAAACGCTATCTTCTTTTGTCCAGGGGAAGAAAAGGAAAGATACTGTTTGCATTGCACTTGCTGATGATACATGCGAGGAGCCAAAGATTAGGATGAACAAAGTGGTGAGATCAAACCTGAGGGTTGGACTGGGGGATGTTGTTTCTGTGCATCAATGTCCTGATGTCAAGTATGGAAAGAGGGTTCACATACTTCCCGTGGAAGACACCATTGAGGGGCTTACTCAAAATCTCTTTGATGCATTCTTGAAGCGTGAGTTTCTCTTTTCTAGAAAATCTATAACTGCCCGGTTCCCTCTCGTTCACGTTGATGTAGGAAATACTGTTTTGCTCCCTTCTTTAGCTATAGGTCCTATGTGATCAGTGCCTTCTGTAGTTGCGATTTTTAAAATCAAACCTACCATCTGATTGTATGGTAGGTAGTGCTGCGATTTTTATGTTGAAGATGTATTATGAACCCTTTTTTGTTCGTGGAATTTACGTTAATGCTTTGTGTAATGATAAGTGCATATTAAATTAAACACTTGATGAAGCGAAAAATTCATGAATAGGGATAACAAAAACAGAAAGACAACATAAATCTGCCTGTGAATTTATTTTTACTCTTCATGCTTTCGCCAGTTCCCAAGTAACGATGACTAGCATCTTCAATTTTTTTTTTTTTTTTAAATCCAGGATACTGGCCCGTGTTAGGTGGGCTCATTGATCATTTTGATCCCTTTTAAGTGTGATCTCATTGCAAAGTGTTTGTGCTTTGAAGTGCAATTACTTTCCTATAGACCTGGTTACATTTAGCTAGTACTTATTAAATGGCTCTGCTTGGCCCTAACGTTTTTCGGTAACAAAATCCAGTGAAGACTAAAGTTGCTGATAAACCAGACCATACTAAAACACTGGTTTGCTTGGGTTAATTATGGATTACATCAGTGTCTATGTTTTGCAGAGCACTTCTCTTACAGAACTTTTCTCCATACTATCTATGAGAGGTTGCTCCCTTCCGAAAGTGATTGACTTGTATATGCTTTTTGATACCGGGTAAAGAATGCTAAAAGATCTGTGACCTACTGCTAGCGTTTGCAAGGGATGCCGGTGCTTATTTTCTTGTTGAACCACTACACCATTGACTGCATAATCATGTTAGTTTGAGCACAAACACTAACAAAGCTCACTTCTTTTTGCAAAGATGATCCTTGGATCAACTTACTAACGCGATCGATTCACTCTCTGTAGCTTACTTCCTGGAGGCATATCGCCCTGTGAGGAAAGGTGATCTCTTCCTTGTTAGAGGAGGAATGAGAAGTGTCGAGTTCAAGGTTATTGAGACGGATCCTGGCGAGTATTGTGTTGTTGCCCCAGACACAGAGATCTTCTGCGAGGGAGAACCTGTGAGGAGGGAGGATGAGAATAGATTAGATGAGGTTGGTTATGACGATGTCGGTGGTGTTAGGAAGCAAATGGCACAAATTAGGGAGCTGGTAGAGCTGCCATTGAGACATCCACAATTATTCGAATCAATTGGTATGAAACTGCCTAAAGGAGCCCTGCTGTATGGACCTCCTGGATCTGGGAAAACCCTCATTGCTAGGGCTGTTGCAAATGAAACTGCTGCCTTCTTTTTCTGTTTCAATGGACCAGAGATAATGTCAAAGTGGGCTGGTGAAAGTGAAAGCAATCTCAGGAAAGCTTTTGAGGAAGCAGAGAAATATGCACCTTCCATCATCTTTATTGATGAGATTGATTCAATTGCTCCGAAGCGAGAGAAGACTCATGGAGAGGTTGAGAGGAGGATCGTTTCTCAGCTGCTAACACTCATGGATGGTTTGCAATCTCGTGCCCATGTCATGGTTATTGGGGCTACTAACCGACCGAACAGTATTGACCCAGCTTTGAGAAGATCTGGGAGATTTGACAAGGAAATTGTTATTGGAATTCCAGATGAAGTTGGGCGCCTTGAAGTCCTCCACATTCATACAAAGAAGATGAAGCTTGCTGAAGATGTATAGGATTTCTCTTTTTGTTTCCCAAGCACTTCATTGTAAGGGTATCTTCTTTTTCCCCTTGGTTCTCATAATTTAACTGGATGTTATGCAGGTTGATCTAGAAAGAATTGCTAAGAACACGCATGGCTATGTTGGTGCTGATCTTGCTGCTCTCTGCACTGAAGCTGCACTTCAGTGCATCAGAGAGAAGACGATGCATGCCATTGATTTGAAAGATGAGTCGATAGATGCAGAGATACTCAACTCTATGGCAGTAACAAATGAGCACTTCCAAACTGCTCTTGGAGCAAGCAAACCATCTGCTCTCCAGGAGACAGTAAGTATATTTAATACGGAGCTGTTCCATAGTATTATTCACCTGCCCCTGAGTTTGAATCTAAACCCTACACTTTTTTATCACTCAGGTGGCTATAGTGCCAGAAGAGAGCCGGGAAGTTACTGAAGATCTTGAGAGTGTTAAAAGGGAGCTTCAAAAGTTACGGTTATTTGTGTTCTTTTGCTTTTTGTGTATACTTCTATCGTTTGTGAGGTCTTGAGAATGTTAAAATATGTTATGTGCCACTTTTTATGTCGGTCGTTTGTATTGTTGTATAGGTAGATTTGGGACCATGTGCACCGCGTTCGTGTTTGGCTTGTGATGATGAGGGTCTTGCATGAAATTCACTTCTTCACATTATGCTACGGTGCTTAGTAAATTTTGTTTCTGAGCCCGTGCTGAATGCATCATTTAGCCTCTAACTAGCCATATCTGGAGATTAATACTTGTCGAAGTCATTACTATGGTTATGTGTGGCCAAAGACAATGATCGAGCAAGCGGCTCCCTGTTAAGTCAAAACAGTTATTAGCTTACATCTGAAAAACTGGTTTAACAAGTCAACACTCGACCATTATGCAGTCATCCTCGAACACCTTACTTTACATTATTGCGTTGTGGTAAACAGATAAACCAACATCTATGAAGGCAAATGGTGAAATCCAAGTTCCTGGTCGGTATTCAAATTGCAAGATGCAAAGTCTTGATTTTTGAACATACTGCTTGCATCATAAGATGTAAAAGCGTGGTCTCTATGGAAAAGAGAGGGTTTCAAGTTTTTTCTTTCTTTCTTTCGCTATATCAAGAATCCTCAAATGAATGAAGACCTGCCACTCTCTGCATATTATATCTTTGATGGAACTGCGATTGATGTTCAAGTCACCTTATTTAAGGAAGGTCGTTCATACGGTTGGAACATTGATGTTGGGTGAATAGAAGGATAGGAAGTGGATAAGGGGTGTTTAACAGAATCTAACGATCCTAACTATTCTAGTCTTCCAAATGGACCCAAACCAAACCGACGTGGGGATAATTGAACAAATGCATCTATCAAACCAGTTGAATAATTATTCAGCAGAAACTCGAGTCTTGAGCCTCTTGAATTGTTGCCTCTTTTCGCCTTTCTTTGCTTCTCTCTCTCTCTCTCTCTCTCTCTCTCTCTCTCTCTCTCTCTCTCTCTCTCTCTAGACTATGCAGACTTGTCATTCTGTCCATCTATAAACATGGCCGCTCATTACACTAAACATTCAACAAGAGGAGAGACACAGACATACCCCGGATTCCTTGAATTCCGAACTAAATGCTCGATGGAGTCTGCAAGGAACTTTCTTTCTTCTTCTTCCTCTGCTCCTCCGTTCCCTCAAAGAGTCCTCTCCAGAAGCTCTCTCCCCTTTACCTACTTTAGGAACTGCATGGTTTTAGTGAGCTAATACGCTGTATGGGCTCTAGGATGCATTTGATAATATTTCTATTTCGAAGAATAATTTCTTATTAAAAATAATTTTTGTTTTCTATTTTTATTACTTGGAATAATTTTTAAGTTAAACAACGCGTTTGGTAACTATACAAAATTTTTATTTCAGGAATAGAGAAAGAACAAAAATATGTTTGATACGACTCATAAATTTTTATGTGCTGTAGAATTTTTTATAATTCGTCATTTTTTTCTTTTCTCTTTTTCCTCTTTCCTTTGTCCTCCCCTAGCTCCCCGCAGTGGTGGCGCCAGTAGGCGATGGGCAACTGCTGGTGGCAGGCGACAAGTTTCCACACACTGATTAGAAGAGGAAGAAGAAAAAGAAGAAAAGAAAAAGAAAACACTCATTTCTAGAAATTATTCCCGAAAATTTAAAAAAAAAAATTCTTATTATTGTTTATATTACAAATTTATTCCCTAGCCATTTTTCTATTATGGGGAATATAAAAATTAATTGACAATATTTAACAAATTTCTGTTCTTTTTTTTTTTTTTATGAGGAATAAAAGAATAAAGAAACAGAGCGTTACTATAGATCCTAAACTTAGGTGTGAAGCTTCTACTTTTTCTCTCGAAACCTTTCCTCAAGTGTGTCCTGTCCTTGATGTTACTTTAAACGGAGTTAAAGATACGGTCAATACGCACTACAGGAAAACAAAGTTGTTCTCTTTGCTGCTCATGGACGCGGACCAGCCGTCCCCTTCCATCGGCCAATCTGCTGTGTCCAAGGAAAGGGACACCGACAGGCGTCCGACTGAAAGCTTCAAGAGAGAGAGCATGAAAACGCAGGCTCCACATGGGAGCTTCAATGAATTTTTTAGGCCTTAACCTATCTCAGTGGACCAATGTTGTCAAGACTCCGTTTGTTTCGCAAAAAATAATTTCCGAATTTTTCGACGTTCGTTTTACGGAAAATGCATTCCTTAGGGAAAATATTTTTCATGAAAAGAAAAAAAAAAGCCTTTTAAATTAGGGGAAAATGTTTTCCACTTTTAAAAAGAGAAAAATATTTTTCTCTTTTAATCTCTCTTATCTCACGCCTCTACAAATCCTTACTTCCTCCTCCCTTTTCTTCTTCTTCTTTTCTTTTTTTTAATCGAATTATTTTCTACTTTTCTTTTTCTTTTTTAATTCAAATTATTTTTAATTTCCTTTTCCTTTTCTATTTCTTTTCTTTTTTTCTTTTTATTTTCTTTATTTCCCATCTTCTTCTTTCTTAGCTAGTCATCGGCCGTTGCTAAGCGAACCTTGAGTTTGTCGATCTTCTTTCTTGACTCTACACGCTTTGCTTTTTTTTTTTTTTTTTTTTTTTATGACTCGGGAAGCCCCATACATCGACAATGCAGCGAAATAAACCCTGGGGGATGCTCGGACAGCGCGGCGAAGTAAACCCTAAGGAGACACGTGAGCAAAAAACATAGGGAGAGACAAGGCCACTCAAACTAAAAGATTCTCATTAGAGCTGTAAGTGCTTGACTTCTTTTTAAAATCTATATAAACATTTTTTTAGAGTAGATGAGCGTTTGGTGATAATAAGGGAACAAAGATATGAAGCAAGTTTGCCCAGATTTAAAGACAAGTTCATATTTGATGCATTTATAGGTCAGTAACTGATGCATGCCTAAGTGGTGAAGTCTTAGAAAATATTTTCCTTACCGAACATCAAAAAATATTTTCCAAAACATTTTCAGGTTTTAGTTTAACACCAGAAAATATTGTCATTTTCTTGAAAAATGACTTCTGAGAAAATATTTTCCGGAAATAGCCCATTTTCCGTGAAACGAACGAACTCTAAATCTAGTTGATAAATGCTGCTTTTGATCATCTCAACCTTTGGATAGTATAATGATGGATTTGTAACATCTTATACAACATTTGATAACTGTCGGAAGATAAAGTAGATATAACAAAAATTCTTCTTTCTCCCCCCACCTTGCCGCTATTGTCATCAATTTGACGTCACCGTGGCATTCTGCCGGCACCTGCCAAGTAACCATTGGCAATTGCCTCACCTTGCCTTCCACCGCCACCTCCTGGCCGGGTCCCTCATCTCCCTCCCTCCCTATGCGCGCGCGTGCCTGTGTGCGAGTATCTTCCACACCCCAACACCACCCCACGCCCCCTCCCCACCCCCCCCCCCCCACCCCCCTCCCTCTTTCTAGTAGCTTGACTTTTGAAGAAATGGATTGCTAGGATCTACCTGTGCATTGGCCCTTCCGGCCTGAGAGAACCAAAAGGAAAGTGTGAGTATTAGTTCCTTTGGCTTTTGGTGTTACTAAATGAGAGTTTCTGTCTGCTTTCGAACATGGGCTGTGCCCTTTCTCCTCAGCCTTGCTACTAAACCAACGTCCAATGGACCAACTAGAAGATTAGTGTTGCCACGAAATTGATCAAGTCTTTCTCTCAAGGCTGAAGAGAATCAGTTGCTAAGAGATCTTACACAAATAACATGTCAGACACCGTAACCACAGATTCTGTAGTGTTTCTGTAGCCAATTCATATGCCACTTCACCAGTAATCTCTACACGAGCAAGAGCCATCAATGAAACAATGAAATCGGTTATTATCCCTAACAATTATCTCTCTCTAGGTAATCTTAGAAATAAGCTTAAGTGCCTGATGACAATCACCACATACTTGGAGGTTCTTCACCACTCGAATAACCACATTTGGGCTGTGCTTATCGAGACCAAATGCAACAGCCAGCTTCTCACTATGCCAACTCGGGTTATGCTCCTTCTCCTCTTCTTCTATGTCGAACAAAGACAAACTCCGTCGTAGGAGCATAACCACCTGCTTTCAATTCTTTAGCCAATTCCTCAAGCTTTGCGTATATTTCCTTTGACATGGGATGAGACTCATCTCCAACAAGGAATTCATGGACAATACCATCTACTTGTTGGAGAAATCTTTCCAGAATATTTTGAAGCTGACAAAACGTTTCTTTCAGTCTAAAGTCTGGATGTTCGGAGACCGTCAGTTTAAAGTCTGAAGACTTTGTTCTCCCAAGACTCAAGACCCAAGACTCAAGACTCAAGACTCAAGACTTAAGACTCAGAACTCAAGACTTAAGTCTATTCTCACTGACAGTCTTTCTAATCCAGTGACGAAGGAAATCCAAAGCCGAGGTTTATGGTTAAGGATTCGATCCAATCCTCTGGAATAGATTCTTTGGTTGGATAATCATTTCGGATTCTTTAATTCTTATCTAAGATCGATTGAAGATCCGATGGTCGACGAACTAATCTTGGAATATTCTATTCTTGGAAACCGAGATCCTGATTGTATGGGCGAACAGGATTGATGGGCTATCATCAGATTCCTTAAATAGCTCGGATGATCTTCTTGATTGATTCCGTCCAACGGGTAGATTGGAGGAATTCCTTTGGTAAGTGCCAACGGCTATGATGGCATGAAGGAGTATAAAAGGAAGACGTCTAGTTGTTTTAAGTGTGTGATCGATAGAAAAATTCCAGAGTCTGAAGATCCTTGATTGTTAGTTGAGACTGAGCGAAATTGTACACAGAGAGTGATTATACTTGGTGACGCCTTGAGTGAGTGTGGTAGATCATCTACACCAAGAAATCAAGGAAGATCAACACTGTAACAACTCTTTGATCATAGTGGAATCCAGCCAATCGGCTGTCAGTGCTGAAGAGTGGACGTAGGCTTGAATCAAGCCGAACCACTATAACCACCGAGCGTTCAATTCTCTCTTTCCCTTACTCGGTCTTGCGATTGAAATTTTCTTTTAAGCGTTGCAAATCCTCTAATTGTTTAAATATCGTGCAAGCTTCGAGAATTTTTTTGTATACCTATTCACCCCCTCTAGGTACTCGTACTAGCTATTTCAATTGGTATCGAGCTCGTGTTCTTACTTTGTTTGAAGTGTTTTACTTGAGTAAAAGATCCATGGCTAGTATGCTAGCACCGGGGGCTGATGGAGGGGCAAAGCAATACCGAGACCTCCCTACTTCGATGGAAAGGATTACAACATCCGGAAGAACAAGATGAAAGCTTTCCTTCGATCAAAGGATCCTCCGGAATGGGACGTTGTGGAAAGAGGAATCACTCCCGCTGCTGCATCAATCTCGAAAGAGGGAAAGAAACTGTTGAAGCCGCGAATGTCTCAAGAAGAAATAAACAAGAGACAAGCACTCGATGCTAAAGCAATTTATTCTTTATATTGTGCTTTGTCGGCTCGAATATAACGAATATCTTCTTGTGTTACGGCAAAGAAGTCTGGGGACAGTTACATATCACTTATGAAGGGACAGATCGAGTGAAGGAGACCGGAAATTAACATTCTTCTTGGTCAATATGAATCCTTCAAAATGAAACCAGGAGAATCTATAACCGACATGTTTAGTCGTTTTACGATATTGTCAATGGTCTAGAGAACCAAGGACAAAAATTTCTGATCCCATGAAGGTGAACAAGCTTCGCGTGGACTCTCCAAGGATTGGAATCATATAAAGACTTCAATAAGAGAGACGCAAAGAATCATGCCATTATCTCGTGGACGAACCGATTGGAACTCTTCGATCTTACGAAGTGGAACGAATTAATGAAGACGAAGATCCAAGAGGTAAGAAATCTATTGCACTAAAATCAAATGATGATTCGATGATGCAGATTCTGAAGATGATATGGATGATGAGGAGCTCGCCCTCATGATAAGAAAATTCAGAAAAAACTGAATAGAAAAGGCGAAGGTTCATTCCAAAGAAACAGAGTTTTCGAGACAATGAGACCAAGTCTCTGATGATGTGGAATCAAACAAAGATGTAGTTTGCTTCGAATGTAAAAAGAAGGGACACATCAGACCCAACTGTCCTCTTCTGAAAAAGAAAAGAGGAAAATGTGAGAAGTCTCGAAAGGCTCTCAAAGCCGAGACCTGGAGCGATCTGAGTGTGAAGAGAGTGATGAGGAATATGCCAACCCGTGTCGATGGCACAATCGGACTCGACTGGATCGACTGGATCGGACTCGGACAGTGAATTTGAGGTAAGTGATTATAAAATCCCTCACAAAGTCTCTAAATATATTGATGAGTTATGTTTCGGTCTTAAGACTTCTCTTAAAAAGATTTCCGAACTTAAAAAGGAAAACTCGGTTTTTAAAACAAAAGGAAAACATTTTAGAAGAAAAGGTAAAAAATTTAGACTTGAATGTTTCTACTCTTAAAGAGAATGAAGACAATCTTTCAAAAGAAAATGCTTTCTTAAAAACTGATTTATCAAATATTTCAAAGAAATTTTCAATAGGATCTGAAAAACTTGAAAAAGTTCTTTCAATCCAAAGACCTTACTTCAATAAGTCGGGTCTAGGTATGACAGTTGAAACAATCCCTTTGATTGATTTTCCGAAAGTAAAAGATAGAATTAAGAAAAGACCATCTAGAGAGGCTTATAAAAATCATTTCAAAAGAGTCTTTGTAAAGCCTGTAGGTCGAAATGCTTTAAGATGTTCTAAGTGTAACAGTCAGGATCATTTTGAAAAAGAGTGTCCTATGGTTTGGAAGCCTGTTAAGAAAGTATGGCCTAATAATGCTCATCCTACTAACGCCAAAGGACCCAAGAAAATTTGGGTACCAAAGAAAGCTTGAGACTCTTTTTTGAATGCAGGTCTCTGTCAAAAAGAAGGTAAAGTGGTATCTTGACAGCGGATGCTCAAGACACATGACAGGGAGACTCAAATTGTTTCATAAAGCTTATTCAAGTAAATGGTGGAAAAGTTTCATTCGGAGGAAATAGCAAAGGAAGTATTGTGGGATTCGGAACTGTGAAAATTGGAAATCTCACAATAAGCAATGTTTCTCTAGTGGAAGGACTCAACTACAATCTACTCGGCATTAGCCAACCGTGTGATACTGGTTACAAGATCTCCTTTCAAGAAGGCATATGTTCTGGAATTAGCAAAGATTCGACTCGGTCTTTCATGGGTCGAAGGCATGGAAACATCTACCTCCTTGATGTAAAGCCAAATGAAGAACAATGCTTAATCTCAATTCAAGATGAAGCGGTTCTATGGCACGAAAAACTTGGCCATATCAACAAGAAGCAATTAGCCAAAATCTCTTCAAAGCAGCTTGTTCGAGGTCTACCTAAATTGCCTTACCAAAAATCTGACTTATGCACTCCATGCATTTTGGGAAAGCGGTAAGAAATTCATTTAAGCAAATAAATCATGTATCTACTAATCATGCACTTTGCTTGCTTCATATGGATCTCTTCGGACCAACAAGAACCCGAGCATTGGAGGTAAGAAATATTGTCTAGTAATTGTAGACGATTACTCTCGTTTTACTTGGGTATATTTTCTTGCAAATAAATCGAAACCTTTTCGTACTTTGAGAAGTTTGTTAAAAAGGTTCAAAATGAAAAAGGATGTGCTATTTCTAGTATAAGAACAGATCATGGAAGTGAATTTGAAAATCAAGATTTTACGAGATTCTGTGACAAATCTGGTGTTAATCACATGTTTTCCTCTCCGTATACTCCGAGCAAAATGGAGTTGTGGAAAGAAAGAATAGATCTCTTCAAGAAATGGCTAGAACACTTTTAATTGAAAGTAAAATTTCTTCACGATTTTGGGCTGAAGTCAAGTTTCAACCGCTTGCTATATTATAAATAGAGTCTTTCTAAGACCTATTCTTGAGAAAACCCCTATGAATTGTTCAAAGGTAAGAAGCCTATTGTTTCATACTTTCATGTATTTGGTTGCAAATGCTTTATTTTGAAAAATGCAAATGATCGAGTTGGTAAGTTTGAAGAAAGATCAGATGAAGGCATCTTCCTTGGATATTCTACATCAAGCAAAGCCTACAGAGTCTACAACAAGAAAAGCCAGTCTGTGGAAGAATCAATGAATGTCAAATTCCAAGACTCAGTGCAAGATGAATCCAGCCAGACTCAGTTCGAAGAGACTGAACCCGCTCTAGACCTTCAAATGTCTACATCTCAAGAAGCATCTCAGAGTCTGGAAGTCCATCATCAAAACGCTCATGGAGAATCAAATAAAGAAAGAGATCATCAACCTGGCAAATCAACTAGTAACTCGGAAGCACAAATCCGGTCATCCCAAAGATCTTATTATTGGCGAACTTAATGAAGGAATCCGTACCAGATCAAAAAGACATGAAGAATCTAGTCTTTGTGGCTCTCATCTCGAAATTGAACCAAAAAGCATAGGAGAAGCTTTATCCGATGAAAGCTGGATCGAAGCTATGCAAGAAGAGCTCGAGATAGTTCAACATCAATGATGTCTCGGGAATTGACATCTAAACCAAAAGGTAAAACCGTTATTGGAACCAAATGGGTATTCGGAACAAGATGAACGAAAAAGGAAAAGTCGTACGGAACAAAGCAAGACTCGTGGCCAAAGGCTATACGCAAGAAGAAGGAATAGACTATGACGAGACCTACGCACCGGTTGCAAGGTTAGAAGCTATTCGACTATTACTTGCGTTTGCTTGTTACAAAAATTTCAGGTTATTCCAAATGGACGTCAAAAGTGCTTTCCTAAATGGATTTATCCATGAGGAAGTTTATGTGGAACAACCGCCTGGATTTGAAGACCCAAAGAAGTCGACTCGCCTTTAGACGAAAAGGCTCGTATGGTCTAAAGCAAGCACCTCGAGCTTGGTACGACGTACTAAGTAAGTTTTTATTACATAATGGTTTTGTCAAAGGTAAAGTAGATACTACTTTGTTTATCAAAAAGGAAAACAAAAACTTTTTACTTGTTCAAATATATGTTGATGACATTATTTTTGGATCCTCTAATGAAAGTCTTTGCAAGAAATTTTCTAAGTCTATGCAGGATGAATTCGAAATGAGTATGATGGGAGAATTAACGTTCTTTCTTGGACTCCAAGTGAAACAAATGAAGGAAGGAACTTTCATTCATCAAGAAAAATATGCGAATGATCTTGTTAAAAGGTTTGGATTGGAAAAGTGTAAAAAGACCGACATACCAATGTCATGTTCTCAGAAGATAGACAAGGATGAAGAAGGGAAGAAAGTAGATCAAAAGCTGTACAGGAGCATGATCGGTTCACTTCTTTATCTTACTGCTTCTAGACCGATATTTTGTTTAGTGTTTGTATCTCAGTGCTAGGTTTCAATCGGATCCTAGAGAATCACATCTCATTGCCGTGAAACGTATTATCAAATACGTTCCTTCATCTTTAAGCATCGGTCTTTGGTATCCAAAGAAGGGAGACTTTAATCTTCTAGGATACTCGATGCGAGATCCGGCGGTTGCGTAGAGTCGATAGAAAGAGCACTTCGGAACTTGTCGGGCGATAGGAAACAGGACGTGTCTTGGTTTTCAAGGAAGCAAAGCACCGTAGCTCTATCAACGACGGAAGCGAGTATGTAGCTCTTGGAAGCTGCGTTCGCAAATTCTATGGATAAAACAACAGCTACAAGACTTTGGCATTGAAGACTCATGCACGAAATCGATGTGACAACACCAGCGCGATCAATCTCACCAAAAATCCAATCCTTCATTCAAGAGCAAAGCATATTGAGATTCATCATCACTTCATAAGAGATCATATTCAAAATGGAGAAATCTCGATTCAATTTGTTGATTCAAAAAGCCAACTAGCGGACATATTCACAAAGCCTTTGGAGAAAAATCAATTCGACTTTATCCGCTCAAGACTCAACATTTTGAAGCTTGAAGAAGTTAAAGTCTAGAGACTCACCATCTCTAAGACTCTGATCTCATAGACTTTAAATCCTGAGACTCAATCATTCATCGCTAAAGACGTAAGTTGCTATTCTATCTAAAAAGTACGAATTCTCGTTTATCTTATCTCGAAAAGGTACGTTCTTTTATTCAGATATAATTCGTGTGAAATTTGAAAACTTGTCTTTTTTAGAGGAAGTTAATTTTGGCGTTATTGATTTTGAAAAGAAGTGTTCGTACACTTTCCTTGTGCCATTTAAACTTCTCTTTTCAAATCCGAGGCACATATAAATACACAGTCATTCTACCCCCAATTTTCAAAACCCTAAAAAGACACTCTCCTCCCGATACTGTTTCTACTATTTGTTCATCGTCGAGAAAGTGGTCATTTTTCTTGGGAAAAGCAAGTGAAGGAATCCTCCAATAGACAAAGAAAGATGTCGTCTTCGAGGAAATCATCAAGAATCGCAAATAGGGGACCACAAAGAATGGAGAAGGGACCGACTCACTTCGATCTTACTGAGGAAGAAGACTCACCAAGTCAGCGACAAAGTCCGATTCGCTCTCCTCCACGTCATTCAGCATCTCCTGACCCACAAGGTGCAAGTCAAAATCTTGAAGATGAGATAATCGAGGATGTCGACCCCGTAAGAGTCCAAAAACCCTCTCGTTATCTATAAACTTTATCGTGCGTTGAAAAGCACCGGTTCTTCGTTAAAATACATAGATGACTTTCTTAAGAACAAAAATTATGGGAATGAGTATCTTTTTGCGGAAAATGGAAGAGTTGGGAATTGCTCCGAAAGGAAGAGCGAGAGGAGGCTCTTGCGAACATTCCAAGTGATCCTCGTATGCCGGGACGTAATCGATTGACGGGAACGATGATGACAAAATGTTCCTTGAATTTAAACCTAGAATGGGTGTGCCAAAAAGGTGAAAGGAAATCGGATGGATTTGTTTAAATCCAAGGATCAGGAAAAAGTGTATTTCAGGCTGTTGAAAAGAGGGGTAATCAACCCTAGAAGTGTCGACTTTGACTTCCTGGATTCCATCAACTTGAACTTAAGAGAGAAGTTGAATTTGCTTCAACTTGAGACTTTTTGCTCTGACTCTACAGACGGGTATGATCAACTGACCGCTTATTTCTATTCAAATCTTAGCTTTTTGGATGCGAATAGAATTTCATTCAGTGTTCGAGACCAAGTCTATGTGGTAGATGTGAATATGTTGGCGGACATAATTGGAGTTGAACGGGGACGCTATCTCCCAATCAAAGTCTCACCGCTCGTACTACTGGATCTTGTCAAAGATAGGGACGTTGATAAGAAAATCATCTATTCCAGGATGAATGCCATCAACATTGTGCTTCATAAGATTGTGATCAATTGTCTCAGACCGAAGTCTACGTCAAAGACTTCTGTGTCTTTCTCTGAAGCAAAGTTGATGTATGCAATCAACTCAGGACGGAAGTTTTCTCTCCCGCACACTATTCTTTTCCATATGTACAGAGCAGTGTCAAAAGACAAAGGACAATTGCCTTATCCTGGTCTGGTGACCAAGATCTTCAGACATCTGAATATTGAACTGCCACATACTTTTTGTGTTCGACCGTGTGACAAGATGGTGGTAGGGTTAAAAATGTTAATGAAGATGCGTCTGCAAGAACTCTCTAAGGCCATGGAGAAATTCAAAGTGAAATCTCCAGTCCAGTCTGCTTCAAAAAGGAAGGGAAAGGAGGCTATTGGTGCCTCATCGAAAAAGAGGAAAAGAACTCTTATCCTGGAGGATGAGGATGAAGATGAAGATGATGAAGATCCCACTATTCCAGCACTGACAAGAACAAGACGTTCTGTGTCTTATCCAACAGAACTTCAGCAGAGCAGAGAAGAAGAAGAACAGAGAGAGAAGGAGAAAGAAGTTGAGGAAAAAGGAGAAGAAGATCAAGAACAGTCTGCTGATAAATCTGGAGAGAAGGAAATCAAGAGCATGATCATCACTCTTCCCCTCTCGATGTCCTAGAGACAGGGGAGTAAGCGTGCAAGAGAGGTCTACACCTCATGTTGCTGAAGATCTAAGACAATCTCCCGAAGAACCGGAAGAAGTTCGGAGTCTCTCAATTGCACGAAGAAGGTGATACATCGATACCAAATCTGCCGGACCAAACGAAGCGCCATCGTCGAGAAAGCCAATGCCGGTACACGAGACGGATGATTCTCGCAGATCTTCGTAGTATCATGAATATTCTTCTGGAAATGCGTAATCGATATATATCGGACTGTGAAATCCAAGCTTTGAAGCATGCTTGGACAAGCATCTTCGGTCTCTCGGAGGATAAATTCAAAGACCTCGCTCGCAACTTCAAGCCAATGCCAAGGGAGAAGAGGTAGCTCATCTGCGAGAAGACCCGAAGAAGCTCGAAGGAGTAGTCCACCATTAAGGATTTCCGGATCGTGCGCATTCCCAGCGAGACATGACTCCTTTCTCACCCTTTTCAATGCTGACAAAAAGGGGGAGAACCAATTTGAACTTTCATTCATATCTTAAACTTTGACCTTTGTGGTTATGTTTATTTTTGAGTATGACTTGAGAACTTGAACTTGGGTGTGAATTTGACTGAATTGGCTGTGGATTATGAACTTGACTGGTTGCATTTATTCAAGTGTTGTTATATGGTGTTTCTCATGAACGACTAACCAATTTTCTGTGGATGCGATAGTCTCGGTTGTTTTATTAATCTTTATGAGTTAGCCATATTGCTTGAGAAATGTTTTGCGGTCAAAGTTGTTCAAATCTTCAAGAAAGTTTTGTCATCATCAAAAAGGGGGAGATTGTTGGAGAAATCTTTCCGAATATTTTGAAGCCGACAAAACGTTTCTTTCGATCTAAAGTCCGGATGTTCGGAGACCGTCGGTTTAAAGTCGAAGACTTTGTTCTCCCAAGACTCAAGACCCAAGACTCAAGACTCAAGACTCAAGACTTAAGACTCGAACTCAAGACTTAAGTCTATTCTCACCGACGCTCTTTCTAATCCGTGACGAAGGAAATCCAAAGCCGAGGTTTATGGTTAAGGATTCGATCCTATCCTCTGGAATAGATTCTTTGGTTGGATAATCATTTCGGATTCTTTAATTCTTATCTAAGATCGATTGAAGATCCGATGGTCGACGAACTAATCTTGGAATATTCTATTCTTGGAAACCGAGATCCCGATTGTATGGGCGAACGATTGATGGGCTATCATCGATTCCTTAAATAGCTCGGATGATCTTCTTGATTGATTCCGTCCAACGGGTAGATTGGAGGAATTCCTTTGGTAAGTGCCAACGGCTATGATGGCATGAAGGAGTATAAAAGGAAGACGTCTAGTTGTTTTAAGTGTGTGATCGATAGAAAAATTCCAGTCGAAGATCCTTGATTGTTAGTTAAGACGAGCGAAATTGTACACAGAGTGATTATACTTGGTGACGCCTTGAGTGAGTGTGGTAGATCATCTACACCAAGAAATCAAGGAAGATCAACACTGTAACAACTCTTTGATCATAGTGGAATCCAGCCAATCGGCTGTTAGTGCTGAAGAGTGGACGTAGGCTTGAATCAAGCCGAACCACTATAAACCGAGCGTTCAATTCTCTCTTTCCCTTACTCAGTCTTGCGATTGAAATTTTCTTTTAACTGTTGCAAATCCTCTAATTGTTTAAATATCGTGCAAGCTTCGAGAATTTTTTTTGTATACCTATTCACCCCCCCTCTAGGTACTCGTACTAGCTATTTCACTACTTCAATCCAACTATATCCAGGTACTTTTTGGATCCCTTGATTATTCATTCTCGACCTAATGTCAGCTGCATCATCCCATCTACGGCTTGAGGAGTAAATATTGGATAAGAGAACGTAATTACCTGAATTCCATGGTTCCAATTCAATCAGCTTCTTCGGTACATGTTCTCCGGCTTGGTGTCTCGGTGGAGCCTACATCCACCAAGCAATGCGCCCCAAACAATGGTATTTGGTTCCATAGGCATATCTTTGATCAAATTTTGGGCCTCTTCCAAATGACCCGCACGGCCGAGGAGATCCACCATACATCCATAATGCTCTATTGTAGGAGGCAAAGAAAAAACGTTAACCATGCTGTTGAAGTATTGCCGGCCCTCGTTTAGTGCACAAGCTGTGCATAGCGGACAACAATAGGTTTCTGCTATAAGCAAGCTTTTGTTATGGCGCGTAAGTATCGTTCTATTGGCGAATAGATGTAGTGTAGTCAAGTCATTCATTAAAAATCATTTACTCAGTCTTTTGATATTGTTTTTCGATTAATTGTTGGCTTGAGTAATCAGCATGGATTGGTTTTCAGGTGAGTGATATCATTTATTCTTTGTGTTTTAAACTCATATTTTGAAAAACATTATGGATTAAGTATGTTATGAGTTGATAAATAATATCTTTTGTTTTGTAAAATAATCGAGCTGTGACTGCTATTTGTTGTTTAAATGGGAAGTGATCATTTGACTTCAGCTTAAATGATTGCTTATAAGTAGTTTGCGAAACCTTTTATGAAAGAATCTTGAAATGTTTATGATTTATGAATGTGGTTTTGAAAGGCGCTTTGATATCTATATAGTGAATTGGTTTATAAAATTGATACTGAATTGTTTTGGGAAACTAATTGTGAATATGAAATTATTTTTGGATTTAGTTGTGGATTATTGGAGATTGAGATTATGGTTTATGGTCAATGTATCTGTGACCAATTGAGGGGTGTGTGAGTATGCGCATAATAGTCTAAGATATCATTGTGGGCTGAGCCACCAGCTAATAATAGGTAGAGACCTAATCAATGGGGGAATCTTAATCATCTTATTACTAGTCCTTGTGTGGTGATTATGATCTGAAATTGAGTAAAAGATTGGTCAATAGATGAACCATCAATGCGTGGTTTCATATGAGATAGATTAATGGAATAGACCATTGATGTGTGGCAAGAAATTAAACAATGGAATGAACCATTGGTGTTTGCTTGTTATTATCTTGAATGTTTATTCTTTGAACATATTATATTAAAGTAAGAAATATTTCATTTTGGTCTAGAATGTTTGTTAAATTTATAGATTTTACGAAAGTGAGTTATGTTTGTGTTCTAAAAGTGCATAGTGATTATTTGATTCGCTTAGAAAAAATTGTATTACTCACTAAGTCATGGTAACTAATTCATTTCTTCTTATCATGTTTCTCAGGTGCCTTAGTTCGTGATCAATAGAATGATAGCATTATCAAGAGAATTATTGAGAACTGGATATTTGGAGTATAGTTTGAGGTTGCATCCTCTGGTGAAAGGACAATCGCGTTACTCCCTCATCTATAATGGATTTCGGGTGTGACACCTTCAAATAAATAACCCATGTAACCGGTCTTCGGTCCCATTTCGCCTGAGGTGCATCGTGAGTTCTGTACAGGTTTCCATTTCCTATTCTTGGGGCTCTACTCATGGTTACACCATCATTACAACTCGCAAGGATTTCAAGATGAGGGTGAAGTGCAAGGAGATGAAACATGGGGGTGTCAAAGAGCGAGTGGCAGGCGGTGTGGTAAAAGTTAAAGAAAGGGTAAGTCTTTGAAAATGGAAAAGTTGCAGGGAGAAGGACCAAAACGAGGGACATTGAATCTGACCCGAAGAGCTTTCCTGCGTAAAAAAACGACAAAAACATGATTAGTTACGAGGTCATCGTCTCGGTCTCGAGCTCTGGCTATTTCTAAAAGCAAGCTTTTGCCTTTTCTTTTGCTTTTACGAAAGCTTATCCTCGATTTAAGGTTAGAGTGGAATTTGGTACGAACCTAGTAAATACCTAGACTTAACGGAGCTCCTTTTCGTAGGGATGAGATCCGTAATCATCAGCTCCCCTGAAGCAAAATGTGATTCCTGTTCCAGATATTAGACGGTCTCTGAGAACCCGAAATAGATTCTGGACGCCTCCGGCCTATGTAAAGATGGCGTCTCATCATGTGGTAGATCCTAGGTTGGATCTTTTGAATTTGTAATGTAGACGCCAAATGATGCGAGGATCTTTAACTATGTTATTGTATGAAACTAGTCGGGATAACCCATCAAACTTGTCTTTATTCACGTAACACTCCTGAAGCAACATGAGATTCCTGTTTTCGATATTATACGATCTCTGAGATTCCGAAATAGATTCTGGATGTCTCATACGTCTTTCGTAATTATGCTGAGCTGAAACTGGCTTATGTAAAGATGGCGTCTCATCATGGGGTGGATCCCATGTTGGATCTTTAGAATCTGTAAAGCAGAGGTGAAATCATACTGAGCATCTTTCACAGCACTATTGCACGGAAATAGCCGGGATAACTCATCAAACCCGTGTTTCTTCACGTAACAATTCCATTCGTCTTCCTCACTCTCTGTCGCTATACTCTCAAATTGAGCGCCATGTCCAACCGAGCTTGTAATTGCCTGGTCGTCGACGAGGCCGTCAACGACGACAATTCCGTGGTGGCCCTCCACCCGGAGACCATGAAGAAGCTCCAGCTCTACCCCGGCGACACCATCCTGGTCAAGGTTTGTGGGGTTCACGCCTTTCGTAGATCAGTTCGATCATGAGTTTGACGTTTGGGTGATTTGTGGGTGTGTTGTGTTCCAGGGTTGCATTGGATTGGCGTATCGTGATCCATTTTGAGTGTGGAATTTATTAGAGCTTCGAGTAGAGTTTTGTGGGCATGTCATGTCTGGATTTTAGTGGCAATTTTTTTTGAGCTTTGAGGTCAATATGTGGGTAATTTGAAACCTGGAACCTCTGATTGTGGATTTCGTGATATTATCTGAGCTTCTGCAGATTTTAATGTGGTTCGATTCTACTGTTTTCTATACACTATGTCGTTCCCTGCAATAAATGTATGTGTGAGGCGATTGATGCAAAAGATCTCTTTTTTAGCTCCGGCAGTCAGTTTTAATGCTATCATGCTCAATGTCAACCTCATGACTTCATTTTATTAAGTCGCGACTGAGCCATGCAAGCTAGTTAGTTACATTACTCATGGTGATTGAACATCTTTCATGATAGAATTCTCTCTCTCTCTCTCTCTCTCTCTCTCTCTCTCTCTCTCTCACACACACACACACACACACACACACACACACAGAGTACTTGTGCACTTGCACACGTGATGGCGTTGTCCCGCAATGTCTGCATCTCTCTGATGTAAAGGACAGGTTTTTTGGATAGCATGACAATAAAAGTTTCAGATTGTATGCAACGATTTGTGGTGGTCTGAAAACGCTATCCTCTTTTATCCAGGGGAAGAAAAGGAAAGATACTGTTTGCATTGCACTTGCTGATGATACATGCGACGAGCCAAAGATTAGGATGAACAAAGTGGTGAGATCAAACCTGAGGGTTAGGCTGGGAGATGTTGTTTCAGCGCATCCGTGTCCTGATGTCAAGTATGGAAAGCAGGTTCACATACTTCCGGTCGATGACACCATCGAAGGGATTACTGGAAATCTCTTTGATGCATTCTTGAGGCGTGAGTTTCTCTATTCTAGGGACTTTATAACTGCCCGGTTCCCTCTCGTTCATGTTGATGCAGAAAATACTGTTTTGCTCCCTTCTTTAGCTATAGGTCCTATGTGATCAGTGCCTTCTGTAGTCGTGTTTTTTTAATCAAACCAACCATCTGATTGTATCGTAGTGCTGCGATTTTTATGTTAAAGATGTATTATGAACCCTTTTTTGTTCATGGAATTTACGTTAATGCTTTGTGTAACGATAACTGCATATTAAATTAAACACTCGATGAAGCGAAAAATTCATGAATAGGAATAACAAAGACGAAAAGACAATATAAATCTACCTGTGAATTTAATTTTACTCTTCATGCTTTCATCAGTTGCTAAGTAACGATGATTAGCATCTTCAACTTTTTTTTTTTTTTTTAATATCCAGGATAGTGGCCCATGTTAGGTGGGCTCACTGATTATTTTGATCCTTTTAAGTGTGATCCCATTGCAAAGTGTTTGTGCTTTGAAGTGCAATCACTTTCCTATAAGCCTGGTTACATTTAGTTAGAACTTATTGGATGGCTCTGCTTGGTCCTAATGTTTTTCGGTAACAAAATCCAGTGAAGACTAAAGTTGCTGATGAACCAGACCATACCAAAACACTGGTTTGCTTGGGTTGAATATGGATTATTTCAGTGTTTATGTTTTGCAGAGCACTTCTCTTACAGAACTTTTCTCCATACTATCTATGAGAGGTTGTTACTTTCCAAAAGTGAATGACTCGTATGTGCTTTCTGATACCGGGTAAAGAATGCTAAAAGATCTGCGACCTACTGCCTTTGCAAGGGATGCCGGTGCTTATTTTCTTGTCGAACCACTACACCATAGACCGCATAATCATGTTAGGTTGAGCACAAACACTAACATAGCTCACTTCTTTTTGCAAAGATGATCCTTGGATTGGATGGACAACTTACTAACGTGATCGATTCACTTTCTGTAGCTTACTTCCTAGAGACATATCGCCCTTTGAGGAAAGGTGATCTCTTCCTTGTTAGACGAGAAATGAGAAGTGTCGAGTTCAAGGTTATTGAGACGGATCCTGGCGAGTATTGTGTTGTTGCCCCAGACACAGAGATCTTCTGCGAGGGAGAACCTGTGAGGAGGGAGGATGAGAATAGATTAGATGAGGTTGGTTATGACGATGTTGGTGGTGTTAGGAAGAAAATGGCTCAAATTAGGGAGCTGGTAGAGCTGCCATTGAGACATCCACAGTTATTCAAATCAATTGGCGTGAAACCACCGAAAGGAATCCTGCTGTATGGACCTCCTGGATCTGGGAAAACCCTCATTGCTAGGGCAGTTGCGAATGAAACCGGTGCCTTCTTTTTCTGTGTCAATGGACCAGAGATCATGTCAAAGATGGCGGGTGAAAGTGAAAGCAATCTCATGAAAGCTTTTGAGGCAGCCGAGAAAAATGCACCTTCCATCATCTTCATTGATGAGATCGATTCAATTGCTCCGAAGAGAGAGAAGACTCGTGGAGAAGTCGAGAGGAGGATTGTTTCTCAGCTGCTAACGTTCATGGATGGTTTGAAATCTCGTGCCCATGTCATAGTTATCGGAGCTACTAACCGACCAAACAGTATTGACCCAGCTTTGAGAAGATTTGGAAGATTTGACAGGGAAATCGATCTTGGAGTTCCTGATGAAGTTGGGCGCCTTGAAGTCCTCCGCATCCATACAAAGAACATGAAGCTTGCTGAAGATGTATAGGATTTCTCTTTTTGTTTCCCAAGCACTTCGTTGTAAGGGTATCTTCTTTTTCCCCTTGATTCTCATAATTTAACTTGATGTTATGCAGGTTGATCTGGAAAGAATTGCTAAGAACACGCATGGCTATGTTGGTGCTGATCTTGCTGCTCTCTGCACTGAAGCTGCACTTCAGTGCATCAGAGAGAAGACGATGCATGCCATTGATTTGAAAGATGAGTCGATAGATGCAGAGATACTCAACTCTATGGCAGTAACAAATGAGCACTTCCAAACTGCTCTTGGAGCAAGCAAACCATCTGCTCTCCAGGAGACAGTAAGTATATTTAATACGGAGCTTCTCCATAGTATTATTCTCCTGCCCCTGAGTTTGAATCTAAACCCTACACTTTTTTATCACTCAGGTGGCTATAGTGCCAGAAGAGAACCGGGAAGTTACTGAAGCTCTTGAGAGTGTTAAAAGGGGGCTTCGAAAGTTACGGTTATTTGTGTTCTTTTGCTTTTTGTGTATACTTCTATCATTTGTGAGGTCTTGAGAATGTTAAAATATGTTATGTGCCACTTTTTATGTCGGTCGAGTGTATTATTGTATAGGTAGATTTGGGACCATGTGCACCATGTTCGTGTTCGGCATGTGATGACGAGGGGCTTGCGTGAAATTCACTTCTTCACATTATGTTACGGTGCTTAGTAAATTTTGTTTCTGAGCCCGTGCTGAATGCATCATTAGCCTCTAACTAGCCATATCTGGAGATTAATACTTGTCGAAGTCATTACTACGGTTGTGTGGCCAAAGACAATGATCGAGCGAGCGGCTCCCTGTTAAGTCAAAAACAGTTATTACCTTACATCTGAAAAACTGGTTTAACAAGTCAACACTCGACCATTATGCAGTCATCCTCGAACACCTTACTTTACATTTTTGCGTTGTGGTAAACAGATAAACCAACATCTATGAAGGCAAATGGTGAAATCCAGGTTCTTGGTCGGTATTCAAATTGCAAGATGCAAAGTCTTGATTTTTGAACATACTGCTTGCATCACAAGATGTAAAAGCGTGGTCTCTACAGAAAAGAGAGGGTTTCAAGTTTTTCTTTCTTTCTCTATATCAAGAATCCTCAAATGAATGAAGACCTGCCACTCTCTCCATATTATGTCTTTGATGGAACTGCGAGTGATGTTCAAATCACCTTATTTATTCATACGGTTGGAACATTGATGTTGGGTGAATAAAATGATAGGAAGTGGATAAGGGGTGTTTAAAAGAATCTAACGATCCTAACTATTCTAGTCTTACAATGGACCCAAACCAAACCGATGTGGGGATAATTGAACAAATGCGTCTATCAAACCAGTTGAATAATTATTCAGCAGAAACTCGTTGAGCCTCTTGAATTGTTGCATCTTTATGCCTTTCTTTGCTTCTATCTCTCTCTCGATCAACTTTTTCTATGTAGACTTGTCATTCTGTCCATCTATAAACATGGCCGCGCATTATACTAAGGGTGCATTTGGTAACGTTTCGTTTAAAAATTGTTCCGGGAAACAGAAATAGAAAAAAGTGTTTTTGTTCCGGGAACAATTTTTGAACAAAAAAAACGCATTTAGTAAATCTGTTTTAGAAATATAAAAAGAATAGAAACACATTTGGTAAATTTGTATAATTTTTTTATTTTCTTTATTTTTTCTTATTTATTTTTCATTTTTTTTTCTTTTTTCTTTCTTCTTTTTTTCTTCTTTTTGGCCGGTCGCCGGCCTCGCCCGGCTCACGGCGAGGCTCGCCGGCCGCTGGGCGAGCTCAGCCTCGCCGGATCTGGGCGAGATTGAGCTCACCCAGCTCGGTGCGAGGTCAGCCTCGCCTTGGCTAGGCAAGCTTGAGCTCGCCCAAATCCGGCGAGGTCGAGCTCGCCCAGCGGCCGGCGAGGCGCCGACCTGGTGAAGGAGCAGCAGCTGTCAACGCCGAAGAGGACGACGGTGGAGAAGCCTGATGGTCTCGAGACAGAGGCGGCTGTCGGCGCCGGAGAGGACGACGGTGGAGAAGCCGGATGGTCTCAAGACAGAGGCGGCTGTCAATGCCGGAGAGTGGGAGGCGCCGGAGAAGACGACGGTGGAAAAGATGTAGGAGGAGAGGCGGTGTTCGAACGGCTAAGCAAGAAACAGAAAGAGTTGATGTTTTTGTTCATTTTTTGTTCTTAAAATGTTTTCCGAAACAAGAAACAACTTTTTTTGTTTCTTGTTTCTATTCCAAATGTGTTTCTAGAACAAAAAGTAATTTTGAAACAAAAACGTAAACAAACGCGTTTATATTCCTTTTTTGTTCTTGGGAACAAAAAAACAAAAAAATTGTTTAGAAACAAAAAAAAAAAAAAGAAATGAAAACAAACGCAGCCTAGACATTCAACAAGAGGAGAGACACAGACATTCCCCGGATTCCTTGAATTCCGAACTAAATGCTCGATGGAGTCTACAAGGAACTTTCTTTCTTCTTCTTCCTCTGCTCCTCCATTTCCTCAAAGAGTCCTCTCCAGAAACTCTCTCCCATTTACCTACTTCAGGTACTGCATGGTTTTAGTAAGCTAATGGGCTATATGGGCTCTAGGGTGCATTTGATAATATTTCTATTTCGGAGAATAATTTCTTTTCAAAAAGTTTTTTTTTTCTATTTCTATTACCTGAAACAATTTCTAAGTTAAACACTACGTTTAGTAACTATACAAAATTTTTATTTCGGAAATAGAAAAAAAAAAATTTGTTTGGTATGACCCACAAATTTTTATCTCCGTAGAATTTTTTTTAATTTGTAATTTTTTTCTCTTCTCTTTTCCCTCTCTCCTTTCTCCTCCCCTAGCTATCGGCGACGGTGGCGGTGACAGTAGTGGGCAACGGGCAACCGTCGGTGGCAGGTGACAAGTTTCCACTAGCCAATTATAAGAGGAAGAAGAAGAAAAGAAAAGAAAATACTCATTTCTAGAAATTGTTCCCGAAAACAAGAAGATATTTTTTTCTTATTATTATTTATATTACAAACCTATTCCCTAGCCATTTTTCTATTTTAGGGAATATAAAAATTAATTAACGCTATTTAAAAAAATTTTGTTCTTTTTCTATTTTGAGGAATAAAAGAATAAAAGAATAAAGAAACAGAACGTTACTATGTAGATCCTAAACTTAGGTGTGAAGCTTCTACTTTTTCTCCCGAAACCTTTCCTCAAGAGTGTCCTGTCCTTGATGTTACTTTAAACGGAGTTAAAGATACGGTCGATACGCACTACAGGAAAACAAAGTTATTCTCTTCACTCCTCATGGACGCGGATCAGCTGTCCCCTTCCATCGGCCAATCTGCTGTGTCCAAGGAAAGGGACACTGACTGGTGTCCGACTGAAAGCTTCAAGAGAGAAAGCATGAAAACGCAAGCTCCACATGGAAGCTTCATTTAACTTTTTAGGCCTTAACCTATCTCCAGTGGACCAATAATGTAATAACAAGAAATCAAGTTAATAAATGCTGCGTTTAATCATCTCGACCTTTGGATAGTATAATGATGAATTTGTAACATCTTATACAATATTTGATAAATGTCCGAACATAAAGTAGATATAACAAAAATTCTTCTTTCTCCCCCCTCCACCTTGCCGCAATTGTCATCAATTTGACGTCACCGTTGCATTCTGCTGGCACCTGCCAAGTCGCCATTGGCAATTGCCTCACGTTGCCTTCCACCACCACCTCCTCGCTAGGTCCCTCCTCTCCCTCCCTCCCTCCGTATGTGCACTCGTGCTCCCCCCCCCCCCCCAAAAAAAAAAAAAAAAAAGAGTGTGAGTATTAGTTCCTCTGGCTTTTGATGTTACTAAAAATGAGAGTTTCCGTCTGCTTTTTGAACACGGGTTGTGCCCTTTCTGCTCAGCCTCGCCACTAAACCAACGTCCAATGTACCGACTAGAAGAGTAGTGTTGCCGCGAAATTGATCAAGTCTTTCTCTCAAGGCTGAAGAGAATCAGTTGCTAAGAGATCTTACACAAATAACATGTCAGACACCGTAACCACAGATTCTGTAGCGTTTCTGTAGCCAATTCATATGCCACTTCACCAGTAATCTCTACACGAGCAAGAGCCGTCAATGAAACAATGAAATCGGTTATTATCCCTAACAATTATCTCTCTCTGGGTAATCTTAGAAATAAGCTTAAGTGCCTGATGACAATCACCGCATACTCGGAGGTTCTTCACCACTCGAATAACCACATTTGGGCCTGTGCTTATCAGACCAAATGCAACAGCCAGCTTCTCACTATGCCAACTCAGGTTATGCTCCTTCTCCTCTTCTTCTATGTCGAACAACACAAACTCCGTCGTAGGAACATAACCACCTGCTTTCAATTCTTTAGCCAGTTCCTCAAGCTTTGCGTATATTTCCTTTGACATGGGATGAGACTCATCTCCAACAAGGAATTCATGGACAATACCATCTACTTCAATCCAACTATATCCAGGTACTTTTTGGATCCCTTGATTATTCATTCTCGACCTAATGTCAGCTGCATCATCCCATCTACGGCTTGAGGAGTAAATATTGGATAAGAGAACGTAATTACCTGAATTCCATGGTTCCAATTCAATCAGCTTCTTCAGTACATGTTCTGCCAGCTTGGTGTCTCGGTGGAGCCTACATCCACCAAGCAATGCGCCCCAAACAATGGTATTTGGTTCCATAGGCATATCTTTGATCAAATTTTGGGCCTCTTCCAAATGACCCGCACGGCCGAGGAGATCCACCATACATCCATAATGCTCTATTGTAGGAGGCAAAGAAAATACGTTAACCATGCTGTTAAAGTATTGCCGACCCTCATTTACCAGACCTGCGTGGGTGCATGCACAAAGCAAGCCCATGAATGTGTTCCCATCAGGCCGAACCCCAAGCTTCTCCACTTGGCCAAACAACCCGAATGCAGGTTTGACATGCCCATTCATGGCAAGGCCAGTTATGGCAGCATTCCAGACCACTCGATCCCTCTCTCTCATTTCTCTGAAAAATCCCCAGGCTCGAGCCACACTTCCGCATTTCGCATACATGTCAATCAATGCCGTGCCCAAGATGGGATTATCCAGAAACTCATTTCTGTCTATCAAGTTGCTGGCCCAGCAGCCAAATTCCAGCGCTCCCAATTGAGCGCAAGCATTGAGTAACCCAACCATGACATAACAATCAGGCCTTAAGTTCTCCCTCTGCATCTGGAAAAAGATGTTCAAAGCCTCTCTAGGGAGGCCGTGAGATGCATAACCTTGAACCATGATACTCCAGGGGACCACATCCTTTTCAGGCATCGTATCAAACAAGTAGCGCGCCTTCTCCATGTTCCCGCACTTGACGTACATATCCAGTAATGAGGTAGCAACAAAAACGTTCTTTTCCATGCCAATGTTTGTCACATATCTGTGTATCCACTCTCCACAGCGCGCATCCCCCAGACGCGAACATGCAGACACCGCCTTAACAAGGGTAAGACAATCCGGCCTGAGACCCATTTCCAACATCCTTGTAAATATAGCAACCGCCTCCCCAAACCTCTCGTACTCGATAAAACCAGTTATCATTGCAGTCCACGAAACCACGTTCTTGTCGGGAATATCGGCAAACACCTTGTACGCGTCTTCGACACATCCGCATCTCGTGTAAAAGCAGAGCAACCCGGTCTGGACATAGACATCGGGGCCCACACCCATCTTCACCACGAGAGCGTGCATCCTCCGGCCGAGCTCGAACGCCGAAAGCCTCGCGCACGCCTTCAAGACGAAAGGCAGAGTGAAGTAATCGGGCAACAGACCGTCCCTCCGCATCGAGCGGTAGAAGTCCAGAGCCTCGCCGAAACGGTCGCTCGAGACCAAGCCGTGGATCATCGTGTTCCAGAGATAGACGCCGGGTCGCCTGGCCTGGCGGAACAGGAGGCCGGCGTAGCCCGCGGCGTCGGGGAAGTCGAAGGCGCGGCGCAGGACGGGGTTGAGGAGGGAGGCGTCCTGGTCGAGGCCATGGCGGAGGAGGGAGGCGTGGACCTGCTTGAGCTGGCCCGAGGAGGCGAGGCCGCGGAGGAGGAGGGTCTTGATCTCCGAGCTCTTGCCGCGGAGCGAGGCGGCGGCTGGACCGGCGGTGGCGGACATGTCATCATGGTACCGGAGACCGGGCTTGTCGGACGATGGCGAAGCGCATCTCTCCCTTTAATTTTCTTCAACTAACCAACGAAGTGTTTTGTCTGTTTGTGAGGTACAAGTTCCTTAATAAATAGGAAAGTTACTCGTTGGTATCGTGGTCACCTTGCAAAGGAATTTAGGCAAAAGGATCCGCTATCTCCTTACCATTTTTTCTTGTTTAGGAACAATCTTCTAAAGGCTAGTCTTGTGTTCTCGGCTCACTAACCACCACATGAGCTATTTCGCACCAAAAATCTATCGCCTTGTGACACCAGCAAATGAGTTTTCATAACATAAGTCTAGCATTTTCTCAAGTACCAATGCGCTTAGTGAAGTGAGAGAAGAGTTCAGCAAAGTGGTTGATATTTAGGAAACTACAAAATCTTATCTAGGGTTGCTAATTGTGTGGTGTGAGGGTGAAGCGTTTTGTTGGAATTTCTCTGGTGACAAAATATTTTTCGTTGAAAGTAGTTCTATGGCTTTTAATTCAAAGAGGTCGGATTATGTGGTGATTCTAAACATGAAATATCCAAGCATGCATGCCCATTTTTTTCCCAAACCAACTAGTTTGTCTTGTAATTGTGCCTCGACTTTCCTGTACGATTTATCATACCTTCAAAAGATCTTTGAACGGCACTTTGCTATTTGTATAGTTGCCAACGTTCATATCAACAGTTTATTGATAGCCCACTCCCGCGTATCAAAAATTGGGCGTATATCACTAAGGTGTATCACTAGTGCCTAACCATGTGTCATCTTTCATGATCGTTAACAAGATACCATGCATGTGGTAATGTTCACGTGTTTTCCATGTGACAGTTCATACTCACGTGTCCCACATGTGCTTATTGATGATCCGACCATATTCAGGTGTAAACAGAAGGTTATGGAGAAATTAGCAAGGTTTTTTTTTTTTTTGGCCGCGAGAAACTGGCAAGTTGGAAGGGTCTTATTTAACGCAGGAGGAAAGAGAGCTTTTCATTAGTCAATTGCCACAGTTGGTGTTCAAATTCCTCTGAGAAGGGTTAAACAGGATGTGCACCTATGGCCCTTTGGAGATATGAAATGCGGCAATTATATTGCGAAGTCTGCTTACCATCTGGCCCGCATAAAAAGAAAGATTCGCAGCAGCGCGAGGCATCTACATAGCAAGGCATCGAAAAAACCTATATGGAAAGGTTGTGCGAAACCCAGACAATCGATTAAAGATGAGATTCTTTCTATAAAGGATTTTGATGGGTACATCGACTCCTATCATTTAACTCTGTTCAGGAGGATGCTTAGTCGATCTCGATGTCATTTTTCACGATTATGAAAAGAATTATAGGAGCATGTCACTTCAAATGTATTTGCTTTTCAAACTTTGGGCCCAAGTTGGAAAGGGAGAAGATGAGTTTCTTTCGCTAACCGGGTTGAGGAGATTGTGCAGAACGGAGGAGTTGGATAAAATAGGGAGAAATTATTAGCTTACTAGCAAGATTTGGTTAACAAGGCCTCGGATGGCTGGCTTGATCTGAAGAGAAGTGCTAATGCTGCAGCAGCAAATTCTTGTTCTTTTGTTCTGTTTCAAGCTTGTTCCTCAGTCTCTCCCTTTTTATGTCATTGCATTTGATCACAGAGTAATGACTGGTGAAGGAAATTGGGGCGATGATGTTTCCCTTATACTTTTTTTTTTCCATTTATGGGATCTAGCTTGGCTCGGAGACTTACTTAGAAAATATGAAAGTGATGGCCTACATATTGGGTGGGTGCATTTCCTATTTCAACATACATATGAATTTACATCAAATGTGAATTAACTCGAGGCAGCTTTAATAATATTTTAATAGAAGCGAAAATCAATTCGAATCAATTAAATCTCAAATTAATTTATTTTTGAATTACCATAATAATTGTCGAAAATCCTAATTAGTTCTAGTGATGAGATGGGACAAAATCCTATAATTCGAATGGATATATATCTAATCATATAATTAAATCAAATTCAAGTGAAAAGCATGATTTTTAATCGGACAATATCTCTTTTTATGATAGCATAACATAGTAGAATTGGATTTAGTGGACTTATCTACCAGATATTATGTTTTCTTATATTTCCTACAAATCTCAAATTAATACCATAAATCTTGTTAAAAGCAAAAAGGTTTAAAAAGAGAATTTTGCCTTTTCTTTCCTAACAAGAAACGGCCGATTAGTCAGCCAAGAGACTCCCCAAAGTGATACATATTATTATTATTATTATTATTATTATTATTATTATTATTAAATAAAAAGAAAAAAACTTTTCTTTTCTGACAAGAAAGGAGAGAGTCCTCTCCGTAATAAATAACCTCATCGAACCCCCGTTCTTCTCTTCTTCACATCACCCCGTCCCCCCCTCTCGTCTTCCTCACTTCCTCCATCGCTGCAGCTCCCTCTCGAATCGGACCGCCATGGCCAGCCAAGCCGAATCCTCCGACCCGTAAGTTCAGATCTTTCGCCTCAAAATCCCGCCTTTCCTCTCACCCGTCTCCGATTCCCCGGTGTTCTCTTCGGAAATCTGACGCTCCCCCGATCGATTTGTTTTTCCTTTATTTTTTTTTGGTTTAATTTGTGGGTTTTCGGATGCAGCAAGGGGACGAAGAGGGACTTCAGCACCGCGATCCTGGAGCGCAAGAAGGCCGCCAACCGCCTCGTAGTCGACGAGGCCGTCAACGACGACAATTCCGTGGTGTCCCTCCACCCGGAGACCATGGAGAAGCTCCAGCTCTTCCGCGGCGACACCATCCTCGTCAAGGTTCGTGGGGTTTCGCCCCCTTTCCGGGGGGATCAATTCGATTATGAGTTTCTCATTTGCGTGTGATTTGTGGGCGTGTCGTGTTCTAGGGTTGCGTCGGATTGGCTTGTCGTGATCCGTTTTTCGAGCGTGGAATTTGTTGGAGCTTTTCGAGTGGCGTTTTGGTCTGGATTTTAGTAGCGCTTGTTTGAGCTTTGAGGTCGATGTGTGGCTAATTTGAAACCTGGAACCTCTGATTGTGGATTTCGTGATATTATCTGAGCTTCTGCAGATTGTAATGCGGTTGGATTCTGCTGTGGTGTTTGCACTATGTCGTTCCCTGCATTCAATGGACGCGTGAGGCGATTGATGCAAAAGATCTCTTTTTTAGCTCCAACGGTCATAGTTTTTAGGCAATCATGCTCAATGTTAACTCTTATGACTTGATTTTACTAAATCGCAACTGAGCAATGTAAGCTACTTAGTTACATTACTCTTGGTGAACGAACATCTTCTCATAGTAGAATTCTCTCTCTCTCTCTCTCTCTCTCTCTCTCTCTCTCTCTCTCTCTCTCTCTCTAGTACTTGTGCACTTGCACATGTGATGTGGCATTGTCTCGCATTGTTTCCATCTTTCTGATGTAAAGGACAGTTGTTTTGGTAGCATGGCAATATAGGTTTCAGATTGTAGGCAATGATTTGTGGTGGTCTTAAAATGCTATCTTCTTTTACCCAGGGGAAGAAAAGAAAAGATACTGTTTGCATTGCACTTGCTGATGACACATGCGATGAGCCAAAGATTAGGATGAACAAAGTGGTGAGACAAAACCTGAGGGTTAGGCTGGGAGATGTTGTTTCAGTGCATCAGTGTCCTGATGTCAAGTATGGAAAGCGAGTTCACATACTTCCTGTCGATGACACCATCGAAGGGATTACTGGAAGTCTCTTTGATGCATTCTTGAAGCGTGAGTTTCCCTTTTCTAAGAACTTTTAATATATAACTGGATGGTTTCCTCTCATTTATGTTGACGTAGGAAATACTGTTTTGCTTGCTTAGCTATTTTTCCTATGTGATCAGGGCCCTCTGTAGTCATTTTTTTAAAATCAAACCAACCATCTGATCGTGTTGTAGTGCTGAGATTTTTATCTTGAAGATGTATTATATATCCATTTTTACATTCATGGAATTATGGTTAATATTGTATGCAAAAATTAATGCATATCACATTAAACTCTTGATGGAGTAAGAAATCATAATTGGAATAACCAAAATAAATAAATAAAGATAACACAAATATGCCTGTTTCCATGAATTTTTTGGACTCTTTATGCTTTCCTAAGCAATGACAATTAGCATCTTTAATTTTTTTATATCCAGGTTTGTGGCCTGTGTTTTGTGGGTTTAATTAGTCATTTTTATCTTTTATAATTGTAATCCCATTAAAGTGTTTGTGCTTTGATTTGCAATCACTATCCTGGCTCTGCTTGTTCCTCTGTTTTTTGGGTCAACAAATCCAGTGAATACTAAGGTTGCCAGTGAATGAGACCATCCCAAAACAATGGTTTGTTTGCGTTGAATATGGAGATTTTCAATATTTATGTTTTGCAGAGTTCTCTTACAGAACTTTCCTCGATATATCTATGAGACGTCGTTACTTCCTAAAAGTGATAAGTTGACTCTTATATGCCTTCTGATATCTAGGTGAAAAGATCTATGAGCTGCTGCTAGCCTTCGTGAGGGATGCCAGTACTTATTTTCTAGTCAAACGATTAAACCATTGATTGCATAAGCATGTTAGTTTGAGCACAGAAACTTAAATAGCTCACTTCTTTTTGCAAAGATGATCTGTGGACTGGATGGACAACTACTAACTTGTTGGATTCATTCTCTGTAGCTTACTTCCTGGAGGCATATCGCCCTGTGAGGAAAGGTGATCTCTTCCTTGTTAGAGGAGGAATGAGAAGTGTCGAGTTCAAGGTTATTGAGACGGATCCTGGTGAGTATTGTGTTGTTGCCCCAGACACAGAGATCTTCTGCGAGGGAGAACCTGTGAGGAGGGAGGATGAGAATAGATTAGATGAGGTTGGTTATGACGATGTCGGTGGTGTTAGGAAGCAAATGGCACAAATTAGGGAGCTGGTAGAGCTGCCATTGAGACATCCACAGTTATTCAAATCAATCGGTGTGAAACCACCGAAAGGAATCCTGCTGTATGGACCTCCTGGATCTGGGAAAACCCTCATTGCTAGGGCAGTTGCGAATGAAACCGGTGCCTTCTTTTTCTGTATCAATGGACCAGAGATCATGTCAAAGTTGGCTGGTGAAAGTGAAAGCAATCTTAGGAAAGCTTTCGAGGAAGCCGAGAAAAATGCACCTTCCATCATCTTTATTGATGAGATCGATTCAATTGCTCCGAAGAGAGAGAAGACTCATGGAGAAGTCGAGAGGAGGATTGTTTCTCAGCTGCTAACGCTCATGGATGGTTTGAAATCTCGTGCCCATGTCATAGTTATCGGAGCTACTAACCGACCAAACAGTATTGACCCAGCTTTGAGAAGATTTGGAAGATTTGACAGGGAAATCGATATTGGAGTTCCTGATGAAGTTGGGCGCCTTGAAGTCCTCCGCATCCATACAAAGAACATGAAGCTTGCAGAAGATGTATAAGATTTTCCTTTTTGTTTCCTGAGCAGTTTGTTGTATGGGTATCTTCTTTTTCTGCTTAATTCTTATAATTCTTTATAATGTTATGCAGGTTGATTTGGAAAGAATTGCTAAGGACACGCATGGCTATGTTGGTGCTGATCTGGCTGCTCTCTGCACTGAAGCTGCACTTCAGTGCATCAGAGAGAAGATGGATGTCATTGACTTGGAAGATGAGACGATAGACGCGGAGATACTCAACTCCATGGCAGTTACAAATGAGCACTTCCAGACTGCTCTTGGAACAAGCAACCCATCTGCTCTGCGTGAGACGGTAAGTATTTTTAACTTGTAGTTTATGTATTACTTTGAGCTGCTCCATGGTATTTTTCTCCTGCACCTTAGTTTGAATCTAATGCCTGCGACATTTATTCACCCAGGTGGTTGAAGTGCCAAACGTGAGCTGGCAAGATATTGGTGGTCTTGAGAATGTCAAAAGAGAGCTTCAAGAGGTATGTTACTTGTATTCTTTTGGTTTTTGTGTATGCTTTTGTGCAGTCTTAAATTTGGAATTTAATGCTTGCTTCATTTTTTACTGTGCAGACTGTTCAATATCCAGTGGAGCATCCTGAGAAGTTTGAGAAATTTGGAATGTCACCTTCTAAGGGAGTCCTTTTCTATGGACCTCCTGGATGTGGCAAAACTCTTCTGGCTAAAGCTATAGCCAATGAATGTCAGGCAAATTTTATTAGTGTGAAAGGCCCTGAGTTGCTTACTATGTGGTTTGGAGAGAGTGAGGCAAATGTACGTGAAATTTTTGACAAAGCCCGACAATCTGCCCCCTGTGTTCTATTTTTCGACGAGCTCGACTCAATTGCTACACAGGTTTGGTTTTCTTCATCCTCTGTATTGTTCTTGAATTGGATTTTGATAACCATCTAGGGATGGAAGTATATCCTGATTGTAATATTGATGAGAATGGTTGAATGCAGGTAATATTCTCTCATCCTTGAATTAAAATGTAACCTAAAAAAAAGTTATGAATGAGAGACAATTCCATCTGCTTGATGTGATAAAACTAAATATTCATTAGCAGACTGGCAACCTAGAATTATATATAACATATGTATGATGTAAATGCTGCCCTTATGCTCAAGTTAATGAACCACTTGTTGTCAATGGTATTATTATTTTCTGTGTATGTTTCGTGTCTTTCTATGAATACCCATCGCAAAGTAATCTGAGGTTTCGAAGTTGAATCTTCTGTTGCCGAAACAAGAGTGGGATTGGAGATTGCTGAATTGATTTAATAAGCAGTGTGGTTGATTTTTGTTAATCCTTGAATGAACACCTAATAAGACAAAACTTGTTATGTTCAAATGCCTTAGTTCATTTTCCCTTGGTTTTTTCTGAGATATGTTGGGTTTTTAATTGTCTCATTGACTGAATATTTTGTAGTCCTGATTTTGCCTGTGACTTCCAACTTATTTTCTTGGTTGCATTACATGCAGAGAGGAAGCAGTGTTGGAGATGCTGGGGGTGCTGCTGATAGGGTTTTGAACCAACTGCTCACTGAGATGGATGGGATGTCTGCGAAGAAAACTGTGTTCATCATTGGAGCCACCAACAGGCCAGACATTATAGACCCTGCACTTCTACGTCCAGGCCGTCTTGATCAGCTGATTTACATCCCTCTCCCTGATGAAGACTTCTCGACATCAAATATTCAAGGCATGCTTGAGGAAATCTCCAGTCTCCAAAGATGTTGATCTGAGAGCTCTTGCTAAGTATACACAAGGTTTCAGTGGTGCTGATATAACAGAAATATGCCAGCGTTCGTGCAAATATGCCATCAGAGAAAACATCGAGAAAGTACGGTTCCTCTTTTGTGATGTTTTACTGTCTCTGCTTTCAGTGACTTAAGGTATAATGCATGTGGGATGGGTGGGAGCCGTAGTAGAATCAAGGTTCCATCTTCATTCAATTCCATTATTTCTGTACCGCGGGGGGATCCAGCTAGTGGTCTTAACATCTCAAGAATGATGCTGCCTATATCTTTTTTAGGATTCCTTTCACATGGCTTTTCTATTGCTTACATTTGAATGATCGCTATTTACATTTTTGCATACTTTCCACATCTCCTAGACTGATTAGTTTCCTGTCTATATGTTTTTGGTACCAAATATAGCCTAGGAGCTAAGCTTTTCCTCTTCTTTTGTGTGTTTTGCAGGATATTGAGAGGGAGAGAAGGAGAAGGGATAATCCTGAAGCCATGGAGGAGGATGTCGAGGATGAGGTGGCAGAGATCAAAGCCGCACATTTTGAGGAATCGATGAAGTATGCTCGCAGGAGTGTGAGTGATGCTGATATTAGGAAGTATCAAGCTTTTGCTCAGACACTCCAGCAGTCGAGAGGGTTCGGAAGCGAATTTCGCTTTGCAGATGCTGGTGCCGGTGCAGCAGGATCAGATCCTTTTGCAGCTTCTGCTGGCGGTGCTGATGACGACGACCTATATAGTTAATCGGATAATCTATTGTGTTTCCATTTCCATTTTAAACCTTTCTTCTTCCTGTTTATTACTGTATCCTGTTGGAATTGTCTAATGGGAATGCCATGGCTTCATATTTGTTAGACTTTACTCCAATCATTTTCGGGATCTGAACTTCTCGTGTTTCTCGCATTATCATCTAAGTGGCCATCCATTTGAAATCCGTACTGTTGTGATTTTTCTTCGTCGATACGTGTTCCTTTTGTTCGTCGGTCGAATGTGGAAATGTATGGGTAGGTCCCATGTGTACTCCTACGTAGGGGTGTGCATGATATGGTCCCGGCCTAAAACTGGGAACCGCCCGGAACTGATTCCAAAAATTAAAACCTAAACCGCTTGCTAGTTGCAAGAATCCCCCCAGGAATTTTCTCCTCAACTACTTGCGCCGTGGTGGTGTCCGTGGCGGCGGCAGTCACAACCCTTGCTCCGCTTCCATCCCAGCCACTACCACCATCTTTGCCATTGCTTATGCTGTCTCCCACTCATTCCTCGAGATCAACAATGAAGAGGACAACGAGGATGATGGACCGTTCTTAGACCTGGAGTTCGCCCGTCCTCGAAGACTAGGATGATGGGGAGAAGCTTGAGGAGGGAGAGAAGGAAGAGGTGAGGTAGAAGCAGGATGAGCCCAACAACAAAGAGGACGATAGTGACAATGAATGCGGAGGTGGCGATGAGGATGGCGACGGCGTGGAAAGAGAGTTCAAGTTCAAGGGAGGAAAACAGAATCAACTCACTATTTTGCCGAATTCGCACTAAGACTCGAGGGAAATGAGTAGATCCGGAGGTGAATTGGAGAGGAAGAGGGAACTTAGGGAGATTTTGAACTGAGAGAGATGAGATGGAATAGGAGAGTAGTGAATTGAGACAAGATGGTGATTGGAGTCTTAAATTTTAAATTTACTAAATTTGAATTTTTTTAATATTAAAAATTAATATATTATTATAATATAACTAGCTTGGTTTGACTGGGTGGGTGGGCGGATCCGCTCATGAAATCGGGAATCGAACTAGTTCCCTTAAAAACCATTGGTTACGGGCGGTTCTGGTTTGGTTCCAGACGATCCGAGTAAGTCTCGATTCTTTTGCACACCCCTACTCTTCCTATGTCTGTATTCAGCATGTGGTAACAAGTGGCTTGTAGGAACTTCATCTCTTTAAATGTATTCAAATTGCAAGACACAAAAACTACTTGAAGGAATCAATGTTGGACTAATTGGATCGTTAGCATCAAAAAGGGGGTTTGAAGTTTGTTTCTTTCGCTAAAGAAAGCTCCATCTTCAATTGGATTTTACATTATTATAAGAGGTATACTCGTACCATTTGTTAGGAGATTATCAGTTTACTCTAAAATATTCATTTATCCAATAACAAATGGAGTGACTGGACAAATTAAGCGAAAAGAAGAACGAAATCTGTATTCGGTAACTAGCATGATGCGAGCTCCGGGGAAATTTTGGAGGGAAGAAAGAACTAAGCAAGGATGAAACTAATTTGAAACCAGTGATGATCTCTCATGAAGGATGACGTTATTCATGATCCTACTACCAGCTGATCATGTAAAAGTCTGAGCTAGGATTTAGAAACAAGTAATTCATGCAATGTGCAAATTTCACTGTCACTTTCCCATTCAATTTGCATGCGTATCTTATACATAATCCACGAAACCCTCTGTGCAAATCTTGCCAATCTCCCTCTACGAGTTGATCCGATCGCGAGGCCACTTCAGACCATGGTGCTCCTCTGCATCGCTGGAGGAGAAATCACGCCGCTAATCGAGGTCGGTCACTTCGACACCATCCTCAACCTGAAGGAGATGATCCAAGACGTCCTCGGCGTGGAGATTGGGAGACAGACCTTGGTGTACGACGAGCGGGCACTGCTTGATGATGAGGAGATCCGGCACTGCATCTTCGGCCAGGACTCCGCAACCGTGACACTTCGCGTGGCTCCATTGCCTGAGGGAACAAAGATTGCCGTCCAGCTCGAGTCCTCCCTGAAGCAGGGCTCTATGAGAACCCGAGAGACAGACACCGTTGCCGACCTACGGGACAAAATCGAGAGGCGATGGGGTCTAAGGAACTCTTCAATCTCTCTCTTTCACCTCGACACTCAGATGAATGAAGACTTGCCTCTCTCTGCATATTATGTAGTTGATGGAGCTAAAATTGACGTTCAAGTCACCTTACTTGAGGGAGGTCGTTAATACGGTTGGAACATTGATGTTAACCAAGGGAGTGAACTTGGCATTACTTCCTTAAAGAATAGTAATTAAGAAATAAAGGGAGATATGCATCCCTACATCCCACTTACGTTGTTAAATTTCTCGTCTCGCCGAGTTCACATTAATCAAGTTCCCGCTTTATAAATCTTCCATGGTTAAATTGGAAAAGATATCACAGCAGCTGATTTTCCGATGCAATTAACTCGGTAAAGGAAGAAATGTAACGATCAACGAACTGTTCCTGCCTCTTACGTTAGCGATCATGCAAGTCCCGTTACAAGGAAAGAGCAAGTTTTCGTCGACTTGGGTTGAAAATAGTTTACCCTCCTAGGCATTCTCTCAGTGTGTCTATCATCTTCGATATCTCAGAATACCATCAGCAAAAACTGGGGTTAATCACTGCTCGAGCTTGCAGACGGTCGCAACCAATTTAAAGCAGCTCACCGACAATGAACTGTCCAACGCAGTAATCCAAATGCATCGAATAAGGATATTTTCCGAACCCATGTAGTTCGAGTTTGATGTTTTCTTAAACCTGTTTTAGTCGGGTTTTAAACTGTTTAAGTAACCCCCATACAATACGTCCCCCCGAAGTACTAGTTATTAAATCTATTCATTCATGACTGTTAAAAGAAAGATAATCTCTATTTTTGCGGATAGTAACTTCTTCCTGTTATTGCCAATAAAGATCTACAGTCGAGAACCATATTTGCCGGAAGATGATGTTTCCCATTAGCACTTAAAATCATCGAAGGAACTGCTTCTGAAGAATCAACATTCACTTCCAGAAGACTAGTTCCTTCATTCCAGGCCAAGATGAGTCCTTGCTAGAGACTTTCGAGTTCAGATAACAAAATGTTCCCGTGACCTAGCCCCACAGAGAAGTCAGTAACCCGCCTTTCATCCTCATCTTGAACTAAACCCCCGGTGCTCAGTTCCCCAGGATTCGTTTTTGCACCACCATCGGTATTCGTTTCCAGTACATCTGAAGTTGGCTTCTGCAAACTTGAACCATATCAGAGTTCTCCGTTTGACTCTCGAGTTCAAGATGAGTCTTCGGGTCATTACTTCTAGTCTCTGTAAAGGGATAATAGCGTTATCCAGAATCTCCATAGTTCTCGTCTTCCTGATAAGCCACAGAGAAGCGAGAAAAAATGTTTTTTGGGACGAAACAACATTCATTTGAAGCCAAGCAGAGATGTTGCCATCGAAAAAAAGGAAGGCCAAAATGAAATATTTATCAAGCTTTCCTACACCTTCCTCGCCCTAGAGTGATCCGTCAAAGCACGATGTGCATCTTTAGGTTCTTTTGTCATTGGTACAGCTCTAAAAATTAGTTAATATCCTGGTAATCTGAATCTGAAAACACGGGGAATGTGATCTTGTAAACATGAATTTCCAACAAAATTTGGAATATAAAACCCATTTGGAACATGCGCTAAGCACGCTAGTACATATGGTAAAACATACTTTTTGTTCATTGAATGCAATTAATTTGTCCTTCTCATTTTCGTAAATACAACCTTGTTTTGTAAAGTTTGTTTGCCAAAATCTTGTCTTACCTAAGAGGGCTCTTGGCCATTCATGAGGTACAATAAAATGATAATTATGTCCTTGTGTCTAACATCTAATGCACATAAAGTTGGAATTTACAAATTGATGAAACTCATTCTTATTCTAGTCTCTTTATCTATATTATCTAATATCTAATATATCAATCACTTAGATAATTATGTGCTAGAAAATACAATTCTTGCACAATATAAAATGAGGTAGGGTGTCCAATTGCATTTTGTACCATAATTGAGGTGATTAAGTCCGTCAATGCTTTTCACTTAAAGATGCCTTGGAAAGTTGGTGACACCTAGCCAGGATATATATATCCACACATGCGCATGCTTAGTTATAATTGAATCTTTTGCTTTTGGGTTCGAGTCTTTAATAAATGCCCGATAGCTTTATTTCGAATCCTCGATAGATTCCGGTGATCAATATAGTAGTAAGTAATTAGAGTTTTTGTTTGATGAAGAGATAATTTGTTCAATAGGGCTAAGTCTTGGTAAACTCCAAACATATAGCAACACGTTATGGGTCACTTCCCTATCATGCTCTCCACTCGGCTGTCAAACTGATCCATCTCTTTCACCCAATAGTTTTCATTAGATGTTCCAATCAGAGCAATCAGAAATGCATCTTGGCTTCTTTTGAGAGTGACCAACCAGGATCGATGGACATGGGATGAGACAGTGCGCAACGATGAACGGACCTTTGGACAATGGTTGAACATACTGACAGATCGTGGAGAATAAACTAATGCTACAATGATTCAGGATTTTAAACTTTGTAATGCTTAGATGATCAAAGAGGAATGAGGTCACGACTGCGGCGTCACCTCGTGCGTATGCTGACTTTATGGAAAACTTGAGAACTGATGATCTCCCTCCTGAAGTGTCTGTAAGCAATCGCTGCTGATAAAAATGTCGTTTTGGCATGAACTAATTCGAGTTATCGACCAAGTGATGAATACAGATTTCCCTTATCCATGCAGCCAATTTCGAGCGATGCTGCTCTATAAATGTCGAACTATAAGACTAAACTCATTGATCCTTGGAACTTTTGTGTTGTTTGCTAATGGAATAAAAACAATGGCTACACAACACAAAATCAAAATACTGACACGATATTTGAATTTTGATATTTAATAATTTTATCTGTTTCGCGGGTACATGAATCTTTCCAGTCTAATACCAACAAAATTAAAATGCTAACACATGTATAAAGCCAACATCAATAACTGTATTCATTTCGTCAACGGATAAAATCTTTTCGTTTGTAATGCTTTTCCATGTCAAAAGTGCTTTTGATAAAGCGATTAATTTTATATTCAAACGCCTTTTGGATACAAAAGTGAAAGTTCGCACCAGGGGAATTGGTGGAAGTAAGAAATGCATGCGTAAAATGTAATGGCAATACATACTTTTAATCACAGTATTTTCTACTCAATTTTTCACTGGAGAAGAAAAATTTACCTGCATATATTCCATCTAGCCGTTACCTTTTTTTGGGCCACTTCCTACCAGTGTGGATGAAGTTCTTTCTAAGGTACGTGGACGGGATGATTCGATATGTCTATGAAATCAATCCGATCGAGAAATTAGAATACAAATATCATAAAAAAGATCATTCTACTTTTGTCGAATTATAATTTTGCCCAATTCATATTGTTCAATTTTGAATCTCACAGGAAGGTGGAAGGCAAATTTGTGCAAAAAGTCCTAAATTTATCACATTTTTATCATTTCAGTTTTAAACATTTTAAAATTTTGCCAATTGAATCTATTTAGCTAATTTTAGTTGAAAATCGATAATGTGAATGCTAGCTATTCTACGTAGCATGGTTAGCACTAACATAAATAATTTATATAATTTAAAAAACTGAATTTTTTTATTATTTTCTTCCTCTTTTTCTTTTCTTTTTTAATTTCCCTTTTATTCAGCTGTTATTGGCAAGGGTTAGTTGTTTCTCACCTATGACCAGCAAGGGTACTTGGTTTAAAAAAAAAAGTAAAAGAATGAGAGAAATTTTTAAAAAAAAAATTCTTTAAAAGAATAATAAAAAAATATATATTCACATAAGCATCGATCATCTTGCATGGTCTTACTAGCATCCATATTAGCAATTTTCAATTTTTAGTTAAAATTAGTCAAATGAACTCAATTGATAAAATTGAAAATTTTAAAAATAAATTAACAAAAGTACAATAAGTTTATGATTTTTTGGACAATTTTCCCAAAGGTAAAAAGAAAAAAAAAATTGTTTCATGAATTTGCACTAACCGTAAACTTATAGTCTAATGTAGATTAGTACATGGAGATTGGTGGAAATTTGGTGGATCAAGTAAAGGTGATCGATTTCTGATTTGGTCGATTCTACCAAGGAACGAGGGAACAGTGAGGTTGGTCTTGGGACCAAAATTAGTCATTTATTTAACATGAAGATGAAATTAAAAAGAAAGAGGGTAAGAGATTTTGGCTTTTCTCCAACAAAAAGAAAGAGGTCCAACCAATCAATCAACAAAATCTTCCATGCTTTTTCTCCAGCAAAGGAATTAATTCCTCCAAACTACACGAAAAGGGGCAACAAATGTGGCAATAATCAAAGAGGGAAGCAAAGGAGATTGCCTCCATTTTATTTTTGCAACAAATTGGCAAGGGAATCTGATCATGAGAAAAAAGTATACAGAAGGGATATTCTCTTTGAAAGGTAATGTGAAGGTCAATCAACATCGAATGTCTAAAAGGACAATATAATAAAAAGAAAGGGCGAAAGATTTCAGCACTAATTGAAACAAAGCAAGTCAGTGAGATTATTCATGATGCTCTCTTCTCTTCTTTTTTAAAGAAATTAATATTTATTATTTGGTTCGGAAATTGGATCGCTACTCTTGAAAATTGGACTCAATTGACCAGTCAAGTCCATTTTTATTTTGGCGACAAATTGGCAAGAGAATCTGGTCGTGAGGAAAAAAGTATGCGGAAGGGATATTCTCTTTGAAAGATAACGTGAAGGTCCGCCGCCAACGCCGAAGGAATAAAAGGAAAATATGAATTAAAAAGAGAGAGAGAAACATTACCGCACTAGTTGGAGCAAAGCAAATCAATGAAATCATTAATGCCACTTTTTTTCTTTTTTACCCTTCCTTATCATTCTCGAAGAAACCTGAATATATTTTAATATTTAACAATAAGAGAGTTCGAACACCAATTACAATGTCCCATCATTGACAATGAGCGAGAAAACTTATACCAACGGCACTGCCCATGATTGAGTATCATTAATGCCACTTTCTTCCCTTCTTTTTCGAAGAAATGAATATGTACTATATATGTTCGGTCCGCGAATTAGATCGACACTCCCGAGAGTTGAACTCGATTGATCCGGTCAGTCCATCTTGCTCCCCCAATAGAAATTTGTTGGATCAAGTGCTTTTTATAATATTCAACATAGGAAAGTTATCAGAGTCCGTACGTAACGAAAGTTGCCGAAGATTCGGCTAACTGTATTTTTCGATTGTCGGAATCGCGACACGATCGACGCCAGTCGATTTGTCCGCGACGGCATGGTTTCTTTCTCCTAGCTTGGCTTCCTCCGCCGCCGCCGCCGCCGCCGCCACCTCCGTCGCCCCCGCCTCTCCTCCGCCGCGAAACCCATCGTTCTCTACTCCTTGTTTTCTCCTTCGTCTCGCTTGCTTAGTGTGTTTTCTCTCTCTTCTCCGAGAAAGCTCCGTCTCCTCCTCGCGCCGCCGGTCCCAGTGGCTTCGTCGATGAGTCCATGCCCTTTCCATCTCCGCCTGGACGCTCGCCTCCTCTCGCCGTTGCGGTGATTGGGTAGCGCCTTACTTTTTGTTCTCGGGGGTATCATGGTTTCGGGTTTGAAGGGTGGTGCTGTCGAGAGGGATTAGTTTCCAAATTGGTGGCCTTGGGCGACGTGATGACGTCCCGGTTCTCTCAGTCGACGGCGTCCCTGGACCACCGCGGCCCGTCCTCCGGCAACGAGGACGGCGGTTGCGGCACGAGCGGCCCTTCGTACTCGCCGCAAAATGTCGTCTTGCGTGAGCTCCGGCGCGGGGCGTCCGAGGCCTGCGCGCCCTGCGGCCCCTCCGAGAGCGGCTTCGTCTCGAAATGGCGGCTTAAGAAACGGGTAAACTTTCTGGCGTTCGTTCTCTCTCTTTTTTTTGTCCCTCTGCTCGTTAGCTTGGTCGACGATGTTCGATGTTGTTAGTTTGTGATTAAGTGCTGGCGGACTGATGGACAAAACTTGCTTTTTTCTTCTTTGCACTGTGTCTGCTCGGGAGGTTTGTTGCCCGCTGAACTGGTTTGTGTTGCAATAGTGACATGGTGCTATTTGAGTCGAGTGATTTGCATTCCTCATGATTATGTGTGTAAGTTGTGTTGCATTTTTTGATTGGTAAAAGAGATGGCTAGGGCAAAAGGGGGTGAATTATTTCTTAATGACTAAGGGTTATGACTATTCTCTATGCTACAAAACACTAGATGTAAATGCGTAACATAGTGAGGAATTTTTGTTGGCATTCTTCCTATAACCTCCATTTCTAATGGGGACAATTGGGGAGTTGGGGAAGCTAAGAACATTTTGTTCTACTAGAACTGGTCCGCCTCTCTGTCTTACCCTGGCTACCTGACCAGAATTGTTCTCAATGTACTTCTCTGAACATTAAGTTATGGGTATGGTCTGATCTTCTGAAGTTAAATGAGAAGCCCTTTGGCAATCAAACTTCTGATTCTAGACTGCTTTATGTCATTATTTTCGTCAATCTATGCAGGTAATGCATTTGCCATATATGTACCTGCAAAATGGTTCTTTTGTTTGGATGTTCTGCTCAGTGTACAAAATTATTATGGTGCATTGACCTTAGGCTTTCCTGCTATCCATCCAAGTTTTTGGTGGGTTAGAATGTGCTTTAATATTCTATTCCCCACAAATCCGAAAAAACAGGTAAGTGGGAATCGATCGATGCAAGAAGTATCTACCTATAAGGCATGCAACTTGTGGGATATGTATTCGGATATACTGATGGCAGAGCTGCAATTTTCTCCGGCATAGATTGGCATAGGTTTCAGTTATCAGTTTTAAAGCGATAAGTCAGTAAGACTCTTTAGCTCGATAACATGCAGCAGAGTCGTAAATGACTATAACTAGAAAATTAGAGAGCCTTTTAAAATGCCTTTAAAAGCTTGAATTGTCTTGGAGGATCTTTTTGGCTTATCTAGTTGAACAAATTTCTCTAGTCATTTTTCTTTGAAGCAATTTTCTTAAAAGTAGGGCGAATTGTGTTTAACTGGAACTTTTAAGAAGAGTTAGTAGATTGAAATTTTGGCTGCCTGAGGTGATATGGACAGGTGAAATTTTTATTTAGCAAATTATGTTCTAAAAAACTTATGGCTTTCATGGTAGTGGATATATTGATATAAGAACTATTTATCTCGTCCGGTTAATGAAATAGCGTTAATATATTTCAAGTGATAAGTGTTGAATTACATTCAGAAGAAGCACTCTTATCTTCTGATGTGGTTTTTTATGTCTACTTTATTTTCCTTTCTAATTTATTGGGCTGGGGGATCCGCAGTGCTGGTGCTTCCTGAGTGGCAACTTCTGGTATTTTATTTACTCTGAGTTCCTCACAAGGTGCACGTCACAATGTTGAGCGGGCCATTAAAAGTGAAACACTGAGAGTCATTCATTTGGTTTTGAGGGGAACAGCGATTTGTCTACTTTATTACTTCAAGTATGACGTAATCCACATCAATCAAAGCTAAAGTTATTGCAGAAACAGTGCTCATATAAAGTGTTGCTCCATTTAAGGTGTAGAAATGAAAACATGTCTTTGTGGGATGATGTCGTATATTAGCACTACATTTTTTCTCCGTGTGTTAGAGGAATGGCTTCTCTCTTTCTATCAAAGATAACATCAAATTCTGTGTGTCTCCTTCCGTTGAGAGATATACAGCAGCCTTTGTACATTTTTTTGCATGTGCAGTCATGCTATTTGCAGAGTGCTCTATTTTATTTTCATTTAATTCATTGATTAGAAGTTGGCTGTTGCAAAAGTAGTATAAGGAAATTCATTAGTAAGAATGTTAACTTTACAGAGGTAGAAATTAAAGAAAATGCTGATGCTAGCCTAGCGATGAGATGTTTCTAATGGTTTGTTGCTCTGCAGACTAAAACAGGATGTGGAGCTATTGTCTTATGTTTAAACATAAGTGTTGATCCACCTGATGTTATTAAGACATCTCCTTGTGCCAGAATGGAGTGCTGGATAGGTAGATCACTTCTTTCATGCTTGGAATTCTTTTCTGTTTTTACGGTATCTCTTTGCTTTGCGAAACTGTTGTGTGATATATGTGCTTGCGTGCGCATGTACTTTAATTGAGAACAGATGCTTCTTTTTCCTATATATGGATATACTTCATGGCATAGCATCCTTGTCTCAATCTTAATTTTACTTGATTGAAATCAGAGTTTTTTAATTGGATAATTTTCAAAATATCTCTTGATTCAGCAATTGTAGATTGCTCCTTTTCCATCTTATTGATGGCAACCACATGGATATTATTTTTGGAGTTGACTTTTAATAACATGTTTAATCTTATTCCTTTTTGTTGGATTTAATTCCCTTTTTAGATCCACTTTCAATGCAACCTCGAAAAGCTATTGAATTAATTGGAGAAGCTTTGAAGAAACAGTATGAAAGTTGGCATTTGAAGGTGAGATTTCTTTAACCCTTTTTAAACAATTTCCTTTTACTTTGTTTTCTGGTCTTCATTTACTACATTCTTGCAGTCCGAGCAGGCTTTTAAGGGGAAGCTTGATCCTACCGTTGACGAAGTAAAGAAACTGTGTATAATGTGTCGCAGATGTGCCAAGTCTGAGAGAGTTCTGTTTCATTACAATGGTCACGGTGTTCTAAAGCCAACTACAAACGGTGAAATCTGGGTTTTCAACAAGGTAATATATCTTATTGCTCTGCTCTTTTTGGCATTTTGTTGAATCTAAATGTTGCGTGGTTGGACTGCTGCTTATGTGGTTTTAATTGTCACATTTGGTTGAGTTTCTTTTCACTGCTGTATTGTGCCATTTTTGCAGAGTTATACACAGTATATTCCCCTGCAGATCAGTGAACTTGATTCTTGGTTGAGGACACCATCAATATATGTCTTTGATTGCTCTGCTGCTGGTTTGATAGTCAATGCATTTATAAAGGTACTCAAAGATGGGCATGCTTTCAGCTGTTAAATGTTATATCAAATCTAACCATCTGAGATTGTTTTAGTGTTTGTCATATATTTTTGGACTTCGCAATGACTAACATTTATGAATCCATGGTAGCTTAATGACTGGTGTGCTGCTCATACCAGTGAATCCACAAGGGATTGCATTATTCTGGCAGCCTGTGAAGCACATCAGACCCTCCCTCAGAGTGCTGAATTTCCTGCTGATGTCTTTACGTCTTGCCTCACCACCCCCATTAAGATGTTTTTAAGATGGTGAAACCTAGTTCCTTAAATATCACTGTCCTGAATTTTATCTTATTCATTTTGTGCCTTTTAATGATTTAAGTTAACAACCTGTACCTGGGTTTTTTGCATGCGATGGTGCTTCACACTTTGGTCTAGTCTAATGTAGCAGTGAAAAGTTGTTTTCAACAATGACTTGAAAGAGGTATATATTGCATTTTCTAAATCAAGGGGACATGCTCCAGTTTATATGTACTGGGTTTTCCATAGGTTCTTCAATAACAAGGATAATTCTTCACAAAGTGATGCATATGCATGCTGCTGTTCTTCTTTGCTGTGGGTGTGGAGGTTCTTATGCTTAAGTTTGTATAAGTTCTATAGCTTTCTCCACAATCATTTGTATGTAGAGATGTTCTGCTTAGCTTCCTCTATGATTTGATAGGCCAAATAGATGATGAAGCTTGGCTACATGATCAAACTGAAATTGTTAGTTGACACAATTTAGTCTGAGAAAACTCTTGTTCTCAAAAATTTGGCTGTCAGGTTCTGTACCAGATCACTTCTATCGGAGTGCCTTGATTATTCTCTGATTGATAAAATTCCTGGTCGCCCAGATGATCGCAAGACGCCTCTGGGAGAACTGTACTGGATTTTAACTGCAGTGACTGACACTATTGCTTGGAATGTTCTTCCTCATGGTAGTCGTGTTATTCTTTGTACTCAAGTAGTGCAGTTTGTTTAATTTTCTTATTATGACCAATTGCATATTCCTCTGCCTCTGGTCAATATTCAATTGGTGTGCTACAGATTTGTTTCAAAGGTTGTTCAGACAAGACCTTTTGGTTGCCAGCTTGTTCCGAAATTTTTTACTTGCTGAAAGAATCATGCGTTCAGCTAACTGTTCACCAATATCTCACCCAGCACTGCCACTGACGCATCAGCATCATATGTGGTACTGCAATTGCTTTCGGGATCAAGTGGTTTTATGTTGTTGACAATTTACTACTGATTTTATTCTTGTTGTATCTAGGGATGCATGGGATATGGCTGCTGAAATCTGCCTTTCGCAGCTTCCATCTTTGGTTGAAGATTCTGGTGCAGAATACACGGTTCATATTTTTACTCTGTACCTTCAAATTGCTTGATCTCACTCATGGTTTATCCTCAAGTAACATTGTTCGGTGTTCTTTCAGCCAAGCCCTTTTTTCACCGAACAGCTAACAGCATTTGAGGCATGGCTTGATCATGGGTCCGAGCATAAAAAACCACCAGAGCAGTTGCCTATTGTTCTTCAGGTGTGATATTGCTCGTCATATTTTGGAGTCATCTTGTGACCATGTCACACCTTTAGTTCTCTTGCTTGATGATTCTTCACTATTCTTGTTTACTTTTAAGCGGTTAAAAATTGTTAAAATAACTTGATGCTTATCAAGTTGAAGCTTGCATGTTCAAGCTGTGCTGTTGGTCCATAAGCCTGAGTGATTGAGATATCTCGTTGTGTTCTTAGGTTCTGCTTGGCCAGAATCATCGATTTCGGGCACTTGTTCTCCTCGCAAGGTTCCTCGACATGGGACCTTGGGCTGTGGATCTGGTAACATGGTGGCTTTGATTTTGTGTTCTCCCTTTTGATATACTTCCTGCTACTTTTAACTGTAGTCTTTTGAAAAAACTTCCTCATAGGCCTTGTCAGTTGGGGTATTTCCATATGTCCTAAAGATGTTGTTCACCCCAACTCCAGAGCTGCAGCATATTCTTGTTTTTGTTTGGACAAAAATTCTTTCCCTTGACAAGGTAATGATGACAGCATGTGTTGTTTAACTGCAAAATGTAAAACATGGTTGGCTGGGATTGCTATATTTGGATCTTGTTCCATGTGTAGATAGTGTAGAGTGCACTTGGTCCATCACTTTTTTTTTTTTTTTTTTTTTTTTTTTTTTTTTTTTTTGGGGGGGGGGGGGGGGGGGGTGTGTGAATTGGATAGTTTTGGGAGGGTATATGGGGCCATAACAGTGTCCATATTTCGGATGAATCTGGATTGAGTCACTGGTTGGACAGACTCAACAAGGGCACAACTTAGTGTCATTGTGGCTGTTTCTTCATCCCAAGAGGAAATATGGTGCTATGTATCTTATGTAATTGCCATAGTGGAAGTGGAAATGTCTGTTCTGTGCTTTGGACTCTGTTGCTCTATGATCCTAGAAGTAATTTTTGGGATTAGTTTTCATCAGGCACTACATAGCAACTGTTACAAAATGTGAACATATGGTCCTTTGGGAAGGGATTCATCTATTTTAGGATGTAGGAAACATATATTGAGTGAAAGAAAACAAGAATATGGTTCGAATTCAATCACTACTTGCAAGTATGTTGCTTTTATTAGGAGTTCCTTAATGATTAGTGATGTATTATTCCGAATGGCCTTCATTTTTTCACTTGTGCAACAATAGTCATGTCAGGTGGATTTAGTAAAATCTGGAGGGCACACATACTTCATCAGGTTTCTCAACAGTAAGGAAGCATATCTGGAGCATCGCGCAATGGCGGCCTTTGTTTTGGCCGTCATTGTGGATGGCCATCGTAGGGGTCAGGAAGCATGTGTCCAAGCAGGTCTTATCCATGTTTGCTTGAGGCACATACGGAGTCCAAATCCAAAGGACACGCAGACTGATCCGTTGTTCCTTCAGTGGCTTGCTCTTTGTCTGGGAAAGGTTTGGGAGGATTTTACTGAGGCCCAAATGATTGGTTGGGAGGCAAATGCCCCTGCTATATTTGATCCTCTATTATTCGAGCCCCAACCAGAGGTCTATACTTAGCTTTATCATCTCAATCTTGATGAAGATAATTCCTGCCTATTGTATTATGTAAATGATATTGGCTTTCTAAATTCTGTATTTTTTAACTTCAGGTAAGGGCTTCTGCTGTTTTTGCCCTGGGTACCCTGCTTGATGTTGGGTCTGACTCTAGTACAGATAGCGTTACTAGAGATGAAGAATATGATGATGATGAAAAGACTAGGACTGAGATTAGCATTATCAAAAGCCTCTTGGGTGTTGTTTCAGATAACAGCCCCCTGGTGAGGGCAGAAGTCGCTGTAGGTTTGTGATCTCCCCATATGTTGTATGCAGTTCTCCTTTCTTTTGTTTTCTGAGAATCTATTTAAGTCAGCAAAAGATGACACTGAATCCAACTAATTTCTTGATATTGTCTGGGATGAAGTGGTCATGGAACTTCTTGATCACTTAATGTTAAAATCAGTTTGATCATGTCCTGCTTCTGATCTTTGGACCATGTGTGTCTTAAGAAATTTCAATTTTACAAAACTTTATTTCTCTACCTCCCGCCATATATTTGACACTTCCAGGCAAAGATGTACAGTGTCTATTAAAAAACTGTAGAAAAAAGATATTGTTCCATTATAGTTGGATGTAATTAATTGCTTCACATATATGCTATTATTTTGGAAAAGTATTTTGCCTCGTGCTTGAATCACACTTGCTGCTTTCTGTTTCAACACCAATTTCCTTGTGATTTAAGAAAGTACTCTAGCTTTAAAGTTTTCCTTGGCTTACTTGCCCATTCATTTTGGCCTAGACATTGTTGATATTAGATGTTATGTTTTCTCATGGTTCTTAATGCCATCTTGTTTGATCAGTTCGGAGAAACTATGCTTTAATGAAAATATGTTTTTGTTTATTTCAATGAGTTGTATATCATGATCATTACTTTAATATATGTATCCAGACTATGGTATTACTGTTGGTTGTAGTCATTATCTTGCGCATCTTAATATGCTTTAATGCATGTACTAAGAACAATAATAAGACTAAAATTATTGTTGTTACTTCATCATCTGCTATTCTTGTTTATTGGGCAACTTGACTGAAGATGATAGGTAGATGATTGTTCAAGCTGATCGGCCACAATGCTTCTACCTAGGACAACCAACTCATGCACTTGTGCCATTGTTTTCTGGGGCTGTAGCTTACAAATGACCCTTGTTAAGGAATTTCAATTACCACAAGAAAAAAGGGATTCCAAGCATATCGTGTTTTATATGTTCCGTGAAGCATACTTTCCATCATAACCACTTCTTTTTATCTCTTCCAGCTATGCTACTTAGCAGGAGTTCTAATAGTAGTTTATCTTGTCTCTTAGATGAAATTTGGTCCAGTGATGTGCATGCAAAACATGTGCAAAAATGCTTAATTGGGGAGTTTCCTGCATTTCTCTGGATCATATTTCTTTACTGGACTGAATGACATTTTAATTTGACAGCAATGGGACGGTTTGCTTTTGGTCACAACAAGCACCTTAAGTCAATTGCTGCTGCCTGCTGGAAACCTCAGTCTAATTCTTTGCTGACTTCTTTACCTTCACTGGCACAAATAAAAGGCATGGGCAGTGGATGTACCCCAATCCTGCTTGGAAGTATTGTTTCATCTCAAATGGGTCCCTTACCTAGATATGGCAATGATAGTCCATGGTTTCATGAAAGTAGGGTCTCATCTAGCAGCCCTCTTGTTGCTTCTGGAGTTATGCATGGATCTCCATCATCAGATGATTCATCTGAGCACTCCGATTCTGCAATAGTCAATGATAGTGTGAGCAATTGCGTCACCAACAATTTCATGCCAAAACCACTTGATAAGGCTATCTATTCCCAGTGCATATCGGCTATGTGCACTTTGGCAAAGGATTCATCACCACGCATAGCAAGTCTTGGCAGGCGTGCGCTTTCCATTATTGGTTTTGAGCAAGTAGTGACAAAACCCTTAAAAACCTCTGACATTAGTGTGCAGTCTGGTGGAACTGTAGTAGGATGCCCTAGTGTTGCTGGTCTAGCACGGTCCACTTCATGGTTCGACATGCGTGCAATGGGTAATTTCTACTTAGCTCAAAGTCTTTCCTTCTTTCCACCCAAAAAAAAAAAAAAAAAAAAATAGAAAAAACAAAGTGCTTCTTCTCTGTGTTAATTACTTGTAGCGGACCCCACTTTTTGTTGTCTGGTTGCATTTGTCTTCCTTTGTTTAAATCCATTCCTTGATATTCGGCTATCATTTGCAGGTCGCTTTCCATTAACATTTAGAACTCCTCCTGTTAGCCCTTCTCAGCCAAGTTATTTAGCAGGAATGCGAAGAGTTTGCTCTTTGGAGTCCAGGCCATATTTGATGAGTTCTCCGGGATCTGGCTTAGCTGATGCTATTTTAGCTTCTGGAGGAACTACAGGGGCTCCAGAGCGCAGTTTCCTTCTGCAATCAACTATTTATAATTGGAGTTGTCGCCACTTCTCCAAGCCATTGCTTACTGCAGCTGAGGATTCTGAAGAAATATCAGCTACAAAGGAAGAGGGAGATTTGCACTTGAGCACATGAATAAATGCCAATAATACTCTTGTGAGTCCTCGACATTTTCCTTCTATTCACCATGTCATAAAATGTGCATCCCCTTACCCTTTTTTAGTGTCTTCTCTTTTTCTTTCTTGACTTTCAGCTGCTGTAAGCTTAATAGCCAAATTGCTAGCTGGGATAACAGATTTGAGACGGGAACAAAAGCAGCCATGTTGCAACCATTTTCTCCTGTTGTGACATCTGCAGATGAGAATGAACACATTATGTATAGCATGTTCTGTTAAATGATTTCATTCATCAGAGTTTGATAGTACTTTGGAGCTCAGCAGGGCAACTTCCATGTTTCTTTTTGAGTGTTTAACCACAGTTGCATTTGAAGATTTTGTTGGATGTGGAATTTCCATCCACATTCTTCAAGAGCTCTTCAAGTGCAACTCTAGGCACGATCGTTGAAGTCAGCTGACTCTGCTGCATGTGGACATTTTATGCATTTATGCCTAAAATATCCTGTTTTCAATAAAATAAATTTTGTTTGATGACCCTCTAATGAGCAATTTTTTTTTATTTTTTTATTTCCGTGTGCAGATTCCATCGTGGATGGCGATGGATTATACGCCGTCAAAGATGTACATAAGTGTCTGAAAATGCAACACTGTACATAAGTGTCTGCCTCGTCTGTCACATATTGATCTCATTAGTGCTGGTATCTAATGTACGCATGATTCTAGTTATTCCTGCTTTTGTCATACATAGGCTGGCTAGTGGATCGTATGGTGAGTCAACAACTCGATGTCTTCTGAGCCAAAGGAAATAACCTCCGATGCTTGTTCCTGTTCTGCTCCCCTCAATTACTTCCTGTTGGTTTTGGAATTTGCAGTGTCTGAATCTCTAAGTAAAATGCTTTTAAAACAAGGAAATGAGATTCAGTGCCTGTCTCTGCTCTCTGCAGTCTCTAACATGAACCAAAGCCACCTCCACTAGTTTTACTCCAACACTTTCTAACTTCTCTTTAAAAATACCGTAATGTAGACCGGTAAGGTTAATTAGTATCAAACTGATTTACAGTTGAGCGAGTTGTAGAATCAACTGATCAATGTGTTACCAGTATACATTTGAATTTAACTGGTGTCAAACATCGGTAGTAACTCGACGAATTTGATCAGTCCATCCATAATGGATTACTAGATTTTTGAACTACGAGTTTTCTTACGCACAACTAGTATAACGTTTCTGAGTTACTTCTACTAGTTTATTGCACAAATCATAGAGAAATATAGGTATACTTGCACGATGTATACTTGCACGATTTATACAAATGGTGAAGCGAGAATCAATATTCAATACTGTTCACTATGCCTCTCTTCATTTAATTTGTAAAAGAGGGGAATGGGGCAGTTGGTGCCAATGGATCGGATAGCCTCTATGAAATGTTCAGTTTGTGCTACAGTTATTTAGATCCAAGGCTGGCATGCTTGTCAACGCAGCTCCAGTATATGCTAATAACATAGTAATTAAAAGTCATGGCTTGGACGGGCATTGGCTGGAAGTGATGAGGATGATGACAGACATAGTAATGTGAAAGTCGGATCACCTGTTTGAAATCTTGTAGTAATTAAAAGCCATGACTTTAACGGGGCACTAGCCGGAGTTCATGAAGAAGATGATGAAGATAGTCGGAGTCAACGTGACAACTTTCGGCTCCTATGGGGCCCGGATGTCTTTTTGTACCTTCGTGCTTGCAAAAGAAGAAAATGGAGTAGGGGGCGTCATGTACTCCTCTCCTTCGTCACACCAGAAACCGAAGCAGGAGTAATGGCCTTCTATAGGATTGGATGCTATTACCGTGTTAGACTTGTATCTGACAAACGCATGAACCCTTCCGTAGGATCAAAGACCCGGTGACAATAGATAAATTTGACAAAGAAAAAGGATTTCTTAGTCGATTCTTTTTTTTTTTTTTTTTACTTCTGTTTTTTCGTATTAAATAACTCGGTTATACATGTTTCGTGATACCATCAAGATTGTCGCGGCCGAAATGAAAACTTTTTCGAGTCGTTGTATACATAAGCAACAGCACATGCTTTCAGTCTGTTGTATGGCTGGGCGAGGAAAACGTCTTGCCTCAAGCAAGCTTGATGGTTTTATTATTATTGTGATGGGTCTAAGTTGGCCCGTCCGCCCATGTTGGGCCTAAAAGCCCGGCCCACAGATTAAGGCCCATGGATGAAAGAATATGATAAAGGAATACGTTTCTTTTTGGAGGGGACGGATATAAGGGAAAATAAAGAGGAGGAATGCAACCTTTGACATAACATACATCCCTCCTCCCTCTCTCTCTCAAAAACATTCCAAAAAGAAAGAACAGTGCGCAAGAGGCGACACCCATCTTTCCTTCAAGACGAATTGACATCATCGGATCTAATGGGATCAGAATTTCTTCCTCGATTTTCAACATTGGTGTTTAATCTATGGCTAACAAGGTACGCTCGATTCCGTGGTGTGCTTTATGATTGGTAATACATGTTTTTTTCTCGGGCTTGTTTTCCGCGTAAGTTTAGGAGTTCGATTTAGTGTCGAATCCGGTTTTTGGTAATCCGATTTTCCCAACAAAGCTCATTGACTATTTTCGTTCGGCCCGATGCTACCTCAAGTTCTGTTTGCTATGTGCAATGGCTGTAGCAACTAGCAAATCAAGAATGGAGTTGGAGGTGTTCCTAAGTTTCAAGATGCCGGATACTCAGTTTGGCATGACTTTACTAGTTGCCTCCATGGTGAGTTGGCGCAGAAAGGAATCGGGTTCTTAAAAAAATGACGAAGAGATCCCAATCGGTCAAACGATTGGTGGGAAGCTTTTGCAAGCCCTCGACGACTCTCAAATCTATATACCGGCTTCCCTCCAGTCTGTGCCGTCTCTGTGAGGCTGTGCATGTGGTAGATCGCACTTCAAAGTCAAAAAGGGAAGAAGGAGATTCTCTCCATTTTCTTCAACGTAGAGACAGACGCTATTGAGCTTACGACCATCCCCTAAAAGGATTTGTGTATGTGGTATTTTAATCGACAGTGTATTAGCTTGCCCCATGTAACCTCAAATACTCGGTTTACCATTGTGTACAACTAACGGCAAAGAAAAGGAAAAAGCTCGACTTCCGTGCACGCCAACATTGTTGGTCGCATTGTTGACTCTACATATTCATCCCTAACCCCAACCCTTTTTAGAGGCCTTCTTACGTTTCGTTTGGGATAGCTTTTGGTCAAATAATGTGAGTTTGATTCCAAAGTACCACTAATTACAAGAGGCTAATCTTGAAATAGAAGCCCTGGCATTGAGTTATCAAACGTTTTACTTCAAACGATCAGACTGAAGTTGTGCATGGAATGCGTGGTGACCCGTGTGGCTCGGAACCTTGGAAATGGGAATCAGAACTGAACCGGCAGCTTCCTCTGCAAGTCTAGTTCAATGGTAGTTGCTGCAGAATCAACTGATGAAACTCGGATTTATCTAAGAACCAATTCCTTTCTTATACTATAGTCGATACTAATGAAACTAAAATCAATTAAGGTTCACTTTTGGCCAGATTTGCTTGATTTATGATCATAGGTGTAAAGCTGAAAAGATCATGTCCAGTGCTTTCTCACTTGTCCTCACGAGTGATTCTTTAGTTTTTGTACAAGCAAAGGTGGATGTTGCAGGAGGCTTAAGGAAGTGGTAGATTCTTATTGCAAAGTCTCTGGCCAGCAATTCAATTTCCGTCAGTAAAGCATTTTCTTAAGCCCATTTACGTAGTGAAGTGAAAGAATTGAGTCCGGTGCCTGGTATTCTGGAAACTACAATGCTTTGGACCATATCTGGGGTTGCCAACTGTGCCGGGTAAAATTACCCACAAAAAAAGAAAAAGAAAAAGAAAAAGAAAGAGCTTTTGGGTTTTGTAAAAATGAAGGTCATGAAGAAACTGGCACGTTAGAGAAGTCTTTTTCGTCAAAGCTGTGAGGGAGATTCTTGCCGAATCAACTGTAACAGTGCCTACATATCCCATGGGAGTTTTTACATTTCATTGGAAAGAGTTGGAACTCGTTGACTGAAGCTAATAAGGATGATGGGGATCTGGGTTTGGAAACTCGCTCAGAGGCTGCAGACTCAACCTGATGCTCTGGGGCCAAGGGTGTTGAAAAGACTGCGCTTTAAACTACTTCAACTTCGATTTGAAGCTAGGAAAGAAGCATTCTCATTGGAAGGGGATGTTCTGATGAATGAAAGGGTTGATGTGACAACTGACAAGTGGCAATGGAGAATCTTCGAGCAAAGGTAGGATGACCATGACCAAGAGCTTCATCCAGCGCGAGGAGCACGAGTGGTAGACGACTTCTGTCATGGCCGACTCGACAGACGAATATCCCGGCGCCTGGAATCTCGGCCCCAGCTCGGGGAGCGATCGCTGAGCTCAAAGTTTCCTCAGAGAAGGCTTGCGGGACAGGATGTGAAGCAATGGCGTTCGGAGAAAATGTGGCAACTTTTACAGTTGAATAAGCCTGCGTGCCGTCTTGACCCGTTCAAGAAGTTGGGATTGACAGCCGTGCGAAGGCATGTGCTGCTTGGAATCTCGGCCCGATTCTCTCTTTTGTTCGAGGTTCTTTCTCGGTCTCTCGCTTGTGTCATTTATATTTGACCGCGTAGAGTAATGACAACGTAAGGAATCGGGAAAGGATGTCATAACTTCTTTTTTGGTTCTTTCAATTTATCGTGTATGCTTCCGTGCTAGAAATTTAATGAGAAATTATACAAATGATCACCTAATTTTAGAAACTATTACACTCTCAAGAACCATATTCCCTATTTCTACATAAATATGAAACTAAATTAATGCGCACCCATTGATTCCAGATAATTTGTAAATCTATTAAGTACTAAACAATTTCTTAAATGGAAACGAAAAATTAGTCCAAATAAATTGTATTCCAATTTAATCAAATTATAAATTAGTAATATAATCTTTGAGAATCCCAATTAATTAGAATAATGGAAAAAGATAATTTAGTTTGTAGCCAATCGTGAGCAAGCATACCTCTAACCATGTTTCAAGATCAAACTCAATCAAAAATCTTATTTTAGGTCTTGTAGAGCCTTTTTTTAATAAAATATTATTGATAAAGTTGGATTTATCCATCCAAATAGATGAGGACTTATCCATGAGAAAACTTGTCTACATGGCCTCAAAGCGCCTCCTAATTGAATTAATGTTCAATCAACCAAAATTTATATTTATCCACGAAAATTTAAATAAATAAATAAATGGTTAATAAGAGAAAAGGGCAAAAAAAAAAAAGAAAAAAACATTTCTTTGCAAACAAGAAAGGGAGAGTCCTCTCCGACTTAAAGAACCCATCCACCCCGGCGTTCTCTTCTTCACATCTCCCCTTCCTTACTCTCTCTCTCTCTTCTCCATCGCTGCAGCTCGCTCTCGAATCGGACCGCCATGGCCAGCCAAGCCGAATCCTCCGACCCGTAAGTTCAGATCTTTCGCCTCAAAATCCCGCCTTTCCCCTCACCCGTCTCCGATTCCCCGGTGTTTCTCTTCGGAAATCTGACGCTCGCCCGATCGGTTTGTTTTTCCTTTATTTTTTTTTGGTTTAATTTGTGGGTCTTCGGATGCAGCAAGGGGACGAAGAGGGACTTCAGCACCGCGATCCTGGAGCGCAAGAAGGCCGCCAACCGCCTCGTCGTCGACGAGGCCGTCAACGACGACAATTCCGTGGTCGCCCTCCACCCGGAGACCATGGAGAAGCTCCAGCTCTTCCGCGGCGACACCATCCTCGTTAAGGTTCGTGGGGGTTTCGCCGCCTTTCGGCGGGGGATCGATTCGGTTTTTGGGTGATTTGCGGGCGTGGCGGGGTTCTAGGGTTGCTTTGGATTGGCCTCCTTGTGATCCGTTTTGGAGTGTGGAATCTCTTGAGCTTTGAGAGGCCTCCGTTTTAGTAGCAGTTTTTTTGTAGTTTCGAGGTCGATATGTCGCTCTGCTTGTGGATTTTGTGATATTATCTGAGCTTCTGTAGATTGTAATGAGGTTCGATCCTCTTGTTGTCTTTGCAATATGTTGTTTCCTGTATTCATGCACGCGTGAGACAATTGATGCGAAAGGCCTCTTTTTTAGCTCCAGGACCGTAGTTTTCATGCTATCATGCTCAATTTTTGCTCTTATGACTTGATTTTACTAAGTCCAAAGTGAGCCATGTAGGCTAGTTAGTCACATTACTCATGGTGATTGAACATCTTTTCATGATAGAATTCTCTCTCTCTGTAAGTACTTTTGCACTTGTAATGCATTGTCTTGCATTGTTTCCATCCCTCTGATGTAAAGGACAGTTGTTTTGGTAGCAAGGCAATGTAGGTTTCAGATTGTACGCAATGATCTATGGTGGTCTTAAAACGCTATCTTTTTTATCCAGGGGAAGAAAAGGAAAGACACTGTCTGCATTGCTCTTGCTGACGACACATGCGACGAGCCAAAGATTAGGATGAACAAAGTGGTGAGACAAAACCTGAGGGTTAGACTGGGAGATGTCGTTTCAGTGCATCAGTGTCCTGATGTTAAGTATGGAAAGCGAGTTCACATACTTCCTGTGGATGACACCATTGAAGGGATTACTGGAAATCTCTTTGATGCATTCTTGAAGCGTGAGTTTCACTATTCTTACTACCTGCATGGTTCCCTCACATATATCTTGATGTAGGAGATACTATCTTGGTTCCTGCTTTGGCTATTGGTCCTATGTGCCTAATGCCTTCTGGACTTGTCATTTTTAGATCAAAACTACAAACCTAACCAAACCATCTGATTCTATAGCAGTCCTGCACTTGTATATCTTAAAGATAAAATTTTGGTTTATAAATCCCCCCTTTTTTGTACTCATGGGATTTCGGTAATATTTCATGTAAAAATAACTGCATATTAAATTAAAACACTAGATTGAGTAAGAATTCGTGGATGGTAATCTGAAATTTGAAACTTATTGGTGGACAATAATCAAAAGACATAACTCTATCCGTTTCCGTAAAATTTGTCCATTCTATATATATGCTTTGCCAGATCCCATCAAACAACAATTTGCAGTTTCATTTTTTCTTATATTTGGGCTTGTGGCCCATGTTAGTTGGGCTCGTTTCTTTTTTTTTTTTTTTTTTTAAATCTTTCCTAAATGTATAACCATTGTGAAGTGTGTGCTTTGAACTGCAATCACTTTCCCATGAGCTTTGTTACATTTAGTTAGTACCTGATGAATATTGGGATTTATCAAATATTGGATGGCTCTTCTTGGTCCTCTGTTTATTAATCAAAATGCACTGAATACTAAAGTTGCTGGGGAGCCAGACCATACAAAAAAACTAGTTTGCTTGGTTTGAATATGGACTATGGTTTAGTGTTAATATCATGTAAAGCAGTTCGTGCAGAACTTCTCTTTTAGATATCTACAGGACAATACAACTTCCTAAAAGTGATATTTCAACTCATAATGCCTTCTGATATTGGGTAAAGCATGTAAATGGATCTGTGAGCTAGTGCTAGCCTCTGTGAGGGAAGCTGATGCTTATTATCTTGTCAAACCATTCCATTGACTGCAGAGTCATGTTAGTTGGAGCACAAACATTAAATTCTCACTCTTTTTTGCAAAGAGCATCTTTTCTTGGATAGGATGAAAGTTTTTTTAACTCAATGGATTCATTTTCTGTAGCTTACTTTCTGGAGGCATATCGCCCTGTGAGGAAAGGTGATCTCTTCCTTGTTAGAGGAGGAATGAGAAGTGTCGAGTTCAAGGTTATTGAGACCGATCCTGGCGAGTATTGTGTTGTTGCCCCAGATACAGAGATCTTCTGCGAGGGAGAACCTGTGAGGAGGGAGGATGAAAATAGATTAGATGAGGTTGGTTATGATGATGTTGGTGGTGTTAGGAAGCAAATGGCTCAAATTAGGGAGCTGGTAGAGCTGCCATTGAGACATCCACAGTTATTCAAATCAATTGGTGTGAAACCACCAAAAGGAATCTTGCTGTATGGACCTCCTGGATCTGGGAAAACCCTCATTGCTAGGGCAGTTGCGAATGAAACCGGTGCCTTCTTTTTCTGTATTAATGGACCAGAGATCATGTCAAAGTTGGCTGGTGAAAGTGAAAGCAATCTCAGGAAAGCTTTCGAGGAAGCCGAGAAAAATGCACCTTCCATCATCTTTATTGATGAGATCGATTCAATTGCTCCGAAGCGAGAGAAGACTCATGGAGAGGTGGAGAGGAGGATTGTGTCTCAGCTGCTAACACTCATGGATGGCTTGAAGTCCCGTGCCCATGTCATAGTTATCGGGGCTACTAACCGACCAAACAGTATTGACCCAGCTTTGAGAAGATTTGGAAGATTTGACAGGGAAATCGATATTGGAGTTCCTGATGAAGTTGGGCGCCTTGAAGTCCTCCGCATTCACACAAAGAACATGAAGCTTGCTGAAGATGTATAGGATTTTCTTTTTCATTTCCTAACCAATTCGTTGTATCAATATCTTCTTTTTCCCCTCAGTTCCAATAATTCTGCTGAATGCTGTGCAGGTTGATCTGGAAAGAATTGCTAAGGACACGCATGGCTATGTTGGTGCTGATCTGGCTGCTCTCTGCACTGAAGCTGCACTTCAGTGCATCAGGGAGAAGATGGATGTAATTGACTTGGAAGATGAGACGATAGATGCGGAGATCCTCAACTCCATGGCAGTTACAAATGAGCACTTCCACACTGCTCTTGGAACGAGCAACCCATCTGCTCTCCGTGAGACAGTAAGTATATGTGACGTGGACTTTATGCATAATATTGAGATGCTTACCAATTTTGAGCTGCGCCATGGTATTATTCTCCTGCCCGAGTTTGATTCTAATTCCTGCGTCTTTTTTTTTTTTTTCCTCCAGGTGGTTGAAGTGCCAAATGTGAGCTGGCAAGATATTGGTGGTCTTGAGAATGTTAAGAGAGAGCTTCAAGAGGTATGGTTATTTGTGTTCCTTTTTTTTTTCTTTTTTTTGAGGGTTTTTTGTTTTCTTTTTTTTTTTTGGGGGAGGGGGGGTTGTATGCTTCAATAATTTGAGGTCTTAAATTTGGAATTTAATGGCTGCTTCATTTTTTGTTGTACAGACTGTTCAATATCCAGTGGAGCATCCCGAGAAGTTTGAGAAATTTGGAATGTCACCTTCTAAGGGAGTCCTTTTCTATGGTCCTCCTGGATGTGGCAAAACTCTTCTGGCTAAAGCTATAGCTAATGAATGTCAGGCAAATTTTATCAGTGTGAAAGGCCCTGAGTTGCTTACTATGTGGTTTGGAGAGAGTGAGGCAAATGTCCGTGAAATTTTTGATAAGGCCCGACAATCTGCCCCTTGTGTTCTGTTTTTTGACGAACTTGACTCAATTGCTACGCAGGTTTGTTTTTCTTCACATGACTTTGGTACTTGGTTTGGATTGTGAAAACCATCTAGTAATGGAAGTAGTATTCCTGGTTGTGATATTGATTAGAATGCTTGATGCAAGCAAATTTCTTACCTCACTAAGTTAAAATGTATCCAAAATGTTATAAATGAGATACCATCTCATCTGCTTGATATGATAAATTTAAGTATTGGTGGTAGCAACCTAACATTCATTTCTAATACTCATAATATCAAATGCTTCTTGGATGTGCAAGTAAATGACTACTTGCCGTTGATGGTAGTATTATTTTCCACTTGTTAATTTCTTCAAAATTTCGTGTCTTTCTAGCAACCCCCATAACAAAGTAATTTAAGGTTTTGAAGCCGATATTATTTGGTGCCAAATCAAGAGTTGAATTGTTGTGCTACACGGGCTTTATAAGCAGTAGGTAGTTTGGTGGTTGTTGGTTATTAATCCTGGGAGGGACACATAATAAGATGGGCTTGTTATGTTCAAATGCCTCTGTTCTTTTTTTCTTTGGTTTCTCTTGACACATGTTGGTTCCAGATATGTTGCTTGACAAGTGACTTGCACCTCATTATCTGGGTTGCGTTTCATGCAGAGAGGAAGCAGTGTGGGAGATGCTGGGGGTGCTGCTGATCGGGTTTTGAACCAACTTCTTACAGAGATGGATGGGATGTCTGCAAAGAAAACCGTGTTCATCATTGGAGCCACCAACAGGCCTGACATTATAGACCCTGCACTTCTACGTCCAGGGCGTCTTGATCAACTGATTTACATCCCTCTCCCTGATGAGGACTCCCGACATCAAATATTTAAGGCGTGCTTGAGGAAATCTCCAGTCTCCAAAGATGTTGATCTGAGAGCTCTTGCTAAGTATACGCAAGGATTTAGTGGTGCTGATATCACAGAAATATGCCAGCGTGCATGCAAATATGCCATCAGAGAAAACATTGAGAAAGTATGGTTCTGCTTGTCTTTGATACCTTACTGTGTTTTCTCATTTCAGTACTTGAGTTATAATGCCTGTGGGATGGGCGGCAGCCGAATAGAATCGAGATTCCATCTTCATTCTATTTCATAATTTTGGTAGTGGAAATTTGAATGGGGGGATGACCATCCAGCTCGTGGTTTTAACATCTCGAGACCTTGTCAGTGCCTTCCCTAGTTAAAACGTATAGTGTCAATTGTCACACTTTTTCCCAACTTCTTCACCATCGAGGTTCTTTTTTGTACTTATAATTTTATTCCTTTCAACATTTCTTTTCTATAGCTGATGTCAGTGCTCATTACGTTCCACGTATATTTCATGTCATCTCCTAGACTCGTTAGTTTCTTCTAAATGTTTGTGTGTTTTAGGTAGCAAATATATCATGGAAAGTAAGTTTCTTCTGTTGATGCTATGCAGGATATCGAGAGAGAAAGGAGGAGAAGTGAGAATCCAGAAGCAATGGAGGAGGACGTCGAGGATGAAGTGGCGGAAATCAAAGCTGCTCATTTCGAGGAATCAATGAAGTATGCCCGCAGGAGTGTGAGTGATGCTGATATAAGGAAGTATCAAGCTTTCGCTCAGACACTCCAGCAGTCGAGAGGGTTTGGAAGCGAATTTCGATTTGCAGATACTGGTGCTGGTGCTGGCACTGCGGGATCAGATCCATTCGCAGCTTCTGCTGGCGGTGCTGATGACGATGACCTCTATAGTTAAAAAGATATTCTGTTTACGTTTCCCTTTGCATATCAAACCTTTCTCCCTTCCTGTTTCACTGTATACTGTTGGAATTGTCTCGTGGGAAGGGCTTTGGCATCATGGTTTCTGACGTACTCCCGATCATTTTGAGGTCCCCAAACTTCCCGTGTTTCTGACATTCTGAGGTAGTGGCCTTCTATTTAAAATTCTTACTTGTCTCAATTTATTTGCGCTGCATTAAGCATGAGCAGTGGAATTCAGTCCCGGAAATGGATTGCTCTTGCTGTCTACTCCATCAATATCTAGGTTTATCTTGGACCATGTGCATTGTGTACATGCTCCCAATGCAATGACGAGGTGCTTTCTTGTGAATTTCATTCTATTGCATGAATTTCATCGTCCAGGCTTTGAGATGCATGGGTACACTTTGATTCGGAGCCTGTGCAAGTTCCGGTTATCTACCCTTAAGTAATCACCTTATGCTTAATCTTGTTGATCATTGCTATCGTTGTGTTGTGTTGTCTTATTAAGTCGGAAAAGTTCTCTCTCCTAATGTGAAAGAGTGGTTCAACGCTGAGCATTATAATTGATTGTCTTAGGAAGGCGAATGTTGTGAATGGTGAAATCCATTTTCTTAGTAAGTATTCGATAATTGCATGCTTCTCCGAACTTTCGGAGGAAAAAGGAGTAAGAAGTAAAGGAGTCCGAAACAAGTGATTTGTCCCGAAGACATTTTGATGGTCATGCAAACTGACCACGCAAAAGCCTGAGCTGCTAAAGAAACGAGCAAATTCGTGCAGCTCGCGAATTTCACCGGCATACTCCACGTTCAATTTGCATGCGTACCTTACTCATGAATGACGAAACTCTACGCGAATCTCACCAGTCACCCTCCTTGGTTCAATCCGACCGCCACGGAATTTTGCGCACCGACATCACCCGCCCAATCGAAGGAACAAAAATGTGGACAACCGACAAAACAAATCAAAGAGTTGTTGAGACACAAAAATTTCATTTTCTCTTTCATGGATAAGTTTTTGGAATAAAAAAACGTTTGATAACGATTTAAAATTTTTATTTGTAAAATAAAAATTCATTTGATAATAAAATGAAAATTTATATTTTTAGGAGCGGAACGACCGGTGTGCGTGCCCAGAGTCCGATGTCTAGCGATTGGCGTTTGGCATTTGGTGACCAGCTTTGTGTAGCCAAAGTTTGGAGTTCGGCATCCGACATCCGGCACTAGAGTCCAGTGATCAACAATGGGTGGCTAAAGTTTGAAGTTGAATGTTGGATTTCAACGATTGACAATTGGCGTCCAATGTTTGAAGCTCGACATCCGTCGTCCGACGTTCGAGTTTGACAACTAGAGGTCGAGTAGCCAACATCCGGTGGCTAGTACGATCAGCAACAGATGTCCAGTGGTTGGGGGTGAGCCTCCAGCATCCAATGATTGGCAATGAGTGGCCAACGATTGGTGGACGTTTGGCATTTGACACCAGGCGGTTAGCGATAAGTGGGCAGAGTCTAGTGGTCGGTGGTCGGTGGCTGATGGTTGAGGCTGATGGTGGGTGGCTAGCAACTGGCAGCGGGCATCCGACATCCCACAAGCGGCAAATGGGTGATGGGCAATAACAAAAGTAAACAATAAAGGAAATTTTGATTTCTTATTTTTATTTCAAAAATAAAAAAATTAAAAATTTTAACTTTTGATTTATGTTTCAAATATATTTTTAAAATAATAATCTGTTTCAAAAATAAAAAAATAAAATAAAATTACATTATTAAATGGATTTTTATTTTAAATTTATTTTAAAAACAGAAAAATAAATAAATAAATAAACAAAAATGTTATCATGCTCGCCTTAAACCTACTCCGTCTTCCCGGCTCGACTTTCAAACTCTAGTCAACGAGTGCAGCCTCACAAACGCGGAGCTGAATGCTCTGAAACGTCATTTCATCGATAAAACCCCGACACGACATTTCAATCACCGGGATTCGATCCTATAAAAAGGAGAAAGAAATCAGAGCCGTGCATCATGGACGAGACTTTGCTATATGGCCTTGGCAAAAATATCTCGTCTTTGCTCTTGCTGGGCCGGACAGATTCACTTGGAACCGGAGCGAGAGCGATAGAGAGCGACAGAGAGAGAGAAGAGATAGCCCAACCTCATCCTCTAAAGCAGAAAAACCGAGTCTTTCAGCCTCTGAAATCTTCGCTTCTCTCTCTGCGATTCGGCTCTGCCTACGCAGACTCTCATTCTATCCATCCGCAGACGTGGCCACGCAGTGCGCTGAAGCATCCGACGAGAGGAGCGGACACGGGCACGCCCCAGTTTCCCTGAATTCCGAGCTCGATGCTAAATGGAGTCCGCAAGGAACTTGCTTTCGTCCTCTTCCTCTGCTCCCCGGTTCCCTCGCAGAGTCCTCTCCAGAAACTCTCTCCCCGCTTCCCCTTCAGGTAGCGCGCGGTTTTTTTAGCGTGCCGATAGTGCGTCTGCTTGTCTGGGCTCTGAAAGTGCGCGTGAAGTTCCCACCTTTTTCGCAAAACACCGCCGTGCGCGGATGCTGTTTGATTATTTGCCTTTCAAGATATCTTGGGTCGGACCCGTTAACGGCATTCGCCATGATGTAATGGGACTGTTTTGGCTGTTCGCATCGCTCTTTTACGAATGAGTTAGTGAACGAGGTTGGTGTCTTTACTGGGATTCCCAGGAGTTTTTTTTTTTTTTTGGTGGGATTCCCAGGAGTTTGTGGAGAGTTTTTGGGACCCGGTTCAGAAATTTTCAGGAACCACGTAGTCTCTTTTTGTGCTTCTTTTATACACGACAGCAGAAGTCATCCATCGCTAGTGATTGCTGGCGAACGACGAATGCATATATTTGACAATGCTAGCAATGGCTTTCCTATTCATTTCTTCAGTTTTCTTGTTTCGTGATCAAGGGGCCGTTCCGTCTGCGCCTTCTCCATCAAGGGCTCGAGCTATCGCTACGTCCGTGTCCTTACAGGAGCAGCAAAATGAGTACAGGCCTCTCTTACGCGTGATCCAAGACGACAAGTCGTTACAGGTTAGACTGTCCATAGAGATGCTTTGTGCAATCCACACGGGGGTGATGAATGAGTTCTTTTCGGCTGGAATGAAACTGTGATCCCTAGGTGATTGTTTATGAGGTCATTAGTTTGATTATGCTACTGTTTTTGTTTGTGCGATAGGTGTCGAGAAACGGGAAGCAGATGGAGACTGGGTTGGTGACTTTGAGAGATAAAAGTCTCAATGAGTCTGAAAGATTAATCCAAGATTTTGTGTATCACTGTCGCCGCTGGCCTGGTTTATGGTACCCGTAAGACACTTGCATAAACCAGCCTTTTATGTTGACGATTATACAAAATCTCAATGCAAACTTAATATAGCGAGTTGTCAAGTTCTTCTTTCTTTTATCACTTAGGAGCTGTGCGAGATGAAAGTCTCATGCTCGGTTTTGAATGAGAGAAAGAAGTGAGGAATCCTCTTTTCGACTCTGACTCTCCCACTCCAGTCGTTGCTTTTCTTTCTGTTACTTCAAAAGTAGCTGCATCAGAATATTGTACCCTTCTGGGCCACCTCTTGAGTGTAACATTTTATCTATGATATCGCAGATTGCCATCAATAAAAACTAGGGATGACCAATGCTCAAACATGCAGTCAGTCACAATCAATCCAAAGAAGCTTACTGACAATGAACTGTCTAATGTGGTTTCCCTTGCTAAGAAAGCACTGGAAGCTTCAAGGGAGGCAGCCTCATTGGCAGACCCTGCGTTGCTTGGGACTGATCTTGATTTTGCACTTTCTCCCAGGTTTGTCTCATGTAAGCTTTATGCTTGGTTTGTGCTACTTGCTCTCTAGAATAAAGTTTTTTTCTTCTGTTGGTTTGTGCTACTTGCTCTCTAGAATAAAGCTTTTTTCTTCTGTTGGTTTGTGCTACTTGCTCTCTAGAATAAAGCTTTTTTCTTCTGATGTTAGTTCTTTGATATCTCTCGGTACAAGCACTGCAACTTCAGTCAGTATTCTAAAGGAGGAAGTCAAAACAGTGAGATCAACACGGCTAATTGAAAGGCAATCTAAAATGAGGAGGGTGCCAAAGCCAAAAGATGTGATTACTGGGAACAAGAGTTCCAAAAGGCTGGATGCTAAAAGAAAAGCAAATGAAGGTTTCGATCCTAATGATCCTATTCGAATGTTCTTGTGGGGACCTGAAACTAAACAACTCTTGACATTTAAAGAAGAATCGGAGCTGATTCTTAAAATACAGGTGAATATAAATACCGATCCTACCATATTGTTAGCGCATAGTTTACAAGCTCTAATATCCTTTTTTCATGGATATGTGCAACAGGATCTACTTAAATTAGAGCAAGTGAAAACAAGGCTTCAGTCTCAGTCTGGCCGTGAGCCTACCCTGCTTGAGTGGGCTGAAGCCATTGGCATAACTTGTCGGGATTTGCAGTCACAGCTTCATTCTGGATACAGTTGTCGGGAAAAATTGATTAATGCTAACTTACGTCTGGTTGTTCACATTGCCAAACAATATCAGGGTCGAGGTCTCAGCCTACCAGACTTGCTGCAGGTTAATGGAAACACTATTCTGGCTTATACGTTTCCTTGTCCAATTGGGATCTTTGACTTTATAAATATGTCATCTTTTTTATATGATGTTTATATGTGAGAATTTAGCTTTACCTGCACAATCAGTATCCCTATCTGCCTGCAGTGCACTTAAGAAGTATCTGAGATATTTGATCCAAGTCTTTCCAAATCTGGGTCTTGGCTTACAGAGAACACCATCACACTGTGCTTATATTTGCAACTGTGTATGGTTGGGGTGGGGTTTGATTCATGGTTTTCCAGCATTTCAAACCTCCTTTTTGTTTTGCCATAGCATGTTCCTTAAGTAAAACAAAAGGGTGTGAGTTCATTGAAAATAGGATGGTTTAATCAGCATTGGCAAGATATATATCTTGTTTCCTAATCATGAGCTTGTGGAAGAGCACTTTTAAGTTTTTTTGGAGAGAAACTTTCGCATCTTGAATTAATAGCTCTCTATTTGTTCACTATCTTCAGGAAGGAAGTATGGGTCTTATGAAGAGCGTTGGGAAGTTCAAACCCCAGGCGGGCTGCCGGTTTGCCACTTATGCTTACTGGTGGATTAGGCAGACAGTAAGGAAGGCCATATTTCAAAATTCCAGGACAATACGTTTGCCGGTATTGAGTCTTATTTTCCCTGGGCTTTTTTTTTTTTTTTTTTAAATTTATTTATCAGTGTCCATTGTCCAACAGCAATTACCATCTTAACGAGCATTTTATCTTGTTCCCAGAACATTTTCTGGGTCCTTATGATCTCATAAGGATGCTTTTAGTTGGCTGGGGAAGCAACTGGTGCTCTAGGGGTCAAATTATCTGGCTTTATTTGCCACTTAGAATGCAATATAGTAAGTTGAGAAAATATAGACATTTTGTGTAATTCTGCATCAAAAATTTTCTTGCAGGAAAATGTGTATGCCCTCCTCGGCAAGGTGATGGAAGCAAAGAGATCTTACATTCAAGAGGGACATCGTTATCCAAGCAAAGAACAAGTAGCTAAACGTGCTGGAATTTCAATTGACAAGTTGCAAAATCTAGTATCTACTACAAGAACACCCCTCTCAATGCAACAGCCTGTGTGGGCAGACCAGGATACCACCTTTCAGGTAATACTGCCTTTATTCTTGGTCTGCTTTTGATCGGTCATTTTAACAAGAGAAAAGATAATGTGATGCATGTTCTCACCCAGATGAAGACCGTAAATGGATACCCTTCTCACAATCTCTTTAAATGGCTCATAAAGCTTGTCCTTTTGAAGAATCTTAAATGTGTCATATATCCATGTTGTGATGAATGAAAGTCTTGTGCAAATAAAAGAAATTTGAAAGCTAGGTGTCTGACTTATTGAGAACAAGGCTGGGGATTAATTTATTGTGCATCAGTCTGTGCTTTCTGCAGCTGTTATTTTAATCTTCTGACAATTCTGTGAATGCCACTATGTTGTATAAGCTTGCCAGTGTGGATAATGGTTCAATTGTCGAAAGCATGCTCTAGCCTCTAAGCCTGCTGTTTTGGGGATAATCATGGCATAAACTTACTCCAGATTTAAGCATACCAGCTTATGTCGAAAGAGATGGTGATCATACACTCATGCACGTGCACAATGCTGAATTCTGATGCCAAAGTATATTTTAGTGAGCTCTAATTAACTTGGCATAGAGACGCTCATTTTGTGGATGGTGACATTAAAGACTCTACTTGTTTCATACTCAAAGTGGAACTTAAGGCTGTACATCTAATATTTCTTCCCGCAGGCTGTGACATTTGAGATTTGACTTGCTTTTCCAAGACATTTCTGAGCTTTTATTATTTGAATGCTGCATATGCAAATGCTTTAGTTGCACCTATTTGACTCACTTATATCATTCATATCCGCATCCTCAATGGCAACGTAGCTTTATCAATAATCAATTCATCTATTATCCCTGAAACATTGCATAGTCATGCGGTAAAACTTAAGGCTGCACTTTCAGCTCTAACACCCTAGAGCCAATGATTTTCTCCATTCATCTAACCTTGGTGCAATTAGTTGCTGCTCAGCATTTGAATGCTCGTTTCAACTTCAATTATCTTTTCAGGAGATAACTGCAGACACAGGGGTTGATATCCCAGATCTAAGTGTCTCTAAGCAATTAATGAGACGACACGTGCGCAGCCTCCTAAGCACGCTCAGCCCTAAGGAGAGGCAGATCATCAAGCTAAGATATGGCATCGATGGCGGTGAACAGAGGTCACTCTCGGACATCGGAAACATCTTTGGTCTGTCTAAGGAGAGGGTGAGACAGCTGGAGAGTCGAGCTGTGTACAAGCTGAAGCAGTGCCTTGGCAGCCATGGCCTTCATGCGTATGGTCATTTGGTTATTTAATTATATGGATCCTGAGTGACATATTCAGCGGTTAACAGATCGTGATTTGGAAGAATAAATCTCGACGGGATCATTATCCGCTGGCAATGTATCAATTTTCTCAAAATGCATTGGCTGAGCTGTGTTTAAGATCTCAGCAATGTGACAAAATTGTAAGATTCAAAATTGTAATTCATTTGTACATTCTTGTAAGAGCTACGAATTATTTGATTTTGGCTGTCAATATCCCTAAAGGAAAGGTTGCCCATTTATTTTCTTGGATATTAATTCTGGAATTAGTCCTTTTTCTGGAATCTGGGAAGTGCTATCAATGATTGGAGATTACTAGCCAGTGTCACTATCACGTACAGAGAGATACTTCTGTATAGAGTGAAACACTTTTGATGAAGGAATACACTTAAAGCAAGAATAAGAAGCCCAATGGATTTTTTCTTTTGGTCCACGCTCTTTTTTGCACCCTAATTATCTAATAATCTCCATTAATTTTTTAATTGATTAAAATCACGAGTGAAAGGTGTGAGAGCTGTCATTGGTATCATGAAAAATACAAGACTCTTTGTTATAATCAAAATAACGTGGATTAATTCCATCCAATTTTGCTTCTTAGATTTCTAAGTGATTATTTTCGGTTACGAGCTGGAACCTTACCGGAAATCTTTATCAATTAAAATACCCCAAATCAATATTGTAATCATAAAGAGTTCCCAACTTTAACCATTATTTGTATGTGAAAGTGAGTTATTAGCAATTGTATTTCAGAGAGAGGGATTGCAAATAAATGTTTCAAAGACATCGTGAACAAAATTTGATTAATACTCCTTTAAGTTAGATGGATTGGATGCATTGTTAAATGTTTCAAAGACATCACGAACAAAATTTTAATTAGTATTCCCTTAAATTAGATGGATTGGATGCATTCTTGTGGTCAATCGATTTCTCATGCCAAGAACGACAGATTTGTAAAAGGATTTTGGCATGAATTAATTCGAAGATAGCCCTCGGGTAAAGGACAGAACTACGTCTGGTTGCAAAACTAATCATGACATTATCCATATAGTCCACAAAATTAGAGTTTCAAGAGAAGCTGGCATGCAGACCGGCAATTAGATCTGGTACTTCGCAACAAAGATCAATGGCGAAAACGGAACTAAGAAAGGAACTCGAACGGAAAAGAGAGGCGGCTCGAACCAAAGTCCGGAGCATGAAGCGGACAGCAGACCTTGCAGATAATTTGGATGCTTTAAAGGAGCTCAAGAGGTTGCTGGGGCGCTCTCCGTGGGTGATGGATGTGTTTCACGGCGTTCGGAGAGAGAACCGCTGGAGAAACTCGGGTTGTTCTTGAAGGACACTTCTGCAGATGAAGACATTGAAGCAGACTTACTCGAAAGAGAAGGAGACTCGGGTTTTTTTGTAATCATTAATATCCAAAGATTCAATTCATGCTGAAACTGGTAACTCTTAGCTAACTGTCACGGGCGATCGTTTGGACGTTTGGAATCGAGACCATGCAGTGACTGAGGCTCTTTTGCATCATTTGGAATGGTTAGAGCGCTTAAGCCAAGCTTCTTTTGGTTGATCGCTCACTCACTCACCCGCTCGGTCGATCACTCGCTTGCTAATCCAAATACTCTTAGCTAATTGTCATAAGCTCTAAACGAGAAATGGAACTTTGATTATGAAGTGATTGGATTAATACAATAAAAGGGAGGGCATCCCTTCCTATACTTGATGCTGTCGAATTATAACTATTGATTGCCTTTCAATCCAGCCTACAAGATCTTGTGCCTTGTAACCTTTGTGTCTAGAGAGTTCTAAATTCTCAGTGCAATTACTATCTCACCCATCCCTTGGAATGATTTGGGAGCTCTTGGGAAACCTACGGTCTTCTTCAATCAGGCATGGTTCTCTGGTCACAGGAATCTCGTGGCACTAATTGTAGTTTTGTGAGTCCATTCCAGCGATACATGCGACCATGAGTCGGTGAAATTCACTGTATCGATTGAAATTTTGCTTCGTCAACAGGGGAAACAGATTTTTGGTTCTCAATGTCCACATGTGACGTGTTTGATTTGTATAATGATTCCAAATTTGCAATTTGTTCACATCTATTCAGCAGACCCCGAACATTTTTCCAGATGGTTTCCTTATCTATCGCATTGTCATGGCATTCTGCAATGGTTCCTACCGACCCTCTCGGTTGGATCTGAACTCTGTACTGAGCTGAGCTAGTAGAAGGCATAGATTGCTCATCGCCATTGTAACGGACTGATGACTCTCGACACGAGCCATTTACACGTGAAACGATATACAGTGCTGTCTCGACAATACTGCATTTCTGCAGACCCTCCTTGTCTCCTCTTACTCATCCTTGAAGGAAAACCTGCCAAATCTTGCTCGTATATGCAGCAAAACCCTCTGAATACTAATGAACTCCAGAGTTTTCGAGGTGGAAAGTGTCCATTTCGTAGAGAGAGCATATCGTGAACCAGAGAAACAGACTACATGAATATTAATTTCCAACAAAACATTGATATCAATTCAAAAACTCGAGGGGAACACATTTGTGTGGATCAAATAGAACAACAATTTCAATACGTGTTCTACATTTTACAGGGAGCTCCTTAACTTTGCATTAATGTACCAGGTCATCCTTCTTTCCTGGCCAAAACCATGAGTTTTGACTCCTCTCATCATAGGCCTTCCATGTCCAGACTCCAGATCTAAGAGCCATACTCTTACTTCTACATCAAACGAGCTTTTCTATATGAGAACAATATATTACAGCACGACCAATAATAATTGGTGTCTTGTGGCTACAATGTGTCCAACCCAAGTTCCACCCACGCCATGCCGCCTTTTTTCTACTCTTTCTTTTGCATAAACCATGCCTATTTACATTGAACCTTTGCTTCTCAGCACGCCCTGGCAACCTTCCGTGTCCAGATCCGACCCAACCACCAGCTTTGCCAAGCTATAAAATCAAAATCCTCCTCTTATTTTTTGTTCCAGTATCCTCTTGCATCTCTACTGACATAAAACTATTCAATGAGTCCATGCCAGTTGATTCCCTCACAATCTCGTCCACCAACCCTAACACCTCACTCATCTTAGGGCGCACTTTGGGTTTTTATGCAAGCATTTGTTGGCTATTGTTGCAAGCTTGTGCACGGACTTGATGTGGCATGTCCCTGCAAGCCTGGGGTCCACTATCAACTTAAACTTCTTTGAATCAGATAGGTATGGCTTCACCCATTCTAAAAGCTTCTGTTCACTCTTCGGGAGGTTACGATCTAAAGGACGCCTGCCAGTGATTAGTTCATAGAGGAAAACTCCATAGCTCCAAACATCATTCTTTGATGTGAGACGTCCAGTTTGCAGGTATTCAGGAGCAGCATATCCCATGGTTCCCACAACCTGGTACAAAACCATCATTAACAATACAAGAAATATAGTTAGAATCATCCATCGCACAAAAAATGTCAAGGAAGATCTGCATGAGGGAGACACTATATCTTACTTTAATTTATTCATAGTTGTACCTTAATCAAAAGTGTAACAAATTTGTGCAAGTGTTTATGTTTTTAACATGATTCACTTCTAACAAAGGAAATGAGCAGGTGTAAAATTTAAGCACCCCACCACATGCAGCATGTAGAAATCACTTTCAGGATGTCATTCAGGTTTTACCAAACTTCTTTGGATGCAGGCACTATTGTTGCTTTAATAAGTCTGGACAGTGAAGCATAGCAAAGAGATTAAAAGGATATCAGGGTTTCTGTGGAGCTGTACCAAACTCAGACCCTTCTCAAAATTGAGTTGGTTTCCAAATACATACAAAGTGTAACATGCATAAAAGGCTGATTAAAGTAAATGGAGCACACAAGCCCATTTTAGCAGTTGCTTGATGAAGTACATCATCCCAATCCCCAAAAAGTCAAAAGTAACAAGAACATGCCTGCCAGAGGATGTTTAAAAGAGAAAACAAATTAAGACATGTTGAATTGATCTAAGTACAGTATTATTAAGTTGTCTGCCATAGTAAATGGTCCATCAGAGTGTTAGTTGTACCTTTTAATATATATGTATATACATACTGCATAAATACTGTTGCAAAGCTTTAACAAACAATTAATGCTAGCCATTGATGCATCAGGATGTGTTATGGCTTTTCGTTAACCATTAACGCTGCCAAACTAACTTTCAGAAACATTAAAGCTTCTAATGACAAAAAGTACAATAGCCTAGATCACTAAATTGTCCTTAGAGAACAAAAATGTTCATCCAAAATTTATCATACAAACATGCCCAATTAGCTATGGACCTTTCTTTCTGTGACTAGACTGTCTTCATAATAATGAAAATGAATCTTAGATCAAGAACAATGAGAAGGTAAAAATGATGGGAGATGCTACCAAATAGAGCATTAGCTGTTTAAAACTGAATTATTTCTTTATGTTACATAGGCACACATGGACAAATAGGTAAAAGAATGATCAATCTACATGAGCATACCGCTGTCGAGACATGAGTTAAACCCTCTTGAGGTCCGAGTCTTGCTAATCCAAAGTCCGACAACTTGGCATTCCATTGCTCATCCAGTAAAATGTTTGATGATTTGAAATCTCTAAAAATTATCTGTATCAGAAATCACCCAAATAGTAAGTACGAAGGCAGCCCCTGATTTTCAGATGTGTAACCTGGCCAATTAGAAAGGCTTCTGCCATGTCACTATACTCAAGAAAATGTTTTTAGAAAAAACTAGAAGCTGCTCATAATCATCCAGAATCATCCCAATTGACTCCCACTTCTAAATATAAAGAAACTGAAAAGAATGGAGGCAACAAAATGAAAAAGGAAATTTGAAATGAAGAGGATGAGAAAGGAAATTTCAGTTCTAATGGACAAGTGATGCGTAAGAGCTATGGAAATGGGACTGCCAAACTTAAATGAAGGAAAACAAATGATGCCATTTAGGAGTCAACGTAATATGGATCAAGGTAGTAACCTGGAAATCCATTTGCTCATGTAAGTATGTCAGGCCACGAGCAGTATCTTGAGCTATTCTTAGTCTCATTTCCCAAGGAAGGGGTGTTTCTGAGTGAGATGATAAATGATCATCAACGCTTTGATTTGGCATAAACTCATATACCAAAAGCCGTTGAATTCCTCTTTCATCGTCCTCCGCACAGTATCCAACTAATTTTACAAGATTTGGATGTTCAACCACACCAAGAACATTAACTTCTGTCACCCATTCTTTATGTCCCTGCAGATAAAAAGCAAGCAGAAACTACATTATTACACATAATCTTAAAAAGGGATTATTACACATGATTAGGGAGGACAAAGTTTTACCTGGGTTCCTTTCCGGTTCAGCTGCTTCACAGCCACATCAAGTTTTTTAGATGGATCTTCTGTAATCTTGATCGTACCCTTGTAAACAGACCCAAATCCACCCTCTCCAATCATGACAGAGCGGCTGAAGTTTTGGTAACTGATTTGAGTTCTGAAACAGTGAAAGCTTTGAGATTGCTGGATTTCTGCAAAACATTAGGAAAAGCAGTCCTCCCCATAGATTCTGTGCTTGCTTCAGAAAGGTTTCGAGAAGTCAATTCGGAACCAACTCTCCTAACGTCAGAATCAGTAAATATAGAAGCCGTGGACTGAGCTGAAACCCACTTTGGAGTTCTCTCATCATCCTTCTTGTCCCCGTTTAAAAACGAAAAGCAATTCATATCTGTAAAACCAGGAGATAAATCAGAGATTGAAACACCTCATCGGGTAGAAGCTACGCATCGACCAGCACCCAGCGTCAACGGGGTTAGATGAGTCCATCATTCATCTTATCATCATTATTCACAAGTTACTATTTTTCCCAGCTTAAATGGCTAATCCAATTGGGGCTTTGAAGATTGAAGCACTCAAACATACTAGAAGTTAAAAGACAGAAGTTTCCAGCAACCAATCGATGCAGCATGATGAACCAAAACAAGGCAAGTTTGATTACACGGATCACGTCAAACCCGTCAACCGCTCTCGGAACAGGGCATCCCTCATCAATCAAACGAAGCAGCTACCGAACATATTGACGCCAAAACGACGAGACAAAATCTCACCTTGGAGCCTTCACTAGCGGGCGCTTCACATATAATTCAGCAGCGAAATCAATCAAAGTCCCGATTTTGAGGGAAATCAGGAGCAACCCACTTCAGAAAGACTTCGAAAAGTTTAAGAGCACAGAGCTTGCGCGACCAAGAGGAAAGTCATCAACACGGCAGCTTCAAGTCAGCTCGCCAACCAAAAGTAACGACCCAGAAAAGATCAAACTGCGCCCAGAAGAAATAAGAGAGAGATTTGCAGCTCCGTATCTGTCGTTATTAAGACAGACGCGGTCCGGATTCGTCCGTGTCAGAATGCGACTGAAACGTTGGAAATTAGACCGTGTGGGTCAGCTCCAGACTCAACACAGAGAGAGAGGAGAGAGAGAGAGAGAGAGAGAGGAGGTATAATTTCTGGGATCTCATAAATAAAAGCTTATCCCGATTTGCTACCTCGAAGAAAACATTTGGAACATACTTTTCTCAAGCTTCGTTAAACGATGGCGGCGGTATCATACTCTCGCCATTGCTGATTATATCTTTGCTTTTCGCCGGCGATGACAGCTGTGCTCAGCTCCAAACTTATCACCATCTTATCAAAATTCGTAAATTAATTTTCGACCCAAATTTATTCTCTACTAATATTTTATTTAATTTTCTATTTATAATATATACGTGTAGCAGTGATAAATGATTGCCGGTCAAAAATGAGCTTTCAATATTGCAAGGGTATAAATTTGAGACTTTTTTATATTAGCGTGATGTTTGGTCCACACATATCGGTGTTTTAGCTGAAGTGTCTGTTCTTCAGGTCAAGTCCAATAAAATACTTGACCATATGCCCCAAAGAAGACGCCCATAAGTAGAAGAAGCTTCGATGAACCAGAAGGGAAAAATCCTGGTATCTTCCCTTTTTTGCCCCCATCGATGATTTTCACACTGCTTTGAAGCTTACGTGCGAAATTAGTATATGGGTCTGGTGCAGATTGCAGATGGAGATCTTTTTCAGTAAGCTGCATAATCTCGACGCTTCGTAAGAATCGTAAGAATCCGATAAATTCGCTCGATATATCAAATTTTTGTAGAGGCTTACATAGGCATGACGCAGTCAAACCTTTGGCCTGTCCCTATAGATGGAAAAGAGTGATGCAAGCGACATGCATCATGATGATCCGTCTAACGAACCCATCGTTGTGCACCTGGCCGTGATGCGCGTGAATATGGGAAGACGAGGACTTTGCTCCTCCACCGTACGATGTGATTCCCGTGAGAATCAAATGGAGGCCAGTCAAGATCGTAGAATCACGACCCAGTGCGAAAGCGTGTGGAGGGTCCGGATGGACAGTTCTCGGTTTTAGGTGCTCAGTCTAAAATCGAGAATATCAATTACAAATTTTTTGAAATTGGGAACCCCGTTAATTGCATAAATAAATCAATGATTCAAGTCGATCCATGAAACTGGTCCAACCTCCATGCCTTCCTCTTTTTCACTCTCCCCCACATCTGCTTATTTGAGCTCTCCCAACCATGGTAGCTCTTAGCCTCCTCAAGTATTAGCACTGCAGCGGCGTCCTTGGCAACAATAGCCAAGACCCTTGTGCCACTTCTGTCCTGACTACCACCACCATCTTCGCTACCGCCTCCACTGTCTCCCGCTCCTCCCTCTAGACCAACAATAGGGACGATGGCCCATTCTTCAAGCTAAAGTTCACCCATATCCTCGACAACGAGGACGATAGGGAGAAGCCTAAGGGGGAGGAGGAAGAGGGGAGGCAAAAATAGGACGAGTCTAGCAATGAGGACGACAACGACAATGAATGCAGAAGTGGCAACGAGGATGGTGATGACGTGGAGAGAAAGTTCAAATTTGAGGGGGGAAAAAAGAATCGGCTCACCATTTAACCAAGTCCGAATTAGGATTAGAAGGGAGATGAGCAAATCCGGAGGTGAATTGAAGAGGAAGAGGGGGCTGGGAGAGAGTTTGAACTGAGAGAGAGGAGATGGAGTAGAAGAGTAACGATTGAGACAAGATGGAGATTGAAGCGCCCCCAAATTTTACATTTGCTAATTTCGAAATTTTTTAATATTAAAATTTAATATATTATTATAATATAATAGGTCGATTCGGGTGGACGAGTGAGCGAATCCATCTATAAAACCGGGAATCGAACTAGTTCTCTTAAGAATTATCGATTTTGGGTGGATTTAGTCTGGTTCCAAGCGGTCCGGGTGACTTGATTCTTTTGCACACTCCCAAGATGGGACCACCATGGCTTTTTCCTTGTTGCCCTTTTGCCTTTTTACGTTTATCCGTTCCTTCAAATCAGCCACCTCTCTCTCCTAGCCATTGCTTCATCCTGAAATGGGGACTTGCCACGTTCCTGAAACTACGTCGTTTGCTTTCTCCACGAGCTCTTCACGTTCCCATGAGCAAAACAAGAATGGACCCATTACCCTGATCTCGATTCTTGAGCCGAAACATTCCGAGAAAAAAGGCGCGGTTGATTGATGAATCTTTTGTGAAAATGTCGGAACTGGATTTCCTGACATTGCCATTGTTCATCATTGGCATCATAGCGCAAAGTCGACGTTGCATATGATTCTAGTGCCTTTCGGATACATGTATCCAAAGTTTGATGCTGGTTGCCGGCCTTTAAATACTATTCCAAGAGTTCCATTTGATCCTAATGAGAGGGGGAAAGAATTGCAGGTGCCGTCGTGCCTATGTTGTGTCTCTCTTTCTGGTTGTTTTCTTGAGTTTCTTGCGTCGCACGATATCTGTGGATGGGGATGATTTCAGTCAGACCAACAACCCAGCCGTGTTGCCTCTGGTCACGGAGCTAATCTATGGCCGGCTTTCGAATCTTACCTCTTTATTCAGAGACGATATATCACGTAGCTTGGGCTTCTGCATTAAGGATGTGTGAGTAGTTCCTTCTGTGTTTGCTCTCTTATCGGTCGTGCTTGTATGATTTTCCCTCTGATCCAATGTTATTTTGGCCTTAGGGATGCCGAGTGGAATGGGGCGTTTAACTTTACAGGGAAACTGGATTTTTTGACTTCTTGTATCGAGAAAACTAAAGGTGTGAGCTTTAGCACAATCTGGGATTCCCTCCATCTTTTATTGAAACTGCTATGTCTTGGAGAGGGAAAGAGAGAGACTCTCTTCAGTGATATGGTAAATTGATAGGCTTAATGAGTTATAGTTGAGCACATTGGAAAAGTAAGGAAAAAGACTAAAAAGCAAAGGCTTTTTAAGACAGATACGGTTGATTTCACAAATTATCCAGTAGAATTTGTAATCGTGCTTCTTTTATATCTTCTGATGGGGGTAACATTTTGGATTAACAGGAGATCTTACCAGAAGAATTTGCACGGTCGCAGAAATCAAGTTTTACTTCAGTAGTTTCTTCAAAAACGGGCCAACCGATGGAAATTATCTAAGGCCTAACAAGAACTGCAATTTGACTTCTTGGGCTTCTGGATGTGAACCTGGATGGGGTTGCTCAGTGGCAACCGATCAGAAGGTCGACCTCAAGACCTCGAAAGAGATGCCTTCGAGGACACATGACTGTCAACCTTGCTGTGAGGGCTTCTTCTGCCCTCAGGGTATTACTTGCATGATACGTAAGTATATAAACTGCTACATGTAAATTCTGAAATAGAAAATTTGCGTATTATATGCTTCCTAGGAGTAGATATTGATCGAAAAGTGTATATGACAGGAAAATTTGACAATAATCATAAGCAGAGCAACTACCTTATTCCAGGAAAATGTTGTAATGCTAAAAGCATAACCGGGAGCTCGTACTGGCAGAATAAAGGTTTAAGTACACCATAACTACAGAACTAATTGAGCAAATGGAAAAGGGAAAAATTTGGGAGAGAAAAATTGACGTTAAACAATGAGTGCAAATGCTTTCCAGGTCCCTGTGTGAATTGCCATCAAAGAGGCAACTGATGGTCGTGAGTATTATTTTCAAGCCATTTCAGGGCAAGCATAGTAATACTTGATAGGCAATGTGTCAGATGCAAAAACGAAGTAGGAACTCTGCTTATCCTCTGGGTTGACTAGATTTTGTGAGAACAATAATAAATGAAGCAACTTTTCGTGCATGACTCTGGTTCCGCAGCACCAAAAAGTTGACTGCTCTTATGGATATGGCATGCTGGGCTTCGCGTGCTTATTTTGGTTTTCATGTGTTGTTAGATTGATTTTCAAAAGGAAAAGAAACAGGAATTCTGCTTATATCTGTTGTCTCCCTTTTTCTTGTTCATGAAGCATGTCCTTCAGGTTCCTACTGTCCCTTGGCAAAACTCAATAAGACAACCGGAATATGTGATCCGTAAGTTTCTGGAAGTTGTGAATTGCTTTTCCCTCCGCATTGCTATATTTTTAAACTTAAGAGCAAGGAACATTGCAGATACAATTACCAAATCCCACCGAGACAGCCAAATCACACGTGTGGGGGAGCAGATATTTGGGCTGATTTTGAGAGGAGTAGCGAGATGTTCTGCTCTGCAGGATCTTACTGCCCGACTACCATCAAAAAAATGCCTTGCAGTAGTGGGTATTAATTTCCATCCAAGCCTTGATAATTTTAATAATTACAATATAAAACCCGAACAGTGTTGCAGACCTGGGAAAATTAGTTCATAATCCACCATGCATAATGCACTATCATACCAATTTTCCATGCTTGGAAAAAAGTTGATGTCTCTGTGTTCATTTTCAGACACTACTGCAGGACAGGTTCGACTGCAGAGAGAGGTGAGCTTTAATTGGTCCTTCAGATTTTGATTTTATGACGTGCTGAACAGAGATCTGTCTGTATATCTACATTTCTCTGCTTTGTCCATCTATGCACTGATGGGTTCCATTTAGTTGGGGGGCGGAAGCAGAATTAGGCAATATCTAATATTGGTTTTGCTAACCATTGTAGAATGCGTCAAGTTGACTACCTGCCCCAAAAGCACCGCCGCCCAAAATATCCATGCATATGGTATCATCCTTATAGTAAGTACATCTTTGATTATGTATCTTTTATGCACTGGACTGGACTCCTTTCACTCTGTCAGACAGGAATTGTATCAGCTTGGAAGTCTTTCAGTGTACATCTTGCATAGAAGAACTGGTTCTAGGATTGTTTCCCAACGACCTTGAAAGATCTTTCTAAAAAAAATTCTTGGAACATCATTTACTTGCTCATGAGATTATTGTGCACATCAATAGATGCTAATGAAGTGAAAAACTTTAGAACAACTGAATACAATTTGCAGATCTTCCCAGTGCCGATTGACCACAAAATGCGACTTTTCAATTCAGGCTGCTGTAAGCACTCTACTGATACTCATATACAACTGTTCTGATCAAGTTCTCACCACTCGGGAAAAAAGGAAAGCTAAATCTAGGGAAGCTGCAGCAAGACATGCAAGAGAAACCGCACAAGCTCGGGAAAGGTGGAAATCAGCAAAAAATGTTGCCAAAAAACGTGCGGTGAGCTTGCAACAACAATTATCACGTACATTTTCTCGCCAAAAATCCAGAATGCAACAGGACCAGTCAAAAGTTATGAATCAAGCTAAACCTGACACAGTGTCTGCATTACCTCCATTAGATACTTCCAGTTCTTCTCACCAATCATCTTCTGTTTCAAAGGAGAAAAAAGAGCCAAGCAGCCTTACCAAAATGATGCGTGCTATTGATGAAGATCCAAAAAGTCAGGGAGGATTCAATATTGAAATTGGAAATAAGAATATTAAGAAGCAAGCACCTAGGGTTAAAGAAATGCATACACGAAGTCAAATTTTCAAATACGCATATGGTCAGCTTGAGAAGGAGAAAGCTATGCAGCAGCAAAATAAGAACTTGACCTTCTCAGGAGTGATCTCTATGGCTACTGATACTGAAACGAGAACCAGGCCAAGAATTGAGGTTGCATTTAAAGATCTAACTCTCACATTGAAAGGAACGAACAAACATCTGCTCAGGTGTGTCTCTGGAAAAATCATGCCTGGCCGAGTTTCTGCTGTGATGGGTCCATCAGGAGCTGGAAAAACGACATTTCTTTCTGCTCTCGTTGGAAAAGCTACTGGGTGTACTATGACAGGTTCAATCCTCATCAATGGGAAAGATGAATCCATCCACTCGTACAAGAAAATCATTGGTTTTGTACCACAGGATGATATTGTTCATGGAAACTTGACAGTAGAAGAGAATCTACGGTTTAGTGCTAGATGCAGGTATGTGAGTAGTTATCTGCCAGGAAGCTTACCTATTTTTATGCATCACGACTACTTATTCCTGATTTAAATTCATATTGATAGCGGACTCTAGCACTATAAGCAGGGAAATAAAGGAGAGCCAAACAGATCATTGTATTAGTTAATTATTAAAATTTGAACAGAGATATGCAAAATGGCTTTTCTTCATAATGCATAGTTTCCCAGGGTCTTCCTTTCACATAGTCAATTGTACATTAGTGATTTTTCTCCTCGTCTATCCTACAAGTGACGATGGACATTAGTATTCTTTCACACTATGTTACTTATCCTTCTCATTTGCTGTACTTAGAAGCCTTTTAGACATTTTTCCCCCAATGTACCATGTAAGTCAAGAAGGTTGTCCTCCCTGAACACTTTGTGGCATGATCACTAGCTCACTGAATTCATTTGTTTCTGTCAGTAACTTGTGACCGAGTAGTTTGGAAGGACAAGTCTTTTTACATTGTCTGGCATGCCCTTCTGACATTCTGGATCAGATTGCTTGCTAGCAACTTATGTCTTCTAATTTACTTCTCTGGTTGGAATGGCCAAATAGACTACCTGCAGATATGCCAAAACCGGACAGAGTACTTATTGTTGAAAGAGTTATTGAGTCCTTGGGACTGCAGACAGTGAGGGATTCTCTGGTTGGCACGGTGGAGAAACGGGGAATTTCTGGAGGCCAAAGGAAGCGTGTCAATGTTGGGCTAGAAATGGTCATGGAACCTTCACTGCTAATCTTGGATGAGCCCACATCTGGTTTAGATAGTTCATCTTCCTTGTTACTACTTAGAGCACTGCGTCGTGAAGCACTTGAAGGAGTAAATATCTCCATGGTTGTTCATCAACCAAGGTACACTTTTGCTTTCTGTTTCAAATGGATAGAATTATCAGTTGCTTTGATCAAGAGAGAGAACCTGCATCTACTTTCGTCTCTTTTCTCTGACACTGTCACTTCTTCCATGTCTTTTATACCCAGTAAGATCATTAATCTACGAAATCCTTGATCAAGTGAAAGTAAGTGAATAATCATTCAGTTGCTTATGGATTCTAATGAATTTCTCTTTGACCATCCTTGCTGTGATTGGGAAAACAGCCTTGGGATATTCATGACATCCAATTTGTCCTGGTACATGCTTGTCTAGGGCTAGGGAGGCTGATTCTATGCATGTCGCAGCCACTATCATCATCAGCATTACAAAGTGGTTCCAGTTGCAAAGAATTGTTACATCAAATGACTCTTAAATGCATAAGATGGACGCTGGGATTAAGGCATTAGTTAGTTGCACAGAGTATGCCATGCATGATCGTATAGTAGTCCTGTCATTTATTGAACAGGGTTTGGGTATTTGCTATAATCTATGTTTGGAGTGTTTCGCCAAGGAGCATCGGTCACTTAGTTGTTCAAAAAACCATTAGTTTAAATTTAGTTGACACTTTAAAGATGCATGGTAATTGTTTCCCTCGTATTGTCTTGGTTAGTCGAAGGTAATCATTGCCCTTCTTTATCCAGCTACGCTCTATTTAAGATGTTCGATGATCTAATACTTCTAGCAAAAGGTGGGCTCACAGTGTACCACGGAACTGTCAAAAAGGTCGAGGAATATTTTTCTGGACTTGGGATCACTGTTCCAGAACGCGTCATTCCTCCAGACCACTATATTGACATCTTGGAGGGCATCATAAAACCAACTGCAGGGGTCAATCCTGAACAGCTTCCTATAAGGTGGATGCTGCACAACGGATATACAATACCCCCAGATATGCTCCGATTTGCAGATGGACTTGAAAAGTCTGCAAATGCAAGCAACACGTCAGATCCTAGTGCTGGGGGCACTGAACACTCCTTTGCTGGAGATCTCTGGCAGGATGTCGTCTTTCATGTTGAGCAAAAGCGTGATCATATAGAGCATAACTTTGCAAAGTCCAAGGACTTGTCCAACCGTATCACTCCTGGCGTACTTCGTCAATATCGATATTATCTGGGGAGGTAACAAATTCGTGCTTCTGGATATGAACACTACCGTCATAATCAAAATTTTATAGTTCTACTGATTAAAGCTGCAAAAATTGACTCGAAAGCTTTTAATACTTTGAGCTCTTGAGGTTTAACCTACTTGATGAGCCACCAGTTTTTTGTGAGATGCCACATAATGCTAAAATCTGAGAAGTTCATCATTCTGGTTGGCATTTCTGTACTTCACTGAATAAGTTGATATTCTGTTTCTAAAATGCATCTGAATGGACTTGCCATGGAGAACATTGTGTGGGCCAAATCTGAAACTTAAACTGTACGTGTTTCTTCTTGACTTTTACTTTTTAACTTTTGGTTTAACTTTGAACTTTATGGACTTTTGTACAACTTAACTTGTCACGCTGGTGAAAGATTAACATTTAAACTTGCTAAATGTTTCTCCAGTATTTTCCACAAATTAGAATATGATTTCTATTGTGGTGGGAAATTCAAATATGGCCTGTTGGCAGACCTCTGTATCTCAACAAAGTTCCTGGATATAAGATTTTGGATATTTGTTTTAATAACCAAGTTAGTAATCTTCCTAGACTGATGTTCAGGGTGGGGAAGCAAAGACTACGAGATGCTCGAATACAAGCAGTTGATTACCTAATACTCTTACTAGGAGGAGCATGCTTAGGTACTCTTGCCAAGGTCAATGATGAGACTTTTGGGGTCCTCGGTTATACCTACACGGTCATTGCTGTATGTAAGTTTATCTCCCCTCTTGATTTCAATTAACAGCTACGTGCATATTGAAACGTCTAATTAGTAAGTTCAGAAGTGGCTGTAAAACTCTGTTGCACGGATCCAATCGATGAACATAACCATCTTCTGTTACTGGTCATTGAACCTGACATTCTGTACAACTGTTATCTGTGTCTCTTTCTTACCAATATCCAATTCAATTCCAATCTGCAGCATTACTTTGCAAGATCGCAGCACTGAGATCATTTACTCAGGACAAATTACAATACTGGAGGGAAAATGCATCGGGAATAAGCAGTCTGGCCTATTTCTTGTCCAAAGATACAGTTGACCATTTCAACACCGTGATCAAACCACTGGTTTATCTATCCATGTTCTATTTCTTCAGTAATCCTAGATCATCTTTTGCTGATAATTACATCGTTCTGCTTTGCCTCGTGTACTGTGTGACCGGGATAGCTTACATATTTGCAATCTTCCTTCAGCCCGGCCCCGCCCAGCTGGTATGTATCTGATCTCACTGAATGAGCCATTGCCGTTATTAATTGGACATTAACTCACGTCATCTGCAACTCACCATTTGTCGGGGGACTTTTCATCGACATGCAGTGGTCTGTGCTCCTTCCTGTGGTCTTGACTCTCCTTTCAACACAGCAAAAGATGGAACACCGCTTTGTGAAGCGTCTAGGAGATTTGTGCTACCCCAAGTGGGCTCTAGAGGCTTTTGTCATTGCAAATGCCGAGAGGTTCTTTCATCATATAGACAACTAAAATTTCTGCCAGCATTAGGTCTAGAGTTTCAACACCAATTTATAAAACACCAACTTCATGGAGAGAAATAGCAAGGAGAGGCCATTCTGGGGATTCAAATTCATGTCCAATGGGAAATGCACATCTCGGAATTCATCAATGATGATAAATAAGATAATAAGGATATGACGGTTCTCGTTAGTTCGCAAGTTCATTCAAATGCATTCATCAAGACGAAACCAACCATTTGAAATATGGTTTTACCTTGAATAAAATAGATAAAAAGAGAAACTTGAAATATTCCGTTCAAATTATGCTCCTACACTATGATTTTACATTATCTGAAGCCATATGATGTTGAGAATCTCTGGCCTTCAGGTACTCTGGAGTGTGGCTGATCACTCGCTGCGGAGCACTCATGGAGAGTGGTTACGATCTTGGCCATTGGTCCGTGTGTCTGATACTCCTCGTACTCATGGGCATAGTCAGTCGTGCCGTCGCATTCTTGTGCCTCGTTACATCCCAGAAGTGAATTCCAGCCTCCCTTCTTGCTGACACCTTGTCTTGGTAGCATTGAAGAGTCTCTTCTCAGCACTTTTGTACATAGCACGAACTGAGAGGTAGATCCAAACGTCAGGCAAGGTAAACGTGCATCATCTTTGAAGAAACCGGCGGTGAAAGACAGGATGTATAAATTCTAGCACACTGGCTGCACATTACGCAACCTATAGGTATCAAGATCATGTTGTGCGCGATCAAACTCCTAGAATGCTGAGTGTTTTTTTATGGATGGATGCTGTGATCTCACCAACTGATGGTCGAACCTGCCACGAGATTGTGTGGGGGCGGTCGGAATGAGGTGGAGATGTAAAGTGGTTGCTGTCTAAATTTTGGTACAGTAATACACTTGAACAATGTTTTCGAACCGGTGAACATTAAATCTGCAGATACATGGAACTTGAGATTTGTACTGAATTATACGTACGAGTTAGCTGTCTCATGTTTGCGGGAAAACGCGAGCACCTGCAACTGCAAGCCCATGCATGGTCAGCACCAACCATTCCATCCGAGGCATTTATAGCAGCAGCCACGGACGCTGACGGGACCGGCCGCGAAGGATACTGAGCTTGGAGCTTTTCCAAGTGACCGTTCTTCATTACTATCCGGACAGCCAACGTGGCGAGATAAACATTGATGACATTGAAATGGTGAAGAAGAATACTAGATTGACTACTGACGGAGTAGTGAAAAAAGTTATATTGCAATATATTTTTTTTAAGTAGCACCGTGACCTTGACGTCCCACGTCCTAGAAGAAATCCCGTTTTTAAGCAATACATAAGTCCATCTTCCTCCAAATATGGTCATCATCTTGGATCATTATTAGGAATACTTCTTTTGAAAGCACAACCGACTATGGGTAGGTCTCCCTTTAATAGGTGTGCAGTTTGTGGTTTTTTGAAGAATTGGCCCGATCCGACAAGAATAAGGAGTGATCATCGGGACGAGAATGCTCGAATAAAGTGCAGCACTTGACAAGTTTTGAGAATGATGGAAGGGCCAAGAATGAATGGAACCGCACGTTAAATTAAAGAGAGTATCACATCAGCGACACAGATCAACATCAATGAAAGCGTCATTTTTAACCCATGGAATTTGAAGAAAAAAAAAAAGAGGTGTTCTATGCGCTAGTTGATGTGTGGAAAAGTAAGCCACTCAAAAGCTACAATTTCGAGTTTTGACCAAAGTCGATTGGCCTGAATATCACGAATAATATGAATGAATAATGCACCATATTGCCGTATCACTGATATTCGAAAGGATTTTCTCAAGAGGGGGATGAAGGAGACGACCAAATTTCAACCATGGAAAAAACTATCACATATTTTAAACGATCCAAAAAACACACCAATTTTTACTCAAATGGCAAAAATCTACGTTATTGAGCTTTTCATCTTTACAAGCCGATGAAGTTGTTAGCAATCATCGATTTCAAATGCTGATTTTCAATTTTAGGATAGAAAGAACTCTATTCAAGAAGCCTAATTTTTTCACTTGAGGATTGCGATTTTCCCTTTTTTTTTTCCTTTTCTCGCAGAAACAAACAGGCCCTTGATAAAATAAAATAAAATAAAATATATTTAAAAAAAGAGCTGAAAATCAACGTTATTATTGGTTAAAGGGAAGCGGTGTCATCTCACAAACTAGTGTACCTTGCTGACATATCGTTAGAACCGGTCCATTCACCTGCGCGGTTAGCAACATCGGCTTGCACGTTACCTTGCTCGAAAGGGGAAAGGAAAAGACATCAGCAATTGACATTTTTGTTCTTTAAAAAAAAAATATATATATATATATATATATGTTCGTCCCACATTTTAATTGTTGGAAAAGTTGGGACATTTATTTTTTCTTGCAACTTTTATAGATATACAGAATTTAATTTTACACAAGTTAGACACATTGACTCCACTTAGAAGAATCAAAGAATCGAATTGAAACCCGTGATGTGCTAATTGAAATCCCGTGATGTGTCGTAAGGCAACTTTTTTCTTTTCTAACCAAAAAGATGCAGAGTGACAACTAGCGCTATAGACTTTTTTAGGTTTTGTTACCGTATGATTCTCACACCCATTAGAGAATATTTGGTTCGAGCCAAAATCATTCCGCATTACTCGCGAATCGAAGAGTCCAAAATTGACAAGCTCGTCAATGCAATATTAACGATAAGGACATCTCTTTGTACTAGGAGTGCAGCAGTTGCACAACGTAGTACAAAGCCCATCGGATGGATGGTTCGTGTTCGTGATGCGATTCAAACTTGTGAACAGTAGAAAGAAAAAAAGAAAGATAACCCCTATTTTTTAAAAACTCTAAATATCATAAATTAATTTTTTTATTATTAAAACTCTAACGCTCGTTAAATGTCATGTGTTTTCCAATTCAATAATTTGACGATATAAAATTTAATAAAAATTAATTAATAGTAAATTAATAACAGAGATATATTAGTTTTGGATGTTTTCAAATTAAATCATTTTCTTTGATCGACCTAAAAAAAGAGAAAAAAAAAAAAAAAAAAAAGAATGGGGGGGGGGAGCCAATTACGAGCGACACACGCGAGAACGAGCAGCACGTGGGAACAGTGGGGCTTCGGACATGAAGCGCGCATTATATTTAGTACCGACTTTTGTCCGGTCACATCGGGGCCATGCATATAAAACCATTTCGATTCCGTCCCGACCAATAAAATATTCCAATTATTATTATAAAAAAGAAAAAATAAAAAAGAAAAAACAGACATCATCCCCTCCCTCACTCTCTCTTCTAACCCTCTGTCTGCAATCACGATCGTGATGTGATTTCGTGGCGCGATTTGGCGGTCGCGAGCTTTTCCTCTGCGGACATTCGCCCCAATTCCTCTGACACCTTCATCGCCCCTCTCTCTCTCTCTCTCTAGGTCAAAACCCCTTTCTCTCTCTCTCTCCCTCCTTCTCTCTCTACTCAGTGGCGCTAGTTGAGCCGGCGACTGCAGTGTGCGTGGGGGGACTGCGCGGATCTCGCTCTTGCTTCCGCCGCCGCCGCCGCCGCTCCTCGGCCTCCGGCCTCCTACTTTCCGTCCGGCTTCGCTTCGGGGTAGATCGGAGGGATTTTCGGCCCGCTCCGCCCATGAACGAGGTTCGCCTTCGCACCCTCTCGTCGGCATTGCTTTTCCGATCGTTTTCCCCCCTCAAAGGTGCTTCCTTTTTGAGGCGACGGGCTGCATGCGTTCGATGGGTACCCGAAATCGAGTGGAGGGGAGGATCGGATCCTCGGTCTTGTTGTGACGGATGAGTTTTTTTTGTTCAATGATTCTTTGGCGGAACGATCGCGTGTTTTTCTTTGGTTTGTGCTCGCTTTCTTGGTCGGCGATTGTTTGTCCGAGTGGTCGTGTCTGAGAAAAGGGGGACGGACGGGACTGACGAACGTGCATTTCTCGCGATCGTCCTGATTAGCGAACCCCTGGGGCGTGGGATTTTCCGTTGCTCGTTTGGGACTTTCTCTGTAGACTTTTTCTACGGTTTTTTTCATTTTCGTTGGTTTCCATTGCTGTTGTGTCTGCTGACTGCGGAAAGAAATGTTGTGGTGCTTGCCATTCAGTTAACTGTAATGGGTTCCGCTTGATGCTGTAATTCTAGCACGGAAAAGATGTTTTACTCTTTGACACTGCTTGTCAAATAGTTTTGCTGTTGTCAAAAGCTCGGCAGACTATTAAAAGCGCGTGCCTTTTGCACGATTGAATGATTGAGGCTCGGAAGAGCATAACCATTTAGCCAGGGATGGGATAGAATTTGGGGGATGATGCTTTATTTTGGTGATGTTAAGTGAGATGAACAACTTGGGTTTTCAAGCTGGACTGGATTGCCATCATTAGCTTCCACTGAAGCAGTATCTTGCATAGTCTTCACTAATTGTTGGAAAAATGAGAAACTTCCCTTTTCAAAGTTATATTAGGGCCTTCTTATTACGAGAAAGTGTGGTTCAATGGCACATATTTTGTTTGCATGGAAGTTTGATGATCTATTTATGCAAATTCTATTGACACAAATCTCTCTCTCTCTCTCTCTCTCTCTCTCTCTCTCTCTCTCTCGATTACAAGATTAGAAGCGCTCCAGTTCTCACTAAAGACATATCTTATATGTCCATTACAAAATTATTGTTTGTCAAGAAGCCTATGGCTGCATCTCGTGGGCTTGGTTTGAGTACATATGTAGTCTGTTGGTTCTGTGCAGACATGCTTAGATGTTCTCCTGCTTACAATTGTTTTTAGGTCTAGGTGACGACCTCTATTTGAGTCAGTGCTACTGCTGAAACTGCATTCATCTTCCATTTTTGATAGGTTAAAGAAGAATCTCTTGTCCCGCCTATAGAAGACGAAACTACTGAAGTCGAGCATTTACTCGAAGAGCCCGAAAATGATTACTTCTCAGTGGATGGTGTCTTTCGCTCTAATGAGGAGAATGCCGGGAAGTTCTTGGATAGTAAAGACTTCCACGATGAAGTGGAGTTTAGCCTCAGATCTACCAGTTGTAAGACAGAGCCTGCTTATTTCAGTATTTTGTTCATCGAATCAAATTGTTGGGTTCTTCAGCAGAAGCAGATTAAATGGAGATTTCTCATGCATATGAGTTGGATGTTTTCTTCACACATTGCTACCCTCTATAGACATTTTACAGTTCCATTTCTTGCATGTATCTAACTAATGAATTCTCTGTACATAAAGTAGGAGAAATCTAGTAATAAGATTTACTCTAAATATATTGCTAACTTAAGTACTTCATCTTGGAATCAAGTCGCCCTCCTTTCTCATTTTGAAAATGCAATGAAACAATTTGAATAAACGCTTATTCGAATGCAGTGTGTGGCTTGAGACCACTGGCAACTCTGTAGAAGAAACTGTACGTGTTGCAATCTTCTTTGCAAAGATCGAACTGCTTCAACAAAAAATGAAGCTGCTGATAGTTTTCTGCTTCTATCTATATATATATTGCCAGTAATCCTAATTCTGATGAACATTTTTGCTTTTCTGCAAGGTGGACTGGATTCCTACATTACTCCAGAAGGAGGAGATGCGCTAAGTCTTGGAGTACGTATCCCTTACATTGATTTTCTAAGGGTCTGCTTGTCCTGTCTTAAGAAGAAGTAGCTTCTGCTTTCCTTCCAAAATTTTGAAAAGGATATGAAATTTTTGAAGTTTGGGAAAATTTTGGGAAATTTCTGGATTGCTCTATTTGTCAATATCTGTACATATGATAGGTTTCAGGTGTTTGACTCAAATTTCAAATGCTACGAGAAAAGGAATTACCAAAAGGTATTAAGTTGTTCAGAGATACCCCAATCTTGCATTTACACTCTGAATCCCTCTTTTGGAGAATTTGATTTGCAATCCTTCCCTCAATCTTACAAGATCAAAGATCCAATTTCCACCCTGGCTGTACTTTAATCAAATATGCTAGTTGCTTACTACTGTATCATTCTCGTCGTATATCCTTTGCTTTTGGTGGCTGATGTTTGCATTGGGAACTTTTAGCAGGGACTTGAAGGATTTTTGGATGAAGTTGATGATATGGAGGTTCTCGATTCTATGGATGGACCTCCCATTGCATGTGAAGATTATCTTTTAGGTAATTCCAAGTCAGCATAACATATGCTAATTTTGTAAGAATAAGACATTGATGACGGTGTCTTTCTGTATTAGACATGGATCTTGCTCAAGAAGTCTCTGCATTGGATGTTGGTCCCTGTGATGGCCTCCGCTTGGGGAATTCTAGTACAGACAGTCATTCACCAGGATATAGTGGAAGTAGTAATGGTGCCATTGAAATGTCAGAGTCATCTGATGGAAATAATCCAGAACTCAATTGTAATGACGATTCAAGTCAAGGAAGAATTGGTCCTGAGGATAGCAATTGTCTTTCACGTGATTCCGTAAAAGTTGAGCAACTGCAAAATAGTCCAGATTGTGTTGTTAGTTTGCTGTCAAGCCGAAACAAAAACAATCCTGCTGCAGAAAGCAGATTGGTAGCGTGTCTCACACAAAAGAGACAGAGAAAGCCTACTCGGAGGTACATCGAGGAATCAGCAAATATGAAATCTAGTCATCTTAGGCCAGAGCAAAAGCCTTTTGCTTTTGATTCAAAGAAGCATGTGATCTTTAGAACTCCTGATCAGCTACATAATGTGGAATCTAGAGAATTAATTTCGGTTCCTGTGAAGGATTGTCCAGAAGAGACTAGCATCAAAACTTTGCGTCACCCTCACTTACAGGGAAGACGATTGAAGAAACGCAAACCCCTTTTGGTAGGAAAAATTTTGACCTGTTACATGTTAATTCTTTATTGTTGCTTGTCCACTATTTCCATGTGCTTTAAAGCGCTGTTTGTTTTACTTGGTAAAGCTGTTATTAATGTGATGATCATTCCTAGTTTAAAGGCTTAGGACTAGGTTACACATTAAAACACCAATTTCATTCTGGGGACTGTTATTATAAGACATATATTGAGCTGGATATAATTGTTTTAATTGAGTGAAGAGTGAAGTTGAAGTATCGCACAAAGTGGGTCACGTAATTCTAGGTTTGCAAGATAGTTCAGAGGAGCTGATCTGTGTGATTTATGCTATCTTCAATATTCAGGAAGATGATTTGGGAGAGTATTCTTCTGCATCTGAATCTGAAGATGACTTTGTCGAGCGGAGACCTAAGAAGGGTATTGATCGGAGGAAGCATCAAAGAATGTGGACTCTTGCTGAGGTGACAAAGTTAGTTGATGGTATCTCTGAGTATGGAGCTGGGAAGTGGACAGATATAAAGAGGCTTTTCTTTGCTACGTCTGCCTACAGGACACCCATAGATCTCAGAGTACTAATTGTGTTATATCAATAAAAGTCATAGTCCACAATTCTTTTTTTACATGATTTTGATGATTGACACTTGAATTCTGCAGGACAAGTGGCGGAATCTTCTGAGGGCTAGTCAGGCACTAAAATCACACAAGGGAGAGGTTAGCATTGCTTTCACTTTACTGGTTGTGGAGTGTGATCAGCATTCTGTGAATGCTGAGTATGCTGTAGCTTCTTTATACATGACAACAATCAAAGTCCATGAGCCACATAACGAGCTATAATTGGATCCTTTTAGATGATGCAAACTGAGTATAGAGGTTGCATTTGCATTATGCAGTAGTGTATGTCATGTTTGTTATAACTTTAGATTAATGTCCTTGCTTCCACTTGTCAATGATGATCTGCATTAGATGTGGTAGGATGAGCTGCAGATCTCTCTGGACAACTCCTTTAATGTTCAACCTTGCCTTGTTGACATCCTATTTCAACAGAAATTACTCCAGACCTTTTCTATAGAATCTGAGTGGTGTTCATATTTTGCCGCTTTTTCCAGAATGGGCCTAAAAATGAATCTAAAAGTAGTTTCTTTTCACTCCATTACAGGTGTTATAAAGTCCAACGATCAGTCGTGTCTTTTTATTTTATATATCCTGTCTGTTCCAGTGGAGCTTTAGAGGTTGGGCTTACCTTAAAATTAGGACTGGCATTTCGTGTTCAAGTGTCTTAATCAGGTTTCACAATCCTGTCGAGTCATGTCATTGGAAATACTATATATTTGCTGATTATGCTATAATTTTGTGTATATGCGATTTTTGTCCCTTTTGGGTTTGCCATATAATCATGTACGAATGTGTTACTTTGTGTTAGAAATTGCCAATGCTACTTAGAATCTTATCATATGATTGTTTCGTCTCTAGTGTTAGCATCACACGTACCATTTATGACGTATCTGGGATCTCTCAGAGTATTCCTTACCATTTATTCTAGGGTTATCATGAGTAGTGAATTAGTGGTGCTTCCACTTGATAATGGTAATATGCGTGACCTTGATTTGGTGTACAAGGACCATCATTTTCAATTCACGTGCCCATGATTAATTCTGTTTGAGACAATAATGCGGTGCAACAAACAGAGATTTTATTCAGCCAATGATAAACGTGCAGGCCGAGACGAAGGAGAAGAATGCTGTCCGTCCATTGCCAACGTCCTTGCTACAGCGGGTATGTGAACTAGCAACAATCCATCCATACCCGAGGAGCTACAATTCGAGATCCCGCCCAGTTCCTACTGCAAAGAAAGGTGCTAGCCTCAGCTCTAATGGAAGAAATGTACGTAGAAGAGTCTGCCCTTGAAAGAAGCATTTGCAAAAGCTGTATACAAAGTAGGTGTTAAGAGAACGAAGGAAACCAACCGTACTTTTGCTTCATATCGATCTTCAAAAGAGAGGAAAAGATTCTCTGCTATTTTAGTCTCAGCTGGAGAAATGTTGCCGCCAAATGTGGTAAACATTGCATTGCGCAAATAAAGAGTAAGGGGACAGGGACAGATTAATTGGATTGTCTAATTGCAGATATAGAGCTAATTTGGCTTTATGTTTCTTTTACCAACTGCCTGAGCATGGTAAGTGATGTGGGGGGTGTCAATGATGCGCAAGCCTCATTTCTATACAGTGCCTCCCCCTATCCTAGTTAATTGCTTATGCAATCGTTTCACTGGCCTGTGCTTGGAGACATTAGGCCACGTTTTCATGCTCTCTCTTGTGCATTAATGCATTCCCTCACATGCTTATGACTGATCATGCATACTTGCTTATGTCACACGACCAACCAGTCGTCATGCATATCCTATGGGGTCAACGCGACACGTGCTTGTGACAATCTTCTTCTCACGATAAGCATGCATCGTACTCATACCAGTGTCGTGTGTCCATCTTCTCGCTTCGCATCGTCTCAATGTTACCTTTACCCGCCATGGTCGTGATACCAGATTTTCATCATGACCATGAGCCAGACCTCTCCACTAGGTTTGAACCCATGCCGATTTGTATTAACGTCGAGAAACTAGTCTCTGAAAACGTTGCCGAGTTGCAAGAGACTGTATGATCCCTGGACATGTCTTCATCAGATCGATAAACGGATGTACGGTAAGATTCCTGCATTTTGGTCAGGCGAAATTTCTTCACTTCCAGAATTTCACTTTGCACTCGATTTGCCTCACCAACTATCAAAAGAACCGAAGGACAATTTCAAATGCGTAAGATGCGTACTAGTTAAAATCAACGTGACCATTTGTTGACAGACGCGATCGATGAGGTCGCACAAGATTCCTGTACCCCAAAAAAGGAAAACGGCAATGGCAACAAGAACAAGCACAAATTCGAAACGACAGCAGATGTCCGGAAGACAATTTCGTTAATGCATTGAATACCGAATTGACTAAAAATATACCGAGCAACAACGTTTCAGCCTCTCTCACCCTCCACCGCGCACAGAAACTGAAGCCAGAAGGCCGAGCCGACCACCATGATGGCGGCGAAAATGGTCGGGAAGGGGGTGTCGAACTTGGACCTCCCCAGCATCCTTCCCGGAATGCATAACACTTCTCGGGGAACATCGTCCAAGGGAATCTTCATGAACTCATCCCCAGGGCAGGCTCTCCAGAATGACGACGATGACGACGAAGATATGGCGAAGACAAAGGCCGCCTCCGGTGCAAAAATGGCAATGCCCACCGTCAGCATCAGCATGGCAGTCCATGAGGCGGCACGCCACATCCACTGCACGCATGCCACACCGACCATCCGCTGGTAAAGGGAGGTGAGGAATAAGGACGATGGCATGATCGGTGCTGTTCAGTGCGGAAGTTCTGATACAGGGTGAAGTAGAGCATGGCTCTTTGGTTGTTGAAACTAAGGGGAGGGAAATAGAGGGAGAGATGCAGCTACGATCGTGCGAATATTTTGGTTACAAGATAATAACATATTACTCGCGCTTTGCGGCTTCATGCCAACTTCAAAATCACAGAAGATAGAGATGACGTAAATTTAAGGAGCAATAGTTTCCATATGAACATTTGTTAGTTTTCATACGCCCGCTACGGCGCCATGCAATTTATTGTGCGACATTATTAGCAAATAATAAAGTCAATAAATTTAATTGTACGAGAAACAATGAAAAAAAAAAAAAAAAAACTTCACGTCCTCTCTTTACTTTTATCAAATACAAATTCTAATCTAGAAATAAATCTTTATACAAATTTTTTGTTATTTTCCCAACAAATAACAAAAGAGGTTGGTGATTGCACTACAAGAATAGTTAAATAATTTCATCCAATGCATATTCCAAATAAAAAGTAGGCAATTAATTTCTTTATTTTTTCCTTGTCCTTTTTCCTTGATCAATCTTTACCTTCGTTATCCTCTTTGCTTTACATTCGAAAATGAAATGAGTTTATAAAGGTCAAATGGGAAAGGGGGCCTGGTCTTAGAACTGGGTGAGTTCATTCTCACTTTCCATGCATTGAACGCCGAGGACATACACCAATGTCTCGATGTCACAATAAGGCCTACGTATTCGGTGCATCACCATCAGAACACAGAAAGTCGCCAGATCTCGGATCAAAAGCGTAAACAAAAGATATATTCGATCATTGCTTATAAAAAAAAAACCCACTTTATTCCGTCTTATGACACAAAATGACAAGCAAAGTTGGGAATTTGAGGAAACAGCAATAGGAATAGGAGGCTGAACGATCGAAATTTAGAATAAGGCCGGTCTATTTTGTAATAAACCAGAAAGTAGCTCATTCAAAATCGGGCTTCGCTGGATAACTGCAACCGGGTCTTTGGATAATGACGTTGGACGCATAGCAGCCAGCTTTAACACAGTCCTCAATGGGTTTCTCCTTAACCAGTTGAGACAGAAATCCCCCAACAAATGCATCACCTACACACGCATGCATCTATTAGGTATACACCCCAAAAAGCCCCTTCACAAGTAATAAGTCCAGCCATGCCTGAATGCACACGGATGTACGTATTTAAAGCATAGATAAAGGTTAGATAGAAGAGGTACCTGCTCCGTTGGTGTCAACGAGTTTCTCTTTGGGCAACAGTATTACAGGGAACTTCTTGACCTTCCCATCCTCCGCGACAACGACAGGGTCAGGACCCTGAGTAATAACAGTGATCCTCTTGTATGTTCCTGACGCCTTGGGCCATTGGGATATCTTAAGTGCTATCTCCTCAACATCGTCAGTCTGAATAACCCATATTAGTTTAAACCATTCACACAATATATAATATTGTAAATACACATGGAAGAAGGAACTTTACCTCCCAGCCATGAACTTTAGAGAATGTCCGTGCCTCCGTCTCATTTCCAAAGACAATGTCCATATAGCTGGAGTGAGAAAGTCATGCCTTCGAGTTAAAATATGATCTCTTGTATGGTAAATACCGTGGGAGAAGGATCAAGGTAAGATGCTTACGGCAAGACTTTCTCTTGAGCATCCTTGAAAAATTCGCAGATGAATGGAGCAGAAAGGTTCATCATGAACATCTGTGAACATTTGATCAAGCAATATTAGGTAAAGCTGCTGAAAATTAACAGACATGAAGAGCTATCTACTTTTTCCTTCGAGCAACTGACCTTGTTATTTGCAGCTGCATGTTCAGCAACTAGCTGGATAGACTCTGGAGATACAGTGAGGAAAAATCCAGCGATGTAGAAGTATTTGGCCTTCTCAACTGTTTAGTGTAGGTCCAACAAAGATGTCATTCAGTTCAACCGTAAAAGTAGAAATGATTCAAGTTCAAAATCTGAAGTTGGACAAGCTACCTAGTGCCCAGTTTTCTGGTTGTTTCAAGTGGTCAGACTTGTAGCAATTGGCCGCAGAGAGATTGGCAATAAGAGACCTAAAATGAAACAATAACACAAACTCTTCGGTAGTCCAACTAATTATAACTTGCAAGAAGAGTCTTGATAGTGTTGACGGTCTTTTTTTTTTTTTTTGGTGGGGGGGGGGGTTTTTCAAAAATAGCGTTGCCAGTTAAAGCATACCACAATTGCCAACCTGAACTAGGAATACAGCCAGGTTAGCACTTCCTCTGTATTATCAAGTTTAATTAACTTTTAAGAGTCCTTTTAAAGTTCCAAGTGATTGCAACTCTTGACCCTGAATTTTGAAAAACTAGACAACTTGGCCCCTGAACTACGTACATGATTCCTCAGACAAATTTTTGGGTTCCCAACTACATTTTAATATCTACCATGCACTCAAACTGGGCTGTAGTACAAAGCACATTAAAAATGTAAACTTCAGGAACAAGCTGTCAAGTTCAAAACGTAGGGAGTAAAGTGATAATCACCTAATACCATAGGAACAACAGGATATCTACCCTAATAGTAGCAATCAAAATAACAAAATGAATGTGTCTTTTACTTATGGTAATGAATTTTGATCCCGACTTGTGCATCCACCCGCAACCCCCACACCTAGACCATACCAATGGCATCACAAAATGAGTTCTTTTTTTCAACTGCAAAAGAGGGGCATAACGTACAGATGTCAAATCTCTTACTGATATTACTTAATATGTTGTCGGCTTTTAGAGGAAACAGTGGTCTTCTATCATTTATAGCATGACCATCTATGACCCTATGACCCTGAAAAACGAAGAGGCACACACATATACTAATAGATTGAGAGTGAGATTTCTGAAAAGAGTTCAACTCAATAAGCCTGAAACGACGTGAAATCATCCCAAGGACACGTTTGACAAGCTCATGCACCGAAAAAAGCAGGGAAGAGTTATTCGCACATTTTCCCCCATGAAGTTATGGTTAGACTAAGCATTTGCAGATTGTAGGCAGTATTTATGAGAATAAGGTAAAAGGTCATTGGGATTAGAATGGAAAGGCAAGCTTTAGCTGGTCAAAACACCAAATGAAAATTTTAACATGTATTAAGGAAAACAAAATCATACATCAGTAAAGATTCCACTTCAAGTAGGTTTAAGCACATCATTGCATAGAATAGGAGCCTCATAACTCAATAAAAGACACATTTGAAATACATATTTAAGAATCAAGAACCACTTGCATCAATATGAATTAGTGTCAAGACTGAGATGTGAATATCCAAATGAAGAAGGTAGTAGAATTTGGAAAACCCATCGGAGCATCAACTGACCTTTCACCACCTACTACACAGACGGCACAAGTGCCAGTTCCTGCATTTTCATCCTCATAATAGTGGACCTGAAGTATTGTTAGATTATTGCATCAGCTTAGGCATGACAATGCACAGAATAATACAAATAACCAGAGAAGAAAGACCTACATTCACACCAGCAAGTTTTGCATTCTTCTTCATCTCCTCCCCAAATTTGTCCTTTCCAATGCAGCCTATGAAGGTAGTTGCACCAGGAATCTGAAGCATCCACTGTAGAGGACAAAGAGAACATTTTCAAGTCATTAGATAACACTTTAATTTACCAGATGCCAGAAAAGACTAACAAATCCTGGATGTACCTGAGCAACCCTGATTGAGTTTTGAGTGGCACCTAGAAAATAAGAAAGATATCACGTGAGGAACAGAAATGACATGTAGTTCTTGTTACAGATATCAATTTAGTGCAGGAGAGAAGTGCAAAATATGTATTACCCCCAGCAATGTAATCTACACTGTACTTTTCAGCCATTTCGTCATACCTGCAACATGTCCACTCAGCACAGTTACCACATCATCCACAGGTATAACTCTTTATAGATCATTGAGGGTGACTGATATTCTGCGTAGTTATATCGGAAAAGGTGAGAGATCTCTGCCTACTTTTGGGCAAAAGATGGCGCTATCTAATCATCATCATAAGGGAACAAGGGGAAAGGAATGGTGAGCTAGTTCACTCTGGAAGCACTCACTTCCTCAGACACTCATCTTTCGCACAGAGACTAAGAAGTCTCAGTAGCAAAAACAGAGAGCCAAAACAGGGGATCTCGTGGCACATCCACATTAGAAGTTAACCAAAAGTTCACAGGTGACAAAGAAAACGAACCATTTGCCATCTGCTGCTACATAAGCATAAGCATGACTGGATTAACATCAAATGCACAGCATTCACCCTAAGCCTCAATCATCTTACATGCCCTAATAACAATCTAAACTCCACGATACCGATAAAGAAATATTCAGGTACAAACCATAAATTACCCAGACCGCGTGAGAGAAAGAATCTTACATCGGCAGGTGCTTGTCCTCGGCGAGAATCGCATTGTTCAGCTTGATGTCATATCTGTCACGAAGAAATCGCCAGTTAAGCTCTCACGCCAAACTAAGAAGAATATGCAGTTCATTTTAATATCCGCAATCAAATAAACCCGCAAGCTCATCGCAAGAAGCTGCCGCATCATCAACCATTACATTACTGCGGAAGCATCGAGCTACTCTATCAAAGCAGAACATCGGAACGAAGCAGCTGCTAATGCCGTCGTTCCCGCGTCTCTTGACTCCGAAACAGAGCCAGATCTAACGTCCAAAGACGCAAATCACCAAACATCCAGAGCGCAAGCCGGAAAGCCAAAACCTCCGGCGAGCAAGGCAAACCGCGCCCCGGGCAGGCGGCGCGAGATCCGCACACCCGCGGCCGCCCTCCCCTCCGCCAAAAGAAAACGAAAAACCGAAGCATCCGAACGATGACCGGAGAGCCGCCGGAGATCGCCGGAGCGACGGCGAGGCGCATCGGAGGAGCAGGAGGGGACGTACTTGTGGAGGAAGCCGTCGTCGACGACGGCGGAGATGTCGAGGAGGGGGTTGCCCATGCCGAGGAGGACGCCTTCGGAAACCATGGCGAGCGAGGAATGCGGAGAAGCTCTAGAGAGAGAAAGAGGAGAGAAATCTTAGAGAGAGATTTAGATCTGTATGATGCAGGAGGTGGAAATGGAGAAAGGAGAGTGAGCGAGACTTATAGATGCGGTGCGTTCCACGCGAGACCGTAGACAGCGCGGAAGTGTCCATATCTCTCACCAACCCAATCCCTCTTTCTTTTGTCCTAATTTTAGTCTTAATCTCATTCATTTTCAACACTTGACATTTTTCTCTCTTTTTTTAAAGATTTTTTTTCTCTTCTGATGACTTTCCATTTAAACTTCTTCCAAATCTGATGATTTTATTACATGAATTTATATTTTTAATGTGCGGATTCCATTTAATTTCTTCTACATTTTTTGAGAAGAAAAGAAGGGAAGATTGGGTTCAACAACTCTCTTTTGATTTGGTAGGTATTTACCATCATACTAGAAAGAAAAAAAAAAAAAAAAAAGAGCTCGGTAGGTAAAGTGGGAATGGAGATTGAGAAAGAGCAACTTCTTTTGCTTTTCCATGTATAATATGGATTTCTTCGTACTTTCGTTGCTTTATTCCTTTGAGTGCGCCATCTAGCCTATGAAGATACTACATGCGACGCGATCGATGTTTGCCCGACCCTAGTTCATTGATGATTTTAACAACCCAAGAAAAAAGGGCAATGCAAAACTCGCTATATTGGTGCCTAATTTGGACAATGATCTTGGCTAAACAAAGTCGAGATGTGAGGTAAAGGCAGCAAATTGATGGGTTGGGTTAGTTCCAACCGATGAAATTGGGACAATTAGGAGATTTTCATTCGAAAATCGAAAGACACTCATTTGAGCCCCTACCAATTGCTCTTGATCGAGATTGTCACGCCCCGAACCCCGAGACACGTGGAACAACCTGCCATGGTCATGCAAACACGACATTCCCAGGTAGTGTTGCCAACCCCAATATTTAAAATTATTATGCGTATGCGGAACGTTTTAAGAAACCCCTAACAGAAACTCACGGGATATGACAGCAGGAAGAATTAATTCAAAATCAAACGAGCATAATTCCATACATCATTGACAATCCAAGTCTTACATACATCAACAGGATCCGGACTATATGCACCAAAAATGGGTTAGAGTTTATGTGCATCAAAAAGGGGTCAGCCTACATAACAAGGATCAGTCCGCCAAAAGACAATCAACCACCCTAGGACTACAGATCAGCCCCATTCGACGATCCCACATCATCAGGATCTGTCACCCAAGAGGCGGGGGGCGAGGCGTTGATCACTCCACCAGTAGGAAGGTCCGCCATGCCTTCACCCAGTATGGCGTTCAACACTGCCAGCGGAATATCCATGCTATCTAGAGGGCCGACCCTAACACCATCTGCTCCAGAACGAAACCAAGCCCTAAACATGTATGGTACTCTATCATGCACGTTCACCTAGACCCAGATGAAGGTCCTAACCAACTGATAGACCCAAGGGCTCCCAGGGTCAGGAGCACTCTCCGTCGTCTGGTCGATCTCCGTCGGCAGGCCACTCATCTCCGAGGGTCTCGCCATCTATGGTCCTGTAATGTTTTTCCCCAAACCGGGATGAGACTTTGTCTCAGCAAGTTCACCCCTCCTAAACCCCTATTAGAAAGTAAATACGCCCCAAAGCAGCTTAGCCACAACATCAAAAAGACTTACCTCGTCGTAACCCTCATCTGCAAGTTAGCACAGTTTATATAATTCAACCACGTGCAATTCTAATAACTCAACAACGGTGATACAATCACATCATCATCACAGCTCAATCATGGGGATCGTCTCAGCGATCAATCGACTCGGTCGATTACATGTCATTCCAGTGAATCAATTACTACTTCCAATTTCGACCCTATAGGAAGGCTTAATAACCAATGGCAATCACGGCCCCACTCGGCACAACCTTTAATTAGGTGGTCTATCACGGCCTCACTGGGCATGACCTCTCATAGGTAGTCCATCCCGGCCTCACTGGGCACGACCTCTCATAGGTGGTCCATCCCGGCCTCACTAGGCACGACCTCTAATGGGTGGTCAATCACGGCCCCATTAGGCACGACCTCTCTTAGGTGGTTCATCGCGGCCTTATTAGGCACGACCTCTCATAGGTGGTCCATCCCGGCTTCACTAGGCACGACCTCCAATCGGTGGTTAATCACGGCCCCATTAGGCACGACCTCTAATAGGTGGTTAATCACGGCCAATCTCCCATCAATTCCCACACTTAGGGTTTTCTAAAGAATCCACATAAATCGCAATCACACTCAATTCGCCACAACCAATCATCAATTTCAAATTCTACATACACAAAGAGCGATCGCACGAAATTCCGAGCAACTAGGGTCAAAATAAATTTTTCGAGTTTTTTTTTAAAACAATATTTTAATGAATTTCGGAATAAGATATATTATTAAATAATCCAACAATTTCGAAGCATTTATTTAAATCATAAATAAACTCCTTTAAGTCACATCAAGGTTTATTTTAAAAATAAACATACTTAACCATTAAACTAAACACCCTTTTACCTTAATTAATCACCTTAATATAATCCATGTCTAATTAAGCCAATCTATCCACCTAATCTCAATCAACTTGAACTAAACATACTTAAGGCATCATTAACTCGCTAATCGCGGATTAGTGAGGTAAACTCACCGGAATCACTTTCCGACGAGTCTCCGGTGAAGAGCACGCCGACGCCGACGGCAAACCTACACGGATCAAGACCAAATGAGCACTACAAGGGGACCAAAACGAGCTCGGAAGAGACTAGATCTTGCTGGTTTTCTTTCCAGCAACTAACCGGCTTGAAAGGGGCGGCGGAACGGCGACGAACGAGCGGAGAACGGCGGAGGAGAACCGGCGACAGCTTGTGCAGCAACCGGCGGAGGCTGGAGCGGGCGGACGGCGGCAACGAGCGGGTGACGAACGGCGACCAGCAGCTCGGGCGAGGAAACGACGGCGACGGAGACGTGACGAGCTCGCACCCGGGGCCTCACACGCGGACGAGCGGCGAACAGCAACGGCGGGCGAGACGGCGGCGGCGGAGACGCGACGAAGGGGCGGACAGACCAGCTGCAACTCTCTCACCGGATTCTCTCTCTCTCTCCCCCCCCAATTTTCGAATTTCCTTTCCCAAGGTGCTAGAGGTTGAAGATGAAGTGAATGGGACACCCCCACTTTTGGTGAGCCAATTGGCTTGTGATACTTGTCAAGCTCTCCTTAATTTTGGCCTCCACCATGACATCACCTGCTGATGTCACTCTCCACTAACTCAATTTCTCCATAACATCTTCCAATAGGTTTAATTCATTTTCCACCGGGGTCCAAGTTCTTGAACACTCAAGTACTTCAATTTCCATCAATTCCCTTCTAATTGAGTCCAAATTAAAGTCCATGAATTAATCCAATGTTCCTAATAAGATTTGCAACACCCTTTGACTTTCAAATTTCGAATTCAATTTCAATTTCACTTAATTTCACTCGGGTGCGATTTTAGCGCGCCTAGTCCACCGAGTAGCTTTTGGGGAAATTTTCTTGCATCCGACCCGAGGGTGATCACCCCCAAGTCTCGACGCAAGAAAATTCCTTAATTACTTCACTCAATAGACTAGTTCTCTCGTGAGTGGCCAACTCTGAGAAATGAAGTATATGCACAGATGAATTGCCCGACTCAATTGACTGAAAATAAACTTGAGAAAAATCGGGATGTCACAGAGATCGTCTATATAGATCAAAGAACTAGAACTGATTCAAACTAGTAAAGATATAAAGTGTTTCACAACCCCTGGGGGTCATTGGTTCTCCAATCCATACATGTAGATTATGCCAAAAGAAGAAAAAAATACACATTATAAAACAATCATGATTGCCAATTAGATCCTTAAAAAAACACGTAACAAATCTAATTAATTTTTTTTTTTTTTGGTGAGCCATTTTGATTTTAAAAAAAAAATTCAAGAAAGAAAAAGGCAATTTTCATTTGTGCATTATTTACGTAATAATCTTTAAAACTTGTTTGTCTATTTTAAATTCAAACTAATCAATTACATTTACATTAGATATAGTGTAAAGGAAAAAATTGTCATTATATTATAAAGGAGGATGAGAAAATATTGATATTACCAAAATTTATTAGTAAATTGCAATTAAGACCTAAATTTTTTTACTAAAAGCAATAAATCTTTTCAATTTATCTGACCGATATAATTGAATATCCAATTTAGCCTACCGAAAGCGCCGATGTAGTATTTCCAAGGTTACGTCACTCAGATGTGATGCGGCGCCAAGTGGGCCCCACGTGAGGGGGGAATTCTCGAATAATAAAAAGGGGGGAAGAAACCCTAAACAAAAAAGTCAGATCGGAAACTGTGCGGACGTGGCGAGATCTCGACCGTTGGTGGGGTGTTACATCTGAATGGCGCAACCACCACCACCAACCCCCAGCCATTCGCCAGCCGCCACCGACACAGGTCGTTCCTCTCTTCCCTCCCTTAATCACGTAAAAGTAACTGGAATAACGACTAATTTAGGAAATTCGGTTTAAAAATGGTCATGGGGATCCATTCTTAAATTTGGTGATTTAAGTAATAATTGATCTCAATAATTTTTTTAAAAAAATTTACAATTCAATTTATCACATAAAAAGTACGTTGTCATAGTTGTACAATCTCGTATCAATGTAAATTTACGGAACTTATCAAGATAAATTTTGATATTGAAAGATTTTTTGAGATATTTTTTTATGTAATATGATGAGATTTGCTTTCTTTTCTTTCCTGATTGTTTTATTTGGAAGATAAGTGTATCGTGCAATTTTTCTACTTCATTCTATTAGATTTAAGAAACTTTTTTTTTTGGTGCAATGAGGTTCTCAAAGTATGTGTCTTCAATTCAAATAGGAATAGAAAATGTTAATTTGGACCGGCGCATTAGCATCACATCAATGCTGATTGGAAATGTCGATGATCATGTGTGATTTTCCTTTTCCCAACCAAATAAAATGTTAAAAAATTAGGGGAAAAAAAGGAGAGGTTGCATGGTTGCAATAAAGCAATGGAAACACAACCCATGTGCCAGCAAGGATCATTTGAGATCTTTTTGGCCAATGTTTAAGTCATGTCACCCTAGCTGAGGCCAAATTTGGCTTGGTGTCACACGACTCTATTTTGGTGACAAGGTCACATAACCCCTAATATCGCCCAACTCTAGTAAATTTGGCCAACCCCTGATTGGCAACTGCTAACATCATGGGACACCCCATGGTCAAAGGCCAAAGGTCACGGTGTCACCATCTTTACCTAAGTGACAGGGTCACACAACTCCTAGCATTGCTCAACCCTATTAAATTCGGCCTTCGTTCATAATCTTGATGAAATGATCAACTTAAACAAAATAAATATCTGAAAATATTTAAACTAAGGACTTGCTATTCTGATACATGCGAGATTTTCAGGTGCTACTGTCAACTGTTTTATAAGTTCGAACTATTAAATGAAATCAAGTGAGGTAGTGAGCCCGCAAAAGTGCTCGGGGAAGAGGACTGCAAGTCCATCCTTGACTGTGAAGCCAAACATGAGCTTGATTACAAAGGAGTTGGAAAAAGAAAAGGGGCCCCATTCAGTTTAATGTACATTCACACAAAGATATCAGCGAAAGGCAACAGATATTCAGGTACCATTCATCAGATCCAACCGTGTACAACACGTTCATATACTCTTGAACACATACTCATGTACCTATACTACAGTAATTTCATACTCCGGACGGCTTTTCATGAGGCTGAAATGGAGGAGCAGGGGGTCAAAAAATACGAGGCGCCCCAGCGGCCTCGCTCCGTCCACGGGACCTCCCGATGAGGTAGAATGCGAGCGCCACGATCAGAATGAACAGAATGGCTGGCAGCGACACCACGACTATGTATCCCATGCCGTGAATAGTAGTCCACTGGCACGCCTTCAGCTGCTAACGCTGTGCTCAAACACCAGAGAACAGATGCGTGACACTAAAGCGTTAATTAACAATTTCGACTGGGGGGATTCACATCATTGCGCGCTAGCAGCAATTAAAACAATCGGAAAAGAACGTGACATGGGCCTCTGTCTAACATATAGTAACTTATATATTGCCATTACCTTGGTTCCTAAGATGCCAAATCCTTATACCAAATCCTTCTAAAACGGTCGACTTTCACTCTGTTTCCCTGCTGCAACATCATCTATAAGTGTACTGAAACGATTTTGGCTAGAAGATCGAAAGGGATTTTGCCTAATTCTATCAGCTTAAACCAAACCAAACCGCTATTTATCAGTGGAAGTAGAATCGCGGACGATGTGTTTTTTCAGCTCATGAGTTTGTCCACAGCTATCGTAGGGACGGAACATCCCCCTCGATGCGCTTTCATGGAGGACATCATGAAAGCATTCAATTCAGTAAGCTGGAACTCTCTTTAACATACATTTTTCAAAGCAAAATCGGTCGGTGCCCCTCCCCTAGATTCTCTGCAATGTTAATGGGGAAATTGGCAGGATACTTATGTCCAAATAAGGGACCTAAGGCAGGGTGATTACAGCTCTTTGTGATGGCCATTGAGGTTCTCTCTAAAGTGCTAAATGCTGCAACTGAGAATGGAGAGCTCAAGCACACCCGGGTTTTGCAGATGATCTGTTTATTTTCTTGAATGGTGATGGGCAATCATTGGGAAAGCTATTCTTGCTATCTTTTGACAGATTCGAAATCCTCTCTGGCTCGAAGCTTAACCCAGCTCAAACTGCCATGTTCGTAGCTGGTGCTCCCAGATAAGGTCAAGCGAAATCTGCTACAGCTTCGGCCCGTGAACATCATCTCAAATTTCGACCAAAAAGAAAACTTTTGATGTCCCTTTGGTCTCTGCTGGGGTTTTCTGTACAGGATCGTAAACCTCGGTGCGTGTATGTAAAAGGGTTTTCCACTTTCTCTTTCGACTAAGGTGTAAGTGCATCTCGCAAAAAGCAAACTCATACAGCGCAAAGCTATGGGATCACTTTCCCATCGATGCCCACAAGACTGCATGCTATTATTCCAAGACACTATCGAAGATTTAAAAAAAAAAAAAAGCCATCTTGTGGCGATGCTCCATCAAATGAAAACCTGCGTCCGACTGAATTATATCGCTCGGCAAACCGACAAAAGAGGCAAAGGAAAACAAGAACGAATTCGATCACTGCCGACCCATGTTTATCTTCATCACAATCTATGGCGAGATGAATTGCGAAGGAACTGCTTACCTCTACCGACGCTTGCCCAGCTCAAAGTACACCACAACCACCATAGATGGAGAGAGAGATTTTGTGTGGTTAGTGAAGATGCCAGTGATGAGGGCGAGGTCAAAGCCGTGACTCGATTGATAATGACTTTTCGTGTACAAAGAAACAAAATGAGAAGGTAACCAAAGCACCAAATCCCACTCTTTTCATGTTTAGTCGGGAGAAAATATCCAATGGTTTGGAAACCTATGTATTTAGTCCTCTGTAATTATTTTTCAGCTAGTCCATGAAGACACATGTCTCTCTTTAAGTGGAGCAACTTAAGCCCACGCACGCGACGTAGACTGATGACATGATGATTTCAAACCATCAAATATTTTCTCCGTCCCCGACAAAGAAATCTTGGGCATACTCACGTTGAACGTTGCACGTGCCTGTGCAGTACCAAGGCTCTTCCCATGGGCCTTACGCGCTTTGTTTCGTGTCTTCTAATTCGATTATGTCGAGACGACAAGCCATGCCGAGCTTGATTCGATACGTTCGTACTCCAAATATATCGGCGCAATACCATCGTGCAAAAGATCGACACGCTCGCACGTTTCACGGGTTGCCAATCGAACCATATAATAGAATAAAGCCCATCTAGCCTGTTTCTTTGCCTTGTCTTTCTTTTTTCTGCACTAGTGCTGGACCCCAGGTTGGACATCTTCGCCTTGTCTTTCTTTTTTCCAGATAATCTGCATGACCGGACTGCCCAGAACATCATGGTTTTCTCTCCTTGCTTTCTTGCTGGGAATAATCGTCATTCCCTCATCCTCCTGATGCATAACTCTGCCCAGTTCTCAACCCTTTCGACCATTCAATCCTCCGAAAAGGGAAGGTGAGAGAAGACTTCTCTAACCCTGAACCCAACAACTTTTACATGTCATGCATAAAAGCATATAAAAATATACAATACAATCACGCAAGGTCGATCCTCGTGCCATGATTTCCAGGGCAATGCCTTCTACAGTACGTCCCATAACAAGGGCCTGCGACTTCAGCAGTAAACTAGGGCAATTAAAGACACTGCAGACTTAAAAACAGTACGGCTCTTGGTGCTCGGAATTTATCCCCAGCTCAAGGAAACTCTCTTTTTCCCCCTTTCGGGAAGGTTCGGGAAAAACCAATTCCAAGAAGTGTAGTGAGAACTTGAGAACTACAAGACTTCAACCCATTGCCAACCCCTTCTTTCCATGAGCTTTGACTAAGCCGCAGCATTTACATATCAGTATATCACATTACATACTAATGGTTCCATCAGAACTAAAGAAAAATTTGCAGCAAAAAGAACTTTAGTACAAGGAAAGAGAGAGAGAGAGAGAGAGAGAGTTCAGCTGTGCTACGAGACATAAGAAGCTGAATGTGGAATCTTGCGGACCCCCTCCTGTGAACCAACTGGTTTGTTGGACAGTCGACGCTTGTATCGTTTGAGGACAGATGCCAAATTTTCTTTCCCCTTTGGGAAAGCCACATCACCTGCTGCAGTGCCCGTCCGACCTTTCCTGCCAGAGATTGAATTCTCCACTTCCCTGACTATTTCAAGGAGCATCGCCGCCGTTGTGCACTTGCCACGGGCAGTTTTTGCAACCAGAGGTAATGAATCATTATTTCCAACGGCAGGGCTTGGTACTTGGTGGAAATTTACTCCAGGAATTTGGAGGCAAAAGCATGGGGACATCGGTGTTCGGGGCTTCAAGAATGCCGGTTCAATGATTCCCTGTTAACAAGGCATGCATATAGTATGACAATCAGTGGAAGCATGATGAACTAAGAAGTTTTGACTAAAGCTACTGCTTGAGGCTTCTTGCAGGGTTAACCAATTTGGACAACATAAAAATTAACCATTGAGGAAATGAAAGCAAGATTTAAAGAAAGATGTGAACTTATGCATTATACATCCCACCTAAAAGTGGCTGAGAATCTAAAATCAGCATGCACATAACGGTTGGACTGGCACAATATAGGATAAGGGCTCGTAAACAATCATCCAATCAAGTTAGACAACTGTGACATATGCATACTCAGCAAACATGAAATAGGTCAATCAGGATCCATATAGTTTGGCAGAGTCAGGCATGGCCTACAGGCAATTTGATGCATCCACAAAGATCTAACTCTAAGGTAGATCAGCAGCAGCAATCCGTTTATCTCAAAATGTTTCCACAGTACACTACCTGAAGTCGGTTAAGTACGTAAGTATATTTTCCCCATAGCTCTGGCCGGCTTTCCATGAGCGACAGATCAAGAACCTTGTGTACACACCACACACCAAAGCTTATTACAAGATCGGCTCTATAGATACACTCTTCGCCACAATGAGGAATAGATGCAATCGCAAAATTGGCAGAACCAAACTCTTCATTCTTCAATGAAGGGATGTTCATCTCCCTGTTCTCGAGCTCATAAAGACATTTCTCCCTAGCAGCAACCTTGTCAATTAGATCCTCATCAGCACCGCAACTGTTCTTAAACAGCCAGTCGGATCCCTCCAACTTCAGGAGTTTCAAAATGCAATGTCTCAAGGACTGGAGAAGCATGGCCTCAGCATCCACAGCAGAAGTAATTTCTCTAGAAAATGGGCTTGACCTGCTTCCTATGCTGCCCAACGTCCGACTTTTATCAGCGACACCAAACTGCTCAAAAGGCTGTCTTGACCAGAGGGATGAAGTATCTGAGTTTGATGTCATCTGCATAGACAACAGATCTCGATATCTGCTAGATGGAGAGGGCTCATCAACCCCCAACGGGCCTCCTCTAGATACAGAACTATAGAATACTGATGATTCATATCTCGGTCTATTTACAGATGGACCATATCCGATGGAAGTGTCCCACTGAGCATTCTTGGCGGACAAACCTGAAGCACGATTAAAGACAGACACTCCAGAAATATCAGGCAAACTACGGTACTTCTTCTCATTGGCCGAAGCCAGCACACTCTGGGAAGGATTAGGAGAGAAATGCTCATAATTTTGTCTCTCTGGATGCATTAATCTGTTTCCAGAAACCGCAACATTCTGAAAGGATGTCTGTACAGGGCTCAGCCCATTCTGTGATTTTTGCCCCAAAGAAAAAGCATTAGAGTCCTTGTAGCTGGTCGGGCCCAAGGGCAGGGATGTTGAGATCGGCAGATCACCCTGGCCATTAAAACAATCAGAACTTTTTTCAGTTGCAATCCGATTGAGATATGATGCTATCTGATAACCATGAACCGTGGCAGGCTGATAATCCCTCCCATCAGAAGAGGGAGGAAGACGCAAACTAGAATAACGCCTCTCGCCAGCATCTACTCCACGGTGAGAACTTTGAGCATATGCACTTAACAACTGCATTTGGTTGGACCATGGAGCAGAAGATACCCTTTGAGAACCATAAGGTGACTCTCGGCCACTCTGTACCCTCTGTTGCTCGGGAGAATCAAACATACTTGGGCTCATAAATGGATCAGATCCTCTTCCAACCAATGAAGGGATATATGCAGAAGAGTCCAACCCACATGTGTCCATTTTGATCGTTGAAGCAACGACCTTCGCATCAACCCCAAGCAACAGATCAAACTTTTTAGCTCTTGCTTCTTGAGTTACTACTCCATGATAGTCATAAAGCTGTCCCCAAAATTCCTCGAGAGTGGCGGCTAATTGACGCCTTGCAGCACGCCCTAACCCTGCTAATCTTGAAAGACTACCCGCACCATTTCCACTATCATCACTTTTGCCACTGAGACTCCTGAATGATCCTGGAGCCTCAGGTATAGTTGGAGTGCTCCCCAAAGCTCCTTTGGATGGTTCCTCGCCTTGCCAGGAATCTTCTCCATCATCCTTTTTAGTCGGGAGGTCTACCTCAACTCCCACAGTCTTCTCAACAGGTTCAACTGATTCAATCACCTCAATTGTTGTGGCCTTAGTTTCAGAAATCTCCTTTGATGCAGCTAAGTGCGGCATGCATTGTGTCACAGAAGTCGGTATTTCGGAAGAGCATGTTTGTGAGTTCATTGACACAATGTTAGGCTGCTTCTCATCTACAGTCATCAAACTGCGCTCCTGATCAGATTCTGTCACTGGTAAATCGACCTCAGAAGTCACTACTGATGCAACAGAGTTCCGAGGTAAAGGAGATGCATCCAGCTCTTGGCTGTGCTCTTCTGCTAAATACCCAACTCTACCAAAATCAGACTCCTCTCTCTCAGCATAAATCTTGGTTGTCCTTTGCAAATCCCAATTCCATGCCTGTGCATTTGTCTGCAAACTCGCAGATTTTAAAGGTGTAGCTACTAGCCATAGCATCAAACCCAATGATGCACAAGAAGTGATAACAAGGACAACATAGAGGTAAGATGAATTACTGCCGACATTCCATCTCAAATTACTAGCCCAATCACTACTTCCAAAGATCATCTCCCACACAAATATAATCTTCAAGCCAAGCATTCCAATAGATGTCATCAGAACCAAGAACTCCATAACCTGAGAGATTTTGTGGACACCCATCACTGTTCTGGATGAGGCAACACGAAAAAGAGGGACTACACAGGAGGGGAGCAGCAGAGCTACCACAACCTGCGTAAAAATGAGTAATTGGTACAACCCCTCGGCCCCAGAATTCCATACACAATAAATAGCAGGAATGATGGCTAGAATTCTGATTGAAGCACGGTGAAGCCAGCTCGGGATGTCCACCATCAAGAAATTATGCAAGATCACTTCTCCACTTATATTCCAGGTTAAAGCTGTAGCTTGACTAGAGCTGAACAAAACCAGTAGAAAAAGAAAAGGTGCAATTGGACTCCCAAATACCTGTACAAGTTGTTCAAGGAAGATATAAGAAGTTAGTGGCCAATAGAGAAAAATCATAACTTATCGAGGAGAGACCTAACATAGTAAAGAAGCCAACCTGCTCCACTAAGGTCAGCGCATCCTGAAAAGTAAGCAAAACAGGGCCTGCACTATAGAATAGATTTGCAGCTGAACTCATCAATGCACAACTCGCCAGATAAATGCAACTGAACGCACATATAATGGCAAATAGATGGTCGTGAATCAGGGAACCAATAGAAAAATTTGGCTCTGCCCAGTAATGCTGCAAGAAATTTCAACAATGTTATTAAAGACCAAAAGTCACAAGCAAATGTATGACGCCAAAGAATTATTATTATTAAGACATCAGTTTTGTGAATATTACATGATTGAACCATAAAAAAATTATGAGAAAATCATGAATCGGTACTTGTACTGGATTGAATCTTTGACTACCAAAAGACACAATCTCACTCAGTTGTGCCCCCCCCCCCCCCCAAAAAAAAAAAAAAAAAACAACCCAGCCATCAGCCATCTATAAATATCTATTGTGTCTTTTGATTGGCTACCACAGAGCTCTTTACATGATTCTACAGCATTATCTTGCTTTCATCCCCTCAGTAAGCAAGAGACAGAATTTGATATCCAACTAATCGGGTGCATGTATACTCACAAGAGGACCCATGTAATGCTAAAATGCTTATTTTTCATTGTAGTCATCTCCTTGTTGCTCTACTAGTATGTAGAAGGGTTATTACCCCAAAAAGAGAAGACTAACATAGATCAAAATTTGAAATCCATACTTTGAAGTGAAATGACACATCAACTTACACAAACGTATCAAATCTAGTCAATTACTTAGTTTGATGCATCCGATGAAATTGGTTACTGGACGCTATTATCTTTTAACAGATCAACAAACATCTGATGAAGATGTCTTGACTCTTTTGCTTTTTTTCCTTCCACAAGAAAAACAATTATATGTGCAACAAATCTATGATGCCATTGCTTGCACCTATTTATATATGTTTCAATTTAATATGTATAATGTTGTTCTTCTGGATTTTTTCCACAAAAGAAAAAAATTCACCTCTTCAATGCATGCATTTTCTTTTTGATTGGCAATGGTTGAAGAAAAGATGAATGTTTAAGAATAGAGGAGGAAGCATGAATATTTATGCTCCAGTTTGTAAGCATACAATTTGGTAACATTGAGATTGAAGAGTGGGGAGTTATGATTTTTAAATGGTTTTAATAGAACACTCAAAGCACAGATTCAAGATGTTGTAGTTTGTCATTCATCCCTGCTATTATTCTCTCCCTTTTCCACTTGCCCTATTCTCTTTGCTAAAGCAAATACTATCCAAATATTTCACACATTAGCAAGTCAAATCAGCCAAAGGTTTCTAGTAAAAAATCAGAAATAGATGCTCGCAAAAGAAGAAGTATGTAAATAATGAGCTTTGAAGTACTGTATGGAGAAGAAGTGGAATCTTTCTTTCCCAAGGGAAGACTTCAAAGAAATGTTATTCTAAGCTGCAAGGGTCCCTTTATGCTTTACAGTGCATGTGACACAATCAGGCATGAGAGAGAGAGAGAGAGAGAGAGAGAGAGAGAGAGAGAGAGACCTGAACTAGAGCAGAATGGAGGTAAAAATTCTGAGGCAGTATACTTGATCCAAGAAGACCCATCAGCATAAATATACTCTCCCCACTAAATACAGTAGGCATCCCATTCATGTTTTGAGGGATTTCTGCTTGACTTACCAGTACTCCAAAAACAAAAGCACAAATTATGAAGCATGTAATGCATACACATAGGAGTTTGGCCTTGCAGCTCTCCTGAGATAAAGAACTTAAAGAATTAGATCATGACAGACACTGCACGCTCAATGAGTGTTAAATTGCAGCTACTCCCAGGCTTACCAGGAGGTTTGCAAAAAGAGGGTAGAAGACAGCATCTATCGCAGTCAAAAAAATGCAACTGAACAAATCCACCCCGAGAAGAAGATTTAGTGCGTGTGCCATTCCCACAATCTGGCATGAGTCAGAGTGAAGGCCAAAATAATAATAATAATAATAATAATAAGAACAGAGAAATACTTCTAGGTACTCATGACATCAAAGAAAAACTAGTAACCATCAAAAAAAAAATTTAATACCATAGAGAGGTCCGATGCAATCATAGAAAACTCCATCTGAATCCCCAATAGAATGCATACACACCTGTCGTACTCATCACTGCATATCTGTGACATTATGCAATGGGGATGAATATTTCTCAAAACTCGAAAAAATGTGCAACATTAAAGAAAAGAACTCACATCATTTAAACTTAATGCCAGGTTGCAGACTGAAAATACATTTATGGGCACATTAACTCCTTTTAAATGCAATAAAAGTTGCACAAGCAAACAGTGACACAGTAGCATGTGGTGTCCTACGTCCTACTGCTCCCCCCAGTGTAGAAGTTCAGTTCTTACTAAGGAAAATCTGGGATGAGTTTGCGAAAAATCAAGTGAGTATGAGTGCTTCAGATACAAGAGACCAAGGGCCACAATAGGGCGAAACTAATAAAGAATATGATGGTATGTAAACCTACACCATGCCAACAAATTTTGTCTAAATGGCCTAATAAGGAAAAGGTGTACCCATTGTGCATCAACTATCAAATACCTTCCTTTCTAGTTACTTCATGCTCACACAAAGGGAAAAAGATAAGTATTTCCTAACACCAAAATCTTTAACCACAGTATAAGATGGGTTAATGTAAAAGCACAGTTGCCACGACAATGGCGAATGCAGTAGCAACATCGAAGTTTTTTTCTTAAGGGGGGGGGAGATAGAGAATACCTCAGCAAGATCTCTCTTAGTGACCACACCGATTTGGGCTGACAGGTACTGACACAGAATTGCCGCCAAATTGAAAATAAGCATAAATGTTACAAGATCAACCCCATATCGAGCACCTCCTTCGACATTAGCAGCCCACTTTCCAGGGTCGATGTATCCAACTGAAATTAGAAATGCCAGTAGGAAAGCTGGCAGCACGCGATGAAGGCCAACAGCCAAATGGTTTGTACTTGCAGTTTCAGATTCCATGCTTCTAAGTAGTACCCATGCAAAAGGTCAAATCAGCAAGAGTGATTCTTATGCAAGATTAACAATGTAGAGAAAAACCCCGTTAACTACTAATCCTCAATAAATATCCCTTAATGTTGTAGCAGCTGCAACTAGTAGATGAAACACAACACGGCAATTCAGAAGTATTTTCCAACAGCCAAATGGTTTGTACTTGCAGTTTCAGATTCCATGCTTCTAAGTAGTACCCATGCAAAAGGTCAAATCAGCAAGAGTGATTCTTATGCAAGATTAACAATGTAGAGAAAAACCCCGTTAACTACTAATCCTCAATAAATATCCCTTAATGTTGTAGCAGCTGCAACTAGTAGATGAAACACAACGCGGCAATTCAGAAGTATTTTTCGCAGCACGCGATGAAGGCCAACAGCCAAATGGTTTGTACTTGCAGTTTCAGATTCCATGCTTCTAAGTAGTACCCATGCAAAAGGTCAAATCAGCAAGAGTGATTCTTATGCAAGATTAAAAATGTAGAGAAAAACCCCGTTAACTACTAATCCTCAATAAATATCCCTTAATGTTGTAGCAGCTGCAACTAGTAGATGAAACACAATGCGGCAATTCAGAAGTATTTTTCGCAGCAAGTAATTGGCTAACAATACTTAGCTAGTGATTTTCAATTCCAACATGCTTTGGAACTCCACATTAGGGCGCTTAAAATCAGGACCACCGGTGATCAGGTTAAAAGGTAGATATCTTTCTAATCTCGACCAACTCTACCAGCTTTTTCCCCATTCAGACATAGTTACATAACAAATGCTTGCACATCACATAAAAAATTCCAGCTGTGTGACCATCAGATACCAACCTGCACTTTGCTATGAAACCACAATGCACCCTGGCACAATTTGATGTAAAGACCTCATGAGATTTGCCACTTTAAGTCTGAACCATAGAGGAAGATGATTCAGATTCAAGCAACCATTTCTCAGCAGACTGAATCGAAGCTGCATGAAATAGTCTCCTCGAAAGTCACCAAGTTGGTGCCAAATATAAAGAGTAACTTCCGTGTCGACCCACGACTCCAAAATCTAATGATGTCATAGCACAGAAGTAACAAATTAATCAGTGAAAAGGGGATGATAATTTGGCACCAACACATCAAGGATATTTACATATTCTAAGCAGTAAAGCATTCCGTTCGCCAACCACCAATAAACGCAACATCAACGCTAAACTATCAATTTTCCTTCATCCTTTTATCAGCTGCTGATTTTAAAGAGAAAGACAGACAAACTCCCGGAACCTCGAGGCAGAACTCCCAAAACCCTATATTAATGAAATTGGAACTCATCAATCTGACTGGTTCATCCACCAATAGAAAGTCAACTGGACCATCAAAACGGAAAAAAGGTGCCATCATCATGATCTAACGAAACACATTTCGCGCCAGCGCAATCATTCACACGCTAAAATCAGAAAGTACAACAGGAGGGGAGGAAAAAGAAAAAGGCAAGAAGCCCACTTTTATCTACACTCGCGAGCACAAGTCAAAGCATCAAATCCAACCCTCCGAAACAAAAACACCCACAGATCTCCAGAACCCCACAAAAGAAGCGAAGAACAGAGCTCGAATCAAAACCAAGCAACCCGAATGGATCATTCAACCCCAGCGAAGGAAACCCACCCTCCCCAGTTCGCAAGAAATCAAAAAACTTCATTCAAGCACCCCAGAAACCCAGGAAAAAAACTACCCAATATCAAAGAAGAATCAAGAAACCAGCCGCAATGGATCTGATTGGCCTTAAAAGAGAAAAAAGAAAAGAAAAGAGCAGAGGTCAGACAAAGGGGAAAAGTACCCACGAGCACGAAACTCGAGGTCGACCGATTAGAAGCCTAAGAATCAGAGGCAAGACAGAAACCTAAACAGTAGTACCCAATTCACCTGAGATTACGTCCCGTCCTTTTCCTTCCCCCCCTCCCGTCGCCGCAATGACTTGCGAGGACAAAAGGGCAAGAAAAAGCACAGGGAAAGCGTGGATCAGAGAGGGGCTTCGAGGGGGAGAGGCCGCGCGATAAAGAGTTTCTTACAACTCCAGGAAGAGTGAGCTCAAGTTTTCACGCACAGAAAGAGAGAGAGAGGGAAGAGAAAATGAAAAGATGTGCCATTGGTGCGTAATTTTAACCCCAGCCTCGAGGAGAGAGAAGGAGAGAGAGAAAGAGAGAGAGAGAGAGATGATGATGATGATGATGATGATGATAGTGGGGAAGTGGGCAAAAAAAAAAAAATCTCACCTTTTTTCATTTAACGCAAACCCAACCAGTTTAAAAAGGCTAGAAAGATCGGAAAGACATGTAACGTTTCCCCTCTGCCTCTTCATTTATAGCTGTGACAAGGCAGGGAAGATAGAGAGAAAATAGAGAGAGAAAGAACAGAGAGAAAATAGAGAGAGAAAATAGACCCTGTCGTCTTCTTTCTCTCTCTCTGTAACTTTAGGTTTTCTTTTCTCTTCCTCGTTTTAACACTTCGGAGTTGACCATCTTTCTTGCTTGCCCTGTTCTTTTGGAGGCGGAGGAGGAAACATCACCCCCCCCCCCCCCAACTCCATTTCCCTTAAATTAAAGCAATCATTGATAAAGAAGAATTTTTACTTAATATCCTAGGAGACTCTTCATAGACCTTTACAAAATTAACGAATTTCCTTAATCCAAACTGTACATGTCACACGCCCGAACCTTCGAATTACCCCCGCTATATTGCCGAACCCCAACGTATCTCTCGATGGCGAGACATCCTAGCATCTCGAGTTTTTGGATTGCCGGCGATGTGAAATAATTATGTTCAAATTGAATGTTAAAGTGGTATTGAATTCTTGTGGTTATGTTCAGAAAGGATTGTTAATATTGACCATCTCGTCTCTTTCCATCTCTGTTAGTGATTAGATAATATATAACCGTGCATGCATGGATTCTTTTACGGATCAAAGCGAATGCTAAAATGAGCAATAATCTTTTATTGGTGGTCCACCACAAAACAATATTTTAACAAAGTTAACTTTCGCTTAATAAATACATCCCTTAAACATCTCATAAATTATATCCAAGAGTCAACTTTTTCAAAACCCACTTTTTAAAAAATATTTTTCAAAAAATTATTGTTTTTATATCTTATAAAAATATATGAATAAAAATATTATATTTTTCATGAAATTTTTTATAAATAAATTATAATATTTATTATTAGTATTATTAATAAATCAAATTATTCATCAATTAGTTATTTCAAATGATATAATTAATTATTTTTTAGGAATATATTTTTAAAATAATTTATTTATTGCGAAACAGAAGGACAATAATTGTACAAATCTCCCTCACGCTGCACCAATAGACGCGCTGCTAATTTTCTTCTTTTTTTCAATTTTTTTTTTCTGCAAACGCATCTGTACGTACTAAAAATAAAAAAGTACAGAGATGAACGAATGAAAACGTTTGTTAATATCCCACGCATCTTTAGTATTGTAAAGGATGATATTGGTCACATCACAGCGTTGTCCGATGTGACCGGAAAAAATAATGATAAATTATAATATTGCAGGAGAGATTCGGTTTTCGTATTATAAAGATTACCCTTCACTTGAATGATTATTTAGGCCACGGCACTTAAAGGCGAGCGTGATTTGAGAGTATAACTTGGCACCGAAGAACTTAGAAATTTATCCAGTTTTAGGTTTCGAGCTATAAAGTAAGTTCTAGATTTTAAAAATTGAGAACATGTTACAATGGATAAGTTTCATGTTATAAGAAGGTAGAATCTCAAATAAATTTTTGTGTTTTCCGTGGTAATATTATATTTGCGCAGTCTTGTTTTATGGGATCAAAATATTAGTTTACTAGTTTGTGTTCCATTTTATGATTGAAATTTTACTTTGTTAATATTTCATATTATTAGTGTATCTAATATAAGTTATGGTCAATAGGTTGTAGTAGCAAGTAGTCATTAGTTATTAAAAGTGACAATTTAATCCAATTGTTCAATTAATAATACGTGTGAAATTTGGATAGATCCTACAACTAACCTTAGAAGGTTCTAGTATGGTAAGTTTCAAATTCCACTCTCTATGCTACCTATATCGCCCTCAAAACTGCCCAAGAAACATTTCTTTTCAAGTTCACCTTAAAATATTGGGAACCTAGCTTTAGGGAGTTGCTATACAAATATCAATTTGAATAATTTGATATTACGTTACAAGATTTATCTCCCTCCTCGTCAAATCATGCAGATTTCAGTTGCGTCATTCCATACTAAATTCATCTAGAGATCTTTCTCTCTCTCATACTTGATTTAAATAATGATTACATTGATATCAATAGGATCATTTGATGTTATGTTGAATTCATCTTGAAATGCCCATCCCTCTCATACCCAACTTTAAAGAATGACTAGTCAAACATAAGCTAAATCATTTAACGTTGCATTAAATTCATATTTATCACTCAAATCCAAGTACATAAACATCAATTGAATGATGTGATATTATGAGATAAGATTCATCTCTATCTCTCTCCCTCACTATCTCTCTCATACCCGATTTCAGAAAAGATACATGTGAATAGGATCATTCGATATAAAGTTAATTTCATCTCAGAATCTCTCTCTCTCTCTCTCTCTCTCTCTCTCTCTCTCTCTCTTACTTGTTTTGTTACTAAGCAGATGCTTCATCTGGCGACTGGCAATCAATGCGTCAAATCCCTTCTCTCTCTCTCTCTCTCTCTCTCTCTCTCTCTCTATCTACCAAGCACATGCTCCATCCAGTCATCGGCAACTCGAAGGGTTAAATCCATTTTCTCTCTCTCTCTCTCTCGGTAGCAGACATCTCCCAACATTTTCCTTAATAAGATAATGGAGGCAAGAAAGAAATAGCCGTGCATAAATGCCCCGACCGAAGCAGCAAAAAGATGCATCCCGGGAACCTGAACCCCATTCACTGAACTTCGATGATGCCAACCACGTTCGCGACCTTTCTTTTTACGGGCACAGCGCAGAGCATGTCGCCCTAATGAACGGCCAATCTCATCCGCGCACTCCTGGCTCTTCCATGGCCATCGTCACCTCGTCCCAAGAACTTAAAACCCCAGCAACGGCTCGGATCACCAAGATGCCAAGAATCTAGTTCCTGTCCAGTCCCTTTTTTTGTTTACTAGATCACGATTTTTGGGGCTCCGCAGCTGCCCTCTTATAATATACATCGGCCCCTACAGTTTGCAGAGAGGGGGAAGGGTTCAGTGGGTTCACTGAACCTATTTCCTCCCCAAGAACACATGCATGCTCGAGCCTCTTCGCGCAAAAAAGAACCGGGACACGTGCTCTGGACCACGGCGACCCGAGTTGACCCGACGCGTCAAAAACATCGAACCCGATCCGTTCGCCAAGTTTTCCGGAACACTGGTTCTGCGGCTTCTTTATTCTGCTCGTCTGGGGTCTCGCCCTGCGGAATTCTCCTGACGAGCGACCCCCTCCCGGAAGATAGGAGCCCCCATGGAGCAGCGGCCGCGACGCCCGTACACGTGGGTTGCCGCCTCCCCGGGACGACTACATTGAACGCCGGATCAAAGTTACGGGAATTAACTCTATAGATCGAGACTCTCGAAGATTTGATTACCACGTAAGTTATAAGATAAGGGAATTGATGGGATTACCTCATTTGGGATTACCTCGTTTGTTTAAAGATGTTTTCAGACGAAACCGAAAGCGTCACGTGGCGAACGCTTCTCCAGAAGTCAACGGGCGAAACTTAGGATGGGCTTCCTGTAAGAACCGGGCCGAGGGCCTCGCGACAACGAAGGCGTCGGCTCGGGTTCGGTGACGTCTCGATTTCATGTTTTAGTTCCCACTAGAGATTCTCCAAGACAGAGGTTTTTCCAAAAGTTTTTTTAAACAAGGAATGAAGAAATGAATAATGCACTAATGTATAAAAGATTGATATACAAGAGGGGACCACTCACTTAAAAAAAAAAATGGACATTGCTTAAACTAATCATTTGGTAATCCCTTACGATAGATTCTGGACCACAAGTGTTCTTTCATAGGTACTTTGAAACCAGCAAGTTCTATAAAAAGTGGAGGGCGACCATTGAGAAGCAAATTTAGGAAAATATTTTATTCAAGGAAGGCCACAAAAAATCCTAAAAATTTATGATATATTAATGTACATGACAGCAAAATTTTTGTCATTACTCAATTAAATACAAATTAGTCTCTCTTTCCACCGTTAATATGTTTAGGTTATTGAGAAATATCCAGCTCATGAATGAAAAGTCACCCATTCAAATCCCATTAATTATATACAAACTATTCGAATTCAGAGTCACTTGTATAAGTGAAAGGTCATGACTTATTGCACTTGGATTGCAATGCTCCATGGACTATTTTACTTCCATAACTGCAAGTGTAAAAAATGTTTTATGATGGTAATATTTTCTTCTTTTTTGGTTAAAAATGTAAGTAGTGTAGAGCATTTGAAGTACAACAAGTTAGAGGCATCCCTCGGCATTACAAAGAGAGCTACTTATAATTCAAAAAGATGGAGTAGATAGTCTTCACATAGTAACAAATACAACATTTAACTAGAACGTTTAATTTTTTGGTAAAGTGAAGCTTTACCTCTTACATTTTATGCACCTTGGCCAAAATAATATGGATGTCAGTTTGATTGTTTTGAAATTGTTTATAGTTATGCTCCATTGAAATGCAATATATGGTTGCCAAGAAAGATACCTTGAAGAGTCTTGTCGCCAAATATTTGTCTTTGTTGCCCTAATCATCCATTTAAGTTCTTCATTCCATCCTCATAAAGAATGCCTAACCTCATGTTGCGTAAGAATATTATGCCAAATGCTATCTATTGTTGCAGAGAGGGGGAAGGGTTCAGTGGGTTCACTTAACCTATTTCCTCCCCCAAGAACACATGCATGCTCAAGCCTCTTCGCCCAAAAAGAACCAGGACACGTGCTCGAGACCACGGCGATCGCCAACCCGCACTCCGAAACAGTCCCAAGTTGACCTGACTCATGAAAACATCAAACCCGATCCATTTGCCAAGTTTTCCGGAACATGGTTCTGCAGCTTCTTTATTCTGCTCATCTAGGGTCTTGCCGTGTGGAATTCTCCTGACGGGCAACCCCCTCTCGAAAGAGAGGAGCCCACGTGGAGCATTGCTTAGCTAATCATGCGGTAATCCTTACGATAGATTCTGGACCACAAGTGCTCTTTCATAGGTATTTTGGAACCAGCAAGTTCTATAAAAAGTGGAGGGCAACCATTGAGAAACAAATTTAGGAAAATATTTTATTCAAGGAAGGCCACAAAAAATCCTAAAAATTTATGATATATTAATGTACATGACAGCAAAAGTTCTGTCATTACTCAATTAAATACAAATTAGTCTCTCTTTCCACTATTAGTATGTTTAGGATATTGAGAAATTTCCAACTCATGAATGAAAAGTCATCCATTCAAATCCCATTAATTATATACAAACTATTCAAATTCAAAGTCACTTGTATAGATGAAAACTGAAAGGCCATTACTTATTGCACTTGGATTGCAATGCTCCATGGACTATTTTACTTTCATAATTGCAAGTGTAAAAAATGTTTTACAATGGTAATGTTTTCTTCTTTTTTGGTTAAAAAATGTAAGTATTGTAGAGCATTTGAAGTACAGCAGGTTAGAGGCATCCCTTGGCATTACAAATAGAGCTACTAAAAATTCAAAAAGATGGAGTTGAAAGTCTCCACATAGTAATAGATACAACATTTAACTAGAACGTTTAATTTTTTTGGTAAAGTGAAGCTTTACCTCTTACATTTTATGCACCTTGGCCAAAATAATATGGATGTCAATTTGATTGTTTTGAAATTGTTTATGGTTGTGCTCCATTGAAATGGAATATATGGTTGCCAAGAAAGATACCTTGAGGAGTCTTGTCACCAAATATTTGTCTTTGTTGCCCTAATCATCCATTTAAGTTCCTCATTCCTGTTAAGATTTATCGACAAAAGAAATCAACAGATGCTGATGTTGAGGCTGCTGAAGCTGATACTAGTTGAAAGAGAAGACTGCAAAATAAACGACTGAGATGAAGGGTAATGAAGACTGTCATCGACGATGGTGAATTTGTGAAAAAGATTAACATGGATTGCGGATTGCTAGCATATGAAGAAATGGAAAGTTGTTATTCAGTTGGAAAGTCTTCAACAGAAGTTAGTTGTGTTAGTTAGTCTTCGTCTTCTTAAATAGAAAAGTGAGTGAAGACTCAACTAAGATTTTCTGATATGAGTAACAGAGAGATAGAGAGAAAAAAGATAGATAATCTCCATTGTTGTGTAGTTCTCTGCAGTAGAACATAGCAATATGCAGATGAAGAGATAGAATGAATGAAGTCGAGATGAAAGATTTCTTTTTGCTGATTGATGTACAAGTTCTGAAATACATTGTGATTGAAATAATATAAATACAAAGTCTTTCTTGATCAATCTTCGAGCTTTTCAATTCATCTTCTTGCTTCTGCATCTCTGGTTCGTCAGTACAGAGTTTCTACATATCAGGTTCTTCGGTACAGGTTCACATCTTCTCAATTCCATCCTCCTAAAGAATGCCTAATGTCATGTTGCGTAAGGATATTATGCCAAATGCTAGCTATTGTTGCAGAGAGGGGGAAGGGTTCAGTGGGTTCGCTGAACCTATTTCCTCCCCAGGAACACACGCATGCTCGAGCCTCTTCGCCCAGAAAGAACCCGGACATGTGCTCGCGACCACGGCGATCACCAAGGCCGCGCTTCGGAAAGAGTCCCGAGTTGACCCGACGCGTAAAAACATGGAACCCTATGCTTTCGCCAAGCTTTCCGGAACACGGTTCGGCGGCTTCTTTATTCTGCTCTTCTAGGGTCTTGCCTTGCGGAATTCTCCTGACGAGCGACCCCCTCCTAAAAGAGAGGAGCCCACGAGGAGCGGCAGCGGCTACGCCGGTCCACGTGGATTTCTCGCTTCCTCCGCATCATCGACTCTCGATCGGTGTTTCCTCGCCTCCGGTTGCCACCTCCCCAGGATGACTACATTGAACGCCGGATCAAAGTTACGGGCATTAACTGTATAAATCAAGACTCTCGAAGATTTTATTACCGCATGAGTTATAAGATAAGGGAATTGATGGGATTACCTCATTTGTTTAATCTTTAATTGATGGGATTTCCTCGTTTGTTTAAAGATGGGTTTCAAACGAAACCGAAAGCGTCACGTGGCACTCGAACGCAACGCTTCACCAGAAGTCAACAAGCGAAACTTAGGATGGGCTTCCTGTAAGAACCGGGCCGAGGGCCTCGCGACAACGAAGGCGTCGGCTCGGGTTCGGTGACTTCTCGATTTCATGTTTTAGTTCCGACTAGAGATTCTCCAAGACAGGGGTTTTTCCAAAAGTTTTTTTGACCAAGGAATGAAGAAATGAATAATGCACTAATGTATATAAGATTGATATACAAGAGGGGACCACTCACTTAAAAAAAAAAAAAATAGACATTGCTTAGCTAATCATGTTGTAATCCCTTACGATGGATTCTGGACCACAAGTGCTCTTTCATAAGTACTTTGGAACCAGCAACTTCTATAAAAAGTGGAGGGCGACCATTGAGAAGCAAATTTAGGAAAATATTTTACTCGAGGAAGCCACAAAAAATCCTACAAATTTATGATATATTAATGTACACGACAGCTAAAAATTCTTTTATTACTCAATTAAATACAAATTAGTATCTCTTTCCACCATTAGTGTGTTTAGGTTATCGAGAAGTTCCCAGCTCATGAATGAAAAGTCACCCATTCAAATCCCATTAATTATATCAAACTATTCGAATTCAAAGTCACTTGTATAGGTGAAAGGCCATGACGGTGCATTTGGAAACTGCCTTCCCAAAGCCCTTTGGGCATGTAAAGGCCTTTGGGCAAAATATTTGGTGTTTGGCAATTTTTTTTTTTTTGACTTGATTTTGCCAAATGCAAGCCTTCAAAAGGTTGAAAGCCCAAGACTAGTTAGGGGCTGCCTTGGGCTTTCTCAGCATATTGGCTTTTGAGCTCATGAAAATTTTCTCCAAAAACTATCATCACTAATCTTTTGTTTTTCTGGTTTTACCCTCGATAATTTTTCATCATCTTCATTCATCTTCTTCCATTCTCTCTACTGAACACGACTAGCATTTATATGTGGTTGTTGGCGAAGGTTAGGCGATTCGGCGAAGGGCAAGTGGTTCGGCTAGGGTCACCACACAAAGGATGCGGCGCGGCAAGGGTCACAACAACCTAGATTGTGGGCCTCCCACCTCCGCAAGGAGGTCGTGAGGTGGTGGGTCGTGCGACCGTTCGGCGAGGGTTGCCGCAACCCGGATTGGGCAATCTAGGTCGCTGCGACTAGATTGTGCGATCCGGTCATGGCAACCCTAGCTGGACGCTTGCCCTTCTCCGCACTACCTACCCCTCACTAGATCACCTACACTTCACTGACAACCGTTAGCTCTTCGTTGGTAGTATCCGGCCAAGCCCTTGACTTACCAACTCTCCTTTTTTTTTTTTTTAATAACAAAAGTATTTTGCAAATTTAATTTTTCCAAACTCTATTTTGCTCAAAGATACTTCACAATGGACTTTCACAAATAAGATTTACCAAACACAATTTACATTTTGAAAAATTCATTTAACTCAAGGGTCTTTACATTTTCTCAAAGATTTTCCCCAAAAGCCTTCCCAAATGCACGATTACAATGCTCCATGGACTATTTTACTTTCATGACTACAAGTGTGAAAAATGTTTTATGATGGTAATGTTTTCTTTTTTTTTTGGTTGAAAATGTAAGTATTGTAGAGCATTTGAAGCATAGCAGTAGGTATGAGGCATCCCTTGGCATTACAAATAGAACTAATAATTCAAAAAGATGGATGTAGGAAGTCTTCACATAGCGGCAAATACAACATTTAAGTGGAAGGTTTAATTTTTTGGTAAAATGAAGCTCTACCTCATACATTTTTACACATCTTGGCCAAAATAATATGAATGCCAGTTTGATTGTTTTGAAACCGTTTGTGGTTGCGCTCCATCAAAATGTAATGTATGATTGCTAGGAAAGATATCTTTGAGGAGTCTCATCACCAAATCTTTGCCTTTGTTGCCTAATCATCCATTTAAGTTTCTCATTCCATCCTCCTAAAGAATGTCTAATCCCATGTTGCGCAAGAATATTATGCCAAATGCTACCTGTCCATTCACACAAAAATAAAGGATGAGTTTTGTTTTCTATACTGGCCTTGTAGAAATGATGTTTTCTAATAAAATCATACATTAATTTGTCTTGCAATAAAGCCGTTTGAATCATTCTTTTCACATTGAATTAGAACTATTGTATATTGATGACGTTTCTCATTAGCATATTTTTCATTCCCTTATATTTGTTTTAGTTGATTTTTTTTTTTTTAAATCCCCATGAAATGGTATTCACAATTTTCTCAAGAAACCAGGCAAACATTGTTAATGAGATTCTTTTCTTTTCCCCAATTGCAATTTTGGCTGATTTTTTTGTCTAACAAGAGAAATCCCAGTCAACGGGTTAGCAAACCCACGAGAGAAGATAACTATACAGTCACGCTCTCATTTCCCCCAAAAAAAATCCCTCCTATTTTCGGGGATCTTCTTCGGAAATCTGATATTGAAGGTGCGTATGTTTCCTCTTTTGGCGTGTGCTTGTTCTTGAATGTGTCGTTTAACTTTTGATACGTTTGGATAGACTTTTTTTTTTCTCTTGAGTTTCTGCTTGACGGAGGTCTTGCGACAAACATATTTCGGCTCTCTCTTATTACGGAACACCTAAAATTTTTACAATATATATAAATGTTTATATGCAGGTTCACATATGTATTAAAAAAAAATCATTTTAAAACTTGGATAATATTTTAAATTTAGGCAAGAAAACAATAAATTTCATTGTGCTTTTCAAACAGCACAAACAAACGGGCCGTCCTAACTAGCTAGGAGATTTTACTTAGGGACTTTTATAATGGACTCTTAAGTTGGGATATGCACTTCAATTTGTAATGAGAAAATTACCAAAAAAATCTTAAGCTTACTGTAATCGTGTTAATTTAGTCATAAACATTTTTTTTTTAGTCAATTGAGTTATAAACCTTTTATGTTTATCCCATTTCAATTCATTCGACTAATTTTGATCTGGTCGGCATTGATGTAGACATCGACCATCCTACATGGTGTGCATTAGTATTAATGTGGATAATTTTTAATAATATTATAATATTTTTCATTTTTTACTTTTTATTTATTTGTTTATTTTTTCTTCCCACCAACCGGTCATTGGCTAGCGAGTGGCTAGAGATAGGGCTGACAAGGTCTTGCTAGCCTTAGGGAAGCAAGGCTTGCCCTCATTAAAGGCCGCACAAGGTCATAACCCTACCCAACCATGGCCAGGCTCTTGTCGGCCTTCCTCTAGGCGGTTGCTGGGCGACGACCGACTAGAGGAAGAAGAAAGTGAAGAGTAGAAAGAAAAAAAAAAAATATTATTATTAGAAATTATTCACATTAGTATTGATGACCCCATTTAGGATGATTGGCTACCATGTTAGCGTTAGCCCACCAATTTTGGCCGGATGAATTAAATTAGTATAAATACAAAAGGTTTATAATTCAATTGACAAAAAAAATGGGATTGAGGACTGAATTGACACACTTGCAATAGGTTTAAGACTTTTTTGTGATTTTCCCATTTGTAACCAAAGACAAATAATAATGAAAGATGCAAGGTGTTGCGATGTTAGATATGAAATTGAAGATTAATTATCCTTCTAACCAAAATTTACATCAAAACTCAAATCTAGATACCTTAACATTGGTTAGCTACAATTTAAGTCTACATATAACTACATATAATCTACATTTAAGCTTATAGTTTGTCAATAAATAAAAATATGTAGTCACCGCAAAATTTTGTAGAGGATTGCAATATATATCTTTTGTATGGATGGAGAGAGAGAGAGAGAGAGAGGTGGTAGCCATTGAGCTTGGATCATTAAAACTAAAGTTTAACATTTGGCACCTATTAGGTAACTAAACTTCGCATAAAATGGTCCGAGTCAGAGCCATTTGCATTTACCAAAGGCTCGGATTTCACCGGTTCCTGGGATTTGTAATGTCCGTCATACCCATGCATCTAGACTAAGAAGGAAAAAAATAAAAATAAAAGCCGGCCTCCTAGGCGTTTGCGAATTCCTCACATTATGACAACGTTAGGGACAGTTTCCTAAGCTTGGCGCGAGTAACGCATCGATCCATCCTTCTGTCGGGGCATGATATTCCATCGCGTTTGTGATTTGGGAAAACAGATCTGGATTGGGTGTTTTCCTGATGCAGTTCTGCCACGTGCAAACTCGATCCTAGGCAGAACCTAAGTTCTTTCTTGACGCGGAAAAGGCCAACTGCCGAAAACGAAACACTGTTTTGGCAGTTTCCTTCTCGCGTTTTCGCATTTCGTTTTCATCGTCAGTTTCCTCTCATACTTCTTCGTCAACCTCATTTGTGCCTGTAGACTATATCTTCACGCTCAGGGTCTCTCTTCACGTAAAGAGAGAGAAAGGGAGAGAGAGAGAGGGAGAGGGAGAGGGAGAGGGAGGTGACAACATGGGATTCATCAATAGCTTGATGGAGATCGTCGGACTCGGCATCGGCGTCCCGCTCGGCCTCATCGTGGGTTACTTCCTCTTCCTGCGTTTCGAGCCCAAAGATGTGAAGGTGAAACGCATCACCCCGAATTCTCCTCCTGTTTTTTTTGCTTTTTAGCTTCTTTTGGATTCGTCTCGCCATGTTCGATTTGACTTTTGTTTTAATGCCGGTGTCTGGCGATTCTGGGTACTTGCTTCATCTGCAATTTGGGTCCCTGTGGTTTCAGGATCCTCTGTCGAGGCCGCTCCACGAGTTCGACACTCGCTCTTTGCTTGATCTTTTGCCGGATGTCCCTCTCTGGGTGAAGCATCCGGATTTCCACAGAGCAAGTCCTTAGCGACTCACAGCTTTCTTCCAAGTTACATTGTCAAAATTTGCATGTGACGTTGATGGAGTTTTTGTTCGCTGAAGCTGATTGCGTCCTGGTTTTGATTGCAGGTTGATTGGTTGAACAGGTTCTTGAGATACATGTGGCCCTACCTAGATCAGGTGATTATATTTAAGTTCCATAATCCGATCGGTTATGAGGATTTACATAGGTATTCAATGTGTTCTTAAGTATCTTGTGATTTGGGATATTCAACGGTACTGCAGGCTGTATGCAATTTGATAAGAAGCTCTGCACAGCCAATATTCGCGGAGGCTGTTGGCAGGTATCAGCTAAAAGCGGTGGAGTTTGAAAGGCTGAGTCTTGGAACTCTGCCTCCGGCAATTCATGGTCCGTTCCTCTCTTTTAACTGAAAGGCCGCCTTCGACCATCAAGGTGTCTGATTCCATGATCGCACTCATTTTGTTTCTGAATATAGGAAACCAATTAGGATGCCTGAAATATGATCAACGTCTGCTTGTTAAACCATCTGAAGCCACAAATGCCAGTTTCAGAAAGCAAAATTAGATGATATCAACCCATGTTAGCCCTTTGACCTTGAATTTTTTGTGAGATCATCTTACTCTTGAATTTGTTTCTTATGCATATAAAATGGCAGGTGTTAAGGTGCACGAAACTAATGAAAATGAATTAGTGCTTGAACCTGCGATTAGATGGGCTGGAAACCCCAACATAATATTGGTGCTGAAACTCTTGTTCCTACGGATACGGATTCAGGTTAGATACGCATCCAATGAATATTTTAGCAGTCACATTGTATAGTGCTAGTGCTTGACGTCTAGCTGCAGTTAAATTTTGCTCATTCAACTTTCAGAAGCAAACCATCCAAGAATACCATGCAACACACCGTCTGGTAGTGAATGCCGCTTTGTTCATTTGAAGATGACATCTGAATCATGTAATTCAAAGGAAGTACCGAGCTTAGAGAGCAAGGCTTAGCACAATGTTTTCTGTCTTAGCCTCTTAGGCGAGTCAAGCCAAACCTTTTCTTAATGATATTCTTTGAACTAAAGTGAACTCTTGCAGTCAATACAAACATATCCAACAAGGCTTACATTGCCATCTTTTTACCTTTAAAAGTTAATCTGGTCTAGGGGAAGAATGGGAAGATTGGAAGCACATGTATTGCTTTTGGTAGCTTTGTTCAATGGCCAACATGAAAGGTTGGCCTTAGCCAGACCCGTAGCAAAATTCAGGAAAGAAACAGGCTGCCCAGGATAGGGATTGGATATACAGTATAGTTTCTGATTCAAAGAAGGATAGTCGGTATGCATAATATTTAACACTGTTGTGTTTTGCTCTTTCTCAGCTGTTGGACGTACAGATATCCATGGTTCCTCGAATTGTTCTTAAACCTCTGGTGCCAACATTTCCTTGTTTTGCAAATATAACAGTCTCCTTGCTGGACAAAGTAAGTGCATCCAAGACTCGAGATCTGATGACCAGGCGTGCTTCACATATTTAATCAAATTCTTACATATGGATATGTCATTGATGAGCTTATATTTTCATTAATCCACAGCCTCAGGTTGATTTTGGATTAAAACTCTTCAACGGGGATATGATGGCGATACCATTGTTATATCAATCTGTTCAGGTGCTCTCTTTATACCCCTTGTGCATATGTAATTGGTCCATGGAGATTACTTGAACTCTTCATAAATGAACTCTTCTTTGAATTATTTATTTAATCATGTACCAGCTGTAAGTTGACTTTAGCGATAGAATAGCAGAAGCTAGCGCACAAGAAAGAAATTGAACTCTGAACACTCCAGCGAATATAATAAAGTTCCTTAGTCGTTGACAATTTTAAATTCGACTTTTGAAGAATAAATAATCACCAGAAGCCATATCATGCATACACGTGGTCTCCGATATATTTTGAGCTAAGGAGAATGATCAAAGGAGTACATCAACATTGGTAGAGTAGCCACATGAAACTCTGATTTTTCTATTTAGTCTTCTCTAAATCAGTAATTTTCATTTCATTACACCTGTTCATATCTGATTAACCAAAGAAAATTAGGACAAAGACATCCGGAAAAACTCGCGGCTGGCATCTATGTTCTCATCTCGTTTGTATCATACCATAAAACACAGTCAATGAGATTGTGACATCTGAGATCTTGCAATGTTTTGTCAACTTTGACTATTGGAGAGATTTATTTACTAGCAATGCTTACTTGCATTTGTTTCTTGTCGATGATATCAGGAAGCAATAAGAAAACAAATAGCTAATCTGTACCTTTGGCCTCAGATACTGGAGATTCCGATTCTTGATGATCCAGTGTAAGTGGTTTTGACTGCCGGCCTTGTTATGCAGTAGATGAAAGATATAAGATTAGGTCTATATCTACGGGATGGCCAAGTACTTTATTGTCTAAATTTGTCTTCTTAATCCTGTGAAAGAAGGATCATTTGTAGTTGGCCCTGAAATTGCTAGATGAAACATGAAACAATTTTATCTATTGTAAAGAATCAAAAAAGCTCAAATACAATAACCAAGACGATCAAACTATCCATGCAATTGAACAATGAGCAAGTGGCTGGGTAGGCACGATGAACATCAAGGAATGATAAAAACATTGCAGAGAGTTACTTCAGATATTTTATTCTGTGTATCTCGTGGTTCATCAACAAATTTTAGGTAGCCTTCTCTTATGGCTAACATGGTAAAAATGCGTGGTTGACGCAATGTAAAAATTTGCGTGACTCGTGTGTTTTTTTCCCGAGTTCCCTGGTCTATTTAGGTTAGTTTGACTGTTTCTTAGACCATGATTAAATGATCCTTGGCATCAAGATGCTTTCACTCGGATATGTCGTAGTATCTTCCATTTTCCCTTGATAGAAGCTTCTTTTTAGACTGCAACACCCATGAAAGAGCATGTTTCTCCATTTAATTTGCATAAGCACTGATTAATATTAAGTGTTAATGTCTGAATAATGTTGCAAACAGTGGAGCGATGAAGAAACCTGTGGGCATAATCCACGTGAAGGTCATACGAGCTCGCAAGCTCCCAAAGAGGGATCTTTTAGGAACCTCAGATCCTTATGTTCAACTCGGGCTGAGCGGGGAGAAACTTCCTGCTAAAAAAACGACCGTGAAGATGAACAATCTGAATCCAGAGTGGAATGAAAGTTTCAACCTCACCGTGAAAGACCTTCAGTCCCAAGTACTTGAATTACATGTCTATGACTGGGACAAGGTACAGATTTACCGCCTTCTGACAATTCTGTGCACGAGTACCTACATTATCGACTTATGCTGTAGATGACATGCATGCCTTCTAGCCATACAATACCGAAGAAGATGATCTTAGTGCCAACAGAGACAATATATTAATCATTTCCCATTTTTAGGCCCAGTTTAGGCCATTAATTGCTCGTTCAGCAAGCACTTTTGGTGATTCATCTGCAATGTGTCTTTCCACTCTACTGATTGCTTTGTTTGACGTCAGTTTGGGCCTCATGACAAGCTGGGGATGCAAGTGGTTCCACTGACGTCGATCTCGTCTCATGAGCCAAAAGAGTTCATTCTTAACCTGGTCAGGAACCAGAATCTCAATGACCCTCACAACAAGAAACCGAGAGGGCAACTAACGGTCGAGCTATCATACCATCCGCTGAAGGAAGACAGTCACAGACTCAGCAGACCGCTGGAACGACATGAGAGCCAGGGAATTGAGAGTGAAGTTATCGAAAGGCCAAACGAGGAAGACTTGAATAGTTGTCAAGCCGGTCTGCTTCTGGTCACGGTGCAAGGTGCAGAAGACGTGGAGGGCAAGCGTCACACAAACCCTTATGCATTGATTCTGTTCCGAGGAGAAGAAAGGAAAACCAAGGTGAGACAACTTCCTGGTTCTGTACATTAGTGCAGCACAATGCTCGACAGTGGACGCATGAGACGGGTTCACAAAATTGGTGCACGGAAAAGACACGACAACGATAACTCTTTGTATAAATTGTACTTGTCAATTCATAGTTCATGTCCTAGAGAGCTGAACAGTGATATGATGTCTCTGGCCGTACAGTCGGTGAAGAGAAGCAGAGATCCGTGTTGGAACGAAGAGTTTCAGTTCGTGCTAGAGGAAGCTCCTCTTAAGGAGGAGATTCGAATACAAGTCATGAGCAAAAGGACCAAGTTTTGTTTTCGTTCCAAGGTTGGTCTGGTCTGGACAAACTCATACTGGGGTTCAAGATCATTGCTTCCTCCTCCTGCTCTTGAAGACTTGTTGAATGATGTCAATCGAAACTCATGAGACTTTCTCTATGTACTTATGGCTTTTGTTGCAGGAATCATTGGGTTACGTCGACATAAACCTTAGTGATGTCGTCTTCAATGGACACATCAACGAGAAGTTCAATCTGATCAATTCGAGGAACGGAGTCATACACGTCGAGATCCGGTGGGAGATGACTTGAAGCGCGTCGAAGGAGACGGTTCGCGATGAGATTTGATTAAAAAATTTTCAGATAATTAACTTTGTCCGATCAATAGTTCTGTTTTTTTCCCCATTTATCATGTAGATTATTTCTCCCGGGTCAATAATGGTTCATGCTTGTAAGCATCGCTTGTGGAGTGCTAGGGATAATAGCAAAGATAGTTGGCAAAACCAGATTTGTAAATATGAAATATCGGTAGCAAGTGAAAGGTGAGTAGTAATTTAAAATGACGGTCGATTGCCATTGAAAAAATAAAATGACGGATTACCACTTATTTTTTTGATTTTATGAGTGGCTGTGTAACTCCTTTATAAGTTATCAATGAAATGTCAAATTTACCATCCGTAAACCCAAAAATAAATTATCACTTTTTTTAATCATTTATAAGTGGGAAGTTAACAATTTTACCCTCTTAAAACCCAAAAACAAAATTGCCACTTGTTTTTAGATTTTACAAGTGAGCATGTATTTTCATTGGTAACATCACAATGGAATGACATTTCTATTGTCCATGAGTAAGATTATCACTCGCTTTTAAATTTTATAAGTGAGCACATATTTTCACAAGTAAATTACCAAGGAAAAATAATTTTACCATCCACGCACCCAATAGTAGATTGCCACTTGTTTTTAAAATTTATAAGAGTGCGTAACTATTTCTAAACTACCGATGAAGTTTCGATAGTAGATTACCGCTTGTTTTTAAAATTTCAAACCCTGAGAGTGTACTACCATTTGTTCTTAGATTTTATAAGTGGGCGGCCTTACAAACTTTCCTAGAATTGTCGGTTAATGATCGTAATTTACAAACAAAATAAATATTTGACCAGTATAAATTCCTAATATATTATTTTCATTGGTTGGATTTTACGAGCAGCAACGTTTTTTAGTGAGTACCACACTAACATAAGAAATCGATTTTAATAGGTTACTAATCATTTGTCAGCATACTTCTTCTAGCAGATTAATTACTCTCTTGAAAGGTTACTATTAATTTTAGTGGCAACTTACTATTTTCACCGTTAATATCAATTGCATTGGTATTGCTAGATACAAAGTTGCTAGCTATGTGATCTATTATATTGGTATTAAAAGCGATGCCCCGAGTCCATGCAGAAACTAGCGCCTATATATTGGCATGAAAAGCACATAAAAAGTCCAAATATTTTACATTTATGTCAATTAATTATAATCTTCTTAATTATGTCAATTTAGTCATAAACATTTTGTCGATTTGTCAATGTAGTCCATCTAACCAATTTTAACTGGAAATTGTTGACATGAATACCAATTATCTTATATAGTATAACCAACGTTGACGTAGATACTTTTTAAAAATTTTAAAAATTCTTCATTTCTTTTTTTTTCCTTTTCTTTTCTTTCCTTTATGTATTTTTCCCAATTGTGGATCAGCGATGTCACTAGCCTACCCTCAATTGCCACAAACAAGGTTTGGGCGAGGGCGTGCCCTCGCCTAGATCTTGAATAGGGCCACAACCTTCGCCTGGTTTGGGCATGGGCCATGATGTCCTCGTTGGCCACAGGTGAGGTTCCTGAGCCCCTCACCTATGGTCAATGAGGGTGTCACAACTCGTGGCCGATGATAGCCGTGATGCCCTTGCCTAGGGTAGGCGAAGGTTGCTAGCCTTGCTGGGCTAGAGTTGTTAAAAAAAAGAAAAGAAAAGAATGAATGAATGAAAAATTCTTTAAAAAATATTTAAAAATTGTAAAAAGTATTGATATTAACGTCGGTCATGCCACGTAGGATGGCTGGTGTCACTATCGACAATTACTGATAAACCATCAAAAGGATTATGAGTTAATTAATACAATTAAAAGATATAAGATAACGTATATAAGCACCTAGTCAATTGAGGACTTTCTTCGCACTCTTCTCTCGTATTGGCAATATAGCCTTTGACCAAGGTAAAATTCACACTTCAATTATTATTACACGACAGTGCCACTCGAGGTTAGGTAATTGGGAATATATATTATTTCCGTTGCCAAGATGACTGCTTTTGAGATGCGAGAATGGCGCGTGTTTTATCTAAACAATCCCGATATGCTTTTTCACAACAACGATGTCTCCATCGACATCTCGCTCGGGCCGTCGATTAGGTCACGTTTGACCATCGTCGAAGGGATCTCGTAGCTCGTCACCTCCATAAGATCACAACGATTCGTACGCGACGGCACAAATTTCTCATCGGATGGATATGGTTTTGGGATGAATTTAAAAAAGAAAAAAAGAAAAACGCAATGTGACTGTAATCGGCCCATGCGATACAGGATGATTTATATGATTCCGAACGAGCAAATGATGACTGGTGATTGGTCGAGCGATGCAAAACTTGATTTCTGCCAAAATCCTTAAGGGCCACGAGTCGTAGCGATTGGATCTGGGGGACTTGTACGTCCGCCGTGATGCCACCGTCGCTGCGTCGTCGGGGACGTAAAACGGCGGGACCTCGATCACCGTCGCTCGTAATGATGCGCGCATCGGTATAGATCATGCATCCGCCAGAAGCCCTTAAAGGCGATTTCATTTTTCCTCGGTTAGGTAATTAACAAATGGAGGGACGAACAATCGGTTTGATCGACTCAGCTTCGCCAGAATCAATGCCAACTTCCCATTGTTTAATGTCTGCATGGAAGGTCAAAGATAAGATCTTTTAATAAAGGGCTTGCAATTCATTCTCTTTGCCGACGATCAATGCCTTCTTTTAACGAGGGGCTAGAGAAGAAAAAAACGACCCGGGGAAAATTCGCACTCGCCAAATGTTGCCGAACATGTCACGTGGGGGGTTGTCGGGGGCGGACGAATATGCGCGCACTGCGTCTTCGATCGTGCACATAAATATGCACGCACGCGTGAACCTAGGAATGTCTGTTCCAGGAAATCCAGCGTGCTGTCCCGTGCAGGATTAGAGCTCGTTCGACCCGTCAGATAAATTTGCAGAAGAGGGCTTTCAGTTCAGGGAAGCTCAGATGCCCAAAACCTCAACCTCTCTGTCTCTGTCTCTCTCCTCTCTCCTTCCATCCATGGCGGCTGCTAGAAGAATTTCGAGCAGGTTGGTCCGGCTCGGATCATCATCGGCTTGATCCCATCGTTTTCCCTGCTCGTCGAGTCTTCCACCGAGGACTCGCTTCCGTGCTCTCGGTCAAAGGTACCGAATCGAAAGCCTCTTCTTTTTTCCTCTTCTCCTGATACTTCCCCTGCGTCGTGTCGTTGCTGTACGTATACGAGCCTCCCGACAAGGCACAGCTCCGAGTAACCTGATCGAATCCTGGCAGTTTCGTCAGAGCTGGTCCGTTCTCCGAGAATGCGCTTCGGTTAATCATGCCTTTGAAGATTTCTCGGGTGGACTCTAGTGATCATAATTTTTTTTTTTTTTTAGCTAGGCTCTAGTAATTGGGAATTTGCCCCGGGTTGATTTTGCTCAATTTGGGGCTCCGTGTTTTGATTGGAAAGTCTCTTCTTTGGCTTTTCCTTTTCCCCTTACGGTAATCCTACTACGATTCTTTGTACGGTCAACCGTAATGAATACTCTACCCAGCTTGTGGGAAGGGCACACGGGCTCAGATCTGCTTGAGCTCCGCAAGAAGGCGGCTTATTTTCCAATTAGGGATGTGTTAGATGAAGGGAAGAAGGGAAAGCCTTCTCAAGTGAGTACTCTTTTTCAATAGTGAAGTTGTATTTTGGGCTCTCTTAGACTCATTATTTGGAAGGCTTGAGTTTCTGAAGGAAACAATAGTGTGTATCTTTCCGTTTTCAACTGGAAAACTCCATGGCAGCAGGCGGATTCTTGGTGCTGCCTGTGGAGTCGTGTAGCTTTATGATAAATTGCCAGAACATTTGTAGCTGCCACGACAATGACATGAATGTGCTTCAGGATGACGACAAGTAGTTTCCTAGAGTGACTGCATTAACTGCAGAATTCTGTGATGAGCATTTGGATTATTTGTACTGACTTGTTTGGTTCTAGTTTTATAGTTTTATGTAAATATGCAATGACGTTCCTATCTCGAGATAGACTGAAGCGGTTTCTATTGACGCGTATTTTTTTAGGTACCAAGGCCCTTATCATAGGCTGATTTGGAGAAAGTTCTCACGACATCGAAAAAGACCAAACTTGCAGCCAGCGAATACACAAGGTTGAATTCAAAGTCACCCAGTTGGCCAAGGAGTAGCGACTCCAATAATTATCAGGTTCAAGGTGGGATGAACGAGCTAGTGAGGCTGGTCCTCTCCCAGATCATAAACCTCCAACCGGATTCGCAGGATTCTTGAAGGCGTCCTCGCCATCTTAGCCTCCTCTTATCTGTAGAATCTATCCTCTAATATCATTTCGTCTGCTTTGGATGTGTTTGGTAACGTTTCTGTTCAAAAATTGTTCTAGAAAACAGAAATAGAAAAAACTATTTATATTTCGGGGAACAATTTTTTAATAGAAGAACGTTTGGTAAACTTGTTCTTGAATAGAAAAAGAACAAAAACACGTTTGGTAAACTTGTATAATTTTTTTATTTCTTTTAATTTTTTAATTTTAATTTTTGATTTTTTCTTCCTTTTGGCACGTCGTCGGCCTTGGCCATGGCCGGCGACCGGTCGATGAGGGCTAGCGGCCTTGCCTAGCCACGACGAGGCTTGCCGGCCGGCGTGAGGTCGGCCTCACCGGCTAGCGAGAGGTCGACCTCGCCGTATCTAGGCGAGCTCGAGCTCGCCCAACCAAGGTGAGGCCGAGCCTCACCAGGGGCCGGTGACACTCGGCCTTGTCGGGGGCCGGCAATGCTACGGCAAGGTCGCCGGCTCTTGACGGCCGGTAGCTGGTCATGGCCGAGGCCGGCGACCGGCCAAAGAAAAAAGAAGAAGAAAAGAAAGAGAAGAAAAAAATAGGAGAGAGAAAAATTGTTTCTCAAAAGTGTTCCGGGAATAAGAAACAAGTTTTTCATGTTTCTCATTTTTGTTCTAAATTTGTTCCCGAAAAAAAAAAAGAAAAAAGATTTGGAACAAAAACGCAAACAAAAACATTTCTGTTCTTTTTTTGTTTATCAGAACAAAAAACAGAAATTGTGTTCATGACAAAAAAGAAAAAACACAAACAAACAGGGCCTTTACTACTCAGCACCGGATGGGTGAAATCATAATTTCTTCTGGAAAACATTAGTCTCATTCAGCATAGTCACCCATTTTTTTTCTCTTGTTCTCTATAGTTTAATTAGTTTGAAGATGACTGGCAGGGCACTAGTTCTTGATGAATACATGGGGGAAGTAAATTGACATTCCATGTCATACACGACAGGCTATGGATTTTAATGGGAGGGCAATTAAGTCAATTTTCTTGTAATCCTACGTATTTATGTGTGTCGGATGCTGGACAAATTTGGACCATTTCATGCAGGTTTGCATGGTCTGGCCAGCGATGTCTCCTTCTTTAAGTCCTTTTCGATTCTCGTTGGGTGCTCTGTGTGCCGTCGACTAATGAAGTGGATTGCTCGCTTAAAGGGGAGGATACAAACGCCACATGAAGCCAAGCATTAAAAGGGCAGTGACCAAACATGGACGAAATGACCCCACCAAATTAGGGCAAATTTATGCTATCGAAATGCGATATTTTTCCTGGTCGAATAATTGCATCAACAAGATAAATGCGAAGCATAAGACGATCATTGTATTTCACGCGTTCGGCATTGGCCCTGTAAAATAAGGTACGCTGCCGCGTGCCATCGAGAAAAGATAAAGAAATTATGTTATATCCAAGAAGATTTGGAGAATTAATTAAACCAAATGCCCGAGTGTATTAAAAGCCACTAAAAAACCAATAACACTGCCAAAGCTTGAGCGTCTAATGCAATTCAGTCTGTGGTAAAAGTTTTTTCTTTCTGTTAGGGCCAACACATTCAAACAAGTGGCCACTGACTAGCCACAATGAATGAATAGTATTTACCTAAATTATGCCTCCCCTGATTTCTGTGACTAAGTTCACTGCTTGACCATACATGACTCCTATAGCCCAAAACTCCATTTAAATTCCAATAAAACGATTTTTAATCATCTAAAATATACTCACTCTGTGCATTCATCTCAGCTGTCACAGTACAAAAAGCAAATACAGGCATGCAAACTCACCCAGTTTTTGAGCTTCTCCAAACCATTTGCTGTGAATATGCTATTTAATATATTACATACTTTCACATGATATAAATGATGTGATTTAAGCAAGCTTTAAAAATATATCATACTCTCATCATCTAGTAACGATACATATCAATACTTGAAAATTCTGATTTGGGACTTCGGGTTGTCATGATTTTAATAAAGTGATTAACCATGGAGTATCAACGGAAGTGGTGAAGAGGATGCAAGAGGTGGGTATGAGAGCCTTCAGTGAGCTTCCGAGAAGATAAGCATTTTGAGGTGCCACAGACGTGCGTATATTAATAAAGCGGCGGCGGCCAGCAGCTTGTTATCGAAATTACAAAAATGACCTGGCCCGAAATGAGATTGACTGAGCCACTTCGGTGGCGGAATACAAGGGGCTTGAAATTCGTGTCGCGCCTTGCGAAATCGGAAATATTTTCTTAATATTTTCTCCTCAGCTTTGGTGCTTGATGACGATCTCTAGTGGGGCATGGCTAGTGATAGTACATTATACAAGGTTGACCTCATTGTTTCCGATTTATGGGGTACAAAATGACTCCGAAGATAAAACAAATTAGGGCTAAGAGAAGATACTTTCTTTGTTTGGTATTGTTGGGGAAGCAATTCAGAGACAGATGCCCACTTCTTGGTAGAATGGTTCGAAAATTTGATGTTAGCGCGAAGTAAAACTGAAGGATGGTAACTGGTTGGAGTTATGATCGCGGAGTAATCTTCCTGGGAATTGAAAACAAAATCAACTCAGCGTTAGATCTGGGGGACTTGTCCGTCTGCAGCGATGCCATTGTCGCCGCATCCTCGGGTTTCAGATGTTTCAGGGACACGGAACGGCGGGACCTCGACGACCGTAGTCCTTAATGATGCGCGCATCGGTATAGATTCCTCATCGGCCAGAAGCCTTTTGACGGCGATTTCTTTTTTTCTTTGGTTAGGTAAATTAAGAAATGGAGGGACGACCGAGCGGTGTGGTCGACCCAGCTTTACAAGAATCGAGGCCGAATCCCCATTTTTTAATGTTTGCGTAGGCGGTCCAAGGATAAGATATTCTGAGAAGGGGGAGGGGGGTGATTCATTCTTTTCGCCAAGGCTCAAATGCCTACTTCTTACCAAACATGTCACATGGGGGGGGAGTCGGGGGGCGAAGAGAATGGCGCCCGTACACGCGTACGCACATGAACCTAGGAATGTCTGTTCCGGGAAAACCAGCGTGGTGTCCCGTGCGGGATTAGAACTCGTTCGACCCGTGATAAATTTCGCCCAGGATCAATGCCTTCTTGTCACCAAACGTGTCACGTTGGAGTCGGGGGTGTTTGTGCGGCGACGAATGAGCACGCTGCGTCTTCGATGGTGCGGACGTACACGCGCCCGGAGCTGAAACTAGGAATGTCCAGGAAAATCTGCATCGTGTCCCGTGCCGGATTTAGAGCTCGTTCGAGCCGTCGGATAAATTTCGGGAAGAGGGCTTCGGTTCGGGGGAAACCTCGCAACAAGAGCTCGGATGCCCAAAACCTCAACCTCTCTCTCTCTCTCTCTCTCTCTCTCTCCATCCTTCCATGGCGTCTGCTAGGAGAATTGCGAACAGGTTCGTCGGGCTCGGATCATCATCGGCTGATTCCATCGTTTCCCCGGCTCGTCGTCGAATCTTCCGCCGAGGACTCGCTTCCGTGCTCTCCGTCAAAGGTTACCGAATCGAAAGCCTCTTCTTTTTTCCTCTGCTCCTCTTCTCTGGATACTTCTCTGCTCTTCTCTTCTCGCTGTGCTATTGGTTCACCAATGCGTTGCAGAGGTGGGCACCGCCGTTCAGTCTGATCCTCTACCTCCACAAACCTGTGAGTATATATGTTGTCGAACTGGCTGTTAGCTTCCGGTATATCAGCAGGCCGCATCACTACGATCTGATATCTGTCTAAACACTGACTTATCATGGGTAATCTGATCGCAGTGACGACCTGTAGATATGATCCGTCCGGATTGCGCCCCATCCTGCGGTTTGCAGCTGCTGGGGATCAGATTTGGGACAACGGGGGGGCTTGCTGGAGACAATATTGGGTGCGGTGCGTAAGGGGCAACCGGCCGAATGCCTGCAGATCGGTCCACTGGATCAACGTCACGATTGTGGAACAGGCGTCCCGCGTGGGCTCCCATTCCTCGTCAAACCGCGCCACCATGATGCTGTCCCCGACTGCATATAGGGCCATTGCCGATCTGTCTGCGAGGTCCATCAACATCGAATTCGAACGGTAAGCAGCTGGTTTTTCGATTGGACTGCTATTTTTCATTCTTTTGCTTTCAGTTTGTGTCTTTGTAGAGCTATCTCAATCTTGAGGATTTCTGTTGATCGCTCTGTGATTTTCATGCAGGATTTGAAGTGATAAAGAGGAAACTTTGGAAAGCAAAGCAAGGGGAGATTAAATTGATGCTTTCTTTTTTTGGGGAAAATCTTTTGTCCGGAGAATCTTTAGTTTTCTTTTGATCACAGTTCATTTGATCACAGTTCAAATTGAGATTTTGAGTTTAGACAACGTAATCCGAACCGATCTGAATTGAATTCTTTTTCGACAGTGAAGAGTAGCTTCATAATTTATAAACAAAAACAAAAACAGAGTCCAAATTCAGACCCAAAAGCATCATAACATTAAATGGTCCACAGGGCCGATAAAAAAAAAAACCCAATTAGGAGGAAGGCCGAAGCGGCCCTGAGTCCTGGCCGGTTTGTTATTATTGCGAAGTGGACGACGTCCAGTTTGGAGAAGCCCACCAGCAACTAATGAATCTTGTCCAGATACGCCCATGCCTCCCGCTCGAACTGATTTGTGGTTGAACTGAAGATTGCAACTATCAATTCCAAACGGTCGGACTAAAGCGCGAGCGACCGTCCTCTTCGCGTGGGGACATGTTCTAGGGTTTGAAGAGCGGCGATGTCCTCTGCCCGAATGGCCAATGACAACACCGGCACCACGCGAGCAAGCCCATCCACCACAGAACTTCGTTGGCGCCGCGGCACACGCCAGCAATCCGCTCCCCCCATACTTCATTTCACGAATTAGATTACCGCTCGCTTTTAAATTTTATAAGTGAGAGCATATTTTCACGAGTAAGTTATCGAGGAAATAACAATTTTACCATCCACGCACCCAATAGTAGATTACCACTTGTTTTTCAAATTTATAAAAGTGCCTAACTATTTCTAAATTACCAATAAAGTTTCAATAGTAGATTACCATTTGTTTTTAAATTTTCAAACCCCGAGAGTGTACTACCATTTTTTCTTAGATTTTATGAGTGGGCGGCCTCGCAAACTTTCCTAGAATTGTCGGTTAATGATCGTAATTTACAAACAAAATAATTATTTGACCGATTTAAATTCCTAATATATTATTTTTATTGGTTGGATTTTACGAGCAGCAACGTTTTTTAGTGAACCACACTAACATAAGAAATCGATTTTAATAGGTTACTTATCATTTGTCAGCATACTTCTTCTAGCAGATTTATTACTCTCTTGAAAGGTTACTATTAATTTTAGTGGCAACTTACTATTTTCACCGTTAATATAGATTGCATTGGCATTGCTAGAAACAAAGTTGCTAGTTATGTGATGTATTATATTGATATTAAAACCAATGCCCCTGATTTTGGGTTTATTCATAACTTAAGTGTCCATGCAGAAACTAGTGCCTATATATTGGCATGAAAAGCACATAAAAAAATCCTAAATATTTTACATTTATGTCAAATTTCGGGTATAGAAGCTATCCATTTTCTAATCATAATAAATAGATGGTAGTGTGAGGTCCGCATGATCACCACTCGAAAATCTCACCACATGAAAATCTTATCATGTTGGCTTTTGATAAAAAAGGGGTGAAATGATCGACTTACAAACTGAGTAAATTCGATGATTATAGCTTCCGAAACAACGTTAGAACGAAGTTGGAAGAGCAGTGCGCTTGTCAGAGCATGATTCCTCGCGATTAAAGAGTGTGCACGAAGTGTCCAAAGGACGATCCGCTCGTGAGTTTTCGTCGGGACCTGTCCTGGGAGCCACGCGAGAATCAAAACGAGATGCGGCGACCGGCTCAGGAGGTCATCCGGTTACCCAAAAGGCGAAACGAAAATGGAAAAGTCGGCTAGCGGTCCAATGGAGAGAAGGGGAGATCCGACCGGGTGGGCCACCCCCTCACGCCGCCACCCCCGACCCCACGAAACGCCCCGATTCGCTGTCCCTCTCCGTGTCCACCTCTTTTTTTCCCTGCACACATTGCAAATTTCCAATCTTTCATTGGTTCACCAATGCGAAATACTTTCTATCATGAAGATGGTCATGTGAATCTCGATGATGAAAAGAGATTATTGCTTTTTTCTTTTCCTAAAACACGAAAATGGAAATTATAAAAAAAAAAAAAACCAACATAAAAGTTGGGTGGAGGGAAAATTTGCAGTTGCTTCAAGACCAACAACAAATTGTATTTAATGCATCTACTTTAAAAGAAGCATAAAAATTATTAAAATGACACATCCTATTAAAAATTTCAACCCAAAAAAAGGCATATCCTACTATAAATATAACTTTTCAAAACGGTTGTGATAAATACTTTCCAAACATTGTTCTAAATAGATAATGTACAAATTCAAATCAACCCGAATTGAATTTTCCCAGGGGCTCTGTCCCCACCCCCTCCCCCCAATCGATTCCATCCGAGCTTCCTCATCGGGCCAAAATATCCCCCGACCCGACATGCTCGGTCCAGGCCAGATATTTTTCGAAGACCCCCTGGCCTATATCTCATCCTCTCTCCTCTCTCCTCTCTCCTCTCTCCCCTTTATAAAGGAAACGCTTGCGCTACTCCTCTCCCTCACCGCCTCTCTCCACCTTTGCCTGAAAACTTTATCCCTTTGAGCTTCGTCACCAGCCTGAAAACCAATCCCCATTTTTTTACGTTTGAATAGAAGGTCAAGACAAGATTGCCGTTTCTTAGAGAATGGACTTGGATTGCAAACTCTTCACCCTTTTGCCGTGATTCTATGTACTAGAATATGGCACTACAGGAATGTCATATTACACAATCAAGTTATTCCAAATTCTTCCTAGGCAATTAAGTTGGTTTTACAAGAGTTCATGGAATTTTTAGACAAGTTCAAGGAAGAGAACACGGTTGCAACAAGTCCAATATCCGATTTGACTAGAGAAGAGACAAACTCTTGGCTCCCACCGTTAGATCAAGAATTGAAATTTAATGTAGATGGGGCACGGAAAAATAACAAAGAAGCCATTGGTATCATTGCACGATTGGCTAGTAGCTCAGTTGTCCAACCTTGGACAAGGAAAGGACATCAGAACTCACCAAAGGAAGTGGAAGCAACAGTTCTCCTTCTTGCCTACAATTGTGCTTGGTCCCTTAGCATCCAAAAAGCGATTTTTGAAAGCGATTATAAAGTCTTAATTGATGCCATTCAAGAAAATGATCTTTACCCTTAGAGTATGCAGCCTTTCATAGCAAATTCACTTCCTTCTTCAGCACAATCCAGGTTGGAGCTTGGCTTGGACCCATAGACTCAAGAATGGAGCTGCTCATGCGCTTGCAAATGGACTTTTAATCAAATAGGCGTTGCATCTTCTTTTCTTTTCCATGATCTCCTGTCTAAAGTTAAAAACTATTATTTTTGTCCAGTCTTCTTTTATCTATTGTTCTAATATAGGTACTGCATCTATTTTGGAATGTTTTGTTTTGAAATGAGAAGTTTATTTCTAGAAGAAAAAATAAGAAGACAATATCGCTTGTTTATAGAATTTTACCACCCACACACCCAATAGTATTATTACCACTTGTTTTTAGAATTTACGAGAGCACATAACTAATTCTGAATTACCAATAAAATTTCAATTTTACCATCTACAAACCCCGAGAGTGTACTGCCATTTATTCTTAGATTTTATAAGTGGGCGGCCTTACATACTTTTCTAGAATTGTCGGTTAATGGTTGTAATTTACAAACAATAACTATTTGACCACTATAAATTCGTACTAGGTTATTAGCATTGGTTCGGTTTTACGAGTAGCGACGTTCTTCTGTCAGCACCACACTGACAAAGGAAATCGATTTTACTAGGTTACTCTTAATTTGTCAGCATACTCCGTTAGCAGATAAATTACTCTCTTGATAGGTTACTATTAATTTTAGTGGCAACTTACTATTTTCACCGTTAATATCAATTTGCATTGATATTGCAAGGAACATAGTTCCTCGCTATATGATCTGTTATATCATTATTAAAACCACTGCCCCAATTTCAGGTTTATTCATAACTTAAGATTCCATTCGTTTCATGAAAAATGTTTTTCAAAAAGTCATTTTTCAAAAAAATAAATATAGTTATTTTTCGGTGTTTTGTTGAAATCTGAAAATGAAGTGGAATAATTCCTCTAGTTTGGTAAGGAGAATCTTTTCCTCCATGCATTATTTTTCAATAATTTTTTTATTATTTTATTTTAAAAATATATTTTAATTTTTAAAAAAATTTAAATTGATTTTTAATTATTTTTCTTTTTCTTTTCTTGGCTAGCGACGAGATCGAAGGTGAGCTCAAGCTCGTTCGACAACGGTGAGCTCAAGGCTTGCTAGAGGCTTGTCTCACCACTGATCGGGTGAGCCTTCAACCCTAGCTCACCACTCCCCTAGCTCATTGCTGATCAGGCCAACCTTGAGCTCGCCCAAGGACGACGAGCTTGAGGCTTGCTCGTGGCTAGTTGCTAGCCATCGTTGTGGCTAACGATCGGCCATGATAGAAGTTAAAAGAAAAAAAGAGAAAAAAATAAAGAAGAAAGATCATGATGTGAGGTAAGAGAGAGTAAGGAAAATGTTTTCCTTATCTTAAAAAGTGAAAAATATTTTCCTCTATTTTAGAATATTTTTTTTCATTGATGGAAAATGTTTTTCCTGATCAATTTATTTTTCATAAAATAAACGTTAGAAGATCCGAAAGACTTTTTCCAAGAAGTTGTTTTTCACGAAACAAAAGAAGCCTAAGTGTCACTAGAGCCTTTAGATTGGTGGAAAAAGTACAAAAAAAAAAAAAAAAAAAAAGAAGTCTTAAATATATTACACTTATCTTGATTCGGTCATAAATATTTTAATTATGCGAATTTAGTTTTAAACCTTATGAGATTTACTAATATAATCCATCTGGCCAATTTTGACTGGAAAATCATTGACATGAGCATTAGTCATCTTATATGGCACAATCGGTGCTAACATAGATATATATATTTTTTAAATTTTTTTTAGTTCTTTATTACTTTTTTTTTTGTTATTTTCTTTCCTTTCTATTTTTTTTCCCAAGTGTGTGTACCCTCACCGGCCACAAACAAAGCTTGGGCTAAGGTTCACCTACATCCAAAAAAAGGCCACTACCCTCGCTAGCCATAAGTGAGGATTGCAAGCCCCTCACATGTGCTTAGTGAGGGCGCTGCAGCTTGTGGCCAGCAGGGGTTGCAATGTCCTCACCCAGAGTAGGTGAGGGTCACTAGCCCTTATTGTTCTAGAGTCTTAAAAAAAATGATAAATTCTTTAGTGTATTAAAAAATTATAAAATTTATTAGCATCGATATCAATCGTGTCATATAGGACATCCATTGTTCATAATAGTAGTTTTCGGTTAAAATTGATCGGAGGGATTGTATTGGAAAATCGTACAAAAGTTTATGACTTAATTGATATCATTAAAAAAATTTAGACTAAATTAGTAGATTCATATTTAGTGTGTAGGACTTTATCTTTGGGTACTCTTCCCTCGCATTGACAATATAGCTTTTGACCAAGGAAAAAGTCGCACTTCGATTATTACTACACGACAATGCCACCCGCGGTTAGGTACTTGGGAATATATTATTTCCATTGCCAAGACGACGGTTTTTGCGATGCGAGAATCGTGCATGTTTTATTTAAAGAATCCCAATATCCTTTTTCACAATTACGCTGCCTACACCGAAATCTCGCTCGGGCCGTCATCGATGTGGTCACGTTTGATCATAGTTAAAGGGATCTTGTAGCTTGCAACCTCCATAAGCTCACGACGATCTGTACACAAAGGGGCAAATTTCTCACTAAATGGATGTGGTTTTGGGATGAATTACATAAAATCATTGCTTCCTCCTGCTCTTGAAGACTTGTTGAATGATGTCAATTGAAACTCATGAGACTTTCTCTATGCAATTATGGCTTTGGTTGCAGGAATCATTGGGTTACGTCGACATAAACCTTAGTGACGTCGTCTTTAATGGACACATCAACGGGAAGTTCGATCTGATCAATTCGAGGAACGGAGTCATACACGTTGAGATCCGGTGGGAGGTGACTTGAAGCACGCGGAAGCAGCCGGCTCGCGACGATATTTAATTAAATTTTTTTTGGAGAATCAACTTTGTCTGATCAATAGTTCTGTTTTTTCTCCATATATCATGTAGATTGTTTCTCTTGGGTCAATACAGGTTCATGTTTGTAAGCGTCGCTTGTGGGGTGCTAGGGATGATATCAAGAGTAGTTGGCAAAACCATATTTGTAAATATGAAATTTCGATAGCAAGTGAAAGGTGAGTATTAATTTTAAACTGACAGTAAATTCCTAATGAAAAAATAATTTTATATTTCACAAACACAATGGCAAATCACCACTTATTTTTAGATTTTACGAGAGGATGTGTAACTCTTAAAATTACCACTCATTTTTAGATTTTACGAGTGGATGTGTAATGTTTTGTAAGTTGCGAATGAAACGTTAAATTTACCATCCGTAAACCCAAAAATAAATTATCACTAGTTTTATCATTTATAAGTGGGGAGTTAAGAATTTTACCGTCTCGAAATCCGATAATGATTGCGGCTTGTTTTTAGATTTTACAACTGAGCACCCAATGCTATGACATTTCTATCGTCCACGACTCAGATTACTACCCGCTTTTAGATTTTATAAGTGGGTGCTTACTAAGGAAATAACAACTTTCTGACCAAAAACAAAAAAAAAAAAAAAAAGGAAATAACAACTTTACCATCCCCACCAACTAGTAAATTACCACTTGTTTTTAGAATTTAAGAGAGAGTGCATAACTATTTTTAAATTACCAATGAAATTTCAATTGGCAAACCTGAGAGTGTACTGCGATTCGTTCTTTGATTTTTTAAGTGGGCGGCCTTACATACTTTCCTTGAATTGTCGGTTCATGGTTGTAATTTACTAACAAAATAACTATTTGACAAATATAAATTCCTAGCAGATTATTAGCATTGGTTCGATTTTACAAGTAGTAACGTTTTTTAGTAAGTACCACACTTGACGAAATCGATTTTACTATGTTATTATTCATTTGTCAGAATACTTCCGCTAGCAGATTAATTACTCTCTTGAGTAGTTACTATTAATTTTGGTGGCAACTTACTATTTACATTGTCGATATCAATTTACATTGATATTGCTAGAAACATAGTTGCCTTGATTTGGGCTTTATTATAATTAAGTGTCCAAATAAAAACTAGAGGATAAAATAACACCCTAAGTGACAAAACTTGGTACAAGGAGATACTAAGTGCCAAAAGTAAGGAAAAATGACACTTAAGTACCAAATTTTTTAAAAATTGGACACTTGAGCATCATAGCCAGCAAATCTCGTCGAAAATCTTACATGACAATTTTTTATTAATTTTACTCGCTTATGTGATTCACCAGAAGGCTAACTTAGCAAATCAACACAAAAACTATGTAGTTTTGGCACAATTCAAATTTTAATATAAAAATTAATTAAATTTAATTTAAAACCAATTTTTTTAAAAAGGAGGAAGATGAGTTGCACCATCTTCCTCCTTTTTATTAAATTTTATTTTTAATTTAATTTAATTAATTTTTATATTAATTATTTACTCATGTCAGTAGCAAAATGACGTCGTTTCGACACTTGTCTAGCCACGTCAATGTACAAAACGCCGTTGTTTTGCACTTGCCTTACAGGAAAATCACCACGTTAGCGTTTTGGCTGGATTTTTTCGTTGTTAACACTTAACTGATCCATTTTGCTCCAATTTTAATATTTAAGTGTCACTTTCCTAACTTTTAGTACTTAAGTGTTCCATTATAGTAAGTGTCTCGGACTCAAGACTAGAGCCTTCATATTGACAGAAAATGGCCAATTTCATTAAAAAAAAATAGGGTTAATACCTTAAAAAACCCCAAACTTGTACACTTGTGACAAATTTACCTAAAACTATTTTTTTGACCATGAAAAACCCCAAACTGGTAAACTTGTGACAAATTTATCCCGACTGATTATAAAAAATCCTAAACTTGTACATTTATGACAAATTTACCCAAAACTAATTTATTCGACTGCAAAAAACCATAAAGCGGTAAATTTGTAACAAATATACCCTATGCTAAATTGGATTAATACCACAAAAAAATCATAAAAATTGTAAACTATGACAAACGAAACGTAAAATCCTAAATTGATATATTGGTTAATTGTCACGTGTCATTTAACATAATAATTTGAGAATAAATTTAACGAAAACTAACATATGGTAAATTTGTCACAAGTGTATCGGTTTGGGATAAATTTGTCAAAAGTATACCAGTTTGGGGTTTTTGGTGGTCAAAAAAATAGTTTTGGGTAAATTTGTCACAAGTATACTGCTTTGGGATTTTTTAGGGTATTATCCCAAAAAATATTAACTTTAGGTATTGTCCCAAATCTAGCCCAAACCATATATTGTTTAGAAGTAAAGCCCAAACTTTTACTAGCATCCCAAATCTGGCCTCAGTTAACCATCCTTCCATAGTCACCGTTAGTGGCTTTCTCTTCTTCGTCCCAAAGCACGAGAAGATATGCTCATCAAGTCTCTCTCTCTTTGACATCCTCTGGCTAGAGTCAGCGCTAGGCTTGACATCCGCGCATTCACCACCGATGCCCATCCAAGCCAACACTGCACGTCCAAACTAGACCACCCCTACGTCGTCCTTGTTGTTAGTTTCGTCTTCGCCAGAAGGAGTCCTCTATTTCCATTGTCTTTGCAATCATCTTTACCCGTCCTGTTTTTGGCTTGAGTAAATGGCCAAAATTCTGGAAAAAATAGAAGTATCCAGAAACAATATATATATATATATATATATATGGAGAAAAACCTTTGAGACAAGGAAGGGGCAATGGGTGTCTTGGCTTGTCTTTTTAGCCAAAAGATCTAAAAGTAGAGGAGTTTACAGAGTAACGTGGGTCAAAAATCAGTGGGTCCATTGGCTTGTCCTTTCGGCCTAACACAGAAGCCAGGGCCACAAACAACTCGAGCTATGCGGAATCGTAAAAGCTGAGTTATGGGAAATCTGTGGAATCTTGGGGAAAAAAAGAAAAGGAAACCCAGAAACTTGAATGCTAAAGGTTTCCTTTTATTCAGTGCAGCTCATCGCCGGAATAGGAAAAAAAAGAAGAGGAGAAACCCATACTTCGATTCAGAAATTCACAATCTGCTCGCGATTCCCTCTATTCATCTTCGTCTTCATCTTCTCGACGGCCAACTCCAGATCTGAAACAAAGCCCCATCCATGGCCACGACAAGCGAGGTCGAAGTTGGAGGAAAAGACAGAAAAAAAAAAGTTGGGTGGTTCGATAACCCACCGTCGTCCTCTTCGTCCTCCTCTTCCTCGCCGTCATCCTCGTCGTCCACGCCGCCGCGCCCATCTCCTTCGCCGTTCGCTTCCTCCTGGCTTTGCACGCTATCTTCCTCCTCTTCTTCCTTGTCGACGGCGGTGGGGACGCCGTCCTCCTTCACAACCCTAACTTTCTCGTCCTCTTCGAACTCGATCTCCTCTTCCTCGTCGGAATTCATTGTCGCAATCACGACCTCACGCTCGCTGGGACAAGAATCCGGTGATTTCTCGGCTCGATTCTGAACAAAAACGAACGGAAATCTTCGAGAAAATGGAAAATAATGGGAAAAAATTTTCTGGGTGACGTGAAAATGCCTCAGATGACTAACGTGACTGTGGAGGAGAGTTAACAGCTAGATTTCGGATACAAGTAAGAGTTTTCTTTTTTTTTTTTTTATAGAACTCCGCATAGTCGGTAGTTGGTGGGTAAACTCTTCGAACGACGTTAGCGGAAAACTCATCACTCTGATGTTGCGCTTAAGATCCCGTGCGACCCGCAGGATTCAAACTCCTTCGTCCTCAATAGACATCATAGAAGTGCTTATCCAACTGAGCCACCGCCTGAGTTAGAGTTTATGCTTTGTTTTTTTAGACAAAATAAAGTTTGGGTTAGGTTCAGGACAACACCTAAAGCTGGTGTTTTTTTATGGAATTGGGTCGACAAAAAAAGAACCAAAAAACTCTTAAATGTATTGTATTTATACCAATTCAGTCATAAATATTTTAATTATATTAATTTAATTTTAAATCTTTTGAAGATTTGTAAATGTAGTTCATTAAGTCAATTTTGGCTGATAATTATTGACATGGATACTAACCATCTTATGTGGTATAGTTGATGCTAACGCGAATAATTTTTAAAATGTTATAAATTCTTTATTACTTTTCCTCTTCTTTTTTTTTTCAATTTTCTTTTATCTCCTTTCTTTTTTTCCCAATTGTTGGTCGGTGTGGTCGCTGACCTACCCTCACCGACCACAAATGAGGTTTGGGCAAGGGCCTTCATGCCCTCACTCATATCCAAGAAAGGGCCACGACCTTGCTTTGTTTAGGCGAGGGCCATGATCCTCTCACCTAGGGCCAGCGAGGGCATTGCAACTTGTAGATGACGAGAGCTACGATGCCCTCACCTAGAGTAAGTGAGGCTTGAGCCTTGCTAACGAAAAAAAAAATAGAAATGAAATTTAAAAAAAAAACATATTAAAAATTTTGTTGGCGTCAATGCTGGTCGTGTCTTATAGAATAGTGGACGTCTATGTTAACGATTTCTGACTAAAATTAATCGGATGGACTATATTGGTAAATCGTGAAAATGTTTATAACTTAACTATTCAATTGAAAAATCTAAGACTAAATTAAGACAAATATAATATTCATGGAACCTTTTCAATACTTCTCCTTGGTATTGGCAACGATACCTTTTGGCCAAGGAAAAATTCGCACTTCAATTATTACTACACCACAATGCCACTCCATGTTAGATAATTGTGAATATATTATTTCCGTTGCCAAGATGACTGCTTTTGAAATGCGAGAATCATGCCAAGCGATCCCACAATATGCTATGTCAATCTTGAAGATTCCAACGTCGATATGTAAAGCAATTGAGAAAAAAGTTGCAGCGTTTTGGTGGAAAAGCAATGAACAAAAGGCTGGTATTCACTGGAGGAAGTGGGACTTGCTAAAAACCAGGAAAAGTGAAGGGGGCATGGGTTTCAAGGATCTACAAACTTTCAATATGGCAATGCTAGCAAAACAGATGTGGCGAATAATCACTAATCCAAATCTACTGGTAACTCAACTATTAAAAGGTCTCTATTACTCACAAGGAGACTTCTGGCACGCTGGCAGAGGCTCAAGGCCCTCGTGGGGATGGCAGAGCCTCATCAAAGCAAGGGATTCAGTCGCTCCTCAGGTGATGCACCGGATTGGCAATGGAAAAAAAACATCCATCAGAACAGAGAGGTGGTTGAAGAGCGGCATTATAGGAGGAGAAGCATCAGACCATGAACCAAGCAAAGTAGCGGATATAATTAACCAAGACACAGGAACATGGAATGAGCCTCTGATACATTCTATGTTTGAAGAAACAACGTACGTGAAATCCTAACCACACCCATAGGCTTACCCGATGAGGAGGATCAACCGGTGCGGATGCACACAAAATCGGGTACTTATTCAGTAAAAAGTGGTTATTTCACATTCAGAAACGTCTCAGTCCCATCACAGAACACACAAGCAACAACATCTTTCACAGCCGATCCCGATATCTAGAAATTTATCTGGCAATCCACAACCCCACCCAAAGTAAAAATTTTCCTCTGGAACGCATGCAACAACGCCCTAGCAACTATGGAAAATCTACACCACCGAAGGATCGTACCTTCCCCGATCTGTCCCCTGTGCAAATTGGAAGTTGAAACACTTGAACACACGCTCCTCCTCTGCTCATGGACAGCCACGGTTTGGAAGGCCGCTCCTCTGCATCTACGAATCTCCAGATTTGGACTTACCCGACTCGAAGAGTGGATCTGTAACATCAAACGAAACCCAGTTACATCGGGAACTTTTAACTACATAGCGGTCGTACTGTGGAGCATATGGAAGGAACGAAATCGGAGTATCTTTAACCATCAAATACCCAGATCTCAAGAAACAATAGCCAGAGCAGAGGCGTTCGTAGAGAGTTTCACAGAACTAAACAAAAAATCGACAAGCAAGAAAAGATCTGAAGCCTTATCTGAAGTGTGGTGTCCACCTCCTCCGGGATCGATACGAATCAACCTTGACGCATCCTTTGAACCAGATCCGGACAGAAACGAAGCCCTCAGCGAAGAAAGAGAAACTCCCCGGCACAGAGCAGCCATCGCCGGAGTTTGCAGAGATCACAGGGGGTTCCTCGTCGATGGATTCGCCAAAACAGTCGATGCCTCTTCGCCTCTTCACGCGGAAGCAATCGCGATGGAGGTAACCCTAAACTTCGCTCGAAGCCGCCGATTTCTCTCTCCTCAAGTACATTCTGACTGCTTGCCTTTGGTGCACGCGTCGAAGACTTCAACTGAACTGAGTTGGGAACTGGAACCACTTTTGAACCGGGCCCGAGCACACCTAAATCATCTACCGGGCCTAACTTTGGCCCACTGTAACAGGAGCACGAACCGACCCGCGGATTGGATAGCGAAGGCATGCCGAACAAGTAGCCTACCCCAGCACTGGATTTCTAATCCTCCCCCTCCCTTATTTGATCTTCTTTGCACTGACGCTATGAGTGTAATTTTCCCTTGCATTAAATAGTAAATCAAGCGAGGATGTTTGATGATCAAAAAAAAAAAAAATGCGAGAATCATGCATGTTGTATATAAAGAATCCCTTTTCACAATTACAATGTCTCCATCGAAATCTCACGTGAACCGTCAATTAGGTTGTGTTTGATCATAGTCGAAGGGATCTTGTAGCTAGGATCATCGTGTTTCTCACGACGATCTATACGCGAAGGCGCAAATTTCTTGGCGGATGGGTGTGGTTTCGGGAAATAGTCAAAGAGACGTAAATGTGATTGAAATCGATCAAAACGATTTATGAATTCTTGATATGGTTCCGAACGATCAAATGGTGATCGGTCGTTGGTCAAGCGATTCGAGATTTGATTCCTACCGAAAACCTTAAGGGCTCCAAGGCATAGTGATTGGATGGATTCGTCCGCCATGACGCCGCTGTCGCCGCATTGTCAGGGTAAGATGTTTCGGGAACATAAACGGCGGGACCTCGATGGCCGCCATTCATGATGCGCACATTGAAAAAGATTATGCATCGGCTGGAAGCCATACGAGCGATTTCTTTTTCCCCTGGTTAGGTAATTAACAAATTAAGGAGCGAAAAGGCGGTGTGATCGACCCGACTTTACTGGAATCAATGCGAGACCCCATTTTTTTAATGTTTGCATAGAAGCTGAAGATAAGATCTTTTCAATAAAGGGCTTGCGGTTCATTCTCCTGGCCGACGATCGGTGCCTTCTTTAATCAATTAAAGGGCAAGAGAGAAAGTGACCCGGGGACAACCAAATGTCGCAGAACATGTCACGTGGCGGGAGGCGGACGAGTGCGCACGCTGTGCCTCTCGATCTTGCAGCTACATATAATCATTACACATGAATCTAATTTGTCTGTTCCACGAAGACTAGCGTTCGCGTTCCGTTCAGAAGAGGGCTTCGATTCTGGTATATATTTTTGAAGTGTAGAGGCCTTGGAAGACCTCAAATACCCAGAATGTCGCTCTCTGTCTTGTTCGGCCTCCTTCCTCCTGGCGGCTGCTAGGAGAATTTCGAACGGGTTGGTCAAGCTCGGATCATCATCGGCTTGATCCCATCGTTTCCCCAGCTCGTCGTCGAATCTTCCGTCGGGGACTCGCTTCCGTGCTCTCCGTCAAAGGTACCGAATCGAAAACCTCTTTCTTTTCCTCCTCTTCTCCTCTTCTCTTGATACTTCCCCTGCGTGGAGTCTTCTCTGTACGTATACGAATTACGAGCCTCCCGACAAGGCGCGGATCCGAGTAACCTTATCGAATCGGCGCGGTTTCGTGGGAGTCGCTCCGTCCTCCGAGAATGTGCTTCGGATAAGGGAATTTACCCTGTGTCGATTTTGCTCAATTTGGGGCTCCGTGTTTTGATTAGAAGTCTCTTCCTCGTTTTTTCCCCCCGAATTATGGTCGTTTCTTTCATCAGTTTTATGGCCATAGAAACTGGAATCTGTTCTTTCTGCTGCTGGTTTGCGGATATTCATGGGGGTCCGGAAGGGTTTGGAAAAAAGGGAAAAGCAATTTTCCTAGTTTGGAAACTTTGAGAGATCTCCCAGAGCATGGTCCGCCATTTTCATCCCGCTTCAAGTGCCTCACTTTATCGACCAAAAAAAAAAAAAAAGTGCCTCACTTTTCCCCTCTAATTTCAGCGGTTAGCCTAGTTAGATAAGAAGTCCGATTTCGTGGTTTCCTCTTTTCATATGACCCATCAATGCTCCCCTGATTTTTCCCGTCATACATTGCAAATTTCCAATCTTTCAAAAGAATCTGCAGGTGGGCTCTCAACAATGTCCCATTCGCGGCGAGCTGTCCCTCACCGTCTCTTGCCGATCCTCATTCTCGCCGTGCTGTTGGTTCACCCATGCGTTGCAGACGTGGGCACCTCCGTTCAGTCTGATCCTCCACCTCCACAAGCCTGTGAGTATATCTGTTGTCGAACTGGCTGTTAGTTTCCGGTATATCAGCAGGCCACATCACTACGATCTGATCTTTGTCTAAACACTGACTTATCATGTGTAATCTGATCGCAGTGACGACTTGTGGGTACGATCCGTCCCGATTTCCCCCCAACCTCTTGATTGCAGATGCTGGGGATGAGATTTGGGACAACGGGGCGGCTTGTGGGAGACAATATAGGGTGCGGTGCATAAGCAGCGACCGGCCGAATGCCTGCAGACCAGTCCAGTGGATCAACATCACGATCGTGGACGAGGCGTCCGGCGTGGTTTCCCGTTCCTCGTCAAACCGTGCCACCATGATCCTGTCCACGACTGCATATAGGGCCATTGCCGATCTGTCTGCGAAGTCCATCAACATCGAATTCGAACGGTAAGCAGCTCGTACTTTGATTGTACCGTTATTGTTCAGTCTTTTGCTTTCAGTTTGTGTCTTTGTAGAGCCATCTCAATCTTGAGGATTTCTGTTGATCGCTGTGACTTTCATGCAGGATTTGAAGTGATAAAGAGGAAACTTTGGAAAGCAAAGCAAGGGGAGATTAACTTGATGCTTTATTGTATTTTTGTTTTTTTTTTTTTTTTGGTCGATGATGCTTTCTTGTTTGGGAATGAAATTATATGCAACAATTATTAATTGAGAAAATCTTTTGTTGCGAGAATCTTCAGTTTTCTTTTGCACTTAAACCAACCACTTGCAAGCGCAAGGTTTAGCAAGAAAACAATTAAATTCATGACGGTTCAAATTGAGATTTTGAGTTTAGCGTCAATAGAAAAAAATGCACGTCTCGATGAAAAAGCCAATATCAGTCTCAAGAATAATCAGATTAATAGTGAAATACTTTTTATCGTGAAGATGGTCATGTAAATGTCGATGATGAAAAGAGATTATTTCTTTTTCCTTTTCCTAAAACACGAAAATGAAAACTAAAACTAAAAAAAAAAACCTACATAAAAGTTGGGTGGAGGGAAAATTTGCAGATGCTTCAAGACCAATAACAAATTGTATTTAACGCGTCTATTTTAACGGGAAAAATACATTAAACTTTATAAGAAGCATAAAAACCATTAAAATGACATATCCTATTAAAGATTTCGACCAAACAAAAGGCATATCCTACTAAAAATACAACTTTTCAGAACGGTTGTAATAAATACTTTCCAAACATCATTAATCTCTATCGTTCTCCTTCAAGCGCAATGCTGTTCTAAATAGATAGTGTAGTGAATTCGAACCAACCCGAATTGATTCCACCCGAGCTTCCTCATCGGGCCGAAATATCCCCCGACCCGACATGTTCGGTCCAAGCCAGATATTTTTCGGAGACCCCCCTGCCCCATATCTCATCCTCTCTTTTCTCTCCCCTTTATAAACGAAACGCTTGCTCTACTCCTCTCCCTCGCTGCCTCTCTCCACCTCTGCCTGAAAACTTTATCCCTTCGAGCTTTGTCGCTAGCCTGAAAACCAAATTCGCATTTTTTTTATGTTTGAATAGAAGGTCAAGACAAGATCGCTTCTGCTTAGAGAATGGACTTGGATTGCAAACTCTTCACCCTTTTTGCCATGATTCTATCAGAGGTGGTAAAATGGGTCACTTGTTTTTTTTTTTTTGGACAAAAAGTAGTTAAATGGGTTTAACAATAAAAGACTTTAATAGTGAGTCTTAAATGGATTGGATTTAGAACCCATTTTCAATCAAAACCTCACAATCTCTCTACTCCCTCTTTAACTAACCGAAATTATAATTATTTTTTATTTTAATTTTCTTTTAATTTTCTTTCTTCTTCCTTCGGTGGCTGGCACGGCAATAGCTGGCGATCGACCAGGCGAGCCTCGAGCTCGCCGGCGTTGAGCGATGCACGAGCCTCACTGGTCTAGTGAGCTCAAGGCTTGCCCGTGCCCGGCCATCATCGATCGTTGTCGTGGCCGGCGACCGGCCAAAGAAGAAGAAGAAGAAAAAAGATTAAACTTAAAACTTAATTAAAATTCGATTTTTTTAAAATAATTATTTTTAAAATTATATAAATTGTCCATTAAATTTGTGTTGTATAAAGCTATTTTAGCAACACCGTTTAAAAAAATTATATATATAAGAAATAAGTTTTCTTAAGTTTAGTTAAATGAGTTAGGTATAGGTTAGGTCGGGTATGAGTCAGAGTTTTTGCATTGTAATAAATGAGTCATAAACAAATTAAATGGGTCGATTTTGGTTGGACTATTTATGACCCAACCCAAACTCGACCTGATCCACCCATTTAACGGGTCTACTATGTACTAGAATATGGCACTATGGGAATGTCATATTACACGATCAAGTTATTCCAAATTCTTCCTAGGCAATTAAGTTGGTTTTACAAGAGTTCATGGAATTTTTAAACAAGTTCAAGAAAGAGAACATAGTTGCAACAAGTCCAAGATCCGATTTGATTGGAAAAGAGATAGATTCCTGGCTCCCGCCGTTAGATCAAGAATCGAAATTTAATGTGGATGGGGCATGGAAAAATAACAAAGAAGCCACCGGTATCATTGCATGATCAGCTAATAGCTCAATTGTCCAAGCTTGAAAAAGGAAAGGACATCGGAACTCACCTGAGGAAGTGGAAGCAATAGCTCTCCTTCTTGCCTGCAAGTATGCCCATTCCCTTAGCATCCAAAAAGTGATTTTTGAAAGTGATTACAAAATCTTAATTGATGCCATTCAAGAAAATGATAGTTGCCCTTAGAGTATTCAGCCTTTTGTTGCAAATTCACTTCCTTCTTCAACACAATCCAAGTTGGAGCTTGATTTGGACCCATAGACTCGAGAATGGAGCTACTCATGCGCTTGCAAGTGGACTTTTAATCAAATAGGCGTTGCATCTTCTTTCCTTTTCCATGATCTCCTGTCTAAAGTTAAAAACTATTATTTTTGTTGAGTCTTCTTTAATCTATTGTTCTAATATAGGTATTGGTATTGCATCTATTTTGTAATGTTTTTTTTTTTTTAAAATGGGAAGTTTATTTCTAGAAGAAAAAGAAGAAGACAATATCGCTTGTTTTTAGAATTTTACCATCCACACACCCAATAGCATATTACCACTTGTTTTTAGAATTTACGAGTGAGCGCATAACTAATTCTAAATTACCAATAAAATTTCAATTTTACCATCTACAAACCCCGAGAGGGTACTGCCATTTGTTCTTCGATTTTATAAGTGGGCGGCCTTACATACTTTCCTAGAATTGGCGGTTAATGGTTGTAATTTACAAACAAAATAACTATTTGACCACTATAAATTCGTACTAGATATTAGCATTGGTTAGGTTTTACGAGTAGCAGCAACGTTCTTTTGTCAGTACCACACTGACAAAAGAAATCGATTTTACTAGGTTACTCTTAATTTGTCAGCATACTTCGTTAGCAGATAAATTACTCTCTTGAGAGGTTACTATTAAGTTTAGTGACAACTTACTATTTTCACCGTTAATATCAATTTGCATTGATATTGCTAGAAACATAGTTGCTAGCTATATGATCTAATATATCATTATTAAAACCACTGCTCCAATTTTGGGTTTATTTATAAGTTAAGATTTTGTTCGTTTTACAAAGAGTCATTTTCCAAAAACCATAATTATTTTCCAATGTTTTGCTAAAATCTGAAAATGAAGTGGAATAATTCCCATTGTTTGGTAAGGAAAATATTTTCCTCCATACATCATTTTTCAATAATTTTTCATTATTTTATTTTTAAAATAGATTTTAAATTATTTTTCCTTTTTTTTTTTTCTTTTCTTGGCCACACTACGGACCGAACGTGAGCTCAAGCTCGCTCGACATCGATGAGGGCTTGTGCTCACCAATTTGGTGAGGCCTGAGCTTGCCACCCAGCCTTGAGCCCTAGCTCACCACTCCCTTGGCTCACTGTCAATCAGGCGAGCCTCGAGCTCACCCAATGACAACAAGCTTGAGGCTCGCTCGTGGCCGAACATTAGCCGTCATTGTGGCTGACAATTGGCCAAGATAGAAGTTAAAAAAAATAAAAAAATGATAAATTTTATTTTTTTGAATGGAAAAAAAGAAAAAGAAAAGAAGAAAGATCATGGTGTGAGATAAGAGAAAGTAAGTAAGGAAAATGTTTTCCTTATCTTGAAAAGTGAAAAATATTTTCCCCTATTTTAGAATGTTTTTTTTTCGTTGATGGAAAGTGTTTTTCCCGACCGGTTTATTTTTCATGAAATAAATGTTAGAAGATTTGAAAAACTTTTTCCTAGAAAATCATTGACATGGGCATTAGCCATCTTATATGGCACGGCCCGATGCTAATGTAGATATATATATAAATATCTTTAATTTTTCTAAGTTCTTTATTACTTTTTTTTGTTCTTTTCTTTCCTTTCTATTTTTTTCCCAACTATGGGTTGGCAAGGTCTCTTGCCTACCCTCACTAGTTAAAAACAAAGTTTGGGCGAGGGTTCACCTACATTAGAAAAGGGCCATGATTCCCTCGTTGGCCATAAGTAAGGATTGCAAAACCCTCACTTGTGCCTAGTGAGGGTGTCGCAGCTTTTGGCCAACAAGGGCTGCAATGCCCTCACCCAAAGTAGGTGAGGGTCACTAGCCCTTATTGTCCTGGAGTCATAATAAAGAAGAAGAAGAAGGATAAACTCTTTAAAATATTAATTTTTTTTAAAATTTATTGGTATCAATATCAATTTTGTTACATATGACGGTTATTGTCCATGATATCAATTTTCGGTTAAAATTGATTGAAGGGATTATATTGAAAAATTGTAAAAAAGTTTATGACTCAATTGATATCATTAAAAAATTTTAGACTAAATTAGTAGATTCGTAATTAGTGTGTAGGACTTTATCTTTGGGTACTCTTCCCTTGCATTGGCAATATAGCTTTTGACCAAGGAAAAAGTCGCACTTCGATTATTGCTACACGACAATGCCACCCGCGGTTAGGTACTTGTGGATATATTATTTCCATTGCCCAGACGACGGTTTTTGAGATACGAGAATCGTGCATGATTTATTTAAAGAATCCCAATATCCCTTTTCACAATTACGCTGCCTACATCAAAATCTCACCCGGGCCGTCATCGATTTGGTCACGTTTGATCATAGTAGAAGGGATCTCGTAGCACGCATTCTCGCAACCTCCATAAGCTCACGACAGTCTAGACACGAAGGCGCAAATTTCTCGCTAAATGGATGTGGTCTTGGGATGAATTAAATAAAAACGCAATGCGACTGTAATTGGCCCATGTGATACATGATGATTTTGTATGGTTCCCAACAATCAAATGGCAACTAGTGAATGCGATTGGTCGAGGGATGAAAAACTCGATTTCTGCCGAAATCCTTAAGGGCCCTGAGTCATAGCGATTAGATCTGGGGGACTTGTCCGTCCGCAACGATGCCATTGTCGCAGCATCCTCGGGTTTCAGATTTTTCAAGGACGCGAAAGGGCGGGACCTCGACGACCGTCGTCCATAATGATGAGCGCATCGGTATAGATTAAGATTATGCATCGGCCACAAGCCTTCTGACGGCGATTGCTTTTTTCCTTGGTTAGGTAAATTAAGAAATGGAGGAACGAACGAGCGGTGTGGTCGACTCAGCTTTACAAGAATCGGCGCCATTTTTTAATGTTTGCGTAGAAGATCAAAAGATAAGGTCTTTGGATAAGGGGCTCGCGATTCATTCTTTTCGCCCAGGATCAAATGCCTACGTGTTACCAAACGTGTCACATGGGGGGAGGGGAGTCGGGGGTCGAAGAGAATGCGCACGTTACACGCGTACGCGGGATTAGAACTCGTTCGACCCGTGATAAATTTCGGGAAGAGGGCTTCGGTTCGGGGGATCGAATCGAGAGTGGAAAACCTCGCAAGATCTCAGATACCCAAAACCTCAACCTCAACCTCAACCTCTCTCTCTCTCTCTCTCTCTCTCTCTCTCTCCATCCTTCCACGGCGTCTGCTAGGAGAATTGCGAACAGGGCTCGGATCATCATCGGCTGATTCCATCGTTTCCCCGGCTCGTCGTCGAATCTTCCGTCGAGGACTCGCTTCCGTGCTCTCCGTCAAAGGTTACCGAATCGAAAGCCTCTTCTTTTTTCCTCTGCTCTGCTCTTCTCTGGATACTTCCCTGCGTGATGTCTTTGCCGTACGTACGCGAGCCTCCCGACGAGGCCCGACTCCGGTTAACCTGATCGAATCCGGGCGCTTTCGTCCGAGTCGGTTTGACCTCCGAGAATGTGCTTCGGATAAGGGAATTTACCCTGTGTCGATTTTGCTCGAGTTGGGGCTCCGTCTTTTGATTAGAAGTCTCTTCCTCGTTTTCCCTTCCCCCCCCCCGAATTATGGTCGTTTCTTTCATCAGTTTTATGGCCATAGAAACTGGAATCTGTTCTTTCTGCTGCTGGTTTGCGGATATTCATGGGGGTCCGGGAGAGTTCGGAAAAAAAAGGGAAAAGCAATTTTCCTAGTTTTGCAAACTTTGAGAGATCTCCCAGAGCATCGTCCGCCATTTTCATCCCGCTTCAAGTGCTTCCCTTTCCCCCTCTAATTTCAGCGGTTAGCCTAGTTAGATAAGAAGTCCGATTTGGTGGTTTCCTCTTTTGATATAACCCATCAATGCTCCCCCGATTTTTCTCGTCATACATTGCAAATTTCCAATCTTTCAAAAGAATCTGCAGGTGGGCTCTCAACAATGTCCCGATTGCAGCGAGCTGTCCCTCACTGTCTCTTGCCGATCCTCATTCTCGCTGTGCTATTGGTTCACCAATGCGTTGCAGAGGCAGAGGTGGGCACCGCCGTTCAGTCTGATCCTCTACCTCCACACACCTGTGAGTATATATGTTGTCGAACTGGCTGTTAGCTTCCGGTATATCAGCAGGCCGCATCACTACGATCTGATATTTGTCTAAACACTGACTTATCATGGGTAATCTGATCGCAGTGACGGCCTGTAGATATAATACGTCCCAATTTCCCCCCATCCTGCGGTTTGCAGCTGCTGGGGATCAGATTTGGGACAACGGGGGGGCTTGCTGGAGACGATATAGGGTGTGGGGCCTAAGGGGCGACCGGCCGAATGCCTGCAGACGCAGACCGCCTGTGGAATGCAGACCGCATGTGGAACAGTCGATCGAAGTCACGATTGTGGAACACGCGTCCCGCGTGCGCTCCCGTTTCTCGTCAAACCGCGCCACCATGATGCTGTCCCCGACTGCATATAGGGCCATTGCCGATCTGTCTGCGAGGTCCATCAACATCAGATTCGAACGGTAAGCAGCTGGTACTTCGATTGGACTGCTATTTTTCATTCTTTTGCTTTCAGTTTGTGTCTTTGTAGAGCTATCTCAATCTTGAGGATTTCTGTTGATCGCTGCGTGACTTTCGTGCAGGATTCGGAGTGATAAAGAGGAAACTTCGGAAAGCAAAGCAAGGGGAGATTAAATTGATGCTTTATTTTATTTTTGTTTTTGTTTTTTTGGTCGATGATGCTTTTTTGTTTGGGAATGAAATTATATGCAACAATTATTAATTGAGAAAATCTTTTGTTGCGAGAATCTTCAGTTTTCTTTTGCACTTAAACCAACCACTTGCAAGCGCAAGGTTTAGCAAGAAAACAATTAAATTCATGACGGTTCAAATTGAGATTTTGAGTTTAGCGTCAATAGAAAAAAATGCACGTCTTGATGAAAAAGCCAATATCAGTCTCAAGAATAATCAGATTAATAGTGAAATACTTTTTATCGTGAAGATGGTCATGTGAATGTGGATGATGAAAAGAGATGATTTCTTTTTCCTTTTCCTAAAACACGAAAATGAAAATTTAAAAAATAAAAAACCGACATAAAAGTTGGGTGGAGGAAAAATTTGCAGATGCTTCAAGACCAATAACAAATTGTATTTAACGCGTCTATTTTAATGGGAAAAATACATTAAACTTTAAAAGAAGCATAAAAACCATTAAAGTGACATATCCTATTAAAAATTTCGACCAAACAAAAGGCATATCCTACTAAAAATACAACTTTTCAGAACGGTTGTAATAAATACTTTCCAAACATCATTAATCTCTATCGTTCTCTTTCAAGCGCAACACTGTTCTAAATAGATAGTGTACTGAATTCGAACCAACCCGAATTGATTCCACCCGAGCTTCCTCATAGGGCCGAAATATCCCCGACCCAACATGTTCGGTCTGGGCCAGATATTTTTCGGAGACCCCCCTGTCCCATATCTCATCCTCTTTTCTCTCCCCTTTATAAACGAAACGCTTGCTCTACTCCTCTCCCTCGCTGCTTCTCTCCACCTCTGCCTGAAAACTTTATCCCTTCGAGCTTTGTCGCTAGCCTGAAAACCAAATCCCCATTTTTTTAATATTTGAATAGAAGGTCAAGACAAGATCGCTTCTGCTTAGAGAATGGACTTGGAACGCAAACTCTTCACCCTTTTTGCCACGATTCTATAAGAGGTGGCAAAATGGGTCACTTGTTTTTTTTTGACAAAAAGTAGTTAAATGGATTTAACAATAAAAGACTTTGATAGGTGAGTCTTAGGTGGGTCTTAAATGGGTTGGATTTAGAACCCATTTTCAATCAAAACCTCACAATCTCTCTCCTCCCTCTTTAACTTTTCAAAAAGATATGTATTTTTTATAAAAACCGAAATTATAATTATTTTTTATTTTATTTTATTTTATTTTTTCTTTCTTCTTCATCCGGTGGCGGCACGACAATGGCGGCAATCGACCGGGCGAGCCTCGAGCTCGCTGGTGTCGAGCGATGCTCGAGCCTCACCGATCTAGTGAGCTCAAGGCTTGTCGTGCCCCGCCGTCGCCAACCGCCATTGTGGCCGACGGCCGGCCAAAGAAGAAGAAAAAATTTAAAATTAAAATTCAATTTTTTAAAATAATAATTTTTAAAATTATAAAAATTGTCCATTAAATTTGTGTTGTATAAAGCTATTTTAGCAATACCATTTAAAAAAATTATATATATATATATATATATATATATATATATATATATATCTAAGAAATAAGCTTTCTTAAGTTTAGTTAAATGGATTAGGTATAGGTTAGGTCGGGTATGAGTCAAAGTTTTTGCATTGTAATAAATGGGTCATAAACAGGTTAAATGGGTCGATTTCGGTCGGACCATTTATGACCCGACCAAAACCCAACCTGACCAACCCATTTAACGGGTCTAGATTCTATGTACTAGAATATGGCACTATAGGAATGTCATATTACACGATCAAGTTATTCCAAATTCTTCCTAGGCGATTAAGTTGGTTTTACAAGAGTTCATGGAATTTTTAAACAAGTTCAAGAAAGAGAACATAGTTGTGACAAGTCCAAGATCCGATTCGATTGGAAAAGAGATAGATTCCTGGCTCCCGCCGTTAGATCAAGAATCGAAATTTAATGTGGATGGGGCATGGAAAAATAACAAAGAAGCCACTGATATCATTGCATGATCGGGTAATAGCTCAATTGTCCAAGCTTGGACAAGGAAAGGACATCGGAACTCACCGGAGGAAGTGGAAGCAATAGCTCTCCTTCTTGCCTGCAAGTATGCCCATTCCCTTAGCATCCAAAAAGTGATTTTTGAAACTGATTACAAAATTTTGAAAGTGATTACAAAATCTTAATCGATGCCATTCAAGAAAATGATAGTTGCCCTTAGAGTATTCAGCCTTTCGTTGCAAATTCACTTCCTTCTTAGGCACAATCCAAGTTAGAGCTTGGTTTGGACCCGTAGACTCGAGAATGGAGCTGCTCATGCGCTTGCAAGTGGACTTTTAATCAAATAGGCATTGCATCTTCTTTCCTTTTCCATGATCTCCTGTCTAAAGTTAAAAACTATTATTTTTGTTGAGTCTTCTTTAATCTATTGTTCTAATATAGGTATTGGTATTGCATCTATTTTGTAATTTTTTTTTTAAATGGGAAGTTTACTTCTAGAAGAAAAAAGAAGAAGACAATATCGCTTGTTTTTAGAATTTTACCATCCACACACCCAATAGCATATTACCACTTGTTTTTAGAATTTACGAGTGAGCGCATAACTAATTCTAAATTACCAATAAAATTTCAATTTTACCATCTACAAACCCCGAGAGTGTACTGTCATTTGTTCTTCGAATTTATAAGTGGGCGGCCTTACATACTTTCTTAGAATTGGCGGTTAATGGTTGTAATTTACAAACAAAATAACTATTTGACCACTATAAATTCGTACTAGATATTAGCATTGGTTAGGTTTTCCGAGTAGCAACGTTCTTCTGTCCGTACCACACTGACAAAAGAAATCGATTTTACTAGGTTACTCTTAATTTGTCAGCATACTTCGTTAGCGAGATAAATTACTCTCTTGAGAGGTTACTATTAAGTTTAGTGGCAACTTACTATTTTCACCATTAATATCAATTTGCATTGATATTGCTAGAAACATAGTTGCTAGCTATATGATATGTTATATCATTATTAGAACCACTACCCCAATTTTGGGTTTATTCATAACTTAAGGCTACGTTCGTCTCGTGAAAAATGTTTCCTAAAAAGTCATTTTCCAAAAAAAATATTAATTATATTTTTCCGGTGTTTTGCTAAAATCTGAAAATGAAGTGGAATAATTCCCCATTGTTCGGTAAGGAAAATCTTTTCCTCCATACATTATTTTTCAATTATTTTATTATTTTATTTTTAAAATAGATTTTAAATTATTTTTTTCTTTTTCTTTTCTTGGCCGGCAATCGATCAAGGTGAGCTCAAACTCGTTTGATAGCGGGAGGTGAGGCCTGAGCTTGCCGCTCGTTGCTCACCATTGATCGAGCGAGCCTTGAGCCCTAGCTCACCACTCCCTTGGCTCATTGCCAATCGGGCGAGCAAGGACAACGAGCTCGAGGCTTGCTCGCGGTTGGTCGCCCGTCGTCGTCATGGTTGACGATTGGCTAAGATAAAAGTAAAAAAAAAAAAAAAAGGAAAGAAAGAAAGAAAGAGAAAAAAAATTATAAATTTTATTTTTTAGAATGGAAGAAAAAAAGAAGAAGAAGAAAGATCATGATGTGAGATAAGATAAAGTGAGTAAGGAAAATGTTTTCCTTTTCTTGAAAAGTGAAAAATATTTTTCCCTATTTTAGATTTTTTTTTTCCGTTGATGAAAAATGTTTTTTCCGACAAGTTTACTTTTTCATGAAATGAACGTAAGAAGATCCCAAATTTTTTTTCCTAGAAGTTGTTTTCCATGAAACGAATGGAACCTAAGTGAACAAATAGAAACTAGAGCCTTTAGATTGGTGGAAAAAGTACCAAAAAAAGAAGTCTTAAATATATTACGCTTATGTCAATTCGGTCATAAATATTTTAATTGTGCAAACTTAGTTTTAAACCTTTTGAGATTTGCTAATGTAATCCATCTAACCAATTTTGGCTGGAGAATCATTGACATGGGCATTAGTCATCTTATATGGCACAGTAGATGCTAACATATATGTGTGTATGTCTATATATACATATATTTTAATTTTTCTAAGTTCTTTATTACTTTTTTTTTGTTCTTTTCTTTCCTTTCTATTTTTCTCCCAATTGTGTGTTGGCGATTTCTACATCAACACACTTTATAATAATGTGAAGAATTCGAAATCAACGAATGAAATTTTAATTTTGTAAGATATTTCTTTCCTTCACCAAGGGCACTCACAACTCACGGGAAAGCATAGGATTGAAGTTCCAACAACAAATTAATCGGGGTCAAACTTTGGGAGCCCATCAAAATTGATTTCATGCAAGTCGTGACTATGACAACTAAAGTGGCATAACTTACTTACCCCGGGCTTAGAAGTGACAAATGTGTATTTCAATCGAGGACAAGTCATGTCGCATTCTATTTGACAATGCTGTGTCATCCTAGCTGTCCTGTCTCCTCGGGAGAAATGAAATATAGGTACTCCACGCTTGACTAGGCTAGTATAGACGGGACCGAACTTTCCCCAATATCCAGTTGTGAGATTACGTACTTGGACCTAAAATCACTGGGTGTGAAACTCCCATCTCAACCACCCAACGATAAGTTTCTTGCTTGCTTGCGAGATCTTTTCACATATCACTACTTTGAACCTAAGATCTTGTCTCAATTCTATCGTCGGAATTTATGCTCCAAAGAAAAAGATTCAAATCTACCTTAAAGATATGGTCTTTCCTTAAAATTCCACAATCTTAGGTCAAAAGTACGTCGGCACTTGGAACAGTCAACATCACGCCTCCTCCTCTTCCTTGATTGAGAGCAGTCTGTCGTGGCTTGGCCAATCCCTTCTCTCTTAGTCTTCACGTTAATCGGAAACAATTAGGCCCTGCTTATTTCACCAAAAATAAATAATTAAAAAATATCTTCTTAAAAAATCCCTAATAATGCTTACAAAAATTAATAAACAAAAAAAACTTTAATCATCTAAGAAATATTTAGCATAAATTGTCATAGACAATGAAAATATTTTTCATCAAATAATTATTTCCATCGATACAAAAAATCATTTTTCAAGAAAATATTTTTCAAATTATATATTTTTTACAAATATAGGGTGGAATGTTCTTCGTTATTTCGGTTTGCCCTTGTGGGCATGATGGACAATCGAATTTCCTTAATACTTGGTAATTAACGTGATTATATTAATTGGGGAACTCCTTTAATTATGAGAAAAATAAACAAATAAGGCAAAATCTCATCACGGGCGTGGACTCCCAACCACATCATCTTTACTCGAAGAGTTATCGACAGAAGGATCAATAGATTATGAGCGTGGTGGTGGTAGCTAATTAGTAATTAGTATAGTCCCAGAATTTTAATTAATTCCGAGATCAAATTAACATAACAATTATGATAATGACGAATGCTGGAAATTTTTTGCAAGTTGTCAATCAAAGAAGAATCAAGACCGAACTGAAGTAAAGCACCGATTCTCGTTCTAGATTTAAGAACATGATGAAGATATACCCTAAATAATTAAAGTGGATGTTGGTGAATAATAAGAATGTGTATTAGAGACTTAGTTGCATCAAAAGAGAAAGAAAAAATGTATACAAAGTATATCTCCTTTATCACCTTTATCACTTAGGATGATACCCCGAAAAGTTTTTTGTTGTTATTATCAAAAGATGCTTTATGTTGGATCTCGGCACCCCATGTCAAGCAAAAGGTCGACGGAACGACATAAATTCGATAAATATGGACCCTCTGTATTCTACGTTTAGTGATGTAATTGCACAAACGGGGTTACGAAATTAGCAAAGTTTTATTCTAGCATAACTTTATTCTTTTCTTTTTATTGATAGAATGATATTACACAATTATTTATATTCGCATTGATAAGTCAATTAGACACGAAACGGAGAGATAGATAAAGAAAAGAGGATCGTTTGAGAAAGTAGGAGTGTGCAATATACCCGGGAACCGCCGGTTCATGAGGGAACCGATCCAGTTCCCGGTTCCAATTTTTCAGAACTGGTGGGTACCGGTCCGGTTCCCGGTTCCATGGGCGGATCCGCCCACCTAGACCGGACCGGAACCTTTTTAATATTAAAAAAAATTACTAAAAGAAATCCTAGATTAAATCTCATTTCCTCACTCCCTTCGTCTTCGGTTCTCTCTCTCTTTGTCTCTTCCTCGGTTCCTCCTAATCCTATCGCCATTTCGATTCCTCCTCGAGTGTCAACGCCGCCGCCGTTGCTCTTCCGCCATTGTTGTTTGCCCCCTCGCGTCGGCCGCCACCCGCCACAGCCGCGGAAAATTGTTCCGCGACCGTTCTATGTTGAAAACCCAACCGTAGATCTCCTCCCCTCCTTCTCAACTCATAAACCCGATCGTTCTATATTGAAAACCAAAATTATTTCATGTTAAGATCGGTTCCATGAATGCACCCGGGAACCGGACCGGACCGGCGGTTCGGTTCCTGAGTGGATCTATGCAACAAACGGGTGGATCCTAGTTCCAATTTTTCGGAACCGGTTCTTAGCGGGCGGTTCCCGGTTCTAGGTCGGAAACTGTCTGTCACGCCCCGAACCCCGAGGTCGCGCCAACATCCCACCATGGTCATTCGAATATGCGACATCCCAGGACACGTCGCCGACCAATTCATTTATTTACGCATGCGGAACGTACTATAAAACCCCTGACAATAAAATACGGGATAGAAAAGCAGGAAGCAAAACCACCACATAGGAATTTCATAATTCAACGGAATTACGAGCATGAAGCCTACGGCCAAAAGTCTACAAAAGACCGGCTCTTAAAAAGGAACGTCCTACGACCTACAAGTCGGATACGCTCTCCAACCTTATGGCTTCACCTCGCAACTCCTCAAGGCCAACCAAAGCTATCTCGGTCGCTCCGTCCACCAGGGACCTGAAATTTTTAATCCCACAACCGGGATGAGACGAGGTCTCAGCAAGTTCAACCCCCTAAACCCCTATTAGAAAGAAAATACGCCCCGAGTGGCCTAGCCACATCACACAGGAGACTTACCTCGCCTCAGCCTTTATCTGCAGGTTAGCACAATTTATATAAACCAACCATGTGCAATTATGATAATCAAACAACCATAGCACAATCACATTATCAAACAATTCAACCACTTGGATCGTCTCAGCGATCAATCGACTCGGCCGATTACATGTCAATTCAGCAATTCAATCATTACTCTTAATCACGACCCTACTCGACAGAATTAAAATCAGTGGCATCACGGCCCCACTCGGCGCGACCTTTATCGGGTGGCAATTCACGGCCCCATCGGGCGCGACCTCTAATAGGTGGCATATAACGGCCCCATCGGGCGCGACCTCTAATAGGTGGCATAAAACGGCCCCACCGGGCGCGACCTCTAATAGGTGGCATATCACGGCCCCATCGGGCGCGACCTCTAATAGGTGGCATAAAACGGCCCCACCGGGCGCGACCTCTAATAGGTGGCATATCACGGCCCCATCGGGCGCGACCTCTAATAGGTGGCATAAAACGGCCCCATCGGGCGCGACCTCTAATAGGTGGCATATCACGGCCAATCACCCATTAATTTCCACACTTAGAATTTTATAAAGAATCCATATTTATTACAATCAACACTCAATTCGCCACATCCATTCATCAAATTCAAATTCTAAATGCACAACAGCGATCGGCACGAAATTCGAGCAATTAAGGTCCCAACGAAATTTTCGAATTTTAATAAATAATTAAATTTATTCCGAAAATTAATTAAATAATAATATTCATATTTTTCGCAATCAACCTTCAATTTATAATATCCATCCATCAATTTCAAAATCCGAATATCAATGAAATGACCAAGACGAAATTCTAGAATTTAGGGTCTCCGAACAAAATTTTCGGAATTTAATAAATAATTAAATTTATTCCGAAAATAATTAAATAATCATATTTTAATAATTTTGAATAATGATATATTATTAAATTATTAAATAATTTCGAAATGTTTAAATAAATCAAAAGTAAATTCCTTTATGTCACATCAAGGTTTATTTTAAAAATAAACCTACTTAACCCTTAAACTAAACATGTTTAACTTTAATTAAACAACTTAATCAAATCCATATTTAAATAAACTAATCTACCAACCTAATCTTACTTAACTTAGACTAAGCACACTTAGGGCATCATTAACCCTCTAATCAAGATTTAGTGAGTTAAACTCACCGGATTAACGAACCGAGCGGACCAAAACGACGAGGACGACGCGAGGATCGACTTTCCTCAAAGCGGGCCGAGCATCCGAGCTCGGGAAGGCGGCCAAAACGGGCCAAACAGGTGCTGCATACCCATTTTTCTGGGTTGCTGTCCATGGCGGTTTGAGGCCGAGAATGGGCGGATCCGGCGCCGGTTGAGGCGGCCAAGGGCGGCGGAGGCAAGGCGGAGCTCCGGCGGCGACGAACGGCGGTTCACGGCGGCGGGGACGAGCTCCGGTAGCTCTTGCACGAGCTGAAATGCAGCTCGGGATGCCGGCCAAGCGCGGCGAGCGCGGGCGGAGCGAGGACGCGAGCGGACCGGCGGGACGGCGTGCGGTGGCGTGAGGCGGTGACGGGCGGCTCCGGGCGGGCTGCTCGACGATCTCCTTGCTGCTGGCGTCCGAAGAAGAAGATGAAGAAAACACCCATGGAGGAATCGCACGGGAGGAGGAAGAAGAGAGGGAGGAGAGAGAAGGAGTGTGGGGTCTTTTCTTTTCTTTCTCATTTTCTTTAATCCCACAAAATGGCCCACCACCATGACATCATGGGTGATGTCATACTCCACTCACTCCCACAACCTCTTCCAATGGGTTCACTTCCATTTTCCGCCGGGGTCCAATTTTTGTACAACCAATTCTCCAATTTCACTTGATTCTCTTTCAATTGAATCAAATTGAAGTTCATAAAATTAATCCAATGCCATCACACTTTAATTCACATCTTCACGTGTCCGTAGAACCAACTTAAGTCCCAAAAGCGCGACTAAAACGGCCTACTAATTTCTCGAGCCAAATTAGCCATTTCTTAATTATTTTGCTGAAAAGCTCGGCTTGCATGAAAAATCTTCCAAAGATGATTCAATGATCTTGAAATGATTTGTGACACACCCCGAGACTTCCAATTTCGAATTCGATCTCAATTCCACGGTTAATTTCACTTTGGCACGATACTAGCGCGGCCCCAACCTACGGGTAGCCTTTAGAAATTTTCATGCATTTGACCTGTGGTTGATCATCTCAAGCCACAATGTACCTCTTTGAAACATTGGCGACTTTCGGTTGTCGAGGTAATCTCAAGGTTTCAAATACGAACACGAAGTACCCAATCGATAGAAAAGTCGGTCGGTCCGATCGACAAGAATTGTGCAATCTGATGGAATCACCCACACCCGATCACATGTCTCACGTCAAGCCGACCTATCTCCGATCTCTAATCGATTTTTAATTGTGCCGCAATGACCCTTGCAGATTAGCTCGGTCGAAAGATCGCTTCCTGATCAAATTCTCGAGTCTGATGCATTAGAAACTCTTAGCGGCTTCACTCGACAGACTAGTTTTCACATGAGTGGCCGACTCAAGGAAATGAACTATATGCGTGCCAACGAAATGCCCGTCTCAATTTATTGAAAATAGAACCGGAAAATCGGGATGTCACAACTCTTCCCCTCTTATAAAAATTTCGTCCTCGAAATTTAAACCTTTACCAATTCTTAAACAAAAGGTGGGGTATAATCTTCTCTTTCTCAAAGTTGCTCCTTCGCACCAATACGCCATATCATCGCCATCTTGCCCAAACCACTTCGCATACGTAATACTAAACACTTGCCCACTTAAAATTCCACATGCCTTTGATACAAACTCTGCGAAGCTAAACTGGCGATTCTGAGCAGTCTCTAAACTATCTCTGATAATTGCGACTGAATCACTGATTTCTGACCCAACTCTGGACTTGCGATTCTCTGATCTGATCTCAACAACTGGAGTTCTGAACACTCTGCTCTACACTGACTAAGAGAGCTATCTGATTGATCTGCTGCAACTGGGAACCTCTGATTAAGATATGATATAACTCTGACATTGATCTCAGCAACTGCAATCACTGACTACTATACTGACCCTGGCCTGCAATCTTTCTTTCCCTGACTTCATCTCAGCAATCGAAATTCTGCACTCTCTGCTATGCACTGATTAAGAAAGAACCATCTGAAAGCTCTGCCAACTTGGAACATCAGATCTAGATTTGAAATACAATTCATCCCCGGCACTCCATGCGATGATTTATATGATATACACACACTTCGGTGTACCCACTTTGTGACAAGACAGAATCTCCAATTTCGAAATCGAACTTAGATTGGCGGTTAATTTCACTCCGACATGCTTTTAGTGTGACCTAGGCTCTTGGGTAGTTTTCGAGCTTTTTAGGACAAATGACCCGTGGTCGATTTTCTTCGAGCCACGATGAACCCACTTGACACATTGGCGACTCTCGAGGGTCGTGAAAATCTCGATGATTCAAATACGGACACAAGGTACCAAAACGACGCAAAAATCAAATTAGTATCATTCGACGAGAGTTTTCCAATTTAGTGGAGTCACCCACGATCGGTCATTCATCTCGCCGAATCCGACCTATCTCGATCTTAATTCGATTCTTAACGTGCCGTAATGATCTCTAAAGATGAGCACGGTCGAGAAGTCGATTCCCGGTCGAATTCTCAAGTCTATTTGCCTTAAAGTCCTTAATAACTCACCCAACTAGTCTAGTTATCTCGTAAGTGGCCAACTCGAGAAAAAACCGTAATCGCATCGATGAAATGCCCAATTTAACCAATCGAAATCGAGTCTGAAAATCAGGATGTCACACACTCAAAACAAGATCTATTCGTACTGGCTGGACAATGCTGAAATTACTATGATTAGCTTCCCATAAGATATCTTCTTTAATTTCTACATCATCAATTACACACAATCATCCTCAGAACCTTAGCGTTCTATTTTCAGAAATCTGAAAATCAGCCTCTCTCTCATTTGCATTCTCTTATAGAGTCTCCTGAATTTCTGAATCTGTTCGCTGAAGCAATTTAATTCTGATCTGCTCTCTCGGTTCAATCCTGAGGGTAGTAATAAGATTCCAAAGGTGGCATATCTTAGATTTTGAAAACTGAATTTCGAACTTTCTCAAGTAATATCCAATTCTTGAGTACCAACTGTGCAGCTAAGGACTCTCGACTCAATGCACCTACGACTTTGCTCACCTTACCAGAGTGATACAAAATATCATAGTCATAGTCCTTAATGAGTTCTATCCAATGACGCCATCTCATATTCAACTCCCAAGGTCTCAACTGGCGGGACGCATATTCAATAATCCTATCATGCTGCATCAACAAGCAACCAAATCCTTTAAACGACGCATCACTGCAGATCTCATCACTTCTATGACCAAATGGAATAGTAAGCACAAGTGCGGTAGTCAGCCTCTTTTTAGGCCCTTGAAAGATACACTCGCACTTATCTGACCACACGAACTTTCCTTACTTCCTTAGTAGTCGAATCAACTGCAACGCTGACACTAAAAACCTTTCCATAAAACTTCTGTAACATCCTGTTAATCCTCAGAAACTGCTGATCTCTATCCTTGTAGTCAATATCGACCAACTGATCACTGCTTTAATCTCAGACGAGGTCTATAAAGATTCCTTCTCTTGAAATCACATGACTTAGGAACACAACACGAGTCATCCAAAACTCGCATTTGCTAAACTTATTGCAAAATCCAGTAGCACTCAAGGTCTGAAGTACCATCCCCAAATATCTCTCGTGCCCCCTTTGCACTCTTCGAACACACCAGGATAACTTCGATGAACACGATCATAACTGATTCAAGGGTCCTTAATCATTCTGCTCATCAGACCTAAACAAATAGCTGGGGTGTCCATTAAACCACACAGCATTACAGTGAACTCATAACTACTGTATCAGGCGCAAGATGCTAACTTCGGTATGCCTTTCTTCCTAATCCTTAATTGATGATACCCTGACCTCCAGTCGATCTTGAGGAATATCGACATACAAACACCACGAACCAACTTTCTTCTTCACAAATAGAACAGGTGCTCCCCAAGGCGATGCACTGGAATGTATGAGTCCCCTATTCAACACTTCCTGCATCTGCACCTTTAATTATTTAACTTAGGTAACACCATCCGGTAAGGAGCCTTAGGGACTGGCTCTGTTCCGGATGCTAATTCAATCACGAACTCTATTTCTCTTTCTGACTGCAAACTTGACAATTCTTCAGCAAATACTTTAGAAAACTTCTGCACCACGATTATGTTTTCCATATTCGGCCCCTCAATTGACACATCCATTACAACTGCCATGTAGATTCGATAACCAACAACCTGAACCAAGTCATCTTCAGTGACGAATAACAGGGATCGAAGGTCCTTTCTAACTTTCAGTAATTCAAAACTTTCATATGCTAACTGAACAAACTGAATTATATCACTGCCACGATTCATAACAGCAGAAAACTCCTCGTGCCAAACCCTTTTCATAAATGACTTCTAAGTCATACATAAACAAACCCATCAGGTACAACTATAGTCAGAGACTCATCTTCCTTTTACTTATTACCACAACGAAAATCCTACAACTTTTCACTCAAAATTCTGTTGCGCTACTTTGATAAAAATATCTCAAAACCATTCATCTTCTGATTGATGTATAGTCGATCCCATCATGCTCCTCTATCCATCCTGGTGGCATCCTATTTGCAGTAATGGTACTTACGCTCTCTTGGACTTACATAGACAATTCCTGACCCAATGGCCGTGCTGGCCACATTCAAAGTATGCTCCCTTTTTACTCCGACACCAGGCTGACTCATGCCTCCTTTCTACTGACTCGGCACACAATCAGGGAGTCATCTACCTCCCATCAAGGAATATCATGCACCCTTATTTGCACTGGGGCCTGTTCCAAGTGCCCCCATTAAATGTCACGAAGCATGCTTCTTCTGATCTGTCTTATCAACGACGGTGACAGAGATAGCCGTGATTCCATCTGCCTATACGTGCAATCTTTGATCAAATGGCTGTACTGGCGTCCCTTGTAGCAAGTCCTTTCCCTTTTACAGCACGGGACAGATCCATGTCCTTTCTTATAGACACGACACCCATCGATCGAGTTAAGCACTGACTTTCCAATTCTACTCTTTCGGTTGGGCGAAACAAGGCACCTTTCTTCTGACATCGGCTTTTCTCCCCAATCGATTTCCATCTCTGTCTAAACTGAACCTTGACTCAGATACTGCGGCTTGATCCTCAATCACAACTCCAGATTAGGCCTTAACAGGCACGGCAACAACAACGGTCACAACACTGGCAGCGGTAGAAATAATAGCAACATCAACGACTCGGTCTTGAACTTACTGACCCAACAAGCTTCCAAGGAACACTAGCGCCTGAACGATCCCATCAAACCTAGGATCATTCGGTGCTACTACACTCCAAGTACCGACCTACGGCGGTACTCTCACACTCACGCTGGTCTAAACCTGCGCTCTACCTCGGGTACCAGCTCTTGACAGCGTCCTACCCCGAGGTACAGGTCCTATCGACCTTCTCCAAGGAGTCCTCCACTCCTGGTCACTCATCCTACAGGCTCTTTATAGACACCTGTTTTCCGATTCCAACATCAAGTTAGAATTTGAGTGACCCCACAAACAAGCTACCAAGCAGCTATCAACCACATGCATCAACATGTTAAAAGCCTTTCCTACTAACTATCCCATGACTCATCGCACCTTATCACTCCATACACAGACCATGCTCTGATACCACTTAAACGGGGATGTCACGCCCCGAACCCCGAGGTCGCGCCAACATCCCACCATGGTCATTCGAATATGCGACATCCCAGGACACGTCGCCGACCCATTCATTTATTTACGCATGCGGAACGTACTATAAAACCCCTGACAATAAAATACGGGATAGAAAAGCAGGAAGCAAAACCATCGCATAGGAATTTCATAATTCAACAGAATTACAGACAGAAGCCTACAGCCAAAAGTCTACAAAAGACCGGCTCTTAAAAAGGAACTGTCCTACGACCTACAAGTCGGATACGCTCTCCAACCTTATGGCTTCACCTCTGCAACTCCTCAAGGCCAACCAAAGCTATCTGGTCGCTCCGTCCACCAGGGACCTGAAATTTTTAATCCCACAACCGGGATGAGACGAGGTCTCAGCAAGTTCAACCCCCTAAACCCCTATTAGAAAGAAAATACGCCCCGAGTGGCCTAGCCACATCACACAGGAGACTTACCTCGCCTCAGCCTTTATCTGCAGGTTAGCACAATTTATATAAACCAACCATGTGCAATTATGATAATCAAACAACCATAGCACAATCACATTATCAAACAATTCAACCACTTGGATCGTCTCAGCGATCAATCGACTCGGCCGATTACATGTCAATTCAGCAATTCAATCATTACTCTTAATCACGACCCTACTCGACAGAATTAAAATCAGTGGCATCACGGCCCCACTCGTAGCGACCTTTATCGGGTGGCAATTCACGGCCCCATCGGCGCGACCTCTAATAGGTGGCATATAACGGCCCCATCGGGCGCGACCTCTAATAGGTGGCATAAAACGGCCCCACCCGGCGCGACCTCTAATAGGTGGCATATCACGGCCCCATCGGGCGCGACCCCTCTAATAGGTGGCATAAAACGGCCCCACCGGGGCGACCTCTAATAGGTGGCATATCACGGCCCCATCGGCGCGACCTCTAATAGGTGGCATAAAACGACCCATCGGCGACCTCTAATAGGTGGCATATCACGACCAATCACCCATTAATTTCCACACTTAGAATTTTATAAAGAATCCATATTTATTACAATCAACACTCAATTCGCCACATCCATTCATCAAATTCAAATTCTAAATGCACAACAATGATCGATCAGACGAAATTCTGAGCAATTAAGGTCCCAACGAAATTTTCGAATTTTAATAAATAATTAAATTTATTCCGAAAATTAATTAAATAATAATATTCATATTTTTCGCAATCAACCTTCAATTTATAATATCCATCCATCAATTTCAAAATCCGAATATACAGCAAATACCAAGACGAAATTCCTCGAGAATTTAGAGTTAAAAAAATTTTCGGATTTAATAAATAATTAAATTTATTCCGAAAATAATTAAATAATCATATTTTAATAATTTTGAATAATGATATATTATTAAATTATTAAATAATTTCGAAATGTTTAAATAAATCAAAAGTAAATTCCTTTATGTCACATCAAGGTTTATTTTAAAAATAAACCTACTTAACCCTTAAACTAAACATGTTTAACTTTAATTAAACAACTTAATCAAATCCATATTTAAATAAACTAATCTACCAACCTAATCTTACTTAACTTAGACTAAGCACACTTAGGGCATCATTAACCCTCTAATCAAGATTTAGTGAGTTAAACTCACCGGATTAACGAACCGAGCGGACCAAAACGACGAGGACGACGCGAGGATCGACTTTCCTCAAAGCGGGCCGAGCATCCGAGCTCGGGAAGGCGGCCAAAACGGGCCAAACAGGTGCTGCATACCCATTTTTCTGGGTTGCTGTCCATGGCGGTTTGAGGCCGAGAATGGGCGGATCCGGCGCCGGTTGAGGCGGCCAAGGGCGGCGGAGGCAAGGCGGAGCTCCGGCGGCGACGAACGGCGGTTCACGGCGGCGGGGACGAGCTCCGGTAGCTCTTGCACGAGCTGAAATGCAGCTCGGGATGCCGGCCAAGCGCGGGCGAGCGCGGGCGGAGCGAGGACGCGAGCGGACCGGCGAGGACGGCGTGCGGTGGCGTGAGGCGGTGACGGGCGGCTCCGGGCGGGCTGCTCGACGATCTCCCTTGCTGCTGGCGTCCGAAGAAGAAGATGAAGAAAACACCCATGGAGGAATCGCACGGGAGGAGGAAGAAGAGAGGGAGGAGAGAGAAGGAGTGTGGGGTCTTTTCTTTTCTTTCTCATTTTCTTTAATCCCACAAAATGGCCCACCACCATGACATCATGGGTGATGTCATACTCCACTCACTCCCACAACCTCTTCCAATGGGTTCACTTCCATTTTCCGCCGGGGTCCAATTTTTGTACAACCAATTCTCCAATTTCACTTGATTCTCTTTCAATTGAATCAAATTGAAGTTCATAAAATTAATCCAATGCCATCACACTTTAATTCACATCTTCACGTGTCCGTAGAACCAACTTAAGTCCCAAAAGCGCGACCAAAAACGGCCTACTAATTTCTCGAGCCAAATTAGCCATTTCTTAATTATTTTGCTGAAAAGCTCGGCTTGCATGAAAAATCTTCCAAAGATGATTCAATGATCTTGAAATGATTTGTGACACACCCGACTTCCAATTTCAATTCGATCTCAATTCCACGGTTAATTTCACTTTGACGATCTAGCGCGCCCAACCTACCGGGTAGCCTTTAGAAATTTTCATGCATTTGACCTGTGGTTGATCATCTCAAGCCACAATGTACCTCTTTGAAACATTGGCGACTTTCGGTTGTCGAGGTAATCTCGAGGTTTCAAATACGAACACAAGGCATCTAATCGATAGAAAAGTCGGTCCGTCTTGATCGACAAGAATTGTGCAATCGATGGAATCACCCACACCGATCACATGTCTCGGCTCAAGCCGACCTATCTCCGATCTCTAATCGATTTTTAATTGTCTTATGACCCTTGCAGACAGCTTTCGGTCGAAAGATCGCTTCGATCAAATTCTCGAGTCGATCATTAGAAACTCTTAGCGGCTTCACTCGACAGACTAGTTTTCACGCGTGAGTGGCGACTCGAAAATGAACTATATGCGTCTTGAACGAAATCTTGTCTCATTTATTGAAAATAGAACCGGAAAATCGGGATGTCACACTGTCCACCCGGACCATGCACACTTCTATGAGAAAGAAAGAGAAAAGTTCAAGCTGGAATAAATGCATTGGAGAGAGAGCATGCAGGCTAGGAAGAGAGTGTATGTGGCTAGGAGAGAATGGGAATAACGGCCAGGAAAGAGAGAGGAAAGAGGCAGAAGATACCAAGCGGGCCCATGCCTCCACCTAACACCTCGTGAGTGGTTGGGAACTACGCCGACTTGGCACTCCACACCATCCAATATTTTCCCAATATTTTCTAAATATATTCTCCTCAGCTTTGGTGCTTGCTGACGATCTCTAGTGGGGCATGGCTAGTGATAGTACATTATACAAGGTTGACCTCATTGTTTCCGATTTATGGGGTACAAAATGACTCCGAAGATAAAACGAATTAGGGCTGAGAGATGATATTTTCTTTTTTTGGTAAATCTCTTAGGGTTTGGTATTGTTTGGGAAGCAATTCAGAGACAGATGCCCACTTCTTGGTAGAATGGTTCGAAAATTTGATGTTAGCACGAAGTAAAACTGAAGGATGGTAACTGCTTGGAGTTATGATCGTGGAGTAATCTTCCTGGGAATCGAAAACAAAATCAACTTTGAGCAGTAATGCCCAGCATGGAGTTATGACCGTGGTGCAACCTATATATAGGCAATACCTTGTTAAGGCCCTGTTTAGTTCAGTTTTGGGAATGGGCATTTGGACTTTAAAGTTCCTTGGCCAAATGCAAACGTGTTTTGTTCGGTTTTTTGGGCGACTTTGGTGAGATGCAATTGCATCTCCAAGTGGCTCTAAGGGCTTTTAGCTAAATGGAGGTCCGGAGGTGCTTTGGGAAGTTGTATTTTGAGAATGCAAGTTTGGGTATTGTTCATCTTCGAGAGCACTATTCATCAGGTGAGGAAAACCACTGCATGGAGGTTGACGACCGCTAGCCGAGGGGTCCCGCGCACCGGCGAGGCATCGGCGACTACCGCCTGAGGGTCGCTTGACCTCGGCGAACGTCGCTTGAGGTCGCGCGACCCCAGTGAATGTTACCTGGGGTCGCGCGACCCCAAGCGACGGACCCCGCGAACATCGCCGGGGTTGCGCGACCCCAGGCGACGGACCTCGGCGAACGTCGCTGGGGTCGTGCGACCCCAGGCGACCATAGCAGGGGTCACGCGACCCCAGGCGATCGTAGTCGGGTTGCGCCCGGCCATCCAACCACTAGATCCGGCGGTCCAAAGGTCAAACTGGCGAACTTATAAAAAAAAAATACAAATGTTTTTTTATATTTTTTTTTTAATTTAATAAAAGCCATTTACAAATGCAAATTTTACTAATCAAGTATATTGATCAAAGTTATATCTTAATGCAAATTTTACCAAACGATATTTGCATTTCGAAAAACCCCATTCACCCAAAGATATTTGCATTTTAACAAATGCATTCCCTAAAAGCCGAACCAAACGGGTCCTAATATAATCACAAACTTTTCGGCCCTTTCTTTCTGCATGCAACAAAGACGGCTGATTACTGATTAGAGAGGTCTGTTGATTGAAGAAAGTGAAGGTAAGTATTTAAGATTTTAGCAAATTGGGAATTGAGAGGACGTATGGAAGTTCGCCTCCGCACTCATTTCTGCACCCCACCATCGCACGCAAACAACATATTTGTCCTCAGTTCTTTGTCCGGAATCGTAATCACACCCGCAATTAGGGAAAGAATCTTATTGTGGCCTACGCTTTGTTTTACAGATGGGTTCTTCTTTCGTTTGAAATGGGGTTTCTTTTCTTTTACTAGTTCAATACCTCTGTAAAGCTTCCACACAGGAATTCCCTTATCTCAAGCGTTCTAGGCATTCTAAAGGTGTTCATTTTCCGGTGGGCGTAGGCACGCCATGTCTCCACGTCGGCTAACGACCTAGTATTTTCGCTACTCACTGTGGAAGGTTTGAAGCATCGCGCAGTCCCATCCACGGGGACATCTCATGATGGGTTTCTTGATGCCACTCGACAGAGACGTAAGCCCACAAAATGTGATTGGACGTTAGAAAGGTGTACTCAGAGCCTATTCCTCTGTTTTCCCCTTTGGTAAGAGCCATAGGTTTGCTGAGTTGTCGGGAAAAAAATGACATAGTAGGCCATTGCCGCGGGGTAGGATGAATGAAAGATATTGAGAATCCAAAGGTGAAATGAGTCTCTCCATTGATTTAATCGTTCTTTCATGTGACCTATTGATTCCACGATTGTGAACTTTAAGAGCATAAAATACATTTGGCTTATGTGTGTAGAAAGAGATTTTCTACCACAGACCATAACTTCTAAACTTGACTATTTACGATCGAGTAACACATCATAGTATTTGTTAAAAAGTTAAGTTATGGTGGAAAATATGTTAGTCCATATTGTTATTTTCTCAACATTTCGTATTTTATTTTGTATTGAATAAATGGATGCCTAAGGGGCAAGCCAAGATCCTTATGATTGCCTCAACTTCTCTAGTGAAGATGAACATAGTGATTATTTCATGTATTAGTGGGTTTCTAGATGCCCGCTGGTAAACCCCCTTAAGTCAACGCAATTGGTCGAGGTCTCGGGGGAACGTCAACTCAGGAACCCATCAAATTCTAGCAACCACGTGTACTTTTATGTCAAGGCACACTCACGAAGGTCAAGCATTTCAACTCAATCTTTTCGTGAGACTCGTAGGATGTTATTATATAAACCTCCATCAGTGATTGGCACTCACCATCTCTCAACAATGTCCCCATCGCAGCGAGCTGTCCCTCACCATCTCCTGCCGATCCTCATTCTCGCCGTGCTTATGGTTCACCAATGCGTTGCAGAGGTGGGCACCGCCGTTCAGTATGATCATTCACAAACCTGTGAGTATATATGTTGTCGAACTGGCTTTTAGTTTTCGGTATATCAGCAGGCCACATCACTACGGTCTGATCTTTGTCTAAACACTGACTTATCATGGGTAATCTGATCGCAGTGACGACTTGTGGGTACGATCCGTCCCGATTTCCCCCCAGCCTCTTGTTTGCAGCTGCTGGGGATCAAATTTGGGACAACGGGGCAGCTTGCGGGAGACAAAATATAGGGTGCGGTGCATAAGCGGCGACCGGCCGAAGGCCTGCAGACCGGTCCAGTGGATGAACATCAGGATCGTGGACCAGGCGTCCGGTGTGCTCTCCCATTCCTCGTCAAACCGTGCCACCATGATCCTGTCCACGACTGCATATAGGGCCATTGCTGATCTGTCTGCGAAGTCCATCGAGATCGAATTCGAACGGTAAGCAGCCGGTCTTTCATTGGACCGTTATTGTTCTTTCTTTTGCTTTTAGTTTGTGTCTATGTAGAATTATCTCAGTCTTGAGGATTTCTATTGATCACTGTGCGATTTTCATGCAGGATTTGAAGTGATATAGAGGAAAGCAAAGCAAGGGAAGATTAAATTGATGCTTTCTTTTTCTGGGGAATGAAATTATATGGAACAATTATCAATTGAGAAAATCTTTTGTCCAGAGAATCTTCAGTTTTTCTTTTGCACTTGAACCAACCACTTGCAAGAGCCAGGTTCATCCAGAAAACAATCAAATTCGTCACAGTTCAAATTGACATTTTGAGTTTTAGATAGACAACGTAATCCAACCAAATTCAGAGACAAAGTATCGTAACGTAATATGGTCCACAGGGCTGAAAATGGTAAAAAAAAAACCGAATTAGGAGGAAGGCCAGAGCGGCCCTGAGTCCTGGCCGATCCGTTTTCATTGTGAAGTGAACGACGTCCAGTTTGGAGAAACCCACCAGCAAATCATGAATCTTGTCCAGATACGCTCATGCTTCCCAGTCGAACTGATTTGTGGTTGAACTGAAGATTGCACCTATCAATTCCAAACGGTCGGACTCAAGCACGAGCGACCATCCTCTTCGCGTGGAGACATGTTCTAGGGTTTGAAGAGCGGCGATATCCTCTGCCCGAATCGCCGATGACACCCTAATCACGCGAGCGAACCCATCCACAGGAGAACTTCATCGCCGTCGCGGCACACGCCAGCAATCCGCTCCTCCCATACTTGGTATCATTGCACGATCGACTAGGAGCTCAGTTGTCCAAGCTTGGACAAGAAAAGGACATCGGAACTCACCGGAGGAAGTGGAAGCAACAACTCTCCTTGCCTGCAATTATGCTCGGTCCCTTAGCATCCAAAAAGCGATTTTTGAAAGCGATTACAAAATTTTAATTGATGCCATTCAAGAAAGGTTCTTTGCCCTTAGAGTATTCCGCCTTCATTGCAAATTCATTTCCTTCTTCAGCACAATCCTAGTTGGAGCTTGGCCTGGACCCGTAGACTCAAGAATGGAGCTGCTCATGTGCTTGCAAATGGACTTTTAATCAAATAGGCGTTGCATCTTCTTTTCCTTTCCATGATCTCCTGTCTAAAGTTAAAAATTATTATTTTTGTGGAGTCTTCTTTTATCTATTGTTCTAATATAGGTACTACATCTATTTTGTTATTTTTTGTTTTGAAATGAGAAGTTTATTTCTAGAAGAAAAAAGAAGAAGACAATATCGCTTGTTTATAGAATTTTACCACCCACACACCCAGTAGTATATTACCGCTTGTTTTTAGAATTTACGAGTGAGCGCATAACTAATTCTAAATTACCAATAAAATTTCAATTTTACCATCTACAAATATTTTCCCCTATTTTATAATATTTTTTTTCCATTGATGGAAATGTTTTTCCGATCAGTTCATTTTTCATGAAATGAACTTTAGAAGATCCCAATTTTTTTCCTAGAAATTATTTTTCACAAAATGAATGGAGAAGTATCCAAATAGAAACTAGAGCCTTTAGATTGGTGGAAAATGTACCAAAAAAATGTCATAAATATATTGCACTTATGCCAATTTGATCATAAATATTTTAATTATGCGAATTTAGTTTTAAATCTTTTGAGATTTATTAATGTAATCCATCTAGCCAATTTTGGCTGGAAAATTGTTGACATGGGCATTAGCCATCTTATATGGGATAGCCGGTACTAATGTAGATATATATTTTTTTAATTTTTCTAAGTTCTTTATTACTTTTTTTTCCTTTCTTTTTTCTATTTTTTCCCAACTGCGTGTACCCTTATCGGACACAAACAAAGTTTGAGCGACGGTTCACCTACATCCAAAAAAGGCCACGATATTCTCACTGGCCATAAGTGAGGATTGCAAGCCCCTCACTTGTGCCTAGTGAGGGCATCGCAACTTGTGGCCAACTAGGGCTGTAATGCCCTCACCCACTCTAGGCGAGGGTCACTAGCCCTTATTATTCTAGAGTAAAAAAAGAAGAAGAATGAATTCTTTAAAACATTAAAAAATTATAAAATTTATTGGTATCAATATTGGTTGTGTCAAGATGATGGTCATTATTCATGATAGTAGTTTTCAATTAAAATTTATTGGAGATATTAAAAATCGTTAAAAAATTTATGACTCAATTGATATCATTAAAAAATGTTTGACTAAATTAGTAGAATCGTAGTTAGTGCGTAGGACTTTATCTTTGGGTACTCTTCCCTTGCATTGGCAATATAGCTTTTGACCAAGGAAAAAGTCGCACTTCGATTATACTACACGACAATGCCACCCGCGGTTAGGTACTTGTGAATTTATTATTTTCATTGCCGAGACCCAAGACGGCGGTTTTTGAGATGCGAGAATCGTGGATGTTTTATTTAAAGAATCCCAATATCCTTTTTCACAATTACGCTGCCTACATCAAAATCTCGCTCGGGCCGTCATCGATTTGGCCACGTTTGATCATAGTCGAAGGGATCTCGTAGCTCGCAACCTCCATAAGCTCAAGACGATGTGTACACGAAGGCGCAAATTTCTCACTAAATGGATGTGGTTTTGGGATGAATTAAATAAAAACGCAATGCGACTGTAATCGGCCCATGCGCTGCATGATGATTTTGTATGGTTCCAAACGATCAAATCGTGACTGGTGAATGCGATTGGTCGAGTAATGCAAAACTTGATTTCTGTCGAAATCCTTAAGGGCCCTGAGTCATAGCGATTAGATCCGGGGGACTTGTCCGTCCGCAACGATGCCATGGTCGCCGCATCCTCGGGTTTCAGACGTTTCAAGGACACGAAACGGCGGGACCTCGACGACCGTCGTCGATAATGATGCGCGCATCGGCGTAGATAATGCATCGGCCACAAGCCTTTGACGGCGATTTCTTGTTTTTTCCTTGGTTAGGTAAATTAAGAAACGGAGGAACGACCGAGCGGTGTTGTCGGCTCAGCTTCACAAGAATCGAGGCCGAATCCCCATTTTTTAATGTTTGCGTAGGCGGTCAAAAGATAAGATATTCTGATAAAGGGAGGGGGGCGATTCATTCTTTTCGCCAAGGCTCGATGCCTTTGTTACCAAACATCATGTCACATGGGGGAGTCGGGGGGCGAAAAGATAATGCGCACGCTGCCGTCTTCGATGGTGCACGTACGCGCGCACGCTCATGAACCTACGAATGTCTGTTCCGGGAAAACCAGCGTCCTGTCCCGTGCGGGATTTAGAACTCGTTCGACCCGTGATAAATTTCCGGAAGAGGGCTTCGGTTCGGGGGATCGAATCGAGAGTGAAAAACCTCGCAAGAGCTCAGATACCCAAAACCTCTCTCTCTCTCTCTATCTCTCTCCATCCTTCCATGGCGTCTGCTAGGAGAATTGCGAACAGGTTCGTCGGGCTCGGATCATCATCGGCTGATTCCATCGTTTACCCGGCTCGTCGTCGAATCTTCCGTCGAGGACTCGCTTCCATGCTCTCCGTCGAAGGTACCGAATCGAAAGCCTCTTTTTTTTTTTTTTTTCCCTCCTCTTCACTTCTCTTGATACTTCCCTGCGCGGTGTCTTTGCCGTACGTACACGAGCCTCCCGACGAGGCACGACTCCGGTTAACCTGATCGAATCTGGGCGCTTTCGTCGGAGTCGGTTTGACCTCCGAGAATGTGCTTCGGATAAGGGAATTTACCCGTGTCGATTTTGCTCGAGTTGGGGCTCCGTGTTTTGATTAGAAGTCTCTTCCTTGTTTTTTCCCCCCGAATTATGGTCGTTTCTTTCATCAGTTTTATGGCCATAGAAACTGGAATCTGTTCTTTCTGTTGCTGGTTTGCGGATATTCATGGGGGTCCGGAAGGGTTTGGAAAAAAGGGAAAAGCAATTTTCCTAGTTTGGAAACTTTGAGAGATCTCAGCATCGTCCGCCATTTTCATCCCGCTTCAAGTGCCTCCCTTTTCCCCTCTAACTTCAGCGGTTACCCTAGTTAGATAAGAAGTCCGATTTCGTGTTTCCTCTTTTGATAACCCATCAATGCTCCCCTGATTTTTCCCGTCATACATTGCAAATTTCCAATCTTTCAAAGAATCTGCAGGTGGGCTCTCAACAATGTTCCATTCGCGGCGAGCTGTCCCTCACCGTCTCCTGCCGATCCTCATTCTCGCCGTGCTGTTGGTTCACCCATGCGTTGCAGACGTGGGCACCGCCGTTCAGTCTGATCCTCCACCTCCACAAGCCTGTGAGTATATCTGTTGTCGAACTGGCTGTTAGTTTCCGGTATATCAGCAGGCCACATCACTACGATCTGATCTTTGTCTAAACACTGACTTGTCATGGGTAATCTGATCGCAGTGACGACTTGTGGGTACGATCCGTCCCGATTTCCCCCCAGCCTCTTGGTTGCAGATGCTGGGGATGAGATTTGGGACAACGGGGCGGCTTGTGGGAGACAATATAGGGTGCGGTGCATAAGCGGCGACCGGCCGAATGCCTGCAGACCGGTCCAGTGGATCAACGTCACGATTGTGGAACAGGCGTCCGGCGTGGGCTCCCGTTCCTCGTCAAACCGCGCCACCATGATGCTGTCCACGACTGCATATAGGGCCATTGCTGATCTGTCTGCGAGGTCCATCAAGATCGAATTCGAACGGTAAGCAGCTGGTACTTCGATTGGACTGCTATTTTTCATTCTTTTGCTTTCAGTTTGTGTCTTTGTAGAGCTATCTCGATCTTTGAGGATTTCCGTTGATCGCTCTGTGATTTTCATGCAGGATTTGAAGTGATAAAGAGGAAACTTTGGAAAGCAAAGCAAGGGGAGATTAAATCGATGCTTTCTTTTTTTGGGGAATGAAATTATACGAGGCGATTATCAATTGAGAAAATCTTTTGCCCGGAGAATCTTTAGTTTTCTTTTGATCGCAGTTCAAATTGAGATTTTGAGTTTAGACAACGTAATCCGAACCAATCTGAATTGAATTTTTTTCGATAGTGAAGAGTAGCTTCATAATTTATAAAAAAAAAAAAAAAACAAAAACAAAAACAGAGTCCAAATTCAGACCCAAAGCATCATAACATAAAATGGTCCACAGGGCCGGTAAAAAAAAAAAGCCCAATTAGGATGAAGGCCGAAGCGGCCCTGAGTCCTGGCCGGTCCGTTTTTATTGTGAAGTGAACGACGTCCAGTTTGGAGAAGCCCACCAGCAACTCATGAATCTTGTCCAGATACGCACGGCCTCCTACTCGAACTGATTTGTGGTTGAACTGAAGATTGCACCTATCAATTCCAAACGGTCGGACTCAAGCGCGAGCGACCGTCCTCTTCGCGTGGGGACATGTTCTAGGGTTCGAAGAGCGGCGATGTCCTCTGCCCGATTGGCCAATGACAGCGGCACCATGCAAGGGCGAACCCATCCACCACAGAACTTCGTCGGTGCCGCGGCACACGCCAGCAATCCTCTCCTCCCATACTTCATTCCACGAAAGAGCCGCCGTCGCATTCGATCCGACCGCCCCCACCGGGCCGAAATATCCCCCGACCCGATTCGCCCGGTCCGGGCCAGATATTTTTCCTGGCGCCGGCTCGGCCCGGCCCGCCCGGCCCGCGACCCCCGAACTGCTTGCATCTGCCCATATCTTATCCTTCTCTCCCTTTATAAACAAAACGCTCAGCCGTTTCCTCTCCCTCGCTGCCTCTTCCTTCCTTCCTTCCCTCCCTCCTCCTCAGCTCGAAACCTTATCCCTTCGAGCTCCGTCCTCGACCGCCATGTCGACCTTCTCCTCCTCCGCCGCCTCCGCCGCTGCCGCCGCGGCGTCCCTCGTCCTCCCTTCCTTCGCCCCCAAGGCGGCGGCCGTCCGCTGCTTCGCCCTCAGGCCCGCTGCCCTCAGGTCCCTCTCCTCCTCCTCCTCCGCTCCTCTGCTGTCCTTCGACTTAGCTCCCCCCAGGGCCGCGGCGGCCGCCTCCTCCTCCTCCCGCTTCCTCCGCCGCGTCTTCGTGTCCTCCGAGGTCGACCAGGAGGAGCAAGGGGAAGGAGGTGGCTTCCTGAGCGAGGAGGACGGCGACGACGAGCGCGGGACGCGCGGCTTCGCCCCCGACCTCAAGCTCTTCGTGGGGAACCTCCCCTTCACCGTCGACAGCGCGCAGCTCGCCGGCCTGTTCGAGAGCGCCGGGAACGTCGAGATGGTCGAGGTGATTGGTCCTGTCGAGTTTTGGAGACGAAGTGATGTTTTTTGGGTCTAGGGTGTTTTACTTTATTTCTAGGAACTGCGTTTTCTTGGTCATATGTTCGTTAACTGAGTGAAGTTCGAAGTCGAAATGTGTTATCCGGAATGTGACAAAAACCCTTTTTTCCCTCTTTTGTGGCAGGTGATTTATGATAAAGAAACCGGGAGGAGCAGGGGTTTTGGGTTCGTGACCATGTCCACGGCGGAGGAAGTTGAAGCTGCTGCTCAGCAATTTAATGGCTATGTCAGTATTTGAGACCGAGTCTTATTTGCTGTTCTTTATGTTTTGCTGTTCAATCAAAGTGACTGTTATTCATGCGAGGCTGTCTGTGGGGTGATATTGTTGGAAAATGCTTCTTTTTGCTGGATGTGATGCAGTTGCGCCAGTACTTTCAAAGGGCATGCCTCCATAGTGTCTTTAAATCAAATGGCTATAAATATCTTGCGAGGCATAATTCCAGGGGAATTATTTTACTTGCTGAGAAAACATATGGTTTCCATGACTCTTGCTTCGATTTACATTACGATAGGTGGTTTCTTCGAGTCACAACTATGCATGGTGTCACGTTATAGACTTATTAGCTGCCTTTAGAAGCCAATGCTTTTGTTGTAGTATGATTGAAATCTTACTTTGAGAAAGTTTGACACTTTTCATGCAATTGAATGTCACTCCTACTTGACTATCCTCCATTGCCTAATTAAAAGATCGAGCTATCTCATTGAATCTAACAAAGAAGCTATGGCATTGGGCAGGAACTCGACGGAAGGCCTTTGAGGGTTAATTCTGGACCGCCTCCTGCTAAGAGGGATGGTCCTCCACCTAGAATGGGTAGAGGCGGGTCAAACTTCTCTAACTCCTCTAACCGTGTGTATGTGGGCAACCTCTCATGGGGTGTGGATGATCTGGCACTTGAGACATTGTTCAGTGAGCAAGGTAGGGTTTTGGAAGCCAAGGTGGTCTATGACAGGGAGAGTGGTCGGTCAAGGGGTTTTGGCTTTGTATCTTATGGTTCTGCTGACGAGGTTAACAATGCTATCGACTCCTTAAATGGCGTGGTAAGCACAATATGACTTTCTCTAAATGAACCTTGTAGTTGAAGCACAACATTCTTGTTATTACAGTGATGTTAAGTTCCTCCTGATAAGAATTCTTGTTTCTCTTGTCTTCTTTTGAAATTTTTCCATGGTGGGCTCTTTTTGAAGACAAGTGTCAGTATGGATTCCAAGTGGGTGCATAATGTAATTTTTGTTCTATATGTTGAGTGCTGTTACATGGCTATAGTTTCTTTATTGGTATCTGTTGTATACTCTTCTACATTTGTTTGCTCTGTTATATTGGTTTCTAACGGTTCGCATCTTTAATCCCGTGATGATTATGAAATTTTGTCACGCAATCTAAGATGAAATTTGCTTGGGTATGCCATGGTGAAGCTGACTCTGCGCTGACCTTCTGGCTATTACCACCTTTGTTGTTGACTCTTACGTTGGATTCAAGTTCACCTATTAATCTTCATTGATGCAGGACCTGAATGGAAGGTCAATTCGAGTCACCCACGCCGAAGCTAAGCCACGGCGCCAATTTTGAGCCTAGGTAATATGTTAAGAACATTAGAGTACACTGTCGATGTGGCTCTTGATTTATGGATTTGGGGGCTGAAAATGTTGTTCTTTGTATACAGGAGGAGGATTGTTGGACCTGTCACATTTCAAATGCTTTGCGTGAAAGTAGAGAATCTCTGAATCCTAGTCTTTTCAGGAGCCATGAAGTAGCTAGCAATTACTTTTCCTCATGGCCTTGATGATCCAGAGTTGCATCACCGGAGCATTGTATTACACAGCCAGAAGCTGCGATGAAGGCTATTGCTGCAAAAATTGCAAGCCGTGCTCCGATCTCGATGGACTGCTTGATTGGCCTCGTTGACCTCATAGTAGAGTTTTGAGAGACATGGAATGCCATACGTCGGCGCTTTGTGTGTTTTGGGATTTTATAGTTCCTTTTCAGAACATGATCAGTGTAATCTCTTGTGCAAGAATTATCCAGTTGTTTACCCGCTTTTTAAGTAGTATATGATTTCGGTTTCGGATTTGCGGCGAAATATGCATCAAGGATAGGTCCCATCCTAAGGTTTCTGAAGCAAAAAAAAAAAAAATTGCCATATGTTTATAACTTCGAGTAGATTTCTTAGCAATTTATTTGCTATGTTTGCCAATTGGATTGCCAATTGCTAGCCATGTTGACTCAGCAATTTATTTGGTATTTATGGAGATTTTGATGGGACTTAAATAGTCACTTTAAGAATAGTACCATGATTAAAATTGTGGCAAAAACGAGGCATGGAGATCAAAGCGAACCTTGAGGAAAATACAGGAATTTTTGTGTAATTTTTCATATTTATAGAGGTATATGATTCCCTCTCATGAACAGCGACCTGGCCAAAGGGATTATGAATTGACCGACCTTCGGAGATCCCAAGAAAGAGAGAATGGTCAAATACCCCTTCTGAAATTCGACTATACTCACCACCCTGTCAGGTATAACGCTACTCCCCACCTGATCATGACTTACTTTTATTAAACAGAATTTTGATAATTAAAAGGGAATTATGAAAATCGCCTTGATGATTTCTCTCAATTACATTCCGTACTATCTAAAGTTGAAACACATAATTTGGCCCCAAAAGAAAATTTCTCAAAGATATATATTTTACACCTGCTGCTTTCAAAATTTTATTTATGCCCTTTAATTTCAAGACATCTAAGCGCACTCAAAACACATATCGAACATATTTAACATATAATGCTTTGATTGTCATAAGTTAATTCGGTGAAATAATAAATGTCTTGATTCTTAAAATGTTAATTGTATAGTAAATAACGGAGAGCGCCAAAATTATGGACTTTGCTTATTTGCTAGCCAACAAGTGCCTAAGAACATTGGCTAATGAATTGCAATTTTGAAATCTATATTGTTCATTATGAAGTTCAACAAATTAGAATTTTCCTTTACTTTTCATTATTCCTCATAATCCAAGTTGGAAAGTATTCTTTTTTTCTTTGAAATGTCACCGCGTAACACAGGAGCCCAGGCTTAAAGGTTTGACCGCCTTACAGGTGTTACAAATCAGTTGAAGTGTACATTTGAAGGTGAGGAATGCAAAACGCATTGGAAAAACAGCATAAATATCATACACTTCTCTTTTACTACTTCCTTGATTCAAAGATTTCTTCCATTCCATATTAAAAATATCTCTCATTTTACTTTTCCTATTGTAGGATGGATCCCATGTTCAACATCTTCTTTCTTCAATTTGCCAGCCCTTTCATTGGATTTTCTTATCATACAACCGACTTTAACACATTGGAACAAGGTTTGCTTTCGCTTTCTCTGACAACCGAAGGTTTATTTGCTCGTCTTGAGACAAACCCTCCGCCGGTCTATTTCCCTTGGTGGACCAATTTTCCGAACACAAGCGACGACTCTAATTATGTTGAATTCACCCAAGGACAATTGGCATTGTTTATGAATTCCTTGAGAAACAGTTCTTTGTTTTCTGGTTCTAATACGGCTGGACACTGCAGTGCTTGAAGTTCGATTCTGATGGACATCTGAGGGTGTTTCGGTGGGTTCGATATGGGTGGATCATGGCATAAGATACTCTAACAAGCTTCATGGGGATTGCGGCTATCCGATGGTTTGTGGTAATTATGGAATAGGTGATACACGAGGGAAGCGTAGGTGTCTGGATTGCTACTTCAAGCCAATAGATGATTTAGCTCTCACTCGGGTGCTCTGAAAGGATTCCTTTGTCTCGTGCAGCTTCGCAATTTCAAAGCTTTTTAGGGGTCAGCAGGATTGCTCACTTCACCTACTTGGCAGATCCCCAAAGCACCCCGGATCTTGGAAATTCAGATGAGGAGAGCTGCAGAAAGGTTTGTGCGAACGATTGCTCGTGCCGAGCGGCTTTTTTTCAATAGCAGGTGTCTATAATTCTTCCGGTTCATGCTACTTAGTATCTCAGGTATTTTCGCTGATAAGCTTAAGCTTAAAGCCCATCAGATTTGGATCACCCCTCAAACGTATTCCTTAAAGTGCAGAGTACCCCGAGGGAAGTTCAGATTGAGCCTGCTGCTTCGCCCAATACAGATGAACCTCCTGTTTCTCCTAAAATTGGTAGGAGGGCAGTTGCCGTGATCATCACTTGTAGCCGCGGATCACTCTTAGCCTTCATCTTACGCCTACTTAGAAACAAAGGTGTCTACAAGGTCGAAGAGGACTATTTAGATCAAATACCTGGATCACCTAAGAGATTTGCCTATGATGATTTACAAGCCATTACCAAGGATTTCAATGACAAGCTCGGTGAGGATGGATTTTGTTTATCAAGGCACTCTTGATAATGGCAGCAAGGTCGCTATGAAATGCCTCAATGGTTTATGCCAAAATGAAAAATCTTTTCTTGTTGAGGTTGAGAGCATTGGTAATACTCATTACGTGAACTTACTATAACTCTTTGGATTTTGTACCAAGAACTTTCACAAACTACTTGTCTATGAATACATGTCCAAAAGGTCCCTAGATAGATAGATCTTTCATAGATTAGATGAGTCATTAGGAGGAGCGTAATTTGTGACATAGCAAAGGGCCTATGTTATCTCCACGAAGAATGTAGATGGAAGATAGTCCACAAGGATATTGAGCCCCAAAATATACTCTTAGATGACAAATTTAAAGCTAGGGTTGCAGATTTTTGCTTGTCAAATTGTAACCACAGTGAGGGGAACTCTAGGGTATTTGGCCCCGGAATGGCTATACATAGCAATTATCGAGAAAGTAAATGTCTATAATTTCAGTGTGAAAAATTTTGGAGTTAGTTTATGGAAGGAAAGTTTTCAACGAATAGTGTAATTAGAATAATATGTAGCTAATAGGAGTTTTAAGAGAAAGAGCGAAGAAGGACAATTGTTGGGTATGATCTACAGGAATAGTGAGGATATGCAAAAGAATGGATCTCACATGATCGACATTGTGAGACTCGCTGTGTGGTATTTGCAAACTGATTTCACAAAGAAGCTTTCCATGTCATCAAAGTCTTGGAAGGAGTATGAAAGAAGTAATGAAAGTCGCAAATGACCTGTATTATAGCTTCTCGTATCCCACCTTGACGAATGTATGTGTACAAATTGGACAAGAAGGTGTCGAATCAAGCGCCACCATTTTTGTGGTACCCTCTGTTTTATTTGGTCCACGATGATTAATCTGGGTTGTGCTGAGAAAATTACCAAAAAAGTCTTAAACCTATACCAATTCAATTATAAACTTTTTTTTTTGGGTCATATTAATCCTAAATCTTTTGTATTTATGTCAGTTCAGTCAATTCGACCAATTCTGGCGTCTTTGTCGGTAGTGGGCGAGGGCCGCAATGCCCTCACTAGCCCAAATTTGGTGAGGCCCACGATGCCCTAGCAAGATCTAGCCAAGTGAGGGTCACAATGCCCTCGCCAACACTAAGGGTAGGGTAATAAATAAATAAAATATAAAAAAATATAAAAAAATCAGAAAAATTAAAATGTTATTCTAAAAATGCCACATTAGTGTCGACAGGTCAAAATTGACTAAATGGACAGAACTAGCACAAGTGCAAAAGATATAGGATTGAATTGGCTAAAAAAAATTAAAACTAAATTGACATAATTGCAAAATGTTTAGAATTTTTTGGGGTAATTCTCCCCCATTGTGCCACATACTTCTTCTTTGCTGGAAAACTGGTGCACTGATATAATGTTCGTAAACTGCATCCGACTGTACAAATTTTCATATCCCTCTCGTTTACTCCCCTAAAGATTGAAAATGCATGCATGTATGCCGGTGAACTTTCTACCAGCCTGAATTGCATGTTTATTACGAAGACAATCAAAATGTATATAACTTGAACCATGTACTACCGAATACTGAGAACGTACGGTTTAAAATTCCCATCTGTATTATAGATATCATGATACTGCTAACTAAAACTCGAGCAACGAATAGATCTCTGTAGGGATACCATTCCGGTTCATAAAAAGTACAGGAACGGCGCGATTCTACCGTCGATTTCTGAGAAATCTACTTCGCACGCGTCCTTACTTCTCACCCAACATATTTACTTTTTCCTCATGCCCTGATGATCCCGAGTTGCGTTATGGGAGTATCATGCTGCGGTCTCGACGGACTGCTTGTCTGGCCGACTTGACGTCGCAGCAGAGTTTTGAGAGACAGGGGATGCCGTATGTTGGTGGCTTTTGTTCTAAGATTTTTGTAATTCCCTTCTAGGACGCGATCTGCGTAACCTCTCTCCCGAGAACTACTGAGTCGAGGTACGAGAAGATTGTCCTTGCGAGTTCGATAAGTACGATGGCCCGGCCGTTAAAAATGAGGAGGAATTGGACTGCTTCAAGATTAGTATTATCTGGGAAAGAGAGTCAATGCTGGATACATCTGGAGATCTGGGAAGCATTGGGAATTGAGAGGATCTAAAAGTCCGAAAGAAAGTTGCCAAGATGGTCAGTTTTAATAAAACTGGAAGGTTAACATGTTGGCTAATCATAAATTGAAACCGGAAAAAAAAAAAATGACTTATTAAATTGTCTATCGAATCATGAAAAGGATTCAACATAACATGAAAATAAACTCATTACCTATTTTATGTCAAGCAAATCCGTGGAGTAGCTTCCGATGCAAAAATAAAAGCAAGAAGTGTAGGCAGATCGACTTATCAAATTCTCATTGAAATATGATCCACACAAGAAAGAACACTTACTATTTGTTGGTTAGTAAGAGCATTCCGAAATTGTTCGGATCAAAACATGGCATTTAAATTTCCAAATTAGTGGATCAAAAGGCGTGACGATACCAAATGCAAAAAGGAAGAGACCCATAAAATGGAATAAGGATATAGGGAACAAAAAGCTTTAGAACCCAAGTGCCGGAATAATGCAAGTTTTCAAACTCCTGCTGCACTTGATTCCTTTTCTAATCAATGCACTATGATTGGAATCTATGAATACACTAGCCAAAAATTGATGTCACGCCACGTGGCTTCAAAACGGCTACTTCAATTTTTTTGTACGAGCGCACACGCATGGACTTTTTTCATTCATTTATTAAACAGCAGATTTTGATTTCACATGTATATACAATTCTGAACGGAAGTCAAATTGATTTTTCTAACCGCTACAAGAGGAAAATATAGTGGCTACTCTTCTTCATTGGAACAAGACTTAAAGATCAAAATTAAATATTGTCCCTTCAGAATTGTACCATGATTAAAATAGTGACAAAAAAAGAGAACGAGGGATGAAGGTCAAAGCGAACCTTAAAGAAAAACAGGAATTTTAGTGTAATTTTGCCTATATGAAAATATATTTTTATAGGTAATGTATGATGGACGGTCATGAACCGCAAGCTGCTCAAAAGGGATTGGGAATTGACCGACCTTCCGAGATCCCAAGAACAAGAGAATGGTCAAAAGTCAAATACCCCTTCTGAAATTTGGCAATATTCACCTCCTTGTCGGGTTAGAAGAAAGACGCCCCTCCTAATCATTAAATACCTTTTGTTAAACTGAATTTTGATAATAATAAAAAAAATTATGAAAATCGCCTTGATGATTTCCCTCAATTACATTCCCTACTATCATAATTTGTCCCCAAAAGAAAATTTTTGAAAGATATATTTTACGCCCTTTAATTTCAAAATATCTTATGAGCATGTTTGATGGAGAAGTGCTTTGATTTTCAAGATGCAAATTAAATGTAATACTAAATGTTTCGATTCTCAACATCTTGAATACACGGTACAACAATATGCCGCATCAATATCACGAAACTTTGCTTACTAATTAGCTTTGAAAGTGGCTAAAGACATGCTATCATTTTTATTTTTATTTTATTTTTTGAAGTTTAAAATATGTATAATTCCTTTCCTCTAGTTTTCGTCTGATGTAAGGTATTCTTTTTCTTTTCGAATTGTCACATCATAAAGTGTAGCATTTCATAGTACAGAAGTATAGGTGCAGAGAGCCCCCGATCATATTGCAACTTTTATAAATCGGTTAAAGCGAATGTTTGATGGCGAGTGATGCAGAAGATTTTGGAAAAAAAGTCCATGAATCTCATAAGATTTTCTATCCTTGCTGAATGGTTCATTTCTTGCTCTGAGCTGAATCTTGTTCCTTCTTCTCCGAGAGCTTTGAGCTGGACTGTATTTGCTTCTCTCTCAAGCCTGTTCTGCTTTCTAAAAATTTAATGGCCTCGATATAATCCCAGATATTCCTTCTTTTGGTCTATTCTCTCTCCCCCCCCCCCTCTCTCTCTCTCTCTCTCTCTCTCGTTTCCAAGAACTGGAATCAGGTGTTGTCATTTTCTCATGATTCTGAAAAATGCGAACTCATCAAATCATCCAAGAATGCAGAAGAAAAAACATAAATTGGGTCGCCAGAAAAGAAAACGGTGTCATGATTGCTGATCACTTGCCACCATATCTTCCTCTGTTTCACATGGTCTTGCATGCTTTTTTCATACAAGAAATGCAAGTCCCCCAACCTCTGCAGTTTCAAGTATCCTAAGACATGTCGGACTAAGAAGAAAATAGCCATGACCGTAGATCAGCCGTGAGTATTTTTGAACTTGTTGATTGAATTATTCAAAAGCACCTCACTTCTTGATTTTCTCTTTATGTATGTATCATCAGTTCACGAGCCATGAGATACGTAGCAGCCCTTGTCCATCTAGTGGACCAATAAAGTAAGGGAGAAAAAGGGCACAAGTCTTCTTAGATTCAGCGCCATTCATGCTCACGGAAACATATGCAATTTGAACTCAGCCACTCCTTTGGATCGGTTGACGCGCTTCTGGGATTCCCTTTTCAGGGTCCTGTGCTGGCGGTGATTATAACACGACCGTGATCTTATTTAATGTTAGTTGGGAAAGTCTAAGATTTTGCCTCATCTACTCTTTACTTGATGACGAGTTCACGGCCTTACATGTTTTTCTTCGAAACGAAAAAGGATTGTTTTGAACTTGTCAAAGGATGATGTGCTTCATATTTAACGTGATTCTCACTAAAATAAGTTCGAAATCGTGTGGTTGAGACCTCGGATCTCTGGGTTGTGGACAGCATTCTTCGTATCTGAGATGTTCTTTCGACTGCTATTTCTTGCAGTGAAGACCCTCTTGAGTTGTAACAATCAACGGCATTTCTTTGTCTCTTTCTCTTCGAAGCCATGTCTTCCGGTAGTCCGAAATCAGTGAGGTCAGCCAACTAGCAGTATTAAGTAGCAAAATCTGTCTACCCAAAGTGTAATTATTTATCTGCTCGTTTAAGCAGTCTCACATTTCGTTGCTTGCCTCATTGACAGTAGCGAATCAAATAAATTGATACATGCATTGGTTAGATCATCTGAGTTCTGTTTCACCGAATGCCTTCCTTTTGCAATTTTCAGATTTCAAGATGATACCGAAACAGCTGACTCTGTGCAGTCAGATACAGGAGGTCATGACTTCACATTTACCAGTAAGGTCAGAGGGTGGCACAATGCTGATTTCTGGCCCGAGAAGGGTGCCTTCAGAAAATCCTGGCATGGAAAAGAGCTCTCCAGAGTTTTCTCTGAGGACTATGACGTGCTAGACACGAACATATTGGATCCTCGAGGACCCATAATCACTAGGTGGAACAAGATCTTCTTAGTGGCATGTTTGATCTCTCTCTTTGTGGATCCTCTCTTCTTTTACCTGCCGAGGGCCCACGAGGACATTTGCATTGATGTATCCATACCTCTCGAGGTGGCTCTCACCATTGTTCGCTCTGCGGTCGATGCGTTTTACATAATTCAGATATATGTTCGGTTTCACACGGCTTACATTGCTCCTTCCTCTCGCGTATTTGGTAGAGGAGAGCTCATCGTGGATGCTTCTAAGATAGCTTCGAGGTACCTGCAAAGAGATTTCTGGCCTGACATCGTGGCATGCTTGCCTCTTCCACAGGTAAGCGACTAATTTCTGGCTTCCGAGAAACTTTCTCTCTCTGACTTTACTCAGTTGAAAGTAATAGCCCGCAAGGACAAAAGATCAGTGCTTTAGATATTTAGCTTGATACTCATGATTCATAGTAGTTTTTGCATGGAGTATTCCAAGACCTGCACGAAGAAGCTTATCATCAGGGGTTGCTAATGAAAATTTCACTTTACTAATTTGACTGACTGATGGATGCTCTGCTCCTAATGCATTAGCTGATCCTGCAATAATCAATTAACCCTTTGGTCCGTCTATGGCCAGTTAAGACAAATTTTATCGACTAGGTCTGTAGCTCCAAGCGTGTTCATGAACTGAACATGTGTGTTAGTATTCCTTTATTTGTGATGTAAGTCTCTCGCATGATGTAATTTTCAGGTTTTGATATGGCTGGCAATCCCGAGTTTGAGGGGCTCTTCTGTGGTCAGCTCCAGGAACCTGATTCGATTCATTATCATATTTCAGTACCTCCTGAGGCTGTATCTTCTGTTTCCGCTCTCATCTCAAATAGTCAAAACCAGTGGGGTGTTGACGGAAACTGCCTGGGCTGGGGCTGCTTATAACTTGATGCTGTACATGTTGGCAAGCCATGTGAGTAGTGCCTGCTTCTTCTTAGCCAGCGTGCTGTTTAATGCTTGCACAATTGATTTCTCAAAAAGAGTCCATGGTTTTTGTTGATTCTTTCCACTTTTTTATCGTCGATTTCTGGAACATCCAGAGTACACCATATTGATTTTGAATACGCATGCCACTCAAATTTCGTAGATGCCTCTTGTACGGTTAGATAGTGGAATCATTTTTGGCGTTCCCTAGTTCAGCTGTTAATATAGCAATATGTCGTATCGCAAATGCCTGCAGGTTCTGGGATCGTCTTGGTACCTTTTATCAATTGAAAGGCAAGAAGAGTGTTGGAGGAAACTATGCAATCAGGAAGAACCACAGTGCCGCTTTGCATACTTTGATTGCCGGAGCGTAGGCAACCTGAGTAGGGCCGCCTGGTTTGGGTCGAGCAACATATCGGGCTTATGTGATCCAAATGACAACTTCTATGAGTTCGGCATATATGCTGATGCATTGACTTTTGGAGTCACAAACTCAGGGTTCTTCAACAAGTACTTCTACTGCCTGTGGTGGGGCCTGAGAAATCTAAGGTATTGAAATTTGGCTCAGTTGATCGTGGTTGTGGAATTTAATTTTGTTCGAACCATTCTCAATCTAGCGAGTAACCGTACATTATAGTCGTCAAATTTTTTCTGTTAGCTTTTAGTCTCAGGACACGATTTGATTAACCGGTTTAAGATCATATGGACAAATCCTGTAACTAAACCCTTGATGAAATACTGCAGCTCGCTCGGGCAAAATCTCCTCACGAGCACTTATGTCGGAGAAATAGCATTTGCCATCGTAATTGCAAACCTCGGATTAGTGCTCTTTGGACTGCTTATTGGGAATATGCAGGTAAGCTATCGGCTTAAATGTCCGACCTTGCTTAAAGGGTCTCATCTGTTGGAAATCGAGTAATGGGCGAGTTTCACTTCGAAGCATTCTGCAAAACTCACAAGAATCCCGAAATCACTTTAGAAAATGGGATGAACAAGGCAGGTTGTCATTCCTAGGATTTTTTCATGGAGCCTAGAGGTGTCAGATGTTCACATCCTTCAAAAGATATACAGCTTATTTGCCGGTTCGCAAGTGCATGGGATTTCCAGGATTTAGCAATTGTGTTATTGATCAACTTGACTTTAAGTGCAGACGTATCTCCAATCGACAACGATGCGCCTGGAAGAGTGGAGGATCAGGCGGACAGACACGGAACAGTGGATGAAACACCGACAATTGCCGCACGGACTGAAGCAGAGTGTCCGAAGGTATGATCAGTACAGGTGGGTTACCACTCATGGAGTCGATGAGGAAGCCATTTTAAGGAGCCTTCCCTTGGATCTACGGCGAGGCATTAAGCGCCACCTATGCCTCAATTTAGTTAGACAAGTGAGTTCTTTCGCCGCGGCACTTCCACGAGTTGTTTGCACTGACATTACGTGAATTCAGTGGTTTGCCAGAGTCGAATAGAGATTGATGCAATTATGTTCCCACTTCCCATAAACCAAGTTCCATCTAATGTCTTTTGTCTAATTTTCGTTATCCTACGCTTCCTAACAAAATTTAGGTACCGCTGTTCGATCAAATGGACGAGAGGATGCTCGATGCGATGTGTGAAAGGCTAAAGCCTTCTCTAGGTACCCCTGGAACGGTCGTGGTTCGGGAAGGTGATCCCGTCAATGAAATGATCTTCATCATCCGTGGCCACATGGACTCCTACACGACGAATGGCGGTCGGACTGGGTTCTTCAACTCTTGCCATATCGGCCCGGGCGATTTCTGTGGCGAGGAGCTGCTAACGTGGGCTCTCGATCCTCGCCCGAGCATTATCCTCCCATCTTCCACGCGGACCGTAAAGGCTATAAGCGAGGTCGAAGCCTTTGCTCTCGTGGCGGACGACCTGAAGTTTGTGGCTTCGCAGTTCCGTAGGCTGCATAGCAAGCAGCTGAGGCACACCTTTCGCTTCCACTCGCACCAGTGGAGGATGTGGGCGGCGTGCTTCATCCAAGCGGCATGGTTCCGATACAAAAGGCGAAGAGAAGCAGAGGAGCTGAAGAGAAGGGAGAGCTTCGTGGCTTCTATTTCGGAGCCGGCCCAGGACCAAAATGGCATCTCCTCCTTGCCTCGGACAGGATCCGGCTTCGTGTACGCGGTGAGATTGGCCGCGAGCATTACGAGGGGCGGGAGCCAACGCTACAGAAACGACATCGACATCCTTAGCTCGTTGCAGAAGCCGATAGAGCCCGACTTCACAGATGAAGATAGATGAAGAGTTAAGAGACTGATATAGATAAGCTGAGAGAAGTTAATTTTAAGATCCAAAGGTATATAAGTGTTGAATTATTAGCTAACTGTTCTAGCAATGTCCATGAGCGGTCACCCTATAAAATTACTGCAATGCGTTACTCATATCCCTGGATCTCGCCGGTCTCGTTAACTTTATGCACGATTGATGACGCATGGATAACGAACTGTTGTGCGCACTTTGGTCCCGCACCAGACGCACGGTGAAAGCTGAGTGTGAACACGAAAGCACTCGAGAACCGGACCGACCGAGCAGAAGTGGAAAAAACAGGTGCCTGCAAATTCCGTGGCGAAATTTGAAAGGCAGTTGCAATCGGGTGATCATTCGTGGATGTCAACAGCTTCCTTGACCCGGCGCAACGGCAGCCTTTCCGGTAGAACAGGAGATGGCGACTTCCGGAAAACGACCACCAACCAACGGTGGAAAAAGCAACCTCTTCATTTGGGCAATTGACAAACTCAGGAGAAAAAAAAAGAAAAACAGTCCTAAAAGGCCCAAATCTTTAGTTCCAAGAAACCATCTTTGTTTACTAATGTTGGATCCCAAGAACCAATCCTTGTCTAAATAGTGCTTCATGTTGGATCCATATCTCTCTCGGCGCAAGATTTGACAAAGCGCGACGTGCCGGCTAAAAATTGAAGTCGAGGACGACCATCCTTATCGACCCTTCCGTCTCTTTCTCACCTTAATGATCGGTTTACAGAGTTCATGTAACCGGTTTTCGTTGATTCTTGACACGACTCATTCGTTCAAATGTTCACGCGCGATGTCTTGAACCGACTTTGCAAATTGATCTTTACAACCTTAAATTATGCACTCCTCTCCTTTTCCACCCTTTAAAAAAATATATTGTCCTCGTACTTCATTAGCTTTTAATGACGTAGCCCTCAAGCCAATGAGGATCCAGTTCCCATTAATGGGATTGCAATTAATTAAATTAATTAATTTAATTTTCTCAGCGATTCATTTAAAAAAAAAAAAATCCTTCTAGGTAGAAACCATGCCACATATGGTGGAAAGTATGGGAACTGAAAACAAAGCAAAAAAAATAGAAAAAGGAGGAGTCGTGTGCTTTCAATAAACCGAAAAAACGCTTTGGAAAAAGCCTTTGTCCCCCCCACTTTCTCTCCCTCTCGATCCGCGCTTTTGACGGGGATCGGTTTTGACCGTTTGATATCTCCCCTTCCTAATTAATTTTTGGTTTTTAATATGTGATTTTTTAAAATTATTTATGTCCGCTTGCCAATGCACGAAGAGATTATTGATGACCCTTGATTTTGCTTCTTCTTTTCAAATTGGCATTTTTCCATAAACAATACAAAAAAAGAAAAAAAGAAAGGAAAATTTGAAGAAAAGAGGAAGAGGCGCACGAAATTAAGGTCTAGGGATCAAAACAAGTTCATAATTTTCATTGCCTTTGACAAATTAGCTTCTTGAAGTCAACAAGATACGACAGTGATATTGAATTTTCGACTTTAGAGTCAAATTGAGCTCTTGCCCTAGCTCGACAGAATCAGGCTTCAATGAAATACTATTTTCCGTGCGGCCTCATTATCGAATGCCTTGATTTCATCTTGGAATGGTATATTGGTGGACTACGACTTTTCTCACGAAGGATTATAAAAGTTGTGCTTCCACTTTGTTTTCAATGAACGCCTGAGATGGAATTTGAAAACACAAAATCTTTGGAAAATATAATTTTTCGATGCCTTATATAGCCAAATCCTTCGTGTTGACCAAAAAAGCCTCTTAACTTTCGAAACGTGCAAGGAAGGCCGAGATTGTCCGATGTCGTGCCACTTTTTTCTTTTCTGTATTAATTTCCACCAATAAATTGACACCAAAAGGTGGTTTTCTAAATGGATTGAACTTCGCTAGAAAGGCCAAAACATAAAATAAAATAAAATAAAAAAGAAAAAAATCGCACACGTGAGGGTTGGTTATTATATTGCGGGGACTGGCCCCACCAATTGAGAAATTTCTGGTCTTTCGTACGTGTATATATATTATTTTATCATTAACTATACCATGTAAATTCCACGCCACTAGAAAATGATGGGCTGAAAAGAAGGAACGATATGCTATTAAAATATGAACATTTTGTTTTTATACTCCTCCTCATCCAAGAAATTCGAAGTTGCACGCCAGCCCTAATTCAAGCATTTCGTAGAGAAATTTACTACACTCACGAATTGAGATGTAAGGACAAAATACATTGCATGTGATTTCACTGTTCAGAAAAATTGAATCGAAGATCACGCGAAAAGTCGTAATTGTACTTGTGATAAGAATTCCACGATTAGATGGTAGAAATTTTTTTGTCATTATGTTGTGAAAGATAGAGAAAGAAAGGTCATCATCATAGCCTCAAGCTAGGTTATTGTGAATTATCGACATGAAATAATATACATATTTATATAGTGAATTTTCTTGGTTTCGATTTTGACCAAAATTTATTTTTGGTAATTTCATTAATAAAGAGAAAAAAAGAAAAGAAAAGGTTGGTTGGAAATAGAAGTAAACGTGGCCATCGTTAACTCACCGGACGAGATATCAAGGGACCAATTTCTCGCGAGAAATACCGCGGTGGGTCCGACCCGACAGCTCCATATTGTTTCGCGTGAGTCAAAACCGGATTTAAAGGCCCGGTTCGACAATTTTTAGGAAGAGAAAAACAAAAATAGATTATCCGATTTTTTTTTTTAATGAATTTACAAAACGGAAAAGAGGAACAGCCCGATCTTCGAAACGCCGCAACACATGCGCAATACATTAACGCGCGCACGCACGCGCGCCCGCACACGCACACGCACGAGACGAGCTGACGTAAGCCGCACGTGGGCCCCCTTCCCAATTATTAGCCCCTAAACCCTCGCGTGGGACCCCGGCCCCCTCCCACGTGCGGCGGATTCACCTCCGGTAAAAATTTAAAATAAAAAACCGGCCGCCGTGAAAATCCGGCTTCCGACCCGTTGGACACCATTTGACCGGTGATGAGTGGTGGAGCTAGCCACGTGCGAGAAGATTCTCTATCTTCATCGATGTCTTCGAATGATGCCGATCTATCTAGTCATGAAGATTGTAACTAATATATTAAGTTATCCCATTTATAAATCACGATCAATTACGTCCCCAGCTCATTCTTGAAATTGTTCGAGCTAAGTCCGACTCGTTTTTTCAAGAAGCATGTCGTCAGAGCCCTATCAAGCTCAAATGAGGATAGAATAAATATTATTCTTAGTGCCTCGATGATGGTTGGTCAACCTCAGCAATGATTCATCCACCATTCTTAGTAATTAAGGTAGTGCTACAAAGGAGACTCTATGCCTTGAGTAGCATTCCACTAGATGGCTCGTTAAAATCTCGATCAACGGGCAAATCCTGCTTTCACAAAATTAACGATCACGATTTATTGGGATATCGAAAAGGCAGCCGAGTGCACGACGGAGCACCAACGGACAAGAGAAATTGTTCCGGTGGCAGCTGTTCTTGCCGGTAGAAACAACCATTGACTAGGCGTCCTCTCGTCTTTAGACATCCTCAATCCCGGTGGAAACGAATTGACTACACTAATTAAATCCTACATTAAAGTCTAATCCTACACTTGCGGCATCGGAACAGGACATTTATGTTTCCCCCACCATTCATGTCCAATTAAAGTTGAACAGCGAAATGAAGTGGAGAGGGAAGGCCTAATTATGATGGTGCGTTGGGAGTGACATCTCCCTTTTTAAAAATATGATTCCCCCTTTCGAATTCAATGGTCATCCGAATCAAAAAAAAAAACGTACAAGAAGCAGAATCCAGGAATTCTTTTTTGCTTGATCGAATTCGATACATTATAAATGGCGTGACGAATTGCGAGCCTATTGAAATGGTCGGGTCAAATGAGAATCCCAACACCTGGTCCTATAAAAGACCGAGATTGTTAACACTCTTAATATGACTTGTCTAGCACAAGCACATGAGCATCACATGAGATAGGTATTGACTAGGGTGTAAAGGAGCCATGAATTGCCCAAACTGCCTGAAACTAGATCGAACCAAAATTGCCCACCTGAACTGGACCTATAAAAATATGACTTGTCCACATGAACTGGACCAATTGAAATGGTCGAGTCAAACAAGAATCCCAACACCTAGTCCTATAAAAGACCAAAGATTGTTAACACTCTTAATATGACTTGTCTAGCATGAGCACATGAGCATGACATGAAATAGGTATTGATTAGGGATGTAAAGGAGCCATGAATTGCCCATACTGCTTGAAACTAGATCGAACCAAAATTGCCCACCTGAATTGGACCGGCAATATATACACAAACACACACACACACACACAATTTTTAAGAAAAAACTTATTACCAAAAAAAAAAAAAGAAAAATTAAAACCCTAAAATTTATAATTTGAAGTTCAACACCCATTAACCGAGTGCTTATCTCGTCTCACTCTTACCTTGTCCGAGTGGTCTCTCCATCTCTCACTCACGGCCTTGACTCTCAAACTCAATGTCGGTCAACTCACGGTCTTGACTCTCAACTTTCAATATGAGCCCAATTTTTTTTTTATTGATATTGCAATTAAAAATAGGGAAGTCCTTTGTTTTTTTCCTTTATTTTGGCTTGCTAGAAATCATTACACTAGTGCGTGAAGCTTGGCGAGACCAGTTCAATGGACCCACTTGGAGACTAGACTAGATTAACAGTCCAATTTTCTAGTGGATCTATGAAATCATTTTCCAGTTCTAATTTTTTGGAATATGTCTTTTGTGGGTAGTTCTCCAATTCTAAAGTGGGAATTGCCCACCTGAACCATGCTCACCCCTAATATTGATAGTCATGTGCATACTACGTGGATAATAATACAAGCATGCTAACTTATCAATGAGTATTGGGATCAATATATGTTGATCAATGGTGGTGTCCATTGACACCATATGTTTGATTGTCAAAATACAGTGACAGACCACAAATAGTCATTTATATGAATATTAGCAATATTTATTAAAAGAACGTTAATAAATTACTATGAAGTTTAAGGTTGATAAGATCAAAGGCACATGGTTTTGGAGAGAACAGTTACCGTTTGAAGACCAGATGATCCAACGAATCAATTGAGAGTAGAAGCATAATTATGGAGGGAACAATTACCATTTGAAGACCAAGTCGTCTAATGAATCAATTGAGACTAGAGGCACATTTTTTGAGAGGATAGTTATTGTTTGAAGACCAAGTCGTCTAATGGGTCAATTGAAGTCAAAGACCCATTTTTTTTAAGTGGATAGTTACCGCATGGAAGTAAGATTGTGGAGCATGCACTAATTACAAGGAGCCATTCACGGAACAGTTTGTGCAAATAAATTTTAGAAACATGGAGATAAATCGGTAGGATTTACTAGGGATATTGTAATGGTTGGGAACTGTCGAAAAACAGTTCCCATTAATCATTATAAATACCATCAGTCGCCTACCCAAAAGATCCCTATACATATCAAACAAACTATTGTCCTTCAATTATATTTCCGCACCACACTTTAACTTTCCTTAGCTATGGTTTTCTAATTCGCTTCGTTGATTAAATTTTGATATTGTACATTTATATTCACAAGCCGTGTCATTGATTGAGTTCCGGCATAGTTCATCTGCATCCTATTATAATATTGAGTCTATAATTTCTAGATTTTGCCGTTAATTAAATTCCGACTCGGCTTGACATGGTACAGTGCTATTTGAATAAAAAAATCGATTTCTTTTTCCATGAGATGTTCTTTATTCGCGTCGAAAAACTCGATATAATTCCCGCGATATTTTCCGTAGGGACGGTTTGTAAAACCGAATTAGATTACAACATGTTCTCGCCTTAACCACTAAGAAAAAATTCGTGGGTCAAATCCCAGCATGCGCCAAGTGGAGGTCGTCAGGTCGCTAGGAATCCCTGGCACGCCATCTCTAGGAATCTGTGGTCGTGCGAAACGACACATGCCACGAAAAAAATTTCTTCTTCTTCTATCTCTCTCTCTCTCTCTCTCTCTTTTAAATTATTTATGGAAATTTTTTTACGAAAAGCAGAAGAGGAAAAGGAATACCTCTCTCTCGAAACCCAACCAGGTGGAGGTGGTGTTTTCTAGTCAACTCGAATTGCCCGTGTGTGGGATTTGCGGTGACAAGACATTTAACTACCAGATTTCTGCTCAAGGAAAAATCATTATAAATCGATTTGTGTTTTAAGGAAAAAGGAAGAGGATCCCTCAAATTGTAGCTTGTCCTCTTTCGGGGCGGCATTCAGCATTTGATCTCATCACGCCACTTGGTAGTTTGACCGTTTAACCATCGCTAACACCCGTCTGATTTCATGCCAAATCATCGTGGTCGTAATCATCATTACTATTTAGCCGTCCACTTTGGGGCATCGATAGTTCGATTTGATCTGAATTTTCAGGAAATCCGAACCAAATCGCACCGTTCAGGTGTATATGAACTTTGAACCAAGCCGCACTCCGAATTGAATATGACCCGAACCAAAGGCTTGATTCAAATTGGTTTCAATTTTTCGGTTTTCCTTTTTGAAATATTAAAAAGAAATTGAGTGAAAAATGAGAGATGTTGTATAAATTATAGTATTAAGAAAATGAGAGATTTTCATGTCGGTTCCATTAATCAAATCAAATGGAATTCGAACCAAAATATAAAAGAAGGTTTTTTTTTTTAATTATCCAAACTAAAAATGCATGAAAATTCAATTCAGTTCAAATTTTTTCTCGTATTGCTTTGACTTTTTTAGTTCAATTCCGACATCCCTAATGAATGTATGATTTGTGCGAGTTGAGCGGCAATGTTGCTTCCATCATGATCACTTATCGAAACGACCTTGCTCAAATGTTCAGTTCTGGCACACAAGATGGCCTCTGAGATTTTCCTTTATCGACAGCTTCGTTGGTAATAGGCACCGACATTCAACTTTCAACATATCTAAGTTGCAAAAATCGGGCAAAAAAAAGAGAAAAAGAATTCGATTCCCATTTCGCACATAGTTTGGCTACAAATCAACCATGGTAAACGTTAAAATGGAATTTGCATAAAGAGACCAAAATGGCCTGAAAAAGGGTGATGATGCTTTTGACCTGTGACCACAACAAAGGAGGACCAAATCCTTTTGACTTGTGTCCGAGAAAAGTCCATATGAAGTCCTTCCTTCCTTCATTGATCATGCCAGAAGAATTTCGCCATCCTGGAAGGATTCCAAGCGCTTTTGCCGGAAGCCGTTCCCGCCGAAACAGTTCCTCTGACTGTGGTTCGTCGGATTCGACCATCGACAGCCGGAACAAGACAGAAGGAAGATAGGACAGTACGTAGAAAGAGAAGACTAGACACCAATGAACAAGACCCATAACGAGACGATATCCACTGTGCTTCGAGTCGCTCCTCTGAAAAAAAAACGGTCTCGAGGTGAATCCGGCTCGGATCGTTGCGCGTTCTATTCCAGTTGGCGGATGCCTCGGTCCATCAAAATTGCAAGCGAAAGTCAGCCTGTGAATGGAGATGGTTTGGTCAATTAGCTGTACACGTGAAGGTCATTTGTTCGGTTTCTCTCTAGCTGCCTACGCCGTTGCTGCTCGAGTTCGTCAAAATTGTCAATCTCTTGGCCGTTCTGATGAAATCGCTGCCCAACGAAACGAGAGAGATGTCAACAAGAGTCGAATCAACCACCGTGCCAATGCAATAGATCACGGGAAGTCACGATGCGGACATACGGAAAAGGGGAAAGAAACTCCTCACCTGTATGGCTCATCGCCGATGCGCTTCTCTGCACCTTTGTCATCCCGATACAGAACGTGGCGGGCTAAGCTTTGAGAATTCTCGACGCCAAACATATCTGTTAGCTTCCTGCACAGCTCGTCATATGAGGCAAGCAATGAGAGATCGAGCGTACGACCCACGTCCTCCGATGCTATAAAAACTTTGCAGTGGCCGATTTCTGAGCAGGCTTCCATCTCCTGTTGGTGCTTATCCTCGTGTATTCTCAACTGCTCACATGACGGCTGCTGCTCTCGTTGGCCTGATTGTTGATGTGCCGAATCAGGGCCATCGGGGAAACTACCTGTTTTGTCTATCTTCTCTTCTGATGAAGCACGAGCGGGCGAAACTGTAGTAGTGGTGGTAGTAGCAGAGCTTCTTAGAGAAATCTGCTGCTCGGTCAGTATCGGCTTACCAAAGAGCACCAACTGGGGAGGTTTCTTAACTTCCTCGAGTTTCTTAAAGACTTTCCCATAATTTGTCATGGTCAAGAGGGTAGAAATGTCGTCGCCGCTGCTAGATTTGTGCATTCTCGGACCATTGGAGGTTCTCATGGATCTAATTGAGTGGTCGAGAAGCGGAAAACCGGCAGGGAACAGACTCGATGGCTGTTTGCTGAGGTGGAGATCCGGTAAGGACTGAGAATAATAAGCGTGCCTGGCTCCCTGCATACCAGCTGCAGAATGGCTGTTGGGAAGACAACCAAACGGGCTGCTGGGCCCAAGGAGGTCGCCGGAGAACGATGGCATTGGGAAGTGCCCATCGAGGGGGAAATCCGGGTGATGTGGAAGCCTTAGCTTCTTCCTCGGTGGCGAGAAAGGGGAGAGATGGATTGCTGGCATGCTGGAGACGAGTTCAACCAGCCACGGGCTCACACGTTTCACATTTTGCAGCAAATCCGGTTCGTCCCAAGTTACCTGTTAATTTTGATTTATTTTCAGCGTGTAATATAAATACAGTGAATGCTCAAGATAGCGAAGCTAATTCATGGGCAAATCGCCGAACAAATGAGCGAAAACTCTAAAAGCTACACCCATTATTCAATGACAAAACAAGTGAAGGTTAAAGTATTCAAAATCGATTCTATGCAGTCGACTGAGGAAAGCAAAGCTGCACAAAGGAACTATAAAAACCGAAAGTTTAGGTTGATTCACTGAACTACCTGGAGTAGCCTCCAAGGTGAATCCGGCCAACGGGTCGGATCGGCCACATGAACCGAAGATATTGTCCCCATGAACCAACTGATCCGTGAAGAATCCTCTGTTTCAAAGGCCATCTTGAACCGCATTCCGGAACACCACCGGATCTGCATCGCTGTTTTTACCAGGGAAGACTTCACACAGAATTCGGGGGTACTTGCTCGAGGGTAGTAAACCACCTCGAAAGGATGCCCATTTGCCGCCAGTGAGGCTGCTTCAACAACCGCTTCTGGCGTGACCCGTTTCTTGCCCATCAAACTTCCATTTCCGCTCATGCAGTTCCCATGCCCGTTGGTGATCAATTTGTTCTCGTCCTCTGTCAAGAACGCAGAGAACCCACCATAAGGCACCGCACAGTTCCCGCCGACTGGGTTCCAACCAGATGAGGACTCCGGTCCGCCACCAATCCCTCTTTTAGCCCGGCGAATCCCTACGCAGAGATCCCCATTCTCTGCCCTCATGAACACTATCGAGTCCCCAGCCACAAGCTTCTTGTGGTTCACAAAAGTACTCCAACCAGTGGTCAAGAGATGGCGCCGTGGCGTCCCTCGGTAGATATGCCTGAACTTCCACGTCTCTCCATGAACGTCCTTGGCCAGGATGGTCTGGACAGGAGGGTCTACAGAATAATCCAGCCGTGGGAAAATCGTTTCTGCACAGTACCTCGGGACAGAGAAACCACCGCCGTTATTAGCATCAGACTGGGTCAAAGTTTTGGCGAAGGACGCGGGCTTATCTTGACCATCTGATCCTTGAAGCCCTCCGATTCCATCATCCCCAAAATCAGGCTCATTACTTGTCAACGGAACCAATCTCATCTTGGCGAAGACCTCGTCGGTCTCTGGATCAGCCATGAACCTAATTGCAGAAACCCGGCAAGGTATGTATGCTGGTATCCTGGGGCAGCTCCGGAAATCCACGGGACCGGACGAATGCTCGGCATGGCCTTGAGGGAAGTAGAAGACCTTGGAGTTCACTGGCGGCATTTGCACCATTCCTCCGGCGCAGGCATGCCATAGCTGAGAATCTAATGTTTTCTCCACCTCTTTCAGCTTCTCCTTAGAATCCATAAAAGTGATCATCTTGGCCAAAGGGCGGTTTTTCCAAACCGAAAACAGATTTTTTTTTTTCTTTTTTTCAGAGCATAAGAATCTTCTCCCAGCAGCTAGACTAGATGCTTGTGGTGCTTGTTTTAACTATAAACGCTGAAAGTAACATGCAAGAACATGAATCTGATTAGGAACGGGACTAACCAAAATCAAGCAGCTACCTAATTCGCCTTCCCGAAAAAGCAAGAAATATTACCTGGCGTTTCGATCTTGCTCGAAGCTTGAATTCGGAAAAATCCCGTCCCCACGTTTCGAGCCAGGAGGAAAGGGGATTAACAAACTTCTACTTGGAAGAACACACAATCACAATCGCACAGTAACACCCCGAAAAGTCCACAAAAGATCAAATTTGCTGATGGAGAGAGAGACCCTTGAAACGAAGCCAGTCCATTTTTATTCTCAACTCAAAAGCTCCACCAATTCATCTTCTTTGTACAAAATTCACTCTCCCAATTCCCCAGAATCTACACTGCCATACCATTAGCAGCAGGAAGCTAACTTGTTCACAGCTACAAGAAGACCCGCAACTTTCATTTTTCTTTCTAAAAATAAGCTCAAGAATGAACCGTTGAATTCAGGGAACTCAAGATCTACACCCAACAGAATCAGAAAACAGTAAGCTTTCTTCTCCCCCTCTCCCCAGCCTCTGAAAATATCTCAATTCCCAGCATCAAAATTCGCCAACAAAATCATCAGCACCCACCAAGAATCTCTCTGTGTGCTCACAAAAGAATCTCTCTGCTTCTGCCACTTTCTCCCCCCTCTCTCTGTCTCTATCTCTCTCCCTCTCCCCCCCTCTCTCTCTCTCTCTCTTCCAATTCAAAGATTCAATCGAGAGATCGATGACCGACAGAAAGCAGATAAAAAAGGAAAAGCCGTATTGCACACACCATACACCCACCAACACAAAGTGAGAAAAAAAAAAAAAGAAAAGAAGGGGAAAAAGAAAGTTATTCAAAGATTCATTCAATGCTCTCTCGGAACATAACAAAGTGTCCAAAAGCAACACGCGCGAGCGAGAGAGCAAAAACAAAACACATAAAAGGCCCTCCCTTTTTTAACAAAGGTTGAACTTTGAGCACAGTGAAGACTGCTCCTTCACTTTTGCTTCACTGGGTTTTTTCCATTTTCCCTTTTCTTTTTCCTCCTCTCCTCCCCTTTTTTTCTTTTGGGTTCGCGGGTCTTCTGTTTCTAATCTCGGGTTTTTCGATTTCAGACCTTTTTCTTCGGATCTGAAGAAGCTGTTTTGTATCTTGAGAAGCCAGCAAGAAAACAAAGATCTTTAAGGAACCTATCCAATTTTATCTTTCGCCCCCCGCTGCGTCAGCAATCTCATTTTCTTTCCCATATTTAATGGCCGGTGTCAATAAAGTAATCATTTGCTAATTCCCCTGCTGAATAATCAAACCGGTTCTCTCCCTTTTTTCTTTTTTTTTTCCTGTCAACTTCTGTGAAATTTTAATAATTGTTAGGCTCTGACAAAGAGCGTGTTCTTCCGATTCCGTCGCGGTATTTTGAAAGACTCGGGAGAGGAGAGGAGAACGAGAACGAGACGAAGAGGGGGAGGAAAAGGACGAGTCGTCGGCTCGTGAGGGAGTGCGACAGTTCTGATTCTGAAAGCAAGGCAGCGTGTCTTAACTCGACATGTTAACCGTGGTTAACTGATCTTGCACCTAACGAACGGGACATGTTAACTGTAGTTGGTCTGTTTCAGGAATTTTGCCGAAGAGAAGAGAACGGGGGAAGGCGACTCGTTTTAGTGCTCAAAAGTCCTAAAACCCGGTTTAAATTTGTGTATTGTGCGTGCCAAATGATTTGTAAACAGTCTCAGCATATGTCACAGCCACAATTATAATGTTATCCTGATCGGACTTGCCGATTTTAATGAAAAGACAGCATTTTTGCTAGTATATGCATTTAAGTTCGGGATTGCCGACACCACTAGATGAACGAATTACAGATATGATCAAAACCCGACAAACATTTTTTAGATGAAACACGTAATCTGCAACGTAGTTTGTAATCCGAAATTCAAGGCTCGAGATGACCTGTCGGGGCTCCGACCCCATTAAACCCGAACCCTCCATTGGGTTTGACGGGTATATGCGTGCCTAGCTTTCTGGGTAAATTATTTGGGCAAAACTGACAGAGACCTCAGTGCATGAGTCCGAAGTAACTGATTCACCGTCAAATTAGGTCCGAACTTACGCAACCAAAAGAGAAAATAAAAGACACGAGAAGGCCAACAAGTTGTTGCAGGCAAGTCACAGAATGATGCTCAAATGGTTCAACAGTAAAGAACAGGCACGCTCAAATTGGTAAGACATCCGGGTCCGCAAAATACGATTCCGTGACATTGCTTTACAAAATTTTTAAGTTGTGTATGGTGACATTGCTATAAAATGTTTGAAAGTTTCCAAGGTTTAGGGAAACACAATCTACCGTACACAGGACGTAATGGTATCATTGACTGCTCGGTCGGAAACCATCTGATCCTCACATTGATCCGCAAAAGAAATTGCCTTTTCCGTGTCAATGACATCGTCATCATCCTCTTCCTCTTCCTCTTCCTCTTCCTCTTCTTCGTGATCATCGTTATCAACAAATCTTAAAACCCCATTCGCCTTTGGCTCAGGGTGCTGCTGACTTACATTCCCAACAAGCAAATTGGCCTCTGCGAGTTCCTCTGTTGTTTTTGCCAGGGAGAGAAGCACGTTCTTTGCTTTCTTGTCAGGATGAACCCCAGAAGACTCCATTTCCTTGAACCACACCAATGCGCTGTCAAAATCTTCGTTCTTACCATATGCATCCATGATCGTCGTGAATACAGTTTGATTTGCTTTGATTCCGTGGACTCGCATTTCTTCATACATCTCCATCATCTTCTCCAATTTATTCACCCTAGCATAACCTTTGATCATTGTCCCATAGGTAACAACATTCGGATCAAACCCGTCCTGCTTCAGCCTTCTGAAGAACTTCTCAGCACCATCCATATCGGATGCATTCACATAGGCTGATAACATGGTTGTATAGGAGCAAAGATCAGGCATGTACCTACAGTGAAAAGCGAAAAGGTCAAAGCTGTTTTGAAAGAAGATGGAAGAATGTAGTACCAGATATGGTGGTATCACAATGCTAGGCAAGAACATTCAGCAATTCAGGAGAAGTTCTACTTAGCCAGAGATTTAAGGAAGAACTAACTGACAAGAATAAGAGATATAAAGAGGACAACACTGAATAGGTAAAACCATTTTCCTCCTCTTTCAGCAAAGTTCGTAGGTTATTGTCAGCTCCGTCAAAAACAAGACTACAACCGTGAAGGCAAGCCAATCCAGTATCTTTAATCACAACGATTTTATTGAAATGGGTGAGGAAATGTGCTCTTGTGCCACAACTATATAGATGACTTTCCAAAAAAGCTTAACAGTCCATGCTAATGGTAAACACTACATGTTCATCCCAGCAACTTCATTTTCTAGAGTCAAAATCCAAGATGTTCAATGAATCTTTGCACAAGTGTTAGCATTTGCATGTCCAGTGCAAAGTAAATACGAGGTGTGATATACAATGGTCGTCTCACGATGGATAATTGGAGTCCAATGTATTATTGATATACTAATTGGCCCCCAACTCATTGACATGAACTTTTTGAGCAGAATGAGATCTAAGAATGTTAATAGGCTCAAATCTGTGCTCAATCTTGAATCTCCCAGTAATAGGTATAGAATTAAAAGGTGTGCCTTATGTAGCAATAAAATAATTTGGCATTGTAGAAGTCCAATGGTGCTGTTTGAGTTATGGAAGGTCAGATGCATGCTCTGTTTACATAGATAGGACTGCAGAAAGCTTTGTTGGGGATCCTAGCAAGTAGTTTGACTACTGGTCAGGATGATGAACATATGAGGCGCTCCCTGTGATTCAGTTGTGCCTCTCCAATGAGTTTAACGTGAAGTGATTCTTGAGAAGATGAAAGCTGAACTGCTTTTGAAATGACTTCCCATATGTTGCAGGGGATTCAGCCATCAATTCTCAGTATTCACCTCATGAATTCAGAACCATGGTTATGGATGTAAAATGTACAGATGCTGAAATCAATCATGAGGATTATATTTTCTTGGTGTGTTCATTGCTTCCTCCCACAAGTTCTTTATAGAATCTATCACATATAGCAAAGATGCAATTTCTATCGATGATGTTAAGGCGGCACTGCAGTCTAGGAATTGATTGAAAAAGAATTGACTGTTGGCCAGGCAGAAGTTTGGTTACTGGAGAGAGGTCAAGGAGGAATTCCAGTCGTCATATATAAAAATGCACATCAAAGTCCAGTGATAATAATCTTCCTTGCAATAACTGTGACGAGAAGCAAAATGCTAAGGGGAATAGTTACAAATCAATAAATAGACCACCTATGGATGGTCAAAGGGATAAAAACAAAAACGAGAAAACATATGGTAGTGCTCATGGCTATGTTGATGCTGATGTTCCTTCAGGGACCAATGCTAAGCCATGGTCAGCAATGCACATGCCAGATCCACAATGAGAATTGAGTAATTCTTCCACATCTTGCAATAGAGATTTATTTTCAAAATAAACCACTTAATGGTGGGGCTGTGTTAGTGGATGTTAATGTCACTTGTCAGAGTTTTAAAATGGGAATGCTCCGAGTTAAGTGGATGATGATATTATAAGAACATTGATCATGTTTCAATACATTCTAGAACCTATGCAGGACTTGACTCCAATTAAAGTAAAAAGGAAACAGAAAAGGATTTCAAACTACCTGTCCCTTCTCATGCTCTTGAATACGATTCGTGCTTGCTCCACCATCCCAGATATTGCAAATGCATCAAGTAAAATATTGTAAGCTTTGTGGGTAGGCCTGGACAACAATTAACAAAGTAGATAACCATCACCTCAAGTGTTTGACAGCATTATCATGAACACATCATCATTATTGTTCCTTTACCCAGAGAGAGAGAGAGACAGAGACAGAGACAGAGAGTAAGTATGACCCTTGCTTATTGGAAACAGGATGCTGTGCTCCCATGGACTAATACTACAGGAAGAAGGAGTAGTCACGTGTCCTAAACAATCATGGGATAACATTCGACACTCAATGAACATAACAAATCACGCAACTATTCCTCTGTTCCAACAAGAAGAAAACAGCAAGTAGTGGTGAGATGTTAGATTGAATGACAGCTTCCACTTTAGCAAAAGGATTGCCATACTTCTTTTACGTGATAAATGGAGCCATGGATTTTTTTATAGGTAAAGCAAACATTCACTATAGGGCACTGAGAGGGTGCAAAACCATATAGAAAAGGAGTTTCAACGAACTGACACCAAGTTGATTTAACAGACACAGCATCTAGAAGTTAGTCCACAAAAATGAAGCCATTATACAAATGGGATTTTCTTAGCTGCTTCCCATCATAAAAAACCTTTTGTCTCAGACTAACTGCGCTTCAGTTGGAAAGTATACAGAATTATGAAAGGTTCAAGAACTTAAAAGCTATCAATTTTCTGCTTTAATCTCAAGTATTAAGACAATCACCACATTTACCTGACACCAGCATTCAGCATCTCCTCAAATACAGCTAGTGCTTCTTCCTCTCTCCTGGCTTTCCCATAAGCATTTATAAGCAAGGCATAGCTCACAACATCTGGCCGAAGACCCGCTCTTTGCATCTAAAGGTAACCAGTATTTCAGAAAGCTGATGGACACATAATCAATGAGCAACAAAAACAGAAAGAAGGATGTAAATTATTTAGCCAAATAAACAGGTAAAATAGCATAGTGAATATTTCGAATGCTGCGTTTTCCAGATATTCCAAATGTGCAAGGATTTGAAAAGCACCCCCACATGTTTAATGCAAGTTGTTAAATTGAAAGTTTCAAATTATGCTCTGCAAACATCACATATATATAACAATATGAGAGAATGTTGGCAGCAGGTACTTGAGGTTGATGATACCACATAAGATGACAGAGAAAGAATCCACTAAAAGTCAAAGGTATTAGATACAGCAATCAAGCCTTATTATGACATGCTCCAGAATCCTGATGACAAAATCAAGAAATTTATGGCCCTAGTCTCCAGTCATAATACTTCATTATCAAATAAAACAGTTTTTGCACTCCAAAAGCCCAAAATCCTTCTCTTTTATCTGTTTCTGCTTTTTGGCCTCCACCCCATCATCAAGCTAGCTCTGTAAAGTACCTGATCATATATCTTTGAGACCTCCTTGTAATTACTTTCAAATGACATGAGGCTATTGTACGTCACGGTAGATTGCTGTACTCCTCTTTCGGCCATCAAAGAGAACATCTGACGAGCTTTCTCATAATTTCCAGCTTTCTTATGCATATAAATCATCATGTGGAACATTTTCTGGTCAGGTGTTAGAGGGGATCTCTCCTTATCTAAAAGGGTCTCAAAGACTTCTTCAGCCTCCATAAATTTGTTACCCTGCAGCAGTGCCAATAGCAGATATGAAGTTGCAGGTTCAGAACCAAACCAAAATTGAGCATTCTAAATAAGTACCTCAACAAAAGTTTTAAGAATGATTTGATATGTGAAAGCAGAAGGCTCAGGGCCTGAAGACTGCATCCTTCGAAATATAGCTTCTGCATTGTTATATCGTCTTCCTCTACCATATGCTTCCATCAGGGCAGTGTAAGCAATCACATTAGGGGCATATTTTTTCTTCTTTATAAAGCTCATGACTTTTTCAGCCCTGTTGAAGTTCCCTTGCTTTCCATAAGCAGTTATAAGCATCAGTAGGTCCATCTCGCTGAAATCCCACCATTGCTGAATCCTTAGCCACTCAAGAATCTAGAAGGAAATATGATCATACAGTAGACAAAAGCCAAACATTCAAATTATCCAGTATAAAAAAGTGAACCACTGCAATTAACTCAGGAGAAGTATTTCTCACTCTATTCTCATTACTTCAAGGAAAAGAGACAATCTAACTTTTAACAGATTGCACACCCAGGAGGTGTGAGATGAAAAAGACAAATTTAAGCAAAACCATCTAATTTCAATATAGAAAAGAAAAGACATTCTCAACTTTAAAAAAGGTCCTATTTTCTCACGTATTTCCATAAGGAAGAGTCAAGGAGATAAGATTCTCTCACGCTATTTCTTTTAGAACTGAAATGAACTATCATTTGCAAGGTGTCAATATATTGACAATGGTTTCCCATGTGAGCAAATTTGAAAGAACCTCAACGGGACTAATATTAAAACAATTATCTTAATTATTAACATCTTCATCATTTAGCAAAAACTCCATCAACTATCCAATAATGAGATCATTGCAACAATGCTTGAAGCTCTACTGTTAAACAAAACAATGCATAGGCAACAGCATAACAAATTGTCACTTTACTGATGAAGAAGACGTTGGCACTAGACATCTCAAAGATTTGCCACACCAAATATTTTTCAGAAGCGTACAAATATCTGTAGTTATAGGTAATTGTATTGTAAATTAGTTTCCTAGGAGATATTGCGGTGTCCAAAGTCTAGGTCTTCACGATAGTATATTCTGTTCAGATATCTCCTCTTCTTAATTAGCATAGCAGGATACCTAACCTCATAGTAGAGAATGTCTGATTTGGGTTTTCTTTTTGTTTAAACATTACGTAGGATGAACAAAAAAGAAGCTTCATGTGCAACAACGTCACATACTTGCACAAGGCATTGGCCTCTGTCACCATCATCCTGTGGGAAACTAAAACTAAAGCTTTTGCAGGATGAGGTAGTTCTGGAAACATGCATTTAGAGGTGTATGGGCCATGAACATGGGAAAATTAACTTAAAATTGGTCCCCCTACCTCACTAACAAGGTTCCATTTCTTTAGCTGCTTGAACCTTTTTAAGGTTCCCAACACAAGGTCTCGTGGAAGCACCTGTGTCCGAGCCCTCTCAGTCCTGAGGACATTTGCTGCCGAGCCTGCTTCCTCAATTTCCTTCATCAGCCTCCTCCAGTTCTTTTGATCCGCTTCGTCCGCTGCGTCTTTGAAAACCTCCACCTTCCTCCTCTTCTGCATGAATTTCCTCGGCACCAACATCCGCATACATATTACCCCCACTCTCCCACGTACACTGACCTTATCGCTAATGCACGTCCCACATATATCTGGTCTACTGATGGGGAAAAAAAAATCACAGTTCATTCAAGATTGTCACAAATTGCAACTACCCAAAACTGCAGAAGAAAGAAAGAACAACGACAGTTACAGTTAAAGAACAGCAAAGTTAGATAAGAGCGTTGGTAATCGATTTAAAGAAAAATTCAATCTTGCACATGGGTGGTAAGAAATGGAACAAAATTCCACTTCCCCATTTGCCTCCCCAATTCGCAATGCGCAAGAACGAAGAAAACCAACGCCCGTATTGAAGAAAACCATCAGACATTATTCAGGGTTTTTGATGGGTTCAAGAGAGCGCAAGAAAAACTCAAGGAAGAGGACTGCAGTAGAAAGAAAAACAACGACAGTTACAGATGACGAACAGCAAAATTACATAAGAGCGTTAGTAATCGATTGAAAGAAAAATTCAATCTTGCAAACGGGTCATAAGAAATGGAGCCAAATTCCACTTCCCCATTTGCCTCCCTGTCTCGCAATGCGCAAGAACGAAGAGAACCAACGCCCATATTGAAGAAAACCACCAGATACTATTCGGGGTTTTTGATGGGTTTAAGAGAGCGCAAGAAAAAACTCAAGGAAGAGGACACACGATGCAAACCTGCAGTCATTCAAAGGAGCTGAAAGGAACGGCTTCAGAAACAGGGTTTGGGTCATTTGAGAGAGAAACGGAGAGAGAGACTCTGCTTTTTTACAGGCCTTCTTCCCGAATTTGCTCCAAGAAGATTTTCAGGTGAAGCAGCTCCTGTCGTTGTGAGAACTTCTGATGGTTTGGTTTCGCATCTTCAATAAAAATCTTATCTTGAGGGGGAGAAAGAAAGGAACAGACCAGCAAACCAACCGCCACCCGCCGACCGGGTTCAACAGTGTTAAAAGAACCGGTCCGTTCCGATCCACGTGTCCGAGAAACACCAAGGACAGTGAGCCGTCTTCCCTGACGCCGTCTTCCCCGGGGAGCCACTCTATAGAAACACAAACAGACAACCAAGCGAGCAGAGCTTAGCGCTCAATGCCGCCCTCCTCTCCGACGCCGCCTCTCACGTAAACCCCTCTATAAAACCCGCACGCAGAGAACCAACAAGCAAGGCTCAATACTCACTCAAACCAGAGAGGAAGAAGAAGAGGAAGGATGGGGGATGATGGCAGCGCGTGGGCGCCATGCGCAAGGTGCCGTGCTCAGAAAGACAATTGCCCCCCAGGCAGCTGCAAGTACGCCCGATACTTCCCAGCCAACGAGCCAGAAAAGTTCGCCATTGTGCACGCGGTCTTCGGCAGCCACAAGGCAATGACAACGTTAGAGGTTCCCCCCTTCTTTCTCTCTTTTGAAGCAATATACTTCCCCCTCCACTCAAACTCTAAGTACGTCTAACAGAACATCAAATCATGTGGCCACACACTTGAATAAATTAAGCCCTGCATTGTCGTGCATTGCCATGTTTATGTGATCATTGACACAATTTGGTGAGAAACTTCCCAGAGTCTTCCGGAGGACAAGCGACCAGCCGCCATGATGAACATGTTCCTCGATGCCGTTACCCGATTTAAGGACCCGATCAATGGCTGCTCCGGTAAGATAAGAGCTCTCGAAGTAGAAGTCCAGGCGTTTAAGAGTCAGCGAACGGTTCCCATACGAGAAGTCGGAGGACTCCAAATGCATAAGAGCCAGCCAATGGTGGCTCTCACAGGAGGAGTCCACATGCCTCTGGACCCGCAAATGGTGGCTCTCAACGGAGAAGGGGACCCGGTCAGTGGCTACTCATCGCTGATACTTTCTCTCGAAAAAAATGTGGCCGACCGCAATGCTGAGATTGAAAGCCTCAACGGTCTCTTGTAATTCTACGATTTAGAGAATCTTTCTCTCCGAGGACAACTCGCGGAGCGCAATGCCGAGGTGGAGCACCTCAAAGACTTGCTCATGGCAGCCCAGTCTGACAGCAACCCGAACCCGGCCACCTGAGCAACAGCCAATCGCCCTCCTAGCGGCTCATGGCTTCCCAAAGAAAATTGGTGTCTCGTTCTAATGAATATTATATTTTGACTTGATGTTTTTTACTTATGTCGAGGCTGATGGCTGAGCAGCCTTAGTAGGAATAAAGGGTGATTTTGCTGCGAGAGAGAGAGAGAGAGAGAGAGAGAGAGAGAGATTAGTTATCCTCAGGCTAAACTGAGCTGCACTTTGCGTTCAATGAAGCCCACAAGGTATGCAGATCGTTGAGTTGGAAGACAGGATGATGTTGAATGTTGCCTGTCAAAGGCTTCTTAGAGTATTTACATTGTACTGAAAAAGAATAAGATTCTGTTGAAATTGCTAGAAGAATTTTGTTCAGTCAATTGTTCTTAAAATGTCATTTGAGCTGTTAGACTCTAGGGAGCCATTTACAAATATGAAGTACCGATAAGGTTCTGCATGAATTATAATTCCTCTAATAGGTTTATTCTTCATCTTTCATAATATCGATAAACAATTGCATATAGTTTTATCTTACTTGTTCTGACCTTGTAGTTTAGCTGGTTGTGGTTCTATTTTTTGTCTATAAGTAAAGAGAAATTCACTATGAGGCTTCAAGGGGGTGCCGACCTATATATAAAAAGATCTGAAAGCTAAAAGAAAGTTCATTTACCACCCTTGTGAGTTAGTTATAATCTCTGATTGTACTTCGAATTTGACCTCTCCCTATGTTTCCAACTCTGTAATGGTCCTTCTAATCCTCTCTTTTCTCTTCCTTTCCTCCTCTTCACATGTTAGAGATATTTTCGCCATGGACTGCAAATTTGTTATTAATATACGCTCTGTTATAGGTGGGTCAGTAAACTCATCAGGAGAAGACACAATTCATCGGTAACAGGTGTTGCTTGGCATCCTAACAATGTGAGTATGTCCTCTTTCTCACATTTTTGTGGTGTTGGACACTTGCAACTAAGCTTTGTATCTTTTTACTGGCTGCACACGTGAATGCCTTTTTTATTTATGGTCATGCCTTCAGCTTACAATTTATTTGTGTTACTGTTAGTTACTCTGTTTGTTTGAGTGAGAGCTCATGAATTTATTAGGGCGGAGTATGATCTTAGTCTCTGCATACTTGCATATGAATGCTGTTAAGAATGGTAATCACTTTCAGCAGGAAATAGTTAAAAGGCGCAGTGCAGTGCTGGAGAAATAGGCATGAAGACGGTAAAATTGAAATGGTTCACTAGTTAGATTTGCTGTTCCCTGATGAGGATTTTGTGTGATACAATATAAGTCTGAGAGTAGACTTTGTGATTTGGGACAGGAAAAAGAGTTGATGAGCTTTCAGTCAGTCATTGATATAGGCATTTTCTTGAGTTAATTCATCTAGTCAGATGTTATCTGAAAAGAGTTTGAGATAGGATTTGAGATTCAAAGCAAGAGAAGGGGTAAAGATGTACATGCTGACTCTTCTTCTTTCCTATTTGGCTGGCACTCCTTGAAGTTGATACCTTTATGCATTTGATGGTTTCATCTGCTGATTAATAATTATTACGATGTTAAAAAGATTTATTTGGTGTAGATTACATTTTGGTCAGTCCTAAATAAAAGGATATGGCTTTAACATGCATCCATGCTTGCGAGATCAAAAAATATTTACATAATGTCAACTTGTAAAAAACATATACTTTTCTCATCTAGCTGATGTTTTCAGTCGTTGAAAGAAATATGGTCTGTTCTCTTAAACATTATGCCCTGCATCAGACAATTACAAAAACTTCTCAGGTATTGCCATTCGAGATTAGTTCATATGCAGTTAGCAATTATTTCTGTATATTCTATCTCCAGCAATTTGACTTTTCATCATGTGAATGCATTTTTCATCCATCTGCTGTTAAGCAATTTCACTACATTGGGACACCTTACCCAAACGCAACCATTATTTTGTCCAAGTGGTTACTATAGACTTATAATTGCAGATTCTTCTTGCCACAACATCAACAGATGGAAAATGTCGTGTATTTTCCACTTTTGTTAAAGGCGTTGATACAAGGTAGCTTTACTACCTAGCCAGTCCATCATTGAAATAATTTATGCTGATCATGCACACTCTGAACCTTAAATTTTAATTATGTGTCTGTTCAATGAATATGGTCCAGGGATTCCAAAGCAGGTCTTCATCCGACTCGAAATTCGGGAGGTAAATTTTTATTATCCTTATAGATTATGTGAACCAGCCAAGTTAGCAATGTGAATTAAGTTATACTCTTTTATACTATAAATTAGGTTTGCAACTCCATTTTTGGGTGCATCAATGAATAGCTGGAAAATGGAATTCAGTACAGTGGAAGATTAGTTTGAAATAAGTAAAGTTTTTATTTGATGCGCATCTGAGATAGTAACTGCCTGCTACATTTGGACTATTTTTATTTTTTTTTGGGGTCTGTTCTATGTTTGGACTATGAAATGGTATCTTTGCTGAAGAATTATCTCATTAGTTCATTTTCAAGTTCTAGCAGCCACAAAACTTTATTGTTACCGTCTCATGTTAATCAAATGATGTGACTTAATTCTTATTGCTACGACATTTACATTGCATGTTTATGTTCTCGTGCAGTATCCTCTCTTGGTGGGAAATGTTTGCTTGTATGGAGATGATACTTTTGTCTTGTACATATGTAAGCGCATAGCTTACGGAACTACATTAGCATCTAGCAAAGAACATATGCACAAGCATGTGGGCATTCGTTGGACTCTGGATCAATTCTATCCCGAAATGGAGTCATTGCTTGACAGTAGATGAAATAGTTGTCATTTCTTTCCGTAAGTGATCTCCTGAGTATCGTCTTTTATTTTTTGCAAATGATGTCGTTCTAGAACAGAGAGGTTTGTGTGTGTAGTTTATACAGTTATACAGTTCTATTTTTGTTTGATGCAGTATATTGTAATTATTTCTTGTGCTATCGAAACAGCAAATTCTTCAACTGGACCTCTCATTCTCCTGGGCATTTGGTGTAAATTGGTCACCCAGTGGCGATACCTCAGCTTACGTCAGTGAGTAGTCTTTTTTTTCTCAGTTTGTTTGGTGCTCGTGTTATGATTTCAGGATTGAGTTATGTAAATAAGTAGTCCTCTATCATGTGCTTGTCTGAGATGTGCGAGTATGTTAAAGGTCCTGTCTATTGCATTTGCATGACGCATTCTGTTATTAAAGTCAAAACATGCTCTGCATTACAAGCTGGCTTATAGTGTGTTTGAGTGAGGGTCAGTATTCTATTCCTGGCTTATTCCGAATGAAATTCTTATTCCATTGTTTGTGACGATTTCCAACTAGCTATAGGTACTTAAAATGGTCCACCTATTCCATTTAATGAATAAAACAAGTGGTTACTATCCTTATAATATGATATTTACTATTTTTGCAGCCTGCGATTGTCTGTTTATACATCAAGTTTGAGCAGACATGTGTACCTTCTAACCAATGAGCCATTTTTAATTCCTTTGGTGGAATTTACAGGTCGTACTTCTATGATTTATTTCGTGGATGATGTCGGTCCCTCCCCATTGGTGCAGAACGTTGCATTCCGCGATTTGCCCCCCCGTGATGTGGGTCAGCATCCTTCTTGTTTTATCTTGTTTAACATCTTTACTATATTATATTTTCAGCTAGCATCCGAAACAGATAAATAATGTGCCTTTTTTGTAGGTGCTATTCATATCTGAGAAAGTAGTCATTGGTGTGGGATTTGACTGCAACCCGATGGTATTTGCAGCAGATGAAAGTGGCATGGTGGTATGTGAAGTTTCAGATATATATATATTTTTTTCACTTTTGTTTTTCTTTTAAAGATGGGAGACTTCTCCCTCTCCACTGCCACAACCCTTCTCTTTGAAAATCTCTTGTTCACAGCGAGTTTGCATCTCTTCAACATAAGTCAACAGATCTGTTTCTATCGACTGAATTAAAAGTAAATTATCTTTGTTGCCAGGAGCTTTGTCAGATTCCTTGGGGAGAGGAAGACGTCATCAACTGGTCCCAAGTATGGTTCGCAGGTATACTCGTGGTTTAATTTTGCCCTTTTGCCAGAGCATTTGATTCCCACGGAATGTGGTCATCAACCCATTACTCAGCATCCTACCGCTACAAGTTGCTTATGATAATCAAAATGAATTGACTGAGGTGGACGGTATTGGCCAACTTGCCTGCAACTTGATGATATGACAATCTTTCACCAGAAATGATAAAGGAAGATCACCATGATTTGTACAGTTGAGACTAATATAGGAACAGCATGTACGAGGCACAAAGATTGTTGCATGTTGGCAATGTGGTGGTCTAAAAATTATTCCAATCCATGATAGATGCATGCACAAATGCATTAGTTTAGCAAATCTTATGCCTCCTAGCGGCTTTTAGAATATTCAGCACTAAAATAAGCAAGAGTTATCCTGTCTTGTTGAGATGACATAGCATCATCCTGTTTTTGACAGTTTTCTGAAGCATTTGGGAAACTGTATCGCCAGTCAAAGCATGGTATTAACAATGATGGCGTCGACAATTCAAGACAGCGAGGAGGGGTTCACGAGAACTGCATAATGTATCTATCAACATGACAACAATCACTTCTTCCTTTTTACATTATAAAGATGACAATCATCTTACAGCTGTTTTTCTTGTGCTTATTGGACTGCATGTGCACGTGCATCGATGTATATTAGCTTGAACTCTTCTCCAGATTTTTTTCTTCTGGTATTTCCAAACATGAGTCCAGTAGATGATGTGGATTAGGAGAGTTGATGAATAGAATGCCAATATCATGTGATGAATGACTTACTCAAGATTAATTTTGTGTGACTGCAGTTGTATTGTGCCACTTGGGGAGGCTGGGAGTTCGACCATAACACGCTTCAGCACTTTCAGGCTGACAAACAAACATACTTCTATCTCATGTTTCTTAATGCTTGAAGTGGATTATCTTTTCGCTTTCTTTTTCAAGAGGCCAACTGACTTTTCCAATCCCTAAATGACAGGATTGGATGTTAAAGTGGTGATTTGGGACCTGGAGAGTCAACAAGACCTATTAGAATATCTATAGGAAACTTGCTTCTCTGTAGCAGGGAGCGAGAATATCAATTCTATGATGATGTATCCTGTACATTGATGTGATCCACATAATAAGATCAGAATAACAGTTTGTAATGTAGCTATGCAATTTCCTTCTGATGATGGTTCTTGAAATGAACCTCTCTTCCTCTTGTCCTCTTTCTGGGTTGCCAGAGCTTGCTAAATAGATTGAAATCTTCTCAATTTGCGTTACTCCATTTAACTTGATGAGATCATGGTACATATGTCACTCGAAAGAGAATCACAGTGTGGAAACTACAGATTGGCCTCCCAGTTTGGGGTGACTTAACCAAGAGGAAGTCACGTGACGTGATTTTTTTCTTAGTACCTGAAATCGTAAGTTAATTTTTGAATTTTTATATCCAATCTGAGTTTATTCCACCTCCTAGACTAAATTTTTTATTCGGCATTTTATCGGGATGTATCCAAGTTTATCTAGTCCAAAGAACGTCACAAAACATCGGACGGAATAATTTAATATCAACTTCTATCACTCAACTTTGGATCACCAAACATAACTTATACAATTAAATCACACATTTTCATCAAACAGATAAAATTATCATTAATATTAATTGCAATTTAAAGTAGTAACTCATAATTTATTTACTGTCTTTCTTTTTTGAACTTTTCTATTTCTAGAAACTAATTGCCATATTATAAATTATCATGTGTTCTGTTTTAATTTATTATGCTTATGCCATTTATATTAAAGGCAATGTGTTTTTTTAATAGATTTTATTTCTGTATTAATTCGTTTTGTCGAAGAGTGAATTTCCAAGAAACCTAATTTTTTTTTTTTTTTTTTTTATGGTGTCGTGCAAATTAATAGATTAACTATCAAGTGGAATCTATAAAAATTTTCAAAATATACAGCTTGTCAATAGAGTCACATACTCACATGTTTATAAATTTTTATGTTGTCGTGCATGTCATCATCAAACTTCTTATTATCAATTATCTTTTATATACATATATGATGGAATGAACGCATGAAAAAAAAAAAAAAAAAACCCTTGTTTTTTCAAAGAAAAATCACTGTTAGATTATTCACTTGAAACTTTAAAAGATGAAATTTAATTAAATCAAAATTTTGGATAAAATAAGAATTATGTTTAGGAATGCCGGTGATATTTCATTTATTTTGGATTGACAAAAATTAAAGAGCGTAAAGTTTTCATACTCAGCGTTTTTAGTATTTTCACATACTCCCACAACATATCACATGCTTTGTCTAAAAGTGTCCAATAGTAAGGAAAAACACGGATTCTTTAATATATACAAATAAAAAGATTTGATGTTTTCTTTATACCGATGAAATTAAAAAATAAAAAGTTCACCCAGAAACCTGAGCTTTTGCGATAAGGGGTAGAAAGAATAGATAATTCATGGAGTAACGATGAATAAGATACAACTATAAGTCAAAGGAAACAAATAGCTATGCAAATATGGAACAACTAAGGCCATTTTCGTCTAGTAAAGAAAGAGTAGACGCAATCATATAGTGGTTAGAAATAGTCCCACCTAGACACTCACAATGCGCATCTTCTTCCCTGCTTTTTAGCTTGAACGACCACATTATGTACTACTTCATAGTTTGATGCACCAATTCAACAAAGACAATTTAACGATTTTGCTTGTGACGTGTTTTAATGGGGGGAAAAAGAGCCATGGACGAAAACAGGGAAGAAAATGAACTTCTGTATGCTAAAACACCTTAGCTTTTCCTGAGTAACATGTGAAACCATCAGTCTTCTGGTATATAGGTATATCCGGTAAGGCATATATAGCTATTTGACAAATCCAAAAATGACACAAACTCAATATACATAGTTTATCAGCTTGATCAACAAAATATAGATTTTTCTTCAATGACACGATTTGATGCAAGTACCAAATTCAAATGTAACGCTTGACTACAAACACGAATTGCTGACCATATGTATGCATCAATGACAAAGGAACTTGTTCATATGGATTAGAGAGGCATGAATGCATGACAATTGTAGTACGCTAACCCACTGTGACAACTAATGTCCGCTTGCAAAGCACATTGTAAAAGTTTCGGCCAAAGATGCAGTCCTTTCTCATTCCATGGGAAGGTTTCTGAGATTATATTCAGGAGGCTAAAATCCGTAAGTTTAGCTGGTTCAGACACAACACCACCATCTGCTGGTCTGCAAATTCACACAGTAGTCACCATGCGTGATAAAACTTTCAAGACGCACCAGAGAAACCTTTCTAATTGCTCGGGACAGTACTTCCATTCCATGAGACTAGCAAACTAAAAATAAATCGGAGCAAATTCGGACAAAAGGACTGAGAAGTCAGCAATATACAAAAATTTCTGTCTATGTACTGGAAGCAGCTATATCATGCTGCCAACAGGGATCTCGACCCTTCACTTGCTTCACAGAGGAGAGGCTATGGACAATGTGCCTCTTCGAGGAGTTCAGCCAGAAAAGAAAGCTTATTGGGCAAATGCAGTATAGCACTCATTTGCAGGATGCAACTGGCTTTATATAGGCAGGAGATCGCAACTGAGAAATGGCTGTGTCACCATCTGCATCCTCAACTGGCACTGATGCTCCACTAAGATTCTTCCTGCACAGAAATTCAGAAGTATCAGAGTAAGATCAGATATGCACCATTCAAACAACGAGTATCATTACCAAGTATTAAGAACCGAAAGCTAAGGACACTTACAAAAGTACAAACTCAATGAATTAGCAAAGACGATGGCATTTTCACATACTCTTACCATTTCTTTGCTTTAACATTTCATCAAGATGTTCATTGCAAAGCTGAACATAAATTCACTAAGAAGGCTGCTAAGGGATTCAGATGAAAGCTTAAGCTAGCTTGAATTAGCCACCTATTCAAATAAAGATAATTCAAAAGGCACGGCATAAAAAAACACAAGAAGAGGGACCAGAGTTGCAGATTCAACAGACAAGTGTACCTCACAGAGACAAAAGTTTCCTCAGATAAAGCCTTTTCCAGCCTCTCCTCAAATGGTGTAGCATGCCAACTTACTTTCTGATCCTGCAAAGAAAGCAAGATCTCCTCACATCTTATGGCGATATATTCAAGTTTGTATCTATTAGATGGGAAACAGTAAGACACACCTCCTTATACTTGTTAGTCGAATTAGGAATTCCGTTCCCATCCCACCACTTTTGTGGGACATGAGACTGTTCATCTTCCTTCCAATGTGCAGCAACAAGCCCAATGATTGGTCTATCTGTGGGACTTCTACTACGACGAGTTTTCCTGTAAGATACAGAGCCAAATTTGCTGCCGTCATTTTCCATCTGAAGAGGCGGCTTCAGCCAAGCTGACAAGGTTGTTTCACCCTTAAAACCCTGTCCCAAAGGAGTCTCGTCCAGCCGTGTTCCCCTGTTCAATGTTTCATTTACAGGCTGTGCAAGTGATTCATTTAGCTCGCCCAAAGATCGATGATTATCAGCATCTTCCTCCTTAAAACCCTTCAACTGCATGTTGTTCTGGTAGGAATTTGGAACTGAATAAATATATTCGGACCTGATCCTTGGCTTTCCATATGGTAAATTTTCCATGTTCGCCGGGAAAACAGTTCCAGGTGTCTGCATCTCATCAGATAGCTTGAGAGGGGTTGGATAAGGTGAAGGCTTCACTGTACTCTGATTACCCAGTAATTCAGAATCTTTGATACTGTGGCTTGCATCTTTGGTAAACGAACTTCTAAGTGAAAAAATATCAGCATCAGGATCAAAATGAACCAACTTGCTCCTATATTGAGTGTGTGAGGCAGAAGGCCAAGGTATGATTGGAGTTGAAATACTGCTGCTCTCTACAGCTAGAATCTCGGTTGCCATATTTGTATTCTCTTCACTACTGCCTTCAGTAGAGTTCAGAGGAATGCTAAAAGTGCTCTCAACGTTTGATTTACAGCTGCAAAAGAGGGAAGTTAATGAAATAATCAATCATCCGAAGGACAGAAGTTTTACCAAAAGTTTAGCAAGACATTGATCCTAGAGTTGAAGGAAACACCAATGGATTCACTAAGAAAAGACGAAAAAAAGTATACTCAATTTAAAATAATACTCAGCTTCTTAGACTAGCAACAGGTTCCTTATAACTATGGGCATGTGTAAAAGTTAACTATTGCTTTGTCCCTTACTGGATAACAGAAATTAGTCCAAAAGCTTCTTTGATGAAGATTTATTCCCTTGCTAATCTAAACATTTCATCTGAGAAATTCATCTTTGCAGATTATGAACTACTAGGAAGCTTCACCTTGTAGGTGCACGCTCTTGGGAAGCAGAACCGCTTCCAGAATCTACGAAAAGTTTGACAGGAGTTGGGGAAACTTCAGTAGGCTTAGTCAGCTGAAGTTTCCTGATAGATGTATGAGGAAGCCATGAGTGGAACTCTGAACTTTCTGAATCTCCATGATTCGACGGTGAAAACATGAACTTGTCTGCTGCTCTCCGAATTTCTGCAGGAGTCTCAGGTAAGGTTCCACAAGCTTTAAGGAACTTAGCCTGTTAGATAAATCTGAGTTAGTAGGAAGTCAATGAAATGGATGGACCAGAAGTAGCCAACAACAATAAAGTAAAAATCTACATTCGTGACAATGAAATCTAAAAGCATAAACTACCTTACTCAAAACTCCTCATTCAGTGTGACCTCTAAGCAGAGAGTTAAGTTGCCAAGATAATCTAGCCTTCTATCCTCTAAACTAATAGAACGTACATATGACAGACAGTTTATATCATTTAGAATAGAAGACATTGGCATCTTGAGGCTTTGGCCAATATCAAGAACAGGAATTGACAAATTGGGAGGAAAAAGAAAGGGACTGAGAGGTTCTCCAGGATTACCGGAAGTGCCTTAAAGCCTATAAAAGTATTGTTAAATAAGTTTTGTAAAACAGAGAGCCTCCATCCTTGGTTTCCTTTTGAGTCTTAATTATAAGAGTACGAGCAGAAAATTCCTCAAAGCACACGATTCAGTCAAACCGTACAGTCACTTCACAATAATGTTAATATTAGAGCCATATTTTCCTCCATCCAGTTTTCTCCGACCATACTCTGATTGGTGGGTTACAAATCATAGACGTAGCCCACTTGTAACCCACCAATCAGAGGCATGATTGGAGGAAACCTCCCCTGCCGAGGATGGAGAAATGTATAGCCCAACTAGAAATTAGTAACTCGGAAACAAAATAGAAATTTATCTTCTTCTCATATGACGCCTCTAGAGTGTATAGGTGGCTAAATTTCAATTGCACTGACAGCAACAAATGACTTAGGCTCGCATTCATCTCCCACTAAGATACAGGGAAAATAAGAATGCATCCCCAAAATATTTGCCAAATTACAAGGAGGCCGTGTCTTTATTCAGGAGAGTATACTCATACCTCTATACGAAATATGCGTGACATTGTTTATAGATGCACACCGAGCACTTCATTTACCTGGGATAAAGGAAAATCAATTCGAGATCGATGTACCTCATCTTTGACATCCTTGCTGATGTGCGGGCTTCCAAAAGCGCGATTTTCCAGATCCTCCCCTCGAATGTCTTCTCTATCTTAAGAGAAACAATGAGATACCACATCAGAGGGCAAAAAACAAAATGCTAGACCGAAAGCCCTACACCGGCTAAAGCATAGAACCTAACCCACGACTCTGTTCACGCAGAACAGATCAAACCCATCCCGAACAAAGTCAAGAAACAAACCCAATCTTTGAGGCGGCCTAACAAGCAAAACACTCACCTTCATCCAAAAACAACGACGCCAGCCGATTCCGAGACCCCAACGCCTCCTGCAAACAAACAAAACTCAGACCCCTGCGAACAGCTTCAAACGATACCGAGCTCGTGACTGGGGAACGAAAAAAAAAGGAGAGCGCTTTCCGCGACTCCGCACCCGAGTCCACAAACCCATTTGCGCAACTCACCGCAGCTTTCTTGGGTCGGGCCGGCTGAGCGGGATGGCGGCGCCGATCGCCGCCGCCGCCGCCGCGCAAGCAGACGAGGAAGCAGCCCATGGCGATGCCAAGCGACCGGTCGAGAAGCCCGAGGACCCTCCTGAGCGCAAGCCCGAGCTCACGATTTAACAGTGCGCATATCATCTGAGATCAGCCGAGCCCCCACCCCCCTCTCTCTCTCTCTCTCCTCTTTGCGTTATGGTGTCATCGGTGAGGTGAGGGAGAAGCTCGACGCAGAAGAGAGAGAGAAAGAGAGAGAGAGAGAGAGAGAGAGTTGTTGAGTCGTTTTGAGAATTTTGAACGCAACTGAAACGAGGGAAAAGACGGGCCTCCCCATTGGAAAGCTCAGATCGGACGGTCACGCCTCTGCGACGCTGGCTGACGCGTCGCGATCGTCGGTACGATTAATGCCTCTTTTTTTGGCCCCTTCTTGAATTTATTCTGCAATCGATTCATTTAATCCCATTTAATTTGCGGGATCAGGTGTTTCCTTATATTACTTTCATCTCATCGTTACTTTCATCCTCGGATCCTCTATTTTGAAAAGGAAAAGGAAAGAAATGTATACGGCATCCAGAAATTTAATTTGATTTGAATGAGTTTCGAAATGGGAAATGTTATGTGTATTTTTTAGTAGAGACATATTTTGAATGATGAAAATGCATTTTTTTCCCCATAATATGAAAGCACGACTTGATTTGTGTATTTTCAAGTCGAGACTTATTTTGAATGATGGAAATGCATTTTTTTTCCCATAACATGAAAGCACAATTTGATATTGATAGGAATGAAAATAAATTTCTCTTAGAGAGACGCACGAGTTGCATGAAGAGTATGGCATGGCAAAGATGATTGCAAACTTTGATGATGAAGCTAAATTATAGAATATAAGCTAGCTAACAAGAGTAAGAAAAATATTATTTAGGTTCCATTTATTTGATGTAAAATTTATATTATTGGAAATTGTTTTATAATAAATAATTTATTGGCAAAAAATAATATTTTTGTCATTTAGCTTATATTTGAAAGTTATTTTCAATTGTTTATGGAGGAAAACTTGATTTTATTCTTCTAAATAGATATACATTGCTCAAGTACTAATAACTTGAACATGGGCAATTGGGGAACTAAGTATGAGTATGGACGTTGGCATTTTGGCTTTAACTTCTATGGACTCAGGCCTAGGTCCATTAAAGCTAGACCTAAGTCCATTGAGGCTGAGCTGGGTCTTTGGTTCCTAGGTCTTGATCCGTCGAGTCAAGTCCCGAGTGTTGTGTATTTAGGCAAATGCGTTGAGGTCTCAGATGACCAACCTTAATGAACTTGAGCCTAGTCCTAGTCGCCAAAGATCTAGGCACAAGCAATGGGGTGTTGAGCCCGCCTCTATGGACCGGGGTGCGGTTGGAAGAGGGAATACCCATTCCATTCCAAACGAGCATTCCGTGTTGTAAACTTGCACCAGATATACCTAAAAAGCTTTGTTAATAAGCATCGAAGAATATTTGATAAGCTCAGGCATGTCATTTCATTTGGCAAAAACGGCGCCGTTGGACCTGTAAGCTTTCTTGTTTCCCGCATATATAAGGAAGCGAGCCCTAACGACGCTTGGGGAGAGCGGAGGAGGAAGGAAGGAAGGAAGGAAGGAAGGTGGGAAGTGAGAAAGGAGTAGAAGCGGCGAGAAGCGAGGAACGTGTGGATTCGACCCAAAAGCACTCTGATCGTGGGGATCGTGATGCTCCTCATATCTCATTCGCATAGTTTTCAATCTGAATCCTTGGCTTCTCGCTGCTCCTCCTTCTCAGCCCCCTTCTCCAACCCCGTCTCTCTCTCTCTCTCTCTGCCTCCCCTGTTCTGTCTGTCTGTCTGTCTGACTGTCTAGATGCATAAGATGGATACGGGGTGACCTCCTGCTGGCCTTATGATGGTACTGACAACGTCTCTGAAGGCTCAGACTCTTTTCCACTCTCTCTTGACCGGGTTGATTTCTCTCTAGCTCTGTTTGATCTTTTATGGTTGGTGGTAATTTTCGTCTTTGAGAAATGATAGTTGTGCCTTGAAGCTGCAGTGAAATTGTGGTGGATGTAGAAACTCTGTTAAGTTCCTGATTTTAGCGTTATAGTTGGGGAAATTGTTATTTGGTCTCGTGCTTGTTTTTCTAATGCTCGGGTGATCGGTTTTAGGGTGGATCAGTTGCCATTCTGAATCGGACAGTTTTCAAGCGGTGATTTTTTTTTTTTATTTTGGTTTCTATTTCTTGCTTGAGTGCCGGGAAAGCCTGCAAATTTTTTAACCCAAACAAACCCAGGTAAATCCAAACTGGTCTGGATTGCTTCCAAACCGTATTCAGATTCATCAATCTCTTCGAGCAAAAGAAAAGCCTGCAAATTTCTTTAACCCAAGCAAACCCATGTAAGCAATGACCAAAGCTTAAATCCTATAGACTCGTTCTATTCTAATCGGTTCAGTATTCGAGTTTGAGATGATGTTCACAACTTCAAAAGTCAGACCGCATGCCCCTATAACCTACATTCACATCTAAATCCATGTTTTCCAGAAATGATATCCCAAATTCATCTGTCGTGTGTGCCCTTTGGTCGGGTTGTTTTCTCATATCCTCTCTCATAGCTCAATTGGCACAAGCATCCATTATGCATATTTTGAATTCATCCCCACCGATTCTCTCAGCACCGCAGAGACACGCAGAGGGAGCTCCGTTGAGGTCATTAGAGCCAATGAAAAGAGAGATTGCAGACTCATCGCTGCTGTTGAGGAGGAAACTAGTCCAAGGGATGTGAGTCGGGATGACATAGAGCGATAGGGAGGCGTCAGGTGAGAAACTGAGAAGTGGCAGGGGTGACTGGTGAGCCCGAGCAAGAGTCGAGAAGGATTGAGCTGGGGGTTATTGGTTCCTGCACTGGAACTCTGGTTCAGTTTTCGGGTGGGTCCATGGAATTGGTTGAAATCTTTCCATTAAGAGCAGAGGCTGGAGGTAAACCAAGAGCGGAAGTGATAGAGCGAGATATTGGAGGCAAAAGATGGAGAGAGAGGAAGAGAAAACTTGATATGAAAAGTTAAAATTTAAAAATTACCGGTCTAGGTGAATGGGTGAACTCTTCACACCTATAATTAGGAATCAGATTCGTACTCACCAATCCCAATAAATTGGATTAGAGGGAATTGGGAATTCGATTGATCCCATGGAAATCGTTGGTTTTGGGCTGATATGGTTCCAGGCGGTTTTGGGTTCTGTGGCACACCCCTAAATTGATCAAGGGTGGGAAATTAGGGTTTTGACTCAAAGTGAATGTGAAGTTATGCATACCAGACGCAATGATTTGCTAAGAAATGTTTTGTAATAATCAAAATCATAAATAAATTAAAAACTGTTAGTCATGTTTGGATAGTTCGGTTCACACCTAGAGTTGGCACTGGAACCAAGAATCAGATTGGCTCCTGCCCAGAATTGATCTAGTCCTAGTTCAGTGCTTTACCCTAAAAAATTGTTTCCTTAGTAGCATGGCCGAGCTCTGGCTGTTTCGCCTGACATAACCTACAATGGAAGGACAGGCCTGCAATGGAGGGATCGGGTTGAATTATCAGTTGTGATTTGCTCCTTACGTGAATCAAATTCATGCTTTTGTCTAAGAATTGTGATATTTTGTCATGATCAAGAGTTGAAAAACTGTCACGAAACACAACAAATCGAACGATAAGCCACTGCACCATAAAAATCCCCGATCTTGTCAGGCACAATGAATCGAATTCTCGAATTAAGCTTCCATACTTGACTCCCTTGGACTAGTTGACTTGAACGACGATCACTGTCGAAAAGAAAAGGGGTTTGGCGAAGGAAGAATGCTCGCAACATGGCAAAGTTTAAACCCCTCAATTGTCTAGATTATTTAATAGTGATGCGTGGTGAGTTTGGGTGAGATTGCTGAACGAGTTTTGACGGAGCGGAAGTATTTTATGAGTTGGTGGGAAAATAAGATTGGGATGGAATAGATTCACTATCAAAGGACTAAATAAGAACGCACAATAATTAATCACTCGAAAGAAATTCTTATATAATATCAAATTAAAACTTTGCATACTTACAGTTGAGAATGCACCTCTTGCCTAAAGCAAATAGAAACTAAGCTAAGGAATGTCATACTAGGAAACGTGAAAACGGGAAACTTTAAACTATGACATATTAAACTAGGAAACTTTTAACTTAGGAAACATCTAATCAGGGAACCTTCAAATTGGAAACCAACTAAAATTAGGGAAAAATAAAACCCCTCTAGCCTTTGATTCAGTTTATACTTCACTTTCTAGAAACACCATTATGAATTTTTCGTATCATTGGACCCATTGAATCATGTTGTGGCTGAAATCTCCCTTTGTTTACACAAACATCAAATGGTCTCTAATGTGACATGATGCTCTCACGTTGAGTAGCAACCGTGAAGGTGTTGGTACCCCCTATGAAAATTCACAGGGACATCACTTAAAACATTGATTTATTCAAGATGCAAATATGCCAAAGAGGGCAATGGCAACGAAAGGATTATAATTGGAAAAGGGGAATTTATGGAATCATGATGAAATCTACCGTCCAGATATATCAGGTAGTATACACATTGCATGAGTATTGTAGTATCCAGATAAGTGACAGAAAATCTTGCAAAGAAATTCAAGGCAAGGAAATGAATGCGAAGTCAGATTTTTCTGAGCTAATCCTAGTCGCATACCAACTTAGGACTGTGCACATTGGATCCCCAAAGTATTCCGGTAGTGATGGGTGAAGTCGGTGCATGATGGTGTTAACAACTTGCTGCAACTTCGTTAATGCTCTGAGAAGAGACCTCTTTTTCAACCCACACGCAGAGTTAAAGAGTCATTGACTGGTGCATCAAGGAGGGAGAAGGAGAGGAAGAAAATGGTGGTGAAGGTGTACGGGCCTGAATACACAGCGCCTAAGCGAGTGCTGGTGTGCCCGATCGAGAAGGGCCTCGAGCTCGAGACCGTCCCTAACGATATCTTCAAGGGCGAGCACAAACCCCTGAATTCCTCGAGTTCCAGGTGTGTCCCTCTTCCGGAAACTCACTTCTCTTTGAGTCAAACTCTCAAACTCGAGCTGTTTTTTATTTATTTATTCGTGGGTACTTAGCTTTTAGAGTATTTTATCTGGTCGATCCTGATTCGGATCGTGTATATATGTGTGTATGTGTAGCCCTTCGGATCAGTTCCTGGGGTTCAAGATGGGGACTATACTCTCTTCGGTAATGCTCTCAGCTCTGGCTTGCATCACATATCTTTTTTGTTTTGTGCCTTTGAATTTCAACATCATGGTCCATTGCTCGCTCGGACCTTTTCTAGTGGTTCTTCAGCGCGCTACCATCTATGCAGCTCATTACTCACTCGCGCACTTTAACAACAATTCCGAGGCTTTGTTTATCCTCTCATCAGGAGAATGCAAGCATAATCAAACTGCATTAGTGACAAGAGGGTTTGAGCTCGGCAATCTGCACCATCCGGCATTTGTTAGGTTAAAGCGAGGCTGTCCTTATAATTATTCAGACTTTCTAGGAGTCGTTCAGTCTTAATCTGAACTCAAATCATATATGATTTAAATCACAGTGCTATGGCGAAGTAGTCTGACTGACGAAGGTTAAAGAGTACCTTCGATGACTATTGTGGAGTTGTTTTTATATTCATATGTTGGCCAAAGGCCGTCGATTATCATTTCGACCTGCATTTTTGTCCGATCATTTGCCTGACCGATGTTTAAGCAGAACCATCAGTGCATAGACATCGAAATGTCACAGTGCATCTACACTGTTACTGTAGGGTCTAGTGTCGTGAGAGTAAGACTGCTGGTAAATTCAAGAGCACGGTGCAGGTCTGCTTTAGGTTGCATCGTAGATTTATGGTGCGTTTCATCTGCGGGGAAAAGATGTCTGTCCACTCACTGTAATACATCCTGTTTGATTCATACAGAATCGCGGGCCATCACAAGGTATTATGCTGAGAAGTACAAGCACCAAGGGACCAAACTGCTGGGGAAGACAATAGAGGAGAAAAGGACGTGGAGCAAACTCCGACTTTCGAGAAAATATTGGGTACGTCTTATGCTCCAGCGTGTCAAACAAGAAGGCGGTGGGAGCGCGACGCGTGTCCTCGTGGGGCCCATAAAGTCAGGCGTCTGTTTCTCGATGCAGCGCTCCTCTCTCTTCTCACTCTCTCCCAAAAAACTCACGGCTGGTGGCTGGTGGCTCGGCTCGGCTCGGCTGGCAGAAGAAAGGACGGCCAGCGAGTAATAAATGCGGAAACGCTCCCGCTTAAAATTTCTCTCTCCTCACACTTGAATATTTTCTGGGCGCTTTCTCTCTCCTCGTGACGAGCTGCACTTTCTCTGTTTCTTCTCAGCGCATCCCACCCTCACCCACTCCGCCTCCGCCTCTCAAAAAAGCCTCGCCGCCGGTCATCTACCTCTGGCACGTCGCCTCCTCCAAGAGCCCCGCCAGTCGCAGCTGGTTCCCGACCCCCTTCGCCTCCGACTGTTTCCAATGCGGAGATCGAGCATAAGTTCTGTGCTCGCGTTGGTCTCTCGGCAACTTCTGGACCTCCGTCCGATTTCCTCCCTCCGACAAACTCGTCATCAACTCCGACTCCGAGCGCGCGCCGCCGCCGCCGCCGACGGCGCTCTCCGTCTCTGGCATCTGCTCGTCCTCCCCCTCCCTCAGGCCGAAGACGCCGCCGGCCTCCGCCGCGAAGCCGTCGGCCTTCGACAGGAGGGAGGCGGCCTCGGTTTCGTTCCCGAGCGGCGCCAGGCTCCCCGCCGTCGACCGGGTGCTGTCCCTGTCGCTGGCCCGATCGGTCGCGAGGGAGATCTCGGTAGACCTGGGCAGGGTCGACGGCGCGGCGAAGGAGAGGCGCGGGCTAAAGGGCTGGAGAAGGATTCCCGCTCGCTGTGGACGAGGTACGTGGACTGGCTACACCAGCACCGGACCGAGGGCTTTTCCTTGGACGTGAGCCGAATCGGGTTCACGGACGAGTTCGTGGAGGAGATAAGGCCTCGGTTCCAGGCCGCGTTCACGGCGATGGAGGAGCTGGGGATGGGCGCCATCGCGAACGTCATCATGTGCACATCAGATGCTGTGCTAAGGAAGAAAGCTTTTGATGTACTGGAAAGGGTTAGTGTTTTTGACTTAAGATCGTTTGCTTTTGCATCACTAAACAGCTCGTCGCTCTTGTAGTCCGTTTCTCTCTTGTTTAAGTTGTGCAATTATTTCCCAGTCTCCACATGCTTGCTGATATTGCAATATCTAAAAGGTTTGATGTCTTAAAGCCCTGATTACAAATTGCAACTCTTCCTTTATGGCAACTGCATTAAAGCCTGCTTAAATGACATAAGGGTGTCTTTTCTTTACATGGAAGGATGCATAATGTTACCTGATTGCCTACAACTTGTGTAGGTTGCCATCTTTCTAGAAACGATAGAGCACATTTTTTAGTAGTTTTTGAGTTCGATGGTCCTCTGTTGCGGATAAGAGTGGCAGAGTGCCATACTCTTGTCAGGATTCTAACGGAATCTACCTGTTCAATTTCAATCTCCGTTGTTTATGCGTCAGATAGGCTGCCGTACTCTATTAGGATTCTTCTGGAGTTGGCCATTCGGAACTGCGACGAGTTCCAGGTCAAGAGCAAGGATGTCGAGAAGATCATCGACTGGGAAAACACTTCTCCTAGACAAGTCGAGATCCCATTTAAGCTGGCTAGAGTGCTGCTGCAGGTACATGGAGCTGCACATCGTGTCTCATTGATGCTGATTGGGGTTTTGAAGAGTTGCGATGTTTGATATTTGATGATGCGTCGTCATTTGTATCAGGATTTTACTGGGGTGCCTGCTGTTGTTGATCTTGCTTGCTTGCGTGATGCGATGAGTAGCCTCGGGGGAGATCCGAATAAAATCAACCCACTGGTGAGCTTTATATGTCAGCATGTCGCTCGTTCCAGCTACTCGTTGGTGGTGAAGGAACTTTATCTTTGTGTGCGCAAGTAGTTGAACTGTCATTTGTGAACATGTCAATCATCGTGCAGGTTCCAGTGGATCTTGTTATCGACCACTCTGTTCAGGTTGATGTGGCAAGGTCAGAAAATGCTGTCCAGGCTAATATGGAACTTGAGTTTCATCGGAACAAGGAGAGATTTGGCTTTATCAAGTGGGGTTCAACTGCATTTCATAATATGCTTGTTGTTCCGCCTGGATCGGGGATTGTCCACCAGGTAGTAAAACATATAGTGCCTATATACTGATCATATGTATGACTTTAGCATAAGAAGTGGAAAAAACTGTATATACCCGTGGTGGAACTATTACATGCCGTGTCCTTTGAGAATATGCAATTTTCTTGCTTTACCAGAATATTGGCCTGTATCATTGAGTTGACAAACTGAACTGGAATCTATTTGCAGGTTAATATAGAATATCTTGGCAGAGTGGTCTTCAACACAAATGGCTTGCTTTACCCTGATAGTGTTGTTGGTACTGATTCACATACAACTATGATAGACAGATTAGGAGTTGTTGGTTGGGGAGTTGGAGGAATAGAAGCAGAAGCTGCAAAGCTTGGCCAGGTAAGAGAATTCAATATATTGTTATTATTATTATTATTTTTTTACTGTGGATGGCTGATAAAGTAGTGTCATTTGACACTAGTATGTCCTTTTCAAGATGTTATGAAGTATGAACATACATCCATTAATTTTTTCAGTCATTTCTTAGCATTTCTGTTTTCATCTCTTATTTTGATGCAGCCGATGAGCATGGTCCTTCCTAGTGTGGTTGGGTTTAAATTAACTGGAAGCTAAAAGATGGGGTAAAAGCAACCGATCTGGTCTTGAACGTAACACAAATGCTGAGGAAGCATGGCGTTGTGGGCAAATTTGTTGAGTTTTATGGTACATCTTCTGATTCCCCTGCATCGTTAATCCTTTCTGTTCAAGATATTCCACAGCCACCGAATCCTTCTTGTTACTGTTGTTTTTAAATGTTGTGTCACTTTTGCAGGGGAAGGAATGAGCGAATTGTCATTGGCAGATCGTGCCACCATCGCTAACATGTCACCCGAATATGGTGCCACTATGGGCTTTTTCCCTGTTGATCATGTCACTCTGCAGTATCTTAAATTGACAGGCAGAAGTGAGGAAACTGTAAGTAATCACAGAGATTTTCGTTATAATTTGTACTGAGTACTGAGTACTTGCTTGTGTTAACTTAAGCAACTTCATAGGTTGCCATGATAGAATCTTACTTGCGGGCGAACAAGATGTTTGTGGATTACAATGAGGTGAGTTTTATGAATGTTTTTGACTTTAAGAGTACATCATTATTTCTTGCTAAGAATCTTTGTGTTGGAAGCAGCCCCAAGTGGAGAGAACATACTCCTCTTATCTGGAACTGGATCTTAAGGATATAGAACCATGTATTTCGGGTCCCAAAAGGTAATCCCCAGTGGATACAATACTGTTGCCATGAAGTAGGTTTAGTTTTTGCCCCCCTCACCCTTCTATTGGCTAAGAATCAACGCTTTCCAGGCCACAGGATCGAGTCCCACTGAAAGAAATGAAAGCTGATTGGCATGCATGCTTGGATAATAGAGTTCGATTTAAGGTGAGGCTTTCCGGAATCTTGTATACTCTTTATAAGTGATTGTGCATGGTCATGGGGCTCTTTGTTGGTTCCAAAATTTGGGAAGTGAATTGCCCTTCGCATGCGCTTGTACTTTGGTAAATATACTAGAACAAAATAGTTAACTATGTGTTGACTTGTGCTTACTACTGACATTGATTCTACCAGCTTTTTTTTTTTTTTTTTTTTTTTTTTTTTTTTTTTTTTTTTTTTTTTGATTTGTGCTGCTTTAACTGTGCAGAAGTTGATTGATGAGCAACTTTGTTTGTCGAAATCTTAATGCAGGCTCCTCTTACGTACATTGAATTTTTGAACTATGTTGTTGAAGAGTTTAGGAGCCTTTAGATGGGCAAAATGGCATGCTTCATTAAGTATTATTGATATTGATTTTTTTTCTGTGTCTTAACTTAGGATTTTGACTGATTTTCATCCATGTCTTTGCCGGGTTTTGCTGTGCCAAAGGAATCACAGAGAAAAGTTGCAGAGTTCACATTTCATGGGACTCCAGCTCAGCTTCAGCATGGGGATGTTGTTATAGCAGCTATCACTAGCTGCACAAATACTTCAAATCCTAGTGTAATGCTTGGTGCTGCTTTGGTAGTAAGGAAGGCTTGTGAATTAGGATTGGAGGTTGGCTGACAAAAACTCTTCTTCTGACAAAGTAGAATATATTAAGCAATATGTTTAGATGTTCATATGGATTTTGCTACACCCGTCACCTGATAGTATAGGCTCATGTGCATCTGCATGTACCTCTGCAAAAGTTTACTTGACCTGCTGTCCACTGAATTGATTCTTCGCTCATGTATAATATCTTTAAGCATTATACAGTTGCAGCTGGAATCAATGCAGCATATTTTAAATTTTTAACAGAAAAATTTGATGAGTTGCTACATTTGATTGTAGATGACTTAGTTTTTTTTTTTATCTGAACAAAATAAATCTTGTGTCAGGTAAAGCCATGGATTAAGACAAGTCTTGCTCCGGGCTCTGGGGTTGTGACCAAATATTTGCAGAAAAGGTGCCTTTAATCGACCCAAGTATTCTTCCCATTTTAGCAACCATGGATCTTGCTAATTAGGATTCCATATTTGGTTGTGACCAAATATTTGCAGTGGTTTGCAGACATATTTGAACCAATTAGGATTCCATATTGTTGGCTATGGATGCACTACATGCATTGGAAACTCAGGAGATATTGATGAATCAGTTGCATCAGCTATTACTGAAAATGGTAGAGATTAATTCATAATCTTGCAAAATATCATCAAGAAAATGTTATAAGCTCACTTAACTGTTGAATTTGCACAATGTCAGATCTTGTAGCTGCAGCTGTATTGTCTGGAAACAAAAATTTCGAAGGACGTGTTCACCCCGCTGACTAGGGCTAACTATCTGGCTTCTCCTCCTCTCGTGGTTGCCTATGCTCTTGCTGGCACGGTGTGTAACATGCAGTTGTATTTGCAGTTGTTGGTTCTTTATTAGCGATCTACTCCAACCTTGGTATTATCCTCGGAATTCGCTTTTCTTTGTGATTGCAAATCTAGTTTTTGGCACATTCCTCATGGGAGACAACCTTTGCAGGTAGATATTGATTTTGAAACCGAACCCATTGGGGAAGGAAAAGATGGAAGAAAAGTATACTTGAGAGACATTTGGTCATCAAATGAAGAAGTGGCAACTGTAAGCCAATATTTCTGCTAGGAGCTTATGGAAATCTTCACTTTGACTATTAATTATAGAGATCGTAATTGGTGATTCTGTTTTTTTTTTCTCATATAACCTGTCTTCAGGTTGTCCAATCGAACGTGCTTCCATGTATGTTTATGGCAACATATGAAGCTATCACTAAAGGAAATCCTATGTGGAATCAGTTATCTACACCTTCTAGCACTCTCTATGCTTGGGACCCAACATCAACATACATTCATGACCCACCATATTTCAAGAGCATGACAATGTCTCCTCCTGGCCTTCATGGCGTGAAGGATGCCTACTGCTTACTAAACTTTGGGGACAGCATTACGACTGACCATATTTCTCCGGCTGGTAGCATTCACAGGGATAGCCCTGCTGCAAGGTATCTAATGGAACGTGGGGTTGATAGAAGAGACTTCAACTCTTACGGAAGTCGCCGTGGGAATGATGAGATCATGGCAAGAGGAACCTTTGCTAACATTCGCCTTGTCAACAAGTTTCTTAAAGGAGAAGTTGGACCTAAAACAATCCACATCCCCAGTGGGGAGAAACTATCTATTTATGATGTTGCCATGGTAATTTTCTTCACTCTGCAGACCCAATACAGACACCGCATCACAAATGACAGTGTCGTGAGTGATGGGGCCTCAGTATTCATAGTTGTTGGTTGGATAAGCCATTCTATTTAGATTGGCCCTGAGAATTATGCTACTTACCATGTCTATTGCTAGTTCTTTTCTGCAAATTTTTGTTTAAGTCTGAAAGAAGCTGATTTTTTGTTTGGTCCATTCATGCCAGCTAGATCAGCCTCCTAGCAACATCCTTCTGGGTCATCCCACTGTTAGTTGAGATTCATTTGACGGGTCAATGTGATATCATCTTAATTGGGAGAACTTTTTAAAGAAAATAATCTGATTTTAACTGTCGGCCTGCTGGTTAATATTCTATTAGCTGAGTATGGGCTCCATCAATGACTCATTATCTGATTGCTGGTGCCATTGTGGCTCATACTAGCTTTGTCTCTTGTATGGCAGAGGTACAAGAGTGAGGGGCATGCCACCATTATTTTGGCTGGTGCTGAGTATGGAAGTGGAAGTTCTCGCGATTGGGCTGCCAAGGGTCCAATGCTGTTGGTGAGCATTTTCATGCTTTTTTATTCAATTTTTTGTCCAATTTTTTCCCTGAGCGCCCTAAGCTGTAATTCGTGTCAGGGCACGAAAACTGTCATGGCAAAGAGCTTTGAGCAGGTTCACAGAAGCAATTTAGTGGGAATGGGTATCATTCCTCTATGTTTCAAGTCTCGGGAGGATGCAGAAACACTCAACTGACTGGCCATGAATGCTACACCATTAATCTTCCGAATAGCATGAGCGAAATAAGGCCTGGTCAGGACATCACGGCGGAGACAGATAATGGCAAGTCATTTGTGTGCACACTACGGTTTAACAGAGAGGTAATGATATTGATCTGTCACTTCTCTATATCCTTGGAAGATTCATCATCTTTTCATCTCCTTGCTAAGTTTCGGTGGCTTCCATATGTAGGTTGAGCTGGCCTATTTCGATCATGGGGGTATCCTGCAGTACGTCATCAGGAACTTGATTGGAGGTAGACATTGAGCGACCAGGCAGGTTCAACAGCCGGCTCTTCTCGGTGTTCCTAGCATTTCCATTCCATCCGGTCAACATGGCTGGAGTAAATCTCTATGTCGGAGAGTTCTTCCTCCAGCTGTTATGGGAATAAATTGGGGGAATAAATGGGACGATTTCTGCGTCCTTGGATGATTATCATTCTAACTCTGGGCGGCAGATAAATTAACATTGCAAGGTCTGCGATAGCATTCATGATATGTGGACAAACTATTGTTGGCCTCTCATTTTGTTCAAAAAGCTTTGGGTTCGGTTTTCATCGGACAAATGATTTGGATTTTAGAAATCTGCAAGATTTTTCAACTGTGTCCCGAAATGTGATCTACTCAAGCAGTTTGCCTCTTTCTAGTGTAAGATGGTGGTGTAGAATTTTGCCTAAGAGAGGATCTCTTTCAAAGCTATAAAGACAAACGCATTTAGAGAGAGAGACAGAGAGAGACAGAGAGAGAGAGAGAGCATGAAATTCATTATTGAAGTGGAGTCCCATATTCACGTGTACTGGGAGTCACGTGTCGGGGTTGTCCGCGTAGAAGTTCCAAATGACAACCTGACCACGTGACCATTCGTCTTGCTAATAGTCGAGCGAGAACAAAATGAGATTCGTCGTCTCATTGGTTTGGTTTGGGTCGAAACCGATCAAACCATTACAAGGCCAAATTCACAAAGAGACTTTGTACAATGTGTGGAACGCTTTTTGTAGAGACAATTTCATATGGGAACGGCTATTTGGATGCATGCCGATCCCAGCTCATGCTATCATCAGGTCGTATCTTGGCTAGAACAGCAAATGACTATTCACAACTCATGTGATGATATCGGACTCAGTATATAAAGGGCGGGTGGGGAATGCAAAACGCGCCACCCATAGCTTTGAAAAGTTCATGATAATAGCACTCATCAGCATCCTTATGTTCTTATGCTCATCTGTTTCCCAGAAAGAGGGGAAGGAAGTGAGGAAGAAAGGTGAACCGCTGTACAGCCAATCATTCTGTACTACGGTAGAACTACAAAGACAATACAAAATTGCGACTCATGGCATACTGGTTGCTGACGTGAAAGGTGGACATGAGACCCGGAAGATGGGGCCTTCACCTGAGAATTCAGACATGTTACAGCAGTAGGAATTTACGAACTTTTGGACCTGCAAACGGAGGCGGGTGCAAGATGGAGTAGTTACGGGCAACAATCGGCACTGATATTTAAAATCTAGGTAATTTCAGGAAGGAAAATCAAGAGACCAATAGTTCAGTTTTACTCGGTGCTATATTTACTGAACTGAAAGTACATCTAATCAGGAAATCTTCCTTATCTGTAGCATGACCAACATACTAAATGAATGAACTTATCCAGCCAACGGTTACCTGAACCATTTTTGAACATTCCTAAATGTATAAGGACAACCTCAGCAAACTTTACACCTTCCAGACAGTAAACATATTGGACTCATTCAACCTAGAACTGAACATAACATCAGCTATAAACTGACGTAGCCTGATATCTGTCTTCATTAAATAAAGTCACATAGGTGTAAAATAGCGCAAGAGAGACCAGAAATATTTCATCCATCATGCAATTAACAGACGGTTAGACACTAGTAATGAAATTTCTATTACCTTACTAACGTCCAGGGTGAGACACTTAGAGAAACTATCACTAAATCATATATTGCTAATGATTGCTACTGCAAGGAAACACGACCATGAACCACTTCACATTGAAAATGACAGTTATACTGAAACACAGCATTTGTATCCTAATCATCTGTTCCCAGCAGAAAAAAATTTACCTTCTGCTCAGTATCTCAAACTTTGTACTCATGCACACGCAGCCACTTAGTAGATGACCATTTGTTCCCCTTAATAACAAGGCAACCACCTGACATGAATCAGAATGGCTAAGTAAATGGTGACAGAAACTAGAGAATAAATTCGATAACTCATTTACAAGATCGACATATAATTTTAGTAAAATTGTACAGACTTTGACATGCTATCATATTATGAACTCTAGGCATGACCAAGTACACATAACAGCTGAATAGAGAGCACAACTAACCATGCAAACTGGATTTATCCAGAGAACCATCAGGTTTCATACTCCAAAAAAGAAATGCATCACCCATTTTCGGTTTAAAGGAAAGTCCTATCTGTCCGTTTCACAGGAATATTACATACACTAATTTATCAGGAAGAAGCTGCTCATTGGTACATATCATGCTCTCTCCAGAAACGATAAAGCACATTTTTGGTGAAAGGAATGTAATCACCAATTCCAATATTAGTATTTTCATGTGCTATTCAGAATCAAAATGAGCAGGCATTCGCGTATATGACAGAATGCCTATTCAGAATCAAAATGAGACACTTTCTGACCTTGCCACATCAACCTGAACAGAGTGGTCGATAACAAGATCCACTGGAACCTGCACGATGATTGACATGTTCACAAATGACAGTTCAACTACTTGCGCACACAAAGATAAAGTTCCTTCACCACCAACGAGTAGCTGGAACGAGCGACATGCTGACATATAAAGCTCACCAGTGGGTTGATTTTATTCGGATCTCCCCCGAGGCTACTCATCGCATCACGCAAGCAAGCAAGATCAACAACAGCAGGCACCCCAGTAAAATCCTGATACAAATGACGACGCATCATCAAATATCAAACATCGCAACTCTTCAAAACCCCAATCAGCATCAATGAGACACGATGTGCAGCTCCATGTACTGCAGCAGCACTCTAGCCGGCTTAAATGGGATCTCGACTTGTCTAGGAGAAGTGTTTTCCCAGTCGATGATCTTCTCGAAATCCTTGCTCTTGACCTGGAACTCGTCGCAGTTCCGAATGGCCAACTCCAGAAGAATCCTAATAGAGTACGGCAGCCTATCTGAAGCATAAACAACGGAGATTGAAATTGAACAGGTAGATTCCGTTAGAATCCTGACAAGAGTATGGCACTCTGCCACTTTTATCCGCAACAGAGGACCATCGAACTCAAAAACTACTAAAAAATGTGCTCTATCGTTTCTAGAAGGATGGCAACCTACACAAGTTGTAGGCAATCAGGTCACATTATGCATCCTTCGATGTAAAGAAAAGACATCCTTATGTCATTTAAGCAGGCTTTAATGCAGTTGCCATAAAGGAAGAGTTGCAATTTGTAATCAGGGCTTTAAGACATCAAACCTTTGAGATATTGCAATATCAGCAAGCATGTGGAGACTGGGAAATAATTGCACAACTTAAACAAGAGAGAAACGGACTACAAGAGCGACGAGTTGTTTAGTGATGCAAAAGCAGACGATCTTAAGTCAAAAACACTAACCCTTTCCAGTACATCAAAAGCTTTCTTCCTTAGCACAGCATCTGATGTGCACATGATGACGTTCGCGATGGCGCCCATCCTCAGCTCCTCCATCGCCTTGAACGCGGCCTGGAACCGAGGCTTTATCTCCTCCACGAACTCGTCCGTGAACCCGATTCGGCTCACGTCCAAGGAAAAGCCCTCGCTCCGGTGCTGGTGTAGCCAGTCCACGTACCTCGTCCACAGCGAGCGGGAATCCTTCTCCAGCCCTCTAGCCCGCGCCTCTCCTTCTTCGCCGCGCCGTCGACCCTGCCCAGGTCTACCGAGATCTCCCTCGCGACCGATCGGGCCAGCGACAGGGACAGCACCCGGTCGACGGCGGGGAGCCTGGCGCCGCTCGGGAACGAAACCGAGGCCGCCTCCCTCCTGTCGGAGGCCGACGGCTTCGCGGCGGAGGCCGGCGGCGTCTTCGGCCTGAGGGAGGGGGAGGACGAGCAGATGCCAGAGACGGAGGACGCCGTCGGCGGCGGCGGCGGCGCACGCTCGGAGTCGGAGTTGATGACGAGTTTGTCGGAGGGAGGAAATCGGACGGAGGTCCAGAAGTTGCCGAGAGACCAACGCGAGCACAGAACTTATGCTCGATCTCCGCGTTGGAAACAGTCGGAGGCGAAGGGGGTCGGGAACCAGCTGCGACTGGCGGGGCTCTTGGAGGAGGCGACGTGCCAGAGGTAGATGACCGGCGGCGAGGCTTTTTTGAGAGGCGGAGGCGGAGGGGGTGAGGGTGGGATGCGCTGAGAAGAAACAGAGGAAGTGCAGCTCGTCACGAGGAGAGAGAAAGCGCCCAGAAAATATTCAAGTGTGAGGAGAGAGAAATTTTAAGCGGGAGCGTTTGCGCATTTATTACTCGCTGGCCGTCCATTCTTCTGCCAGCCGAGCCGAGCCACCAGCCACCAGCCGTGAGTTTTTTGGGAGAGAGTGAGAAGAGAGGAGCGCTGAGTCGAGAAACAGACGCCTGACTTTATGGGCCCCACGACGACACGCGTCGTGCTCCCACCGCCTTCTTGTTTGACACGCTGGAGCATAAGACGTACCCAATATTTTCTCCCGACTTTCGTGATGCCTAAAGAAGATCCGACTAGCCCAACCGTGCCCTCCGGACCCCGCCTCCGGAGCAACGACGTGGAGCTCGCCCACTTCGCCAAGCCGCCGCCTCCCCACAACCAGAGGCGCAGCAGCAGCAAGTGCTTCGTCTACGCCCTCGCCCCGATCGCCATCCTCATCGCCGCCTTCCTTGGGTTCGTCCTTACCGTCCGTGTCAAGAGCCCCGAGCTCAGGCTTCGCCGCGTCGACGTCAAGTCCCTCGACTACTCCACCGCGGCCTCCTTCTCGGCTCCCTCGACCGCGTCGCCGGTTGGGGAGGCCGTCCTCCGGAACACCAACTTCGAGGGGTTTGAGTTCTCGAACGGAAAGGCTGTGAGCGTGATGCACGGAGGGCCAGCGCTGGGCGGGGGAAGATCGAAGGAGGGAGAGCGGGAGCGAGGGAGAGGCTGAGAGTGACGGTGAAGATGGACGTGAGGTCGAGCGAGCTTGCGGCGGACGTCGACGGGAGCAGGATCCTGGCTAGCGACGTCGGCTCAAATATAGCACAAGCACGAGCGCCGGAGAGAGCGAAGACGAGGGAACCTGAAATTTTGAATTTACGGAAGGGGCGGCCGTAATGTGGTTTGTTGATGGCGGTGGGGCAACGGACGAACGCCGGGACAAACGCCGGAGTAGCAATGAGAGAGGAGAGAGAAGCGAGCGGCGCCAGGGGCGCTCGTAATGTGGTTTGTTGGCAACGGCAGGGAACGGCCAGACGCACGGCGGAGCAGCGGATTTTGGGATTCAAAATTTTGAAACCTCCGTCGGGTGAAAGAAATGGGGGCAATTCTCTTTCCTGGAGAGCAACGTAAAGCCTCTGCTCCGCCGTGCGTCTAAGTGATTTTTTTTTCTTTTGTCTAAGCGACTTTTCAAAGTAATTTATTCTATTGTTGACTTTTCAAACTCTTTCTTTTCCCTTTTTTTTTTTAAGCCCATATATTACAAGGAGAGAGTCGATCCTGAAAGATATTTGGAAGTCAACTGGTCCATCGACAAGAGAGAAGAAGAGAGAAAAAATGGTGGTGAAGGTGTACGGGCCTGATTATGCAAATCCGAAGCGAGTGCTGGTGTGCCTGATCGAGAAGGGCGTCGAGTTCGAGGCCGTTCCCATCGATATCTTAAAGGACGAGAACAGATCCCCTGAATTCCTCAAGCTCCAGGCCTGTCTCTGCTCTTGAAACTCGCGTCTCTTTGGATCCAACTCGAGTTTACATTTTCTTTATGGGTACTTAGCATTTGAGGTACTTTATCTGATTGTTTCTGATTCGGATCATGTGTGTGCGTGCCTGCAGCCCTTCGGATCGGTTCCTGTGATTCAAGATGGAGACTATACTTTGTTTGGTAAGGCTCTCGACTTTTGGATTTTCACATTGCACTCCGATGCTTGGACCGAAACATGTGGAAGCACGGATGGTTCTTCAGCATGCTGTCGCTTGTGTAATTTGTCGGGTTAAGGTTTGGTTTTTTAAGTCTAAGAAGCTCTGCAATGAATAGATACCGCAGGAAGCTGAAAAGCCCGAGTCTGTCAACATATACAGTTGATATTAGCTGCTCGTTTTAGCTCATGGACTTCCGGTGATTTAGCTTTGCGACTCCTTAATCACTTGCGTGCTTTGACAATAACTTTCGAGTTTTCTTTTATTCTCTTAATAAAGAATGCTGGTGTAATCAAAATACATTGGGGGCGGAGGATTTGTGCTCGGAACTCAGCACCTTCCGGCATTTGTTAGGTTAAAGTTTGGGTTGTCGTCTTTATGATTTGAACTTTCTAGGAGTCTGATCACTCTGAATCTCGAGTCGAAACATTTGCCTAAGCAATGGATGATTTAAATCAAAGCTCCATGGCAAAATAGTCTGAATTGGGAAGGATGGGGCGTGCGTTTCAGCGATGAGATGCGAGTCTTTCGAGTATTTTCCCCATTAGTCAGGATTGCTCAGGTTTAAGGAAAAGAGGCCAGGCTCGTCAGCTGGCTATCTGGGAAGTATCCAAGGAAGAGTAAAGAGTAGCTTCGAAAACTACCATTTCCTATGTTGGCCAAAGGACGTCGATTATCTGTTTGAACCTGCATTTTTGTCCAATTACTTTCCTGATCGATGTCGAGGCAGCATGATCAATTCATAGTAATAAAAACATCCCACTGATTCTGCACTGTTACTGTTGGTCTAGCGTTGTGAGAATAAGACTGCTTGTAAATTCAAAATCTCAGCGCTGGTCTCTTTTAGGTTGCGTTCTAGATTATGGTCAATTTCATGCGTGGGGATAAAGATTTGTCTCTCTGTAATGGATCCTATATTGTTCATGCAGAATCGCGGGCCATCGCAAGGTATTATGCCCAGAAATACAGGCACCAAGGGACCGACCTGCTGGGAAAGACGATCGAGGAGACGGGGCTCGTCGAGCAGTGGCTCGAAGTCGAGGCCCAGTGCTACAGCCCGCCCATCACTGACCTCATCTACAAAATTGTTTTTGACCCGATTAGGGGACTTACCTCGGATCCGAAGCTGATCAAAGAGAGCGAGGACAAGCTCTGTAAGGTGCTGGACATCTACGAGGAGAGGCTGTCGAAGAACAAGTACCTGGCGGGGGATTTTTTCAGCCTCGCCGACCTGAGCCACCTCTCGTTAACGCAGTACCTGATGGGAAAAATGGGGAAGGAGTACCTGATAAGGGACCGGAAGCATGTGAGTGCGTGGTGGGATGACATCTCGAGCAGGCCTTCTTGGAAGAAGGTCGTCGAGCTCTGGCCCGGTCTGTATTAGGGCCGTTTTATGGTGTGCCGGTGCACCCGAGTCCTTGGTCTATGTGAAGGATAGCGAGTCTATCTGTGCCTACTTAGTATGTTTCTACTCGATCTGAATCGGCAGATTTGGACTATCAAATAAGCTTTTGTTGAGTCTGGTTTGTGAAGGTCATGTGTAAAAGTGGGATTTCTCCAGTAAATGATCCTGCTGTGGACCTCTTTGGTGTTGTATTATTCATGGCGGTGTCGTGTTTTGTCGGGCTATGTACGCGGCTAATTAGTACCATGCCAGTGACTTTGGTGAAATTAAAAATTAACCACCTATAAACCACCTTTTGTGGATCTTTTACAACTTGGAAAGAGCAACTTCATAAATGTTCGTTCGCATGTCCAGCACACTGAACTGGTGTTAGATTAGCTGTTAAAGACTCATCCTAGGACATAAGTTAAGTCTGCATTGGATGCAAGGGAAGAGGAAAAATTATCCAAAAAGTCCTAAATCTATTATAATTTTGCCAATTTAGTCATAAACTTTTTAATTGAGTCTAAACATCTTCGACTTTTGCCAATTGAGTTCATTTGATCAATTTTGACATGAAATTACTAATGTGGATGTCAGACGTTGTATGTGATACGGCTGGTGACGACTAGCGCTAGCATACATAATTTTTAATAACATTTGAATATTATTTATTCATTTATTTGTTTTTCCTTTCCTTTATTTTTTTTCCTAACCCTAGTTGCAGGCTAGGAAGCATTGAAATTTTCCAAGATCTTTCGTGTTATGTCAAACACTTTGACATGCTCTGACACATTCCGACACATAGTAAATAGGTGTCGGAAAATCCGACACATGGCCCGACACGATCCAATATGTGAGTTTATAATTCGACACGTGATTTTGACACACATTAAGTTAATTTTAAAAAGTTTCATTAAATGAGGAATCGAAATATAAATATGTAAAAAAATAAAGGGAGAAATAAAGACTTCTTGTTATATTTGATGGTGAAATGTGAATTTTTTTTTTGACTTCTTGTTAAATGTTAAATTTAATAGTGGAATGTGAATTGATTTTTTTTCCTTCAAGTTTTATAGATTATTTGGATGGAATATAGTTGGATTTGTTAAATTGAAACAATGAATCATATCAACAAACGGTAAATTAATGTTTTTAGTGTAAGTTCATTCCAGGCTCTTTTTTTATTATTTATTTATTTATTTGTGAATCTAAATCAAATTAATTTTATTAAAATAATCATAAAAATGATAATTTATCATGTATATATAAAAATATATATTTAATATATAATGCGTCCTAACGTGTCAGAATTCTCTATTTTTTTAGAAATAACGTGTCAACGTGTCATGTTGTGTCATATCGCATGTTATCTTATGTCGTGTTGTATGTTATATACTGGTATTGGTGTTACTTAAGTTGCAGGCCACAAGCGAGAGGGTTGGTCTTTGCCTAGATTTAGGCCAAGGCTGTGATACCCTTGCTTGGCTTGGGAAAGGCGAGGGCATCCTTCACCTAGTTTTGGGTGAGGGCCCCTAGCCCAGACGAGGTGAGAGTTGCCGACCTAGGATTAGAAAAAGAAAAAAAAAAATAAAAATTTTATTAAAATTTTAAAAAATTAAAAAATCGTTCACATCAGTGTCACTTGTACTACCTAATATAGTCAATGTCTAGTTCAATGATTTTTAGCTACAATCGGCTGGATGGATTTAATTGATAAAATGTGAAAGGGTTTAAGAATTAGATTCAACATTAGAAAATTCAAGGAATTCATTAATTAATAAAAGTCAAAGACGACGTTATACTTAGGCTAAAGTTTTAAAGCTGTCATTTTCTCCGAGGAAATTTATGCGAGCATAATGAATTTCAAGTCTACCGTACAAATATGTCAGATAGCATGCGCATTGCCAGAGAACAATCTATCAAAGATAAGTCAGAGGAAATGTTGCAAAGCCTTCTAGGCATATGGGAAGTCGAATTCGACGAATTTAATTAGTAGCGTACCAACGTTGACCGATTATCTAACCTTGGATCCCCAAAGGAATCTGGTCGCGAACAGTAAGTTGGTGCATGACGGTATCGTGTGCGACTTGGTTTAATCGTCTGATAAGAGAGAAGAACAGGAAAAAATGGTGGTGAAGGTGTACGGGCCTGATTATGCAAATCCGAAGCGAGTGCTGGCGTGCCTGATCGAGAAGGGCGTCGAGTTCGAGACCGTTCCCATCGATATCTTCAAGGACGAGAACAGATCCCCTGAATTCCTCAAGCTCCAGGTCTGTCTCTGTTCTTGAAACTCGCGTCTCTTTGGATCCAACTCGAGTTTACATTTTCTTTGTGGGTACTTAGCATTTGAGGTACTTTGTCTGATTGTTTCTGATTCGGATCATGTGTGTGCGTGCCTGCAGCCCTTCGGATCGGTTCCTGTGATTCAAGATGGAGACTATACTTTGTTTGGTAAGGCTCTCGACTTTTGGATTTTCACATCGCACTCCGATGCTTGGGCCGAAACATGTGGAAGCACGGATGGTTCTTCAGCATGCTGTCGCTTGTGTAATTTGTCGGGTTAAGGTTTGGTTTTTTAAGTCTAAGAAGCTTTGCAATGAATAGATACAACAGGAAGTTGAGAAGCCCGAGTTCTGTCGACATATTCAGTTGATATTAGCTGCTCGTTTTAGCTCATGGACGTCCGGTGATTTAGCTTTGCGACTCCTTAATCACTTGCGTGCTTTGACAATAACTTTCGAGTGTTCTTTTTATCCTCTCAAAAAAAAAAAAAAAATGCTGGTGTAATCAAAATGCATTAGGGGCGGAGGATTTGTGCTCGGAACTCAGCACCTTCCGGCATTTGTTAGGTTAAAGTTTAGGTTGCCGTCTTTATAATTTGAACTTTCTAGGAGTCTAATCACTCTGAATCTTGAGTTGAAACATTTGCCTAAGCAATGGATGATTTAAATCAAAGCTCCATGGTAAAATAGTCTGAATTGGGAAGGATTGGGCGTGCGTTTCAGCGATGAGATGCGAGTCTTTCAAGTATTTTCCCCATTAGTCAGGATTGCTCAGGTTTAAGGAAAAGAGGCCAGGCTCGTCAGCTAGCTATCTGAGAAGTATTCAAGGAAGAGTAAAGAGTAGCTTCCAAAACTACCGTTTCCTATGTTGGCCAAAGGCCGTCGATTATCTGTTTGAACCTGCAGTTTTGTCCAATTACTTTCCTGACCGATGTCGAGGGAGCATGATCAATTCATAGTCATAAAAACATCCCACTGATTCTGCACTGTTACTGTTGGTCTAGCGTTGTGAGAGTAAGACTGCTTGTAAATTCAAAATCTCAGCGCTGGTCTCTTTTAGGTTGCGTTCTAGATTATGGTCAATTTCATGCGTGGGGATAAAGATTTATCTCTATGTAATGGACCCTATTTTGTTCATGCAGAATCGCGGGCCATCGCAAGGTATTATGCCCAGAAATACAAGCACCAAGGGACCGACCTGCTGGGAAAGACGATAGAGGAGACGGGGCTCGTCGAGCAGTGGCTCGAAGTCGAGGCCCAGTGCTACAGCCCGCCCATCACTGACCTCATCTACAAAATTGTTTTGGACCCGATTAGGGGACTTACCCCGGATCCGAAGCTGATCAAAGAGAGCGAGGACAAGCTCTGTAAGGTGCTGGACATCTACGAGGAGAGGCTGTCGAAGAACAAGTACCTGGCGGGGGATTTTTTCAGCCTCGCCGACCTGAGCCACCTCTCGTTAACGCAGTACCTGATGGGAAAAATGAGGAAGGAGTACCTGATAAGGGACCGGAAGCATGTGAGTGCGTGGTGGGATGACATCTCGAGCAGGCCTTCTTGGAAGAAGGTCGTCGAGCTCTGGCCCGGTCTGTATTAGGACCGTTTTTATTAGGTCCGTCGGATGCACCCGAGTCCTTGGTCTGTGAGAAGGACTAGTTGCTTTCCGTGGACCATCGAGTCTCCCTGTGCCTATTTAATAAGTTACCACTCGATCTCAATCGACGGATTCAGGGGATCTAATAAGCTTTTGTCGAGTCTAGTTTGTGAAAGATTATGTGTCAAGTGGGATCACTCCAGTGAAATTATCCTCTATAAGACCTTTTTTGGTGTTGTGTCATTCTCTGGTTTAGAATAATGCACTCTCTGCTAGATCTAAAACATCATATAGTGGTTGTTACATGACGTGACAATGATATGAAACGTGACAAGTTAATAAAAAGTATATTACATTAGGCACATATTTACTTGAAGAATTATGATTGTCAATGTTGGGTGACTCATTTAATATCCTCGTTAGAAAAATTGTTAATTCGTTGAGTTAATTGGACTTCTCTTCTAAAAAAAAAAAAAAAGTATGCCATTTTTAAATGATTCTAATGCCGGACATTTCTTTTCTTGAAAGCCCATATGTCAATATATTCCTTTCATTCGTCAAATAGAAACTTAGGCTCCATTTGTTTAATATAAAATGAATAATTTGCAAAATATTTTTCTAAAAAAATCGTTTATATTGCTTGAAATAATTATTCAATACAAAATGTTTTCATTATAGGTTCATTCGTTTAGCGGAAAATATCATATTTTTTGAAAACATTTTTCTAGAAGTCATTTTCTAAGAAAATGACTTTATTTTCTAGTGTTCGGTCTAAACTTAAACTTCAAATGGAAAATATTTTCCACCGTTCGTTAACTAATTTAATTGTTGGGAAGAATTATCAAAAATTGAATTTTAATATTTTTAATTGACCAAAAATTAGTTTTATTTTTTTATAAAAAATGAAATTTTAATTATTTGTATTCTTAAAAAATCGATATTTTTTTTTTTTTTTTTTTTTTCTTTTTTTTTCCTCCTTCCTCCTCCTTCCTCCGACTCCTCCTCCACCGCCACATGCTTGATGATGGCCGGCTACCTAGTGACCAACCAAGACCCAGTTGCCAGATTCGGTGAGCTTGATGCTCAGTCGATCTCGCCAGAGTTTTGCTAGGCTCTGGCGAGCCACAAGCTCCACCGCCAAATTTGGTGAGCTCAAGCAAGGCCCGAGCCCCGCCTAGTTCGCCTAAATTGGCGGTGGAGCTCGAGCTCACCTGAATCAAGAGCTTGAGCTCTGCCGTCAGATCCAGCGAGCTTGCGGCTCGCTAGAGCCCGATGAACCTTTGGCGAGCTCGAGCGAGGCTCGAGCCTTGCCCAACTTGCTGGAACTAGCGGCGAAGCTTGGGCTTGCCTGGATTGGGAGCCTGAGCTCCACCGCCAAATCCGGCAAGCTCGCAGCTTGCCAAAGCCCGACAAACCTCTAGTGAGGCTTGAGCCCCGCCCAACTTGCTGAATCTGACTAGGCCCAAGCTCTGCCCCAAGCCAGCGGGGCTCTGCCTTGCTCGATTTAGTGAGGCTCGAGCTTGCCGGCTCAGGCGAGCTCTGCTTCGCCAGATCAAGCTAGGCAGAGCCTCGCCAACCTAGGGCGAGGCTCAAGCTAGCTCATGGCCGGTTGTCGGCTACCGCCAAGGCCGGCGACCGGCCACCAAGGAAGATGATGAAATGGAAAAAAAGAAAAGGAAAAAAAAAATTAAAACTCGATTTTTTTAAAAAACAAAAAAAGAAAAAGAAATCATAAATGTGTTGGTGAAAAGAAAGAAGGCGGAAGAAGTTATGGAAAATGTTATTTTTTTTTGGTAAAAGGTAAGAATATATATTAAACTTTGGAGAAATGAACAAGAATTCGGCACCGTAACTCACACTTTAGCTGTGGGGGCAGGGAGAGTGTGAGGGTGCCGAATCAAAAAGATACAGAGATGGAAAATGTTTTTCTCTTCTCAAAAAAGGAAATCATTTTCCACAATCTTACAAAGAGATTTTCCATTGGCCGGAAAACATTTTCTTTGACCATCTATTTTGCATCATCTGAACACCAGAAATTCTAAAAAATGTTTTCCCAAAAGTTGTTTTTCACAAAACGAACGGACCCATAATATCTAAACATTTTTCGTGTATGATGAAAATATTTTTATTTATATATTTTTGTAAACAATAGAAAAAATTATTTAAAAAAATAATTTTTCAATGATTTATTTTAATTTATTTTTTTGCGAAACAAATGCATTCTTAAAATATATTTTACTCCATGACCATGTAAATGGTGTCGGGGCTGCTAGAAGAAAATCTTGTACCGGCATTGTTTTTTTTTTTTTTCCTAGTGCTTTGGTTGCTGCTCTGGCTTTCTGCTTGCTAGCACTCAAGTCATATTTCTCAAGTCATCGGGTTGCACTCCTGCCCTCATGGATAGCAATCTTCAGCTGTGATTTTCTGGAATCATCAAGCGCAATTTCACCCGAATTTCAATTTGAGTCGTAAATATCTTACGCCATTATGATGACAGGTCACAGGTCGTAAAAGGAATCGAATTCCTTTCAAAAGTTACAGTGTTTTGTGGTGATTTAGAGTTGAAAAACATCACAAAGCAATTGAAGTTGCACAGCAAGCCATTACGCAGCATCAAGATCCCTCCTCTTGTCGAACACGTCGCATGACTCCGCTATTGAGTTTCCGAATGGGGCTTTCACCACCTGACTCCCTCGGAAAGTGACCAGAATGACGTTTCGTTGTCAAAGGAAAAAAAAAAATTGGTATCGTGCAAGTCGATCGCAACTGGCCAAAATTGCACCCCTTCATAGTCTTGTCGGTTTGTGTAGCGGTGACCTTGACCCCTACAACAAGTCCACACGGACATGACTCGAAAAGTTTGATCCATACGAGACGCGTGCCGCATCCTGAATTCTATGGAAATGGGGAAACGATACTGCTGCCCTTCTACCTGGAGAACGCATTCTCAATCCCAAACTTGATATTAAAATATAAGTATATCGTACTATCTCAACTCATATTCAAAATGCAACTAGCAAAAGCTCCTTGCCATTAGCGCTCTATTCTTACTTGTCAATAACTAAAGAAGTTGAAAATAAGCAACTATAGCCCAATAAGAAGTGCATGTCTCTTCTAAGTAAATTGAGCATCTACTGTGCATGTTTATAGTACCAAGTCAAAACTCATCTAATTCAAATCCACAGTATTGCATATGTATGAAATCAAAAACAAGTTTTATCTTTTCAACAAAACATTTTACATATAAGAAATACTCTTTTTATCAATAATATTAAAGCAAATATCAATGGTCCAATATATTGTTTAATCTCATCAATTCACATATTGATGGTCTATTCCATTGACCAATGATTAATTTCACACCATATATCAATGATCTATTTCATTGATTCATCTTATGCTTAATATTCAACCATAATCATGACACAATGTCTAGTGAAAGAGGACCAAGGCAATGTCTCCACCTTTTAGCAGCTATTGGTTTGGCCTATAACAATATCCTTAAGCTTTAAAAACTCCTAACTAAGTTTGCAACAATAATAAGTATCAAATCGTCATATTCTAATAATCCACAATACCAAACCCAAATCCATCTCATAATCAAAATACTTTGACACAAACCAACTTTGACCGACCAAAAAAAAAAAAAAAAAACATATGTCCTTTCAAAAATCAATTTCTTCCTCAAAACCAATCCAAAATCGATATCATAAATGGTTTTCATAATATCAAACATATATCCTTTCGAAATATAATATATTTATAAATCAAATTCACAAATCAATACATATAGCTTTTATGCAATAAAGCATTTCCCAAATTATTTCACAATAGTTGTAAATTGTCTCCAAAAATGCTTTCCACGCTATTTCAAATAATCAAAAGGGCAATAAATACTTGATTCAAATTTTATGTATCAAATATGCAATTAACATTATTTCTTCCATTTAATTAAATCATACTTTACACATAACATGTCTAATCCTTTTCATTTTCAAAATATGAATTTAGAAATTCAAAAAAGGGATAGCATCATTCACTTGAGAATACCCAAAACCAAACAACCTAGTTTTACAAGCTGACAATCTTGTAATTTATAAATTAAATGAGAATTTACATCAAAACTAAGTAAACACTATCTCAAGTTCTCAACTACGAATTGGCTGAACTCCCATGCGCAACAAATCGCTCACCCGATTCAAATTTCTCAACTACAAGCTTAATCCCTAACAAAATTACTCCCATGCGCAACAAATCACTCACCCATTGTGAAGATTCAAAGCTAATCGCAATGTGCTCATGCGGAAATCTCTAAAATTTCACTTTGACAAAAAGTTAATTCAAATCTTTTTCTATCATATTTCATGGCTCCATAACGTCCTAATTATGATTTTCATGTAATTCCACATCTTAAAACTGAATTTCGTAGTTTAAATTTCACATAATTTCGAATTTGTATCCTGATGTTGAAAACTACTCTGAATAAACAAACAAATGCCGTAAATTCTTATCATAAAAATGAAGTTAATCCAACTTGACGATAATTCCAAGATGTGTGCGCTGGTTCTTCCTCTTTACTTTTTCTCTTTCGTCTTCCTTTTCTTTCCCGTTTCCTTTTCCTTCCTCTCTCGGTGCGGCCTGTCCCATCGTTCCCATCGTTACTCTTCTTTTTTCCTCTCTTTAAATATGAAAAAGCCAACTCATGTAGAATTTTGTAGAACTCTCTCGTCTTGTCGAGTTCCTCTCTATCGGCTGGATAGAGTTCTTCTTTGTTCCTTCCTCTCTGCAATCTTCAGCTGCTTTCTATTGTAATGCGAATGGCAATCCTTCAAAATTTCGTCCTCTTCTTGTCCTACACAGATCTAAGTCGTTAACCCCTCCACACATCATCTTCCTTCTCCCTCACCAGAGGGTTTATGCTTTTTCCCTTTGGTTTCCCTCTTTCTCCATCTGCATGTCGATAATTTTGATGCTACCGACCTTCATCCGTTAAGTCGATCCTCCCTTTCATCGATGGCTACTGACGATGATCCTGATGCATCTCGGATTGCTGCACTTTGTCAAAAACTGGGCCGATTATCTACAGAAAAAGCAATTGAAGAATGGCGAGTTGAACCCGCACCTGGTGCAGTTGAGGAATGCAAGCTACTGTTAGTTGGTAAAGTCCACTCCAACCCTTCCTTTAATTTCCAAGCTTTTCAGTCAATCTTGAAGCGGGCATGGCGGTTGGACCAAGTGGAAATCATACAGAGAGAAGCTGGAATTTATTTAGCCAAATTTAAGTCTCAAGCTGAAAAACAGAGAATTCTCGACACAGGACCTTGGCAATTTTCAGGACATCTTATAAATTTTAAACCATGGGTAGCCAATACCCCTTTATACTGCTATGACTTTGCTACCTGTGCATTTTGGGTTCAGGTGATTGGGTTACCTTTGGAATGTTGTACTGATGATATGATCCGTAGGGCTGTTAGCACGGTAGGCTCCGTTTTGCAAGTAAAATCTGAGTTTGCCACTGGTTCTGCCCTAAAAGCTTGCCGCGCTCGCGTTGAGTTGGATTTATTTGAACCATTACAGGTAGGTCGACTCATTAAACTTACACATCAAACTTTGTGGTTGGATTTTCGGTACGAAAGATTACCTCATTACTGCTATTCTTGTGGACGACTGGGCCATTATACTGATTCTTGCCCCTCCATTCCCTTTAAGGAGAAAATGATCACAGAAACTGACTCTACTCCTTACAGTCCCTGGTTAAAAGCTGAAGTTTAGAAGTATAGCCCTTACTGGCAGTGTTACTATGGCCCATCTATTTTGGAGGAGGATAGAGATGAAACCATACCTGAAACTCCTCCCACTGAGATTCGTCCTCTTCCTCTTCTTCTACCACTAATTCTTGTTACAACCTCTCAGCCACAGCCTATTACTCCCATCTCAACACAGACCAGAACTAACACCTCTACCATCCCTCCCTCAGAGCCACACACCTTAACCACCGCTTTAATCCCAGCTACAGAGAAGATGAAAGGAGGGCAATGGCAAACATTAACTAATCAGGCAAAAAAAGGGCAAAGTATACGGCCGGCAAGTAAGATAAGTCCTGCAAAGAAACCCAGGCACTATAATCCCTATGACTTACCAGGAGGGCATTCGGGGGTCTATGATGACTCTCTCTTGTTGGACGCGCCATTTATGGAGGCGTCTGAAGAAGTTTTACGGGCGATGGTGGCTGGCCCTAAAAGTCACCAAATCAACGATGAAACTTATAGGTTGGAACTGTCAAGGTTTGGGCAATCCCCTGACAGTCCTATCCTTAAAAGCCCTCTTGGCTAAGGAAAAGCCTGACCTGTTATTTTTGATGAAGACGAAAAACGTTGATGCAGTCCTCCTTTGGTTGAAAAGGTCTTCTGGTTTTTTGCATCATAGACTAGTTACCCCTGTTGGATCTGCAGGTGGCTTAGCTCTTTTTTGGAATGCTGGGCTCTCTCTGTCAGACTTCACCTCATCCTCTCATTTTTTGGATTTTACCTGTCTCGATATCTCCGATGCCAGATCCATGCGGATTTCTTGTATTCATGCATCTGCAGTTTATCAAGAACATCAGTATCTTTGGCAGACCTTGCGCCATTTTAGTAGCTTCAATGTCTTACCTTGGGTGTGCTTTGGTGACTTTAATGAAATTCTACACCGATGGGAGAAAGTAGGCTCTAGGCCAGCGGACTCTTACCGCCTTTCTTCTTTTAGAGAAGTCCTCAATGATTGCAGTTTGATGGATTTGCCCTCTCATGGTTGTGCTTATACGTGGTCCAACAACAGAGATGCTGAAGCTTTGGTGAAGGAGCGTTTGGATCGAGCTGTCTGCAATGCTGAATGGCGTGTCTCTTACCCAAACGCTCAAGTGACAGCTCTACCTGCAGTAGGTTTAGATCACAGCCCACTGGTTATTCATACAAATCCCTGTTTGACTTGGCGAAAGAGATTCTTTACCTTTGAGGCTTTCTGGAACCAGGATCCTGGCTGTCAATCCGTGATCAAGTCCTCCTGGCACTCAGTCTCGCGAAGGGACTCTCCTCTCTCAGTCAAGCTTCGTGCAGTTGCTATAGCTTTATCATGTTGGAGTTGCCAGGTTTCTCCCATAACAGGCAAAAGGCAATGGAATTAGATCAACAGTTACAAATTTTATCAAATCAGCAACCTACTTCACTGAACCAATCTCAGCAACAGCGGATTAAAACAGAACTTCAACAAGCATGGTAGAGGGAAGAGCAATATTGGGCAATGCGATCAAGGATAAACTGGTTACAGTGGAGAGACTGTAACACTAAGTTCTTCCATGCTACCACACTTCAAAGAAGGCAACGCAATCAGATTACTATCTTGAAAGATGACAATCAGCAATGGGTTAGGGATCGTGAACATATCAAACAAATGACTACCATCTATTACTCACAGCTATACACTACTTCAGGGCCTAGACCTTATGCACAGATCTTAGAACAATGTCCATAGCTGGTGGATGTAGAAATGAATGCAGGCCTTCTCGCTCAACCCACTCTTGAAGAAGTTCGCGTTGCTACTTTTCAACTAGGTGCTTCAAAAGCACTAGGACCAGACGGTTTGAACGGATTATTCTATCGATCGCATTGGGAAATTATTAAAGTGGACATTCACAGAGCAGTACAACAATTCTTTCAGCATGGCACATTACCTCCATCTCTAAACAGCACTGCTATTACCCTAATTCCCAAAACTCCTAACCCGGAAAGCTTGGATCAGTATCATCCTATTAGCTTATGCAACTATGTCTATAAAATTTTCGCTAAAGTGCTTGCTAATCGATTGAAACCCTTGCTGCCTCTACTGATCACCGAGGAGCAGAGCGCCTTTGTTGCTGGCAAACAGATTCAGGACAATGTTCTAGTTGTACAGGAAATCATTCATCAGCTTAAAACAAGGCAAAGGAAACGTCATTTTAAAGCAATTCTAAAGGTAGACATGCAGAAAGCTTATGACCGTGTTGAGTGGGACTTTCTCTGAGATTATTTACTTCGATTGGGATTTCATTCTCATTGGGTCCATCTAATCATGCAGTGCATTTCCACGCCATCTTTCTCTATCAAAATGAATGGGGAGTTTTTACCGAGTTTCCAACCAACTCGTGGGCTGCGGCGGGAGATCCCTTATCCCCTTACTTGTTTATCATCATTGCAAATCTCTTATCCTTCCTAATAAGAAATGCTATGAATATGGGCTCTCTTAAAGGTATCAAGTTGAATCAAAGGTGCCCTACTCTAGCGCATCTTTTTTTCGCCGACGATGCTGTGTTTTTTCTGGATGGTACCTTGTTGGAGTGTCAAAACCTTTCTAACATTTTAAACCAATATTGCTTGGCATCAGGACAAACAATCAATCGTAACAAATCTGGAGTTTTCTTTAGTCCCTCTTGCCCTATTGACCTTCAGGAAAATTTAGCTGTTGAATTACGGGTACCAATTTTACAGCATTGTGGGAAGTATCTCGGGATACCTACTGACTGGGGAAGATCTAAAAGAGATATGTTTTCTGGGCTGCTGAGTAGAGTTCAATCGAAACTAGAAGGATGGAAGGAGAAGCTAATTTTAAAGGGAGGGAAAGAAGTTCTATTAAAGGCGGTTATTCAATCTATCCCTTAGTATGCAATGTCTGTGTTTAAAATCCCTATCTCCTTATGTAAAGTTATTGAGAAAAGAATGGCCAAATTCTGGTGGAGTAATGATACAAGCAGATTTGGAGTGCATTGGCAGAGCTGGAAACATCTACAGAACCGAAAAGAACTCGGTGGATTAGGATTCAGGGATTTAGTGAGTTTTAATCACGCCATGCTCGGTAAGCAAGCATGGCGTCTAATGAATCAGCCATTATCTTTATGGAGCAAGCTTTTTAGGGGCTTATATTTCCATTCTTCCACTTTTTTAAAAGCTAACAAGGGTTCTCACCCATCATGGGGCTGGCAAAGCTTATTATGCGGAAGGAATGCAATTTTACCACACGTTAGTTGGTCTGTGGGAGATGGAACAAGCATCAAGATAAGACAAGACAGATGGCTTCCTATGGGAATTCTAGCTGGACCTAAAGCCCCTGAAGAACCTACACTAGTAGCTGATCTTATTGACCAAACTACCAGTTCATGGAAAATTGATTTATTATTCAGATTTTTCGATATGCCAATCATTCAATAGATCACAGACATCCAACTCCGACCTAACTTCACCACAGATGCACTTATATGGACAGCAACCAAGCAAGGCACATTTACGGTCAAACCTGCATATTATGCACTCACTCACACACAATCAGGTATCTCAACTTCAAATGCATCATCATCACACCAAATTCCTACTTGGTTATGGCGCTCTATCTGGAAAATGCCTGCTGCACCCAAAATCCGAGTATTCCTCTGGTCCATCTGCAATAATGCCTTGGCAATGAGAGAAAACCTGTATCGACGACACATATTAGACAGTCCTTGCTGCACATTGTGTAAAAGAAAGACTCCAGAAACTTTAGAGCATTTACTCTTACTCTGCTCATGGACTCAACAGGTGTGGAATCATTCCTAGATCCGGGTTTCAATCTTTCCCATTAACACTCACCATCTGGATTCATGGATCACTTCCACGATTGGGACAGGAAATCGATTACCTCGGCTGGCCTTTATTTCTCATATTCTGTGGCAGATCTGGCGTGCTCGGAATGCCTTCGTCTTCCGAGGTACTTATCCTAATCCATCTCAGGTTGTAGAAGCAGCACTGACTTGCGCTCAAGCAGATCGATTATCTTCAGCCTCAAATTTGCATCAAAACAGCTTGGTCACAAACAGATCCCATCTATGGCGTCCCCCAGATCTCGGGGTATTGAAAGTTAACATAGATGGATCATTTCATCAGGGCAGTAACAAGGGAACGATAGCTTGTATTTGTAGGGATCATCAAGGCCGGCTTACCGATGGTTTTTCCTTAGGGGTAGTGGTCGTCTCTGCTCTTCAGGTTGAGATCCAAGCTTTATCATTCTCGCTTTGCCATCTTCTACATCAAGGGCTTCAAACTGCAACAATCGTCGTTGAATCAGACAACCTCACTCTGGTGGAAACTTTGAACAGCCGCTCACAGCCGCCATGGACAGATCGCTCTCTATTTGCAGAGGCTACCTTCCTCCTAACCCTATTTCCCAATCTCACGCTAGGGTTCTGCCGAAGAGAAGCGAATTCAGTCGCTGACTGGGCTTCCAAGGCCCATAATCGCACCTCCTTGAATTGTAATTGGGCCCTTAATTCCCCCCCTGCTCTCTTGAACTTGTTATGTGCGGATGCACTAGCCGCAGGCTGTATGGGTTATTCCTCTTAATGCTATGAGGGTTTCTGTTAAAAAAAAATAAAATGAAAAAGCCCACTTTTGACCAAATACAACAAAGAAAGACCAAATATTACGATTTGTCTTTTACGATGGTGTGCCTCTGAGCATCAGCTGGATCAATATTCGTTATGAGGTTTCTCCGCATTCCTCGGCTTGATTCAATCCAAGACAGTAATTTTCAGGACTCGCCCTCATCAGTGGGCAGCGAGGAAGTCAACCAAAGCAGCGTACTTGACCAGCATTGCAGGGTGGGATCATCACGGTTTACTTTTGCAATTAGGTTCCACTAATCAAATACGAAAAAGTTTCGGAGGAGAGAGAGTCACTTAAATGATCCTTCCCGAAAACACTTCCCTTCTAACACTCGAACTAATAATCTTTCCCATAGCAGTATTTCGTCCGAGCGATGGTGTTTTTTGCTATTCTAATTCCGTTGTCGCATGGAAAATGTTATGAGGTTTCTTATATTCCCATGCACATTGATTGATTTGGGTGAATAATGGCGTCGAACATATAATAGTCTATTACCCCTTTCTCCCTTGTGGAGGTTAGGTGATCAATAGTTTACTCAATTGCAGGTGCAAAGGAAGTCGACAAAGAAAATCATTTTGTAAATGATGCAAGGACAGCTCAAGTGTGCATTTTCGATTGGCCGAATCTTCCTACTCCCTTGAATAATTTAGATTAAAAGGAAGACCAATTATTAGAATATATGGCTCGCGGATATAGGCCAATTTAACCAGTCACCTACTACCCAATTCGAGCAAATTGGTAATTGCCTTTCTACAAGCAGGCGGGCCATGTGAAAAAATAAGCATGGTGCTTTTTGCCATGTTTGGTGACGATTATTGAAAACTTTCGGCCGAAACTAATCAACCTTTCGATGCCATCTGAGCATGGAGGGCCCATGGTGGAGTCCTCAGTTACCAAAAAAAAAAAAAAAAAAAAAAAACTAATCAAAGGTGTAGAGCATAGGTGCGATGCCATTTTAGTGCAAAGGAAATCAACAAAAGACAGATCTTCAAGATTACAAATGTCCCATGGTGCATGATTGATTTTAACAATTTTAGGCTGTCTTTGTTCATTTAGATTTCTAGTTAAGATATGACTGAGTAGAATATGATATAGTAAAATATGAAATTAACAAAATCTTGTCTATTATGTGGTAAATTACAGTAATAGAACCGAATGTTTTCATATCCTATAATGTCTAATATTTGGTATGAATAGTATATCAATATAAATGAATATGAAAATGTACAAGGGAGATGTTAAGAATATCTTATAGAAAATTGCTAAAGAAACCTTAAGTAGACAGAGATAACATCCATAAATAAATCCATAATTATTGGTCGATCCAAATCTTAAACAATAAATTAGCTCATTGCAACATTTCAAAGTCATGAGTTTGACTTTGACAACAAATGTGAATGAGCTATAACAACATTGATAGGCAAATTAGTCAACGCGTGTCAAATCTACTAAGAGAAGAAAACGTGATCATTTACCTCCGCGAATCTTAATTAGTGTTTTGACTCCCTCGCCTACTTCAATTTTATTTACTTATTTTTATATTATTTTCACTCTCTTTTTTTGTTTCTTTTTTTTTTTATTCCTTTCCATTGTTTCTTAATAAATTAACCATGCCAATATACCTAAAATATGTGATAGATATAAATGCTAAGTATGTAATATAGAAAATAAATTCAGATATATAAATAAAAGTGAAACCAAAATCATTGTTATTTTGAATTTCCCTTTTAATATTAGAACTCATATATTGTTTATATTTAATTATTTAAAATTGAAGAAATTTGTTATTAGATAAAAATAGTTTTCATATCATATATATAATAAATTCTATCTATATTTATCTCATCTCTTTAATGGGATATTTTTAATCTAGGGCAATACATCCCTCGACAGCCAAAGGAGGCTCTACTTGCCATCCCAACTTTACCCAGATAGCATACACACCAAAGAGTCGCAGTATTTCCAGATAAGTCCTGACTTGCAGAGGGATTCAAACTCATGGAAGTAAATGCAAAATGCGAAACTCTTTAGTGATGGGGACCAATTAACTAAGCTTGGATTGGTGGTGGGTTGGTGCATCATTGACGTGTGCAGCTTCTGTCTGCTGCTCCAACAAAGAGACTTCTTTATAAAATCCGGGAGACAGAGCGGAGAGAGTCGCTGAATAGTCCGTCAAGAAGGAAGAAAGAAGCAGAGAGAGACAGAGAGAGAGCGAGAGTGAAGATGGTGGTGAAGGTGTACGGCCCTGTCTACGCGTCGCCGAAGCGGGTGCTTGTGTGCCTGATCGAGAAGGGTGTCGAGTTCGAGACCGTCGTCGTTGACCTCTTCAAAGGCGAGCACAAAGCCCCGGAGTACCTCAAGCTCCAGGTCTGTCCCGGTCGTTCTTGAAACTCCAACGTCGCTTTCGGTCAAACTCTTGACAGCTTGACTTTTCATGGTGTCTCCTTTCGTGGCTACTTGGCATTTAAAGTGTGTCTTGTCTGATTGACGCTGATTCGGATCTCGTGTGCGCGCGAGTCTGTGTAGCCCTTCGGATCGGTTCCTGTGGTTCAAGATGGCGACTACACTCTGTTCGGTAATGCTCTCGACTCTTGGCTTCTTGCATCGTTCTTTTCTTTCTATTGCTGTTTTCTTGCGGTCTTGAGATCAGAGCACGGGGACATACGGATGGTTCTTTAGCACGCAGATGTTCCTAATTTACTAGGGCTGTTTGCGTTGTAATCGGCCAGTGAAGCGTCGCAATAGTCTAAAGAGTTCTACAATGAGTGGATATCAGAGGAAGTTGAAAAGATTTGAGTCCTCCGGCATGTTCACTTGATATCAGCCACTCATTTTAGGTTACATACATCCACTGCAATCTGAAGTCAAATCATTTGCCTGAGGAACAGATGATTTGAATCCGAAGCTCTTAAGACCAGGCTCGTAGTCTCCATATCTGTTCTGGAGTTGTTCATGATCTGTCTCTTTTCGTATGTCGACCAAAGGCCGCTGATTTTCCGTTTGGACCTGCATTTTCATCCGGTCATGTTCTTGATTGGAGTTTAAGCAGAATGATCAGTGCATAGACATTGAAATGTCCTGCTGCATCTACACTTATACCGTGGGTCTAGTGTCATGAGAGTAAGACTCTGCTGGTAAATTCAAAAGCACAGTGCATGCCTCTTTTAGGTTTCATTCTGGTTATTTGTTGCTTTTCATATGTGGGGAAAAAGATTTGTCTGTCTACTCTCCGTGATATATCCTGTCTAATTCATACAGAATCGCGGGCCATCATAAGGTATTATGCCGAGAAATACAAGGACCAAGGGACTCAACTGCTGGGGAAGACGATCGAGGAGAGGGGGCTCGTTGAGCAGTGGCTTGAAGTCGAGGCCCAGAACTTCCATCTGCCAATCTACGACCTTGTCCACAATATTGTTTACGGCCCGCTTATTGGGCTTACCCCAGATCCGAAGCAGCTCAAAGAGAGTGAGGACAAGCTCTGTCAGGTTCTGGATATCTACGAGGAGAGGCTGTCAAAGAGCAAGTACCTGGCAGGGGATTTCTTCAGCCTTGCGGACCTGAGCCACCTTCCGTTCACCCAGTACTTGATGGGCAAGATGGGGAAGGAGTACCTGATAAGGGACCGGAAGCATGTGAGCGGTTGGTGGGATGATATCTCGAGCAGGCCTTCTTGGAAGAAGGTCCTTGAGCTCTGGCCCGGTCAGTATTAGGACTGTTTTATCAGGTATGCCGGGTGCACCCGAGTCCTTGGTCTATGTGAAGGATAGCGAGTCTCTCTGTGCCTACTTAGTATGTTTCTACTCGATCTGAATCGGCAGATTTGGACTATCAAATAAGCTTTTGTTGAGTCTGGTTTGTGAAGGTCATGTGTAAAAGTGGGATTTCTCCAGTAAATGATCCTGCTGTGGACCTCTTTGGTGTTGTATTATTCATGGCGGTGTCGTGTTTTGTCGGGCTATGTACGCGGCTAATTAGTACTATGCCAGTGACTTTGGTGAAATTAAAAATTAACCACCTATAAACCACCTTTTGTGGATCTTTTACAACTTGGAAAGAGCAACTTCATAAATGTTCGTTCGCATTTCCAGCACACTGAACTGGTGTTAGATTAGCTGTTAAAGACTCATTCTAGGACATAAGTTAAGTCTGCATTGGATGCAAGGGAAGAGGAAAAATTATCCAAAAAGTCCTAAATCTATTATAATTTTGCCAATTTAGTCATAAACTTTTTAATTGAGTCTAAACATCTTTGACTTTTGCCAATTGAGTTCCTTCGACCAATTTTGACATAAAATTACCAATGTGGATGTTAGACGTTGTATGTGATACGGCCGGTGACGACTAGTGCTAACATACACAATTTTTAATAATATTTGAATATTTTAATTTTATTTATTTAGTTGTTTTTCCTTTCCTTTATTTTTTTCCTAACCCTAGTTGTAGGCTAGGAAGCATTGACATTTTCCAAGATCTTTTGTGTTGTGTCAAACACTTTGACATGCTCCAACACATTTTGACACATTCTGACACGCAGTCAACAGGTGTTGGAAAATCCGACACATAGCCCGACACGATCCGAATGTGATTTTATAATTTCGACACGTGATTTCGACATACATTAGGTTAATTTTAAAAAGTTTCACTAAACGAGGAGTCAAAATATAAATGAGTAAACAAATAAAAAAATTAAAGGGAGAAATAAAGACTTCTTGTTATATTTGATGATGAAATGTGAATTGATTTTTTTTTTCCTTCAAGTTTTATAGATTATTTGAACGGAATATAGTCGGATTTGTTAAATTGAAACAATGAATCATATCAACAAATGATAAATTAATATTTTCATTGTAAATTCATTCTAGGCTCTTTTTTATTATGTATTTATTTGTGAATCTAAATCAAATTAATTTATTAAAATAATCATAAAAATAATAATTTATCATGTATATAAAAAAATATATATTTAATATATAATGCGTACTAACGTGTCGGAATTCTCTATTTTTTGAGAAATATCATGTCGACGTATTATGTTGTGTCATATGGCATGTCATCTTATGTCGTGTTGCATGTCTTATACCGATATCGGTGTTACTTAAGTTGCAAGCCACAAGCGAGAGGTTTGGCCTTTGCCTAGATTTAGGCAAGGGCTGTGACACCCTTGCTTGGCTTGGGTAAGGTGAGGGCATCCTTCACCTGGTTTTGGGTGAGGGCCCCTAGCCTAGACAAGGCGAGGGTTGCTGGCCTAGGATTAGAAAAAGAAAAGAAAAAAAGTTTATTAAAAATGTTGAAAAATTAAAAAAAAATTGTTCACGTCGTTGTCACCTATACTACCTAATATAGTTAATGTCTAGTTAAGTGATTTTTAACTAAAATTGGCTGGATGAATTTAATTGATAAAATACGAAATGATTTAAGGATTAGATTGGGCATTAGAAAATTCAAGGAATTCATTAAATTAATAAAAGTCAAAGACGGTGTTGTACTTAGGCTAAAGTTTTAAAGATTGTCATTTTCTCCGAGGTATTTTTGCGAGCATAATGAATTTAAAGTCTACCGTACAAATATGTCAGATAGCATGCGCATTGCCAGAGAACAATCTATCAAAGATAAGTCAGAGGAAATGTTGCAAAGCCTTCCAAGGCATATCCGAAGTCAAATTCCACGAAGGTAAGTAGTAGCATACCAACGTTGACCGATTATCTAACCTTGGATCCCCAAAGGAATCGGGTCGCGAACAGTAAGTTGGGGCATGACGGTATCGTGTGCGACTTGGTTTAATCGTCTAATAAGAGCTTCCTTTGTAAACCCAGACGCAGAAGGAGAGAGTTGATCCTGAAAGATATTTGGAAATCAATTGGTCTGTCGACAAGAGAGAAGAAGAGGAAAAAATGGTGGCGAAGGTGTACGGGCCTGATTATGCAAATCCGAAGTGAGTGCTGGTGTGCCTGATCCAGAAGGGCGTCGAGTTCGAGACCGTTCCCATCGATATCTTTAAGAACAAGAACAGAGCCCCTGAATTCCTCAAGCTCCAGGCCTGTCTTTGTTCTTGAAACTCGCGTCTCTTTGGATCGAACTCGAGTTTACATTTTCTTTGTGGGTACTTAGCATTTGAGGTACTTTATCTGATTGTTTCTGTTGGGAATATCGGATTCCCAAAAACGGATTTGACATTAAATCAAACCCCTAAAACGAATGCAGAAGACGAGCCTGGGAAGAACATGTATCACCGATCCTAAGGCATATCACAGCATTGAATGTACCTTATTAGCTACAGATTAAACACCGACGCTGATATGAGGAAGAAAAATCTGATCTTGTTCGATCCGATAACGTCAATTGGCCTTGAAGGGAAGAGAGTGTCGTCTCTTCTTCTTTGTTCTTTCTTTTGGAGGGAAAGAGGGAGGAGGAACGTACGTTATGCCAAAATGAGCGTTCCTCCCTCATTATTTCTCCCTTATATAGGTCTCCTCAAAAAAGAAACGTGCTCCTTCATCATATCCCTTCATCCATGGGCTCTTATCTTGCGGGCCGGGTTCTTAGGCTTAACATGAGCGGACGGGTCTTAAGTCCATCATAAAAAAACCATCATCTTCCACTCGTATATGGTGGGTTGAACAGGATTCTCTTTAGCTTTCTGCAACATTAATACCGGTAGATAATCCATGCGACTAGCATATTTTGAGAGTTCGTTGCTATACATCTGTTAGGAATATATAACAGCTCATAATGGACATCACACTCTGAGTAGATTTAATATGCAGTACCCTAGATCGATCAATCACATTTATATTTCTCTTGATTTCTTTTAAACAATGATATATATATTCACAATTATGATTATCCCAAAGACAGTCATAATTTGTCGACTAGTAAATACAAAACTTAGAATGTGATTATCCAAATTCGATCTTCCTCTTTTTTTCAAATTCTTAATTTCAATTTAATTTGCTTTTTTAGAAATGTCCCATTAGATCGAATCAACTCATGACCATTGGTAACATCCTAAAATAACAAACACTAAATGGAAATCTTGAGAATAAGTAAGGGTTATGAGGGCACTCAAATTGAGGAACTCTTTTCCTCAAGAGTCTCACACGGTATAAAAGTTGAGATCAAGTTTTTGCCACTCTTATTTGTCGTCTCATGCATACGTAGTATGAAATACGTATTACGGTATTAACTCCTTTCCCATTAAGCGTATGTCTACACCTTTAATATCGTATGGATGATAGTTTAGACATACACAATGTCTAACTTGAGTTCACGTATCTACTCATTCACATAATTCATCAGAACTCACATCTGGCATCTTAGACAGATAAAGTAAAATATGTGAATTATTTTACTTTCAAACATAGTAAATATTATGTCCTCATTTTAACACCTAGTTAAGGCGACAAATACATTCTAAGCTTGAGCTCTTGATTATCACCTACATAATAAACTTAAAAACCGTCTCATATCTATTTATCATATAGTAAATAGAGGCGATTACCCGTGTGGGTGGGCCAATCTTATATCTGTCCGACATACTTTCTCAACTTAAAGTAATCAAGGAAATTACAATCCAGTATATCAGACTCTACGCAATCCTAGAGATTTTATATGACCACAAAACACATCTCTAGGTATTGGCTTTGTCATAGGATTTGCTACCATTCTATGCATAGATATGTACTGTAAATTCACATTCTTTCGCGCAACCATATCTTTGACAAAGTTATACTTGGTATCTATATGTTTGGTCTTGCCGTGATATTTTGGATATTTGGTGTACATTATAGCTGCTTGGCTATCACAGTTAACCAATAATGGATTTGCAGCTTTCTCAATAACATCTAAATGATCTAAAAATCTCTTAAGCTAAACTCCTTCTTGTACCGCTGCTGATAATGCTACGAATTCAGCTTCCATCGTGGACAATGCATTCACGTTTGCTTCTTACTACTCTATGATATGGTGCCATTGTTCAGTAAGAAAGCAAATCTAGAGGTAGATTTTCTTTCATCTAAATTTCCTCCCCAATCAGCATCTGAATAGCCTTCAAGTCGCAAATCATTTTCTTGGTAATTCAACTTGTAATCAGCAATTCCTTCAGATATATCAGTATTCTCTTAACGGCCTTCCAATGTACTTGACCTGGGTTGGATTGGTATCTACTCACTATTCCAACTGCAAAATATATGTCAAGTCTTGTACACATCATAGCGTACATCAAGCTCCCAACAGCACTAGCATAAAGAACTTGTTTCATTTGTTCCTTCTCTTGTGGAGTCTTTGGAAGGCTTAATCCTTCACCTTTTGTAATAGGAGTGTTTATGAGTTTACAATCTTGCATACAAAATCGTTCAAGAACCTTATTTATATATGTTTCTTGCAAAAGAGATAACGATCTTTTCGAACGATCTCTTGAAATCTTAAATCCAAGAATGTATGTAGCCTCACCCATATCCTTCATCTCAAAGTTGGAAAACAACCAAATCTTCACAATATTTACAAACTCCATATTGCTTCCAGCAATTAGTATATCATCAACATATAATGATATGATCACAAATTGATCTTTGGATATTTTGATATATACACAATGATCCTTATCTATCATTGTAAAATCACATGCCATTACGGCATTATGAAAACGTATATACCATTGTCTCGATGACTGCTTAAGGCCATATATCGACCTCAAAAGTCGATATACCTTTTCTTCTTGGCCTTTCATTATGAAAATAGCAGGTTGTTCCATATATATTTCTTCATCTAATTCTCAATTGAAGAAAGCGGTTTTTACATCCATTTAATGAACTCAAGATCCATACTAACTACTACTGCCAGAATAATGCGAATCGAGGTAAATCTCACTACAGAAGAAAATGTTTCTTCATAATCAATTCATTCATGTTGATTATACCCCTTCGCAACAAGGCGAGCCTTATGCCTTTCTATTGAGCCATCAGCTTTTGCTTTATTTTGAGAACCCACTTGTTCTTAATAGCTTTGCGTCCTTTTAAAAGATCAACAAATTTCAAAACTTGGTTTGACTTCATTGACTCAATCTTCTCTTCCATTGCATGAATTCATTTTTCCTTACTAGGGCAATTTATAGCCTCATTAATATTTTTTGGCTCATCCTCATCTTGTGGAGTAATCATAAAAGTTTCCCATTCAATATCAAAACGTTGACGGGGAATATTTTGGCGACTTGTTCGCCGTATGGGAGATTGTACACTTTGCACATCATTCCTCATTATGCTCCCACTAGGATTAGATAATGATGATGTCGTCTCATCATGTGATTGCAATTGAGAATGAGTTGAATTGAATTCATCATTTCTCATATTACTCCCACTTGGATGAACTCCACTAATATCGTTATCTTGATCCAATGTTTCAAATATGGAGTAATATTCCCTTATTTCGCCTTTCTTAGGAAATTCATCATCTAAGAATGTGACATCCCGTGATTTAAATTCAGTTATACTCTCACTTTCCTGCTCACCTATGAACACATACCCTTTCGAGTATTCGGAATATCTAATGAAAATACTCTTCTTTCCTCTATGACCCAATTTCCCAAACTTGTAAGATGACTCATGAGTATAGGCAGCACAACCCCATGGCTTAAGAAAACTTAAGTTCAATTTTCTACCTGTCCATAACTCATATGGAGTGGAAATAACTAATTTGGAAGACATCTGGTTAAGTATATAGGCATCGGTTAATAACGCATCACTCCAAAAAGTGATAGGTAAGTTAGTAAGTGCCATCATGGACCTAATCATTTCTAGTAGGGTTCTATTCCTTCTCTCCGCAACACCATTTTGTTGAAGAGTATATGGAATAGACAACTGTTTTTCTATTCCTTTTTCATCACATAATTTTCTGAACTCATCAGATAAATATTCTCGACATCGATCGGATCTTAATACTTTTATTTTATTGTCTAATTGATTTTTTACCAAGTTTATAAACATTTTGAAACAACTTAATGTTTCAGATTTATGAGAAATCAAATAGACATATTCGAATAGAGTATAATCATCTATAAAAGTGATGAAATAAATAGCCCAATGCCTTCCTCTCACATTCATTGGACCACATACATTAGAATGGATTAAATGCAAAGGAAATTCAGCTCTTTTACCTTTTCCAAATGGTTTCCTTGTTGTTTTCCCTATTAGGCAATGCTCATATATGGATAAATCGATTTTTTCAATGTTGCACAACAAGCCTTCTTTGGCTAGTCTATTCATACGTTGTTGGCCAATATGATCAAGTCTAGCATGCTACACATTCACATCATTATCATATGAATTAGGAGACGCGAGAAGGGAATAACAAACATTTATATTAACATAGTCAATATCTAATATAATGAAACCATCTAGAAAATAACCACAACCATAATAGTTTGTATCCAAATATAAATTTACACCTCTATTATGGAAGTTCATATTAAAACCAAGCTTGACCAACACCAAAACAGACACTAAATTTCAACGAATCTCCGGAGTATATAAAACATCATGTAGGAACAAGGTGCGTCCACCATTCATGTTCAACTGGCAGGTGACAATCCCTTTAACTTCAGCTCTAGAGTTATTTCCCACATAGATCCACTTAGTTCCAGTTGGTACTCGTCGGAATTCCACGAAAGATTCTCTATCCTTTACTACATGATCTGTCGCTCCTGAATCTACAGTCCACAAAGGATTGAATTCAGCTAATAATACAGAACTTGACAAATAAGCAAAGTTCTCAAATGTATAAGATGTGTTTACCTTTTTCGGCTCACAACAATTGCAAGTATAGTGACATTTCTTGTCACAATTATAATACCTCACCATTGACATTTTCTTTACTTAAGGACGTTTTCCTCTCTTGTGTTGGTTAACTCTTGATTTCTTGCAATTAGGACTTGATCCTTTGCATTTCCACATATTAAACGAATCAATACGCTTGCGCTTAGAGCTCAAAATCCTTTCTGAGCTAGAACCAGCATTACAAATATCTATTTTCAGCTCAAATGCTGTTAGACGGTTCTCTATTAGCTCAAGGTGGCGCACAACATCCTCAAGATCTTCCATAACATGGTCAAGAGCTTTTAGTGCTTCTTGTTTTTTTAGCACATATTGAATCTTCATATTCAATATTTCACAATTGTTGCCGTTCATATCATCAATTACGTTCTTACTTACTGAAACCATCGATCTTAACACATTAGACATATATGCACGAATAATTAATGCCTATCATTTATGCATCCACTTTGCATAGACCCATCATTTCAATGAACAATTTCAAGTAAGATTTCAGAATCAAAAGGTCACTATGTTTCTAATCATCCTCTAAAAATCCTAACTTAAAACTATTATTAATATAATTGTCTTATGTAAAATAAATTCTATGAAGTTATAAAAACTTCTATAAACTACCAACAATAGTCAACAATTAACATAAAACAAATAATATATGACAACCAATAAAATAATAATACTTTCACATAATACAACTATCTACTACACTAAGTAATATATACAGAGGAAAATATCAACATAGAAAAAGATATTTACACCCAAAATATCTCAAACTAATTTAGGAAATAAATAGAGAAAGTCCCTGTTAATCTATTAGTCAAAATATCTAAGAAATCTAAAGGCACATTTGCCAACCATGGAAAAAACTTTTGGAGAGCTTTCATGTCGCTTCCAAGGCGCATTTACTCTGCGTCATGTGGCGCTCAATCTAAGGATTGAAGTTTTGGTTAACTCAATCCTATAGTACTTTCTTACAAAATCTACTACTAGCCTCCTATAACCCAGGATCACGTTGACCTCCTATAGGCGATCTAACACTGTTTGCCATTCAAGTGGGAGAGTGTTCATCAAGGCCGGTATCTTCTCAAAATCCGGCATAAGATAATCATTCCAGATGATTTCCTGTATCATCTGATTGACCCTAACCACATGTGATACTAAATCACTATCATGCCACCGATAATTAGCTAACTCTGTCATCAACCTTTTAAGTCTTGCACTTCCTTCGTCCGTTCTCGGGAATGTAGGTATCCGTACATAACGCATCATAGTTCCTGCAACAAATGCAGAACTAAAAATGGATCACTTATAATCCATAATGAACATAATGGAAAATACATAATTTTCCATGATTCATGCAACAAATGCAGAATAAAAAATGAATTACTTATAACCCACGTAAACATGATTGAAAAAGAAACATATTATTTTTCCCTTTTTTTTTGTTAACGGTCAAAGTCAACGGTCAACGGTCGGAGTCAACGGGTCAATGGTCAACGGTCAGCCGGGTCGGGTGGGCCGGTCGAACCAGTTGGGCCGGGTCGGACCGACCAACCGGCATGTGCGGCATACGTGCAGCTGACGTCACGATGATGTCATCCGGCGAATGCGTCGCACGTGCGCACGTCGGTCGCGCATGCGCCGAAGATGCTGGTTCTTTCCGACTGCGTGTGGGGGCGCGTCTGGCGGCCTTTGGCGGTGTTCCGCCACTCGTCGTGCTCGTTTCGACGAGACCTTCCATCCAACGCCATCAATAAATGATTTCGACTTATAGAAACTCAAAAAAAATAGATGAAAAATGTTGGGGTGTCGGGATTTTTCGCTTCAATCGGTGTCGGCCGATTAATTTCACGAAAAAAATCAATAAGAAATCATTCATAAACACGAAAGGGGTCGGGAAAAACATGGAAAAAGATCGGGAAACAAGAACTACGGCTCTGATACAAATGTTGGGAATATCGGATTCCCAAAAACGGATTCGACATTAAATCGAACTCCTAAAACGAATGCGGAAGACGAGCTCGGGAAGAACATGTATCACCGATCCTAAGGCACATCATAGTATCGAACGTACCTTGTTAGCCACAGATTAAACATCGACGCTGATATGAGGAAGAGAAACTGATCCTATTCGATCCGATGATGTCAATTGGCCTTGAAGGGAAGAGAGTGTTGTCTTTTCTTCTTTGTTCTTTCTTTTGGAGGGAGAGAGGGAGGAGGAATGTACGTTATGCCAAAATGTGCGTTCCTCCCTTTTTATTTCTCCCTTAAATACGTTCCCTTAAAAAAGAAACGTGCCCCTTCATCATATCTCTCTATCCGTGGGCTATTATCTTGCGGGCTGGGTTCTTAAGCCCAACATGGGCGGACAGGCCTTAAGCCCATCATAAAAAAACCATCAGTTTCTGATTCGGATCATGTGTGTGTGCGCCTGCAGCCCTTCGGATCGGTTCCTGTGATTCAAGATGGAGACTATACTTTGTTTGGTAATGCCCTCAACTTTTGGATTTTCACATCGCACTCCGATGCTTAGACCGACACATGTGGAAGCACGGATGGCTCTTCAGCATGCTGTCGCTAGTGTAATTTGTTCGGTTAAGGTTTGGTTTTCAAAGTCTAAGAAGCTCTGCAATGAATAGATACCACCGGAAGTTGAAAAGCCCGACTCTGCTGACATAATTCAGTTGATATTAGCTGCTCGTTTTAGCTCATGGACGTCCGATGATTTAGCTTTGCGACTCTTTAATCACTTGCGTGCTTTGACGATAACTTTCGAGTGTTCTTTTATCCTCTCAAAAAAGAATGCTGGTGTAATCAAAATGCATTAGGGGCGGAGGATTTGGACTCGGAACTCAGCACCTTCCGGCATTTGTTAGGTTAAAGTTTAGGTTGTCGTCTTTATAATTTGAACTTTCTAGGAGTCAGATCACTCTGAATCTCAAGTCAAAATATTTGCCTAAGCAATGGATGATTTAAATCAAAGCTCCATGGCGAAATAGTCTGAATTGGGAAGGATCGGGAGTGCGTCTCTGCGATGAGATGTGTCTTTCGAGTATTTTCCCCATCAGTCAGGTTTGCTCAGGTTTAAGGAAAAGAGGCCAGGCTCGTCAGCTGGCTCTCTGGGAAGTATCCAAGGAGGAGTAAAGAGTAGCTTCGAAAACTACCGTTTCCTATGTTGGCCAAAGGCCGTTGACTATCTGTTTTTTTTTTTTTTTTTTTTTTTTTTTCTGAACCTGCATTTTTGTCCGATTACTTTCCTGACCAATGTCGAGGCAGAATGATCAATTCATAGTCATAAAAAGATCCCACTGATTCTGCACTGTTGGTCTAGCGTTGTGAGAGTAAGACTGCTTGTAAATTCAAAATCTCAGTGCTGGTCTCGTTTAGGTTGCGTTCTAGATTATGGTCATTTTCATGCGTGGGAATAAAGATTTGTCTCTGTAATGGATTCTATTTTGTTCATGCAGAATCGCGAGCCTGTTGGAGAAATCATTCCAGAATATTTTGAAGCTGACAAAACGTTTCTTTCAGTCTAAAGTCTGGAGATTTGGAGACCGTCAGTTTAAAGTCTGAAGACTTTGTTCTCTTAAGACTCAAGACTCAAGACCCAAGACTCAAGACTCAAAGACTTAAGACTCGTGACTCAAGACTTAAGTTGATTCTCACCGACGCTCTTTCTAATCCAAGGACGAAGGAAATCCAAAGCCGAGGTTTATGGTTGAGGATTCAATTCTATCCTCTCGGAATAGATTCTTTGGTTGGATAATCATTTCGGATTCTTTAATTCTTATCTAAGATCGATTGAAGATCCGATGGTCGACGAAATAATCTTGGAATATTCTATTCTTGGAAACCGAGATCCCGATTGTATGGGCGAACAGATTGATGGGCTATCATCGATTCCTTAAATAGCTCGGATGATCTTCTTGATTGATTCCGTCCAACGGGTAGATTGGAGGAATTCCTTTGGTAAGTGCCAACGGCTATGATGGCATGAAGGAGTATAAAAGGAAGACGTCTAGCTGTTTTAAGTGTGTGATCGATAGAAAAATTCCAGAGTCTGAAGATCCTTGATTGTTAGTTGAGACTGAGCGAAATTGTACACAGAGAGTGATTATACTTGGTGACGCCTTGAGTGAGTGTGGTAGATCATCTACACCTAGAAATCAAGGAAGATCAACACTGTAACATCTCTTTGATCATAGTGGAATCCAGCCAATCGGCTGTCAGTGCTGAAGAGTGGACGTAGGCTTGAATCAAGCCGAACCACTATAAACCGAGCGTTCAATTCTCTCTTCCCTTACTCAGTCTTGCGATTAAATTTTTAACTGTTGCGAATCCTCTAATTGTTTGAATATCGTGCAAGCTTCGAGAAATTTTTTTGTATACCTATTCACCCCCCTCTAGGTACTCGTACTAGCTATTTCAATTGGTATCAGAGCTCGTGTTCTTACTTTGTTTGAAGTGTTATACTTCAGAGTAAAAGATCCATGGCTAGTATGCTAGCACCAGGGCTGATGGAGGGGCAAAGCAATACCAGACCTCCCTACTTCGATGGAAAGGATTACAACATCTGGAAGAACAAGATGAAAGCTTTCCTTCGATCAAAGGATCCTCCGGAATGGGACGTTGTGGAAAGAGGAATCACTCCCGCCGCGCATCAATCTCTCGAAAGAGGGAAAGAAACTGTTGAAGCCGCGGAATGTCTCAAGAAGATATAAACAAGAGACAAGCACTCGATGCTAAAGCAATTTATTCTTTATATTGTGCTTTGTCACCAACTCGAATATAACAGAATATCTTCTTGTGTTACAAAGAAAAGAAGTCTCGGGATAGGTTACATATCACTTATGAAGGGACAGATCGAGTGAAGGAGACCAGAATTAATATTCTTCTTGGTCAATATGAATCCTTCAAAATGAAACCAGGAGAATCTATAACTCGACATGTTTAGTCGTTTTACGATATTGTTAATGGTCTTGAGAATCAAGGACAAAAATTTCTGATCCCATGAAGGTGAACAAGCTTCGCGTGGACTCTCCAAGGATTGGAATCATATAAAGACTTCAATAAGAGAGACGCAAAGAATCATGCCATTATCTCGTAGACGAACCGATTGGAACTCTTCGCCTTACGAAGTGGAACGAATTAATGAAGACGAAGATCCAAGAGGTAAGAAGTCTATCGCACTAAAATCAAATGATGATTCCGATGATGCAGATTCTCAAGATGATATGGACGATGAGGAGCTCGCCCTCATGATAAGAAGATTCGAAAACTGAATAGAAAAGGCAGAAGGTTCATTCCAAAGAAACAGAGTTTTCAGAGACAGCAGAACAAGTCTGTTGATGATGTGGAATCAAACAAAGATGTAGTTTGCTTCGAATGTAAAAAGAAGGGACACATCAGACCCAACTATCCTCTTCTGAAAAAGAAAAGAGGAAAAGGTGAGAAGTCTCGAAAAGCTCTCAAAGCCGAGACCTGGAGCGATACAGAGTGTGAAGAGAGTGATGAGGAATATGCCAAACTGTGTCTGATGGCACAATCAGACTCTGACTCTGAATCAGACTCTGGATCAGACTCAGACAGTGAATTTGAGGTAAGTGATTATAAAATCCCTGTCAAAGTCTCTAAATATATTGATGAGTTATGTTTCAATCTTAAGACTTCTCTTAAAAAAGATTTCCGAACTTAAAAAGGAAAACTCAGTTTTAAAACAAAAGGAAAACATTTTAGAAGAAAAGGTAAAAAATTTAGACTTGAATGTTTCTACTCTTAAAGAGAATGAAGACAATCTTTCAAAAGAAAATGCTTTCTTAAAAACTGATTTATCAAATATTTCAAAGAAATTTTCAATAGGATCTGAAAAACTTGAAAAAGTTCTTTCAATCCAAAGACCTTACTTCAATAGACCTTACTTCAATAAGTCGGGTCTAGGTATGACAGCTGAAACAATCTCTTTGATTGATTTTCCGAAAGTAAAAGAAAGAATTAAGAAAAGACCATCGAAAGAGGCTTATAAAAATCATTTCAAAAGAGTCTTTGTAAAGCCCGTAGGTCGAAATGCTTTAAGGTGTTCTAAGTGTAATAGTCGGATCATTTTGAAAAAGAGTGTCCTATGGTTTGGAAGCCTCGTTAAGAGAGTATGGCCTAATAATGCTCATCCTACTAACACCAAAGGACCCAAGAAAATTTGGGTACCAAAGAAAGCTTGAGACTCTCTTTTGAATGCGTCTCTCGTCAAAAAGAAGGTAAAGTGGTATCTTGACAGCGGATGCTCAAGACACATGACAGGAGACTCAAATTGTTTCATAAAGCTTATTCAAGTAAATGGTGGAAAAGTTTCATTTGGAGGAAATAGCAAAGGAAGTATTGTGGGATTCGAACTGTGAAAATTGGAAATCTCACAATAAGCAATGTTTCTCTAGTGGAAGGACTCAACTACAATCTACTCAAAGCATTAGCCAACCGTGTGATACTGGTTACAAGATCTCCTTTCAAGAAGGCATATGTTCTGGAATTAGCAAAGATTCGACTTAGTCTTTCATGGGTCGAACGCATGGAAACATCTACCTCCTTGATGTAAAGCCAAATGAAGAAAAATGCTTAATCTCAATTCAAGATGAAGCAATTCTATGGCACAGAAAACTTGGCCATATCAACAAGAAGCAATTAGCCAAAATCTCTTCAAAGCAACTTGTTCGAGGTCTACCTAAATTGCCTTACCAAAAGTCTGACTTATGCACTCCATGCATTTTGGGAAAGCAGGTAAGAAATTCATTTAAGCAAATAAATCATGTATCTACTAATCATGCACTGCAGCTTGCTTCATATGGATCTTTTCGGACCAACAAGAACCCGAGCATTGGAGGTAAGAAATATTGTCTAGTAATTGTAGACGATTACTCTCGTTTTACTTGGGTATATTTTCTTGCAAATAAATCAGAAACCTTTTCGTACTTTGAGAAGTTTGCTAAAAAGGTTCAAAATGAAAAAGGATGTGCTATTTCTAGTATAAGAACAGATCATGGAAGTGAATTTGAAAATCAAGATTTTACGAGATTCTGTGACAAATCTGGTGTTAATCACATGTTTTCCTCTCCGTATACTCCAGCAAAATGGAGTTGTGGAAAGAAAGAATAGATCTCTTCAAGAAATGGCTAGAACACTTTTAATTGAAAGTAAAATTTCTCCACGATTTTGGGCTGAAGCGTTTCAACCGCTTGCTATATTATAAATAGAGTCTTTCTAAGACCTATTCTTGAGAAAACCCCTATGAATTGTTCAAAGGTAAGAAGCCTATTGTTTCATACTTTCATGTATTTGGTTGCAAATGCTTTATTTTGAAAAATGCAAATGATCGAGTTGGTAAGTTTGAAGAAAGATCGATGAAGGCATCTTCCTTGGATATTCTACATCAAGCAAAGCCTACGAGTCTACAACAAGAAAAGCCACCTGTGGAAGAATCAATGAATGTCAAATTCCAAGACTCGGTGCAAGATGAATCCAGCTAGACTCGGTTCAAGAGACCGAACCCGCTCTAGACCTTCAAATGTCTACATCTCAAGAAGCATCTCGTAGTCTCGGAAGTCCATCATCAAGACGCTCATGGAGAATCAAATAAAGAAAGAGATCATCAACCTGGCAAATCAACTAGTAACTCGGAAGCACAAATCCAGTCATCCCAAAGATCTTATTATTGGCGAACTTAATGAAGGAATCCGTACTCGATCAAAAAGACATGAAGAATCTAGTGCTTTGTGGCTCTCATCTCGAAATTGAACCAAAAAGCATAGAAGAAGCTTTATCCGATGAAAGCTGGATCGAAGCTATGCAAGAAGAGCTCGATGTTCAACATCAATGATGTCTCGGGAATTGACATCTAAACCAAAAGGTAAAACCGTTATTGGAACCAAATGGGTATTCGGAACAAGATGAACGAAAAAGGAAAAGTCGTACGGAACAAAGCAAGACTCGTGGCCAAAGGCTATACGCAAGAAGAAGGAATAGACTATGACGAGACCTACGCACCAGCTTGCAAGGTTAGAAGCTATTCGACTATTACTTGCGTTTGCTTGTTACAAAAATTTCAGGTTATTCCAAATGGACGTCAAAAGTGCTTTCCTAAATGGATTTATCCATGAGGAAGTTTATGTGGAACAACCGCCTGGATTTGAAGACCCAAAGAAGCCGACTCGGCTTTAGACCGAAAAAGGCTCTGTATGGTCTAAAGCAAGCACCTCGAGCTTGGTACGACGTACTAAGTAAGTTTTTATTACGTAATGGTTTTGTCAAAGGTAAAGTAGATACTACTTTGTTTATCAAAAAGGAAAACAAAAACTTTTTACTTGTTCAAATATATGTTGATGACATTATTTTTGGATCCTCTAATGAAAGTCTTTGCAAGAAATTTTCTAAGTCTATGCGATGAATTCGAAATGAGTATGATGGGAGAGTTAACGTTCTTTCTTGGACTCCAAGTGAAACAAATGAAGGAAGGAACTTTCATTCATCAAGAAAAATATGCGAATGATCTTGTTAAAAGGTTTGGATTGGAAAAGTGTAAAAAGACCGACATACCAATGTCATGTTCTCAGAAGATAGACAAGGATGAAGAAGGGAAAAAAGTAGACCAAAAGCTGTACAGGAGCATGATCGGTTCACTTCTTTATCTTACTGCTTCTAGACCTGATATTTTGTTTAGTGTTTGTATCTCGTGCTAGGTTTCAATCGATCCTAGAGAATCACATCTCATTGCCGTGAAACGTATTATCAAATACGTTGCTTCATCTTTAAGCATCGGTCTTTGGTATCCAAAGAAGGGAGACTTTAATCTTTTGGGATACTCGGATGCGTATCCGGCGGTTGCGAGTCGATAGAAAGAGTACTTCCGAACTTGTCACCGATAGGAAACAGGACGGTGTCTTGGTTTTCAAGGAAGCAAAGCACTGTAGCTCTCTCAACGACGGAAGTAGAGTATGTAGCTCTTGGAAGCTGCTGTTCGCAAATTCTATGGATAAAACAACAGCTACATGACTTTGGCATTGAAGACTCATGCACGTAAATCGATGTGACAACACCAAATACGATCAATCTTACCAAAAATCCAATCCTTCATTCAAGAGCAAAGCATATTGAGATTCGTCATCACTTCATTAGAGATCATATTCAAAATGGAGAAATCTCGATTCAATTTGTTGATTCAAAAGTCAACTAGCGGACATATTCACAAAGCCTTTGGAGAAGAATCAATTCGACTTCATCCGCTCAAGACTCAACATTTTGAAGCTTGAAGAAGTTAAAGTCTAGAGACGCACCAACTCTAAGACTCGATCTCTTAGACTTTAAATCCCGAGACTCAATCATTCATCGCTAAAGACCGTAAGTTGCTATCCTATTTAAAAGGTACGAATTCTCGAAAAGGTACGTTCTTTTATTCGATATAATTCGTGTGAAATTTGAAAACTTGTCTTTTTTAAAGAAAGTTAATTTTGGCAGTTATTGATTTTGAAAAGAAGTGTTCGTACACTTTCCTTGTGCCGTTTAAACTTCTCTTTTTCAAATCCGAGGCACATATAAATACACAAATCATTCTACCCCCAATTTTCAAAACCCTAAAAAGACACTCTCCTCCCGATATCGTTTCTACTCTTTGTTCATCGTCGAGAAAGTGGTCATTTTTCTTGGGAAAAGCAAGTGAAGGAATCCTCCAATAGACAAAGAAAGATGTCGTCTTCGAGGAAATCATCAAGAATCGCAAAATGTGGGACCACAAAGAATGGAGAAGGGACCGACTCACTTCGATCTTACGAGGAAGAAGACTTACCAAGTCAGCGACAAAGTCCAATTCGCTCTCCTCCACGTCATTCAGCATCTCCTGACCCACAAGGTGCAAGTCAAAATCTTGAAGATGAGATAATCGAGGATGCCGATCCTGTAAGAGTCCAAAAACCCTCTGTTATCTATAAACTTTATCGTGCGTTGAAAAGCACCGGTTCTTCGTTAAAATACATAGATGACTTTCTTAAGGACAAAAATTATGGGAATGAGTATCTTTTCTGCGGAAAATGGAAGAGTTGGGAATTGCTCCGAAAGGAAGAGCAGAGGAGGCTCTTGCGAACATTCCAAGTGATCCTCGTATGCCGGACGTAATCGATTGACGGGAACGATGATGACAAAATGTTCCTTGAATTTAAACCTAGAATGGGTGTGGCAGCAAAGGTGAAAGGAAATCGGATGGATTTGTTTAAATCCAAGGATCAGAAAAAGTGTATTTCGTGCTGTTGAAAAGAGGGGTAATCAACCCTAGAAGTGTCGACTTTGACTTCCTGGATTCCATCAACTTGAACTTAAGAGAGAAGTTGAATTTGCTTCAACTTGAGACTTTTTGCTCTGACTCTACAGACGGGTATGATCAACTCGACCGCTTATTTCTATTCAAATCTTAGCTTTTTGGATGCGAATAGAATTTCATTCAAAGGTTCGAGACCAAGTCTATGTGGTAGATGTGAATATGTTGGCGGACATAATTGGAGTTGAACGGGACGCTATCTCCCAATCAAAGTCTCACCTGCTCGTACTACTCGGATCTTGTCAAAGATAGGGACGTTGATAAGAAAATCATCTATTCCAGATGAATGCCATCAACATTGTGCTTCATAAGATCGTGATAAATTGTCTCGACCAAGTCTACGTCAAAGACTTCGTGTCTTTCTCTCAAGCAAAGTTGATGTATGCGATCAACTCAGACGGAAGTTTTCTCTCCCGCACACTATTCTTTTCCATATGTACAGAGGCAATGTCAAAAGACAAAGGACAATTGCCTTATCCTGGTCTCGGGTGACCAAGATCTTCGTACATCTGAATATTGAACCGCCACATACTTTTTGTGTTCGACCGTGTGACAAGATGGTGGTAGGGTTAAAAATGTTAATGAAGATGCGTCTCGAAAGAACTCTCTAAGGCAATGGAGAAATTCAAGGCGAAATCTCCAAATCCGATCCGCATCAAAAAGGAAAGGAAAGGAGGCTATTGGTGCCTCATTAAAAAAGAGGAAAAGAACTCTTATCCCGGAGGATGAGGATGAAGATGAAGATGATGAAGATCCCACTATTCCAGCAGACGACAAGAACAAGACGTTCGTGTCTTATCCGACGTAACTTCAGCGGAGAAAGCGAGAAGAAGAAGAACAGAGAGAGAAGGAGAAAGAAGTTGAGGAAAAAGGAGAAGAAGATCAAGAACAAGTCATTGCTGATAACTGGAGAGAAGGGAAATCAAGAGCATGATCATCACTCTTCCCCTCTCGATATCCTAGAGACAGGGGAGTAAGCGTGCAAGAGAGGTCTACATCTCATGTTGCCGAAGATCTAAGACAATCTCCGAAGAACCGAAGAAGTTCAGTCTCTCAATTGCCTGAAGAAGGTGATACATCGATTCCAAATCTGCCAGACCGAACAGAAGCGCCATCGTTTGCATACACACCATCTGAGAAAGCCAATGCCGCATACGACGGATGATTCTGCGATCTTCGTAGTATCATGAATATTCTTCTGGAAATGCGTAATCGATTTATATTCTGGACCGTGAAATCCAAGCCTTGAAGCATGCTTTGGACAAGCATCTTCGGTCTCTCTCGAGGATAAATTCAAAGACCTCGCTCTACAACTTCAAGCCAATGCCAAGGGAGAAGAGGTAGCCCATCTCATGAAGACCTCGAAGAAGCTCGAAGGAGTAGTCCAGTCCATTGGGGATTTCCAGATCGTGCGCATTCCCAAGCAGACATGACTCCTTTCTCACCCTTTTTAATGCTGACAAAAAGGGGGAGAACCAATTTGAACTTTCATCTTTGATTTTTTGGTTATGTTTGTTTATTTGAGTATGACTTGAGAACTTGAACTTGGGTGTGAATTTGACTGATTTGACTGTGGATTATGAACTTGACTGGTTGCATTTATTCAAGTGTTGTTACATGGTGTTTCTCATGAAAGACTAACCAATTTTCTGTGGCTGCAGAGTCTGGTTGTTTTATTAATCTTTATGAGTTAGCCATATTGCTTAAGAAATGTTTTGCAGGTCAAAGTTGTTCAAATTTTCAAGAAAGTTTTGTCACCATCAAAAAGGGGGAGATTGTTGGAGAAATCATTCCTAATATTTTGAAGCCGACAAAACGTTTCTTTCGCCTAAAGTCTGAGATTTGGAGACCGTCGCTTTAAAGTCTGAAGACTTTGTTCTCTTAAGACTCAAGACTCAAGACCCAAGACTCAAGACTCAAAGACTTAAGACTCGGGACTTAAGACTTAAGTCGATTCTCACCGACGCTCTTTCTAATCCAAAGTGACGAAGGAAATCCAAAGCCGAGGTTTATGGTTGAGGATTCAATTCTATCCTCTCGGAATAGATTCTTTGGTTGGATAATCATTTCGGATTCTTTAATTCTTATCTAAGATCGATTGAAGATCCGATGGTCGACGAAATAATCTTGGAATATTCTATTCTTGGAAACCGAGATCCCGATTGTATGGGCGAACAGATTGATGGGCTATCATCGATTCCTTAAATAGCTCGGATGATCTTCTTGATTGATTCCGTCCAACGGGTAGATTGGAGGAATTCCTTTGGTAAGTGCCAACGGCTATGATGGCATGAAGGAGTATAAAAGGAAGACGTCTAGCTGTTTTAAGTGTGTGATCGATAGAAAAATTCCGAGTCTCGAAGATCCTTGATTGTTAGTTGAGATTGAGCGAAATTGTACACGAGAGTGATTATACTTGGTGACGCCTTGAGTGAGTGTGGTAGATCATCTACACCTAGAAATCAAGGAAGATCAACACTGTAACATCTCTTTGATCATAGTGGAATCCAGCCAATCGGCTGTCAGTGCTGAAGAGTGGACGTAGGCTTGAATCAAGCCGAACCACTATAAACCGAGCGTTCAATTCTCTCTTCCCTTACTCAGTCTTGCGATTAAATTTTTAACTGTTGCGAATCCTCTAATTGTTTGAATATCGTGCAAGCTTCGAGAATTTTTTTTTTGTATACCTATTCACCCCCCCTCTAGGTACTCGTACTAGCTATTTCAGGGCCATCGCAAGGTATTATGCCCAGAAATACAAGCACCAAGGGACCGACCTGCTGGGAAAGAAGATAGAGGAGACGGGGCTCGTCGAGCAGTGGCTCGAAGTCGAGGCCCAGTGCTACAGCCCGCCCATCACTGACCTCATCTACAAAATTGTTTTGGACCCGATTAGGGGACTTACCCCGGATCCGAAGCTGATCAAAGAGAGCGAGGACAAGCTCTGTAAGGTGCTGGACGTCTACGAGGAGAGGCTATCGAAGAGCAAGTACCTGGCGGGGGATTTTTTCAGCCTCGCCGACCTGAGCCACCTCTCGTTAACGCAGTACCTGATGGGAAAAATGGGGAAGGAGTACCTGATAAGGGACCGGAAGCATGTGAGTGCGTGGTGGGATGACATCTCGAGCAGGCCTTCTTGGAAGAAGGTCGTCGAGCTTTGGCCCGGCCTGTATTAGGACCGTTTTTATTAGGTCCGTCGGATGCACCCGAGTCCTTGGTCTGTGAGAAGGAGTAGTCGCTTTCCGTGGACCATCGAGTCTCCCCGTGCCTAATTAGTACATTACCACTCGATCCGAATCAACGGATTCAGGGGATCTAATAAGCTTTGTCGAGTCTGGTTTGTGAAAGATCATGTGTCAAGTGGGATCACTCCAGTGAAATTATCCTACATAAGACATGCCATTCTGGTGTTGTATCCTTCTCTAGTCTAGAATAATGCGCTCTCTGCTGGATCTGAAATATCATGTAGTGGTTGTTACATGCCATGACAATGATATGAAATGTGACAAGTTAATAGAAAGTATATTATATTAAGCACATATTTACCTGAAGAATTATGATTGTCAATGTTGGGCAACTCATTTAATATCCTTGTTAGAAAAATTGTTAATTCATTGAGTTAATTGGACTTCTCTTCTAAAAAAAAAAGTATGCCATTTGTAAAAGATTCTAATGGATGGATATGGACATTTCTTTTCTTGAAAGTCCATATGTCAATATATTCCTTTCATTCGTCAAATAGAAACTTAGGCTCCATTTGTTTCATATAAAATGAATAATTTGTAAAATATTTTCTAAAAAGATCGTTTGTATTGCCTAAAATAATTAGTCAATACAAAATGTTTTCATTACAATGTATGAACATTTTTCATGTATGATGAGAATTTTTTTATTCATATATTTGTGTAAACAACATAAATAATTATTTAAAAAATAACATTCAAATGATTTATTTTTCGTGAAATGAATGCATTCTTAAAATATATTTTACTCCATGGCCATGTAAATGGTGCAGGGGCTGCTAGAAGAAAATTGTGTACCAACATTGTTTTTTTTTTTCCCTACTGCTTTGGTCGCTGCTCTGGCTTTCTGCTTGCTAGCACTCAGGTAATATTTCTCAAGTCATCGGGCACCATTCTTGCCCTCATGGGTAGCAATCTTCAACTGTGGTTTTCTGGAGTTATTGAGCGCAATTTCACTTGAATTTCGATTTGAGTCATAAATATCTTACACCATTATGATGACAGGTCACAAGTCATAACAGGAATCAAATTCATTATGAAAGTTAGGGTGTTCTGTGGCGATTTAGAGTTGAAAAACATCACAAAGCAATTGAAGTTGTACAGCAAGCTGTTACGCAGCATCAAGATCCCTCCTCTTGTGGAACACGACGCATGACTCCGCTATTGAGTTTCCGAATCGAGCTTGCACCACCTGACTCCCTCGGAAAGTCACAAAAATGACGTTCCGTTGTCAAAGGAAAAAAAATTGGTATTGCGCAAGTCCATCGCAACAGGCCAAAATTGCAACAAACCTTGTTGGTTTGTGTAGCGGTGACCTTGACCCTCCAACAAGTCCACGCGGACATGACTCAAAAAGTTTGATCCCATATGAGACGCGTGCCACATCCTGAATTCTATGGAAATGGGGAAACGATACAGCTGCCCTTCTACTTGGAGAACGCATTCTCAAGCACAAACCTGATATTAAAATGCAAGTATATCAAACTATCTCAACTCATGTCCAAAACACAACTACCAAAAGCTCCTTACCATTAGTGCTCTGTTCTTGCTTGTCGATAACTAAAGAAGTTGAAAATAAGCAATCATAACTCGATGAGAAGTGCATATCTCTTCTAAATAGATTGAGCATCTACTTGCATGTTTACAGTACATAATCAAGACTCATCCAATTCAAATCCACAGTATTGCATATATACGAAATTAAACATGAGTTTTATCTTTTCAACATATCTTTATACATGTAAGAAATACTCTTTTCATCAATAATATTAAAGAAAGTATCAATGGTCCACTATATTGATCAATCTCATCAATTCACATATTGATGGCCTATTCGATTGACCATTGATTAATTTCACACCACACATCAATGATCTATTTCACCGATTCATTTTATGCTTAATATTCAACCATAATCACGATTGGAGAAAGAGGACCAAGGCAATGTCTCCGCCTGTTAGCAGCTAGTGGTTTGACCCATAATTATATCCTTAAGCCTTAAAAACTCCTAACTAAGTTTGCAACAATAATAAGTATCAAACCATCATATTCTAATAATCCACAATACCAAACCCATATCCATCCGATAATCAAAATACTTTGACACAAACCAAAACATATATCCTTTCAAAAATCAATTTCTTCCTCAAAACTAATCCAGAATCAATATCATAAATGGTTTTCATAGTATTAGACATATATCCTTTCGCAATATAATACCTTTATAAATCAAATTCACTTTTATGCAATAAAGCATTTCCCAAATTATTTCACAATAATCAACTCGTAAAATGTTTCCAAAAATGCTTTCCACGCTATTTGAAACAATCAAAAGGGCAATAAATACCCGATTCAAATTTTATGTATCAAATATGCAATGAACATTATTTCTGCCATTTAATTAAATCATACTTTACACATAGGATGTCTAATCCCTTTCATTTTCAAAATATGAGTTTAGAAATTCAAAAAAGGGATAGTATCATTCACTTGAAAATACCCAAAATCAAAAGAGCTGACGATCTTGTAATTTTATAAATTAAATGAGAATTTACATCAAAATCAAGTAAAACACTATCTCAACTACGAATTGGCTGAACTAAGCTTAATCCTTAACAAAATTACTCCCATGTGTAACAAATCGCTTGCCCATTGCGATGAATCAAAGCTAATTGCAATGTAGAGCTCTGCAGAAATCTCTAAAGTTCACTTCGACTAAAAAGTTATTTCAAATCAATTTCCATCATATTTTTTTTGGTAAGGAATTCCCATCATATTTCATGACTCCATAACGCCCTAATCATGATTTCCATGTAATTCCACATCTAACAACTCAAAAACTGAATTCGTAGTTTAAGGGCCCATTTGGTTCGGCTTTTGGTGAATGCACTTGCAAAAATGCAAATACCTTTGGGGGAATGAGGTATTTTGAAATGCAAATAATGTTTGGTAAAATTTATATTGAGAAACAACTTTGGCCAAACTACCGTTTGGTAAAATTTGTATTTGTAAATAACTTTTATTAAATTAAAAAAACAAAAAAATTGTTTTTTTTTTTGAAGTCCAGCCACCGAACCGTCGGATCTAGCGGCCCAAGCCATCAGTTGCCTGAGGTCCAGCGATGGTCACCGGGTTCGGGCGACCCTTAGGTGGCAATAGCTGGTGCCTCACCGGTGCACGCGACCCTTGGGCGGCGGTTGTCGGCCTCCGGTCAGCTTTTTTGTGTGGTGGTGTGCAGTGGTTTTGGAGAAGATGAATAGTACCAGGGATTTGCATTCCGAATATGCAACTTTCCAAAGTACCTCCAGAGCTACATTGAGCTAAAGGCCTTTAGAGCCAGCCACTTGGAGATGCAATTGCATCTTGCCAAAGTCGCCCAAAAAAACGAACCAAACGCATTTGCATTTGGCCAAGGGACTTTAGAGTCTCAAAGTGCCTTCTAAATGCCCAACCAAACAGGACCTAAATTTCACATGATTTCAAATTTGTATCTTGATTTTGAAAACTACTCTGAATAAACAAACAAATGCCGTAAATTCTTATCATAAAAATGAAGTTAATCCAACTTGACGATAATTCCAAGGTGCGTGCGCTAGTTCTTCCTCTTTACTTTTTCCCTCTCATCTTCCTTTTCTATCCCGTTTCCTTTTCCTTTCTCTCTCGGTGCGGGCTGTCCCATTATTACTCCTTTTTTCCTTTCTTTAAATATGAAAAAGCCCACTTTCGACCAAATATAACAAAGAAAGACCAAATATTACGATTTGTCTTTTACGATGGTGTGCCTCTGAGCATCAGCTGGATCAATATTCGTTATAAGGTTTCTCCGCATTCCTCGGCTTGATTCAATCCAAGAGTAATTTTCAGGACTCGCCCTAATCAGTGGGCAGCCAGGAAGTCAACCAAAGCAGCGTACTTGACCAGCATTGCAGGGTGAAATCATCACGGTTTACTTTTGCAATTAGGATTGACGAATCAAATACGAAAAAGTTTCGGAGGAGAGAGAGTCACATAAATGATCATTCCCAAAAACACCTCCCTTCTAACACTGAGATCGATAGTCTTTTTCCATAGCAGTATTTCGTCCGAGCAACGATGCTTTTTGCTTTTCTAATTCCGTTGTCGCATGGAAAATGTTATGAGGTTTCTTATATTCCCACGCGCGATGATTGATTTGGGTGAATAATGTTGTCGAACATGTAATAGTCGATTACCCCTTTCTTCCTCGTTCTCCTGTGGAGGTTAGGTGATCAATAGTTTACTCAATTGTAGGTGCAAAGGAAGTCGAGAAAGAAAACCATTTTGCAAATGACGCAAGGACAGCTCAAGTGTGCATTTTCGATTGGCCAAATCTTCCTACTCCTTAGAATCTATGGCTTGCGGACATAGGCCAATTTGACCCGTCACCTACTATTCTATTCGAGCAAATTGGTAATTGCCTTTCCAGAAGCAAGTGGGCCATGTGAAAAAAAAATGTGCACAGTGCTTTTCGTCATTTCTAGTGACAATTAATGAAAACTTTTGGCGGAAACTAATCAAAGGTGTAGAGCATAGGTGCGACACCAATTTAGTGCAAAAGAAATCGACAAAAGACAGATCTTTCAATATTACAAATGTCCCGTGGAGCATGATAGATTTTAACAATTTTAGGTGTCTTTGTTCATTTGGATTTCTAGTTAAGATATGATTGAATAGAATATGATATGGTAAGATATGGAATTAACAAAATCTTATCTATTATGTGGTGAATTGTCGTAATAAAACCGAATATTTTCATATCCTATCATGTCTAATATTTGGTATGAATAGTATATCAATGTAAATGAACATGAAAATGTATAAATGGAGATATTAAGAATATCTTACATTAATTGCTAAAGAAACCATAAGTAGACAGAGATAACATCCATAAATAAATGCATAATTATTGGACGATCCAAATCTTAAATAACAAATGAGCTCATTGCAACATTTCAAAGTCATGAGTTTGATTTTGACCACAAACGTAAATGAGCTATGACAACATTGGTAGGCGGATTAGTCAACGCATGTCAAATCTACTGAGAGAAAGAAAACATGACCATTTACCTTCGCGAATCTTAATTAGTGTTTCAACTCTCTCACCTACTTCAATTTTATTTACTTATTTTTATATTATTTTCACTCTTTTTTTTTGTTTCTTTTTTTTAATTCCTTTCCATCATTTCTTAATAAATTAACCATACCAATATACCTAAAAAATGTGATAGATATAAATGCTAAGTATATATATATATATATATATATATATATATATATATATATATAGAAAATAAATTCAGATATATAAATAAAAATAAAATGAAAATCGTTGTTATTTTGAATTTCCCTATGAATATTAGAACTCATATATTGTTTATATTTAATTATTTAAATCCAAAGAAATTTGTTATTAGACAAAAATGATTTTTATATCATAAATATATAAAATTCTATCTATATTTATTTCATCTCTTTTATGGGATATTTTTAATCTAGGGCAATAAATCCCTTGACAGCCAAAGGAGGCCCTACTTGCCATCCCAACTTTACCCGGATAGCATACACAGCCAAAAGAGTCGCAGTATTTCCACATAAGTTGAACTAACAGAGGGATTAAATCGTGGAAGCAAATGCAAAATGCGAAACTTCATAATGATGGGGACCAATTACCTAACCTTGGATTAATTGTGGGTTGGTGCATCATTGACGTGTGCACCTTCTTCTGCTGCTCTAACAAAGAGACCTCTTTATAACCCCCCGGAGACACAGCGGGGAGAGTCGCTGACTAGGTCCGTCAAGAAGGAAGAAAGAAGCACAGAGAGAGAGAGAGAGAGAGAGAGAGAGAGACGATGGTGGTGAAGGTGTACGGACCTGACTACGCGTCGCGGAAGCGGGCGCTGGTGTGCCTGATCGAGAAGGGCATCGAGTTCGAGACCGTCGGCGTTGACCTCCTCAAAGGCGAGCACAAAGCCCCCGAGTACCTCAAGCTCCAGGTCTGTACCCGTCGTTCTTGAAACTCCAACTTCCCTTTCGATCAAACTCTCGACAGCTTGACTTTTCATCGTGTCTCCTTTCGTGGGTACTTGACATTTGAAGTGTGTCTTGTCTGATTGACGCTGATTCGGATCTCGTGTGTGCGCGCGTCTGTGTAGCCCTTCGGATCGCTGCCTGTGGTTCAAGATGGCGACTACACTCTGTTCGGTAATGCTCTCGACTCTTGGCTTCTTGCATCGTTCTTTTCTTTCTATTGCTGTTTCTTGCGGTCTTGAGATCAGAGCACGGGGACATACGGATGGTTCTTTAGCGTGCAGATGTTCCTAATTTACTAGGGCTGTTTGCGTTGTGATCGGCCAGTGAAGCGTCGCAATCGTCTAAAGAGTTCTGCAATGAGTGGATATCAGAGGAAGTTGGAAAGATTGAGTCCACTGGCATGTTCACTTGATATCAGCCACTCGTTTTAGGTTACAAACACCCACTCTCAATCTCAAGTCTAATCATTTGCCTCAGGAACAGATGATTTGAATGCAAAGCTCTTAAGGCCAGGCTCGTAGTCTCCATATCTGTTCTGGAGTTGTTCATGATCTGTCTCTTTTCATATCTCGACCAAAGGCGATTTTCCGTTTGGACCTGCAATTTCATCCGGTCATGTTCTTGATTGGAGTTTAAGCAGAATGATCAGTGCATAGACATTGAAATGTCCTGCTGCATCTACACTTATACCGTGGGTCTAGTGTCATGAGAGTAATACTGCTGGAAGATTCAAAAGCACAGTGCATGCCTCTTTTAGGTTTCATTCTGGTTATTTGTTGCTTTTCATATGTGGGTATAAAGATTTGTCTGTCTACTCTCTGTGATATATCCTGTCTAATTCATACAGAATCGCGGGCCATCATAAGGTATTATGCCGAGAAATACAAGGACCAAGGGACTGAACTGCTGGGAAAGACAATCGAGGAGAGGGGGCTCGTTGAGCAGTGGCTCGAAGTTGAGGCCCACAACTTCCATCCGCCAATCTACGACCTTGTCCTCAAAATTGTTTTCGGCCCGTTTATTGGGCTTACCCCGGATCCGAAGCAGCTCAAAGAGAGCGAGGACAAGCTCTGTCAGGTTCTGGATATCTACGAGGAGAGGCTGTCAAAGAGCAAGTACCTGGCAGGGGATTTCTTCAGCCTTGCGGACCTGAGCCACCTTCCTTTCACCCAGTACTTGATGGGCAAGATGGGGAAGGAGTACCTGATAAGGGACCGAAAGCATGTGAGCGGTTGGTGGGATGATATCTCGAGCAGGCCTTCTTGGAAGAAGGTCCTTGAGCTCTGGCCCGGTCTGTATTAGGACTGTTTTATCAGTTATGCCGAGTGCACCCGAGTCCTTGGTCTATGCGAAGGATAGCGAGTCTTTCTGTGCCTACTAAGTATGTTTCTACTCGATCTGGGTGATCAAATAAGCTTTGTTGAATCTGGTTTGACCAATCCTGTCGTGGACCTCCTTCTTGTTGTTTTATTCATGACAGTGTCGTGTGTTGTCGGGCTATGTACGCAGCTGATTAGTACTATGCGAGCGACTTTGGTGAAATTAAAAATTAATCGCCTACTTATCAATTTTTGAGGATCTTTTACAACTTGAAAGGAGCAACTTCATAGACTTTCATTTATATGTCCAGTACTCACTGAATGAATTGGTGTTAGATGAGCTGTTAAGACTCATTCTAAGAGATAATGAACTCTTTATAAACATGGATACCGACCGCATCAAGTTTTATATATCAGATGTGGGCGCGTCTCGTTGGCATGAAGAAGACGGAAATTTGCCGACTCTTTTGCATCAGAAGAAAAGCCAAAACTGCTGCAGAAAACGAAGTAGCATCACACGATGAGATCATCCCCAAAAAGATTAGCTGAAGCATACGAGAAAAGTTCATATTGTCTCATGAATATCAACACTTGAACATTCTTCCTAAACTTTAAAGAAATTGCGGAAAAAGACCGATTAGTATCCCCAATACCTAATTCGAGCAAATTTGTAATTGCCTTTCTAGGAGCAAATTTGTAATTGCTTTTTCTAGAAGCAGGCAGGCAATCGGGCAATATCAACATGGACGAGCAAAATGCTTTTGCCGTTTCTACTGAGGATTGTTGGAAATTTTTCGACCAAAACAAGTAACGTAAATTGACTGTTGAGCATAGGTTCGACATTCATCCAATGAAGAAAAAATTGACGAAAGATAGGCCTTTTAAATTTCAAATGGCCCACAAAAGAATTATAATTAGAAATATGTAAATTATGCGAGCATAATGAAATTCAACGATTCTACTGTCCAACTATATCCAACATTATGCATGCTGCAAGAGTATATAATATGTCAAAGATGGGCCGGAGAAAATGTCACACCCCGATTCACAAGAAGAAGGGGCATGACACGGCCGTCCTTTTTCCAAAGGACGCAGCCTCAACGTAACCAAAAATTTCAACCCGATATTAACATATATACACCCACATATATATATATATATATTTGACAAAAAGAGGCAATTGGTTACAATATCATAATATACCTATAATCCACAAAAAAATCAAAACATAAACCTTCTACAAAGACTAGCTTATAAACCTATCAACTATGTATAAGCCATACCCAAAAATTTCCACCACAAAAGTCCTCCCCGAACGAACGCTCACGCCTATTCGCAACTCACTGAAGAACCTGAAAAACAAGTAGATGGGAGGAGTGAGCTACCACAGCTCAGTGAGTAACACATTTCTTCTAAGCGGATCGAGAAATCACTATGCACATTTTCAAACACAAACATAACTCACTTTATCATAATACCAAATCATAACTCAAATACCAAAAGTACCAATGGTCGAGTCCATTAGTCAACCTCGTAAAACATGCATCAATGGTCTATTCCATTGATTAATCTCATCAAATCATATCGATGGTCCGCTCCATCAACCAAACTCAAATTACACGTCAATGGTCCACTCCATTGACCAATTCACGCTCAAATGTCTAACCATGGTTATGCGTAATGCCTGCGACAAAACGACCAAGATTTCCTTCCTTGGCAAGGTCTCCACCTATTATTAGCTGGTGGCTCGGCTCATAAGGATATCTTAGAATAGTATGAGCATACCCACACCCCTTAGAGTCTACAGAGACATTAAGCACCAACCACCAATCACAATATCCAGTAATCCAACATAAGAAAGGAAGTCATATCACAACTCAAAATTTGATATATAAATATCAAAGCATTCTCCAAAACATTTCAAGATTCTTTCACAAAGATCTTCACAAATCCTTTTTTTAAACAACCATTCAAATCAACGTCAAAATATAACTCCCTTTGAACAACAAAAATGTCAGTAACAGCTCGATCATGTTTTATGCAACAAAATATGCTTTTTATCAACTCATAGAGTATTTAATCCACCATGTTTCTCAAAACATGAGTTTAAAATACAAAGAAGAAATAGTGTCACTCACTTAGGAAAAGCCAAAAATCAACTATAACGCTCATACGAACCAACGCATTCGGATTCCTAACAATTAACGTAAAAATAATATCAAAAGGCCGAGTAAAAAGGATATTATTATAACGACTCACCTATACTAGGCCTATTAGCCAATAAAACAACACCTATGCGCCCCAAAAGCTCACAATTTAGCATAAACCCATAATTTTCAGCTAGGCGCGGCCCATGCGCCAAATTCGTCACGCCATAACTCCCTCCACAAAATTCTGTTTCAAGCTGTCTTATAGTCTTTAGAAAGCTCTCTTAACGTACAACAACAATCCCAACTTAACTGCCCCAAAACAGTACAGAAAACAACAAAAAAAGAGACTCGAAGCCACTGCTCGCTACAGTACCGGATTGCGCCCCCAACTTCAAAATTCCGTTCCGAATAAACCGCAAGTTCAAATCACGATCCGTAAAATGCTATAGCTTCACAACATCCCAAAGTACCATTTCGAAAAAATATACAGCTTAACGACTAAAAAATCGGGTTTCGCCACACAAATACCCAAGAAATCCGAATTTCGAGCTTTAGTTGCGGCGATTGCTTCAAGTAAGTGATTAAATGCTTCAATTTCTTACCGGCTTTGCAAAACACACTTGAGTTGGCTTGATGAGGCGTCCGGATCACGAGCGCGCCAAATTTTTTCCCTTTTTCCTTTCTCTTCTTTCTCTCTTCTCCCCTGTTTCGCGTTTTCCCCTGCTTATGCCGATATTCTTCTCTTTCTCTCCCTCTTTCTCTCTTTTTATAACCTAGCCAAAGGTTCCACAATTCTCGTCAACCTCCCTATTTGAATTTTCAAACTCTTTCTTTTTCTTTTTCTTTCTTTATTAAAAAGCCCATATATTACAGAAAATGCTGCAAAGTGATTCCAGGCCCAAGATATATTCGATGCTTGTAGGTATGGTGGTAAAATTGTTTTTGATTAGGTCTAAAGACCTCAAGGAGGGTAAGCAGTCAATATCATTGAGAATTTCTCCTTTCAAAACTCTACAGCCACTAAGATCCAACTCTATCAAAGAGGATAGCCCTGAAAATGAAGGCAACCTCGGACTTCTAGAGTTCAGAGCTCTTCTCGGTGTTTGGTCAGTGCCCAACAATTTTGTGGCCTCCTTTTACTAACATGAAAGCGTAATCTTTTTTTTTCCAGATTTTGTAAGAACACCAAGCTGGATGGGAGGCGTGTCATGGCACTTTCACTAATATCAAGCTCCTCTAAGCACTCTAAGCCCCTGATGCTATTAGGTAGTTCTTCAAGATTTGAACATCCACACAAATTAAGAACTCTAAGAGATTTTAGATTAACTAGACTATTTGGAAGTCCTATGAGGTTTTCACAATCACCTAAGTCAAGTAGACTGAGTCTTTCTAGAATTCCAATTGAAGGATGAACTTTAGATAATGCTTTGCAACCTTTGAGAATTAGCCTCTCTAGATTTGGGACATATATGAAGTTTGGAGTCTCCATGAATAATTTGGAACCATTGAGGTTAACATGCATTAGTACTAATTCCAACCTCTCTAGATGTTGTAAAGGAGGCTATCTTGCACATGGAGTTCGAAAAGATTCTTTGGAAGAAAACTTGGTGGAAATGATTTAAGACTGCAATTGTCCCATCTTATCAGGCGTAGTTCATTTGAAAGGTGCTTAAACCCAGAAGAGAGGTGGATGGCCCAAATTTCAAGCAATCTTAATTTAGTCATGTTAATGAAGGACTCTCCACTCAAGTGCATTGTTCTATGGTCCTCATATTGCAAGACTATGGTTTTGACTTTTCCAGTTTCGTGATAAACAACTCATATAGTGTCAATATATGACTAGCAAGTTCTTTTTAAACTCTATCAAATTGGCATGCTTGCAAATTAATTTTGCAGATACTCACCGAGTTTTTTGACAAAATATGGCATACATCCTCAAAAAGCCAGACTCAACTTCGTTCTCATAGCTCTTCAAGAGACTCTCGACGAACAATTTCCCAAGCCATCTCTTATAGCAAATCATGCATCCACAGTTTGCTGCCCACAATATGGATAAGAGCTCTATTGATAAGGACTTCGATTCCAATATCTACGTATAAATAGCAATTGTCTAGAACTTCTGTAACGTAAGGTTTCTCCTTTCCCTTGAAAAAACATGCAATATCTAGGAAAATCTCCTTCTCTTTCTGCCGTAGTCCATCATAACTTAACTTAAGCCGATACACAATTTTTCCTTTTGGACATTCCTTGAGTTTGGCTAGTGCACTCTTCCATTGCTTCAAGCTCCTATAAGCCAAAAAGGAACCTAAGACATCAAGGACGAGAGGAAGACCACCAGCATATTCAATAACCTGGTTTGTGAGCTCCTTGAACTCTACTGGAGGATGGTCACTTCTAAAAGCTTTTGAACAAAATAGTTGGCAAGCCTCATAAAAGGATAGTCCCTCCACCCTATATATGGAATTTACATCATATTGGAGAAGCAAATGTTCATCTTTGGTTGTTGTAATGTCCAAACCATTCAAGACCTCTTGCTAGTTTTTCCAGCTGCTCCTTTTTGTCCACGTCATCAAGCATAACAAGAACTTTTTTATGTTGCAGTTGTTCTCTTATTATGTTCGCTCCTCTATGATCATCCCGATTGTCAAATTGTCCTCTTGGAGAATATCACTGAAAACTGGTTTTGCAGATATACCAGACCATTCTTTTTTGAAATATCTTTGACATTGGCAAGAAAGCAACATCCATCATCAAATCAACCATCGATTTTGTCAAAAACTGCTTGTGCAACAGTTGTTTTGCCTATGCCACCCATTCCCCATATGCCAATATTGTGTACATCACTCTCGTCCAAGCATAAATATTCAACTACATTTGCAACCCGGGAATGCATTCCCACAAGATTGCCACTAAAAGTACTAGTATGAACATCTAGAGGGGAGTGAATAGGTGTTAAGAAATTTTTTTGCAAAAATTAATACAAATATTTTGCTTTTGAAATTGAGTTTGAAGAACAATAGACTTTGAGCGAGTTCAGACTTTAGCAGTTAAATAGAACTACGAATAAAATAAAAGAGTTTATGGAAGAGAATAAGAACACATAATTTATAGTGGTTCGGCTTAGATCAAGCTTACGTCTACTCTTCCACGTTGACAGCCTTTTGGCTGGATTCCACTATGTGATCAACAAGAGATTACAACTTTGAGTGCAAAACATTCAGTGGTAGATTACATTATCTCACTAAGTCACTCTTTTGGTATTTTTCTCACAATCACAAACGTTTAAATTCACTAAAGACAAGTGTATGATTTAAGGTTGCTTAGACTTTGGAATTATAAATTTTACACTCCGTCTCTTACTTGCTCATCGGTCCTTGATCTCTTTAAATACTCATTCACTTCCAAACTAGCCATTGGACAATATCTAAAGGATTGTCTTCCAATCTACCCATTTGACATATCTGTATCTAGATGATTTAGTAGTCGTTAAGTGATAGAAGTAGAATCATAAATTAATTCTGATCGGCCATACAAGTAGAATCTTGGTTTCCATAAGTAGAGCTTCTTCGCGTAGAAAGTTCTTGTTTTTAATATCCAATTGTCAATTAATTAGATTGAGTTAATCAAATCTATCTTGATGTAGAATCTAAACCAGATCACTAGCCGTTATATGTTTGGGGCTTGTATTATGTTCTGTCAAGTTGTCTCATTCTGAACATGCTTCATTTTAAATATGCTACGTTCTTAACTTGTGTCTCATTTTGGATGTAAAGTCTGAGAATATTTTATTTGAAGTAGAGTCTAAGATAGACTTTACAATTTGGACGTAAGTCTGAACATATTCTACTTCTAAACAGATTTAGACTTAAGATTTGGACACAGTTTGAATAAGTTCAACTTTAGTAGAAAGTTTGTTTTCTAGTTCTTCCAAGTATAGACTTTGACAATAACCTTTATGCATTCTATCATTTGCATAGTTTGTTACTCAACCATTAAACACGTTAGTAGCATTTGATTTATTTTGTCATCTTTAAAATATCATAAAAGATTTCCCTAACACCTACAACATAGGATAGCCGGGGACCCAATTTATCTTTGATTTCTCCAATGATTCGCTAAATGAACTGTGTCTCATATCTACAATGAAGAAATCCAGATGATTGGTTTCCTAGGTAGCATTGAGGCAGTGTAGTTTTGGAGGAGTTAATCATATATTCTGGTTCAGATGAACTAACATAATACATAGTATGATAGTTATGACATTCATGGCACACTAAACTTAAAGAAAACAAATAATTCCAAGTTAGTGGAAGAGTGACCTACCCATCTTTCAATTCTCTTATGGCAAGACCAGCTACTTTACTTAGTGCATCCTTCCACCTCTTTATATCTCCCTTGTCGCCAATATAAGTTTCCTCACATAAATGATCCTTCCTAAAAACACCTCCCTTCTAACACTTGAATTGATAGTCTTTCCCATAGCAGTATTTCGTTCGAGCAATGATGCTTTTTGCTCTTCTAAATCCATTGTCGCATGGAAAATGTTATGAGGTTTCTCATATTCCCACCCGTGATGATTGATTTGGGTGAATAATGGCATCGAACATATAATAGTTGATTACCCCTTTCTTCCTTGTGAAGGTTAGGTGATCAATAGTTTACTCAATTGCAGGTGCAAAGGAAGTCGACAAAGAAAACCATTTTGTAAATGATACAAGGACAGCTCAAGTGTGCATACAGCTCAAGTGTGCATTTTCGATTGGCCAAATCTTCCTACTCCCTCGAATAATTTAGATTAAAAAGAAGACCGATTTTTAGAATCTATGGCTTGCAGACATAGGCCAATTTGAACCGTCACCTACTACCTAAATCGAGCAAATTGGTAATTGCCTTTCTAGAAGCACGTGGGCCATGTGAAAAAATGAGCATAGTGCTTTTTGCCATTTTTGGTGATGATTATTGAAAACTTTCGGCCGAAGCTAATCAAAGGTGTAGAGCATAGGTGCAACACCAATTTAGTGCAAAAGAAATCAACAAAAGATAGATCTTTCAAGATTACAAATGTCCCATGGAGCATGACAAATTTTAACAATTTTAGGCTACCTTTGTTCATTTGGATTTTTAGTTAAAATATGACTGAATATAATATGATATGGTAGGATATGAAATTACCAAAATCTTGTCTATTATGTGGTAAATTACAGTAATAAAATCGAATATTTTCATATCCTATCATGTCTAATGTTTGGTATGAATAGTATATCAATGTAAATGTACAAAAATGGGAGATGTTAAGAATAACTTACAGTTAATTGCTAAAGAAACCATAAAAGGACAAAATGGAGATAACATCCATAAATAAAATCCATAATTATTGGACAATCCAAATCTTAAACAGCAAATGAGCTCATTGCAGCATTTTAGAGTCATGGGTTCGACTTTGAAGACAAATGTAAATGAGCTACAACAACATCAATAGGCAAATTAGTCCATGCGTGTCAAATCTATTAAGAGAAAGAAAACATTATCATTTAGCTTTGTGAATCTCAATTACTGTTTAGACTCTCTCGCCTACTTCAATTTTATTTACTTATTTTTATATTATTTTCACTCTTTTTTTTTTTGTTTCTTTTTTTTTCCTTTCCATCATTTCTTAATAAATTAACTATACCAATATATCTAAAATATGCTATAGATATAAATGCTTAGTATGTATATATAGAAAATAAATTCAAATATATAAATAAAAATAAAATGAAAATCGTTGTTATTTTGCATTTCCCTTTTAATATTAGAACTCATATATTGTTTATATTTAATTATTTAAATTCGAAGAAATTTGTTATCAGAAAAAAATGATTTTTATATCATAAATATAAAAATTCTATCTATAACCAAAGGAGGCCTTACTTGCCATCCCAACTTTACCCAGATAGCATGCACAGCCTAAGAGTCGCAGTATTTCCAGGTAAGTCTTAACTTGCAGAGGGATTCAAACTCATTGAAGCAAATGCAAAATGCGAAACTCTTTAGTGATGGGGACCAATTAACTAACCTTGGATTGGTGGTGGGTTGGTGCATCATTGACGTGTGCAGTTTCTGTCTGCTGCTCTAACAAAGAGACTTCTTTATAAAACCCGGGAGACAGAGCGGAGAGAGTCGCTGACTAGGTTCGTCAAGAAGGAAGAAAGAATCAGAGAGAGAGAGTGAGGGAGCGAGAGTGAAGATGGTGGTGAAGGTGTACGGCCCTGACTACGCGTCGCCGAAGCGGGTGCTTGTGTGCCTGATCGAGAAGGGTGTCGAGTTCGAGACCGTCGTCGTTGACCTCTTCAAAGGTGAGCACAAAGCCCCGGAGTACCTCAAGCTCCAGGTCTGTCCCGTTCGTTCTTGAAAGTCCAACTTCACTTTCAGTCAAACTCTCGACAGCTTGACTTTTCATCGTGTCTCCTTTTGTGGGTACTTGGCATTTAAAGAGTGTCTTGTCTGATTGATGCTGATTCGGATCTCGTGCGCGCGCGCGTCTGTGTAGCCCTTCGGATCGCTTCCTGTGGTTCAAGATGGCGACTACACTCTGTTCGGTAATGCTCTCGATTCTTGGCTTCTTGCATCGTTCTTTTCTTTCTATTGCTGTTTTCTTGCGGTCTTGAGATCAGAGCACGGGGACATACGGATGGTTCTTTAGCGTGCAAATGTTCCTAATTTACTAGGGCTGTTTGCGTTGTAATCAGCCAGTGAAGCGTCGCAATAGTCTAAAGAGTTCTGCAATGAGTGGATATCAGAGGAAGTTGAAAAGATTGAGTCCACTGGCATGTTCACTTGATATCAGCCACTTGTTTTAGGTTACATACATCCACTCTCAATCTCAAGTCTAATCATTTGCCTCAGGAACAGATGATTCGAATCCAAAGCTCTTAAGGCCAGGCTCTTAGTCTCCATATCTGTTCTGGAGTTGTTCATGATCTGTCTCTTTTCATATGTCGACCAAAGGCCGCTGATTTTCCGTTCAGACCTGCATTTTCATCCGGTTATATTATTGATGGAGTTTAAGCAGAATGATCAGTGCATAGACATTGAAATGTCCTGCTGCATCTACACTTATACCGTAGGTCTAGTGTCATGAGAGTAAGACTCTGCTGGTAAATTCAAAAGCACATTGCATGCCTCTTGTAGGTTTCATTCTGGTTATTTGTTGCTTTTCATATGTGGGGATAAAGATTTGTCTGTCTACTCTCTGTGATATATCCAGTCTAACTCATACAGAATCGCGGGCCATCATAAGGTATTATGCTGAGAAATACAAGGACCAAGGGACTGAACTGCTGGGAAAGACAATCGAGGAGAGGGGGCTCGTTGAGCAGTGGCTCGAAGTTGAGGCCCACAACTTCCATCCGCCAATCTACGACCTTGTCCTCAAAATTGTTTTCGGCCCGTTTATTGGGCTTACCCCGGATCCGAAGCAGCTCAAAGAGAGCGAGGACAAGCTCTGTCAGGTTCTGGATATCTACGAGGAGAGGCTGTCAAAGAGCAAGTACCTGGCAGGGGATTTCTTCAGCCTTGCGGACCTGAGCCACCTTCCGTTCACCCAGTACTTGGTGGGAAAGATGGGGAAGGAGTACCTGATAAGGGACCGAAAGCATGTGAGCGGTTGGTGGGATGATATCTCGAGCAGGCCTTCTTGGAAGAAGGTCCTTGAGCTCTGGCCCGGTCTGTATTAGGACTGTCTTATCAGTTAAGCCGAGTGCACCCGAGTCCTTGGTCTATGCGAAGGATAGCGAGTCTTTCTGTGCCTACTAAGTATGTTTCTACTCGATCTGGGTGATCAAATAAGCTTTGTTGAGTCTGGTTTGACCGATCCTGTCGTGGACCTCCTTCTTGTTGTATTATTCATGGCGGTGTCGTGTGTTGTTGGGCTGTGTTCGCAGCTGATTAGTACTATGGGAGCGACTTTGGTGAAATTAAAAATTAATCACCTACTTATCAACTTTTGAGGATCTTTTATAACTTAAAAAGAGCAACTTCATAAACTTTCATTTGTATGTCCAGTACTCACTGAATTGGTGTTAGATGAGATGTTAAGACTCATTCTAGGAGATAATGAACTCTTCATAACCATGGATACCAACCACATCAAGTTTTATTTATCAGACGTGGGCGGATCTTGTTGGCATGAAGAAGACGGAGGTTTGCCAACTCTTTTGCATCAGAAGAGAAGCCAAAACTGCTGCAGAAACCAATGTTGTATCACGTGATGAATTCATCTGCAAAAGGATTAGCTGAAGCATACGAGAAACGTTCATATTGTCTCATGAATATCAACACTTGAACGTTCTTCCTGAACTTTAAAGAAATTGTGGAAAAAGACCGATTAGTACCTCTAATACCCAATTCGAGCAAATTTTTAATTGCTTTTCTAGAAGCAGGCAAGCAATCGGGCAATGTCAACATGGATGGATCTTTTAAATTTCAGTGGCCCACAAAAGAATTGTACTTAGAAATATGTAAATTATGCCAGCATAATGAAATTCAACAATTCTATTGTCCAACTATATTATGCTCGTTGCAAGAGTATAATATGTCAAAGATAGGCCGGAGAAAATGCTGCAAAGCGATTCAAGCATCTGCGAAATCAGACTTCACAAAACTGATAGAAGCAGCATACAGCATACCAACCTTGACTGAGTGTCTAACCTGGGATGCGGATCGTGATGGGTAAGTTGCCGCATGACGGTAACGTGGCAACTTGGTTCAATGCTCTGACAAGAGTTCTGTTTATAAACCCAGACAGAGTAGCGAGAGATTCTTGGAATTGACTGGTCCATCAAGAAGAGAGATAGAGAGAGAGAATGGTGGTGAAGGTGTACGGGCCTGATGCTGCAGCGCCGAAGCGAGTGTTGGTGTGCCTGATCGAGAAGGGCGTCGAGTTCGAGACCGTCGCCGTCGATCACTTCAAGGGCGAGCACAAAGCCCCTGAGTACCTCAAGCTCCAGGTCTTTCCCCCGTTATCGAGACTCTCACTTCACTCTCGTTCAAACTCTCGACAGCTTGACTTTTGATCGTGTCTTCTTTTGTGGGTACTAGGCATTTAAAGCGTGTTTTGTCTGATTGATTCTGATACGGATGTTGTGTATATGGGTGCATGATTAGCCCTTCGGATCAGTTCCTGCGGTTCAAGATGGTGACTACATTCTGTTCGGTAATGCTCTCAACTCTTGGCTTGTTGCATCTTTTCCTTTTTTGTCGTTATTGTTTTGAGCCTTCGGAATTTCACGGCATGGTCCAGCGCTCGGGCTTTTTCTTGCGCTCCTGAGATCAAAACACGTGCAAATACGGATGGTTGTTTAGCATGCAGATGCCCGTAGTTCGCTAGTACTGTTTGTTTTTTAATTGGCCAGCAAAGCGTCGCAAAAGTTAAGAAAAGTTCCGCAATTAGGAGATACCAGAGGAAGTTGGAAAGGTTGAGTCTCAGTGGCATGTTCATTTGTTATCAGCCACTTGTTTTACTTAACCTACATCCACTCTCAATCTCAAGTCAAATCATTTGCCTGAGGAACAGATGATTTGAATCAAAGCTCTCAGGACAGACTCATAGCTTCCATATCTGTTGTGGAGTTGCTCATGATCTGCTTTTTGTTTGTCGGCCAAAGGCTGCTGATTTTCCGTTTGGACCCACATTTTCATCCGACTATGTTCTTGACCGGTGTTTAAGCAGAATGATTAGTGTATAGACATCGAAAAGTCCTGCTGCGTCTACACTTATGCCGGGGATCTAGGGTCATGAGAGTAGAACTATGCGAGTGAACTCAAAAGCACAGTACATGTCTCTTTTAGGTTTCATTCCAGTTTTATGGTGCTTTTCATATGTGGGGGTAAAGATTCTGTCTACTCTCGGTATTATGCTGAGAAAGAAAAGCGCCAAGGGACTGACCTGCTGCGGCAGACTATAGAGGAGAGGGGGTTCGTTGAGCAGTGGCTCGAAGTCGAGGCCCAGAACTTCCACCCGCCAATCTTCGACCTTGTCCTCAAAATTGTTTTCGGCCCATTTATCGGACTTACCCCGGATCCAACTCAGCTCAAAGAGAGCGAGGACAAGCTTTGTAAGGTGCTGGATATCTACGAGAAGAGGCTGTCGAAGAGCAAGTACCTGGCAGGGGATTTCGTCAGCCTTGCCGACCTGAGCCACCTTCCGTTCACCCAGTACTTGGTGGGCAAGATGAGGAAGGAGTACCTGATAAGGGACCGGAAGCATGTGAGTTCGTGGTGGGATGATATCTCGAGCAGGCCTTCTTGGAAGAAGGTCCTCGAGCTCTGGCCCGGTCAGTATTAGGGCCGTTTTATGGTGTGCTGGGTGCATCCGAGTCCTTGGTCTATGTGAAGGATAGCGAGTCTTTGTGTGCCTACTTGGTATGTTTCTACTCGATCTATATCAGCAGATTTGGACGATCAAATAAGCTTCTGTTGAGTCTGGTTTGTGAAGGTCATGTGTAAAAGTGGGATTTCTCCAGTAAATGATCCTGCTGTGGACCTCTTTGGTGTTGTATTATTCATGGCGGTGTTGTGTTTTGTCGGGCTATGTACGTGGCTAATTAGTACTATGCCAGCGACTTTGGTGAAATTAAAAATTAACCTCCTACTAACCAACTTTTGTGGATCTTTTACAACTTGGAAAGAGCACCTTCATAAATGTTCGTTCACATGTCCAGCACTCACTGAACTGGTGTTAGATGAGCTGTTTAGACTCATTCTAGGAGATAATAAACTCTTCTTAAACATGGATACCGACCACATCAAGTTTTATATATTCGATGGTGCGTCTTGTTGACATGAAGAAGACCGGGGTTTGGCAACTCTTTTGCATCAGAAGAAAAGCAAAAACCTGCTGCAGAAACCAAAGTAGCATCGCAGATGATTTCATCAGCAAAAAGATCAGCTGAAGTGTATGAGAAAAGTTCATGTGGTCTCATAAATATCAAGACTTGAACATTTTTCCTAAACTTTTAAAGAAATTGCGGAAATAGACTGATTGATCTCCATAATACCCAATTTGAGCAAATTTGCAATTGCTTTTTCTAGAAACAGGCAGGCAATCGGGCAATGTCAACATGGATGAGCAAAATGCTTTTGCCACTTCTACTGTGGATTGTTGGAAATTTTTGGCCAAAGCAAGTAACGTAAGTTGACTGTGAAGCATAGGTTCGGCATTCATCTCATGAAGAAAAAATCAATGAAAGATAGATCTCTTAAATTTCGAACGGCCCACGAAAGAATTATAATTAGAAAATGTAATTCATGCGAGCATAATGAACTTCAATGATTCTAATGTCCAACTATAATTGACGTTATGCACGCTGCAAGAGCATAATACGTCAAAGATGGGCCAGAGAAAATGCTGCAAAGCGATGCCTTGGCATATGCTGCACCAGATTCTACAAAGCTGATAGTTGCAGCATACCAACGTTGACTGATTGTCTAACCTGGGGTCCCGATCGTGATGGGTAAGTTGCCGGATAACGGGAACGTGTCCAAATTTGCTTTAATGATTTGATAAGAGCTTTGTTTATGAACCCAGACAAGGATTTTTGGTATTGACTGGTCCATCAAGAAGAGAAAAGGTCAGAGAGAGAGACAGAGAGAGAGAGAGAGAGAGAGAGTGAAAATGGTGGTGAAGGTGTACGGACCTGATTATGGAAATCCGAAGCGAGTGCTGGTGTGCCTGATCGAGAAGGGGGTCGAGTTCGAGACCGTCCTTGTGGATCTCTTCAAGGGCGAGCAGAAAGCCCTGAATTCCTCAAGCTCCAGGTCCGTCCCTCTTCTTGAAGCTCACTTCTCTTTTGATCAAACTCTCCCCAAACTCGAGTTTTTCATCGTCTTTCTTTCTTTTCTTTTTCTGTGGGTACTATGAAGTACTACTTCATCTGATTAATTCTGAGTCGGAACGGGTGTGTATGTGTAGCCATTTGGATCAGTTCCTGTAATTCAAGATGGGGACTACACTCTGTTCGGTAAGGCTCTCTACTCTTGGATTTCACCTCGTAGTTCGGAGAGGTCTTGAGATCAAAACATGTCCATGTACAGATTGTTCTTCAGCATGCTACTGTAGATGCTCGTGGTCTTTATCGGATAAAAGGTTTGGTCTTTTAAGCTGTCACACAGTGCCGCAAAAGTCTTAAACGTTCCTCGATGAATTTGAAGTCAGATACTCGTTTCAGCTCACGTACATCCAGTGTTTTATCTCTGCTACTCACTGCTAACTCGCGCACTTTAACAGTGACTCCAAGGTTTCATTTATCCTCTCGCCAAGAGAGTGCTATGCAAGTATGCATTAGTGGCAGAGGGTTTGAGCTTGGCACTCAGCACCTTCCAGCATTTGTTAGGTTAAAGTTTAGGTTTGTCCTTTTATAATTTGAACTTTCTAGGAGTCGTTCACTCTGAATCTCAAGTCAAATCCTTTGCGTAAGGAGCGGATGATTCAAATCAACACCCTGGGGCGAAATAGTCTGAATTATGAAGTATCGGGCAGCTGTGCATCTCAGCGAGGAGAGCAAGTCTTTCGAGTGTTTCCCTCAGCTGTCACAGTTACTTAGGTGGTATTTAAGAAAAAAAATGAAGGCCGGACTCATCAGCTAGCTATTTAGGAAGTATCACAGGATGAGTTGTTGATAATCTGTTTCTTTTTATACGTCGGCCAAATGCTGTAGATTAACTGTTTGGACCTGCATTTTCATTGGATTATTTTCCCATGTTCGAGCAGAATGATCAGTACATGGATGTTGAAACGTCCTGCCGCGTCTGCACTGTTACTGCTGGTCTAGTGTCATGAGAGTAAGACTACGCTGGTAAATTTACAAGCACAGTGCAGGTCTCTTTTAGTTTGCATTCTAGATTTATGGTGCATTTCATCTGTGGGGATAAAGATTTGCCTTTTTCTCTCTGTACTATATCTTAATTCATACAGAATTGCGGGCCATCATAAGGTATTATGCTGAGAAATACAAGCATCAAGGAACCGACCTTCTGGGGAAGACAATAGAGGAGAGGGGGGCTCGTTGAGCATTGGCTCGAAGTGGAGGCTCAAAGCTACCAACCACCGTTACGCGACCTCGTCCACAAAATTGTTTTGGCCCCAATTAGGGGACTTACGTCGGATCCGAAGCTGATCAAAGAGAGTGAGGACAAGCTCTGTAAGGTACTGGACATCTACGAGGAGAGGCTGTCCAAGAGCAAGTACCTGGCGGGGGATTTTTTCAGCCTTGCCGACTTGAGCCACCTCCCGTTCACGCAGTACTTGATGGGAAAAATGGGGAAGGAGTACCTGATAAGGGACCGCAAGAGCGTGAGTGCATGGTGGGATGATATCTCGAGTAGGCCTTCTTGGAAGAAGGTCGTCGAGCTCTGGCCCGGTCTGTATTAGGACATCATTTTATTAGGCGTGCCCGGTGCACCGACTCCTTGGTCTAGGTGAAGGAGTAGTCGATTTCCACGGACTAGCGAGTCTATCGCGTGCCCAATCACTATGTTTCTACTCGATCTGAATCGGCAGATTCAGGCGATCTTATAAGCTTTGTTGAGTCTGGTTTGTGAAGATCAATGTTGTGGACCCTTTTGGTTATTATCCTTGCTGGTTCTAGAACTAAAACACTCTGGACCTGTCCCTTTGCCTTCACAGTAACAAGTTTTCTTCTTCTGATAGTGTCAGTGTGGTGTCAGGTCGCGTTTAAGGTTGATTAGCACAAAGCAGAACTGCTGCAGAAACCAAATCAGCATCACCAACGAGTTCCTCACTTGAAACATTCTTCTTAATCTTTGAAGCGAGCTGCCTGTCGTGTGGCACTAAATTCGAGCTTGAATCGAGAAAAGATCATATCAAAACCAATCATTTCTCTTTTTGCTTTCGTGGGATGAGATGATACATTTGCTCGGGGGAGAGATCGAATAAATTCTTCCCATGGGACCAGACTAGACGCTTTGTGGCTATACTAACTTCAGAAACTTTTTTTTTTAATATTCACTAAACATTTTAAAACTTATCACGAGAATGTGATTGAATTTTAAAACAAACATCACAATCAAGTCTTAAAACTTAATAAATTGATGCAATTAAGTTTTTTCATTAATTTCACCGACTTGATCAACAGACCATCTTAAAACTTGTTAAACTTATTATGAGGATGCGATTGAATTTTAAAACAAGCACTATAATCAAGTTCTAAAACTGCTTAAATTGGTGCAATTAAGTTTTTTCCTTAGTTCCATCGAACTTGACTAATGGAACATGCGCAAGTGGTCTTCTTTTCCCCCTCTTGTACGTGGGGTTAACAACATTAAACAAAAATATTAAAACGAGATCCATTTGGTCCACATCCTTATTTTTTTTAAAACCAAATCTTAGTTAAATTAGATTAAACAATAAAAAAAAAAGGCTCACAGTTTTTACTTATTAAAAAACAAAGAAGAGAGAAAAAAAAAACTCACCTGCCCTACCATCAAGATAGGCCGATGGCGCCTTGGTGATGGCCGGCCACCGTTGGACACCACCGAAAATTACAAAACGTCACTTAGACATCTTCAAATGGTACCTCGGAACCAGAAGGCGTTGAAACAACATCCAACGTTAATGACAGAGAGCGACAAAAAAGATGTCTTGAACACAATTATGAACACAACAGCTACCTTTGCCCAGGCCATGGCGACCCACCAATTAGGGTCAGCGAGGATGGCCGGCCGTTTGCCAAGGTCATGGCCAGCGACGCCATCGGCCATCTCCGAGGCACCGCCGGCCCTTCCTCTAGATGGTAAGGCAGCCATGCGCCGCTCCCACAGATGAGGAGGCCTTACCTTTTTCTCTTTTTCCTCTTTTTTTTCTTTTCTTTGTTTTTTTTTTTTCTCTCTAAAACTTTTAGTCTTATTATTATCATCATCATCATCAAATTGAACACTTTTTTTTTTATAATTTTAATACTCAATCGGACTTTTTAAATAAATTATAGAATTTTTAGCACAATTATCCTGTTTTTCTATCCTTTGTTAATTTGTCATGGAATATACTTATTCATTGACATTTGAAATAGTTTACAAGTGAAGTTAATATCTAAAAAATTTACAACTACTTACGACATGACCCCGTCGGTTCTTCCCCCCCCCCCCCCCCCGGGGAAGAAAAAAAAAAACCCTTCTCTCGGACACCTAATTAAACGTAGGTTGTTGGTTTTGGTATTCACTTTAGAAGGTTCTAATAATTATGATGACTTCTTTATTAGGGTCAAAAAAATTCCAATGACTTGACTGGATCCAATTGGCCCGTCTTGAGTCAAACCACTGACCTTAGACTCTCCACTCTCTCGCGTTCTAATATTAGTACTTCTGAATATTCTCTTCCCAATTTGCTTGACCTGGAACCTACCCACATATTTGACCACTCTCTCTCTCCACCAGAGGCACCGGATTCATGTGAGCTCAATGCACCAAAATCATGAAATCACATGAGTCTCACATGAACTATGATCAACGGTCGCAATATGTGTCATCGGGCTCATTTGAAAGCAGTGCATGTTAGAAATTTTTTGGATTCATAACAGTTTGAATATGGTCCGACTAAAGTAATACTAGATCATGCAACGATTGCAATTGGGTATTTTGGCAAAGAAGTCATCTCAAGCACATCTAACAAGATTATTCACTATTCAGGTGAATTGTCTCGATATTTGTAGAACTTAAAATTGGCATTATATTTTATACCATAATTACATCATGCGATAATAACACATGACATGATAAATCAATCAGATGTATTCTACATAAGGGATGCCTATTTACCTAAAAAATTATGATTGTCAAAAAGATCATGCCGAATGATTCATTTAATATGCTAGTTGGAAATTTTGTTAGTTGGTGAGATAATTTGACTTTGATTAAGAAGATGTGCAATTCTAAAATTGTGTAGACCCTGTTCCCTTTTTCTACAAGGCCAGGACCACGTCGATATATTCCTTTCATACGTCATAATGGAAAATTATGAGATCTCCCGTTCTCCTTGACCATGTAAATTGTGGAGGGGCTGCTCGAGGGAAGTCTGGTACCATCGAAGTCGACGTAGACCGTGAAATTTGTGGCGGGGGCTGCTTGAGGAAAATCTCGCACCATCGAAGTCGATTTTTCATTCCTTTCATACAAGACTGCCGCCGGATGTTCGGGTTCCGATGATCGATTTTTTGTTGATCTTAAGGCCTGCAATTGAGTGGGGGCTGGTGAAGCTGGGACGTAAACATGATACGGCAAGAAACACGAAACATAAGATATCAATATCTGTCGAACCGATTTTTGTTGATCTTAAGGCCTGCAATTGTGTTGGGGGCTGGTGAAGCTGGGACGCAAACATGATACGGCACAGAAACACGAAACATAATATATCAATATCTGTCGAACGGGAGAAGAAAGATAGGTTGTCGCCTTTGCTCAAATGTTGAATCCAAAAACTTAACCAATAGATACAGAAAGTGTACATGTATATAAGGCGTGTTGAAATTCTAAAAGCAAGCGATGTGGAATACTTAGCAGCCTCTTGATCATTTGGTGATCATATTATACAACGTGTATTTCATTCATGACCTATTGAATTTCACTTGAAATGTCAATATCTCGCCCCCCTTTTCCTTGAGTTAGGTATTGAAAATTCATCCCCTAATAAGTTAGTTTGCTATGTCCACTAGTGGAAAATTATAACGTTGGTAAAATGTAAGTAACACATGCTCAAGTAAAACCTATTGAAATTCCTTTTTAATTTCACACGCTCTTCCCACGATTATCGTCTTCTTGACAGGATATTGATTACGTGGAATATAAGTCGATGGAAACGTTACAATGACTTCAAAGTCATCATGCAGAATTTCCAAGTTCATAGTGGGGGAGAGATGGCTAAGAAATGTATTTACCTGGGAGGACTTGTCGCGATAGTTTGTCGCGGTAGTGCGTCGAGACATTTTCCAAAGCTTATACTATTCGTACGTTATGCTAACACAGCATCACTCTCGTCGTTTAGGGTTACATTTTCTTTCCTTCAGTTCTCATCTTATTCTTTGGCTTTTTCCATTTTTGAAGGCATCATCAACGAAGCGTCGTGTAACAGCATGACAAGTGATTCGGGATTGATGTCATCCGTTGGATTTGAATTTGCAATTTGTAGTTAACAAGTCAAAGGTCATGTGGCCGCTAAGGTGGACTTCCAACCTTTGTCGCTTTTGAGCTACTTTTCTTTACCTGACAAAATTGAACCTCCAAAAAAAAAAAAAAAAAAACTCTTGCGACCCGGGAAAAAGAAGAAGATGGACGTCTCCATCAACGTAATAATAATGTCATAAGTTTACCTGGTCATGCGGACTGAGCAGCAAATGGACGACCCTCTTGCATTACTGCCCCATATAAGAAGCTTTAGCTTCCAGAATATGACAGACACACTGGACAAACTCAAGAGAATCAAGAATATAGAGGCGCAGAGAGAGAGAGAGAGAGAGAGAGAGAGAGAGAGGGAGAGAGATGGAACAACGATATAGTAGTGATACAAGGTTACATGACAAGAAGAAGAACAAGGATGATGAGGAAGAAGTGGTGCTTCCCGGCTTCCGGTTTTACCCAACCGACGAAGAGCTTGTCGGGTTCTATCTTCGCCGGAAGGTGGAGAAGAAGCCTCTCAAGATCGAGTTCATCAAGCAGGTCGATATCTACAAGTACGATCCCTGGGATCTCCATGGTAAGCAGGGATACAAGTTGTGGGTTGTTTGGTTTCTTTCTTCGCGTGTCCCTCGCTTTCCCTAGACGATGGCACGTCGCCTCAAGAAACAGATGAGAGGTTGGTGAGATCCGTTCAAAGGTGGAGCAGAGTCAATTTACTCACCAAGGATTCCGATAGCTTCACCGCAACTATAAATAATAATTATTCAGATGAACTAGTCTTTCATAGTCTAAAACTGAGATTCTATGGTGAATCAACATATGCTTGTGTAGTATTGCACCGAATTTTTTTTTTTTTTAAATAATTACTTTTCTGATGGATGAATGTGATCGGCATAATCTTGCTTCTCAGTCATCATGTTCATAATCATCATCGTGACTAAACAGATGTTAGCAAAATGGGAGAGAAAGAAGGCTACTTCTTCTGCATCAGAGGGAGGAAGTACAAAAACAGCATAAGGCCAAATAGAGTGACTGGGTCCGGATTTTGGAAGGCCACGGGCATCGACAAGCCCATATATTCCGGTAAATATCCCCACAATTGCGTCGGCCTCAAGAAGACTCTTGTTTACTACCGCGGCTCTGCTGGCAGAGGTACCAAAACTGACTGGATGATGCACGAGTTCCGGCTGCCACCTGCAGAGAAAGGCGGTGATCTATCAGATGCAAATGACACAGTCACTGAAGAAGCAGTAAGATGCTAAATACTTGTTCTGTGATTGCATCAGCTCACTTTAATTTACTTTCCAATTGCTTTCAAACTTTCTATTGGAAAACGAGTATTCGCCGGTTCTAGCTTGAGTTTCAGCTATGTTCAACATTAGTTATTATCTTACTAGCAGTTTATTTATGTCCTTTTTTACCCTTAAATCAGCAAATGAGCAGCCAACCTGAAATAATCAATGTTAAAAGAGGATCAATCATTTTTGTCTAGGAGAGGATTCCCAATTTAATTACATGCTCAAAATTTGGCCCTAAAACTGAAGGGTTTTCTGTTTCCTCTTTTCGGTTTTGGCAGGAAGTATGGACGCTTTGCAGAATTTTCAAACGCATAACCTCTAGCAGAAAATACGTTGCAACAACAGAATACAAAGCGACCACCTTCAAGCAGAACTCAATAAATTCGTGTTCTAAATCGAGCAGCTTCGAATCTGAGTACGGAGACCAATGCCTGAGTTTTGGATCGGACCATTCGGCCGTCCAACCAAGCGACAAAAAGCCAGTGACCCGCCATGTTGAGCAAGCACAGCTCTCATGGGTCAACCATTGCCATTCCATCCCTCAGGCCCCTGTGGCGACGCCATGCATGAGCCTTTGGAATCTAAATGGAGAGGATATTTTCGCAAACGGAATAAACTGGGATGAACTGAGATCGATAGTTCACGAAGAGTGATTCTTCGTGAAAATTTGTGAGACTGGTGGGAACTGGAATTGGAGGATCCGAGCGCAAATGAGAAGGATTCGAATCAAGGGATGAGCGTGATGCAACTGAAGTTTTCTTCTTCCTTGGATTTATTACTAGGAAATTAGGACAGATATGGACCTCCAATCTTAGTTTGGCATGGATGTTAACTTGAACTGACAAGTTTGACAATAGTAGATTTTTTTTTTTTTTTTGCTTTGTCACCTGACTTCATGTGGTTTCGCGGATGTGCACGTTCATTGGATCGACGTGTTGACTTTGACTATCGATGCCGAATTTTTCCTTACCTTTCTCTACGTCTCCTAAAATCACTCCCAAAGGGATTTGGAAGCTCATCCCCGACAATTTGACATCAGAACATTTGTTTTGAACAAGTAAAAGTCACTTCTTCCTAGGATGATCGGTTCCCAATCTGGTGTGATTATTAGATCAGGAGAACTGGTTCCCAAAATTCAAAATTGAGAAACAAACCGGTTGGTCCTAGGATTGAGAATTGGATCACACCATCAATCCAGTCCATTTCCAATTCGGTTTCGGTTTGGTCCAATGGAATCGATCATTTATTTTTTCCCATTATATTTCTATCATTACTTTTTTTTCCCACTACTTCAAATTGGACCAAGAAATTGTTTAGTTCACATTTTATCAATTTTTTTGAAGAAGTACTAAAATAAAGAGAATATCTAGCTAGTCCGATCTAATCTAATTTAGTTCCTCCTTCAAATCGAGAACCAGATCATCAGTTCCACTTTTAAAAACTGAGAACCAAACCAACATTCCTGGAACCAGACCAACTGGCTTGTTTGATCCGGTCGTGACGATTTCTGATTTGGGTGGTCCGTTCTACACGCCCCTACTTTTTCTTGGCGATTTTTTCAATTTTCTGTTCGTGTTTTCTTCATTTAACTTGCGCTGCTGTAATGTCGCGGTACTTGTCATGAATAGCGCACATCGTAAACAACTTTTCTATTCTTGCCCTGATAAAAAATGCTCTCTTTTTCCGTCAAATAAAATGAACCTTTAATGCTATTTTTATCTTTTCTGATGAGCATTCTATAGCATGAATCAATTTGTCAAAGATACTATTACTTTTCCAAGAACAAAAACAAAATAGTCGTCAAACTACAATCGTATTATTCGCCATCGTTTTCTCTTCTTCTACCTGCCATTATTTTTCTTCACAAGCATCCAAAACAATAATAAAAATTACATCTTTATATTTCATTTTTTGTTTCTCCAAGGTCATTTTCCATTGTCCTTTCCGTTCCTTACTAATCACTACTAGATCCAAATCGAGTACGAGAGACATCGAAACCTCGTTCAATCGAAACCATGGAAGGGCCCCCACCTCGAGATTATCTAACACCCATGCCCACGCGCGGTACTGCTGACAGAACTAATATGTCACATTTCAGCATCAAGGGTTTTTCTCCCCTCTCTAAACATGCAGTTACCTTTGAGTTTTTGAACCACCCTCATGGCAACAGAAATCTTAGATTGTTCCATGTACAGAACGCGAAAAAAGTGACCCAAAGAACAAAAAGAAGAAGAAGGATCAGGGCTACCGATCAAAGATGCAAAATTCGTTTCGAGAAGAATCAGTTACTATACAGTAATACTATCAAACGATTTGCCAAAGGCTGCAATATACATCGATATAACCGGAAATCAAGCTGACTGAACGTGCAATCGAATGCACAAACCTGCTTATGCTAAAGAATCCTAACCGCATCGTGGAAGTTTGGGGTGTAAGTCCAGCTCAGTCAACTTTGCAAAGAAAGAGGCATTGAATCATGAAGTTTATACCCGATCTTCTAACCAGAGTGCACACAGTCATATTTTTGTGCTTGTAGCTGCCAAGTGCTAATGAAACGCTTTGAAGGGGGACGCTCTTGTGCATCTCCCAGTGAAATGGATTCACCACTTCCTAACGACTGTTGTCGACTGGCTCACTAACCACAGGAATGTCAAAGCTGCCTCCCGTCTCCGGAGTCTCTGGAGCAATTTCTCTAACATCAGCTATTCTTGCTTCTGTTGCCTGAATGTCACTCCATTCCCCATCTCTACTTGACCGAAGGCTGACTTCATCAACAGGCACACTCTCTTCGGAAACTGGTATTGCTTTAGAGACACTGAGACATGCTTTATCCACATTCTCCTCAGACTCTGCCTTCTCCTCAAAGACTTTCCTTGAATCACTGTGCTGTCTGTAAATCATGATATAGAACATACGGAAAAACATTTATTTCCAACATAATTTCAACAAGAAGATTAAACGTTCTCAATGATAGAAAAATGGTCCAGGATTTATGGAACTTTAAGACCCATAGGCTGTAATGATAAATTTGTAGGGCATAATACATAAAAATGACCAAGGTAGACCAAATTTATTTTGTCGAGAGTAATCATTGTCTAATTCATAGCAACATTGTCTTTGCAACTATGGTTGGCAACAGGAAATAACCAATTCACTTTTGCTAACTGAATGACTTCATCAAAGACAACTTCTAATTGGAACAATGTCCTCTGCAACTTGAGGCATTCAGCACTTTCAAATCAAATCTATCTGCTTCCACAACACCCCCCTCCCCTTCTCTTTTCCCAAAAAAAAAAAGCTTCAGTTGTTCTAATCCAGACATCACTTTTTTTTTTTTTTTTTTTGGTCCAGACATCATTTTAAGTGGCCTCTAATATCACCATAAATGCAGCAACTTCGTCCACTTTCCCGATCAAACAAAGGAAAGTCATCCATGCGACCACTTTCCTCATCCAATCACAGGAAAGTCATCAGTCATTCATGCTACCACTTGGATTGACCGCTAAGAGATCATGCTGAGTAGATTTCGAACTTGAGATCTCACAATTCTTGTGGAGCAAAGTATCATTTGCATTATTAACTTTGTTATATCCTTCGGCTTATCTCTCTCCCATGTCTTCATATGTTGTGCTTAGCATAATTATGTTTGATTGACCAATAACTAAAATTGAAACTTGCTAAAACTTTTAGAGCACAATGTGACAGTGTTTCCTAGTGCAATATAACTATGAAAGCCAAGAATCACAGCAACAACAGCTTCATAAAAATGGCTTGCACAGTTTGAACAAATTAAAAAAGAAAATGGCTTGCACAGATATTGAAAGTTGTCAGACAGTTTACCTTTGGAGTTGAGCTTGCAACATATTCACATATGCCAGAAGCTCTTGCTTCTCCTTTGCAGCAGCTGACTCTTTTTCTTGAACCTCCCTTTTTCTAGAATTAGCATCTGCCTCAGCAACTCTGGCCTTCTCTTCTGCCCTGACAACAGCTGCTTCCAAATAACAGAACGCTCTCGAGCTTTGCCAAGCTCAGAACGCAATAACTGTGCCTCCTGAAGAGCAGAATCTCGCTGTTTCATTATTTCATCTCTTTCTCCACTTAGAGCAGCGACTTTATCTTCAGACTCTTTCAGCTACATATACAGGAAAAAGAGTTAACTGAAAGCTGTAGAAGAGATATGCAGAATAAGTCTTAAGCATTCCCTGAGTTTTTCTACATTTGAACAATTTGACAAATTTTTTCGGTTCTCCCTTCAGATCATCTAATGCAGAGAGAATAGGAATAATGTTAACCACAAATTTTTCCTTGTGCTTTTAGTTGTCTAGTCTTTGTACAATGACCTGACAACAGCATATAAACCAAAATACCAAAAGCTGATAATATCTGGAGGACTATATCGAAGTATATGTTGAACAAAGACTAAATCTGTCAAGAAAATCAGTAACAACCTTCATTTTTAATGACTCCAACTTCTTCTCACAATCTTTGGTCAAGTGCTCAATTTCAGCAGAAGCTATCCTCCTTTGTTCATCCATCATATGGGCTGCAGAAGCAGCGGCATCAGCAGCATCAGCAGTCTCTGATAGCTTCTCTGCTAATTCCTTTTATAGTTGAATCTCGTGCACGAATGTCCCTTGCTAAATTTTGCAATTCCTCATCCTTAACTCGTAGTGTCTCCTGCAAATTTACTTTTCAGTTTTAACAGATCAAAGATGGGTACAATAGATTACTCTTAGGAGTTGACATATAACCTGTAGAAAAGAAAATCTACAAAGAACAAACAGCACCACTTCCAACCAAAAGCAAAGACACAAATTTCAGAAACAATAATTAATTAGTGAAAATATGGAGAAGAAAAGACCATATAATATATAGTCACTGACCGTACAAATTTTCCCACCACTTATTCCCCATGCCTTCTTCAACCGCTTTCTCTCTCTGTAAAGAGATTTATATAATTTGCAGAAGATTATTCAAATGCCCCTCATCAGTCATCATCCATAATTATTGCTCTTTTTAGCAGCTAACCCTTTCATCCCATAATCCGCAACTAGCTAAGTTAGCTAACACATTCTGCTCAGCTGTGCAGTCTCCCATCATGTTTCTTGGCCAGTCATTACTTCCCTCGTTGATATTTTTATCCCTCCAACCTCTGTGTGGCATCATACACCTCAAAACACATGGTTCTTCTACATCCATTTCAGTGTAGCCTCAAATAATGTTTACCCAACCATGCTATGTAATGGTCAGCATTAGACATGATAGAGATCAGCATATAAAAGAGGGACCAGTCCTCCATTAGTCTAAGTCCAGCATTGCCCTTCTAACATTTATTTGTCATTCTCATTGGTGTGTCAAGTGCACATCTTAAATTAGCTGACCATATTTGTCATCTTATTCTCCATGAGAGCTACTTCCATTTTCCCATGCATTCTCGTCTTATCCTGATTTATCATAGTCTTTTACTACTAAAAGCGGTATTCTTAATTCAAACATTTTGTCATCCAAAAAAAAAAAAGGAAACATGATATGGGCCAGAGATGTATCTCATTCTTGTACTAGGCCACCTTATACCTTATCAAATCTATTGCCAATGTAAAATAATCCCTGTTTGTCGCATTTTTCCATTTTATGGGTGTATTTGCTGGACAAATAACAATCTTCATCTGTTACATCCAAGCATTGATGTACTTTAGAGGAAATCATTCCCTCTTTCCCCATCCCTGAAGGCTAACCTCAAGTTATTTGGACATATGTCCTAAGACCATTAAAAAAGATGCATAAACAGCCAGCAGTTACAACCTTTAATCTAAGTAACAAAGTATTTAGATATTGAGATATTGAGAGTTCAACTTAATAGAGTGCTGGGATGCCCGTGGTAACAAGTTCTATATGTAATATCTTCTCTAATTTCCCATTTCCTATCATTTCCTATTAACATATCTTTATCACTCTCCATTCTCCATATCCTACAAGTTTCTTGCTGACCCTCCTATATCCACTGCAAACTACAAGCTAATTTGGTGACCAAGTAACATATTTGATTGCTTTACATACCTCCAAACCACAAGTAATTTCACAGCATGGCACTGTGAAGGTTTCACAAACTTTACATAAGATACCAACATTCAGTAAGACTTTGGCCACAAACAGTACCTTCATTATCGTGAAATCATCCATTGGTCCATCCATACTTCTATTTGTGATCATTCCAAGGGCATTTCTCATTGAAATCTGCATTGCTGCTTCAATTTCCTTAGAGGATTCCAGAGCTGTTGAGTTAGCTGCTGCCACTGCAGCAGCCACTGTCCCCAATTTTGCAGAACCATTTCCACTCAGAGAATTTACAGCCTCTTTATGAGCCTTTAAGACCATTTGTGTAGCTCTGATTTGGAAGAGAGAACAATGGAAAAGGTGAATACCATGGACAGTTAAACAGAAAAACAAATTTCAATAGTGACTAGTATGATCCTTGAAGCATAATTATGCCAAGCCAGGCATACCAAAATAAAGAATTTCCCTAGTGGTCTGCAATTTGGAACACATCCCATTTCATGGTACACTAACAGTTTGGAACACTAAAATCAGCATTGCCCATCATTCCAATACAAAAAATTCTCTGTTTTTCTTGGCCAACACGTGTAATTTTCTCATAATGTATTTTCCATGCTAATATCTTGTAACTCTGTTTAAGAATATGCTATTAGTACTATGAATGTTAACTTCAATATATCTTAACAATCATTCTGATTTAATTTACATGACCAAAAGAAGCCTAGCCATCCCATGCCATATTTTTAAGAGTGACCTTTCACATTCCATTTTCATTCAACATACCAGAGAAAAGTCAATAACCATAGCATGTGCCAGTCACTCAAATAAACATATCATACTCATGATGATTTCGATAGGAAACCTCCCAAAAACTTACTGTAGCGTTGATACCCAAGCTCTAGCAGCACCAGGAGTTTCAGCACAGAAAAAGTAATCCCTCCTTGATGGGGTCCCAATATCTAGAGAGGAAAGTTAAGTATCTTGATGCTGCAGCAAATTAACTCCATATCCAGATTTTTACACACAAAAGTCAAGGGAAAGAAAGCCTAAGATTGCTCAATAGTGATGTAGATGAATGAGGATACAGAAACAGCAGCCATCGTACTTCGGCAATCCACTGAAACACAATTAGAAGGTGATAAGAAACTATCTGTTGAACTGAAGCAGATAATAATAACTGCAGAAGCACTGAGGGAGCATGCTTCTGGAACATCATTCTTACTGGAAGTTCACTGGAGATAAAGTTATAGTGCTATTAACATCGAACACTATGGTTCCCTTGACAGCTGGCTCATTTCTCCTGACCCTGGAAAAAAGTAATTAAGAAATAAGATATTTCTTTTCCAAGTACTTGGCTTTACATAACTATTAAAAAAATTACCGACTTGTACTCCATCCTCCCTGTGGTTGGATCTAAGATCACCCATCGCTCATTCCACTTCCTTAGCTATAAGAAAACATGAACATATCTGTGAGAGCAATGAATGACAAGAGGGAAAGAGCTTCCAGCGAACAGGGGAAAATAATCTCTTTACAATTACCAACTATACTCCAAGAAAAAATTTCCAATACAAGAGAGACCAGTCCATTATTTTCTAAGCAAGCGTATGTGCCATCAAAGAAAAGCTTAGTTGAATCAATCCCCAGGCTACAGGTCACTGTGTCTCATCATTTATGTCATATAGATTTGAACAAATCTTTACTATTGCCACTACCTTATGTGGGATAAGACAATTTGCCTGAACCCATCAATAAATAAGATAGCACGCATCAACTAGAAAGTACTAACCTCACTTTCCTGAGGCTGAACGCATGACAAAAGAATCTAATCTTCGCCACTTTGGCATTCTTATTAATCGTAATCAATAGCAAAATCCAGACATATAGCCTATTGTTGAAGATTGCAGAGAGCACGAAAAATCAACCAAGTCTTGCTTAGACTGAGAACCACACGAATCTACCAACCACAAACCGAACCGAAAGATAGCCTCGAACTCTCAGACAAATTAATCCATTGTTTCTGAAGTTGCTAACACAAAGGAACACAGCTTCATCAATTAAAACTCACACGTCCCCAGCCTATCCAACAACCTCGATTCATCCACACAGGAACCCAACCATCAACGACGCAATCCGCCAACTCCAGCACTACTCGAAACAGCAACACGACGCGCGAACAGTACGATTCGAGGCAGCATCTACCGAGCTCAAGCTAATCCAAAGAAACTGAAATAGGACTGCAATGTCAAAACCAATCGACCGCGAGAGAGCGAGAAAGAGAGGGTTACGGTCTCGGATCGCTTGAGGAGAGGCCCTTGCAGCAAGGCCTTCCCGGAACCGGAGGCCAATTGGCGCTTGATCTTCTCCAGGCTGCTCTGGGCACCGCCGGCTCCCTGCCGACCACACCGATCAAAATCGCAACAATTTGTCAGAACTCCGCCCCCGGCGCAGACCAATCCCGGCCATTTCCGGCCATCGCCGGCGACGCGGAACGGAACAGAACACGAGCAGGAGCAGAGGAGTGAGAGAGAGAGAGAGAGAGAGAGAGAGAGAGAGAGAGAGAGAGAAACTCACCGTCGAAGCACCGTTGGACGCCATGGCGGGAGCAAGCGAGCGGGCGAGATCGAGCGAAGGAGGGAAAATCGGAGCGATTTGGAGGATCCGGGATCGTCGTCTTCTGGTCGTCGGTTATTTACTGTTAGGTCCGCGGGCGAGGCGGGGACTTGTAGTTGCAGAGTAGGTGGTGGTGTTTCATTCACGCTTCGCTTTCCAATTTGACATTTTCCAAGTCAAATCGTTAATGACTAGATTAATCGAGACCTAAGTACAAAATGCCGCGTCAATTATCATCTAATTTTCCCGTCTTTACACGTGGGATCTTCATTAATTATACATATATATTTGTTTATTTGGATTTGTTAAATAGGAAATCAATGTGTGATTGCCCACGTCACGAATCTCGGCGGGCATGTCTTGATCTTGCCTTCTTTTGGTGCTTTAGACTCAAGGATCGCGTTAATGGATTATTGCTGATATTTATTTGAATTGTAGACTGATAAAACAAGCATGATCTGAAGCATTTGATCGGCGGTGAGACATGAATAATGAGTTGCTTATAAGATGAATTTTCAATTTGCATCTTGGCTCTAAGATCCAAAACCATGCCACACTCTTTCCTAAATTGCTCTAACATACCATGTGAGTATAGATATGACGGTTCAAATTTAAATCCCATGGTCGGTAAAAAAGACAGTCATGTTTATGACTCGAATGGGTATGACGTACTTTGTTTGTCGATACTGCATTTGCTTTGTTTTGTCAAGTTAAAGGAGATCCAATCGTTGAGAACACGACATCAATAACCATGCCTGTCTCTGTTTTTGCGTGATGTCCTTTCAATCAATTCAATGATACATTTGTCATTTACATATGCTACACATACATGAAAAAGCTTGCTGATCACTTTTCCACTAAATGATTTTATAATGGAGGAAGCAATTTTGTATTTAAATTTTAAAAAAAAAATCTATATCCTAGGCTCCATTTATTTTGCGAAAGATAAATAATTTGAAAAAAATCTCGAAAAAAATTACTTATATGAAGCTTGAAATATTTAATCACTGAAAAGTATTTTTATTACCAATAACAATTTATACCTAAATATTTTCTTCAACAAAAAACATATTTTTCATTCATTTATTTTTATAAGCAATACAAGCGATTATTTTTAGAAAAGTATTTTTAAAATTATTCATGTTTTGTGAAACTAACACAAATTATTTTCTTTTTCACGTATTAATGACACATCAATGACGTGATATATGAAAGAAACTTGGTAAGCATCGCACATGTTTACATTAGATTAACTAATGAAGCCCTCATTCACCCACTTAGTCTACATGTGCTAAATTTCAGCAAACTCATTCGCTCCTTGTCATCTACTCCTTGGAGCCGCTAAGATTAATGCATTCTAGAAAGTCCAACTTAAAAATTTAAATTATTACATGGAAGAAAATTGTGATATCCTTGATCCGACCTCGATTTTCAGAATGGAATTTCATCAACGGCCAATCTTTGAACAGGATTTCAATGAGGATCATTAGACCACAAAAATGTCAAGAGGCCATTCTAGGTTAAAATCTTGAATTCTCGCCGATAGAATGTGGAAAATCGAAAAGTTGGGAGTGGCCATGAGCAAGGACTCTGGTAGGCCTAACCCCACGTTGGGTGGCCCAATGGGCCCAAGCCCAAGGAGGAAGGCCTAAGTGGGCCCCTTGCCATATTGGGCGGCCCAAGGGCCACATGCCCAAGGGAGGGTTATGGATCCTCTAAGTCCATTAAACCATCATTATAAGATCTTAGCATTAATTGCACTTAGGTACATGAGTAGTATGTGAATAGTGCGTAATCTTGGTGAAATGACTAAATTGCCCTTTCATTCAACTAAGAACAAATGGTAAAATAGAAAAGAGGCAAGAGACGGTGTGATCTAAAATCTTAGCATTAATTGCACTTAGGTACATGAATAGTACGTGAATAGTGTGCAATCTTAGTGCGCAATCTTGGTGAAATGACCAAATTGCCCTCTCATTCAACTAAGGACAAAGGGTAAAATAGAAAAGAGGCAAAAGATGGTGTGGTCACATGGATGAGGAATGACAAAATGATGTCATCCTCTAACATAATCTAGGCCTACTCTAAACTTATTCAATCAAGTGCAAAATCTCTTTACTAATGGCTTGGATTTATTCTTTAAGAAGTTTTCCTTTGATTGGTTGAGAAGGGTTCTAAGAGATTGGATGTGATGAACATTAATGGGCAAAGATTTCTCTCATTCTCTCTCTCCTTTTCCTCCCCTCACCATGGTCTCTTCCTCTCACTCACTCTCTCTTTTTCACACTCGATTGCTTTCAAGCTCATTCTCTCTCTTCTCTTGCCACCACCAAAACCCCTACCTCCATTTTCATTTTCATCTCAAGTTTTTTCCTCCCATCTCCCTCTCTAGACTCACCAGTAATCGACTGCCTCAAGCGCCACCCTTAAATCGCCCTTCACACCATCATTCTGGTTGTCGTGTCAAAGTTTTGGAGGCGAGGAGGCTATTGTCTAGCCCCTTACAATGGCCCTCTCTCTCTCTCTCTCTCTCTCTCTCTCTCTCTCTCTCTCTCTCTGTCTTGGCGATTTGGACATTGCCGGCCTAGGGGAGGCCGTCCGCCGCCGAGCCACCACTAAGCCGCCGCCGTGCCACCACCCAGGACACCATCCAACTTGCTCGTGTGAGCTATAGATGCTTGACTAGTAGCCCTAGCTGCTGCTCGATCTTGCTGCTCTTTCCCCGACACTTTTTAAAGCTTGGACTTACGTGTGAGTGGCTTTCTAGCCTATAATAGAGTTGTCATTGCATTTAGAGGTTAGTTTATGGATAGATTAAGGTTAAATGATGCTTTGATTGTGTGATAAGTAGGTTTCAAATGATAAGTTATCATAGCGCATTGATGGTTATCGAGTTAGATTATCGCATTTATCGATAGATTATCGTGTTTTATCGATAGGTTATCGCAATAGGTTATCACGTTTGGACAATAAGTTATCATGTTTTATCGATAGGTTATCGTGATAGGTTATTGAGTTTTGCCGATAAGTTATCATGTTTTATCGATAGGTTATCACAATAGATTATCGAGTTTTGCCGATAAGTTGTCAATATGTGATAAGTAGTTATATGATAAGTTGTTACGATATGATAAGTGAAGTGCGGTGCATGTTAATATGATGTGCTATATTAGACTGATAAACTATTATGTGGTAAAATGTGTTATATGATATGATGTTGTGATTTGGTACGATAATGAAATTAGTGATGGTTATAATTATATGTTATATTAATGAGAGATGAGTTACTAGTTAGATTATGATGGCATGTAATCGGTGATTTTAATGACTTATGCTCAGTTGCCACGACTTATCTTACTTTGATGAATGATCTATATGCTATGGGCTTGTAAATTAGTTGGTGCGTTTGTATGAAATGATATGAGATACGAGTATGGCAGGATGGCATGTGGCTAAGGTTGTTGCGTATTGCATGAGCATCACATTTGATTAACGAGAAAGAAATAAAATGGAAATATTGTGGTTTTATTGGATGTGATTGTCCTATATAATGTTGTTTAATATCAATGGCAATGTAAGGCCTGTATAGTAACGTTTTTATTTCTTCCAATTTTTGTTTTTTTGTTCCCCGGAAAAAAAAAAAAAAAAAACACAGAAATCCATTTGGTAACGCCAACTTATTTTTCTATTCCTCAAAATAGAAAAGTAGCCGGGGAATAGATTTGGAATAGAAACAAGAAAAAAAAAAAAAGTAACTTTTTATTCCCAAGAACAATTTTTAGAAATAAATCAATTTTTTTCTACTTTTTTTTTTTGTTCTTCTTTCTTGTTGTGGCCATTGCAGGCCGCCTACCAACCGTCCGCCACCATCGGTCAACCGCCGCCATAAGCGCCCTGACCGTCGTCAGCCACCGTTAGCTAACCACCGGCCGATTGCCGTTGACCGTTGTTGCCACCATCGCCTGATCGTCGTCACCGCAACCCCTGACCATAGGCAACCGTCGTTGCCACCGCTCGCTACCACCCATTGCCACTCACTACCCACCAATCACCCTCGCTAGTTGACGACTACCACCGACTGCCACCGGTAGGCAAACAAGTAGCCACAAGAGGGGAGAGTGACCAATGGGCTCTGGGCGGGAATCATAAGGTGGCGATTGGCGGTGATAGTCGATGGTTGGCGATGATAGTCGGCGGTTGGCGATTAGTGATCGTGCGGCAACATGCGGCAGTCATGCATCAACGAGCGGTGGTCCGTGAGCAAGAAGAAAAAACAAATAAATACAAAAATTTATCAATTGTATCAAACATATTTCTATTCTTTATCTATTTCAAGAATATAAATTTTGTATAGTTATCAAACATATTATTTTACCTAGAAATTGTTCCTCGGTGTAAAAATGGAAAAGAACTATTTTTGAGAAAAAAAAAACTGTTCCCCAAAGTAGAAGCGTTACCATGCGCACTCGTATTATGCATGAGAACATCCCGAGCCTTTAAGACAAGATATACGATGGTTCTTGGACGTGCAAGGAAGCACGTCAAGTCAAGTCTCTCTCTTGGGATTAGTAATTTTGAGACGTATTGTTCTCAAACCAAGTTCAGTACTAACTCGGTGATCATATCACTACGAATCGGTCCTTTCTTGGTCTCGGTGCGATCCTAAGATGTATTGTTCTCAAGTTAAGTTTGGTACTAGATCGATGATCATGTCATGAAGGATTGGTCCTTCCTTAGTTTTGGTGCGATATTAAGGCTATCATTTCTGATCAAATTAGAGTTAGGCTAATGTTCAACTTAACGGGTCAAACCATAAACTCTCATTTCGTACTCGGCATATTTTATTGATGTACTTTCAATAGGTCATAAGACATACTCCGCTTTGCACGCCATTGAGACATTCATAAAGGACTAATGAGAAAGATAATAATGGACTTGAGTAGTGATGTGCTCACATGATCACATAATGACCCTGATGCATTTTTGCAGGGTAATGGTTTCATCTTGATGCGTTTACACAAGACGATACCCAATTAAGTTCGGATATCCCCAAGTCAACAAGATGCCGTTCGTAGATGGATTTCGGAATGAAACTCCTTATAGAAGTGCCATCTTGATGCATTTACGTGGAACGATACCGTGCTCGATGGGGCAAGACGATACTCGGTTGCGTCAAATGATTGTTGACCTTCAGGTTGGCCCTAGGCCCTAAGCAGTCATAATAATTTGAAAGCATGGTCTCGAGGATAGCATGATAGTATGGGATGCCGTGATATTCTTGAGTCGTAAATGTGTATAAAGTGCATGAATGCCAAATGCATATGATGAGAATGATGTTATAATTTGCACACATGTGGCATGGATATATATATATGAGATACATGAGAAAGTGCATGAATTAAATGTTATTTCAGTCATTTATGTGGCACGTGCATGCTTTGATCGACCATGTTTATAAATTGAGAGGCATGAGGATGTCCAACTGGTTGATGTTGAGTTAGAAAGGCATGGATAAGGTTGTGAATTTATACGTTTATAAATAGGATTCGAGGGATTTAAGTTGAGGCAATGTGCGTGGAAGTATTATTATTCATGTCTAGATTATTAAATTGTGATCGTCATATACTTAATGGAATGGTGCACTCACGTAGTAATTGTTTATACTATAATTGGATATATGGTAGAGTGTCGCATGCTGAGTGTCCTAATTCCTATTAATAAATTATGCAAAGTAAATGCATTATTATTGATTTGCCATTGATAGATAACTTGCATGTTTAGGCCGACTCCGAGGTGAATTACCTCCTTGCGCGAGGTCTAGAAAGTTTACTTGCTGAGTTTTATCTCACTGTGGTGGTTCAAATGTTTTATAGGCCCTAAACATGTCTGAGCCGTACTACTATGTATGGATCTAAGGGTGAGCGAGTCCAGGGTGGATAGAGTCTAGACCTGGACCCTGTACCCGACCCTATTATAATCGGTACTCTTTTTTTGGACCCTATTTGCATTGGACCCTATTCCCGACCCACCCTATTTTTTCGATATGGGAATAGGGTTGACCCTATTTATATTGGAATCTGTTTTGCATAAAAATGGCTAAATCTTTATAAAAACCTTAGAGAAACAAGTCTAAATGAGTTGTTTGCTGAAACAAAAAAGGCCAGACCAAGCACATCCTTCGACCAAACTCATTGGGAACATGTACAAAATTTGGACCTCCCTTGAAAAAACAACCAAGTATATAATTCGATCATCTCGCATCTCCAGATCCTACAAGGTACATTGAGTTTCTCATATTCCAGTAATATACAAGCTAGTAATTTAGCCAATTAACTAGTTGTAAGACAATTTTGGCTAATCACATGTCAACATTGTCCTTAATGCGCTCGATCTTCTTCTCCTTCTTTGGTCTTGCTTTCCACGTGGTACAAAATTTCTGACAAAAACCTAAAATTCATATATAAAGAAAATCAACAAGAATCCATACTCTAGAGACATGCAAAAGTTATGATTTAATAAAATCTATTTACTTATCACAAAATCGGAGTTTCCACAAAATGAAGTTTATTTTCCAATAATAATGTCCTTGGTAAGACAATCTAAATCTATAAATAAATAAATAAATAAATAAACATATTAAATAAGACATTCACTTAATAGATATTTATACGAATGAATTACAAGATAGAAAGAAATATATATAACTTACCCGCCTCAAACTTTTCTGCATTTTCGATGCACTCTTCAACATTAATTGGCATGTGAATAACTCTCAACCAATCTGGAATACAAATTAAACCTTTCACCACTATAGGAGTCAAAGAACTTCGAAAGCCATCAAGTATACGTCCCAATGTACTAAAAACCGATTCTGAAGCAACGGTAGTCACGGGAATAGACAAAACATCTCGAGCCATTAAAGATAAGATTTTATACTTTGACCCAACACTCTTCCACCACATCAAAAGATCAATATTAAGGATATCTTCACTTTCAGCTTCAAGATACCAATCAAGCTCAGATTTGTTTTCATCCAACACTATTTTCTTTGCATGGAGAAAGCCTTTGTGCCAAGCATCGATTTCACAATCATTGTCATCAATATCAACATTGGAAGCACTACTACTGTTACTCACACTTGAATCACCAAATTTTTCTTTAGTAGAAGAGCCAGCAGAAGATCGCTTATAATATTTATATAAATTCTCCAAGGCGACCTTCACTTTATTATGCATCTCATCAATTTTTACTTTATCATCATAGATTTGTTCAAAGCAGAACTTTACATAACTCAACTTCTTTATAGGATCCAATGCAATCGCAATCAATACCATCATATTAACTTTATCTAAACTCCCATAATACTTGTTAAACTTCTCTTTCATTTTTAAACTCATAGCTTGAAGCTTTTGGTCTAAAAAATTTGCCGCATTATTCAAATACTTGTACAACTTAGCTATCTCCTCAAAATAACCATTTGAAGTAACATATGAACTACTCGATATCCTTTTGGTTGTATCATAAAACCGTCTCAGAAATTTAGAAAGAATGATAACATTTTCTCAATTTTCATCTTCAGGAGGATGATTGCCAATTTCCCTTAAGAAAAATGAATCTTTATCTTCCATTCTTTTAAAAGCTTTCTTGAATTTTATGGCGGTGTCTAACATCATGTAAGTAGAGTTCCATCTAGTGGCAGCATCAAGACAGAACGAACCATTATATGCAATCCTCTCACTCTCAATGCAAGCTTTGAATGTCTTGACTTTTGCCGAAGAACTCCTCACATACGTAACTATGTTTCGGATGCGTGTAATATAATCACGCACCCATTCAATTCGTCTCTTACTACCAAGTTAAGTATATGAGCAGTACATCTCATATGTAAAGTATCGACGTTCAAAATCAAAAATCATTCTTCTGAAAAAAATTTCTTTCAAATAACTAACAGGCACATCATTTGAACTTGCGTTATCTACTGCTATTGTGGACATCTTCCTTTCTATTCCCCAATCATAAATGCATTTCCCCACTATTTTACCAATCTCCTTACCCTTGTGACTATGCATCACCACAAAATTGATTATTCTTTTTTGCAATTGCCAATTTTCATCAATATAATGTGCAGTAAGACACAAATAGTTCAAGTTTTGAATGAAACTCCACATCCGTTGTAAGTGCAATCATAGATTTAAGCTTACCAAAGTAAGCTTTCAAACAAGTCCTTTTACTCAGATATAACTCCATACAATCTCTTGCCATTATAAATCGTGAAAAATGATGGAAAAGAGGTTGCAATTCAGTAACAAAATCACAAAAACCAACATGCTCAACCATGGAAAATGGCTGCTCATCAATAATAATCATTCGAGTAAGCATATGCTTACAATGTTCTTGATCAAACTTCCATGTTGTTAAGACACTATCAGTAGTAGTATTTTCCCCAACCTCACCAGCCACATCTTTGTCACGTGATGCAAACAAAATTTGTTTTTTATCTGTACGAGGATACTTTTTGTACTTTCTCAAGTGCTTTCACATAGTAGAGGTTCCATGATCAACATTATACACATAATTCATCCCGCAATGAATGCACCTCACCTTAACTATTTTCTATGTTTTCTCATCTATAATTCTCAAAAAATGATCCCAACAATCTGATTGATTAGCTAGCTTTTTACCTGAAGCAGTATGGGAGTTAGGTACCCTCACCTTATTTGTCGCGCCTATGGTTGCAGATTCCACTTTATTAGCTCCATGGAATGGCAATTCCATGAGTGGAATTATTTCATTATGTCCCTCTACTTCCATTGATATGTCTTTATCTTGATCCATTAACTAAAGACCGAAAAAAAAAATTATATAACATTAGGATTCTACAAAAACATATTAGCTTTCATAGTAAATCAAATCTCTCAACATAACTTTGGAGACAGAAAGTAATTCATGGTCTAACATAGTAAATCAAATCTCTCATTAGGTGTGCATTGGAAATGTAGAATGCTGATCTTTTAGCACTATGTAATTCATGGTCTAACATAAGAAATCACTCCATTTTTACTCAACTTCAATGTTGTGGAAATACAAGTTTCATATTATCTCTATCACGAATAAGAATTACAAGCTTCACATAATACTCCCTGTGGAAAAACAAAAAGCCTGCCTTTTGTTGATAACTCAACACTAAAAACAATGGCTAAATCTTCATTATATAACTAGTAAATAAAAGAATAACATGTGTTCATGTGGTAAAGATTGAAGAACAAGAATCCATCTCATACTAGGGCGGATGCAAACAACATTGTTCAAGAAAGCAAGTCATCGTACATGGTACCAATAGACATAGTCCGATATCATTAGACATACGTTGGCTTCCTAAAGTAAAAAAGAGATTAACAAAGCAGGACGCGGGAAAAAAAAAAAAAAAAACTTCAAGAAAGCAAGTCACCATCTTCCTTGCTTGCACGCAGGTTGCCCTCTTTGGTTCAATCTCGCAACCCTTAGTCGCTCCTAACTTGACTGCTTTTGTTCATCTTTTATTTTAAGTCGTTTTATTGCTTATAATATTTCGCCGAAAAAAAATGAAAGAAACAACAGAAAAACAGGTTCTCAGTAGACATTGGAAGCGAAGAAGGAAAAAATGGTAGGTTCCAAAGTTGGTTCCAAGGCAAATGAGTATATTTAAGTTTCAAAAATCAGGGACCGATCACTCCTTACTCATATGATCATTTCTCAAAAATAATCACTGGTGGCAAATTGCAGATTGGTAAATTGGACACCATCACATGGGCAATTGCAGAAGCTGCCCCTCAATTTTCCCCAAAACTTATTCCCAGCCAATAGAAAAACGAAAAATGAAGTCACATATTGCCAATCAGTCTTCAACCTCAAATGCTCGTTCATTCGTTTGCTTAACTCTTGACCAATTCTCAAGATTCATCCCACCGAGAAAAAAAAAACACAAAACTCACAATACAAGAACGGTCTAATGGATCAATATCTTCTTAAAATACTAGAACAAATCAAAAGAGCAAACATCGACGGCGCTGGCGTGGGGGTAAGTAGAACTAATTAGCCGGCAACTCACGATGAAGAGTAAAAATCGTGCTTACCAACGACGGCGCCAACGCGGGGGACAGGGACTTGCCGAACAGCTTGGCAAGGAGGAGGACGTTGTCGAAGGTGAAGATCGCAATGGGGGTGGACTTGAGCACCGTGCTGGCCACCCGTGAGGAGTCAACCCTGGTGTCAAGACGAGGAGGCCCACGAACGTCTTGCACCCAACCTTCTCGAGCAGCGAGGCCGACGGCGTCGGGTGGCGAGGATGGGCGGGACCAAGATGGGGGCGCTGATTTTGAGGAAGGCAATGCTACTTCCGCCCGGATGGATCGGCGGAGGTGAGACCGTGAGAGGCTGAGAGCGACGAGCGTGCTACGTGATAGTAAAGATAGAAAGTTAAAAACGACTAGGGTTTTGTTTTGGGCCCAAAAACCGGTTCTCAAATTGGTTCCCAAACTGGTTCGGTTGATCCGGTTCTCGGGTGGGTATTCTCTCGAAACTGGTTCCCGGACTGGTTCAAATAGGGTCTGAACTTTGGGAATCGGTTCCCGGACCGGTTTCAACCGAAACCGATTCTCGGACCGGTTTCAACCAGAACCGGTTCCTAACCGTGTTTTCCGGGTGGGCCGAACCGGGAACCGGGTTGACCTAGTCTGGTTGCACACCCCTATATGGATCTAGACATCAAGGTGAACCCCTATCCAGCCAAGGGCACATACACTATATACAAGAAGCATATGACCACCATTTGGGTGGATGAGGGGTTGCTTAACCCAATGCCCCATAGGTTCGAGGCCTGGCACATTTGGTTTAGAGGGGAGTGTTGAGGCCCTCTCTAGGGGATTTGATGCACCATTAGGTGAGGGATCCAGGGTGCTAGCCGGGGCCCCATGGATAGGGATACCCTCAATGACGATGTCATTAGCCTTCGAGTGGATCTAGATATGGAGTTGGACACCAAGGTCCAAGCCGAAGCTTTATAACCTAGATGCGTAAAGGATAGCATTCTTTTGATGTCGCCTTGTAGTATAGAGGAGCTAGACCAATCCCCAAATCTTTTTTGAAAGCGTGTATATGGCTAAACTTCGGGGGTGTAATTAAAGTTAATTTGTGTTAGCTAATTGATGTATTTATGAAAGACTTTATTGATGTGTTCCTAGCTATCTCTATTTGTTGGTTGGGTGAATTGTTTTTGCTTCCGCTTGCGTGTATATATAATCGATAATACAAATGGGTTGGTGATGCCTCCTAGGAAGTTGCAAGCAAATGACCTAAGTGAAAGCAATAGCGCGAATTGTTGTGAGCCTAGAGCGGGTCGGGGTTTGATAGAAACTGCATATATATAAATCGTCAAAACCCCCCTCTCATATGTAAGTTGGATTATGAGCGATATGTGAAATTTGACTGAGGAAGACGGGCACACAAATGCAAAAGAGAGATCACTAGCACCAAAATGATTTTAGAAAGTCTAACCTAAAAAGTTTAAAATTATTAGGTAGATGGAGATCACATGTACATAAAGAAGATCAAGTATTATGGGACAATATTTTAATAATCCATCTTCACTTCCCTTGTTATCAACAACAACAAAAATCAGGTCATTGATTTTCTTAAAGGCCAGTCAAAATGGATTATAGACCCATTACTTTCCACATATTGGATGGCATGAATTATTATATTAGTTAGTATATTCAGTAAATGGGTTATAAATGGATTTAGAATAATAAAACCCAAAATAGGATGGGTATTAAATGGATTCACAACTTACTTAGACCCAATCCACCTTTGTGACTCTCTCTTCGCTTTCTCTTGCCCTCATTTGATTTCATACCCATTCACTCCGCACTCTCACCTTAGTTTGGATAGGAATTTTCCTAAATTGGTTTAAATATATAAGTATTATAGTAATATAGGTCAAGTCAAATATATATTACTAGATTTTTGTTGTATGAAAATTGATCAAAACAAATTAAATTGGTCAATTTAGAGTAGATCATTGTCAATCCAATTTGATGGGTCATTTCTAATATATAATGCATTACGTAGACCTTGCGGAGGAAGTAAGAAGCGCGCAAGAATTCCAACTTCGTAAACGGAAGTTTGGGGAGCAGACGAAGTGATGCTGCATATGGCTTATGTCACTCTACGGGAAGAATCGACGAAGGATCCTCAATGAAACAATCGTAAATTGATCTTCTTTTTCACATATTAATGACACATCAATGAAGCGATGCACAAAATACTCTAAATGCAGAGAGAAACTTGGTGAGCATCTAGTATCTACATTTGTTTACATTAGAGTAACTAATAAAGCCAAATTCATTCGTTTCTTTGTCATCTCCTCCCTGGAGCCACAAGGGTTAACGTATTCATCTTTGTTAGAAAGCCCAACTTAGAAATTTAAGTTATTAGGCGGATGGAGATCTCATATATATGTGTGTGTAAATTGCATTAGAAGGGACACGTGAATTTGACTTAAGGGAATAAATGCACATACATGAATGGGAGATCATCAACTTTGATACATGTTAAAAAATCTAACCTAAAAACTTAAATTATTAGGTGGAAGGATATTACATATATATAAAGAGAATTAAGTAATGTGGGACAACATTTCAATAATGTCCATCTTCACTTCCCTTGTTATGAACAAAAAAGGTCGGATGGCAATTTTCTAATAGATTAGTCAAAATGGATTATAGACCCACTTCTTAACCCATATTAGATGATATGAGTTGTTATATAGATTAGTTATATTTAATGAATGAGTCATAAATGAATTCAAAATGATAAAACCTAAAATTATATGGATTTAAATAGGTTTACAACTTATATAGACCTAGTTCACCTCTATAAATCTTTCTTCGCTTCCTTTTGTCATTACTTGATCTCTCGCTCACTCATTTCATACTCTCACCTCAGTTTAAGTAGGAAATGTTTTAACAATATACATCGGGTGGTTACTAGATATACATTATATGAAAATGGTCAAAACAGGTTTTTTGGTCAATTTGGGTCGGATTATTTTCGACTTGACCCAAACTCAATCTGACCCGCCAGTTTAACATGTCATTACTAATATATAATGCATAACATAGACCTTGCGGAGGAAGTAAAAGGGCGCAAGAATTCCAACTTCGACAACGGAAGATTCGGTCGTAGACGAAGTGATGCTGCTTATGGCTTTTATGAAGCAAGAAACGCACGTCATTCTGCGCGAAGAATTGATGGAGAATCCTCAGATACATTATTGTTTTAGAACTTGAGGTCAATCCTATAGTTGTTTATTAGATAACGATGTTGAAATAATACCCGTTTTCTGTCAAATCATGACCTAACCTAATTATAATACTGAAAAATGGACGAACCCTTTATCTTTGAAAATCTTTTGCTTAATGCAATGTCCAATCGCTTATTTTCAAACCCAATATAGAAAAATAAAATTCGCCAGATGGTTGATTATGAGCTGAGGCGATAAGGGACACATGTGATCTCGCGAGGTTCTCAGAAGTCGCACGATCACGCCATCACGAAACGAACAGCAGGAGCATCCTGCGCGCGCCCATGGTAAAGGAAAGACACTGCTGGTCGTCTCCGGTGCGGTACGTGAAGTTAAGCCGGGATACTTCAGAGAACCGTGTTCGGAAAGGTTAAGTTCCAGTGATGGTCGGGAAGGACGCGGCGACGATGGAGAGATTGCACGTGCCGACCAAGCTGGTGGGTCATCCTTTCGTTGTGGCTCTGCTCGAGCTCTCGGCGAACGAGTTCGGGTACGGGCAGCGAGGTCTGCTGAGAATCCCTTGCGACCCCGACTGCTTCAAGCAGATGATAAGGAGGATATCGAAGAAGTGAGTGCCCAGGTGGACTATCGACCAGCTTGAAGTGGCCTATTCAAGAATCGGGGCTCGCATGCTGAAGATCGAGCAAGATAGAGAAATCCATTAAACGAACTTGAAGCATGAACTCATCTTTGAGTCATTCTAATATTGATTCTCACTATTGTGTACATATAAAGATCGAAACTTTCTGTCTGTTTCATAGTAGCTAAGCGTGATTCCAAGTGAACACTTGATACTTGCACGGCCCTAGCGGCAAAAATTCAATGTCTAACATCTAAAATATTCGGAAGTTGAGCGCACAGTGATATGACATTGAAGTTTAAAACCGTTAAAAGGATTAGATGGAGTATAATTTGAATCGTGACGGTTTTTTCTTGCATGCGAAGGTGGATGGCATAACAAGATCTAGATGCACGGAAAACACGACATGCATCAACGAATGGACTTAGAGACTCTAACTACAATTGTGTGTGTGCGTGAGCAAAGGAAGCCCGTGGAAAGGTAAAACAGAGTATCAAAACACCATCGATTAGAACACACGGATTCCCCAAGTTAGAATAGATCTCCAACTAGGGCATGATTCTCATGAAACAAGCGGGAGTGTCATGCGATCAAGATCGCTTCGAACTAAAGATGATCACGGGCTTGGCGGCTTTTGAACCCGTCCAAGCCAGATGGGGTCGAAGAGCAATGGCGAGATAATGAGGTTGATGCCCTCACGGTTCCAAATTGGATGAAGAATTAAATGAGCGGAAACCCCACGGGTGAGGAAAAACCGCTCTTGGGCCATCGTCCAATCCGGATCACACGAGTGTTAGATCTCAAGAAGATCAAAACGTCGACGCTTATTGCTTCGTCCAATTTGACATGGACGTGCTACTTTTCAGAAGGGAAAAAAAAAAAAGCGATGTTGCATTTCTATATCTATTGAAAAACCATTGTAGTACGTCTAGTCACGACGGATTAGGTTGCGCTATGAACATTATCGTTTTTCTAACGAAAGTTAGGTTTGTAATTGAAAGAGAATATTCTAGTAGGATCCAATTATATGACACCCAATTAAGACCCTTTCGAATATTGTCACCATCAAGAAACCTTTTAAGTGTTCTCGAGTGGATTTAGTCCCCACTCGGAGCTGGTATTGCCTAGCATGTGCTATGTACGATGGAATCGCATGATAAAAGACGATTCAGAATATTAGAGAAATGGGAGAAAATTAGGGTTGGGATCTCCCGAAAAGAAATCACCAAATACAAAATCCTCCGAAATTGTTTCCTCTAGGCATAAATTTCTCAACCTTGAGTAATGCGCTAATATATTTATTATGACCTAAGTCAAGAGACTCGAGGCATAATAAACTCAACTGAAATTTTGGTCAAAGGAGCCTCTTGAGTTGATTGATCGTGAGTAGTTCCACAAGCAAGCAACAATGAAATTCCAGAAATTGGTTTTTATAATTACACCAAACGCAAACTTCTCAAAGATCGCTCGAGCATTTGGAGAACAAAGAAATTTCGCGCTCGACTAAAGAATGGGAAGTCGAAAATCTCTTGTGATTATAGAGATACCTTCCAATTGTCTCGTTATTGCACAGTTCGGGAAACTATCAATATAGAAGAAAAAATTCTCAGGTAAAAAAAAAAATACAAATTAACTATAAGAAAAGAATTTCACAGGACTTAGGTATATTTAACCCTCGTGTATATCATCATTCATATTCGTTCACTTTTTTTTCAACGTCCGACCACGGTTTGTGCTTGCTCTTGGATGGCACCAAGAGATTATGTAAGCACAGATATGATGGCTCGAACTTAGATCTTGATGCGAACAAGAAAGAAAAATATGCTTATGATGCCGAAAGGGATGGTGCAATTCACCTATTGATGTTGCATTTGATTAGTTTAGGTTAATAAGATCGTATCTAGAGATCCTTTCAAAGTGCCAAACCAATCTGAACGACTTTCCCAAGTCAAAACAAAATACATCTCATTGCTTGTCTTCGATGTCACTAGTCATGCAGCTTACTGTCGTTACAGCATGAAACATGCGGTATGATGATGCCCTATCAAAGTAACTCACATCGTTGTGGATCCTACAAAACGAAATAAAAGAAGCATCATTTGGAAGACAACGTCATTGAACATGCCTTTCCGTGTTTCTTTGGTGCCCTTTCCGACATATAATGAAGTGATAGTTTACAGAGGTCACTGCTTATACCTAGGACCAATACAATAGAAAAATACTGAATAATCCCGGCTCTCCACGTCAGCCATAGTTCCCTCTAACAGTTGATTGCCACTTGTCCGATAGGCCCACATCTCAGACTTTTCAGAATTCCCTTCCTCAGTCACCTGCTCTTTTCCGCCATTGCTTAAAAGCTCCGACAACCATGCCTCAAAGCTCCACGAACACCCCTCACTTCAAAGATGAAGATGAAGCCGAGGGGCATTCATGGGGGAGAAAAAAGGGAGCAGGTGAGTGAGAAAGGAAGTTCTGAAAAGTCTAACACATTCGTTCACCGAACACGTGGTGATCAATCATAAGAGGGAATTAAGAGAGATAGGACTACTCAATATTTTCTCTGGTACCTACTACCATCTATTTATTAGTTCTGCTTAAATTTAAAAATATATAAATTTTATATGTCCATTATGTACATACAAATAGACTACAAAATCAATCTAAAAAAGCTTACCAATCATGTTTCCACTAAGTAATTAATACGGAGGAAATTCTTTCATAGCTAAACTTGCATAAAAATCTTTTTTTTTTTTATCGTCTTCTGCCGTCACATATTAATGACACGATGTATAAGATACTTGATCGTAGAGATAAACTTGAAGCATCAACATCTTTTTACATTAGACGCACTAATATGAACATCTCATTTGCATGGGTTCTGTTTCAGCTAAAGCATTCAGTTCTTGCTTCATCTCCCTGTCGGACTCGCTAAAGGTTAACGAATCCACCTTCATCTTCACTTCCCTTTAGTCAACGAAAAGTCAGATTCTTAATCATCGAAAAAATTATGCATTCTGTAGACTTTGGAGATGAAGTTAAAAGCACGCAAGAAATCCTGATTTGAAAACGAAAGGGCCAAAACTTGATGAAGCGATGCTATTTTTAGGCTTTTAATACGTGAGAAACACATGCTGCTTGCCGCGATGAATCAATGAAGGATGCGCAGATGTATTATTTTTGAACATGAAGTCAGTCAATCCTCTAAATGTTAATTAGACAACAATGCATAAGTAACTCATGTCATCCCCCGACCCGACAGGTGACCTAATTTTCTTACAGAAAAGTGGACCAGCCTTTATCTTTGAAAACGGCCTTTTGAAAATGCTGTGCTTCATGCAAAGTCCAATTGCTTATATTCAAACCCCATTTAAGAAAAAAAGCGTCAGATGGTTGATTAAAAGCTGAGGCAATGCGGGACGTTATCACGCCATTGTGAAACAAGCCACTGAAAATTCCCCGCATGCGCTCATGGCAAAGGAAAGACACGGTTCGTCATCTCCGGCACCATACGTGAAGTTAAGCGGAGAGTCTTCGGAGAATCGTGTTCGGAAAGGTTATGTTCCAGTGTTGGTCGGGAAGGATGCGGCGACGACAGAGAGATTGCACATACCGACCAAGCTGATGGGTCATCCTTCCGTAGCGGCTCTGCTTGAGCTCTCGGCAAATGAGTTCGGGTACGAGCAGCAAGGTTTGCTGAGAATCCCTTACGACCCCGACAGTTTCAAGCAGATGATAAAGAGGATATCGAAGAACAAGTGAGAGCCCAGGTCATCTCATTCTGTACTTAACAAAGACATATTTCCGATTTAGTTAGCGTCCTACTGAGGGAAGGAAAACCCTAGCAATAAAGAGAAACTAGTTTATCATAAATCTTACACTCTCGCCATGACGTTTCATTTTTAGAAAAGCTTTATGAGTTAATGAGTTGCTGAGATCTTTTGACCTGGAGATTACCATAGCGAGTTTCTTTTTTACCTGGAAAATGATTAGTGTTGAATAAAAAATTCACATATCAGAGTGTCGTTTCCAATGCATAAGCTCCTAATGAACTTCTCCCCCTTCACTAACTTGATTGATTTTATTCTTAGTTTAAGGTATTTCGGTATCTCAGCTATGCATTCACTTATATCATCCGCCATACTTATATTGTTTGCCATGGCTTTCGTCATTTAACTTGGTCATATCAGAGGTTGAAAATTTAGAAGGTAGCACATGTAGTACAAAATTATTGCTCACCAGCTAAGTAATCCACCTCAGAATTAATACAAAACTCTAATCCTAGAATTTAATCATGAAAATCATTAATCAAACTTTAACCCTCAAGGAAACTTTAAAGGAGTTTAAATAGACTTAAATTAGATTAACCTTCTAAGCCTTCTAAGTAAAAACATATTTCAATGCACCTTAACTTTTGCTTTTCAAGAAGAGACCGACAATCCCTCGACAAAACATAAATTAAAATAAAACTCTTGACTCAATATGACTCTTCGAACAGAATACTATGCATAGCACCAACAAACTCATAGAAAGACTCAAAGCCTCGTTCTCGAATAAATTGAGCATAACTTACTCCAAAAAAATTCTAAATAGCATGAAACCGGATGCATTAGCAACAAGATACGTAGAGACTCCAACCATATAAAGGGAGACCAGATTGGAGCTTGAAATCCTCATCAAAATGCAGAAGAAGGTGACCCTTAAAATTTACCAGTATAGTTGAACTTATCTCCCAAGCAATTTTAGATTAAGTTTATGTTTGCTTCATGAGAAAATATTTTCCATCATTTTCCGATGTTTGATTTACTTAAGAAGATGAGTCAACATAATTTTTTTTCCTAATCAACAAAATCTATGCTTAAATTTAAGAAAATGATTTTCACTTTAAAAAATCAGAAATCATTTACTAAAATATAACTAAGTATCGGTGTTTGGACTCAAAACTCTATATTTGGGCACAAAAACTAACACTAATTCCTAGGTCCCATAGTTTAGGACTAGGCTCCAATGCCCAAGCCCAAGTTCATCAAGGCCAAGCCCGTGACCTTAGTGCTTGTGCTCAAGACCTTGGTGCCCATGCCTAGGTCCACTGAGGTCAAGCCCCTGACCCTAATGCTAGGGCCTAGCCTTCAGTGCTCAAGCCAAGGTCCATCGAGGCTAGGCTTGAAGCCTTAATGTGATATACTAAAATTTAGTCTTTATTTGAAAATATATGAAATAATTATTTCATCGATGCACTTATAATTATTTTACTATGAACTAATCATTCAAAAGTTAATTAATCTATTAGGTGAGACTATAAAAGGTTAAAACGCGATAAACTGAAGAATTCGATCAAGGATCGACCGCTTGACCATAAAGATTAACAAGTTTCAATAGTGCACTATTATAAGTAAATTAGCAAAAGAATATAAATTGATTCAACAAAAGTAAGTAATTGATTCGCAGGTAGTTTCGCACAATTACGATACTCGCATCAAATGACGATAAACCGATTTTCTATTAATCATTTAGAATATGTAATTAAACCTTCACGATTATATGACAATCAAAAGTCATCCACAATTCAAAGGGGTACAAACGTGGATTGAAAATTGTCGATTACAAGTCAATCACGCAAGAACCCTCTAAAAGCTACTCGATTGCTTAGGTTGTACCAGAGTTGTATTTGATTAATTTCAACCACAAAATATTATTCAATTTTGGGTATTGAACTTTCGAAGATTTTGAGACTAACTTACTGAACGTTGCCTCATTATCCATTTAATTATCCACAAATTCGGAATTTTTGGAAAAATGAATTATTGAACGAAAATTGGAAGCCGGTAAGGGAATCAAAGGCCCAGTGGCAAAGTTGTGATTTTTGGGCCAAAAAGTCTGGCTTTTAAGAAAAATAAAAAGTAAAAGAAAAAGAGGGACGTTACGCTTAGCTAGGAAGATTTTGGGGAAGAGTTGGTGTGAGAAATGATGATTTTTATGGAAAAATCTAAAGAAAATTCTATCTCTCTCTTCCCCCCTCTCCCTCACGCCCTCTCTTCTGTCGAACAGCCCATTTCCCCTTCCCTCCATCTTTTCTTCTTTCCTTCTTCTTCTTCACATCTTTTCTCCTTCTTTTTTCTTGACTTCCATTTGCCGCCCCATCCACCCACCATTTTCACCGCCGCCTCCACCATCACTCACCTTGGCCCACACCACCCCTCACTGCTGCAAGCCGCCACAAGCCAAGCCTTGCCAAGCTGCCCCTTAGCCCAAGCCGTGGATCCAAGTTTCCCGAGCCACCCATGCCGCCGCCGCTCGAGCCACCCTCGGCCTCGCCAGTGATGCCATTGCTCGTCCGTTCTTCACCACCTCAAGCCACCGCCACCTCCGGGAGCCCCCACCGTTCCTCAAGCCGTCCACCAAGCAAAACCCCTAGGCGGCCATGGGCTTCAAGAGCCAAGCCGCCACCGTTTGAGCTGCAAGCGTCATGTTCTCAACACCATTGTGGCCATCACCGCGGGCATGTTGCCGTGGAAAACCCGTGAATTAACTCATAATCCCTGATTAGATAGTTAATTGCATTTAGGGATAGGTTTAGTTTAGACTAATAGTGATTAGTACTAAATAAGTATATTTAGCCATAATCATGTTTAAGTACAGTTTAGATTAAGATTAAGAGCGATTAGTTTAAGTAATTAAGGTTAATATTAATAAATCGTGGGTAGATTAATTAATTTGATTTATTTTAAATTAATCGTAATTATTTTAATTAATAGAGATTATTTTTAATAAATTATAGTTAGATTAATTAATCTAGTTTAGTTTTAATTAATCATGATTAGCCTAATTAATCAGGATTAATGTAATTAGTGATGGATTCGTTGTTAAATAGAATTTATGCTCGTTTTTCTAGATGAGTTTATACTTAATTTACTTGCTATGCTATATTATTGGTTGTGCAATTATAGGCCTTATTTAATATATTTCCAAAGAAGGTAATAGAGACTTGTGAGGTGTTAGATTTGGATGCCGAATTTTACGTGTTAAATGGGGCAATGGAGTTTTAAAGTGAAAAAATGTAAATTTTGATGGGTTAATTTTAAATACGTGACCACGTGTAAATATTTTACCACAACTTTCAAAGTAAAAATTGTCAAAACTTATTATTTGAGCACGCACTCTTTTTTATTGGGCTAATTAATGGCAAATAAAATTGGCTTGACTATTGACGTGCTTGTGTGGTCATTTAATTGAATCTGTCACCCAATGAGAGTTTAGGGGTGATGCCTAATATTTATCGGATGCTCGGCAAGAGTCCGAATGCTGAGTTGTAATTGAGATTGAACCAATATTCCTTTATGAAATGCCGTATAGGCGAAGGTTCTAGATGATATTGTGCCCAATAGGGCGGGACGATGCCCGGTTTATGCCAAAGAACTACCGACTTTTGTGTTGGCCATGGCCTGAGAAATCGTAATAATTGGAATGAGTGTGATGGCAATGCGCATGGAATTTATAGTATGTGTTATTATTTATACTGGTTACATTGATATTAGCATACGGAATATACTAATATTTAAGGGCATGCCAATGCGAGGTAAGATTGCATGTTGTTGTATGTTTAGACTACCTCCAAGACGAATTAGTGTCCCACTTGAGACTTTGAATGTTAACTCACTAAGATTTTATCTCACCCCGTCATTGTTTATTAATATTAAGTGTGTAGTATGGAGAGTTGCCATGGGCACATCTGGAATCACTTTTTAGTTGGTCTCGCGGTAGAAATGTTTAGATTCACCCTGACCCCTGTTGGTTTTGTTGATTGGTTGGAAATTGCCATTATAAGGCTTTATAATTAATAAATTTCCTAAGGTTAGCAAGTTTTTAAATAAAAGAAATGCCTTTGGAAAAGTTTGTCGAGATGTTCTTACTATCCATATTCTTTGCTGGTTGACTTGGTGGTTTTATAAATTACTTTCGCATACATTTATTCGAAAGATAAAAAGAATGGTTCAACAATACATCCTAGGATGTCGCAATTTAATAGACCATCGTGGATGTTCACACGCTTGGGGTTTAGAGCGTGACACTTAGTACCTATGTCCTATGGCCTAACACCCGAGCCTACCAAGCTCGGATCCCCAACACCCAAGCCTTGATCCAAAAGGCCATACCCAAGTACCTAATGCTCCATCTCTAGTCCATGACACTCAATCCCGGGTCCTCAATGCTCGGACTTAGTCCTTAGTGCCTGAGTGAGGGTCTATCAAGGCCAAAGCTCAAGGTCCTAATGCTTGAGCTAGGGTCCATCCAAGTCAAGGCTTAGCACCCTAGTGGCTGCGCTCGTATCCATTGAGGCTAAACCCAAGAAACAAGTGCCTATGCCCATGCCCGCGCCCCTATCCTTGCCCCTATCCCCAACACTTGAGTTGAGGTCTATCAAGGCTAAATCCATGACTCTAGTGCTTGTTCTTAGTTCCTCGTTGTCTATGCCTAAGTTACTAGTGCTTGAACAGTGTATATCTATTTAGGAAAATCAAATTAGATTTTTATACTAAACAATAGAAAATATTTTCAAGTTCATTTTCAGGTTTCAACAAAATACAATAAATTTGTAACTTCTTATAAAACATTTTCTAGAGATGTTCTTTTTTTCGTCGAAATAAGCTAAGTTATTTTTGCAGAAAATGAATTATTTGAAAACAATTGCTTGTAATGTTACCAAAAATAAATGGACAAAAAAATATTTTCATCGTTCATGAAGATGTTTAGATATAAATTGTCACGGACAATGAAAACACTTTTCATTGACTAAATTTTCCACTTATAAAAACAGCCATTTCTAGGAAAATGTTTTTCAAATCATACATTTTCCATGAAGGAAAACTATTTTCGACAAAAAAATTTCCGACTTTCCGGTATTTGGATAATGAAAAATTAATCGATCTATAAAATAATAATAAAAAATAATTCTCCATGAATTAAAAACATTAAGTTTTGATTAGGGAAAACAGCTTCCCATTTTGACGATAAAAAATCGGTTTTTTTCTAAATCCCAAACAAATGAAAACTATCTTCCTAGAAAATGATTTCCATAAAAAATATTTTCATTTATCATGAAATTTTCAGTTAAAGTAAGAGAGCATGTGAGAAAAGTATGCAAAGGACTTAGACCAAAAGGGTTTCATAATAGGCAAATACTATTTGCATAAACACTATATACACTATTATATAAAACGTGGAAGCATAGATCTGGTCAAACGATGGCTTGTTGCTGAGGTCGCACGACTCAGGCGAGGGCCACCAAGGCAACACCAAGGTTGACCTTAGGCCTCCCAAATATGCCCCTTCAACAGTTGGCACGACCCCAGGTGAGGGCCACCAACGTCGGGCAACCCCAGGCGAGCCTGTCCAAAGCGAGCCAAGACCTCAACGGCTCTCAACCTCAACCTGGGCGATCTCAACCTCGACGACTGGCAGCCTTGACCTCAGCTCCCTTAGCAACTAGTGAGACACATCTAAAATGTGGACGAAGGTGATGACCAGTGTTTTCTTTCATAATGAGAAAGAAAAAAGAAATCTTTACTTTTGTAATCATGGATGATGTGAGAAATAAAACCCAAAGATTTCGTGGTTCATTTTACGGATTGATTACATGCGTGAAAAGAAAACATAACAAATGGCATTGGGCGATGCCGTGATGGGCCTCATGGCGGCTATGAGTTCCAAGAACATTGGCCTAAATATGTCTTCAACTTAAAGATAACCCAGGTGAGAGGATTACTGCCAAATTCCTACGAATAAATTAATATTTTCCTTAGTCCAAAGCGGTGGCTCGTTGTGGAGAAACAAATTACAGTGCTTTTTAGAGAAGCGTCTTGGATATGGCAATTCAATCAGGAGCGGAAGAGGTTAGCTACTTCAGAACATTACCTATCCAACGTGCTGTTCTGCATCAGTCACGTGTGGCTTGATCGTTGACCAGCCTGGAGTGGCCTGTTCAAGAATTGGGGCTTGCCAGCCCAAGACAATCACAGTAAAGATATAAGAAACTTACTGTTAAGAAACATTGAATGACACTTCATATCGTCATCACTACAAGGCTACAAGCTAAGTGCGATTCAGACAAACACTTAATACATCGTGTATGGTTGGTCCTGGCAAAAGAGATCTATTCCTAACATCTAAAATAGTTGAAGTTGAGTGCGCGAAGGCTCGACGAAGCAGTTTTTAACTGTTGAGAATTACACGGAATAGTATCTTGAATCGACAGTTTCTTTTAGGGTTCCTAATGGATAAAGAGGGTGGATAACTGCAGACCCCACGTCCAATCCGGACCACACGAGTTTTATATGTCTAGAAGACCAAAAATCTCGACACTTGACATGGGTAAGATTGTAGAGAAGACAACTAGAGTTGAAAACCATTCTAGAGAACCAAAGCCGCACGGGTTTTTCTTATCCACTGAAAAACCATTGTGGAGAAGGTCCTTGGGCTCTACGTTTTAGTCGCGATGGATAAAGTCACTCCACGAACGTTATCGTTCTTCAATGAAGTTAGGTCAAAAAGGGAAGGAGATTATTCGGGTTGGACCCAATCATTTGATGCCAAATTTGCCAAACCCTTTGATTTTGCAGGTATTATGGAGACCAAACTAGCATTCGATGCCAATTATTTTGAAAATTGTCCCTGTTGCGAAACTTTCTAAGTGTTCTCGATGGCCCCAAACTTTGAAGCTGGTATCGCCTAGCATGTGTGATTTGGAAGGGAAGCGCCAAACAAAAGACCGATTGAGAATGGTAGAAAAGGGGAGCAAAATAGGATAGTAAGAAAGGGAAGAAAATCAGATGAAAGACCGAGGAAAAGGAAAGACACACCAAGACTTGGCAATAATCAAAAGCTAACTAAAGAACTGTACTACCAGCGAAATGGGTAGGGTAAGGCCTAGTTTCCTAATCGGATAACTATTAAAGGAGAAACATTATCAACTAAAATCTTAATGAGGTAATGATGAGTCTAAAGATGAAGAAAATCTAATTGAAAGTGTAATCTTGATGAGATTCTGGATTTTCATCGATGTGAGCCCAACTCATGCGCACTATCGAATGACATGGCCCTAGTTTGCACGCACTTGAGGTTCCCTGCTACTTGAGTTGTTGCCAACATGATAATGTTTACTCTGGGACGCCTCTAGATATGTCGTACAATTTGAGATCACACAAAGCTAAAAACTTATCTATCGGTGCAATGGCCCGTATATCAAAGATTGGGGACATATTTGACAGTTCACTGCCCGCCCACTGGCTCTAGTGCCACCCTAGGTAGTCCCACTTAGGCTGGCAGTCAGTATTATGTTGTCCGCGTCGGCCACAACTCACCCGTATCCGCATGGTTTTAGAATGCTTCGGGTAGTTTAAGTCCTGCAAGACTTATCTACCAACCTAATAGTCCAAACATAAATAGTATATGATCAAGGACATAGCCAACTACTCACTTCTCGAAATATAACATACTCCTCACTCAAATCAATCACTAAGTGACTATTGGAACGAAGCATAAGAAATTCATTTATATTCTTGTCATATGATGATTTACATGAATAGATTGGAACACGTGACTTAAAAATACCTTAAAAGTGCTTAAAAAGTAAGAGTTTAGGGGGACCATGATTAATGTGTTTTCAAAACACTCTAGAAACACTTAAAGCTACGAAAAGATTCAGAGAGAAACTTCTCATGGTGACTAACGCTAGTTTTACACAACCGGACCAGATAGTTTGATCATATGAGTAGCACAGCTCAAAAGCACATAGGTCTGATTAGTTCGAAATTAAATTAGGACGTGCTGTTAATTACCAGGAGCACGAACCGAACAATCAATAATCTTGCACGTGGTGCAAGCTCTATCACTTTGAAAAACATGGAAACATAATCATCAAAAGAAACCCGAACCGGACACAACATAAGCATGATTAAATGGAAATCATGTGGCTTTAATTCCACTGGAACTTGTTTTTAATTCAGAACACCAAAAACTTTTATGGTATTAAAATCATCGACGCGTAAAACACATATGTTTATTTCATGGTATCTTTTTTTAAAAAATTCAGATAATATTTTAAATTTTAACAGAAAAGCCCAAAAAAAAAAGGTACTCTTTTGTTATGTTTAATCTTAAACAAATAAGCTCATATCAAAGGGGAGTTTTTTAATGTTTGACTAAACATGAAATAACACAGAATTTACAATGCCAATATGCAGGGATGGCAGTGAGTTAGGTCTGATAGGATGATCAACCCGTTATGAAGCCTAATGGGACTCAAGTGGGTTGGCGTTTATAGGGTTGGAATACCATTTGCAGAACCCATAACTGCCAATTACATAAAAATATCTTCACCATATCGAAAAACATGAGATCACTTACCTACTTTCATGTACTCATAATATAGAAATTACTTGTACCGATGTATATTCTTATACAACATCCAAATTTCCTTCCTTCCTTTTCTGTTTGGTCACTTTTCTTGACTGTTCAGGTTTATACAACAACTTGAACTTGATGCGCTTGTATAATCTCGTTTTTCTTGATTGTGGATGTCTAATCAAGACAACATATTATTACATGTTTTCAGAAAACTCCGTACAAAAATTATTGAATATATGAAAATATCATTTACATTAGGGATAACAATAACCCATTGAGATCCAACGGGTATCCAAAATGTTAGGTTGGACAATTTTAAGACGCCACCTAGGAACTCCTCCGGGGCTCTAGACGGGCTTGAAATTATCAAAAGTTATCAGGACGGGTACAGGATAAGATCAGCCATCCAAAATCAGTCCACTAGCATTCGCACCAATGAGATGATGTGACCTAACGTAGTAACTGGCATCTGTCCATCGATCGACTTGGGGACTCAATCATGTATAGGACTAACATATAGCGATTGATGTTTTCGGATTGCAAACTCTGGAGCTAAATCCGCATAAATAGCAAGAAACACGTGCTCAAACACGGCATGTTCTCGACCCTCCAGATGATGACCAATCCATGAAGGAGCAATGTTCCGTTTCGAAACCCTCCTTTTCCTTTACGGATAACTAGGAGGAACACCAGCCCCTCGAATCGGGTCCGATCGATTCACGTGTATGGACGCGCGTAAAGTCCCTCAGGTCACATGCATCGTTTCCCTTTGCAGATGGAGCAAGCCTACGTCCTCCTCCGCGTTCTCGTGAGGCCCGATCTTCGTCTCGGCAGAGACGAGACCCGAATAAAGAACGGCAGATGACGAGTCGCGCACGATGCTCCCACCTAAAAGCGCCCAAAAGGTCTAGAGAACTTTTCCCTTTTCCCTTTTCCCTTTTCCCTTTTCCCTTTATGTAGTCCAAATTCCATGACAGCTCTCCTCAAACACATAGTGCGAGTCCCGAAGGGTGATGGCGAGATGCGGGGTTTTGGCTGGTCCACCGTCGTATGGGATGATGAGGCTTGGCTTAGTGTTATCGCTTCGCGGTCCCCCCCACCAATTTCCAGCAATTTTAGGTTCTTGTCATTGTCCAAGTGGGGTTGTGATGCCCATGTGTATCAGGAGTTCTCTTCTTCTTTATGTTTTATCTCTTTTTTAACTCTATGTTATTTTGTTTTTTGGCTTTTTTACATTAGGCTGACTGATTTAGGAGCGAAAACGAGCCGACCTAAACGTAGCTACGCACGAATAGCTCGGTCTTGGCTCTACGAACTCTGCAGATTGACTCGCCTACTTTCAAGTCAGGCTCGAGCTCGAGCTACCCAAATATCTTGTCAAGCGAAACTTAAGCTTAGTCCGGCTCGATGGCTTGCGAGCCTAATTGAATTTTCGTTTCTATCTTCAAAAATATGTTAAAAAGGAGTAAAGTTAGACACAAATAGTTGAATTTACTTAACATTGGAGACTCTTAAACTCAAGCTCCAACATTATTGATAAGGGGTATGTCTAGGGGACTCTTTCTTTTTGCTTTTTGCTTAATATAAATATGCGATTTGACATTTTTAAAATTCGAAACTCATGAAACTTTCAGGAAACTCAAATATTGGCACGTTGATTCATATGAAAAAAAATCATAATTTTCTGAAATTTAAGTAATTTTTTTAAATTTTGGCAAGAGTTTATTATTTTGATCATAATCAAGTCGAGTCCGTCTCGTTGAATATTTCAATTTTCTAGTTGAGTTAAGCTCGAGCAGAAAAATTAAAACTCGATCAAATTCAAGTTGAGTTTTGAGCACAGAATATACAAGTCAAGCTGAACTCAACCTTGGCATGACTAAGACTCAACTTCGACTCAACATGAGATACGTCTGGGGTTATTGTTCGGTTAAGATAACTTGAAAAAGATGTCCTAGCCTAAAGTTGCACTTATGAACCGAATTGGTTAATGTCAAATTACCGACCTGTTAGGACTTATGACAATTCATCGGAAAGTGAAACTTGAATGTGCTAAATTGGGTAAAATTGACAAAAAGTCCTAAGCCCATTGATGTTTGGTCAATTTGGTTCAAACTCTTTCGACTGTGCCAATTAAATCCTAATCGTTTTTAAGTTTAATCAATTGAGTCCATTCGGTCATATTTTGCCACAATTATTGAAGTGAATGCCGGCCATCTTATGTGATACTGTCAGTGCTAACATAGACATTTTAACCGATATTTTAATTATTTGTTGAATTGTTTTATTATATTTTCTTTTCTTTTTTTTAATTTTTTTTTAAGCAAGTACTAGTGAGGATTACCTATTGACCCTTGCTGACCATAAGCGAGGCCGACCCTCACCTAAGACCAACCACCAGCAAAAGTTGTCTACGACTGTATTGGTACGCCACATAGGACAATCGATATTGATCGAACCACCACATTAGTGTTTTCAATTAAAATTGATTGAATGAACTCAATTGGCAAAATATAAAAATATTTAGAATTCATTTGGCACAATTGAAAGATTTAAAATTGAATGGGCTAAAATGCAATTGGTTTACGGCTTTTCGGCCATTTTCCCTTCAAAATACTTAGATGATGATGATTTCAATCGATTTTACAAAAAGAATAATAATTGAGTTTTCCTTGCATTTGATGGTGAAGTCATACTCTTATTTGGCAACTAATAAAACTCTGTTTTTATTTATTTATTTAAGTTTAGGATTAAATTGGTAATAAAAATTCGCGCAAAATTTATGCATTCATATAATAGATTTATGACAATTTCTCTTAACTTTATGTGATGAAAGATCCAATTTTCCAGTGGCTGGACGTCACGGGCGATGATGTTAACTATTGATTGTGCCTTTCGGAGCCGCTTAAGACTCGATTTCCATCCAGGCAAGTCGTTCAAAATTTTGGTGTAAGTGTCCCTTGAGTTGATATGTTCCATACGTTCGAAAGGCGAGTTTTGCAAGTCTCAAAATTTGATGCCGTGTGAAATTGGTGCACCTTTGCTCGTGCTTGGTATCTTGGGAATATAGAGCGTTTACAACGTGACCTCGGGACGAGTGATATCAACAGGACCTTTTACAAGCATTATTGATTCGAATATTGCCAGATATTTCAAAGATTTTCACGGGATTTTTTTTTTTTTGTGCTGGAGGAATCGCCTCAGCCAGTAGCCGAAGCGTAAACCCCAGTGTCTTAAGTGGGAGGACTCACCACCCCGGTAGCACATTTAAGATGTCAAGTAACTCCTACCAACCCCCTTGTGCCTCGCAGAGGATCACTAAAGTCTACCCAGCGAAGCCACCACGGCCGGTGGTTCATGGGATTATGTTGTTACTTTAGTAATATAGTGTCATTTATATGCCATCCCCAGCAATTCATCTACGATTTAAGTCGATGTAATTCGAGACATGGGGGGCTAATGGTTGGCGAAGGAGGCCTACCACCCTTGAAACTATATAAGGAAGTCCCACGCCCCTATCCATTCCGTCTTAAGTATCGAGCATATGCCTTAGCTGCCACGCCCAACGCCTTCTTCCTCCCTCCCTCTTCCTTTACTCCTTTTAGCTCCCTCCTTTCCGCTCCTCAGCGATGGCTTCCACCGAGAGCTTCGTCCACGGGAGCAGACCCCGCGAGGGAGCCGCCGAGCTTGAGATACCGGAAGTCGATGGGGCGCTCCTTCGGGAAATACTAGAGGAGCTCGACAAGGACGACGTAGTCATAGGCAGCAGCTTCGGCGGCATGGAGTATGCCGTGCAGCCACCCGAGGTTCACCATACTAGCCCCATTTCAGAAGCCCCCAACACCGAGCAGGGCCGGGTCCTGGTCCAAGACCTGGGTTGGCTCGAGGACGTGATGCTGCCAAGTGAGGAAGTGAAGATGGGTTGGTATGGGGAGGAGATGGCGGGGACCATGGAGTTTCACTACGTTGTCGAAGATGGTAACTGGGAGTTCTACGATAGGATTGCCTCTGAGGACGTGGGCTACGGTTGCTTGTGGGAAAACAGTTGAGAGACATCACCAACTGATCCTTGGTGGATTGATGCAATGAGACTTAAAAACTTATGCCAAAAAACTTCTGTCTTCTTTCCTATTTTTCCATGATGTTACCTAACTCCTCGTCATCAACTCAATTAGTTCTAGCGAAAATACCTGGCTCAGCCTAAGTGCTGCAATTCCAGTTATTCTACTTCAACTTTCTTTCGATCCATTTCTTTGTTATCTTGTGCGTGCACGAAGCTGCGCATATGTTCGGAGAATCAACCATTTATGTATCCAAATAATGGTGGGGACGGGCAGTCTCAGTACTAAATTTCACCGAGCCTCTTCGAGCTTTCAACAGAGCAAATCCAGAGTGGGAACTAGCGGTTTAACTATCAGATGGTGGCACAGAACGGATCTCATCCATTCAATCAAATCAACAAGAATCAATAAGAACCAAACAATCCACCCAATTTAGCCCAAGCATCTAAAATCATTTGATTTAACTCAAGCGAGCGAGATTTTTCTCTATAGTTCTTTTCGGTTCCTTTGGAAACACCAGTAGCCTCCCCTCACGATATGTCCTAGGTCTAATGGTTCGGTATAATCAATTAAAGTTGCTCCTTTTCGGCTTAGGGTGTAGGGTGGACATCAGGTTAGGGGCAAAAATAATAGCCTCGTTCCTTCGACTCTTCCCTCGCATCGAATTTTCATCTGTCCAGAATGGATGTTGCACAAGCCACGTAGAGACGATGCAAGACATGAGCAATTCCTCATTTAGTCTGCAATAATCAAAGTTCACGAGTTGCAGACGTCTGGAGCTTTAGGTTTCCTCGTTGACAATAAACTTTGCTATGAAAAAACCAATTGTATCAAGAGGAGCTGATGGGTCGAATCTCTGGACAAGTTCTTCTTCCCCTGGTTTTAGCCATTCCCTGCAGATAAGCACCGTAAGTGTTGCTAAAAAAGGATAGTAGGACATAAGGATAGTAGGACATACATAAAGGGTCGTGTGATAATTAACCAGCTTACTGTTTGCATTGCCAAAAGTAAAACTTCAGCAAGTGACATTTATGAAAAGGTAGAAATGAAAAAGGCATGAAAGATTAGAAGCACAAAGACTATCAATGCTCTGTTAATTCAACAGACCATCCTAAGATCAGCTACAAGATCTATAGTCTTGCCCCAGAGCATTAAGTGTACCTTACGGTCTCATTCTTTAACAGAACATGATATATCAATCATCTCAGAAATAGGATCTGGAAGTATTTTATAAAAAGATAAGGTTGGACAAAAGTACATACTCGATATATCCATCAGAATATTCAAAAGAACCAACAAGGCCTGGACCTCCAACTCTTGGATGCTGAAAAGAACACGAATAAAGGTATCCATAAGATCTTTTGTTCTTTTTCTCGTACTACAAATACGATGAAATACTGGCCAAATAATTAAGTGTGTCAAAACTTTAACAGCACAATTCAACCTGAGGGGCTAGAGAGAGGAACTTGTAAGTGTCCAAAGCATATCGGACCAGTGCTTCATTTTCACCAGGATTAATTGTACACCTAGCAAACCAGAAATATACAACATGGTAAATTTCACAGACGTTTGAGGCAAAAGTAAGAGCAATAGGAATTTCACACAACAATGACTCGACTTGGTGGCATTGAATTAATGATAGAGGCAGCAGATATGGAAGCTCGTTATAAGACAAGGATCACGCAAACGCTTAATGCAAAATTTTTCAGGACCTAGAATTGGTAAAGGACCGTGTTGAGCAGATGACACTTGATGACCAATAGCGACGACTGAGCATGCATATAAAACATGCAACCAGACATAGTTATGTAATTCTTGAGGTATGAATTTTGCCCCAGGATAACAGGAGAAAAACAAATGCTAAGCAGTCAAACTTGGCCGCTGTTTTAAGAGTTATAGACGCTATTATCCAGACAAATGCTTTTTAAAGCCAGCTTGTGTGACATGCCACTGCACAGTACCCCACCTTTCTAATGTGAGATCAAGTGCAATTGCAGATTTTTGTATGGATGGGCAATGAAATGCTCAGTGCACATTAGAAAGTAAAGATCAGTCACATATCTGCTTAGAATGCATTTGCTGTACATAAGATTGCACATTGCATTGATGGCATGCATATATTGTCTCAAAAATGATTAACTACAGAACTTGCAGAGAGTAGATTGTGCATACTAACGTTGAGTATACAAGAACTCCACCAGGACGTACTAACTGAACAGCCTGATCAAACATTCGTCTTTGATACTTTGCATGCTTTCTTAAAGATTCTATTGTCTCCTGGAAAAAAGAACAGAGCAACTTTATAAGCAAAGAATGCAACCGGAACAAAATGGACTTCATTCATCATTGAAATTCCTATTGAAACAAAATGTTATCACATCTTCCATGGTGGAATAAATACCTTTTCAGAAAACAAGATCAACTAAAAGCAATCTCAAAGAGGATAAGGGTTCATGGACAAGATATGCAAGAAGAAGGAAATCTTTCTTATGTTATAGAGTAGAGCTGATCTTATTCTTGGTCCTGAACCTAGTGATGTGCAAAATGGCGAATCTGTACATGGGCCACACTGACTACTTGGTTGTCCTCAATCCTAAGAATTTCTTTAGCAAAATAGCAATTAAACTTAGGGAATGATATCAATAAATTAAAATCAAGTTATTTGATCCATCAAATGTCTAACCTCTCCCGAAAATAATCTGGGTCTCAGGCCAAGAGCAGAACATGGAGCATCAAGAAGAACTCGATCGAAGCTGTGAGGCGGAAAACCTTTGGAATTCTCCACCCTATCGCCCTTAGACTGGTTCCTTCCTGGTCCATTTCTCAATCTTCTCATACTCTTCCTCACGTCAGCTTGGCTTGCGTAAATTTTCTCACTGCTTTTCTCATTTTTAACTATCACATTCACAATATCAGAGATCAGTGCTTTGTCACTTGCACAACTTGGAACATAATTAAAACAAGACAAGCGAATGCATATCACATGCAGCAGAGGGAAGTTAAGAAGTACAAGCTACAGAAGGAATATACAGATTTGACATCCCATGATTATAAGAAAGAGATGGATATTCGCTCATTTCCTGGGGGAATGTTGTCAATAAAACAAGTCCTAGGATCTTACATGGCTCAAAGAGACAGACAAAGGTGGGCAAAATTTGAAGAGTCAAGTCAAAGCTAAGCTTTAGACCCCCCCCCCAAAAAAAAAAAAAAAACAAGTCGAAGCTGGGTTCAATAGGATCCCAGAAACAAAGAACTGGACCCTTTCTTTTCGACCAAAATAAAAACTCTGCATCAAGAATCAAATAGGAAGTATGTCTTAGAAGGCAATTTTTTACACGATATCTAGCAATCTCAAAAGAAATCCCTGCCTAATCCCGTCTAGACCTCTCAAACAGGACAATGAAAATCCCTCCAACCTAGACATCTCAGGTAAAAGTAAACCACACTACTCCAAAGTCTGCTAAATCACAGAGCATGAAGTTTTTATGTGACATGAGGAAGTAGGCAATTCTGCCATGATTGAAGGACAGAATCTCCGCATGAAATAGCAATTCTGCCATGATTAAACGGCAGAATCTCAGCCGGAAATATCCAGACTAAGTATAGAGAAAATAAGCATTCAGCATGGCTCCTTTGCCTAAGGTTCAACTCCAACAACTTCTAAAACACTTGAAATCCTCAGAAATATATGTTGTTCCAGCAAATGCACCCAAAGAACCTTAGTTCATTTCTATCCAACACAAATCACTGAAAATTTAGGAGTACATCATAAAGTACATCCAAACTCAAGCATCAAACCCCGAAATTCAGAGTCAATCTAATGATCATATTAAGTGTTATCTGATTGTGGCAAAAGAGAACTCAGACAATAGAATGTGGACTGAAGTTGGAAGAAGGATCTACCTACCATTGACATTGTTAACATCGATCATACTAATTCCAGCAATATCATCAGCTTGCACCTTTTCTACCTGAGATTCAGCAGTGCTGGAGTTCTGGTTTGTAGCATCACTTTTAAAACTATCACCAGAAATGGATGTGACGGTAGCATTGAGGTCATGACTTTTGCAAACAGATTTAAGAGCATCCAACTTATATGTGGTTATACAATTCAAGCCCAATTCAGCAGCCAATTTCTGAATATCCAGCACCTAGAATCAATTGCAAAGAACTCTCAGCAATTACAACAACATGAACCAAAACAGTCAAATGCTTAGCACGGCCAATCAAGGAACAGCTACTGCTCTGAACATGAATAATGATTCGTGAAAATTGAAGTTGTTGAACAGAATCTCTTGCACTTTGCAATTTGATTGTTTATGTCTAGTCATGCGACATAATCCACCTGTTCCAATTGACTGCAACTGCAAGAATTCTGGTTTTATTTTCAATTATTCAAATCTTTATGCCCCTCATTTGCCTCCCTATACATAGCTATTGTCCACGCTTTTTCTAGTCTTAGATTTCTTATCCTAACTGTGCAGACAACATTAAGTAGTACAGCTTAGAACATGCTATGGCCTACCACTATAAGCTTTTAATTGAATTCACAGTGGTCTCACATGATCTCCAATCTACAAAGCCACATACTTCCTTCAGTGCAAGAACACTTCACAATTATTAAGTTGATTAACAATTGAGTCAAATTCAAGGATGCTACATACAATCTTATGAGAGCAAATGTTCCAAAATAAAGCCTTTTTGTCTTCTCTAGCTGTCTTTCTTTCTTACTAAAACTTGATGTGGAGAGAAATATTCTAATACGCTTTTAGAGGAATCATACAGGCAGATTAGCAGCAAGAATTCATACCTTATTATGAGACCTATCAGCTGCAATAATCTCTCCTTCATCTTTCATAATAATTGCAATTGCAGTGGTTTTTCCTCCCGGTGCTGCACACATATCTAGAATCCTTTCACCCTTCTGAGGATCTACAAGCCACAATATTTCAGATGCATGTACATGGTAAAACAAATATCCTTGAAACAAAATCATGCCAATCAAGTGGCACTATCTACTAGTCTTTAACTGGTCCGGTTTTTATATGCAAAGTAGCTTGTGGAAAATAAAGTTACCTAGGGCATGGGCAGTGATTATACTCGGCAGGTTTTGAAGAAATATCTCCCCCTGGAGCACATCTGGAGATCAAATACAAAGAAGTTATAGGAGCTTTCGAGCTTTATGAACTCAATGACCAGAACCATGAGCTATATGAAGAATTTAAGTCCATCAAGCAAGATCAAATGTGTCCAAGATAATAGTTGATTGGTCGCTGAAAGTTGAGAAGTGAATCCTTCCTCATCAGGTAGATTATTACATTGAGCACTAATACAGGTTTTGATGACAAGAATGAAATATTGTATGTAAGAAAAACCATGCCACCACATGAAATATGTTTTGCACAGTAAACCCAAAGAATTCTAAAAGAACACAGAATCACATATTTGAAATATGCCAAGAAGAAAACTTCAAAAAAACAGCCATTCATTGCAAGTCCTCCAGGGCTCCACAGTTTATCAATTTGCTGTATCTTGATCTATCAGCTCACCATTATCAATTATTACAGCTATTTTATTCAGGAAATGGCTAACTAAGCACTCGATGCAGAAACGACCAAGAAGCTTTCTTCTTGAAGACTCGTCCGACCAAAGCAATATATTTGACAAATTGGTGTCTCAAGAAAAGGGACTTTTAACATCTTCAATCCCAGTGCCAACAACAACAATAGAGGCAAACAACAGTTGGATCATAGGTTTCAGTTGAAAGGGGGTCACAAGACTTTTTAGCAGATGACTGGACTTTGACGACTGAAAATAACTAAAAAAGGATGCAAGTGTTGAAACAATTTTGTGATGAGCAACTTATGGAAAAGGAAGATACAAGATATCATCCTTCTGAAGGAATGTAGATGGAATATACACATTAGTGTCATTTCCCCAAGGAGGAGAATTTAAGAATACCATTAAAAGAAGGCAGTCTGTAGACTTGATTTTTCATATCAACAGCTACTCCTTCAGAGGCACGGAAGATGCCTGCCCTTGACATCATCGCTATTCCTTGGCCAATATACATGCCATTTCTTTCATTATAGAGAGGATCTGCAATCATAAATGAGTGTATGACTAACAATTCCAGACATAGCAAAATCAGATAATCAAATTTCAATAAGGATATTTAATCCATGCAAAGAGAAAGGCAGAATACGCAATACTCCATGTCAGGTGAGAAAGAATTCACTATTTATATAAACAACAGGATACTTGAGCATAAACCACATCTTCATCAAAACAGTATATCTTCTCTGGGTAAAGGACCACAGAGAAGAACACCTGACCCCCTTGACAACACATGTAATATAGAGCAGTTTTCTTTCTAAGTAGGGGGCCACGTGAAAGAGAACACTGCAACAGAAAACGTATGATGTGGATGACTATAGATGCACTGCCCACACACCTTTCCCTAAATTCTGATTCTTTTAGTTCTCCATGCTTAGCAAGGATATTTACCCAAACTAAAGTAGGGACACATTTAAAGTACATAATTGATCATAATTTAATAATTAATTAATGATCAGACTAGATTGAAGGATAAAGTAGAGGTGGAAGATAGAGAAAAAACTTCAGTTCCCACCAAGCCTCTCCCTAATCTATTTCTTGCCATTTGCCTTTATGAGCAGTAGGGTAATCTATGTAAAGTACCAAAAGCTGTTAGCTCACCATATTACCTAAAATTGAAACGTGAAATTTTAGTAAATCTGTCCTATTTTGAGACCCACAAACTCTAGAATGAACAGATACTACTAGAGAATAAGCTAATATCAATTCAAGCAGCCTGCAAGTAGTCAATAAACAAGATATACTATAAAAGTATTAAACTATATTTAACTATATTCTTAATAAGTCTAGACCTTGATTATCTATTCTATTTCAGAAAGATTTATTCCTGTAAGAAACAATGGCAACTTATATTCTTCAACTTCTAGTTTGTATATGATTGTCTATAGAGACAAAAGTAGATGAGACTCATTCTCTTGCCCTCACAAAGCGCAACATTGTCTTGCACTCACAGAGTGCAACTCTCCTGTGTAATCCACTCACTATCGGGATGTAAAACATGTCTTAGAAACATGAGTTTAAGTCTATATAACAGCCAATGGACAATCCAATAGGTTCTCACAATAATCGCCAGTTGACAGAATCAGTTGATGAAAAAATAGCTCTTTCAAAATGTTGATTGAATATTGACATAGTCCTACTTGCCTGTCTGAAATCCCTGTAGAACAGTCCCACGGGTCATATTAACACCCCATCGACCATCAGGACCTGGCTGCTCAACTCCCACAGAAACTGCAACCACATCACCTTTCTCGACATGAGCACTGCAAGCCAACGCACCCGGAACATACACCTAAACATTCACTACCATGAGGAAACTAATTAAGAATCAAGAAGCATGTATGCTTCCTTAAGAATACTTAATCACTTCAGAAAGGAGTACCTGAGCACCCCGGAGCACAGCCTCTGCACATTTCCTACTGACCATGACTTCCTTTGGAGGTTTGTCCAAAGCATAACCATAGTCAATATCATGTGGTCCCGACCCTCTGATGAAGACCACATAATCTAAGCCGGGTATGTTACATTTAGAAATCAATCTACTGGGCAAACCTTCCTTCCGTGGATCAAGTGTATCTCCTAAGGACCACCCCAAGACTTTCTTACTCTGTTCTTCTGGACATTGATCTCCTTTGGCATTAGTCGATGCACCATCCTGCCGAGGAAGCTCATCAGAATCAACAACAGTATGAGTTCCTTGTGAATTCACGTCGTTGTTGGAGCTTCCAAGACCTGCTTCCTCAGCAATGGCATGCAACTTCTCAATGACAGCATCGCTTGTCGACTTAACTGTATTCACACGGATGCACGAATAGCACGATGGGCGCCTGATTAAGGGAATGCAAATGTAAAAAGCAAGCTCCAGAAAATCGGAAAAAACCAGTATCGGATAGTATCCGCAGTAACGAATGCCGTTCCCACGAATACCGCACATTGCGCTAAATGTATGTAAAGGCAGTCAAAGCAAAGTCATCTTCTCAAGCATCAACAACCCATTTTCCATCACTTCGAAATTGGAACAGGGAAACTCCGAAGTCACAATCTTGCTGAGAGAGAAAGGGAAACGAAAGGGAGCGACAGAAGCCGGAGCTCAAAAGCTTACGTTAGAGCCCTGGAAATGCGGGCGAAGTGCTCGGCTCCATAGGCCTCAGCGAAGTACTCCTCCACTCGAGGGTTCCATTTCAGCACGGGGTTGAAGCAGTACCTCTCCGACCCATCCATCTACACACGCACGCACGAAGGGACGCGTTCGCGGCAACGTCAGGTCAAAACACGAGCACGAAAACACGAGAAGAGAAGATAAAAAAAAAAAATGGCATTCGAATCGGGAAGGGAAGCTACAGACCGGAGGAGCAGGGTTCCGGGAGGCGGACGGAGGGGGTAGGCGCCGGCGAAGGTTCTGCAGCAAGCGCCTCGCTTCGCCGGGCATTCACAGAGGGAATTTCGGGCGCGTAGAGAAGAGGACGCGCGAGCTGGACGGCCGGGGATCGGCGGCGGCGGCGGCGGCTGCTGCGGGGAATTTGCGATTTCGCGAGCGCGCCCGCGAGGTGTTCGACGGAATGTCGGAAAGGGAAGCCCGCGACGACGAAGCTTGGGCTCGACGGCCGTCAGGAAATAGACTTGATGGGCTCTTGATGAGTCGGGCCCATTCATCGGTGATTTGAAAAAAAGAATTATTTTTGTCACTTATAAAAATGAACAAACAAAGAATATTTTTATCATTCACGAAAACATTTAAACATAAATTATTGTTGATAATATAAATATTTTTTATTGAATAATCATTTTAAGCAATATAAGTCATAATTTTGAAGAAAATATTTATTTTTTCCAAAAACAAACCAAACCTTAACAAGAGATGGTGGATTGGATTATAATTTATAACTCGATTCGATCTCCTTTGAAGCTAGCGTATTGAAATGTATGAGCTCTTCAAGAAAAAATCGAAAAATCGACCTACAAGATTCCCTTCGATTTTTTCCTTTATTTTCTTTTGAATTGATGTTAGGTGATCGTTGATATCATGGCACATAAATTCTTGCATGGACCTGTCATGTTATAGATCGCGGATTAAGGGATTTGAGCCAATGGAGATGTGCGCGCCCCCGGCGAAGACCCGCACGTAACTTGTGTTTTTTTTTCTAACCCCTCTCGAGGAAAATTCTACAAATGTGCCGACTAAACGGCGTGGAAAATATGTAGCTCTACATATATTTATTAGTGATGATTCTTATGAGGTCGGGTTTAATCTTGAATCAAGAAACACTCTGAGTAAAGATGTAATCGAGTGAATGTCATCTCATAGTTGCCGATTATAATGAAACCGTCTTGTCGATCTTTCTCTATGGAGTAGTGACAACGGCGAACCACGCAAATCCGCTATGGCAGGTTCTATCAGGATGGCAAGGATACGAGGAAGTAGCTAGAGCAACGGTGGTTTGGAAGGAGCCACAATCCAACTTGTTCAAGCTCAGTGTGGATGGTGTATAGGATGGCAATCTCCATGAAGATTAAAATTTGGAGTGCTCATTTATAAAAATTGAAAGGGGATTGGGTCACTGATTTTGCGCTTAATTAAGTGAAGGGCTCAAGTTGTCCCTCGGATAAAATATCGAAGTGTTTAGAAAATGTTCTACAGGAAAGGGTGAAATACCTTTCCAAATATGAATCAAATCGGATTTGGATCAATAAAAGTTGTGAAGAGTCCAATCTACTAAAAAAGGCGAAACACATTTCCAAATGTGAATCAAATCGGATTTGGAACAATAAGGGCGCGTTTGGTAACGATTCCGTTCCCCGAACCGATTCGACCGAAATGATTATTTCGATTCTATTCGGAACCGATTCTCGAGTAAAAAAAATGCGTTTGGTAACAAATAAAATTTATGATTCTCGGAATAGAAAAAGAATAGAAACGCGTTTGGTAACTATATAAAATTTCTATATCAATTATTTTTTAATTACCTTTTTAGATTAAAATAAATTTGATATTGAATTTTTATAAACCATTCACGATTAATTATATTTTTATACTAAGTAATAAAAATATTAACTAATCAATTTTTATTATATAGTAAATAATAAACCATAGTATAAACTATACTAATATCCCTACAATATGTAATATATAAAAATACTAAATTATAACATAAAATTAAATATGTATTCTATATACAACAAATATATATTTCATACTAGGAAGAAATAAAAATAAAAAATAGAAATAATTTTTTTTTTTGATTCGGCACTTTTGATTCTCTTTTTTGATTCTCGGACGGAGAATTATATTTTTTCTGATTCTCAAATTCTTGTCCAAAACGATTCTAGGAGTAAATTTGTTCCCGCAATCGCTTTTGGACAAAAAATTTACTAAACGCGATTACGTTTCCCCAAACCGATTTTGGGAACAAAAAATCGGGAATCATGCACTGTTTGGATGGTTGCCAAACAGGGCCTAAAAGTCGGAAGAGTCCTTCCTTGATTCTTAGATGAAAATTAAAGGTACGGATGCTGAAATAAACATGCTCTATATGGTTCCTATTGTTTAGCAACACCTGTCCACTGATGGTTACTGCATGTAAGATTGTCCACTCCACTTGTCTAAATGTTTTGTTGTTAGGCGGTCTTTGATTTTTCTCATCGAGCCCTGAGTTAAAGAGAAGTTGGATGCATTTCACCAAGGGAGATTGTCAAGAAAAAGTCCAAGTTCAAGCCATTAACCTCTATAATTGAACCCACATTCACTTAAAAACTTAAAAAAAAAATTATTTATTTCACCTAGAGAGTTTGTCAAGAGAAAGTCCAACTTCAAGACATTAACCTCTATAATTGTACCCATTTTCACTTAAAAACTTAAAATAATTATTTATGAGGAATCTAGAACTCTTTGATGTGAGATTTCTCTAATACAATTGTCACGCATGCAAACAAAACACCAATTTTCCTAACATCAATGAAGAAGACTTAGTGAGATTGCTAAGAAAGTCCGAGTCATTAACTTAGTTAAATCCACTTTCACTCTAAAATTTAAACCAATTACTTATGAGATAAATGAAATATATCAACTGCTGTATACAATATCAATTTTTCAAAATGGGATTTCTTAAACACAAGATATGTAGATCCCTAAAATCCTCCTCATCAAGTGAGCTGGTCTACTTCATTGGTCAGCTCTTCGCACCAACACGTGACCGCTTCTTTTGTTGACATCTCTGTCGACAAGGAATAGGCTTTCTTATCGACCGGTTCGGCTATGTGGACCAATTTTTTTCCTCAATCCTTAGCCATTTTCCGCTTCTGTCGCCAATCCAGCAAGTTCTTGTCGAGCACACCATGGACTACGACACTCGCGCTTTTTTAATGTCAACAGAAGCGGTCAATTCGCTTGCTTAGGATTGAAGATTAGAGCATCGTTAGTCATAGTCATATTCCGTGCGATCTCGTCGTAACAATAGACAGATGGAGAAGCACGTAAAAATCGAAATGACCGTCGTCCCTAATTCCATGGTCAAGCGGCCAGGTCCAAAGGAGACCTGGAGAACTCACTTGGTCGAAGAACGAAAAGAGGTCGGTCTATCTAAGCAAATACGCATGACAACGTGCTTTGACATTGAATATGGATGGACACCCAAGAAGAGAGATGCAATTGTTTGGCTGATTTCATGATATTTGACCATGGATTGAAAAAAAAATACTAATTAAGATGATCATAAATATTGGGTTAGATGCATTCTAGCGGCTAGAAGACGGAGATGCCAAATGGAAATCCCCGTCCCTCACGGATCTCGTCCTTCAAAACCCCTCTTCTTTTTTTACCTTTCTCCAAGCCAAGAGGACTTAGCAATGCCAATTCCTAGGTTTCTCCATGGATTGCGTGTCGGTAAACGCCTCACCCCCAACGCCACCCCCACCTAATCTCGTTCGTGTCTTGTCGCTCAACTGCTAAACACATGAGACAACAAGCAAAAGACAAGACTCGCGCAACTTTCGTGTCACGGCAACCAAGAGACGAGAGATTCATACGAGCCACGTATGAAGAAAGCCGTCTACATCTAAGTTCCAACGTTAGAACCGAAAGATGAGATTCATAAAAACCACGTATCATGAAAAATATTGATGTCACTTTATATCGTATTAAATAGATCTGTCTATAGTGATCGTCGTCAATGACTCATTCACTTTTCTTTCACGAACATTATAGCTCTTGCACGGTAATTTTCACTTGATGGTTAACGTGAAACTCTAATTTCTCAAGCTGCTAGATACGAATGTGACATTAGTTACCCAAGACGGAAGTAAAGCCGTAGAGCGAAATTGAGTTAAAGAAAGTGGGAAAGCTCGAGCAAGCAAGGGTCTCTTTTGCATGTGATTTGGGGTTTCATTAATGTAAAGTACACATCATATGGCATGACACGGAAGGCAAGGGGCGACATTTCTTCGTAAGTACGCGCTGGAGTCAACAAAACCCTCGGAAGCCTTGTGGTCCAAAACGAACCAGATTAAATTATTCGTCAATCTTGTCAATATCCACCAGCAATAATGGACAACAAAATAAAATATAAGCTAATATGGCGGCAACGGCATGTTTGTCTTCTACAAACTTCTACGTCTCTCCCTCCCTAACGTTACACATGTCTGCATACATACATACATACATACATACATACATATAGACACATTTCTATTTTATACAACTAGGGTTTGCGGCCATAAAAGGTCTCATAATACTTCCGTCCGGACATGGAAGAGAGAACTTTGGGAGCGTCGACCTCCGATTTTGTTGTTGGAGCACCCTTCATTTCAGGTAATGTCCGAGAAGTCACGAGCTAAGCCTACGACTCCCTTGATCATTATGACCAATGTTGTGTAGATTTTCGATTCATCAAATAAAAGGACTTGCTTGATAGAAGGAAAAAGAAAAGGCAAAAGATGGAGAACTTGATTGATCAATAATTCATTGCAAAGTACACATAAATATTTATAAGCGAACAAATTTAATGATAATTAATTTCCAGTCCGGTCCAGTAGAATCAATCTTTTTTTCATGTCTTCATCTGAATATGTTATCATCCAAAACATGACCAGGAGCAAAATTTAGGCTCAAGACAAATGATATACTTCCATTCAAATATCTTATTGTTAAATTATAAGATGTTGTTTCCTTTGAAATAATAAACTAAACTTACTTATTTTTTTTTTAAAAAACAAGCATATATAGTCAGTCTAGACTGACACTTTCGAAAACCAGCTGATTTGGTCTGGTCAAAGCAATTCCTGATTTGAATGGTTCGTTTTGCACGCCCCTAGTTTTTTATTTTGGTCGGAACACCCCTAGTTAAATTTATAAGAATTGAGATACGAGAAAATAAGATCTAATGGAGTGGCGGCTTTCTCACATCTTTTGCAACGCTTTGGAAGCATATCGAACGGGTTTTTAGAAAAATGTTTCTCTGCTATCATTCTGAATAAAGACATGCTGACCTTCTTTCTAGGTAATTATATAATATGTCGCTCTTCCCTGTGTAAATATATAATAAAAAACTCTTTTTTCAATTATATAATTGTCTTTGAGAATGGCACGTTAAATTTTATATTGTAAAAAATTCATCATTCTCCTTTTGAGGAGTGCTTTTTTTGGACCTTCCACTTATTTTACTGCCAATTAGAATGAATGTTGCGTGACGTAGTCAAAGCACTATCTTTATGAATTATCGTGTTGCACATTAGCAATTATTAAGTATCCTAACATTTTCTTTTGTACCTCTCCCTATTAAATAATTCCCTGCAAAGACTTTTATTATTTTCTCTCATTTTTGTCGTAGTGTCGTTGATTACATATGAAAATTTCCCTACATCATATCACAATAGAATTAGAAATTCTCTAACCGTGTTGCCGAGTCTCTACATCAAATTAATTGTAAATACGAATTAAGACTTCCTTCCCTATTCCATTCAAAAGAGGAAGATTCACGTACAAATTACGAGCAATGCATAGTAAAATGCCAAATGAAGAAAAATTCATGTCCGCGCAACTCACGGATGTGCAACTGATCTTGGGTATACTTTGACCGGAAAAAGAAAGAAGATTTGATTGCAGGTTGGGACCATATATCTGATTGGCATGGTTATCATAAATGACCAAATTGAGATGTCCCCTGAAATAATAATAAAAATAGACCACCTGACCAATAAGAAGATTCGTGGAAGTTTCCACCAAACCCTAATCGTGCTGCTTGGGAATCAAATGGGGCTTGAGCCTTTAAGACCGGTTCGACTTTGGTGCACCGACTTTGCTCAGTCATCGACCCGCCGACTTTGTTATCACAGGAAGGTATGTTGCCACTCCACTAGCTTGGGGTCGCACTAGTATATCGCTGTCCATTCGATCCAAAATCTCTTCTTAATTTACTCATTCAAAAATTATACATTAATTTATTTAGGCCTTAAAGAGGCTGCTCAACACGAGATTCAAGCCTTGCACGTGTGCCATTACAACATTGGCGGAAGCTCTTATTTAAATTGCCAAGATTGAGTACCTCAAAAATTCGATTACTATTCAATTTCACTTGATGAATCTATGCTTGGTACATAACTTCAATCGAGATTAAGATCCTCTTAATATAGAGATAAATTTAATTCATCCTCTTGAAAGTGAGATACATAAGCTGGTTGGATTTCAACATGATTCATCTTCTATTTTTCTTCCTTCGTTCCCCCTAGTGGCTCTTCCACCCCTATCCACGGTGGCTGCCGCCGTCACCACCCCCTCCCGAAGTCATCGTGACCTAACCCAATCGTCACCACCGACACCCGTGCTGCCCCTCACAAAGGCCCATGTTTCTCCCTTTCTCTCTTTCACACGCACACAAGCGCGCATGCAACTTGAGATTGCATAGATATTAGAGATTGTGGACCTTAGGATCATGAATCCAAGACCTCCTGCGGTCGCAGGACTCCACTCAGGTCACGAATCAAGCCGCAATCGCGAAGAGAGAGAGAGAGAGAGAGAGAGAGATCGCCGGGGATTCCATGTCAATTGGTGAAATTTTCATTAAAGCGCGAAGCCATTTTTGTCATTTTGAGATGACTGTACGTAACACGTACAACACGTGTGTACTTCCACATATCTTACACGCTCGTTTCCCTTCACTTGCTGTTCATGTCGTGAATGCTCGAAAAGGACGGCGCGTCCCCGTGGCTTCTCTCCCTTGGAAATGGTCCATTCAAACGCATCGGAGGATTGACGAAAAGCACCGATGCAACCCGACTCGTTCCGGACGAAAGGCGAACGGCTGACTGACCCTCTTTTGGATTAGGACGACGGGCCTCGTCCCTTTTCTTGTCCCGCACTCAAACCTCGATTGGGACACATCGGGCATATAAATTTTCGTAGATCGCCCGTTTAAGTCTTGAATCCCGAGGACCCGCTTGTTGACAAGTGCCCTCGTGATGCTCAATAAGTATCGACTTAGTATGGTCATGATGCGACAACCTAAGATTACCCAGCATTTCTTGACACTCAATATTTCCATCGTTGTTTTGCTACTCCTTTTTCCGGTCACCAAGCGGGTGAATTTTCCAAATTCAACCTGCTCGATTTTCTCCCCTAATTTCTGTCCGCATCGCCAATTCACCCGGAGAATTTCATAGAATCGAATTGGACCGCACCACCTCATGTTGCGTTCAACCTTTGTGATCGACCTTGGCTCCGGTCAAAATCCGAAGATTCTACCTCGCGTCATCGATGAGCCCAAATGCCACCAAAATATTAAATTTAATTAATTAAAAAAAAAAGAACACATACCTAAATATTAAAAATTAATTAGGATAATTAAGAAAACTTTTGGCTGCTTCTGTGCAATTTGATACCTAGCACCTTTCTTTGTAGGTAGCTAGAGCACCCCCGCTAAAGGAGGCAGTGTGCCCTAGCTATATTCTCAAACCTTGTCCCCTATGTTTGCTCCTTCGAGACAATTTCGCGGCAAACATCTTTGGATTTTTCCAGTTATGGCCAGGTCAAATCCGGATTAATCTCCTTCGAAATTTGCTAATGACGATGATTATCTTTATCGCGATTGATTGTTCCTCAAATTGGTTTATAGTTATGTCCCAAATATGAATTTACTGAAATGGCACACAATTGACCCGTTCCACTCATCTTTTAGTCCGTCTTGTATGCATTGTGTATCAACAGCGATAGAGCAAACCGAGAAACATGGCCTCGAGGAAAGCTGGGCTTCTCTTGACATGGGCACACGTGATTTGTATCAACATGAGGGAAATCCGACAGTCATGTCTACTGTCTAGTCCGATACAAATTTGCACAATCTCTCTGTTTTCGTACCGAACATATTGCCAGGCGAATGAAATTTCTCTTGCGTAAATTCATCATCATAATCAATTGCCCTAGTTGTAGCTACTTTTGTTTGTTAGTCAATTTAGGGTCGAAAGTCAAGTAATATCCTGGGGTAGCTTTCTCGCATCCAATTTAATCAAATCAATAAGAGAACATTTACATCACTTGACACGACTATCGTGATACGATGTGCTAAATAACCGGAGCACTCAAGATCCGCACTTCCCAAACCATAGTGTGCTGCTTGACCATTTCGACATCCGTACCTTACCGGCCAATCAAACCATCTCCGATCGAGTGCTCGCCTGACTTTCATTACAATCCTTTTGGCCCGTTCCCTCTTCCCCGGCTGTCGCGATTTCAAGAACACCGATCAATCGAAAGCGAAATCCGAAGGCTTATTGCAAATATCCGGAGGTTTTTACCAACAACAAAAGGAAAAATGGCTTTTTTCCCTCTACCCAAAAAAGGGTAGACGTAAAAGTAGAATTAGGAGAAAAAAGGGGGGGAAGATATTTAATTAATTAATGGGTACTAAACGAGAATATCGGTGGGGGCGGGGGAGGTTGTTGATGTTTTACTTCTCGAGAAGCGCGTGGCGAGCTTGGAAAGGTTCTCATTTCCGGTTCTTATGCTTTAAAAAAAGAGGTCAAATCCCAACGCTTGGACCAAAGCGGCCTCGCTTTTCTTTTTTGCCGAGTGAAAAAAGCCCCCCACCACTCCCTCTCTCTTTCTCGAGAGAGAGAAAGTTCGCACTTTGCAGGCTGCCCTGCTTCTTCTACTACTGTAACTGTAAAAAGAGAGAGTTAGAGAGAGAGATGGGCGTGTGAATGTGGAAAGCGAATGGCGGAAAGAGAGCGGAAGAAGCTCGAGAGAGAGAGAGAGAGACGAAAATAGAGAGGAGATAAAGGTACTTGCTTTGGACTTCAAACCCGCGGCCAGAGTCTCTGTGTCTATCTGTAGAGGAGTAATTTATTCGTTCTCTGTTCTACGGCCCCCGCATTGAATATTCGCATCGCACACGCAGCACAAGACCGTGAAACCGCGTGACGAGGAGGGCAAGGGAGAGGGGGAGGGGAGGAGAGGGGGAGGTGGTGGTGGTGGTGGTGCGGGAGTCTGATAGCAGCGGCTCGGAATTCAAAGTCTTCAGCGTCGATTCAACCCTCACCCGTCCAACCTTTCGTTTTCCTTCGCTCCGCGGTCCCTTTATATACTTGCCCCGTCTCTCTTCTCCTTCTCCAGCATTTCCTTTCTCCCCCCTTCATTCTTTCTCCAACCCATCGCTGAATCGGCTCGGTTTTCGCCCGATTTCTTGGAAAATTTCTGGTGGGTTCGAGTTTTCGAGCTGTATCGGGCTGAAAGTTTCGAGCTTTTTCTTCCTCTGTTCTGCGGCTCTGTTCTTGATTCTATGGTGGTTGTGCGGGGAAGGGTCAACGCTATGGCGTCTAAAGCTTGGCCCTTCTCGTTGTTGCTGTTCTTCTTTCTGGTCGCGATTGGTTGCTTCTCTCGATCGGTCTCCGCTGGACATGGCCACAAGAGCCTCAATTCCAACGTCTCCACGCTCGCCGGGATCGAACTGCCCGAACACATGAGCTTCAATGCCGTGTCTGCTTCTTCGAGCTCCGGCTGCAGCCTCTCGTCCTCGGAGAAGCCCAAGGACGCGGAGGCGTCCTCGTCCTTTATTAAGGCTTTGACCGCCGAAGCAGATGAAGAGGACGACGATGCTGGTGATGATTGTGAGGAGGGTGGAGAAATCGGCGGCGATCGGGCTTCTTCTTCGCGAGCCGAGTCGGAAGCGCCACAGCGCCGAGACACGGTCAAGCTTCACCTGAAGCACCGGCCGAGGGGGGGCGGCCCCGGGACTGAGCCGCGAGAGTCGGCGGAGGAGTTCAAGATGTGGGACTTGAGCCGGATTCAAACGCTGCACCGGAGGGTGACAGAGAAGAAGAACCAGAACACCATCACGAGGCTGAAGAAGGACAAGAAGGCGGCGGCGGCGGCGACGACGACGACCCAGGGGCGGCCGAGGAAGGTCGTCGTCGATGTGGCCGGCCCATCGCCCGCGCCCGCGCCGTCTGTGGAGGCCTACGCAGGCGGGCTTTCGGGGCGGCTGATTGCGACTCTGGCGTCCGGCGTGAGCCAGGGCTCCGGTGAGTACTTCATGGACGTGTTCATCGGCACTCCTCCGAAACACTTCTCGTTGATTCTGGACACGGGCAGCGACCTCAATTGGATCCAATGCGTGCCTTGCCACGCCTGCTTCGAGCAGAACGGGCCGCATTACGATCCCAACGATTCCACTTCCTTCCGCAACATTAGTTGCCGCGACCCCCGGTGCCATCTGGTCTCCTCGCCGGACCCCCCGCAGCCCTGCAACTCCGATTCCCAGACCTGCCCGTACTTCTATTGGTACGGCGATAGTTCAAACACGACCGGCGACTTCGCTCTCGAGACCTTCACGGTCAATCTCACTTCGGCCGCGGGGAAGTCGGAGTACCGCAAGGTGGAGGACGTGATGTTTGGGTGCGGCCACTGGAACCGGGGGCTCTTCCACGGGGCGGCGGGGCTGCTCGGGCTCGGGCGGGGGCCGCTGTCCTTCTCCACGCAGCTCCAGTCCCTCTATGGCCATTCCTTTTCCTACTGCCTTGTGGACCGGAACAGCGACACGAGCGTGAGCAGCAAGCTCATCTTCGGCGAGGACCGGAGCCTCCTGAGCCACCCCAATCTGAACTACACTTCCTTTGTGGGCGGCCGAGACAACCCGGCCGATACATTTTACTATGTCCAGATCAAATCCATCGTCGTCGGAGGCGAAATCCTGAAGATCCCTGAAGAGACGTGGGTTTTAGGATCAGATGGCTCGGGTGGCACGATCATCGACTCCGGCACGACGCTCAGCTACTTTGCCGATCCGGCCTATGACGTGATCAAACAGGCGTTCCTGGACAAGGTCAAAGGTTACCCTTTGGTCCAGGATATTGAGATCCTGCACCCTTGCTACAATATCTCAGGGCTCGAGAAGGCCGAATTCCCCGAGTTCGGGATCGTGTTCGCGGACGGGGCCGTGTGGAACTTCCCCGTCGAGAACTACTTCATCCCGCTGGTGCCGGGCGAGCTTGTGTGCCTGGCGATCCTAGGGACACCCCAGTCCGCGCTATCCATCATCGGTAATTACCAGCAGCAGAACTTCCACATCTTGTACGACACCAAGAAGTCGCGGCTCGGGTATGCGCCCATGCGATGCGCCGAGGTCTGAACACCCCCGAAAAAATCCTAGGTTTGCTTAGGAAGAGGGAAAGGGGAAAGATGATGTAAACATCGGTGGTATAGGAACCCAAAATTTTTCATTCATATTGTCACGGTAAAGTGTAAAAATATTTCGGGATTAGTTTCATTCCATTCCATTCCATTCCATCCCTTCTCCGGAGGAGCTCCGGATTTAGCATCATCATAACCACATAAAGCCGCATCAGTAAAGAGCAATTCAGATCCCGAGCCACCCGCCAGAGTAAATCATCGGCGTTTTCCCCCGTTTAATCTGTCCTTTTCTCTTTTTATTTTATTTTATTTTATCTTATTTTTATCCACTGCGAGTTGCTGTTGATGAAATATACACAAATCATTCTCCAGTAGCTGTTCATTGCTTTCTTTTTCTGTACACAGTTGCGTGATTTTTTTTTTCCAAATTGGTGTCTGTTCCGTCCTTGGTTTCGGATTTCGGTTGTTCTCATGAAGCAGCAGCGCATACCAATAAAGAATAGTCAGCGGGACAGGCGTGTCGTGTCGTCCTTGCACTCCTCTCCTTTAAACAAGTGAAAACGGGTCAACGGTTAGGTTGCCACTTCACTTTCGATCGAGATTTTTATTACGATTTTTCTTTCGGATTCTTGTTTTCCTTAACGAATTGTAATTAGACTATGATTATTTATTAACCATTCGTATTTTCGGGTCCTACTATTGTCGCTGTCGCTTTCGGTTCCACCTCACTTGGACATCAAGGTTCCCTCATCGATCGGTCATCCAAGGATCCCAAGTCATTTGATTTTGCTAGCTAAGCCTATCTATTTTAGCCTACACGACCGGACCAATATATCAATTAATTTTTCCTGAAATACTATGTTACTAAAAGGTATTATCATATTTTCATTTTAGGCTAATACATAGTGTACGGAGTCAATCGTTACATAGATGATGTGACGCGGCACTTATTTATGCATTATCATATGAGGTTAATATTTTAAGAGCCCTTGTTAAGCGGCATGTGGTAAAATTTAATGGGATCGTTACTAATTGTTGAAAATTTAAGTTTGGTAGATGATGGCTAATATGTAATTATTATAGTTATTTTAATATTATGCTCTTTGCATTGATTTGTTGCCTTCTTCATGCTAAGTTCAAAAGGTTTGTTCCTCATTTTCAGTTTCATCCTAGTAAAAAAGCCAAATTGTCACCAAAAATAGATGGGAATTACCAATTTGCCTCTTACACCTAAATTTTGTCAATTTAGGGTCCAAATTATAGCTACTATTTCTAGACATAGTTTTTTATTAGAGATAGATTTTTCTATTTTCAATTCTCTCGAACGAGTTTCTATAGCATATATATATACAAAAATTCTGTTTCGAAAACAAAATTTTGTTTAATGAAAACACAAAAAAATTTCCTCTCTAGTGGCTAGCAGGCAAGGGGTGAGCGGTTGACTAGTAGCAAGAGCGGGCGATTATAAGAGTTTTATTTTTCATTTATGTTCTAAAATTATAAAATTTTATTTCTTATTTCCATTGCAAATCTATTTCTAAACTATTTTGTTTCAAAAATAGAAAATTGAAATTTTATTACCAAACGGATTTCAACTCCAAATATATTCCCAAGAATAAAAAAAAAAATCTGGATATAAATAAAATGATTATCTTACGTGCTCTTAGTCCCTAAAATCCTCCAAACTTGCTTTAATACTCACCCGTTAGCCAAATATTATTTTAAGGTTTAGCTCCATCACTTCATATAGACAATCGGTGTGATTAGATGGAGGGAGATAGGATTCTTTCTAGACCGATAGCTTATGAAGCTTGTAAAAGGGGTGTGAATCGCTTGCTTTTTAGTTCTCGAAATTCTTGTTCCAAATATGTTAAGCACATTAAAAATGATGATTAGCCTTTGTCCCAATCACACATTTTATGATGACGAATCAATGTGATTAGATGGGGAAAGATGAGGTAATTTTTAGACAAATAGCTGAAGCTAATATGAGGAGAGTAAGTCGCTTGCTTTCGATTTTTCAAACTCCCTATTCCTAATTAGCCATGCAAATTCATGATTAAAATGATGATTGGTCTTTGTCTCGATGAAGCTTCTTATTCCATCATCATCGTCCTTTTATGCCAGGCAAAGCTATTCTCTATTAAAAGAGACTTGAAAAAGTGAGAAAAATGATCCGATTAAGAAATACGCAACCTGGGAGGTTGAGAGGAGAAGAGTTAGAAAACCCATATGACTGACGGAAGAAAGATTGAACATATCCCAAACTCTTGCTTTTACTAAAATTGATAGAAATATGTGATAAAAATTACACACCTTGAAGAAAATTGTACACATGCGCAAAAAAAGATGAAATTGTTCCAGAGATTTAAACTTTTCTTAGGAGATTCTTGTATGATATAAAGAATTCATGATCTAAAATTGAAGAAGTGATTAGAAACTTTGATCAATGAGAGGGCAAAGTTTGATACAACTTTGACAATATGGCAGAAATTGACATGTCCCACGTACCATCAATTTTCTTGGCCCATGAAAACGGCCCGAGGGGCAGCTTCTAATAAGTGGAATGGACCATGACCCACCCACAAATCCCTCCCTTCTTTTGATTAACACACATAAGTCTCCCACCTTCTCCATTACACTTCATAAGATTCATTTATTTCCTTTAATAAATTAGAACATCCTGCTTGATCCGATTCAAATAAACTGGGGAAGTTTTCAGGACCATGAAACCGGAACGCGTGTGTCAGGTCAAATCAATGAGAATTTCTCCATGGGATGATTAAATGCATCTCGAATATCATGATTGTCAATTCGTTACTCCGTATATTATGGGAAGAAATCGTCGCGTATTTGGGACGGGCCTATTGCCTTCGAGGCAGGATTCATTGATGTGCATTCAGTGAGGGTCGAGCCTCATGGTGTATAGATCAATATTGGCTGCTATTGAGTTACCAGCCTGGATTGCGTCAAAAGCCGTCATATTAGCGGTCATTAATTTTAGTGGTCATTAGAGCTTGCCTGGTCTACACACCTCCCTCCCCAGCTGACTCCACCAACCCAATTTTAGAACAAGTCTCCTACAGATATTGAAATGTATTTTCAGTATTGCTAAAATTATTGTGTTTTTTTTTTTCTTTTTCTATACTTTGACTGAGAGCCTCGTCATAATTTTTCATGATTATTTAATGGAATTTTTGGGACTGCTTTTTGTCCCCCGAAACAGATGAAAAATTGCCAATTTGCCCCTCACACCTAATTTCATGTCGATTTACTCCCTAGAGCCATTGAATTTGCTTTAATGCTCCCCGGCTAGCTATATAGTCGGTGTGATTAGAGGGAGGGAGATAGGGATTCCTTCTAGACCGATAGCTTATAAAGCTTATAAGAGGGGTGTGAATCGCTTGCCTTTTAATTTTCGAAATTCTTATACAGATATATTATGCACATTAAAAATGATGATTAGTCTTTGTCTCGATCAGACATTTGTGATTAGATGGGGGAAGATGGGTTATCTTTAGACAGATAGCTGAAGCCGTTAAGAGGGGAGGAGTCACTTGCCTTCTATTTTTCAAACTCCCTATTTCAGATTAACCATGCAAATTAATGATTAAAATGATGATTAGTCTTTGTCTCGATGACACATTTCATTCCATCATCGTCTATTTATGCTAAACAAAGCTACCCTCTATTAAAAGAGACAGGAAAAAGTGAGAGAAATGACCCTACTAAGAACTATTCGAATAATTTGGAAGGTCGAGAGGAGGAGCCAGAAGATCCAGATGATTTATGGAAGAAAAACCAAACATACGTGAGACACTCGCTCCAATCAAGAAATCGATAGAAACACGCGACAAAAAATGCATATCTTGAAGAAAATTGTACACACACGTGGAAAAGATGAAATTGTTTCGAGATTTGAACTTTTTTCAAAAGATTGTTGTATGATATAAAAGATTCACAATTTAAAATTGAAGTAACTGATTGGCAACTTTGATCAATGAGAGGGCAAAGTTCGATACAACTTTGACAATATGGAACAAATTGATATGTTCCTCGTACCATCAATTTTCTTGGCCCATGGCAATGGCCCGAGGGGCCGCTTCTAATGAAAGGGATGGACCCACAAACCTCTCCCCCTTTTTTGATTAGCGCATGTAAGTCTCCCACCTTCTCCATTAGACTACATAAGATTTATTTATTTCTTTTAATAAAATTAAAACATCTAGCTTGATCCTATCCTAAAAATTGGGGAAGTTCTCAGGACCATGAAATCCAAACGTGTCTGTAAAATTCTTGTGGGACCATAACTAGACCCGTCAAATGAGTATATCAGGTTGAATTGATAGGAGTTCATTCATTGAGTGATTAGATGTACTTAAAGCATCACGATTGCCGGCTTGTTATCCCGTATATCTCGGGATGAAGTCGTCATGTTTATCGGAAGGCCCTATTGCCCTTGAGGCAGGATTCATTGACGTGCATTCAACGAGGTCGAGCTTGGATTGTGTCAAAAACCATCGATGTCATTAGAGCTTGCCTGGTCTACACACCTCCTTGATCTTAAGCTCTTGAATTCTTGCACACAGACCAGTTGACTCCACCATTCCAATTTTAGAACCAGTCACTTAAGAAAAAGTATAATGACACAAATGATTTTTAAACTTTGACTTAATGTATAATGTCATCATTGAATATTAGCTCAATATGTAATATGGTCTCTAGTTTTTTAATTTGTTCAATGCGGATATATAATGTGATCCTTAATTTTTTAATTTATTTATTATGGTCCCTAAATTTTGGTACATGTTAAGAAAATATTTAATGTTGTTCTTTTATTAATCCAAGTTCAAGGACAATATCGAATATTTTTATCTAACTCATGAATTAAATTAAATATGTACAAAAAAATTAGAGATTGTATCAAATAAATTAAAAATTCAAGGATGACATTGCACATTAAACTAAAATTAAGGAATTATGAATGAATCAAATATTTAGAGGTCACGTTACAACCTCAGGCAAGGATCTGCGAACATCACAATTGCCAGCTCATTACCTCGTATACCAATTTGAAGTGGGATAAAATCATCACGTTTTCGGGACACGCGCATCACTGTCGTGGCGAGATTCATTGGCGTGCATTCAATGGCGGTCGTGTATAGCTCCATATTGGCGGCTATAAACATCTTTGGATTGCGTCAAATGCCATCGTTTCAGTTGTCATTATGGCTTGCCCGGTCTACACTTCTCCTTGATTTGAAGCTCCTGAATCCTCGCACATTAGCCAGTTGACTCCACCATCCCAATTTTAGAGCAAGTCACCTGAAAAAAACTGAAATTTATTTTTGGAATTATTTTATTATTATTATTTTGACTGAGAACCACGTTATGATTTTTCGTTATTCTTTGGAGGAATTTTTGGGACTTTAAAAAAAAATTATTATCATATTTTGACTTGATATTAGAAAGGGCTTTTTGCGGTCGGATTTGATCCAAAACTAGAACGACGTTGGGCTGGACAGTGGACATGCTTTCCTTAACTGGGTCGAATACATCGATCGAAAGGAGATGTTGGATGGTCCATATCAAGTCGCGGAGGGAAAGCTAATTACACTTTCATAATTAATGGTTTTCTCTGCTAATCCACACTTTTCTTATTTTCCAAAGAGGAATTCACTGAAAAATCATATAAATTCCTCATGCTTAAAACGGGGTGAAATTTTATCGTATTTTTTATTTTATGTAATGATAGTATCCACTTTATATAATTACAAGTTGACAGATAAGATGACCCATTAATCTCTTGGGTAGTTTATATGTTATATTCAGGCTCCGTTTGGTTTGCAAAAAAATGAGTGTGTTTGTTTCGTGGAAAATGAGTGATTTGGAGAATAATCACTTATCTCGTTTAAATAAATAAACGAATGAAAAAATTTTCATCGCCCACAGAAATAATTAGGTATAGATTGTTATCGATGATAAAAATATTTTCTGTTGACTAATATTTTTAACAATATAAGTAATCATTTTTTAAAAATATTTTTCAAATCACTCATTTTTTGCGAAATGAATGCATTATGATTTGGAAAACATTTTTCTAAAAACAATCACTTGTACCATTTACCAAAATGAATGCTATAGATGATAAATTTAGAGACAAAGAATGCAAACGCAATTTAATGAGGTTTAGCTTAAGTAAGCCTATGTCCTCGAGGATCCTCTCTCAAAGTTTTTTTTTTTTTGGGTTATGAATTCTTTGCAAGGTAGACAACCTTTTTATTGACAGAGGTTCATAATTATTTGTTGAATTACAGGGAATATACAAGATAACAAATTGAATAAGAAAATATCACCAAATCAGGAGAATATCACATAATTTTCTCCTAATAAGAAAAGAACACCAAATCAGGAGAATATCACATAATCTTCTCCTACCAAGATAGGAGGATCTTGTCTATTTGGTTAACACTCCCCCTCAAGTTGGACCAAAGATATCATTGGAGGTCAACTTGTTCATCGTGTCCTGAAATGGTCCTTTAGCAAGGATTTTGGTGAAAATACCGGCCAACTTATCTTCACTTCGAACATAAGGAGTTTCAATGATGTTGTCCTAAACCTTTTTCTGTACAAAATGATAGTCAACCTCAATGTGTTTTGTTCTATCATGGAACATAGGATTTAAGACGATATAAACAACAGCTTGATTATCACAAAATAGCTTTGTAGGTGATGTTCTTGGTTTGCACCCTAATTCCTAGAGAAGAAGTTGTAACCAAACTATTTCACTAGTGGCAATAGCCATTGCTTGATATTCTACTTTAGCACTTGAACCGACAACAACATTTTGTTTCTTACTTTTCTAAGTAACAATATCACCTCCTATGAAGGTGTAGAAACCTAGAGTAGACTTCCTATCACTAGGGCTTCTGTCCAATTTGCATTTGCATACTCAACAATATCTGTATGCCAATTGTTCTTCATTAAAATACCCTTTCTTGGTGTAGCTTTCAAGTACCTCAATAGTCGATCAACCAAATCCATGTGCCCTTGAGTCGGATTTTGCATGAACTAGCTTACATAGCTGACTATGTAAGTAATATCTAGTTGAGTAGTAGTCAAGTAAATCAACTTGCCTACAAGACATTGAAACACTCCTATGTATTGTAAGGGAGTATTATTAGTGGCAAACTTACTATTGTAATCCATCGGAACATTTGCTGGTTTAGCCCTCATTTTCCCTATTTCTTTTAATAAGTCCATAATGTACTTTCTTTGTGATAGAAACAACCCCTTGTGAGATCTAGCCACTTCAATCCCTAAGAAATATCTCAATTTTCTGAGATCTTTGATATCAAATTCTTGGTGAAGATATTGCTTTAAAGCCTTAATCCTAGATTCGTTGCTTCCGATAATAACAATATCATCAATATAGATGAGTAGTATTACAATACCACTCTCACCAGGCTTGGTAAACATTGATGAGTCGGCCATACCTCATACAAACCCAAATTTTGTAAGTGTACCATTGAGCTTGCCATACCATGCTCGAGGAGACTGCTTGAGTCTATATATGGACTTCCTTAATTTGCAAACCATCCTTTCTTCATTTTGCAAAGCATGACCTCGGGGAAGATCCATATACACTTCTTCTTCAAGGTCTCCATGAAGAAAATCATTTTTCATGTCCATTTGACAAAGAGACCACCCATGATTGATTGTTACGGACATAAGAACATGAATTGTATTTATCTTTACAATTAGAGCAAATGTCTCCTTGTAATCAATGCCGTAGGTTTGGGTGTAGCCTTTCACCGCAAGGCAAGCTTCATACCTTTCAACTGAGCCATCACTATTGTATTTTATCTTGTAAAACCAACAACAACCAACAAGACACTTTCCATCGGGTAATCGCACCACATCCTAAGTGTGCTTTTTATCAAGCGCCCGGAGTTCCTCCTTCATAGCTATAATCCACATTGATTGATGTTTGGTTTCTTCATAATTGCTGGGTTCTTTTGACCTTTCAAGAGCAGACAAGAAACTCCAAAATTGTTGAGGAATTTTATCATAATTGACATGGTCTTGGATGGGATACTAAACCGTGTGATATGTAGTAAAATCCTGGAGTCTAACAAAGGGCCTAGAAATCCTCATAGATCGGCAAACTGGTGGTGAAAATGCTCCAGGAAATTCTTCTGTCATGGTTTCTTCCCCAGAGTGAGTTTCAGCCATTGGTTCTAGATTTTGTCGAAGCTTGGTGTCATGTTCTAATCGTCCTCCAACCCTTGTTTCTGAAGTGGGTACATTTGTGGGACCATAGGTGAAGCAGTGATAGGAACAGGGGCAACTTCTCCATAATCCATGGAGAGTTCGGTGTACTCCTCTGAAGTTGGCTCCTGTCAAAGTAATACATATTAGTCTCATCAAAGTAAACATCACGGGATATATAGAGACGCTTTGTGGTGGGCTTGTAACACTTGTATCCTTTTTTAGCTGAAGAATAGCCAACGAACACACACTTCCGAGCACGTTGATCAAGTTTACCATCGTTCGAGTGAACGTAGCATGTACTGCCAAAAACCCCTAAATGTAAGATATTGAACTTCTTCCCATATGAAATTTCTACTGGAATCTTGTATTCATGTACTCAGCTAGGGAGACAATTGATAATATAACAACTGGTCAGAACATCGTCATTCCAATATGTTTTTGGCATATCACACCCCCCCTCCCCCCGAAAAAAAAGCCCAGGTAACTTTCAGAAGATGACAATTTTACCTTTCTGCTATGCCATTTAGTTGAGGCATCCCAACACAAGAAGTTTGATGAATAAGCTTGAAATGCTTGATTGATGTATTCCGTCCAATTATCCATGCGCAACACTTTCATGTTAGTCTTAAATTGATTCTGTAACATAGCACAAAATTTATAAAAAACATTAATAATGTTACTTTTGGTTTTCAATAGAAATAGCCATGTAGCGTGAGACTTATCATCAATAAAAGAGAAGAAATATCTATAGCCATCCTGAGACTCAATGGGAGCACTCCACACATTAGAGTGAATTAAATCAAATGATTCTGAGGAAAAATGCGTACTCTTCAGAGAGGGAAGTCTATGTTGTTTAGCAAAATGACAACAATCACATGAACTAGAATCATGAGATAAAGATCTATCAAGAATATGCAAAATCTAATTAGACAGGTGACCCATGCGTCTATGCCATAGCTCTAATATCTTCTTAGCAATTTTAGTTGCACTCAATGCCTCAGGGTATTGATCTATGATCCATTCTGTAGCCTCCCTTCACCAATCGTCCTCTTGAAATAACACATTAGAAGCAGAAAAAAATGACATTGCAATTCCATTCTTTCGTACACTTACTAACAGACAACCGATTTGAAGATAAATTAAGTACAATCAAAGCATGAGAACTTTTAGACAATGTCTTAAATTTTCCTACTCCTTGTGTCGACCTGCGCTCTGTTAGCAACGGTAATAGAAGGATAATCGTTGGAGACAATTTTAACCATCATTTGACCTTAATTACACATATGGTTAGTGGCACCCGAGTCTATAACAAACTAATTTTTGAATTGAGTCAAGGACCCCTTACCAGAAGTTTGTATCATGTGGCTTGATTCAACAGATGGTCTGGTTGATTTAGTTGCCTTAATGTTAGACCTTTAGTCCTGCAGAAGTTGTTGAAATTGATTTGCAAGACTCTCAAGTTTGGCCTTGAATTCAGTCGGGTTAATTGGGTCATTGTGGGCAGTCAATTTTGCTTCTGGCCCTTTCTCTTTGCCAGCCCACAAGTGAGGATGAAGGACCAGTCCTTGGTGTGACCATCACAATCAGAGTGTTCACAGTGGAAGCGACCGGTTTTCTTCGTCTTTCCTTCGGCAAATCTGGCGACAGCCTCCGCCAATCTATTGGTCATGACATTGTGGGCCGAAATCTCAATAGTTCTTTTCTAGGTCGCCGGCGTTGGATTCATGACCTGACACTTGGTTTCCTCTCCTTGGATCATGAGAATCTGTCGTTTGGGATCATCATATTCAGGCCGAAGGCTAGTCAAGAGTTGAAAGATTTGATCTTTCTCCTCTCTGCGAACATAATCAGCAACAGATTGAGTGGTGGGGCGGTATTATTGGAGCTCGTCCCACCTCCTCTTGAAATTTCCGAGATGCAAGGTGAATGATTGGTTCTCTCATTGCCTTGAATTGCCAATTCTTGATGGATTTCAAATATCCGGGAGGCATTTCTGAGTTGCCCATACATTCAAACCAACGCATCCCATAGTACTTGAGCTGAATTGGAGTATGCAAAAATCTCCTAGATTTGGGGCTCCATGGAGTTGAAGATCTAGGACATAACGGAGTTGTCACTGGCAAGCCACCCTTCGTATCCGAGATCATCTTCTGGATGAGCTTCGATATTACCATTGACGTGGCCGAGTTTCGAACAGCCACCAAGAGCTACGGTTACAGCTCGTGACCAAGGAAGAAAATTCCTTTCGTCCAAGAGCATGTTGGTGAGGCATTGGCTGTGAGATTCTTGTAGAGGGCCTTTGGTTGAAGGAGTTGCAGTTGGCAATATTTTGCCGGCATCATGTTTTTCCGTGTTCAACAAGGTAATGGAAAATTAACCGAAACGAGCAATAATAGGTTAGGCTTGAACCTGCTCTAATACCATGATAAATTTAGAGACAAGGTTCGGCTTAAGTAAGTCTACGTCCTCAGAAATTCTCTCTCAAAGTTTTTTTTTGTTATGAATTGATAGAGGTTAATAATTATTTACTGAATTACATGGAATATACAAGATAACAAATTGAACAAGAAAATATCACCAAATTAGGAGAATATCACATAATCTCCTCCTAACAAGAAACGAACACCAAATTAGGAAAATATCACATAATCTTCTCCTACCAAGATAGGAGGATCCTCTCGATTTGGTTAACAATCGAGATATATAAACATAAATTGTCATAAATAGTGTTAATATTTCTATTAATTAATTATTTCAAATGATATAAATAATTATTTTTAAAAAGATAACTCTCAAATAAGTAGAAACAAGGGGGCCTTAACCGGTCCCTTTAATGTCATCACGAGCACGAATCACGTTGAAAGAAAATGCACGACTGATTGACTATGGAGAAGCAAGACGGATGGGGGAGTTGGTGAGAGTCACGCCCAAAGCTAACCCAAATTTCCTATTTGATTAACGCTCCTTCAATCATTGCGATTAGCGAAAAGATTGATTCTTGCGGAAGGGTGTGATGGTGGTGGTTGTAGGTAAGGGGTGGATGTGTTGACCTACCAACGAACTTGTCAGCCCCATCCACCACATACCTTCCTACCATTGACACTTAAATTTCTTGATTTGTCCACAGCAGCCAGGCTCGCCCGCCACTCTCTCACTCTCTCTCTTTTTCATTCAGGCCATCGCAGTTTCCGTGGAACTTGTAAGCTCGTACTCTGCCTTGTGCTGCCCTTTTACTTCCGTTGTGCTGTGTTTGATCTGATGTCCTCAACGGGTGTTCTGGGTATTTGTGGGCTTTCTGGTTTCTTGGTTCTTGAAGTTTTGCGTTCCCACTCTCATGACACGGGGGGTTGCTTCCTTTTTGGCAGATTTCCCTTTTCTTGTTTCACTTTGATCACCAGCAAATGGCGAAAGAAGGGGCGACCCAGGACGAGGAGGTAAGCAAGGAGTGCTTCTTTTGGACAGACCGGCCAACGCATTGCGTGTGCTCTGGTAACGAGTGCAGCTGGATAGTCTGTGATGCTGAGGTCTTCATTTCGTCTTCTATAGGTTGTTCTCGGGCAAGAAATTGATCATGTCAGGGTGATCACCTTAAACCAGCCTCGCAAATTGAATGTCATTTCGTCTAGAGTGGTATGCTGGATTTCTCTGCGTTGTATCTCTCCATTGGGACATTTTCAGAGAGAGCTAGTCTTTACACTTTTACTGGACTCAGGTTTATCTGCTGGCTGAACACTTAGAGAGATGGGAGAAAGATGAAAATGCACAACTTGTGATCGTCAAGGTTAGTTCTGAGTATTTGTCTCGCTTTGGGAATAGTACAACTGACTAATCAGGAGCATTATTTCTCATGCTGATCTTATGAGGAGAGTCATTGCACTAGTTGACTGGACAAGTCCAGACTAGAAAAGAGTAGACTGGATAATTTACAGCATCCTGCTATCCATCATATGTTTTGCTTGTTAAAGTGCTTATGCTGATTAATACTTGCAATAGGGAGCTGGTCGAGCTTTCTCTGCTGGTGGAGATTTGAAGATGTTCTATGATGGCAAAAAATCAAGTAAGGAACTTCAACAAAAGCAATAATTTCAGTGCTACATCTATTAGTGTCTCAGTTCTCAGTATAATTTGCCTCTTTTTGCCCTTTACCAGAGGATTCCTGCCTGGAAGTTGTCTATAGAATGTACTGGCTTTGCTATCACATCCATACCTACAAGAAAGTCCAGGTATGTCTTCGGCATTGATCATTGTTGCATATTGTATTTGGGAAAGGCAAAAAGCTTATTGGTGTCATTTGAAAGGTTGCTCTTGTCCATGGAATCTCAATGGGTGGAGGGGCATCTTTAATGGTTCCGATGAAGTTTTCAGTTGTCACAGAAAAGACGGTGGGTGGCTGATGCATTAAATCATTATGTTGTAGCTGTTGAAAGAAGTCTATTTAGATTTATATCTTTTAGTGTCTTGTCTTTGGGCAAGTCCAGTTATAGTTGGATATTTGGGATGTAGGTTTTTGCTACTCCAGAAGCGAGCATTGGGTTTCATACTGATTGCAGTTTCTCATACGTGCTTTCCCATCTCCCTGGACGGCTGGGTAAATGCATTTACAACAAGAAAATTTCAAATTGATTTGACTTTCTTTTTGTGGTTTTTTCATTTGCGTGACTGTGTGAATATGTAGGTGAATACTTGGCTTTAACTGGTGCAAGGCTGAATGGCAAAGAATTGGTCACAGCTGGACTAGCGACTCATTTTGTCCCTTCTGAGGTCAGCTGTAACTTCTAATAATAGATCTCTTCCCTCTCTTTTTGCACCGAATTGCATTGTTCTCTTGATGCATATCATGTCCTTTCTTTTATGCTGCTCCATATTGTCCTGGGAAGCTAAAGGGCCTTTTCTTTTATTGCTGCTACTGTCTTACGACCTTAAAAAACTTGCATAGTGAGTAGTGTTGACTCCTAAATCACTTTTTGCAATGCCATCTGAGAAAAAGAAAAAGAAAAAGAAATGAAAAGCATAGTCTCTAAACTTCTGAATATGTCATGCGGAGCCACTTTTTTTCTATATGTGGAAATTTACTCGGGCGGTATACATGGATGTGGGATCTATATAGAAGAGTGTGAATTTGGACAAGCTTTTGCAGTATCCTAAACCAGAAATGAAAAGCATAGTCTCTAAACTTCTGAATATGTCATGCGGAGCCACTTTCTTGACCTCTTCCCCGTTCCTCATGCTTCTCCCTCTCTCAGTCAGCTAGTCAGCTGAAGTATTGTTTTTCTGCTTGAAGTCAGATGAAGTATTCAAAAGTTTGTAGAGGACAAAATTCAAAAAGGATGATGCAAGCAAGCAATCGTTAATGAAATACTATATGATGACCTTACTTTTGCATCGCAATTCACAATTATTATTCTGAATCCTCATCTTTACAACTTCAGTGAATCCTCATTTGCTTTTGTAAGTCAAGCCTTCTGATATTCAAACTGAACACTTACCCGCTTTAAACAGAAGAATTTAATAAACTGTCTAATTTAGGCAATCATTTCTGTCAAGCTAGATGGGGATAAATGCAGCAATGTAGGGTATGAAAATTTCAGATATTCATGGATAGATATATCCAAATGCATAGTATTTTTATGTTTTTTCATGAATCCCGCCTATATGATTTCATCTACCTGATTCCAATCGTACAATCATGTTTGATAAAGTAGCTATAAGGACATTCCATGTGTGATGCCAATTTATTAGGATTTCATTCTTTTGGTCAAACTGCCAGTTAAAATCATAAATCTGTTCAGTGATTCCGCAGTTCTGCAGCTTATAACCAACTTTCTAGACTTGGTTTACTTTATGTCAGTACTTGCTTGTAAGTTAGCCATTGAACTGATGCCACATGCATCATGAATCATAGGAGACCTTTGTCTTGGTTCTTGATGATTTGATGACAGCCGGTGTCAGTTCATTAATTATTACCTTTTGCATACTATGGAGGTAGTAACGCATTCTTCAATTGTTTTAGAAACTTCCTGAGGTGGAGAAGCGTCTGATGAGTTTGAAATCTGGGGAAGAGAATGCTGTCAGGTCTGCAATTGACGAATTTGCAGTAGAAGTTCAGCTTGATGAAGAGAGCATCCTGAACAAGTAATGTGTTTATACAGCAAAGCCTCATACATGATATTCTACTTAACAAATACCTTTAAGATTGATCGACATTAACTTTAATGAATCCAGGAAGGCAGTAATTGACGAGTGCTTTTCAAAGGATACTGTTGCAGATATCATAAAATCATTGGTAAGTTTTATGGTCTTCCAGAATTCCCACGGTTGAGCTGCTCCTGAAAGTGAAAACATTTATATTTCCCCTCTTTTGTGTTTACTCAATGACCAGAGCTGTTTGTGGTTTATATTTCAGGAATCTGAGGCAAGCAAAGAAGGAAATGGGTGGATAGGACCGGTGCTCAAGGGGCTAAAGAGATCATCCCCTACAGGACTGAGAATGACCCTAAGATCGGTATAACTTTTGACGGGATTTTCTATGACAGCTTATTTCGTACTAATCAAGAAATTGACTTTACCTACAATGTAAACAACTACTTTTTTCACATTTTGTCATTTCCACTAAACAAACAGAAAACCAAAGGGTTTGTTAATCTACAGATGTAGAAAACAAGACACATCCTTATCTTTTCACCAAGCCTGAATATGTAAATGCAAAAGCACTCCTGGTACTTGTCCTAGCACTAGTTGTCTAATGTTTACTGCCCTTTTGAAATGTCCAGATCCGTGAAGGCCGCAACCAAAAGCTTTCTGAATGTTTGAGAAAGGAATTTAGATTAACAATGAGCATTCTACGAATGGTGATATCTGAAGATGTATATGAGGTAAATTCAGTTTCTACATATAGCACTTAAGTCAGCTTTAGATTTACAGATGCTGATGTGCTATTTTTTTGTCCTCCATTACGTTGAAAAGGGAATCAGAGCTCTTACTATAGACAAGGACAATTCTCCCAAGGTGCTCTCTCTCTCTCTCTCTCTCTGATGAAACCAGACATTTGTTGGCCTGTGCCAAATTTTCTGTGCTCATTAACTTGTTGCAATTGCTACACAGTGGGATCCGCCAACTCTCGATAAAGTGGAAGACGACAAAATCGACCTCGTGTTCCAGCCATTCCAAGAGGATCTTGAGCTCCAGATCCCAGAACAGGAAGAATGCAGGTCGGAACTATCTCTTACTTCCCACAGAATCGTCTCATATTCCGAAACTTTCGAGTTTCGCGCACTGAGCCATGTGTCGTTCCCTCATTTCCTGTCCTCATGTGTCGATTACGCAGGTGGTCTGGGAAATACGAGAGCACGCCGTATCCAGCCATGCAAGCAACGAACGTGACGAGTTGAAATTTCTCAAGATTTATAGCTTCTGATCTCTCACGACATGCTTCCCCAAGATGATGGAGTGCACCGTGATGTAGCTAAGGGGTCGTTGGAGAAAGCAAATGAAGAGTGCCTAGTATGAATGCGCTATGGCGAGCCTTACTATCGGATAGGATTGGTGTACTGATCAGAACTTCCGTTATAGTTTAAGATGCATATCAAGAATATGAGTTGTGACAGAATCCAAACTCAGAAATTCTAATAATCGCCCATAGGTTATCTCAATATTGCGCAATCTGGCATGGTAGCTCTCAAAGAGGCCAAAGAGAAATACTGCTCATTGGCTTGTCCGTATAAGTATTCTACTATGAGTAACGTGTTCCTAGAACAATGTCAGTGTCTGATATCTACTCAACAATGACTGCTTTGTTCACCTAATCTTAGGGGCTAAATGAGAGATTATTGGCATGGAAAAAGACTGATGAGTGAGCTAACATATTACCAACTTTCCAGCTATCTTAGTGTTCTCGATTTAGCTGCTACCTAACCGAGGGTGGGGACGGTCGATGCTATTGCTGGCAGAGTCACGGCTTCTCTATCATTAGTGATGGTGGTGATGACCGGTGAAGGTCATCAATTCCCATTTTTAATTAGGAAAATATGTGTTTTGCTCTTTTAGGTTCAAAATTCCCGATTTAGTAGTATTTATAATTTAATTTGTGATAGTTTATGAGAAAAAATGTCACGTTGGATTGCAATCAACTCCGTTTTCATGACTTTTATCATTAGTGATGGTGGTGATGACCATTCCCATTTCCAGTTAGGAGAATATTTTGCATTCTTTTTTTTTGTTCATGAATATATTTTCTGTTTTTTTGTTCATTTGCGTTTTTGTTCAAAATCTGTTTTTTTTGTTCCAGGAACAAAATTAGAATAGAAATAAAAAACAAAAAAAAGTTATTTTTTTTTCCGAAACACTTTTGGAAGAACATAAAGAATAAAAAGTTGTTTTTTTTTCTTCTTCTTTTTTCTTTTTTTTCTTTGGCTGGTTGCCGCCTCAGTCATGGTCGGTGACCAGCCGTCAAGAGCCGGCGACCTTGCCGGAGGGTCGCCGGCCCCTAGCAAGACTTGGCCTTACCTTGGGCCGGGCGAGCTCGGGCTCGCCCAAATCGGCTAGGCCGAGCTCGCCCAACCACCGGCGACGCTTGGGCTCAAAGAAAAATAAAATAAAAATATTAAAAAATTAAAAGAAACAAAAAAATACAAATTTACCAAACGTATTTCTATTCATTTTTTTATTCCCAGAACAAGTTTACCAAACGCGTTTTTCTGGTAAAAAATTGTTTCCTGGAACAGAAATAAATTTTTCTATTTCTGTTTCATGGAACACTTTTTGAACAGAAACACAAACAAACGCGCCTTATGTGTTCTACTTTTTTGTTTCCAAATTCTCGATGTAGCAAATTTATCACTTAATCTGAAATAGTTCATGAGAAAAAATGTCACATTGAATTGCAATAAACTCCGCTTTCAATTTGTTTAAATGAGTTCTAAAATTTTCAAAAAATGTAATTAAATCTTCAAATTTATTGTGTAATCAAATCTTTTCTTAATTTAAGCTACCACTATATTTTATCTCGAGAAATTGTTACCGGAGCGAGTAATATCTGGATCATTTAAGATGACGGGTCCCACCAATTTTGGTTTTGTAGATTTTTTTTTTTTTTTTTTTTTTTGTAGATTGAATTTGGTAATTTCTGGAATACTTTCTTGATGGGGGTGGGGTTCTTAAAACAGGTCAACAACTTCTTTTCCCTTTCCTACACGGAGCAGGTCGGGGGGTCATTTTGGTAATTCGGTTTCGTGCCGACAACGAGGGAGAAATATGACCGTTGCGGAGATACGATTCTTCGAGGCCCAGGCGTTTTCAAATCTCATCATCGTCGCTGACCCAGATCCGAACCCCACATGAAATGCAACGAAAGATGAGATTTTGACTGCATTGATAAATTTCCTTCAGCCGATAACCACGATCGCGCTCGCACCCATCTTCTGCAAACGGCTTCGGCAGCTGACTTTCTATCCCCATTAAACCAAGATCTCGCTCTCTCTCTCTCTCTCTCTCTCTTTCTCTCTGGTAACTGAAGAACAGAGGAGGAAGCAAGAGAGAGACGAGACTGTGTTTGTGTGTGGCGTGTTGGGTGTTGCAGAGTGAGAATGGCGAAGAGAAGTTCCGAGGAGATGATGGAGGAGACGACGAAGGAGGAGACGCCTGCGGAAGGAGAAGAAGCTCATCCCTACGCGTTTCATGTGTCTGGACCTCGCAATGTCTCCTCCCCCAACTGGAGAGAGCTCCTCAATTCCAGTTGGTCTGTTCTCCTCCTCTATTCTCTTCTTTTCTACTCCTTAGGCCCGAATTTAGCAAGTCTCATCTTGGGTGTTGAGTTAGTCCGCCGCTTTGGGTGCTGAATTGACCAATTTCGATTTGTAGGTGGTTTTGGCTATGTCTTTTTGACCCGCAAGGGACCAAAATTAGTAACTTTGGGGATTTTTTCTGTATCAACTGGAGAGTTGTTGATTATATATGTGAAATATGAATGATGGGTTCTTGGATTTCTATTTTTCTTTTACTTCTCTTCATTCACTTGTGAACTTGGGATAGATTGTCTTCTTGGGGCTCAGATAATTGCTTAAGACAACAGATGCTTTCATGTATGCAGGAAGGATGAGAATTACAAGAGAACGGTGCTCGCCTGCTTCATCCAAGCCGTCTACTTGCTCGAATTGGACAGACAAGAGAACCGGCCTGAGGAAAGCGCACTCGCCCCCAAATGGTGGCTGCCATTCAAGTACAAGCTGTCCCAAACGCTAATCGACGAGAGGGACGGATCGATATTCGGCGCTGTCCTGGAATGGGACAGGGCCGCGGCACTCGCTGAATTCATACTGATCAGACCCAGCGGCGCGCCGAGAGCCGTGTTGGCCCTAAGAGGGACATTGCTCAAAGGCCCCACGATCCGCAGGGACATCCAGGACGACCTCCGGTTCCTCACATGGGAAAGCCTGAAAGGCTCGGTCCGGTTCAATGTGGCTCTAGAGGCATTGAGATCCGCGGCGCAAAGCTACGGGAGCAATAATGTGTGCATCGTGGGGCATTCGTTGGGGGCCGGGTTTGCATTACAGGTGGGGAAAGCGCTGGCCAAAGAAGGCATCTACGTGGATGCTCATCTGTTCAATCCGCCTTCGGTTTCGCTGGCTATGAGCCTGAGAAACATCGGAGAGAAAGCCGGGGTCGCTTGGACGAGACTCAGGTCGATGTTCCCTTCGAGCAGCGAACAAGAAAACCAGGCGAGCACCGACGAGTCGTCACGGACGATTTCAGAGTCCGGTTTGAGGGGCTGGATGGCGCAACTGAATCGGAGCAAGACTCTGAATTTGGGAATGAAGAAATGGGTGCCTCATCTGTATGTGAACAACAGCGACTACATTTGCTGTCATTACTCCGATCCGCCGGGCACGGAAGAGAACGGCGGCGACAAGGAGAATGTCAGCCCGGGCCTGATGAACGTGCAACAGGCGGCAGCGAAGCTGTTCGTGATGTCCAAGGGGAAGCAGAAGCAGAAGTTCCTCGAGGCGCACGGCCTGGAGCAGTGGTGGTCGGAGGGGCTGGAGCTTCAGCTGGCCCTTAACAACAGCAAGCTCATCGACAGGCAGCTCAAGTCCCTGTACAGCATCCCGCCTCCGAACCAAACGCCGAAAAAGCCCTAGCCATAATGAATGTTTTGCGGGCATCTTGCTCGATCTGTTTGTTAAAATAACTCATTTTTCGACGCGTGATTTCATCACATTTGATTTCAAGCAAATTGTAAAGATTGTGGTGTTAAATGAGTGAAAGCTTCTTCAATCTTGAACTGAAAGAGTACCATGTGTACTGAACGCTGTTTTATCAGAACTTTGATTTCATCACATTTGAAGCCTTTGAGACCTGAGCACACCTGGTCTCGTTGAAGGAATGGAGATAGATCTCTCCAGGGTGAGAAGTGAAATGAGGCAAGAGCAAAGTTTTATAAATTCAATTGAGAAAAAAGAAAGTAATAAAATGAAAAAGAGACGACTCCGCTGGGGATCGAACCCAGAATCTCTGGTTCCGTAGACTAGCGCCTTATCCATTGGGCCACGGAGTCGCTTTGATGATAGTGGTATTGACTTGTTAACATACTGTATAAGAGTTACAAACCAAATTAAAAGAATATTCAATGAGAGAGAGAGAGAGAGAGAGAGAGAGAGAAAAAAAAAAAAATCTTTTTGCAGGGTGTGAACGATGGTCTTCGTTCTCGACAAAACCGGGCATCGCCTTGTTGAACCAGGTTTCCCCGCTATCACGTAAGACTCAATAGAAAAGCCACTGGACAAAATTTAGTTAAGGGAGGAAGGGTTTTAATATCACGAAAAATCCAAACTTATAAATTTGTGATATGTTTACTTAAAAGAATTTCAAGTTAATACACTTATATAAATTTATCCTCTATTATTTTTCATTAAATTTTATAATCAAATTGCTGAATCATATGGCACATGACAATTGAGGATACACTAAAGTTACACTTTATTTGTGGTCAAAAAATTAATTTAGGTTAAATTTGTTAAATATTAGCAAGTTAGGGTTTTTGTGATGAAAAAATTAATTTGGATAAATTTGTCATAAGTGTATTAATTTAAAATTTTTCGTGATATTAATTTAAGAAGAAACAATTGGACAACATGCTGTATGCCACGGAAAAGTTCTCGAGTGTATGAAGATATGCAAAGTACAATGTAATTTCCGATAGGATATTTTGACAGTTTAAGATTTTTGAACGGTCAACAGCACAAAGTCTCACGTAGTACTGGAGCCTTGGAATAACGAGATGCTTATAGTTATGGGCAGCAATCTAAGATCGAAATCCGGAGGTTTCATTTGTAGGTATTTAGGTGGTCCTTCGGAGTAATTTCGTCCAAATGAAAAGCTAGGGACATCAAAGCTACGGCACTTTCGCAAGTTTGTCCCTTTTACTGTTGACGATCCTATATGTGCGCATCGCAGTTCTTCGATAAACACCCTGTACTATTACCGGCATCCCAGAAATACGTCTTGGCGTTTTACAGCAAATGAATTATACGAACACTAGTTGAAGCAAAAGAATTTGCTTTACAAAACGTGAATCTCTCTACAGTTGATGAATGTGATCAGAAAGGCTGTGTCTTTTATATGCATATGAACCATGTTGATGAGAATATGAAGAACCCTACTTTCACCACATCCCTGAGAACCCGTAGTCGTAGATGCTGACCTCCTGGGGGTGATCGTAGTAATAGCTGCTCTCACAGAAGGGAACTGCCAGATGATTCACATCCTCCAAGAGCCAAGTCTCCAACTCCTCAAGACCTACCATGCTCATCGGATGATCGACGTTGCCTGTAATTTGAGAATCCAAGTCCTCAAGACCTACCATACCCACCGGATGATCGACGTTGCCCGTAATTTGAGATGATTCGATAACAGGCACTTGAACCTCCACCCTTGTGCTCCGAGAGCCTCCATGATTATGATCTTGACCCACAACAGGAAGTGCCATCGGTGCCAGGATTTGTACTGATCCTTCGCTGGCTGTTTCCGGGCAGCTTTTTAGGATCGAATTAGGCGATGAGGGGACCGATGGGTTCGAAGCGGCATTGCCGGTCAGCTCCTGGACGAGCCTCTTGAAGCTGGAGGCGTCCGTGATGTACACCTTGGGCTTCAAGACTTTGATCAGGCTATGAAGCTGCTGGTGGTGGTGGGGCTGGGACGATGCTTCACTCTTCATTACTTTCTTCCCCATCTAAGCTTCTCCTCGATACGTATCTGTGGATTGGATGAGAAACACTTGCAGCTTCTTTGCCGATCAACGGAACATATATACGATTCAGAGCTTGATAAGATTTGAGAAGGGTTCAGGAAAAGAACAAGCGAAAGGATATAAGACAGAGAGATGCTGAAAGTGATGCTGCTTGTGGCCACCTCCGGGGGGTTGGTCTGATATGAATTACAGGAGAAGGAGGACTCCATGCCTGATCACCAAACTTAGAATATTTCCTTTTTCGTGTGCGCGTCTGCGTCGAGTCAATGACATCCAAGCCCGAGCCACACGAAAATGTGCGAAGATTTGCATTTGCTTGCAAGCAGATGAAGGCAAACGATGAGTGCTTGGGCACGTAGACTGGTCTGTCTATCCAGGAAGTGGGGTCAATGCATTAAAAAATATTTATAACCATTTTTGCGATTAGGACAGATCTTAAAAAAGATCTAAATACACACATGATCGCGATGAGACAAACATATAATAACAATGTACCTGCGGCTTGACTATTCATGAAGTTGTCTTCTTGTGCCTTGAAAAGGAGGGTCTCTTGTAATTAATTGTCTTTGGAATGGAGCTGGAATGATTGAGAAAAAGACATTCGATAGTGTGAAATTCTGCATCTAGTATTTTATGCGCCGCAAGTTCAAACGTGGGCTACGCTGAAATTGGACTCCAGATCTTGCTTTTATCTGTGCCAGAAAAGGGCATAACTGGTTTGATACTAGGGGAAGAATCTGTTCTCTCAAATCACTTCCAATCATCGATATCAATCTGAATTGGTTTGACTATTAACGCGAGATACAGTAAATCCCAACAACAAAAGGACGTAAAAGGGTAAATTTGTTTTGAGAATTATTACCAACTTGAAAAATATATATACACACATACATATATATTTTTAAATTAATCGCTAATGGATTAACGTAATATATTATCATTATTAACGAAAGCTTTCAGACATATATCATTGTTAATGGTGAAAGATTTTCGTTTAATTAAGTTCCTGAGTGATAAAAATAATCATTTTCAGAAAATTATGTTCCGCATCAGTGATTTTACCATGAAATTTGGGTTAGGTTCTTTATATACATCCAAGTGTGTCCTTAGGTTGTAACCTGTATATGTGACCTATAACCTATCAACGATGAAAAGTAAATATAGATAAATCTCAACCATGGTTAAAAATTTTTATGCAAGTCGTAATTTTTTCACCAAGCTAGTAACTATGGACCATAATCAATATAATTTGAGTAGCCAATTTTACCATTTTTAAGCCGGATTTGTGGAAATGTCCCATTGATCCTCTTGACCTAGTACAAGTCAGTAAAGGGAACATTCTCCAGATACAGATTGACCTTCCACTGGTGCACATAATCTGTAGTTGGTCAACAGTCAACGCCCAGCGAAGGCTTGAACGCTAAACCATTCAGACTGGGAACCGTCATTTTCACAGGGACTGACCGAAATAGAGGGTCCTAATGACTAGGATTTCTATATACATTATAATAAAAAAGATACAATCTACAGGAGAATCAAATAATGAAGATGTCTCTTGTATTTTCATACAAGGATCAATAGTTCAAACGAGAATTTGTGCATTTGACTCAATCGTGACTCGATCATGAGTCTGATGACTTACAGTGACTCTGATCATTTACGTAGGATTATCATGGTACACCACACTTAAGGTCGTGGTGACAGAACAAAGGTACGTTTTAACTCTCCTGAAGGGGAACATGATGATCACACAAAAGCAATAAGTGAGTGTGTTTCCATAATGACTAGCTGCAAAAGCTACTGCTTGGGTTTGCCAAAATCATGTCATAATAAAGATTACTTTGCCGATGATTGCTACAAGTGCACGACCTTACCTGCTTATGCCTTCATTTCCTCCTTTCTAGTTGGAATCTGCTTGTGCCGGTTGGAATTGGCGACATTCTTTGCATTTGCCAATCTGTCCTTCTCGTCTTTCTTGCGCAAGGCTTGTCTCTGTGTGGTTTTTCATCACCTCCTACATTGTCTTCTCCTCGCCCTCGAGCTGCATTATTATGATGGTCTCAGCCTGCTTGAAATAATCTTCAGTGGCAATCTCCTGCATAGGACGTTATCTCCCCTTGAGATACAATATGACATGACCGGATATCCAGACATTTGTCCACGAAATTAAGATTATCTTAAATTGGTAGTTGTCCTCCCTTCATTTGATAGACAATGCAAACAGATCTAAAGTTTTAATCATGTAAGAAAACAACCACCGAGAACTGATCTAATATAATATTAGGAGAGAGCATGGACATTACCCGCAGAAGCAAAATTCACCTCCATGTCAATTGTCATGGCAGAAGCCAAAGCATACAGGCGACTCTGAATGTGAAATATGTTCTTTCTCACATCACCGGCAGCAAGAACCCTTTTTCTCACCACCCACAACTATACAGACTAATAAAAAACACAATCGGTTTTAAATAACCAACTTAGCTGTTACCACGTTAGAGAGCTTCAGTGTGGTACATAATGAATGAGAATTGACATAGCATACAGACTAAAGGTCATTCTTTCAGCAAAAAGGAGATAAACTCACTGTATCTTCCAGCTTTTTATTTAAAGCTTGCATCTCTTCAACCATATGCCGGACCTCAGTCGAGATAACCTGCTCAGGAACCTCTCTTAAAGATGCTTTCCTTTCTTGAGCCCGCAGAGGAGAAAATCAAACAAAAATAGAACTATTCTTGTGACAAGTTGATGCATTAGTGCAAGAATTTCAGGAGCCTTATAGAATTCTTTAGATGTGAAGAAGTGTAAAGCAGTCCTAATGTAACTTGTGAAAGTAAACTAGAAAATGATCAACTCAGTCAAACTAAAATAGTGTTCCTTGTCACCAGGACACTCACATGTACCTAAATTAGCAAGGCGGATAATTCTTTCCTGAAATTTTGGAAGGTTAAGGATGATGGCACAGGTAAGGCTATTATAATGCTGTGAATTGAGTCTGCTTTTGGTATGCCTACAGACATTCACTTGGTCCATTATATGTGGACAACTCAAGTAGCGAGAACTGGTAACAAATCTGTCCTCATAGTACAAGAATGAGACATCAAATCTAGCCTTGGGATCTCATGATCAAATAATTGGTTAAAGTGAGTTTAATGCAGTATTATTTTCATTCTAACATAGGTCTCTGTCAAGATGACTCATCAATCAAACAGTTTTGGTAATGTGGGTTACGGCACCACTCGGTCTGTCCAGACTTCCTCCCCCACTCTTCTCCCCCTTTCCCGTGCACAAAACAAATAAATGGATGTCATAGAAATGCATTAAAAGACTCAGAACAATTGCTCTGGATGATGAATAAAACGAGGCAAAAAACCTGTTGGAGGTGATTCTCCAGCTGCAGCCTGAAAGACATTATCCTCCTTTCTTTGTATTCAGAGAGGAGGCTAACATGGAATAGGGCCATTCTTCCAAACTTCAACAGGTTGTATATACCGGTCCAGCATTGAGCATTGAAGACACAAGAAAACCTGCATATATGGAATCAATCCTCTGTTTCCCAAACCCCAAAGGGTGTGGCAATTACATGTTAACATCCACACAGAGATGCATATAGATATTGACAGATGTTAAATGGGATAAGAACACTAGAAATCATGAAACTAGCTAACAAAATGCAATTTAACCATAAAAGCTTTCCAATTGAACAATTTTGTGATCGACCTTTTGAAAATGTGCAATCAAGGGACTCAAATGGCTCTGGATACAAAAACTGTCCTACATAACCATTGAGTACATTGAAAATGTTATTTCATAGGCAAAGGCATAACATTAAGAACATGGTTTAACTTTTGGTGCGAAATTGGCAAATCCATGAAAATACAGGGGCCGCCCCCGGGGGGGGGGGGGTGTGGCATACTATTGCATGCCATTAACACTTTGAAATTTCCCAATGGCCACATAAGACAACTTTTTACTTAAATCATTGTCACATGGAATTTGGGTATCACAAAAATTAAACAGAGCTACTAGAGTCCCCCGATTGCACTTTTTAAAAGCTAAACGTGATAATTAATTAATTCCAAAAGCTTTATAATTGAGCTGTGATTTCTTTAGGACCTCTAGCAGACTTATCGTTATATATATACCACTAGAAGTAACATCTCCTTCTGAGATTCCTTTAATCAAAATAAAACAGAGTGAAAAAACTGAAGTTTAACAATGCAGCTTGGGAAAGAGAATATGTTTCCCCCAATATATGAAAGAGAAGAAAATTTAGCTACTGAAGACACTAAAATTCCTCCAAAACCAAAGTGCCTATCCTGCCTCTACTCATATTGTCAAAGAGTAATGATCCCTCACGGCAAAAGCTTTAAAAACATGAATGCGAATTAAAATCAGGAGACAACATGTTCAACCCAGAGAGACAGTCGACTCTTAATACTGAGATGGACCTCTGTGAGCTAAAGTGGGATAACAAAGAGCTGGCCAATGAAATAACTATAACCAGCCACAGAAAGAGGGTAACCATGATAAATTAGATTCCTCAAATTAAGCACCTACAACAAAATGAGCCCTCAATCTTACACTAAAAAAATGTATGTACCTAAAATCTGTTCACCTCGTCTCATTCTCATCTCCACCTTAAGGGAATACAAAAGAAGATATGACGAAGCATACATTCATCGATACTAAACAGAATATTATTTAATTTATGTATAGAGAGTAGGAGAAGAAGATGAGTGAACTGATTAATGGTAAAGGCCAACAAACCTTTGGCTTCAAAGAGAGACCTCTTCTAGTTCCATGGATAGTTCATTTCTTTCACTGCTGCTTTCACAAACTCTCCGTGGGGGCGGGGATGAGTCTGATTAAGTCCATCCTAGTGAAAAAGCTAAAACAAGTGAGCTCGAGGGGACAATGAAGAGAAGCAGGGTCTGCTCCTCTCAACTAACTGACATTTGACATCACCTGATATGCAGAGACAAGATAACTTGATCACCCCCAAAAGTTTTTCTTCATGCGTGGACCTGTGCAGGCATCAGTTTCCTATAAGTTAGCCAAAAAAGAAAAGGAAAGGCAGAATTATTGTTGTTAGGCTTATTTTACTAAACCAAATCAATCACACTCAAACAAATAGTGCGACATCCTGCAAAACACACGTTTTAGCATATTTCTGACATTAAACTTTGTTCACCACTTCTTCCAAGAAAAGATATTGTATGAGAGTTAATTTTCATACTGCAAAGACAGATTGAAAATATACCATATTAAAGGTGGGCTGCTGATTGGCCTCAACAGGTCACACATCATTTGGATGGACTTAGGCAAAGCCTTTATCCATTGGCGATCTTCTCTGAGGTGGACTTTAACCATGTCAGTGCTCAACTAAGCTCTGCTAGAGGTGTCAAATGGGTGGATCTTACATGAATTTTGATCAATATGATCCATTTGACTACATTTACCTGTTTTTATACATACACAACAAGCATGATCCATGCCCAACCAAACCAAACCCCAAGCCACTCCAAATGGATTTGATTGACTAAAATTTTGACAGTTGTCCACCAGCTTTGCCAATCTACTGTACCCTGCCCATTGCCAACAACGTTGAGCCACAACCTTTGCCATCATTGATTTGTTAGCAATGTTGAAAATAACCTCGAGTGGAATAAGACATAATCACACATGCAGATGCACCTCGCCTGGGACCCCCTCAGTATCATTTATATTATTCAGCTTCCCACACAATCTAAACGGAGTGTGCATTGCTGTTCTATGAAACAATGCTTCTACCAGACATTAACCAAACACATGGTGTGCACACTCTTTCACATGTCGTGCATATCAACAAGCACATTTGTATAACACCATAACGCCCACCAATCCAGTGACCACGAACCAGAACCAACGCATCGCCATAACCCAGTTGGGAAAGGCATTAAATTCGCTCAAGCTCACCCACCAATGATCATTGAACAATGGCTGCAAAGATAGGAGAGTCAAGAAACTACTACAACAGGGAGAATCCACGAGTTTTGCATATATGGGGGGAGAATTGACAACTCATATCACCCAGCTTCAATAACATCACACTGAAAATGGAATACGGAAAGCGACCACCACGAAGAAGAGGATAAAAGAATGGCAAAGAGCTTGCTTTTAGCGCTTGAATGAGAAGAAGAGAAGGTTGATTGGCGAAGACAGACAGAAAAAGGTGGAGAGAGACTAGCGACTTGAAGGAGTATGCCATTACTACGTCCTTTCATGTCATCCACACCGATTTTCCAATTCCCTCAAGCTTGTTATTATGGACTATGGTGGCGTGACATTGTAGTTATATTGTATTATAATCACGAGGAAGTGAAGCTCAATCATAACTTACATTTTCTTGATTTTGATTGTTTAGTGCATGTAAGATCTCTGCTCTATTGAAAAATTATCCAGGAACAATGTCATTTTCAATTTTTATGCATTTGGAGATCACTAGGAGCGAGTGTTTCCAAGTTCGATATAGGTTTCCCTCGGAAATTGGAATCTACCCATTAGAATATGTTCATCATTTTTGAGAATCCGGAACCTAATCTAAATATATTGGAATTTGGAATTTACCTTATCACAAGTTCTAATGTTGGTTCCAAAGTGTATAGAAGTTCCACTAGCACTATTAATTAAAAGATTGTAGTGAATTATTATTTTTAATTACTACAATTTGCTACTACAATTTAATAATCATGACTTATATTTAGATATACAAAAAAAATAAAAAATTAATAAAGTAAAAGTTTCAATCATAAAATGAAGGTTCAAACTAAGAGTTTTAAATTATACACTCATCATTGAATATTATTAGATCACATGAATACATAGATAAAAAAAATACAAAAACTTATTCCAAATTCTAAGCTACAAGTTATTTAGACCTTACTTATAAAAAAAGATTCCTCAATTTTTAGAACTTAAAACTTATTCTACATATTTTAGAACCTACTGAAGTTAAGTTCTACCTTGTAATCATATTCACCCCTAGAGATGACTCATCTATTATTAACCATTGGGTGATCAATAATAAATTAATACTAAGGAGACGTGATACTTTGCAGTGCCACATCATATTCATAAAACGATTCATTTTAATAGTAAATTTATTATTATTTATATTTTTCGTTTAGATCAAGAAAGAAGACTTTTTGTATGCTTTCTTTTATACTGGACATGAAATCTAATGCAGACAAAGAGATGAACTTATCTTAGGCGCAGACCCAGGACCATGAGTTGTTTCGGAGGGGACATTGCATTTGGTTAGAACAAGAACTGGCGTAGGTTGAGCTTGAGCTAAATGGCGAAAATCTAGATTTGGAGTTTCCCTCTTCCCTCTGCTTTTGGGTTGACTTGACTCCGTCCCATCTCTGTCTCCACCATTTCCCCTTGGAGGCTATTATGATATTATTTTCTTTTCCCACCAGCTATAAATGCAGTCCCCGTTCATCTCATTTTGCTTTGCCTTTACTGTTCCTCCCTCCCTCTCTCTCTCTCTCTCTGGGCAAGATTTCCTCCATTGCAAACCAAGCTTCCCTTTCCAGCTCTTGCTAGGTCCCTCAAGAAATCAAGACAGACGCACATACTTACACATTGCTCTGCATTTCGCCACCAACCCATTTCGCCACCTTGGCTTTTCTTTCGCTCTAAAACTCCCATCTCACTCTCTCTCTCTCTCGCTCGTTAGACTTTAAAGATTGGATTTTTGGGCGATCCTCTTTTTGCCATTTCCTTCCATTGTTATTCTCAGTTAATCGAGGCATTCGCTCAGCTGGTGAGCGGCTCTTGTACTGGAAATCTAGTCTTTCTTGGGGTTTCTGGTTTGTGGCGTGTTGCTATGTTTTTTGGTGTTGCAGGTCTATAGTGGGCTATCTATGCTCATTGAATCCTTGCTTGCTCATCAAAAAGAAGCCCTTTCTTTGCTTCTCTGGGTGCTTAAGGAAGAAGATCGAGGGGGTTAACTCAGATCGGCCATAAAGGTACTCGCTTTCCTTTTGTCAGACGCCAATTTTTATTCTTTCGATTTTCAGGATTCACATTATTGTTTTTTTTCCTCTTACTTGGACCATAAGTGATGCTTCTTAATTTTATTCCCATATATGACCGTTGTGCTGTAGATGTGAACTTGCATATATTTATTTATTTATTTTTTGCTTTTCTCGTTGAGATGAGTCTTAAGTTTTTGGTAGTCTCAAGTATTTTCTTCTTTTTTCTTTTGCGGGGTGGGTGTTTGATATATGCTTGAAGAGGGTTTTGAGAGATTAAATGTGTCAGACTATAATGCTGGAGCGATGATGTACAAGGCATTTTCTTCATTCTGTGTGTCAGTCGAGCAAGATATCTCAGTTTTACAATTAATAGTGTGGGGTTTCTTTTGCTTAGTCCATGAAATTGGGCTTTAAATCAAGATATTGGTGCTGTCTTGAAATCTTGAAAATTTAACAGCATGTATTGAATCGTGCTTCCGAAGGTGCAGCAATTTAGTATTTATGTTGGCATTTGTGTTGTTGAGGAAGTTGCATGACACGATTTTGCCATATTGGCAGGAACAGTGTATATCTGCTGAACCGAAGTGACAGGGCCCAGAACTTTCTTGAATTTCTGTGTCTGGGCCAGAAGAAATGTCGTCGAATGGTTCTCTAGATGCACATTTGTCAACGAAGACATCATTTTTGGGTTTGAAGTTATGGGTATTGATTGGCCTATGCGTTGCTCTATTCATAGTCTTAATTCTTTGTATACTATCGGTATGGATTACATTCAGAAGAAGATCAAAAAGAACAACAGACAAGTATCCTCTTTCCCAAATACCCAATGTGTCAAAGGACATCAAGATTGACAGGGTTGGACCTCAGAGTTTCCAAGATTACCCGGAAGGTGTCTTTCTTACAATTAATGAGAAACCGGCCGATAAGAATCCAAACACACAACTAGTTCATCTGGCTACAAGCAAGAGTGATCCAGATAATCTCAGTCAGTGTAGCTCAGTTTATCATCATGAGAGAGGATTCAGTTCACACTCAGGAGAAGTAGGAAGCCCAGGAGCGATCCAAAAGAATCACTCATCACTGTCATATGGTGGACTCGTGACAGCTTCTCCTTTAATTGGTTTGCCGGAAACTTCGCATCTTGGGTGGGGCCACTGGTTTACTCTTAGGGATCTTGAGACTGCAACTGGTTGGTTTGCTGCAGAGAATGTGCTTGGGGAAGGTGGATATGGAGTTGTTTACAGGGGCAGATTGGTTAATGGCACGGAGGTAGCGGTCAAGAAAATTCTTAATAATCTGTAAGGATATTTTCACAAGACTGCATGTTATATTCTTGATGCCATTGTAAAGCATAGTTTTCATTAGACTCTTGAATTGGTTTGTAGGGGACAAGCAGAAAAAGAATTTAGGGCTGAGGTTGACGCCATTGGTCATGTCCGACATAAGAATCTCGTACGGCTTCTGGGATATTGCATAGAAGGAGTTAACAGGCAAGTTTTGCTGATCTATAGGGTGATACAGTTTTACTTTCACATTTGATTATATCTATCCATATTTTGGTGGCTAAATACCTTATTTCATGTCAAATATAGTTAATGATAATATGAAAACAGCAATGGCATCCATTGATGATGGCTCCTTTATATTTTTATTTCTTTGATTTCAAGTTCTCTTTTTTAGAGCAATAATCAAGTGAGATCACTATTTTCACTGCTCAAACTACAGGATGCTGGTGTATGAGTATGTGAACAACGGTAACTTAGAGCAGTGGCTGCACGGATCTTTGGGGCAAAATGGTGGCCTAACTTGGGAAGCTCGCATGAAGGTCATTCTTGGAACTGCAAAGGCGTAAGTTTCAACTAGGCATTTATCATGACCTGTATTGCATGAACCGATACGTGAAGTTTAATATCGATTATGGAGTGGCTTAAAATTGAGCCTCGAAATGACAAAGGTGTTTCAATTAACTCATCTTAGATATTAGGACGAACTAGTGTAATTTCTTTGTCCCTTAGGTTAGAGAAACATCTACATTGATATACTATATTTGGTGAATGGAGCATACTGGTTTCATAATGCATTATATTTTGCAGGCTTGCATATTTACATGAGGCAATAGAACCCAAAGTTGTTCACCGAGACATAAAGTCAAGTAACATTTTGATTGATGATGAATTTAATGCAAAGGTGTCCGACTTCGGATTAGCCAAGCTTCTGGGTTCAAATGAAAGTCACATTGCAACTCGAGTAATGGGAACATTTGGGTATGTGTATGTCCTGAATTGCTTTCCCTTGAGAAAAATCGGTTCACAGAGAAAAAATTTGATGTCTATCTCACAACTAGGTTTGTATTATATGAACAGTTATGTGGCACCAGAGTATGCTAACACTGGCTTGTTGAATGAGAAGAGTGATGTCTACAGCTTTGGGGTCCTCCTGCTTGAAGCTGTTACTGGAAGAGACCCTGTGGACTATGGTCGTCCTGCTAATGAGGTACATCAAGGCCTCCAGAAATTATGTCTCTTTCTGTCTCTATCTCTCTTTTAGTGCATGGACATTCATGCACATAAAAGCACCAGTGGTACAAGGAGAGACACTGAGTATGCATGTGCACCTACACTGACTTCAGCAAGTTTGCCAGTTTATGGTGTTTATGTGGTTACTACAGAGATTCAATTATGGTTTTCTGAGGACTTGCAATTTCATATTTTACATTCCATCAAATGCAGGTAAATCTTGTTGAGTGGCTAAAGTTAATGGTAGGGACGAGAAGAGCTGAGGAAGTTGTGGACCCAAATCTCAATATAAAACCAACAACACGTGCTTTAAAACGTGCCCTTCTGGTTGCTCTTAGATGTGTCGATCCTGAATCGAACAAGAGACCTAAAATGACCCAGGTTGTACGCATGCTTGAAGCCGATGAGTACTCTTCAAGAGAGGTATGCATTGCTGGTTTTTGGAATGTTGGACTTACATGACTATGGAGACATGTCTCTGCTGTGTACCAATTTGATGTAATTTCTTCATGGTGGCGGTTTCTATCTTTAATTTTTGAAGCTATTTATATAGTAGGCACTTAATTCTTTTTTTTCTTTCGTTCCTCCCGGTTGATAGCCTTTGGGCCATGGAGCATTTGTTGTATACATTCTCATTTCACCTTCACTCTAGTTTTACATATTCTGGCTCAATGGCTGGTGTACATAACAGGTGATATTTTTCCTAATTTTCGAAACTTTAATGAAGATGCGAGTTGGTTGCCAGTTCTGGGTGCAATTTAGTGCCATTGGATGAAGTTACTGTAGTGTTATTTAGGCACATTTTGTTGCCACTCTATTCTGTTGGCATCAAGTTACTAGTATGCTTAATGCCATATACTCTTAGGAATCAAAACCTGGTGAGGAACTGAGTACTGCTGATGATTCATCATTTTGAGAATATACTGAAAATGCATCCTGGGATTTAATTATGTAGCTTTATCCATCTTTCTCCAGGGTCGGAGAAGCCAGAGAAGCCATACCACCAGCAAGGAAATTGAACCTGCCAAGGAAGCCTCTGGTTCTGGTGACATGGGAAACAAGGTGGACGATCTGGAGAGCCTCCACTGAGACAAGTGGTGCATAGGACTGACAAGATGATCCCGGTTAAAGATTTCCTTGACCTGATGTACCTTCAAACTTTCGAGCACGCATTTTCTGTTTTCCATATTGCGGAGCGGTTTCCGTTTCAGATAGGAAGTATAAAATGGATCTGAGGATGTTGACTGCAGTGATCATTTTTCCTTGTTTCACAAGTGTCGGCAGGCAATATTTAAATAGAACCACCTGCGACCCCACAAGAGAGAGAGAGAGAGAGAGAGAGAGAGAGAGAGAGAGAGGACTTGATGTATAGGTATGCTTTGGTGCCGAACTATATCTACGAATGATGTATTACTCATCGCCTTTAGTTATCTTATATAGAGTTCAAACTTTTCTTTTAAGATGCAAGATCATGTTGCTAGAGTTTCTGTTGTTGCCCTTTCTTGGTCTTGCTTTCAAGGGATCGTCTCTTGAATCTTTCGCTTTTATCTCGTTAGTAGTTTCATGTCGCTCTTTAGCTAGTCAACACCGTGCCGACCAATCTTCTGCTACTGGTCCACAGCTCATCAATGCATACGATGACTCTCTCTCTCTCTCTCTTTCTCTCTCTCTCTCTCTCTCTCTCTCTGTATGCCTTAACGCAGTATTTGCGCGTAAAATGGTGAATTGCACATTTCCCCAAGTTTGAGTTAACATCGCAGCCAATTTCTAGGAGGGTATTCCGTGGATTCAGGGTTTATTGACGCCGTCAAAAAGCAAAGCCTTTCTTGCAGGCCGCTCATTGTCATGTGGTGGCTGGACAAGGCCGGTCGAGATGACGCAAAAGCGACGAATTTAATCATACTTCCGCACATGTTCTGTTCGCAGCCTCGCGCTCTGAGCATGACACTCGCCCGGCACGCCGCAAGTTTACCTGGGATGTCTTCATGGCGTTCTGTCGGAATCCAATTTCTCCGTTCGATCTTCACTCGCTAAAAATGGGTTTTTGCTCCGCAGCAGTTTGGGACCTCTAGGGAATTCTGCGCAATGAATTCGTCGCCGTGGCATCACGCGAAGTCGACCTGTAGTCTCCGAGATTGGAAGTCTCCGTTTCTGTTCTAATGGACAAGTGGCCATAGACAACATATGAATAATATTAGGCCTTGCTAGAATAGAACTAAGGATGCTAACAATCATCCGACATGAAACACAACACTTTGACACGATCTTCTGCCTAGGTTGCACGTTGTCCATTCGAGCCAATCACTAAGCCTGATCTCGTCGACACATCCGATTTTGCATGATAATGAATTATGAGGCCTTTAGCAAAATATCTAGAGTTTCTTTTTGTATATTATATGGATGATCCGATCTGCAAGGATCATGATTGGGAATTGTTAGCTCTATTATCGATTGACTCCATTTAACCTAATTTTCCAACATAAGATTTTTTTTTTTATTTTGCATCTTATGTGTGAGACCCAATTAACAAACGGTCTCTTTCATTAGTAGACCTTCCACATCGAGCCAGCTTTACCTAAATCCAAAGCCGAGCATACAATTAGAATAGTCGCATATTTTCAGAATATTTAATGCAGAAGATTATTTGTGATCATTCTACTCAAAAAGTGATTAACTTGCTTCTCCGACAAGTGGTATGAATGTTGCGTTCAATTTCCTCATTTGTATCCACATTCGATCGCATTAATATTAATCAATCCATGAAACGTCAAATCTGCAACTAACGCACAAATAGGGGAGAAATTTCATGAGCCATTCATGGAATATGCTAATTGCATTTGTAAGACCGTGATCACATGGTCAACGTACTAGTCAAACCCGCACTTCACGCATTTAGGAATTAACTAAGCCACCGATGTCTCGCTGCATGTCGCTTCCGACAGCTATTCCACATGTCCTAATTATGGCACTTCAAAGACTTATTGCATTGGGACAAAAATATGTACTATTTCTATGAATTGGCAGATTACATGTTTTAAGCACTAAGCCTTTAAAGAAAGCATCTCACTACGTGCGATTATCACGTGGATGTATAACCTTCATCGTTGCACTATATTTCAGAACGAATATTTTGATCATACTTATCTGAGAATACATAGTTAACTTGAAACATCAATAAATGCAAATTATATTAATGACCACCTGTTGATAATGGGATTTTCACAAGAAAATGAAAGAATGTGAATATTCTTATTCTGAGTACAAATCGAAGGAATTTTACATATGTCTTGTCAGGGAAAGAAATATTACAAATTTCTTTGAAATTACAGATTGAATGTTGCATACTTTTACCCAACAATTCTTTATGTTGTCATGGATGAGATGCCCATCAACTTTTACCCAAAACAAATAGTAGATGTTAAATGGTTATCAGTGAGAATAGGGAAATATATGGAATGGGAAGATGATCTTAAGAAAAAAAAATCACCTCTAATCTCTATAAATAGAGAGGAGCAAATGACAGAGAGAAAAGAAACCATTCTACACTCAAGAAAATTCTACACAAATAGCATGCTATGCTTTTTACACCAAATCAATGGCACAAAGGTGAAGGTTTTGACAAAATGAAGGATAACTATCCATAAAGGGGATTTACATTTATACTTTACTCTTTCATGTGTTTTAATAATTTATTTTACTAATTAATTTTATTTTACTTGTTCAAAATTTTGCATGTAATTATGTTGTTATTAAAAAAAAAAGAAGGCTACATTTTATTTTTTTTTTTTTTCATGTTTTCTATCAATTAGAGATAGACCTATATGTTGTGGGGGATTTTAGATACGTTTTAAATAAAACCCATGTAAAATCTAGCAGGAAATTTGATTGATGTGTGTACTTATTCTGTTATCATTTTTCGCACATTATTACATTTCTCTTACCGAATTTCCCATTGACACCATTTAGAATAGTATAACAGATTTAGTTTAAAACTTTTGCAAAGCACATGCATCTTGGTAGTATACATAAAAACAAGTTTTTTACCTAATAACCACAAAGAACATTAGGTAAGATATAAGAAAATAGATGAATAAGTTTTTTAGATCCCTCTGCAAGATACATAGTTGTTTTCTCAAGATCAAGCTCAGCTTAATTGAATTTTCATTAATATTTGAGCTTGACTAAACTTCACTCAATTAACGGGTAAATTTCAGTCTATACTGGAGCTAAAACTCCAGTTGGAGCTCGAGCCCAAAATCAAACAATATAATGTGATATGATATAAATTAAAGACGCTATAGCTCAGCTGTTCATGATACTTACATGTCCATTAAAGTGATGAATAAAAAATGTAGAAGTTCTACTACTCTATTAGACTCGCTAACTTCTGGAGTGAAGGTCGGCTTCACCAAGTACTAAAGTAGCTTCAGCTCGAGAAGAAGTAAACCGAATTTGAGTAATCTACTAAGCAAGCTCCGGCAGCTCCGGAGTGGCTTGACAACAGGGGTTATAGATAAACAGAAGATTCATCGTATCAGAAAAGAATAATCTTGTGTATATATCTGATGATCTTTGCAGCAACATACTTTTATTTACCTGGGGAAAAAAGAGTTGTGAAGAGGAAGCTGTGTATAAAACAATCAAAGGGTTAAATTTCAGTTGGGCGACTGTAACTCTAGCCTTCTCATTTTGTGTCCAAGTTCCTACTGTCATCTCAATTGTACAGCACGGGTTGTTCCCGCACTTCACTTGAAAAAAACGGAAAATTCTGTTCCTCATAGCAAAGCGAGTAATCTCAGAATTGATGGACACAGCCACATCAACCGCTAAAGCATGCCAAGGGGCACTCGGCATCTTCCACAAACGATAACTGAATCATGCTTTGTGTTTATGTATATCAGGTCTTGACAAGAGTTTCACAAATATAATACGCCATGACCTATCTACGGTTCGGATACCATAACGACTTACAGCAATAAAAATGGATTAACCAGTCACGGCTCCTTTTTCTGGACGACCGAATTGACCATGTCATGAAGCAAACCATGGTCAGGAGGCTGGAATTGTTGCTGCTGTGGAGCTAGGGTTTGGGGATAGAACATCATGGAATTGCTGGAGTTGGCTCGACTCGGATTCCTCATCTGAAGAAACTGAGGCAGCAACAAATTGTGAGGAAAGGTTGTTCCAATTGCTGATGGCGATGCAAAAAATGAAGGTGACAAAATAGCAGCGGCAGCGGCCGCATTGCCACGGAGGTTCGCCGGGCACTCGTGGTTGTGCTGGCCTTCATATGTTGTGATAACGATCGATGGGTCCTGGAACGATCTCTCCACTCGCTTCTTCACGGTGCATTTCTGAGTGGTGCATCTATAGTAACTCCTGGGAAAATGAGCAATCAAAATGAAATCCCAGCTTCATCACTAATAATACTAGAATTGCAAGAGGCGTCGTCAATTTTTGAACTTTTGACATTGGACGAATACAAGTCTCTCTTTTGTTTTTCTAAAGATCAGTTAGAAGGAGCATCTTCTCAGATAATCAATTTTTATAGAAAATTTTCCCATATTGTCTATATCTACTTCTTTTTTGGCCAAACAAACTGAAACAAATCTTAGCGACAAAAACCTCGGATAAGGGCTATTCTTGACCGCCTTTTGTCCATACTTTCTCCATCTGTATCCATCTTCGAGATGATCGATCTCGCTCTTTGTTAAAAAGGCAAAACGTGGTTCCCTTGGCCGCTTCTCTTTCTTTTTCGGCTTATTCCTGTTATAATTCACAGCGATGCACAATATGAGTGACAAAATATCTTTGAAGATGCAAGAAACCTCATATAAATTGGTTCATGTGCTAACAAAAAAGACACATTTCGTGTCTGAGCTATGCGGGCAGGAATTCTTTCACTCTCTAATCCCCCACTTTTCAATATCTTGACCCGGAAAAACTCAAGCTCCAAAAGTATACACAAATTCTTCGAAAGTTAGGCGAAGATTTAGACAAAAAGAAGTTGAAAGCCCAACGAGAGAGTGATCCCGTTGACCAAAGTTAAAAAGAAAAGCATATTTTTCCATTTTCACATCAAAACATAGGAAAAAGGAAAAAGAAAGAAGACACAAAACCCTACCCTTTTTTGGATTTGTCATCATCATCATTACACGTGGTCTTTGGCTCATCCTCTTCTTTCTTGCTGTTATCTCCATCTTCCTCGACCGCCGCTTCTTTAGAAGACGAAGACACCGAAGAATTTGGAGATAGTGGGCCGTTTTCGCTCGCCGTGGCTGCCGGCTCAGTGATCGAACACTTTTTCGAGGAACCTCCCTCGTCTAGGTTTGGCGTGATAACCTCGGACGATGAGCAAGACAGGTCGAAGGCTCTCGACAAGGTGTTGTAATCAACCGAACTGCGTAAGCAGCCGGTGAAGCTCATGAACGGACTGGGGTTGAGCGCTTGGGGGTTGTGCGGAGCTTGTTGATGATGAGTGAACATGGAGAGATTAGTGCTATCGTCGTCAAAGAATCGAAACTCCGGGGGGCTGACGACTCCGATGTTGTCGGGGGTGTAGAAGGGATTGTAGTTAAAAGGGTCATTGTTCTTGTCGTCGGACATGCCGAGGAGGAAGAAGATCAAGAACAAGAATTTGACCAAAACGAAAAGAACAAGAAGAAACTAAAAAGTTGGAGCACAGGGAGAGCAAGTGTTCTGGAGAGAAACCAGATGCGTGAGAGCGCTTTTTGATAGTTCCTTAAAGCTTTGTGTCTGTGTCAAAGAAGGCCTATGAGAAAGCGAGAGAGAGAGAGAGAGAGAGAGAGAGAGACTCTATTTTATTTTGGACAATGTTCGTGTTTCTTACACCGAAAATAAATTAAAAAGTGATAGCTTTTGACTTGGTACCTCAATTATTTGCCGATGCATGATGACTTGGACTTTCTTTGCTTATTCCCTCCCTTTCTAGTAGTTGCCAACGGGACTGAAAGTGTATATATATTATGCTATGCAGTCTTATAAAAATGTAGGGTATCAGATAAGTCATATGACGCGCTTTCTTGATTGTAGGCACAGCGATGGAGACCTAAAATTCGTTTAGGAGCATCGATGACGCTGTGCAAATTATGGTTTTGACACAAGATAAGCAACCTACAACATGAACAAAAAAAGTATATGTTATGGCCGCTCACAAAACTTTGGTTGCATTATGTACTTGGATTGCTAGACTTTCAATTACTTTCTAGGGTAAATATCATTTCTTCTCAACTATGCACTTTGACTATTTTGCAATCAAAAGTCCAGCAAAAAAGGGCTAAAAGTGGCCATTCATGTGGCAATTTCAGCTAGTGTGCCGACACATGGTACTCCTGTGGTATCGTGTGGGTGTCACATTAGCTCGACCGAGACATTCTAGGGGAGAGAGAGAAGAATCAAGGTTCATCGAGACGTTGATCACACCTGGATTGACTCTTGACACATCTTGCCTACTGTCAAGCATAGTCGATCCTCATCCCTAGTCATGATAATAGTTTACTCGCCATTATGTGAGGCAAGGGCTACGTGCCCTTGGCCGCAGATGAATAGGCACATCAGCCCAAACTTTGTGCGTCCAGAATGCAAGGCGGAAATTGTTAAAGTGCATTGAAGTTGCAAAGAGTTCTAAATTCATCATGCTTAAATGATCGAAGTTTTGTTTGTGCGGTCATTCATTACGCTTAGATGATCCATTTCATAGTCTCTCTTCTGTGGGAAATGAGAAGAAGTGAGAAGGGAAGATCACACGGGTGAAAGACCAGGCTCCCAAAACCATCGTTTGACTATAGCTGGCACGTGGGAGTTTATTCACTTTTCTTTTTCCTTCATGTGGGTCCCCCCATTCATTTACCCGCCTAATTTACTTACTTGTGAAATGCGTCATCTCTTTGGTCATGCCCCGGAATTTCGTGGCAATCTTCTCGTCAAACGTTTGATTCTTTCCAAGAGTCTGTCGCTATTGTTCTAGGCTCCTTACGCACCATTAGACCGTATGAATCTCCCGTGAGTCGTGTAAACATATTTCACTATCCAAACACCCCCCTAAAAAGAATGGTTCTTTTTTTGTTTTCACTATCTTATGCATGTGTCTAGAAAAAGGGAAGAGATCTAGAACGGTTCATTCAACCTCCTTTTATCCGGAAAGTGAAAATTATGACTAAGTCAAAAAGAAAAATGAGGCATAAGTTATAACACAAATCACACTAAGTTATGAGTAAGTCAAAAAGAAAAATGAGGTATAAGTTATAACATAAATCACACTAAGATGGCATCTTCATCAGTTTTTTTTTATGATGTGTAAAGCTAGCTTATATGTGAGAGAAATTTTAAATGATATGAATTCGATATATAAACAATTCTATTGTCATATAATTGTGGAAGATATGTCAGCTCCTTTTATTGAGCTATGTTAGGAAATGACATGAACACTTATTAATATCATTCATAGCACACCATTGATTAATTTTTTCATTTGATAATTGTTTTTTCATGACGACAAAATCACCTTAGATTAGTGAATCTTCTAAATAAGTGAATGCGGTCATTTGTGCCTGGCACATCCATGTTGGGTCTTGAATCCATGCACACGAGTTTGTCTTTTAACCACTAAATCGCTCCATTTAATATAATCACGACATTTTTACTTGGTTTTCCAGTAAAGGTGAGACTATTTTCACTTAGATACTAGATATGCGATTAAGGAAATATCTATTTCCTAGTGCCTTCTAAAAGTGGAGGCATAATCACTGCTCCTTTAACATCGGTAAAGCTTAATCATCTCACTTGAACTTTCCATGCTCTCTGTTTTAGGGCAGTGGGTGGGAGCCTACAGTATGTGTACAATCTGCTGCCCATGCCCATGGAAATCTAGCAAACCTCTTCTCGCACTCAACTTTTTTTTTTTCTTGTAGATGAATTTGACTTTAAGGTGCACACCTTTTGTTAGAGCTCCACACACTACTAAAACGTACAATGAAAATGGCCTAACTGCAGCACATCACGAGACCTAAAATCTTAAACTTTCGGATCAGAACTCCAACACGACTTAAACAACAGCTTTAGACTGTAAGTCTGTCGTACCCACCATGGTCCCTTGTCGTAGGCCGTGTATCTTACGAGGGGCTCACAGCTGGTGTCACGGGTGACTCGAGCTTTGCGTGATACTGCGTGGAAGAATGACAACCTCAACGAGTCTTATGGTAAGAAGCCGAGAAAATCACATCTTGTCCGCACAATGGAATGAAAAATATGAACCTCATTGAGTCGTACTCCTCTCGGTAGAGCTTGAGATTGTTGACCCCTATGCCTTTTTCTTTCCGCCTGTCACGACTAGCTACGCAAAGCATCGATTGTATCCTTCTCTTAAGAGTTCCTGGTCAACGGAGGGCAGGTTACTTGTTAGGTATGACGGTACACGAATCAATCTTCCAGATACCGACGTATCCATCTTCAATCGGGTTTTAGTGAGAACGGAAAAATCATCGCATCGAACCTTGTTCATATTTATGGCTGAGAATAAAACAGTATAGATGCCACACAAAATATTCCACATCTATACTGTACACATATGTTGACCTTCGTCGCCATGCAATTTACTAAGCTATTACTTGTCAACTTTGTTAATACAGGCTTTGTTTAAATATTCTAATTGCTTTACTCGATGTTTTAAGTCTGAACCGTCAGAATTTGGACACCCTTTCACAAGGGTACGCACAAGATGAAGACAAGATGAAGACAAGATGAAGACATGGTCATTCATATCGACAATATATAGCTAAGTCAACTAAGATCAGAAGGCGCAACACAGGGAAACAGAGCATTAGGGTTTGAACTCATATACGTGTGCTCTGACGTCATATGGGAGAAGGCGGTTTTCTTAAAACTACAGCGGTCAAGAAATGGATAACACGATGCGGATCTACCATGCACCTCGCAACAGTATTTACAGCCACGCGCATAATCACTATACAGGCTCTGGTGCACGCAACCTTCCTCATCATGGCGACTTAAGTTGTTAAAACTGCCGGTCGATAAATCTGTGAACCCACGCCAAGATGCTGAGCCATCGCTTGCGGCCATATAGCTAGGTTTCTCACTTTCTAGAATAGTGAAATCTATGACCAATAGCCACGCACCAAATTTTACCTAAAAGTCTTCATTAATTAGCATTAAGATTGTTGATTAGTAGAGAGCTGGTCATATTATACAGAGAGGCCAGACAATACTCAAACACCACTTGCCCATGATTCCGCCAATAGCTTCCATGTTTGTTCAAGCAAAACAAGAAGTAGAGAGGGAGAGGGAGAGAGAGAGAGAGAGAGAGAGAGAGAGCCAACGCGGCTTCTCTAAGGTTATATCGACACTACCTAGAAAACATGTCCCTCTCATCATCTCTCTTTTTTCACTATCTGGTTAGATATGGACACAGGAGACCTTAAAACTTTTGCTGGAGCTAATTTGCTATTTTATCATCGACTTTTCCGGTCTCTTCATCGATTTCCCTGTCCTAGGAATAACTTGTCACATCCTTTTCACACGCTGTAATGCCGTTACAATTAGGTAGATCCTTCATTTGACTCCTCTTTGCTCTCTGCGATTCCGCATTCTCTTGTTTAAACCTCTTTAACCATCCAGAACGACATTAGCATGCGAATACCATGTAATCAATCAGTCCCTCCAATCACTCCTTGATATGTAGTGGGGTTGCGTGTTTAAATGAAACCCGCTTGTAAGTTTAACATCAAGAACACACAACATGACCTAAACCTAATTGGTTCTGTTGCTCAGTCTTTCACCACATGACAAAGGAGAAACGAATTAATAGACACCTAAACCAAATTTAAATTGGAGATATAAATTAAATTTAGACCTCCGGTACAATTATCTGAAGTGCTTCCATGTTTTATAATCTGGCTAGGGTTCCTCATGGAAATGGACGTGATCTAGCATAACTTGTTCATCCCACGGTTTTCAGTGGCTTTTTCTACCATGTTCTATACTTAATCTTAATTTTTTCAATTTCTACCCCACATTATTAGCCCACATATAAACACGCAATATCGAGCTTGACATGCTTTTTCATAGGCCATTTAGTTGGGTTCGAGATCAACGAGCAAATCTGGACAGAATCCGTCGGCGATAAGGCACTGCAGAAGGTGTCGCTTGCATTATTCCGAAACGTCCAACCGTCAATGATGTTCTGAATTTTCTATACTTAGGTTCTTTTCTTACATTAATCTCTCCATAACTAAATCCGCTGACGTTATTTTCAACAGTAGTATCTATCTTATTTCTTTCTCCGTGTGAAAGCAAGAAAAATGTTAGGGTTAGGTTCGCTCTGAGATTGGAAACATTTATGACTCCTTTCAACCACTACCCAAGAGCTTTGACCCTTGAGAGAATCTATTCAGCGTTGAAGCTCTATTCCTATATGTATCGTATATTTAATCGTTCGTATACTTGGTTTTCTATTGTCCGCTCCACTGATAATGATGCTTTTCTCTAATTCATAAACCGAGGTCGATAAAAAGACAATTTCGACAGATCGATATTTATTATTTTGACGTGAGTCATGTGCAGTGCACCAAGATGCTCCATTTATTTCAAAAGTTGACTCCCTCATATATTTCTTATGTGCCGAAAATGCATAACGGGACAGCAAAAGTCAAAATTCGGAATTCACACGATACTCGCGCGATTATAAAACTATCCTCGAATGGAACGAGGAGGTCAAACAGTTGACAGATTTCCGGCAAGAAAAATGACAAATCGATAGCAATGGAAAAGAAAAGATTGATGAGCTGGGTCACGATTAGATTTCTCCTAGAAACATTCTATTATCTTGCGAGCGAGCAAGAGAGAGAGAGAGAGAGAGAGAGAGAGAGAGAGAGATTGCATGGCAATAAATTCTTTTGGCGTATGACATACTATAAAGGGTAGGTGTACGTACCATTAATGTATCAGCGATATCATTTGGCACCGAATATATTCAACATATTTTATGGGGGTCTATCGTCGAGTATAATATGAGTCTAGGGAATACTGAACAGGCATATGTAGATTGATAGAGAGGGGTCAGAACGTTGGGACCGGTGCAATTTCTGACAAGATGGAGAAAATTATCATTATTAATCTCGCAGAGAAAACGGCAAGAATGCTTTAAGGTAAGTCTTGGTAGCAAGCACAGTAAGATTTGAGTCACAGGTAGTCCTGATAGAGAGGGATTCTATTTCTCGACAAGATGGCGGTAACTAACATGAGGGTTTAGCAACTATTGCAACGAAAAGGTTTGATAAAGAGCTTTTCCTAACGTCTTGCAAGTCAACAAACGTGCAATGACCGATATTAGCCATGTTGCTCAGCACACACATCGTGATGGCTCATTTTTCTTTGGGAGGTGAATTTTTGTCTCGAACCAAGTCCATATGAACCAGATGAATTGCGAATCACATGAACTCTAAATGATTAGTGCTCACGCATTCTGATGCTAGGTTTCTAATTCAATATTGAAAATATTGTAAATGTCAATGAAATCATGGACATGTTGAGAAAAGAAATTCACAGATTTTTACTAGAGAGAAGAAATTAAATGACAATATAGATATGCCATAGGCACTATGGTTGAGCTTTATGGGCGGCATAGACAATTGATGGGGACTGTGGGAGGACGCCATAATGTCAAGATGGTTGGTGTGGAGTGGAGGTAGATGATATGACGTTATCATTATTATTATTATTATCATTTTCCTTTTTGGGTGATTTATTTTTGATGGACTAGTCAATCATGGGCTGCTCGACGGAGGGAGGGAGGGATAATGACCCGTGAAAATGAAATTTGTGATTAGGAAGGAATAGTCATGGGCCGAAACCGTCCTGGACATCCTTTCACGTGGGTCCTACTCTTGATAGCATCAGCCTACCAAATCGAAAGTTATGGGGGGTGGCAGAGAAAAGGTGACATGCACCTTTTTCAATGTGGCATCGGCACGTTGCTAGAGCTACGATTTCTGATGCTGATGCCTAGCAGGACAAGTACCCACAACATTTCCAAGATGAATTGAAGTATAAATTTAAATTGATGGATGATGGTGTGATTTCAACCGCTGGTGAATTTCGTGAGTACTAGGATCGAGCTTTTGAACTTGAAAACTAAGTCCTTTAACCATCCCACAAGATCCTAAGAAAATGGACTTCTCGGACTGTGCCCGCTTGCTACAGATCTTCAAAAAGAGATTGGAAAATTATTCTCTTCCTTGTGGACTCCCGCAGAGCAATGATTGCTGCCTGAGTATCATGATGACAGTATGCATGAATTTAGGTTAGCACATGAGTTGACGCCTCTTTTGACTTGCTAACAGAGGGAGGGAGGGAGAAGGGAGAGAGAGAGAGAGAGAGAGAGAGCAATCCTAGCCCTTCTTCCTTATCTCCTCCTTTGGCAAGTGAAGATGATGATTGTTCGTCTCTGTTTTTGGGTATCTTTTCTCTTTCACGGGCATATATATGCTTGTCACTTCTGATATGAGTATGATCCTGTCATCTTTCAATGTGACGACGTGACACTCCACGGCCTTTTACTCGGTATGTTGGAACAGACGATGGAATTCCTTCCGTGGAGTTGAAGTGCACCATATGGAAAATCTTGCATCTACACATTCTTTTAGAACTGCTATGTTTTGCCTTGAGATTTGTCGGCTGAATCTTGAACAGGACGGTGTAGCTGAAGCGCCTGATTTCGATGCAAAGCTAGATGGTATAATCTTCGTTTCCCGCAACTTGCGATGGATGGGTCTCTTTGTTCCTAGATTCAAGCCAGGGCTGGTGTGTTGCTCTTGCTCTTTGAGCCTTTGAGGGAATGCCAAGTGATTTCACCGGCAGGACTCTAGTGTGACTTAATCTCTCGTCGTCGTTTACTTTTGTTTTCGTTGTAACTGCAGCTAGGATTTTGGAGTTTGAAAGGAGATTCCCTAGGATGCTTTGTTCAACTTGATTATGTACTAGTTGAGAATTTTGTAGGCATGTGATTGAAAAGGCTTCCCAGGTTATGCGTATTGCAAATATTTGGAACGATCAATGTCTGATTTTCACCCAAGTAGCTTTCTGCTAGATGCTCATGTCGGATAAGCCAAAGGCCCAGTGGAGACTTACTTGTCTTCTCTTTCCCGACTAGACCAGTTTTCGCAAATGAAGATACAAATTTTTATCTAGTTTCTGTATATCTGCTTTCCTCTCTTGACAGAAACACAAAGAAATCTTTAAAACTGCAAATTTTGCAGAAATTTATGGACTTTGAACGAATTTCAAGAAAAGAAAACTCAAGCATTTCATCTATACTTCGCATGTTGGTGGGAGTCGATATTGCTTGAACAAGAACAATGAAGGGCGAATATGTTGAGGCAGTCTCTCTATGCAGTATTCTTGGAAATTTGGTAAGCTGATACACTGAATAAACAGGAAAAGCATGTTAATCAGCATCAGGAGGTGTCTAAGGAAGTTTCGTTTCTCAAGAATTTTATGACCAAAGACATTTCCTAGTGGCGATTCCTCTTATTACCTGATTTTCTGCTTCATACCGTCCGGCTCGCATTGATCTTTCCAAGCACGCGTGATGCACCACTTAGACAATCGAGTACCCCTGGTAGTAAAATGCCCCAAAAGATTTGATTGCCTTCTCTTTGCTTTTCTTTTTTCTCGAAAGGACAGCAGACAAGCACCAGGATTGGGCTTCCCAAGTGCTTGCCACACTTCACTCCTCCAATCATTCACTTTCCATGAGATCAGAAAGGGTAATCTTGCCACATTTCCTAGTGTCCAAAACATTGAATTGGTTGCCTATCAGTGCGATATCTCTCTCTACTATCTTTCCCATCTGTCTTAGCTTGTAGACAATGAACTCCGATTTGCTGCCAGCAACACGAAGTTAGAACTCTACATAAGGATTAATCTATCTAAAAAGAGGTGCTCTGTTCATATATAGAACAAACAGACATCAAACTTGCAAGAAACAATCATTTCCCAGAATATAAGAACTATAAAAGACATGAAGAAGCCATATTCAGATCATATTTTGTTGCTGTTAGTGGACACTTAACTTTGGACACCATACGCTAGGAAATACTTATAAAAAAATTCTCGAATAGTTTCCTTTTCAAGCACATCATGAAAGGAAAGAAATCAAGAACTACTCCTCTAGATAACAGTCCTTTCAGGAGGGACCACTTCTTGTGTTTGGTCGATGCTCTAATGAAGATCATTGGCACATCCTCGCATGTGTTCTTCAGTAAAAGAACATATTATCTACCACTCACTAGACAAGGAAGGTAAAGCCTCTCTAGAACTACATGGTAATAGGATGACTAATGATATCAAATTTCCAGCTCGTTTTAAATCTCCGTTCTCATTATAAATTTCAAATGGAGCATCTATAAAAAGGCACCCCCTTCCAGTGTAGACTATCATCCATGTAATTTAGACCAAACTGTCTTTTCGCTTCCAAACTGCTATGCTAGCTATGTTATAAGGCCTAGCCACCTAATATTATAGATTTCCATTTGTTACTGTTGTTTTCCTTCATCTTTCCAGCATCGCTTCTGTCTGACTTCTGCTTCGCCTTCAATTGGAGGCTCTGGTGCTTAGATTTCTCATGTCATGGTGACTTACAATCTCTGAAGAATGCTGGTACTGTATTCGAGAATGCTACCATAATGATTTCCGGTTTTGAACCTAATGAAAGATCAAGTCTTCTGTTCTTTTGCCTCATGCCCTGATGTACTCATCTGATAACTTGTTTCGATCTTGCAAGCCACTAATTCTAACTAGATATCAGTCTGCCTTTCTCACAATGGGATCCAATCTTTCTCAAAAAGGGGTTTAGTGCTCTAAAAATTTACTGAACAGGCAATCAGGTGCGTCCTTTTCTTTTCAATTAACATAAAAGACTAGTTGTTAAGGCCACATGAAAGATCAGCTTTGTTTGCAGGCCTCACATCATACTCTCTTTCACAACCTAGCGGTTAAAAGTTCATCTAGATTGCAAGAATCACTTCCAGTGCTGCAACCTGACAATATATCTTATCAAAATGGTTTAACATCCTACTGACATCACTACAAATATAACCAGGTAACATACATGAAGGAATGAAAAGAGATGATACAATGGTCTCCGATGGACCTAATCTTCTGCAATCTAACTTTTGTCCTTGTCATGCTTTATTGGTTCTGCATCTGCCTGAATTCTCATCTAATTGATGAATGCAGTTCTACTGTTGATATCTTGGCTGTTTCTGCTATTGCTAGCTACAACTAACATTCCTCACTAACTATACTTGTTAAACTGTGATGATCATGTCTGATTGAGCATCTTTACCATCATGTCTGTTGATATTTCTTAGTATGTTCTGTCTTCCTCATTCATCTTCCTGTTAGTCCATTTACCACGTGCTCTTCTACCTGCCGATTTGCCGTGAGTATGCCAGTCTTTTGCACATCCACTTTCAGGACGCCCCTCACCCAAAATTCTTCACTTTAAATGATCATTATGTGATGCCTATCCCGTGCGTAATCATTGACTATCAACTATTTCTTTTGTCCTTGGACTATCAACTATTTCTTCAAGAACACAGAATCATATACAGTCATTATTGAAATTTTCCCGAAGGCGCTAATTCATAGCCTACTTCCAGCGCAGAAACTAAATAGAATTGACGCATGTCGAAAAGGGAAGATGATGAATCAAAACAAAGAGCACTACCACTTCACCAGAATGTCTAAGTACGCTAAATCGCAGAATGGAATGCATAGAGTGAAGGGTCATAGGTACCTGACATATCCGTCATTGTCCAAATCAGCAGCGGCTAAATCCCCCAAAGTCATCTTCTGCTGGAGAACCCAGTTTGCAATCAGGCGATTCCTCTTGTCGACTCTCAGTTCGGTTAGGTACAAAAACGCCTTAGCAACGGCCAACGTACTCAATAGCAGCCACACTATAGCGAAACACCTTCCTGCCACAGTCGTAAACCCGCAATCTCCATAACCAACGGTGGTCACTGAAATGACTGACAGATAAAAGCTATCGACCCAACTCAAATCCTCCAAGAAACGAACCGTCACCGTCCCCAAGGCAATGCTAATGAAGACTACACCCAAAGCCAAGCAAACTTTGATCCTTGTCCTCATCCTGCCCTTTTCCTTGTCGACCATATATGCTTGAACCATCGCATTGAAGCTGTTCTCATCCACGGTGCTCAACATTATGGCTTCCTGCCGATCGCAGATGTACGTGACCAATCCATTGAGCAGAATCCCTAGTAACCCGAACCCTGCCAGGATGAACGCGCAAGTGAATAGCTTGGTAAATGTGGTGCTTGGGACGATATCGCCGTAACCGATCGTGCAGAGCGTGACCACAGTGAAGTACGCAGCATCGATGAATCTCACCGTCTCCTGGCCCTCGAAATTTCCAGTAGTTATGTAGACGACAACTCCGAACAAGAAATACACCAGGACGGCAATCAACGCGTGGCGGACAATCGAAGAGGTCAACTCAGGGGCACGTCCAGGATTTAGAAGGTCGGGAACCGACTCCTTGATGCTGCTGAACAAGGAAGGAGCAGAATGTGAACGGCTAATCAGCAGTTTCTTCGGATTGTTCAAGTTGGCAACGAAATCGGCAAACGAAGAAGAAGAATGGGGCGTCCTCGGAACAGCGATACCGGCATCATCCGCAACCTCACGTGTGCCGGAAGAACATTATCACCCGCCGAAATGCCGGATTCCTCTGCTTCCCTAAGATTCAAGAGAAAGGGTTCGTTTTCCATGACGACACCACAACGATAGGAGGTAGGCAGGAACAGCACAATAGCTTCTGGAAGAGAAATAGGCACGTTCTTGAATACCAATCAAACAGTCCACCTGCAAGTCAATGCCGTGGTTGAAGAAGCGAATGTTCTTGACAGGTAGTTCGACCAAGATTCGCAAAACCCAGATCCAATTTTCAACTCTCATTGGGAGGGGGGAGGCGATTAGCAGGTGATGAAATCTGTTCAACCCAATTGGAAAATCTCCATAGACGTGATGTTACTGCTTCGAGTTATATAAAGCAAAATGGAAGTTTTAGCAGTTAATGTTAGTGACCGGGAAGCACAAACTCAAAATAGTTACGAAACCATACGACGAGGTTCGTCCTATACTTAATGCAAACCTCGTGTTAGTAGTGTTTTTATTGAAGCATCACATCGAATACCTGCCATTCAAGCCATTCAAACCCGGTCCAATCAGGTGGCAGCACGTACGAAGTAGTAACCATCTCAGGGATAGAGATTGAATCTAGAACATAGCTTATTATGACATTGAGTGACGTGCGTGATAACATTTGGTTTAGGACGAAAAGTGTTACTCATCGTACAAACTACTAAATAAAAGATATATGCTTAATGCTTGTATCGCGAGCACATATATTACCCTAAGCTAGACTTCGTTGTTGCCCAAGCTCGCCCGTAAGAACAATTTTAAGTATAAAATTCTCGAGTCGAGGTGGCCCGGCACGAGCCTGATGGGGTCAGGCTAGACTTCATAACTAAATTGCCTTGTCCAAACCTGCCTAAAAGTATCCTTGGAGCCCATATAGTTTGGGTGGGCTCATCGGCTGTCAAGTTCATGACTATGTCTATTTAAATTGCTCACGTTAATATCACACCTCGGTGAAGTGGCACACGTGCATCATGCCTTAAAGTCACCTCCAAATCATTCCTTCGACACAGTTTATCTACAATTCCCCCCCATCCGCGTTTCTTTCTTCAACTCGACTTTCCTCTTCTCGCACTTTCTCCTGCGCGACTTGTTAGACCCAACTGTCATCGTCCAACTACCAAACTTGAAGCTCTATTTATAGGAAGGTCTTGAAAATGCGGCGGAACCTTACACAAGTTCGGCGGAACTTTGCACAAAAGTCAGAGGGGCCTCGCACGATGCAAGAAAAAGCTTGCTGAACGAGGGCTAAAAAGCCCTCGGGCTACGCGCACCGGGCCTTGTTGGGTGCTTATTATGCCAGGCTTGCATCACATGGCATGGGCCTTAGGCCCATGCCAACACTAGCTCGGTGCTAGGGGTGAGCATCGGTCAAGGGTTAACTTTAGACTGACCTTGGACCAGCCCGACCCTATCGGTCTTGATTTAGTTCCGAAGGGATTGGGTCGGTCCTTGGTGCTAGGATCTCTAGACTAGTACTATGCTGGATGGTCATTAATCCTAAGAGTTTAGAGTCAGTTCAACTCGTACCAACCCTGACTGTATATATTAAATATATTATATATTATTTATAAATTTTTATTTATATATTTTAAAGAGAAAACCCTAATTCAAATTGCCAATATCATTAAACGGTTCCTCACGGCATCCAAAATGACATAAACATCATTAAATGGTTTCTCACGACATCCTCCTTCAGTAGTTGTTTTCTTCTGTCTTCTTTGTCCTTTTGGTCTTGAATTTGCCAAAATTGTAGAAAACAACTTTTCCACTTGCCCCACTCAACTTCCCCACTCATAGCTCAACTTGCCATCTTGTCCCATATCTCTATGAGTGGTCTTAATTGTTTTTATGGTTTGTTACTTTTAACAAATGTGAAATTGTTATTGTTGTCTTATTTCAAATTTGTTAAATATAAACTAATATTTATAGTTTTGTTGCACAACACCATGTTGATGGATATGTAATTTAAAACTGTAGGTTTGCCTCTTCAAAGAGTACAAAAAAATGAAACAAAAAAATTATTAGTAGAACATGATCAAACCCATTGGATTGCATACTCAATAGGATTTATCATTGATCTTAAAATTTGACCAACATTGTGTGGTTGGTGTTAAGGTTAGAGGTGAAGCGATCCAATCTAGATCATGCTTACCCTTACTAGGTGTTGGCACTAGAGCGCCGGGAGGCTGATCATATCCATAAGTCACATAAGTGTCACGTGATTGTGACTCTCATTACCTTGTATCAAGGAATGGGACAAAATCTCAAAATAATGGTTGGAAACTAAATTATGCATAACTCGATTCTATATGGTGAACAAAATCTCAAAAATTAGGATCTTTTGTGCATTCAAGTTCAACAGTGATCTCCATTCAATGTGAATTTTTTTTTATGACGTATGTACTTAATTTGTGGCTAGAGATTAAATGGGTAACCTTATTTATTTATTATTATTATTTTTTTTTTTGGTGTGAAGAACCAAGTTAGTTTGGGCGACCTGTTTCAGATCGAGAATGAGATTACGGCCCACTTTCTCGGCCCGGCCCGTTTGGGACAATAGAGGAGAACGAGGACATGACGGTAATTACGAGATTCGTTGACCTTGACCGTTGTGGAAGTTGAAAAGGTCGGTCGGTGAAGTGAGCTTCCGAAGCACCCATCTCTATTTCATGCGGGAAACAGAGTCCTTCCTCTGTCAGCGAACGGTGCAAAATCACTCGGCCTCTGAACCATCCCTTTTCTCTTTCTCATAATTTGAATTTATAGAACAAGAGAGTAGCCTCCGATCTTCTTGATCGACTCTTTTCGATGGAGAAAGAAAGGATGATGGGAAAGAAGAGCAGAGAGGTACCAGTGGAGTGGAAGGAGCAGGTCCAGCGCATCAAGGAGATGCTACCCGATTGCACCGAAGGAGAGATTTACGAAGCGCTCGAGGACTGCAAGATGGATTCCGACGCCGCCGCTCAGAGACTCCTTTCTCAAGGTTCTTTCCACTCTCCTTCAATCTCTTCCTGTTCTTGGTTTAGTCTTGAGAGCCGTTGCCTCGCCATCATTTGATTTCTTTGGATTCAACGTGAACCCTTTGAATCAGTGTGGCAGCTGATATAGTTTCTCTTTTAGTTCTTGATTTTCCATTTTTGTTGAAACTGTCGAATTTGGGTCTTCTTGATTGACTCTTCAGTGGAGAGAGAGAAAAGGAGAGAGTCGATACCGATGGAGGTGATGGAGAAAGTCGAGCGTATAAAGAAGAAGGTGCCCCGTTTTGGCAAAGAATTGATTTGCGAAATGCTCAAGCAATGCAACATGGACTCCAGCCTCGCCATTCGGAGACTCCTTTCTCAAGGTTTTTGTGCGCCCCTTCAATCTGTTCTTGTTCTTGGTTTAGTAGTGAGAGACATTGCCATGCCATCAAGCAAGAGACACCCATTTTTATTGTGTTCGGATTTAACGTGAAGCCTTTGTCTCCAGCCAAAAAGAAAAACGTGAACCCTTCGAGTGGGTGCAGCTGATTTTGTTTCTTTTATTTTCATTCTGATGAGCTTATCAAATTCGGGTCTTCTTGATTGATTCCTCAATAGAGACAGGGAAAAACAGTGAGAGGTCAGCGATAGAGTGGAAGGGCCAATTCGAGTGTATAAAGGAGAGGGTGCCCCATTTCACTGAAGGGGACCGAAAGGAGTTACCGATGGAGTGGAAGGAGCAAGTTGAGCGTATAAAGGAGATGATGCCCTGTTTCACCGAAAAAATGATTTACAAAATGCTCAAGCAATGCTACATTCACTTTGACCTCACCCTGCCAAGGCTCCTTTCTCCAGGTTTTGCGAACTCCGTCCATTCTTTGTGTTGCGATGGGGCGAGCGATCGAACAAAATATAGACAGAAAAAGAAAATAAATCGGACACCAGATTTACGTGGTTCAGTCGTAAAGACCTACGTCCACGGGGAGAGCAACAACGAATTTCACTATAGATCAAGCGATACAAGGAGATTACACACTCAAGTCATTCAAACACTCTCTCGGTGTTTCCCAAGCCCCAATTACACCCAATAACACACACAAAGTGTTTAGCCCCGAAATTCCTCAAGAAATAATCTCTCAATCTCACGAAGGAATTACACGCAAATCTTACCACAAGATTTAATTGGCTTTAACACTAAACCTTCTTGGATGTAATTCACGACAAAGAAAATCCCTCCCAAGCACTCGACAACGAGACGGCGCTTCAAGATCAATTCTTCACGATCAACGGCGGAACACCAAGCACTCAAGCGGCGCTTCAAGACAATTTGTGATCCACACCTATCACCCATGGCCTCAAGTCTATATATAAGTAAAACCCTTATTCTTTTGCCAACTTCTCATAGGATTTTGTTTCCTATCCAAAACATATCCTTGTATATTTTAAACAAAAATCCAAGTCCCGTCAAAGTTGGACTTTCCTATTTAACAGCCTCCAACACAGATTCAAATTTGGGAAGTTGATCTTCGGATCTTCTTTGCTTGATTTCGAACATCCGCAACATATCCAATTCGGAATATTCATAATTTTGCATTGGGCTTAAACTCGAGACATATTTTAACAATCTCCACCTTGGCTCGACGTTTGAGCTAAGTCGCAATCGCTTCGTAAAAAATTCAAACTCTGCTGCTGCTTTCCCCTAGCCCCCGATGGGCTCAACCGCCACAGATATTGTCCAAGTCCAAGCATTGCTTGAACTTCGCCATAACTGAGGACCTCATCAGAATACCAACTCTACATGCACCTTTAACTGCTCCGTAAGGATTTTCTAACACAACCTCCTCAACCGCAGATAAAGCAAAACCTTTATTGCATCCATATCTGTCAGGAGATCGAAGACATACCTTGTTAATTTCAGCAATTACAGCAACCGTTGGCTCTATAAGCTCCACCTCGTTATGAGCACCATCTATGTCGATTACTTTGCTAGTACTCGTACTCGCTACCTCAGGAGTTTCTGGTCGCAACTCCACCTCAAGCTGAACACCATTCAGATCCGTTTGAACACTGCTATAATCACTCCTAGCCAGAAGTACTGGAGACTCGTCAAAAGTAACTTCTCTGCTGTTAACAGGCGAATTTATATCTAGGCACCACAACCGATCACCTCGCTCACCTTGTGCATAGCCATGAAATATGCACCTTGCCCTCCCATCGAGCTTACCATCACTCACTCGAAAATAATACGGGCAACGTAACATTCTAATGATAGAATAACCAGCAACGTTACCTGACCACACTTCTTTAGGAGTCCGCCATTCAATAGCAGTTGATGGGGATCTATTCATCAGGCAGCTTATTGTACTTAGCGCATCAGCTAGGATTCTCCTAGCAATACCAGCACTAGAGATTATTTTATGGGCCATCTCTAGTAATGTTCTGCTCATCAATTCTGCAAATTGTTGTGATTTACTAGCACTAGTGTGGTGTTTCACTATGCTCTCTTTCATGCAGAATTTATTTTTCAGCTCCGAGCAGAACTCCATGCTATTGTCGATCCGCACATGCTTGATCGACTTACCGGTCTCCGTCTCGATCAAAGCTCTTGATCATGAGATCCTGACACCAGCGTCAAACTTGTGCCTTGGCACAAACACCCAAGTCTTCCTCAAGTAGTCAATAGACTCTCGAACAGATGCATCCGACGTCTCTGCAGCGAAATTTATCACTGTCTCGCCTTGAAGTTTATACAGGCCATCGTGCTTGATTCCTTTCATTATCACCAGGGCACCTCGAACAACCTTCAAAACTCCACCTTTTGAAGAATACCTGCAACCAGCTGAATCTATGGCACCCAAGGAAATTAAGTTCTTTTTCAATTCCGGAACATGCCTCACTCTAGTCAATGTCCTCACGATACCATCATGCATTCTGATTTTAACATCACCAACACCCACAACATCGCACTCAGCGCTGTTCCCTAACTGGACTTTATCACTATTCGTGCACTGATAAGTGATAAACCAGTTTCTATTTGGTGTGACATGAAAAGAACAACCAGAATCCATAATCCATCCATCAAACGATGAATCATTAGTGACAGACAAGACATAATCGGCATTATTTGCTACAGCTGCAACATTATCTGTAGAATCAACCATAATTTCCTTACCCTTTTCATTCTTCAGCTTAAGGCAATCTCTTCTAAGATGCCCCCTCTTGCCACAGCTCCAACAGACAACATTAGCAGTCCTAGACTGACTACGTCTGTTCATATTAGTACTACCATTACCCACACGTGTTACAAATCTTCCTCTATTTTCACCTACTAGAGCGTAGATACTGATTCGCGATTCTCTTCTACGAATATCCTCGCTCGAATTAAATCTCGAACCCCATCAAACGTCAAACTTGTTGACCCGGAGGAATTACTAACAGCGATAACGGTAGTATTCCAACTATCGAGGCAATGAGGATAACGGAGAATCAAAGCACGTACTTCATCTTCAAAATCAATCTCAACTGAACTCAATTGACTAACAATCACATTAAATTCATTGATATGATCTGCAACTGACGCACCTTCTTTCATCTTTAAGTTAAACAGACGTCACATCAAACATACCTTGTTGATCGCAGATGGCTTCTCGTACATATCCGACAGGGCTTGCATCAAATCAACAATAGTCTTCTCCTTCGAGATGTTAAACACGACGTTACAAGCCAATGTCAGTCGAATAACACCCATAACTCGTCTATCCAGCAAATCATAATCAGCTTGCTTCATCGTCACCGGTTTCTCCCCGGACAAGGGCAAGTGCGGTTTCATCGATAAAGATAATCTTCAATCTGCATCTTCCGAAACTAAAATCCTTCCCATCAAATCTGTTGATTCTCACTTTTACTTCTTCTGTCGCCATCGATTCGCTTCAACTCAGCCAAACCTAGCTCTGATACCACTTGTTGCGATGGGGCGAGCGATCGAACAAAATATAGACAGAAAAAGAAAATAAATCGGACACCAGATTTACGTGGTTCAGTCGTAAAGACCTACGTCCACGGGGAGAGCAACAACGAATTTCACTATAGATCAAGCGATACAAGGAGATTACACACTCAAGTCATTCAAACACTCTCTCGGTGTTTCCCAAGCCCCAATTACACCCAATAACACACACAAAGTGTTTAGCCCCGAAATTCCTCAAGAAATAATCTCTCAATCTCACGAAGGAATTACACGCAAATCTTACCACAAGATTTAATTGGCTTTAACACTAAACCTTCTTGGATGTAATTCACGACAAAGAAAATCCCTCCCAAGCACTCGACAACGAGACGGCGCTTCAAGATCAATTCTTCACGATCAACGGCGGAACACCAAGCACTCAGCGGCGCTTCAAGACAATTTGTGATCCACACCTATCACCCATGGCCTCAAGTCTATATATAAGTAAACCCTTATTCTTTTGCCAACTTCTCATAGGATTTTGTTTCCTATCCAAAACATATCCTTGTATATTTTAAACAAAAATCCAAGTCCCAGTCAAAGTTGGACTTTCCTATTTAACAGCCTCCAACACAGATTCAAATTTGGGAAGTTGATCTTCGGATCTTCTTTGCTTGATTTCGAACATCCGCAACATATCCAATTCGGAATATTCATAATTTTGCATTGGGCTTAAACTCGAGACATATTTTAACAATTTGTTCTTGTGGTTGGTTAGTCTTTAGAGGAAGTGCAATCAAGCAAAGAAACACCTCATGTTATATGAAACAAGAAATGTTAGTTCTCTTTTGTTTCTTTGTTTCCACTTTTGATTATACAACCGGATGGCCTTTTGATGTTTTCTTTTGCCTCCAGCCCGTTCTCTTTAGTTCCTTCTTATTCAATACAAGAGAACATCATTTTCTGATATGCTTTTCATTGTTTTGAACTTTCCATAGATGTTCTTGCTTAGGTGTCACACGAGAGAAGCGTAATAAAGTTGACAACTTAGTCTTGTTAGGTTATGCACTTGCAGCCATATTAAAAGCAGACGTGTGCATTTTCTGCTTTTTGCAATGCAAGCCAATAAAAAATGTCTTTGCAGAATTAGAGGAGCAGTGTAAGTTTTCTCTGATGATTCAATCAGATTAAAGCTCTGATGATGATTCCAGCAGTGTTCAAGGTGAGTTATGAAGGCCAAATCAAAATTTTGTTATTCAAAAAATTTTCTAATGCAACAGGTCAGACCGATATACTTGTCTGTTGTTCTAGCCATAATTTCTAGGATTCGAATGGGAATTTAACTGCTTGCAGAGAATTTTTCTCCAGTGCTTTAGTTGTTTGAATTGCATACTGACATATTAAAATTGTTTTTGGCTTACAATGGGGTCAGTAGTGGGTGAGGTTTTGTCAGTTGTATAATCTCTTTTGTGCCATGCGTATCTGCAGTTGCTGCAACTCATAATAGTGAGTCCTTTAAGGAGTTCTTGTTATCTGGACTGGTAGGATTTGGGGCCACATTGAGGTGCATTTCATACATAAGGCCTAAGGTTTAGGATTGATACGTTGTTGATGACATTTTGCAATATATCACATATCGTTTTAACATTGAAGCACTCATGATGACTTCATCTCTTTGCCGGTTGATCTATGTACCGATTTTAAGTTCATAGACACAGCTCCCCTTTTTTCACCTTTACCAATTAAAGTGCTCTTCAATTTCAGAAATGCCTATCAACTCAGGATCACTGTTGAACAATTTTTCATCACCTCCAAGCAGTGCCAAGTCATCAGTCGCTTCTCAGTTGCATGGTGTAAGTTTAGACAAAGGGACAGAAGTTGTTTGGCACAAGAGGATGACACTGGAACTGCATCAAGAAGTAATGTCCGAGCCTTGCGTGCCAATGGTCCATGGAGTTCCCGTGCAGTACAAGCTGGTTCTGATCCCATGGCTCTTGGAAATAATGTGGCTAGTTCCTCTAGAAATGATTCGGGAAATAATGAGGCTCTTGGAAGTTCTGAGTTTCGGGAATATGAACTCTTTCCACCACCAACACAACAGGTACAATTTCTTTATTTATTGCATTTGACTACTGAGTTTGCTCATTTAACACTCTTCAGTGCACCTAGTTGACTATTGTCCTTGGCCTTGCTATTAAGTAAGTCAAACTAGTTAATGGCAACATCCAATGGCTAACCAGATGACTTCTCAGTTATGCATTTGACCATGTTCGATTGGAAACTACAGGATCTACAGTAAACATATTTGGCTTGGCTATATTAGTTTACTGTTGTTTGGTCTTGACCATCTTTTCCTTGTGTTTGCATGATCTTTTCTGTCTCTCCAAGTTATTTGAAAAATCGTCAACCGTCCAAGTTTTTGTTTGATATGTGCAGCTATAAGCATGTGCTTTGTCCACTTCTTTTTCATTAGGTTGCTTATTCATTTCCACAGTATGGAATATCGTTGACGCTGAATGATTTGGTGGCAAATGCTGATCAACCGTTAGAACTTCGTCGTCTCCTTAGATGCCCCTTCCTAGACACCCCATCTATACCCACAAGATCCAGTGCTGCAGGGTCTCAGCACCTAAAAACATCTACATCAGAGGTATGAAAATTTTGGGCTTTTAGCTTGTGTAATTTTCCTTCAATGGATAACACAATCAAGAGCCTTTTCGTCAATCATTAACCTAAAAGAAAATGGGCAAATCTTTGAATTATGGAGTGCCATAGTTTTAAGGGGATTGAATAGATTGTTATTTGAAAAGATCTTCTATGTTTTCTGATGTGCTTTGGTAAGTAATAAGAAGGCAATATAATACTGTATTCATTGAAACTGTCGAACCTTTGTCAGTTCCACATATGTGGTAAGGGTACTTCTGCATCATCCTCTTCTGTTTCAAAATCCATATCTATCGAGCATTGCAGCTGTCTAAAAGCAGATGGCATTATTTATTTTCCTTCTTGTTGTCAAACCCTCAAATGACTTGGTCATTATTTGTTCTTTATTGGTTGATTCTTCTCCACAGAGTTGTTCATCAGAAGCTACCCCAGGTACGCCTTTTAGGGATCCTCAAGATCCAGTCCTTGTTGCCCCGTTTGCGCGCTCAGGATATGGTCCTATCCAGCGTCCAGGGAAAATGTCAGAGGTATGGTAGTGTTGAGTTCTATTTTTCCCCTTCTATGGGATGCTTGATGCTGGCCTTTTCTCTCAGCTGATTTCATCATAAAGGAAATGGCAAATTCTGATACCTAGTGATTGTACCTTCAGAGGCATGGAATTTTTTTTTTTTTTAATATGATTTAGTAAGTGATAAGATGGTGCCATGTGACTGTTTCAATCAAAAAAATAGGATGTTTGACTTATACATCGAAATGATATGACAAGGCTGACATAAGGCATCCTTAATGTTAGCTTCTATTAGCAAAATAACCTCAGACAATGCATCTAGTTGCAATCCTTGGAGCTCCATATAAAATTTCTGAGCATATATGCTAAAGGATTGCAACAGACAGACAATACACAAGCAAAACTGACTGCAAAACTGACTGTGTATTCATGATTTTACAAATGTTTGAAAGGGCAATACTAATTGTAGATCAACGAGTAAAGATAGGCCATGCTTGTGGGTTTTGTTGTTTGGTTGCCAGTTACCACTATAACTCGTGTTTGGGGCAGTCTTTGCAGTTTCCTAAATGCAGATTATTTGTAACCTATTTGTCCTTCCTTGTCTCAGACTCTTGATTGAATTATTGCATTTTAACCATTGCAATCATTGCTGGTAATTCTTCACACAGAGGACTATCAGATAATAGGCTGAGATGTTCCATTCGATCTACCCTGAGAAATTTCCCCAATCTTCATCCCTTCTTGTGATTCCATCATGTCGGTGCCCACTCTGTATCTGTGAGATACAGTACTTTGCATTTATGAGGAATTTGGAAATTTTGATACTTGGCCTTCAAATTGAGTACCACATTCTTGACTATGTACTGTAGAAATTTGAAGCAGGTCTTTCAATTGATTTCTCAGAATGCACATCCATTCACATCAAGTGCTTCCATCCATCGGTCACCGGAGACCCTGATGCTAGGCAACAATATGTCTGCTGGCCGTGGATTTATATGTCCATACACAAAACCGAGCTCCTATGAGCCTCATCGCCCCCTGCAACAACATGGTTACCTGGATGGGGGTGACAATATGCATCAGAACTTCGGAAATGGTATGCCATCTGCTCAACAAGAGGTGCATCAAGGTGGTAGCTCATCTCAGGCCAATGCCGATGATTCTGGTTGGGTAAGCTTCCTGGGCGCAGGAAGGACACCTCATCAATATCCTCCTAATTCACCTGCACCGTCTGATATATCCAGGACCGGCTATGACTCCGCATTGCACTATCAGGCTCAGCACCAGCAGAGTAATGCTTATTGCCATGCTGGAATGGTAAAGAAAGTTTGGATCCCACTTGGATGGCTTTTCTATCTACTAGTGCTAATCTCCCCGACAGACTTGTAATGCAGTGATGTAGCTAATCAATTCTCTCATTGTATCTGTCTTTTCTGCAGACCTATAACAATTCTGCATGGAACCATCAGCCTGATTCAGGAGCAATGTCTGCGCTCCCCGAGCACCTACATGGTGGCTTCCCCGGATGGGCACCTCTGCCTGCTAAAGCAAATAATCAGCACGGTGAAGGATCTTCACAGAATTATGCTTATTGAGCCTGCCCAAGCTGACACCTTCCTGAAATGAGCATCATGCCAAATCATCAGCAGCAAAGCCATACAATATAACCACGAAGGATTTGCAGGACCAATCAATAATGCAATCACCTCGAGCTCCACTGTAATCACTGATTACTGCTTGGTATTATCTGCATTTATGGGGATGGCTTTCTTCCCTGAGTTTGACGTAGAACTTACCAGGTGGCAGCTTCATTTGTAACGATACTCAGGTTGTTGCTAATCCACTTTCACACACTTCACTGTCTCCTTTGAATAGGAGATAATATAGAGGTTCTTGCTTGTCCATGTGTACATACTTTTCAGCATATAATACATTGTCTCAATATCACCCTTTTGTTTTGTAACTCTCACGTCGGAGCAGATTTCGCAAAGATTTTGTTCTGCAAGTAGGGGGGGGGGTTTGATGTTGCGTCCAATGATAATCCTAGTCGCAGGATGTTAGTTCAACCGGGTTTATCTTCACAAGCTCTAGCCCTTTTTCACACCCTATTCTGCATACAGATGAACTGTACAGATACTGACAGCTCAAGTAATAACTTCCTAGAGTGTGCTTGTCCCTCTAGGAAGGCAATTGACATGAAGTCACACATAGTCAAGGAAGTGTACCGAGTGTATTCATACAATCTTGTCCTAATAATTAATACATTATTTTCCTGTTGTTGGAGTTCAGTTGTCCCCCACAGTTGGCCTGCATATACTTCCTTCCTGCAGACAATGAATTGAACAAAACTTAATAATCATCATTGCCAGAGCAAAATAGCAGGTTCAGCGAGTGAATGGCAGGAGCTGCTTGTGTGCGCAATTGCTAAATCAAAAATAGGTCCAGGCATCACCTAACCACTAAATCAAAAAAAATGAAAAAGGTTCCTAGATGGTGAAAATATATCAAAATGGTAAAAATACTTTCTATAAATGTGGAATGTGCTTTGTTTGAAGTTGCAATTATTTTCGTGGGATTAAAATGTTTAGCTTCAAATATGGCTGTAACCACATATAAAACATATAATTGTGTAATTATCGCTTTAAAAGACAAATCTATAAACTCATTTTAGCGACAATTTTAGACTGTGATTTTTTTAGATGGGTGAAATATGGCCTGATGCTCATCATTATCATGCATCAAGGAAGGAAACAAAATCACAAAGTATAGGATATAAGTTAAATGGTAACTTGATTCTATATAGTGAACAAAATCTCAAAATTAATGATCATTTGTGCATTCAAGTTCAAATATAACTTCAGTTCGATGTGAACTTTGACTTATATACATATTAGTAGCTTTTCTAACCTCTAGTTCCAATCTCACTGACAGTCTTGTAACGATGGATGGTAGCTAATCATTTCTCTCAATTGTATCACCTTTTTCCAGAACCATAAGTTTGCTGGGAGGAACATTCAGCCTGATTCAGGAGTAACGTCTACACTCCCCAATGGCTTGCCCAGATGGGTGCCTCTGCCTCCTGATGGTAATAACCAGCGTGGTGATTTGCCATCGGCTCAACAAGAAGGGTATCAAGGTGGTAGCTCGTCTCTGGCCAATGGCAATGCTTCTGGCTAGAGAACCTTTTAGGGCAGGAAGTCCGTCTAATCAATCTCCACCAATTCCAACTCATTCGCCTGCCATCTTTAGTATTTCCTGGACCAGTAGTCACACCATATTGCAGGCCCAGGATCAGTATAGAAATGATTATTGCCCTTTAATAATTACTCGACCTGATGCGACTCCACATGGTAGCTTTCCCAGATGGGCAGTTCAGCCTGCTAATGCTAATTATCGGTGCATTGGTGAAGGCTTATTTCCAAAATATGATAATTGAGGCTGCCTGAGCTTGCAGCATCCAGGAATGAGGGTCAGGCCAAACCATCAGCAGCAAAGCATGTGCAATAAGACTGACCACAGGCAATTTGCAGGACCCATCAAGCATGCAACTACCTCTAAATCCAGGACCTCAACACTGATCACGGCTGGTTATTCTGCATTTACTGGGAGGGCCTTTTGCATAGAATCTGAAAAAGGAGCATTAGCAGTTTCATCAGGAAGACATGTTAGGTGCCTGCTTACCCATCTTTACAGACTTCACCACCTCCTTTGATTGGAAAGAAAGTACAGATTCTTGCTCGTCCATTTGTACATACTCTTGTTTTTGTCGGAGCCAGAATCCAACCGTGCAGATGCTTCACTGGCTCAATATTGCCTCTTGTTTCTTTATTGGCATTAGGACAGATTTTTCACGCAAAGATTTTCTTCTGCAAGTAGGGGGTTTTGATATCGTGTAGTAGATAATTCTTGTTGCTGGATGTTAGTTCGACTGTATATATCTTCCTAGGCTCTAGACCTTTTTTCAATGCTGTGACTAATAATCGCCTCAGTTGCACTGCCCTATCTGCATTGGATGAACTTCAAAATGTTTCCATAAGTTCCCGAGAGCTTAATTTACAGCTTCCTGTGATTTGCTTGTGACTCCAGGGAAAAAGGCAGTTAACGTGAAGTTAAAGTGAATTGGGTGTCGAAGTGAGACGAGCATGTACCTTTCAAAATTCAGAATTTGCCTAACTAGAGAGTTTGGTCCAGACCGTATACCTTGCCAGGGTCTGCAAGGGGGCGGGTGATTGGTGGCGTGGTTAGGCGCTGGACGCCTCAGGACTGATCTGATCACGGTGTTATCGTTCATTAACCCAACATTTGATCGCATACCATTGGATGAGGAGGACGACGACGAAGTTTCTGTGGCAACTCAAAATCAGCTTTACTGAAAATCGCTTAACAAAACATGTTGAGGAATTTATTACGCCCTCTAGTAAACGTGAAACAGGAAACGCCATCCTGGAAAAGTACTAAAATTCAGGAGTTGGTTGTCTTGGATTGTACGATAAGGTCCAAACGATAAGGTCCAAAAAGACAGGCCCCTCTAAATTAGGCTAATGCCTCTCGCTGCCCGGAACTCTGGCCCAATAATGTTTAGCATACAAGAGAACCTTTGATTTAGCAAATTATCCTCAAAGTTTCAAGATTTGGTTTTTCAAAATCAAATTGAATAAAAGATGCCCGTCAGACCTGAAGTGCAACCGGCGTGCCTAAACAAGCCATGTTCTCGGCGGGCTGTTCGTCTCGACGGAAGGAGTTTTCGACTCGATACACACTAAGGAGTTGCCCATTTGAGAAGGTATGGACATTCACTCCAAAGAAAGGTCAGCATAGATTGAACTTTGAGGTTATAAATAAATACCTTTACCAAAAAAATAAAAATAAATATGGCATTGAAGAGCTAATAAGTCGTTTAATCAAAACTTGAGAGAAAGCAATAAGCAATGACCACCAATGCATACCCCATATCGTGAGTGTGAGTATGATGGCATTCAGACGTTACTATAGTGAAATCTGGATTAACATTAAGAGTCTTATAATTTGAGTGTTGCTATGAAACAAGTATAAATAAATGTAGTATTAAACACGTTAGGAATGAGTAATTCGAATGTCATATCTTTTTCTTTTCTTTTTTTAATCCAATAGTCCTCAATTATCTCACCCACCATAATCAATATATTTTCTTGATATGTAATTAATCAAATATTGGCAAAAAATTATACACACACTTGCATATATATTATATAGCAATGGAATTTTTTTTTTTTTTAGCAAATTGATGTGGGAATCGTATTTGATCTCAAACTATATGATGTGGAGTTGCGAACGAGGGCATGACCGTAATTACAAAAATTCGTTGACCGTTGTGGAAGTTAAAAGACCGTTGGTGAAGTGAGTTTGAAGCACCTGGTTTTCTTCATGCGACAGCATAGTCAACCCCTTTCAGCGAAGGGTATAAATTACTCCCCCTCTGAAACATCCCATTTCTCTATCATTATTTGAATTCTCAGAGCTAGAGCTGGAGAGAGAATAGTCTCCGGGGCTTCTTGATCCACTCTTGTGAACAGAGAGAGGAAAAAATTATCGTTGGGGAAGAAGAAAAAGAACACAGAGAAGAAGGAGGCACCATTGAGACGAAGGAGAAAGTTAATCGTCAGAATGGGGATATTACCCGCGGTCGGCTGGCAGGATAATTATAAAGTATTCGAGGATGGCGTAATAGCCTACTTAAACGCCGCCCTTCACTGGCCCTTTTCTCAAGGTTTCTGCGCACTTCTGTCTTTCCCTGTTTTTGTTGATGGAGAGTAGTCTCTGCGTCTTCTTGATCGACTCTTGTGAACAGAGAGAGAAAAAGAAATGGGGAAGGAGGAGGAGGAGGAGGAGGAGGAGGAGCAGGAGAAGGAGGAGAACCAGAAGAAGAAGAAAAAGAAGAAGAAGAGGAGGAGGAGCGGTAAGGTAGAGGTATCAATGGAGGAGGAATGCGAAACGGACGCCCACAACTCTCAAGGTTTTTACATGCTTTTGACATCCTCTGTTTTTAGTTACTAGTTTACTCTTGATTAGTCACATTGCAATCAAGCAAGAAACACCCATCGTTTTGTTTTCTTTTGATTCCGTGTGACGTGAACCTTTTGAATCAGTGAAGTTGATTTAGTTTCTTGTTTTTTTTTTTTTTTTTTTTAATTACCTTTTACTTTCCATTCTGATGAAATTCTCAACTTTAGGTCCTATATCGGAAGAGCACAGGGAGCTAGTCAAGTATGTTCAGGAGAATCTGAAGGAGATGAAGACCAAATTCACCGACGAAGAGGTCTACGAAATGCTCAAGCTTTGCAACATGGACCCCGAGCTTGCCATTCAGAGACTTTATTCTCTAGGTTTTACACACTTGCACATCATCGACCCCATGTTCTTGTTTTGATTAATCTCGAGAGGCATTGCCATCCTCTGAACCGGTGAAATTTATTAACTATCTCCCTTTTTTCGCTAGCTTCCTTTCGAATGAAATTATTGAGTAGGGTGAACTCATACCATACATTATTAGGAATGTTCTTGTCAAGTTGCCTTGCAACAGAAGTATAAATAAGGTCGACAACTTTTGGCATGTGAGATATGTTCTTGAGGCAGTATAAGTGGCAGATGTATGCATGTTCTGCTTTTGATTACGATGCTAGTCAATAAAATAACAGTTAACCATGCCAAGAACGTTTTTTCTCAGAATTAGGTGGGCACTGTTTGTTTTCGACTATCATTCTATCTGTTTCTTTTAGGAGTTTTTATAATGGATGATGGCACGTCACTTGGTTACAAATGTACCAGTACATTTGCGCATACATATTTCCCTTCATGAGGAGTCGCCCATACCATTTTCTTCTGGGAACTGATAATTTGTTGTGATTTGAATCTTTGTAGAAGGATTTGAAGAAGTGAAGAGCAAACGGACAAAGAAAAAAGAGGTAATGTTTGCAAAGCATGAGCAGGGTATTTACTTATGCTTATCTGTGATGTTTATTCCTTTATAATTACTGAATTCTATGCCAAAAAACAGTTTCTTCCATCTAAGGGTATAGACTCTTGCAGTAAATTCGAAGTAAAGATCGTTGTCGAATTTTATCCTAAGTTTTGAGAAGTTGTGATGAGTAGTCTGAAATTGCTTGCGTCAAAACTACATAATGATGTCATACTGGACATGGCACAAATTAGGGGCTGTTCTTCCCCAACACCGATTTTGACGTCCTATGAAATTCCATTCTCTGCTCTTTACCCTTTCTTCACTATCTGCATCATTGAATTCTACAGAGGACCGCTGCGCAATGGTCTAAGTCTCAATACGAAGTTGGCAGCAGCAGCGTCCAAAAACAAGGAGAAAGTGTTGATGACAATGATACTGGAAGAACAGATACTTCTGACAGTACAGTCCAGGGTCTTCAGGGTGGGGCATACAGCGTGTAGTTTATATGGAAGGCTAAACCATTTTTCTGTCGTTCAAAACTTTTCGAGTCTGATGTGTCTTATAGTATGTTAGCCGATCCTTCTGGCCAGAGTTTCTGGCATCATAATGAAAAACAAACATCTTGTGGCTAATTATTCTCTCGTGCATGTTCTGTGTCTGCTATCTGAATGAAATGATGGTGGAGTTCAATTGCTTTTTGGGGACTGTGTTTGGATTGGTGTCAATTGCCAACGAGCCATGCTGATATCAGACTTCTTTTTATGTTCATAATGAGTCCTTAAGGAGTTCTTGTTGCCTCGACAGGCTCGAATTTGGGACAGATGGAAGTAACGTTTTATATAATAGCATGCTAAAGCTCAGGGTTGTAATCTTGATTTCTAGATTCTGTTTATTATTGTCATTCATCTTTCCGCAGTCCGTTAGTGAAGCACTTATGGCGACTTCAAATTGTATGGTGTTGTGTTACCATCTGCGGAAGCATGGATGTCTGTATGTCTTAATCTGCATGTGGAAGATCACGACCAGATGATCTTAGTCTCCTCTGTGTCTATTTACCAAATGATCTATGTCATAATGTTAGTTCACCGCCTCAGCTTGTTTTTCACCTTTGCAAGTCATAACACTCTTCAATTTCAGAAGCAGATAGCAGCGCAAGATCACAGTTAGACAATGTTTCATCACCTCCGGCTGCTGCTGTGTCATCAATTGCTTCTCAATTGCACGGTCCTAATATAGGGAACAGGAAAGGGAAGGAAGTTGTTCGAAGCGTGGATGATAACACTGCAGTTATATCAAGAAGCCATGACTCACCCTTGCATGCCATGGATCCACCGAAACTCCATGCACCAGGTGCTGGTTCTGATCCCAGGGCATCTAAAAACAATGTGGCTAGCTCATCTAGAAATGATTTGGGAAAGTTACCTACAGCGTCGGGCAGTTTGTCAACCATGCGTAACGGGTAGGTGCTAGTGTCTTTGTTCCCTTCGTCTCTTTCTGTTTGGTTGGTTTATCGTATCATTATTGATCTGCTGTGGGTTATACAAATGAAAAAAATTGAAGTGAGTTCAGTGGGGAAAGATCAATCAGGGGCCCGCAGACTGATGGAACAGAGGTTATGCCTTCAGAGTCGAAAGAACTGTTGATCCCACGTACGCATGCATCTGAGGCCGGGGTGGACGCATCCAACCCCAATTCTGGAAGTTCTGGGACTTCGGAATCTGAACTCTTGCCAACTTCAAGTGAACCGGTATGATTTATTTATTTATTCCCTTTTCCTCTCTTTTGATTCTACTCTTCATTTTGGCCCCCAAGATGTCGATGCCATGTAGTTCTCCATGTAGTCGACTTCAACCCCAACTCTACTCTTTGCCTTCTCTTTGCTATCTGCATTATTGAATTCTTCAGACAATCCATGCGGAAGAGTCTAAGACTCAACACGAAGTCAGCAGCGGCAGCATTGTAAAGCAAGGAGGAAATTGTGATGATGATGATGCTGGAAGAACAGATAAAACTCATGACGATACAGTCCAGGGTCTTCAGGGTGAGCATACAGCCTTCTGTCATTCGAAACTTTTTGAATCTCACTTGTCTTATAGTATAATAGTGGATCCTTCAGGCCAAAGTTTCTGGCCTTTTAATAAGAAATCAACTGCTTGGGGCTGTTTTCCTTTCATTCATCCTCTTTGTTTGGTATCTGAATGAGATGCTGATAGAGTAGAATTGCTTTTTGGGGACTATGGCTCGGAATGGTGTTGGTTGCCATCGAGGCATGCTGATATCAGATACCTTTATTTGTTGATGGTGAGTCCTTTAAGGAGTTCTTGTTATCCAGACCGGTGCGAATTTGGGACAGATGGAAGTGAAAATTCCATGTATCAGGATTCTATGGCTCTGCGTTGTAATCTTGATCTCTAGATTCCGTTTGTTATTTTTCTTCAACTATCTGCAGTCCGTTCGTGAAGCACTTGTGGTGACTTCAAATTGTATGATGTTACCATCTTGGGAAGCATGGGTGTCCGTTTTGTTTTAGTCTCCTTAATGTCATTTTACCAATGATCTTTATCACAGTGCTAGAAGTCTCCCTCACAGCTGGTTTTTCACCATTTCAAATTATAACACTCTTCAATTTCAGAAGCGGATAGCGAGGAAATACCACAGTTAGATAATGTTTCATCCCCTCCGGCTGCTGCTGTGTCATCAGTCGCTTCTCAATTGCACGGTCCTAATATAGGGAACAGGAAAGGGAAGGAAGTTGTTCGAAGCGTGGATGATAACACTGCAGTTATATCAAGAAGCCATGACCCACCCTTGCATGCCGTGGATCCACCGAAACTCCATGCACCAGGTGCTGTTTCTGATCCCAGGGCATCTAAAAACAATGTGGCTAGCTCATCTAGAAATGATTTGGGAAAGTTGCCTACAGCGTCGGGCAGTTTGTCAACCATGCGTAACGGGTAGGTGCTAGTGTCTTTGTTCCCTTCGTCTCTTTCTGTTTGGTTGGTTTATGGTATCATTATTGATATGCTGTGGGTTATACAAATGAAAAAAAATTGAAGTGAGTTCAGTGGGGAAAGATCAATCAGGGGCCCGCAGACTGATGGAACAGAGGTTATGCCTTCAGAGTCGAAAGAACTGTTGATCCCACGTACGCATGCATCTGAGGCCGGGGCGGATGCATCCAACCCCAATTCTGGAAGTTCTGGGACTTCGGAATCTGAACTCTTGCCAACTTCAAGTGAACCGGTATGATTTATTTATTTATTCCCTTTTCCTCTCTTTTGATTCTACTCTTCATTTTGGACCCTAAGATGTCGATGCCATGTTGTTCTCCACGTAGTCGACTTCAACCCCAACTCCACTCTTTGCCTTCTCTTTGCTATCTGCATAATTGAATTCTTCAGACAATCCATGCGGAAGAGTCTAAGACTCAACACGAAGTCAGCAGCGGCAGCATTGTAAAGCAAGGAGGAAATTGTGATGATGATGATGCTGGAAGAACAGATAAAACTCATGACGACACAGTCCAGGGTCTTCAGGGTGAGCATACAGCCTTCTGTCGTTCGAAACCTTTTGAATCTCACTTGTCTTATAGTATACTAGTGGATCCTTCAGGCTAAAGTTTCTGGCCTTTTAATAAGAAATCAACTGCTTGGGGCTGATTTTCCTTTCATTCATCCTCTTTGTCTGGTATCTGAATGAAATGCTGATAGAGTAGAATTGCTTTTTGGGGACTATGGCTCGGAATGGTGTTGGTTGCCATCGAGGCATGCTGACATCAGATACCTTTATTTGTTGATGGTGAGTCCTTTAAGGAGTTCTTGTTATCCAGATTGGCGCAAATTTGGGACAGATGGAAGTGAAAATTCCATGTATCAGGATTCTATGGCTCTGCGTTGTAATCTTGATCTCTAGATTCTGTTTGTTATTTTTCTTCAACTATCTGCAGTTTGTTCGTGAAGCACTTGTGGTGACTTCAAATTGTATGATGTTACCATCTTGGGAAGCATGGATGTCCATTTCTTCTTAATCTGAATATGGAAGATCAAGACATGATAGTCTTAGTCTCCTTGATGTCTTTTTACCAATGATCTATATCAGTGTTAGAAGTCACCCTCACAACTGGTTTTTCACCAGTTCAAATTATAACACTCTCCAATTTCAGAAGCGGATAGCAAGAGAATATCAGAGTCAGATGATGTTTCATCCCCTCCGGCTGCTGCTGTGTCATCAGTCGCTTCTCAATTGCACGGTCCTAATATGGGGAACAGGAAAGGGAAGGAAGTCGTTCGAAGCGTGGATGATAACAATGCAGTTATATCAAGAAGCCATGACCTACCCTTGCATGCCGTAGATCCACTGAGACTCCGTGCATCAAGTGCTGGTTCTGATCCCTGGGCGTCTAGAAACAATGCGGCTACTGTCTTTGCTCATCAAGGATCAGCCGGTTCATCAAGCACGAGCAACTGGTACGTGCTAATGTCTTTGTTCGCATGGTCTGTTTCTGCATGGTTGGTTTATGCCATGTCATTGTTGATTTGCTGTTGGTTTTACAAATGAAAGGAATGGAAATGAGTCCAGTGGAGAAAAATCGATATGGGGAGAATGGAAAGTGTTTTTGACGCCAGATAGGGAAAAACTGGAGATCCCTCAAGCCGTGTACGACGCGTTCAACAACCCTAATCCTGGAAGTTCGGGGACTTGGGAACGTAAGCTCTCACCAACTTCAAGTGAACCGGTACGAATTCTTCATGTATTTGCTTTTCCTCTCTTTTGATTGTACTCTTTCATTTCGGCCCCTCAAATGTCGATCCTAAGTAGTCCTCTTTAAATCATGCCGAGTAGACGTATGCATTTCGCATGTGCCTCTATGAGAGTGTTAATGCTTTTTCGCATGTAGACTATTCGGTATCGATCCTTCCTTCCTCTCCTTCGTTTGTCTCATTATTCGCTTCTGTCTTGAAACCCATAACATCGAGCATTGAAGCTTTCTAAATGCAGAGAGAATGATTTATCGATTCTGCCTTCTCATGGTCAAACCTTTGAATGGCTTAGTCCATTTAACCACTGTTCTTTTCATTGCTAGTTCTTCTCCACAGAGTGATCCATCAGAAGATACCCCACGTAATTTAGCTACATCTTCCATTCATCCGTTAAGAGAACATGAACATCTTCGCTTGCCAATTCTTGACACACCACTTGAAAGAACGGCCCGGGATTCACATTTAGTCTCTAGCTACTAATATGTCAAAGTTCACGTCGAATTGAAATCCTAGCTGAACTTGAATGCACGAATGATCTTAAATTTTGAGATTTTGTTCCTTATATAGAATTGAGTTACCATTTAATTTCTATCATATGTTTTGAGATTTTATTCCCCTCCTCAATGCATGGTAATAATAAGCATCAAGACTTATTTCAGCCAACTTAAAAAATCACGATCTAAAATTGTTGCTAAAATGAGTTTATAAATGTCTTATAAAGCGACACTTACGCAATTATATGTTTATGTGTGCTTACAACTGTATGTGAAGCTAAACATCTTAATTCCACGAAAATGGTTGAAGTTGCTGTTGTAAATCCAGAAGTAAATGAGGTAAGGTTTTGTCTAGAGCTCAGAGGATTGAAACAGCACGCATTGCGGAGGTTCTTTCGCTAGTGGGAACCACTTAGTATGTCCACAGCATGATCATGTCAACCTTGTAGAATATTAGTTCAATGAATAAGGCAGGAGGTTTTATAGCTTCAATGGAAGAGTCATTTGACACTATCTTACTACGTGCTAAAGCACCATCACACAACTTCTAGCCTCATCTTCAGATTTCATACCTCTGAGGTACAATTCTCTAGGTATTATAATTTGCCATTTTCTTTATGGGAATTAGCCAAGGACAAAGGAGAGCATCATGCATTCCATAAAAGGGGGAAAAAACATGAGCTAATTGCATGACATTCTTGCTGGACGCTGAATAGGACCATATATTGGGGGCGCAAGAATTGGCACAGACCTATGGTCCTATTCAGCGTCCAGGGAAAATGTCGAGGTATGGTAGCCTTTAGCTCCGTTTTTCCCCTTCCATGGGATGCATGATGCTGGCCTTTCCTTTCAGAAGGAAACAGAAAATTCTGATACCTAATGATTGCGCCTTCTGATGGTAATAACCAGCATGATAATGTGCCATCGACTCAACAAGAGGAGTATCATGGTGGCAGCTCGTCTCGGGCCAATGGCAATGCTTCTGGTCGGGGAAGCTTTCAGGGCGCCGGAAGGACATGTTATCAATCTCCGCCAATTCCACCTTATTCACCTGCCCCCTTTAATATTCCTCAGACCAGGAGTGGCTCCGCATTGCATGCTCAGCATCGGTACAGAAACGATAATCGCCCCTTGACAATTCCTGGACCGACCGCCACTCCAGATGGTATCTTCCCTACACAGGCGCTTTGGCCTGCTAATGCTAATAATCAGTGCAATGGCAAAGGGTCATTTCCGCAATATGACAATCAAGGCACCCGGAGCCAGCAGCATCCTAGAACGGGGTCAGGCCAAACCAGTATGGCCCCTTAAATATTCCTAGGACCAGCAGTGGCTTCCCATTGCATGCTTGCTATCGGGGTAGAAATGATTCAACAATTTCTGGACAGGCCGCAACTTCACATGGTAGCTTCAATAGACGGCCGCTTCTGCCTGCTAATGCTAATAATCGGCGCAGTGGTGAAGGGACATCTCCGCAATATGACAATCAAGGTGGCCAGAGTTGGCAGCGTCCTGGATCGAGGGTCAGGCCAAACCATCAGCAGCAAAGCCCGTATAATAGGACCACAGGCAATTTGCAGGACCCATCAAGCATGCAACCACCTTGAGATTCGGGACCCTAACGCCGATCACAGCTGGTTGCTCTGCATTTACCGGGAGGGCCTTTTACCCAGAAGTTGATGTAGGAGCATTAGGGCGAGGCAGTTTCATCGGGACGACATGTTAGGTCCTTGCTTACCCATTATTACACACTTCACTGCCTTCTTTGATTGGAAAGAAAGTATAGGTTCTCGCTTGTCCATTTGTACGTACTCCTCTGTTTTTCGGAGCCAGAATCCAACTGTGCATATACTTCACTGGCTCAACGTTGCCTTGTTTTCTTAATTGGTGTCCGGACAGATTTTTCCCGCAAAGATTTTCTTCTGCAAATAGGGGGTTTCGACATCGCATAGATAATTCTCGTTTGGGGATGTTAGTTTGACTGTATATATCTTCCTAGGCTCTAGACCTTTTCCAATGCTTCGATAAATAATCACCACAGTTCCGCTGCCCTATTCTGCATTGGATGAACTTCAAAATGTTTCGGTAAGTTTCTGAGAGCCTATTTTTTAGCTTCCTAGAATGTGCTGGTCCCTTGCAATTGACAATAGTCATGGCCTGCCTTCTCGGACATCCTTTCACGCGGGTTCTACTCTTGATAGAATCAGCCTGCCAAATCGAAAGATACGGAGGGCGGTGCACTTATTCTTCAATGTGGCATTGGCATGATGCTAGGGCTACGAGGTTCTCTCTATTCGCGGGGCACTTAATTCTTAAATGTGATGCTACAGAATGTGATGCCTAGCAGGACAAGTACCCACAAAAAATCGAAGATGAACCAAAGTAGAATTTTAAACCGATAGATGGTAGCGTGATTTCAATCGTTAATGAACTTGGCGAGTGCCAGAATTTGGCTTGCGAGCTTGGAAACAAGTCTTTTAACGATCCAGTGAGATCCTCAACGAAGGAAATTACCCGGGTGCACTTGCTTACTGCAGATCTCGAAACAGACTGGAAAATTATTCTGTTTCTTGTGGACTACCTGAGAGTAATGATTGCTGAGTATCATGATGACAGTACGCATAAGTTTAGGTTAGCCCTTGAGTTGACGCTTCTTTTGACTCGCTAACAGAGAGAGAGAGAGAGAGAGAGAGAGAGAGAGAGAGAGAGAGAGACCAATCCTGGCCCTCTTCCTTATCTCCTCTTTTGGCAAGTGAAGGTAACGCCTCTCTAGAACTATATGGTAATCGGAAGACTAACAATATCAAATCTCCAACTCGTTCTAAATTTGAGTTCTTATTATAAGCTTCAAATGGAGAGTCACGAAAGGCACCCTTTCGTGGAGACTATCATCCATGTAATTTAGACCACACTGTCCTTTTGCTTCCAAACTACCACGCTAGCTTATCTTATAAGGCCTAGCCACCTAATATTCTAAAGTACTTCCATTCGGTACTGTCATTTTCCTCTGTCTCTCCAATGCTGTTTCTGTCCGACTTCTGCTCCGCCTTCAATTGGTGGCTTTGGTGCTTAGACTTCTCATGTTATGGTGTGACCTCCAGTCTCCAAAGAATGCTGACACTATATTTAGGAATGCTATTGTAATGATTTCCAGTTTTGAACCTAATGAACGATCGAATTGAGAGTTCTACTCTTTTGCCTCATGCCCTGATGTACTCATCCGTTAACTTGTTTCGATCTTGCAATCTGCTAATCCTAACTAGATGTCAGTGTGCCTTTCTCACATTGGGAACTAATCTTTCTCAAAAAGGGGTTTACTCCAAATAATGCTCTAAAAAATTTAATAAACAGGCAATCTAGTGCGTCATTTTCTTTAAAGTACAATGGAACCTTACACAAGATCAGCGGAATTTTGCAAAAGGTCAAGAGATGACTTGCGCGATGCAAGAAGCTTGCTGAACAGGGCAAGATAGTAGCCATTGGGCGACGAGCATCCGGCCTTGCCTGATACTTATTACTCCAGGCCTGCGTTGTGTCACGGGGCACGTGCCTAGGGCTTGCTCCAATGCTAGCTTAGCAACACAAGGTCACTAAGCACATCAATACATCGCATAAAATGTCATGAATTGTGAATTTAGACCTAGATATTTTTATATTTAAACTATAAACAGTGCATTGAGAAAAGAAATAAAATCTCAAAACATAGGATAGAAATTAAATTATGCAAGACTTGGTCATATATGAAGAACAAAATCTAAAAAAAATAGGATGGTCTGTGCATTCGAGTTCGACTATGTTTGTTTCTATTCAATGGGAGCCATGTGACATATACGCTCAATTAAATGGGAAGTATTTCAAAAGAAGCAGATGGTTTGCTCGTCCCTTTTGCGATCTAGCGTGAGATCAGGCCCGGCCCATTTACGATTTAGAACGAGGACAAGGCAGTAATTGCGGGATTCACTGACCTTTACCGTTGTGGAAGCTAAAAGACGGTTGGTGAAGCGAGCATTCGGAAGCACCCATCTCTTCTTCATGCGAGAAACAGAGTCCACTCTATGTCGGCGACGGGTATAGATATTTTCCTTCTCTCATTATTGGAACTCCTAGAACTAGAGAGATAGAAGCCTCCGGGTCTTCTCGATCGACTCTTTTGAACAGAGGGAAAAGAGGAAAGAAAAAAGAAAGAAAGAAAAGAACAGATATTGCCCGGTTGCATTATTAATATATTTATCTAATGGAATCATCCAACACCGAGCGTGAAAAGAAGATAGTGCCCTGTTTTGCCGAAGAATTTATTTACAAAATACTCAAACTGTTGAATTAATGTCGCGAGTTTGAATTCGGATAATGATTTATTAAATTGAATTTGTTAATAAAGATATCTTAGATTTCAAATTGGACGAAGAAATCATTCTTTTCTTGGACTCTTTATAGCAGCACAAAAGAGGAAATAAAATAGAATACAATAAAAAAAAAAAAAAAATTGAGCAAAGTTTCTTCTTTACCTTCGGAAGCCTGCAGAACTAACAGAACTGGAAAGATTGCAGCTTTGGAAGGAAGCCGAAGATGTCAACTTCGTGGGGCCCAAACTTTGACTTTTGGGCACACAATATAAAAGCGTACGTAGACCAACTCCTCTTGTATGTTCATGATCCGCGAGATATCTGAAGCCTTGCGAAGCCTTCCAAAGGGATTCACGTACGCAAACCAAAGACGAACGTCGGAGTTACTAATTTTCGGGGTACATAGAGCCTTTTTGTTTTGAGTTTGAACGCTTTTATTTCAAGCTTGAATGTGCGGTAATTTATACAGTGAATTTATGTTTGATTTATAAACACTTTTAATTTGCAAGATCTTGTTGTTTGCGTATAGTATTCCAACACAAGCGGCGCAACATGGACTCCAACCTCGCCATTCAGAGACTCCTTTCTCAAGGTTTTAACACCCTCCTTCGATCTGTTCTTGTTCTTGGTTCAGTATTGAGAGACATTGCCACGCCATCAGACAAGAGACATTCATGGATTTAACGTGAACTCTTCGTATCCAGCCGAAAAAGAAAAAAAAAAAAAAAAAAAAAAAAGGAACGCGAACTCTTTTGAGTGTGTGCAGCTGATTTAGTTTCTCCTTTTGTCCTTTACTTTCACTCTGATGAGAATGTCAAATTTGGGTCTTCTCGATCGACTGGCGCAAATCTGGGATAGATGGAGATAAAAATTCCATATATTAGGATTCTATGGCTCTGGGTTGTAATCTTGATTTCTAGATTCTGTTTGTCATTGTCATTCAACTATCTGCAGTCCGTTCGTGAAGCACTTGTGGTGACTTCAAATTGAATGATGGTCTTAGTCTCCTTAATGTCTTTTTACCGACGATCTATCAGTGTTAGAAGTCACCCTCACAACTGGTTTTTCACCAATTTCAAATTATAACACTCTTCAATTTCAGAAGCGGATAGCAAGGGAATATCACAGTTGGATGATGTTTCATCCCCTCCGGCTGCTGCTGTGTCATCAGTCGCTTCTCAATTGCACGGTCCTAATATGGGGAACAGGAAAGGGAAGGAAGTCGTTCGAAGCGTGGCTGATAACAATGCAGTTATATCAAGAAGCCACGACCCACCCTTGCATGCGGTGGATCCACTGAGACTCCGTGCATCAAGTGCTGGTTCTCATCCCTGGGCATCTAGAAACAATGCGACTACTGTCTTTGCTCATCAAGCATCAGCCGGTTCATCAAGCACGAGCAACTGGTACGTGCTAATGTTTTTGCTCGCATGGTCTGTTTCTGCAGGGTTGGTTTATGCCATGTCATTGTTGATTTGCTGTTGGTTTTACAAATGAAAGGAATGGAAATGAGTCCAGTGGAGAAAAATCGATCTGGGGAGAATGGAAAGTGTTTTTGACGCCAGATAGGGAAAAACTGGAGATCCCACAAGCCGTGTACGAGGCGTTCAACAACCCTAATCCTGGAAGTTCGGGGACTTGGGAACGTAAGCTCTCGCCAACTTCAAGTGAACCGGTACGAATTCTTCTTTAAATCATGCCAAGTAGACGTATGCATTTCGCATGTGCCTCTATGAGAGTGTTAATGCTTTTTTTGCATGTAGACTATTCGGTATCGATCCTTCCTTCCTCTCCTTCGTTTGTCTCGTTATTCGCTTCTGTCTTGAAACGCATAACATCGAGCATTGAAGCATTCTAAATGCAGAGAGAATGATTTATCGATTCTACCTTCTCATGGTCAGACCTTTGAATGGCTTAGTCCATTTAACCACAGAGTGGTTATTTATTTAACCTTTGAATGATTTATTTATTTCTTTTTCTTACTGTCAAACCCTGGAATGACTCGGTTATTGTTTTTTCTTATTTTTGCTGATTTATCTCCACAGAGTGGTTCATCAGAAGCTACCCCAAGTACGGCTTGCAATCTGCCTTTTAGGGATTCCTCAAGATCCCGTCCTTGACGCCCCGTTTGCATGCTCAAGATATGGCCCTATTCAGCGTCCAGGGAAAATGCCAGAGGTATGGTAGTACTTCCATTCGGTACTGTCATTTTCCTCTGTCTCTCCAATGCTGCTTCTGTCCGACTTCTGCTCCGCCTTCAATTGGTGGCTCTGGTGCTTAGACTTCTCATGTTATGGCGTGACCTACAGTTTCCAAAGAATGCTGACACTATATTTAGGAGTGCTATTGTAATGATTTCCAGTTTTGAACCTAATGAACGATCGAATCAAGGGTTCTGCTCTTTTGCCTCATGCCCTGATGTACTCATCCATTAACTTGTTGCAATCCGCTAATCCTAACTAGATGTCAGTTTGCCTTTCTCACAATGGGAACTAATCTTTCTCAAAAAGGGGTTCACTCCAAATAGTGTCAAAAAAATTTACTAAACAAGCAATCTAGTGCGTCATTTTCTTTAAAATACAACGGAACCTTATGCAAAATGAGCGGAATTTTGCAAAAGGTCAAGAGACAACTTGCGCGATGCAAGAAGCTTGCCGAAGAGGGCAAAATAGTAGCCATTGGGCGACGAGCATCGGGCCTTGGCCGATCCTTATTATTCCAGGCCCGCATTGCGTCACTGGGCACAAGCCTAGGGCTTGCTCCAACGCTAGCTCAGCAGCGCCAGGTCACTAAGCACATCAATACATCACATAAAATATCATGAATTGTGACTTTAGACTATGATATTCTTATATTTAAACTATGAACAGTGCATTGAGAAAAGAAATAAAATCTCAAAACATAGGATATAAATTAAATTATGCGTGACTTGGTCATATATGGGGAACAAAATCTAAAAAAAAATTAGGATGGTCTGTGCATTCGAGTTCGACTATGTTTCTATTCAATGTGAGCCGTGTGACATATGTACTCAATTAGTAGCTAGAGAGTAAATGGGAAATATTTCAAAAGAAGCGGATGGTTTTGTTCGCCCCTTTTGCGATCTAGCGTGAGATCAGGCCCGGCCCATTTACGATTCAGAACGAGGACAAGGCAGTAACTGCAGGATTCGCTGACCGTTGCCGTTGTGGAAGTTAAAAGACGGTTGGTGAAGCGAGCATTCGAAAGCACCCATCTCTTCTTCATGCGAGAAACAGAGTCCACTCTCTGTCGGCGACGGGTGTAGATCTTTTCTTTCTCTCATTATTGGAACTCCTAGAAGTAGAGAGATAGAAGCCTCCGGGTCTTCTCGATCGACCCTTTTGAACAGAGGGAAAAGAGGAAAGAAAAAGAAAGAAAGAAAAGAACAGATATTGCCCAGTTGCATTAGTAATATATTTATACAATGGAATCATCCTTCTTTAAAAAGTCAAGCGTGAAAAGAAGATAGAGCTCTGTTTTGCTGAAGAATTTATCTACGAAATACTCAAACGGTTAAATTAACATCTCAAGTTTGAATTCGGATAACGATTTATTGAACCGAATTTATTGATAAAGATTTCTCGTGTAGATTTCAAATTGGACAAAGAAGCCTCTCTTTTCTTGGACTCCTTATAGCTACACAAAAGAGGAAATAAAATACAAAAAATAAAAAAATTGAACAAAGTTTCTTCTTTTATCTTCGGAAGCCAGCAGAAGCCGAAGATGTTCAACAGAATCCGAAAGATGTTATCTTCGGAAGCCTGCAGAAGCCGAAGATGTTACCTTCGTGGGGCCCAAAAGTCAAACACACAGAGTATAAAAGCGTACGTGGATCAACTCTTCCGTATGTTCACCATCCGCGAGATATCTGAAGCCGCGCGAAGCCTTCCAAAGGAACGTGAAGACTTACAGAGGTGGACCAAAGACGAACGTCGGAGGACGAAGGTGGAGTTACTAATTTTCTCGGCGTAGGTACGTACGTGGACCAAAGACACTAATTTTTGAGGTACGTAGAGCGTTTTTATTTTTTTTGTTGCGAGCATGAACATACGTGAATTTTGTGCAGTGAGTTCATGTTCAAGTAAGTTATTTATTTATATATAAGATTCTGTCGTTTTCGCGTATAGTATTCTAAGACAAGCAGTGCAACATGGACTCCAACCTCGCCATTCAGAGAATCCTTTCTCAAGGTTTTAACGCCCTCCTTCGATCTGTTCTTGTTCTCGGTTCAGTATTGAGAGACATTGCCATGCCATCAGCAAGAGACATTCATGGATTTAACGTGAACTCTTCGTATCCAGCCAAAAAAGAAGAAAAAAAAAAAAAAAAAGGAACGTGAACTCTTTGAGTGTGTGCAGCGGATTTAGTTTCTCCTTTTGTTCTTTATTTTCACTCTGATGAGAATGTCAAATTTTTGTCTTCTTGATTGACTCCTCAATACAGGGAAAAACAAAGAGAGGTCACCGATGGAATTGAAGGAGCAATTCGAGCTTGTAAAGGAGATGGCGTCCCGTCTCACCGAAGAAGACCGAGAGGGGGGAACGATGGAGTGGAAGGAGCAAGTCCAACGTATGAAGGAGATGATGCCCTGTTTCACCGAAGAGATGATTTGCAAAATGCTCGAGCAATGCTACATTGACTCAGACCTCACCCTGCCCCGACACCTTTCTCCAGGTTTTGCACATTCCGTCCATTTGTCGCTTTCGGGGTCGGTTAGTCATTAAAGGAATTGCCATGAAGCATTAATTCTCTTTTGTTTCCACTTTTGATCATACAATCAGATGGCCCTCGATGTTTTCTTTTGCCTTCAGCGTATTTTGTTCTCTCTAGTTCCTTTTTATTCGAAACAAGAGAACATCATCTTTTGATGTGCTTTTCATCGTTTTGAACTTTGCATAGATGTTATTGTTTAACCGACAACTTAGGCTTGTTAGGTTATGCGGTTGAAGCCATATTAGTGGCAGACGTATGTGCATTTTCAGCTTTTGGCAATGCAAGCCGATTGCAGAATTAGAAGAGCGGTGTAAATTTTCTCTGATGTTTCTGGCAGTGCTCAGGGTGAGCTATGAAGGCGGAATCAAAATTTGTGTAATTCAAAAACTTCTCTAATGCAACAGGTCAGATGGAAATACTAGTCCATTGTTCTGGCAATCTGTCGGTTGTATAATATTTTTTGTTCCATACGTATCTGCAGTTGCTGGAACTCACCAGAGTGAGTCCTTGAAGGAGTTCTTGCTGTCTGGACTGTTAGGATTTTGAGCCAGATAGAGGTGCATTTCAAACATCAGTCCTAATGTTTAGGATTGATATGTCGTTAATGACATTTAGCATTATATCACATAGCATTTTAACATTGAAGTGCTCGTGTTGCACTGCTCTGGGTTGTAATCTCGATTTCTAGATTTTGTTTGTCATTGTCATTCAAATATCTGCAGTCCGTTCGTGAAGCACTTGTGGTGACTTCAAATTGAATGATGTTACCATCTTGGGAAGCATGGATGTCCATTTCTTCTTAATCTGAATATGGAAGATCAAGACATGATAGTCTTAGTCTCCTTGATGTCTTTTTACCAATGATCTATATCGGTGTTAGAAGTCACCCTCACAACTGGTTTTTCACCAATTCGAATTATAACACTCTTCAATTTCAGAAGCGGATAGCAAGGGAATATCACAGTTGGATGATGTTTCATCCCCTCCGGCTGCTGCTGTGTCATCAGTCGCTTCTCAATTGCACGGTCCTAATATGGGGAACAGGAAAGGGAAGGAAGTCGTTCAAAGCGTGGATGATAACAATGCAGTTATATCAAGAAGCCACGACCCACCCTTGCATGCCATGGATCCACTGAGACTCCGTGCATCAAGTGCTGGTTCTGATCCCTGGGCATCTAGAAACAATGCGGCTACTGTCTTTGCTCATCAAGCATCAGCCGGTTCAACAAGCACGAGCAACTGGTACGTGCTAATGTCTTTGTTCGCATGGTCTGTTTCTGCATGGTTGGTTTATGCCATGTCATTGTTGATTTGCTGTTGGTTTTACAAATGAAAGGAATGGAAATGAGTTCAGTGGAGAAAAATCGATCTGGGGAGAATGGAAAGTGTTTTTGACGCCAGATAGGGAAAAACTGGAGATCCCACAAGCCGTGTACGACGCGTTCAACAACCCTAATCCTGGAAGTTCGGGGACTTGGGAACGTAAGCTTTCGCCAACTTCAAGTGAACCGGTACGAATTCTTCTGTAAATCATGCCAAGTAGACGTATGCATTTCGCATGTGCCTCTATGAGAGTGTTAATGCTTTTTTGCATGTAGACTATTCAGTATCGATCCTTCCTTCCTCTCCTTCGTTTGTCTCGTTATTCGCTTCTGTCTTGAAACCCATAACATCGAGCATTGAAGCTTTCCAAATGCAGAGAGAATGATTTATCGATTCTACCTTCTCATGGTCAAATCTTTGAATGGCTTAGTCCATTTAACCACAGAGTGGTTATTTATTTAACCTTTGAATGATTTATTTATTTCTTTTTCTTTTTGTCAAACCCTGGAATGACTTGGTTATTATTTTTTCTTATTTTTGCTGATTTATCTCCACAGAGTGGTTCATCAGAAGCTACCCCAAGTACGGCTTGCAATCTGCCTTTTAGGGATCCTCAAGATCCAGTCCTTGACGCCCCGTTTGCATGCTCAAGATATGGCCCTATTCAGCGTCCAGGGATAATGCCAGAGGTATGGTAGTATTTAGCTCTATTTTTTCCCCTTCTATGGGATGCATGATGCTGGCCTTTTACTCTCAGCTGATTTCTCCATAAAGGAAATGGAAAATTCTGATACCTAATGATTGTGCCTTCTGATGATAATAACCAGCACGGTGATATGCCATCGGCTCAACAACACCCGCATCAAGGTGGCAGTTTGTCGTGGGCCAATGGCAATGCTTCTGGTTGGGGAAGCTTTCTGGGAGCTGGAAAGACATTTTATCAGTCTCTGCCAATTCCACCTTATTCACCTGCCCCTTTTGATAGTCCTCAGACCAGCAGTGGCTCCACGTTGCACGCTAGGTACCAGTATAGCCCCTATAATATTCCTTGGACCAGCAGTGGCTCCGAATTGCATCCTCAGTACCAGTATAGCTCCTTTAATAATCCTCAGATCAGCAGTGGCTCCACATTGCATGATCAGTATCAGTATAGAAATGATTATTGCCCCTTAACAATTCCTGGACCGGTTGTGAGTGCACATGGTAGCTTCCCTCTATGGGCACTACCGCCTGCTAATGCTAATAATTGGTGCGGTGGCGAAGGGTCATCTCCGCAATATGACAATCAAGGTGGCCTGAGGTGGCAGTGTCCTGGAACCAGGGTCAGGCCAAGCCATCAGCTGCAAAGCCCGTATAATAGGACCACAGGCAATTTGCAGGACCCATCAAGCATTCAACCAACTCAAGATCCAGGACGCTAACGTTGATCACGGCTGGTTATTCTGCATTTACCGGAAGATCCTTTTGCCTAAATTTGATGTAGGAGCAGTAGGGCGTGGCAGTTTCATCAGGAAGACATGTTAGGTCATTGCTTACCCAGTTTTACACACTTTGGTTCCTTTGATTGGAAAGAAAGTATAGGTTTTTGCCTGTCCGTTTTAACAAATTTTTCTGTTTTTGGAGTTAGAATCCAACTGTGCCATATGCTTCACTGGCTCATTATTGCCTTTCGTTTCTTAATTGGTGTTTGGACAGATTTTTCACGCAAAGATTTTCTTCTGCAAATAGGGGTTTTGACAGCACGTAGATGTTTACAATTGTACGATGTTAGTTCGACTGCATATATCTTCCTTGGCTCTAGATCTTTCCGATGCTTCGACAAATAATCACCACAGTTGCACTGCCTTTTGTTTCTTAATTGGTGTTTGGACAGATTTTTTGCGCAAAGATTTTCTTCTGCAAGTAGGGGGTTTCGACATCGCATAGATAATTCTCATTGGGGGATGTTAGTTCGACTGTATATATCTTCCTAGGCTCTAGACCTTTTCCAATGCTTCGACAAATAATCACCACAGTTCCTGTAATATATGGCTTTAAAACAAGAAAAGAAAAGAAAAGAAAAGAAAGGTTTGAAAAGTCAAAGAGGGAGGCTGAAGAGGTATGTGGAACCTTCGGCTGGGCTTTAAAAAAAAGAGAAAGAGGGAGAGAAAGAGGAGCACGGGCAGAAACAGGGGAAACGCAAAACAGGGGAGAAGGGAGAAAGAAGAGAAAGGAAAAAGGGAAAAAAGGGAAAAATTTTGGCGCGCTCGTGACCCGGACGCCTCATCAAGCCGACTCAAGTGTGTTTTGCAAGGCCGGTAAGAAATTGAAGCCTTTAATCACTTGCTTAAAGCAATTGCCGCAATTAGGGCTCGAAATTCGGATTTCTTGGGTATTTGTGTGGCGAAACCCAATTTTTGATTCGTTAAGCTGTAAATTTTTTTGAAATGGTACTTTGGGATGTTGTGAAGCTATAGCATCTTTCGGATCGTGATTTGAGCTTGCGGTTTGTTCGGAACGGAATTTTGAAATTGGAGGCTCAATCTGGTACTGTAGCGAACAGTGGCTTCGAGTCTCTTTTTTTGTTATTTTCGGTACTGTTTTGGGGCGGCCGAGTTGGGGTTGCTGTTGTACGTTAAGAGAGCTTTCTAAAGACTATTAGACGGCTCGAAACGGAATTTTGTGGAGAAAGTTATGGTGTGACGAAGTTGGCGCATGGGCCGCGCCTAGCTGAAAATGATGGGTTTATGCTAAATTGTGAACTTTTGGGGCACGTAGGTGTCGTTTATCGACTAATAGGCCTAGTATAGGCGATGCGTTATAAGAATATCATTTTTACTCGGCTTTTTAATATTTTTCCGTTAATTGTTAGGAATCCGAATGCGTCGGTTCGTGTGAGCGTCGTAGTTGATTTTTGGCTTTTCCCAGGTGAGTGACACTATTTCTTCTTTGTATTTTAAACTCATGTTTTGAGAAACGTGGTTGATTATATATTCATTGAGTTGATAAAAAGCATACTTTGTTGTATTAAACAGGATCGAGCTATTACTGTCATTTTTGTTGTTTGGAGGGAGTTATATTCCGACTTCAATTTGAATGGTTATTTGAAAAATGATTTGTGAAAATCTTTATGAAAGAATCTTGAAATGTTTTAGAGAATGCTTTGATATTTATAGTTGTGGTATGACTCTCTTTCTAATGTTGGAATACTGGATATTGTGATTGGTGGTTGGTGCTCAATGTCTCTGTGGACCCTGAAGGGTGTGGGTATGCGCATACTATTCTAGGATATCCTTGTGGGCCGAGCCACCGGCTAATAATATGTGGAGACCTTGCCAATGGGGGAATCTTGGTCGTCTTGTCATGGGCGTTATGCGTGACCATGGCTAGACATTTGAGCATGAATTGGTCAATGGAGTGGACCATTGACGTGTGATTTGAGTTTGGTCGATGGAATGGACCATCGATGTGATTTGATGAGATTAATCAATGGAATAGACCATTGATACATGTTTTATGAGATTGACTAATGGATTGGACCATTGGTATTTTGGTATTTGAGTTATGATTATGTATTTGAGTTATGTTTTAAATGTGCATAGTGATTTCTCGATCCGCTTAGAATAAATGTGTTACTCACTGAGCCGTGGTAGCTCACTCCTCTCATCTACTTGTTTTTCAGGTTCTTCAGCGAGTCACGAATAGGCGTGAGCGTTCGTTCGGGGAGGACTTTTTTTGGTGGAAATTTTGGGTATGGCTTATGCATAGTTCATAAGTTTATAAGTTAGTCTTTGTAGAAGGTTTATGTTTTGATGTTTGTGGATTATAGATATACTATGATATTGTAACCAAGTGCCCCTTTTTGTCAAATATATATATGTGGATGTATATATGTTGATATCGGGTTGAATTTTTGGTTACGTTGAGGCTGCGTCCTTTGGTAAAAGAACGGCCGTGTCATGTCCCTTTTTCTTGTGAATCGGGGTGTGACAGTTCCGCTGCCCTATTCTGCATTGGATGAACTTGAAAATGTTTTGGTAAATTTCTGAGAACTTATTTTTTGGCTTCCTAGAATGTGCTTGTCCCTTGCAATTGACAATAGTCATGGCCTGAAACCTTTGTGGACATCCTTTCACGCGGGTCCTACTCTTGATAGAATCAACCTGCCAAATTGAAAGTTACGGAGGGCGGTGCACTTATTCTTCAATGTGGCATTGGCATGATGCTAGGGCTACGAGGTTCCCTCTACTCACGGGGCACTTAATTCTTAAATGTGATGCTACAGAATGTGATGCCTAGCAGGACAAGTACCCACAAAAAATCGAAGATGAACCAAAGTAGAATTTTAAACTGATAAATGGCAGCGTAATTTCAATCGTTAATGAACTTGGTGAGTGCCAGAATTTGGCTTGCGAGCTTGGAAACGAGTCTTTTAATGATCTAGCGAGATCCTCAACGAAGGAACTTATCCGGGTGCACTTGCTTATTGCAGATCTCGAAACAGACTGGAAAATTATTCTGTTTCTTGTGGACTCCCCGAGAGTGATGATTGTTGAGTATCATGATGACAGTACGCATGAGTTTAGGTTAGCCCTTGAGTTGATGCTTCTTTTGACTTGTTAAGAGAGAGAGAGAGAGAGAGAGAGAGAGAGAGAGAGAAAGAGAGAGTTAAATTGCTAAAGGGAGGAGAGATGAGGCTGAAACTTCATCTTATATACAGAACAACCAAGTCTTTTACAAAAAACAAAATACATAATGTAAAACATACCATAATTACCCATGTTCTGCATAAAGCCTTTACCCCACTAACACCTAAAAACTAGGATAACCAACACACATGACTCCACTAACTTTAATAATTGAAAAACCAAATCAGCAACACGTGCAAAAGGAAATAACTATTATATCAACAATTCCTCCCTTAAACTAATGCTTGCTAACATTCAGTTTAAAGCTTTGACTTTTTTACTATGCAAACACCTAGTAACCTTCTGAGCTTCACAAATGACTCCATCTCGAGGGCCTTGGTGAATATATCAGCAACTTGATCTTCACTCCTGCAATAGATTAGATCAATTGTTCCATCATTGTTAAGATCTCTCAATAAATAAAACTTCACATCAATGTGCTTGCTTCTTCCATGTAACACAGGATTCTTGGAGAGTTTTATTGTTGAGTATTGTCACAAAATTTTTAGTAGGTCCCGGTTGTTTGAATTGTAGCTCCTCAAGAATTCTCCTTAGCCAAATAGCTTGACAAGCACTAGTTGTTGCAGCAACAAATTCAGCTTCTGTACTTGACAATGTAATAATTGGTTGCTTCTTGGATGACCACGAAATGGCACCTATCCCAAACATAAAAACATAATCCGAAGTGCTTCTCTTATCATCTTGATCTCTTGCATAGTCACTATCAGTAAATCCCAACAAATCAGACTTTTCACCCTTCTTGTAAAATAACCCAAAGTATCTAGTTCTTTGCAAGTAACGAATGATTCTCTTGGCAGTTAACAAATGCATTTGTGTAGGATTCTCCATATATCTACTGATTAAATTCACAGAATACATTATGTCTGGTCTTGTTACAGTTAAATACATCAAACTACCCACAACCTATTTATAAAGTGTGCCGTCAACCTTCCTCCCTCCATGAACTTTGTATAACTTTAAGTCAAACTCAACCGAAGTGTTTACGGATTACAATCCTTCATCTCAAACTTGTCCAAAATTTCTCCCACATATTTCTTTTGAGAAATAAAGATCCCATCATCCGATTGTACCACTTTAATGCCAATGAAGTAATGCATCATACCAAGATCAGACATTTCAAACTCATCCATCATAGATTTCTTGAATTCTTCAAACATGCCATCACAATTTCTAATAAATATAAGATCGTCAACATACAAGCAGACAATAAGCATTTTCCATTTATCTCCAATCTTAACAAAAAGCATATGCTCATAAGGACATTTTGAAAAACCAACTTTAAGAAAATAAGTTTCAATGCGACTATACCAAACCCAAGGGGCTTGTTTTAGCCCATAAAGAGTTTTTTTCAATCTATAAACTTTATACTCATTTTCAATCTTGACATAACCAGGAGGTTGCTCGACAAATACCTATTCCTCTAAGTACTCATATAAGAATGCTGATTTGACATCTAGCTAGAAAATAGGTCAAGAATTATGTGCCGCCAATGTAACCACCAATCTGATCAAGTCATGTCTCACAATTAGAGAAAAAATCTTTGTATAGTCGATCCCATATTGCTGCTTGTATCCCTTGGCTACCAAACGTGCTTTGTAATGGTCAACTTCACAATTTTTTTTCAATTTTGTTTTAAAGACCCACTTTACACCAATGGTTTTTTGTCCATCCGGAAGATCAGATAGCTCCAAAGTATCATTTCTTTCAATGGAATTAATTTCATCATCTATCGCTTTTTGCCATTTTTCTTATTTGACAGCACTCTCAAAAGTTATATGATTATAGTCTAAAAACAAGGCAAAGTGAGTAATTGAATCGTCAATTCTAGTTACCTCATAATCTTCCATCTAAGCAGGCTTTCTTCTAACACAATGAAGAGATTGGGCTTCTTCTTCATTGACTTCAGCACTTTGTTGGTGAAATTCCAGCAGCTGTAGAAGTTGTATTTGATGAATTTTGGGGCATACAAAGTGTTGAAATTTGCTCATGTTCAACATCATTGTCATAAAGAACTTAGGTAGGCTGCTATCTATTCCAATCCCAAGTGTTCTCTTCATTGAAAACAATATTCCTGCTAGTCACAATCTTCTTTGTTAGTGGATTGAATAATTTATATGCTTTGGATGCTTCACCTACACCAAGAAAGACACATTTTTCAGCCTTGTCATTAAGTTTCTTCATTTTCACATCCGGGACATGGACATATGCGATGCACTTAAAGATTCTGAAGTGATCTACAGCGAGTCTTCTCCCACTCCAAGCCTCTTAAGGTGTCATATTCTGAACAGCAAAAGTTGGACTTCTGTTCAAAATATGAATACTCCAATTTACTGCTTTTGGCCAGAAAGTCTTTGGAATTCTTCCTCTTGCCAATAAGCTTTTCACCATGTTAAGAATAGTTCTATTTTTTTTTTCTCAGATACATCATTCTATTGTGGTGTATATGCAACAGTAAGCTCTCTTTGAATGCCACGCTCTACACAAAAAACTTCAAATTCTTTTGAGCAATATTCACCACCACGATATGTTCGAAGAGTCTTAAGGGTCTTTCCTACTTCATTTTCAACACGAGTTTTAAAGCTTTTAAATATGGAGAAAGCTTCTGATTTTTCCTATAAAAAATACACCCAAGTTTTTCTGGAAAAATCATCAATAAAGGTAATTAAGTATATTTTACCTCAATTAGAAGATGGGTTTATGGGACCGCAAATGTCTGAATGCACCAGCTGCAAAACATCTTTTGCTCTCCATGACTTTTATTTTGAAAATTGAGAACGTTGGTGTTTGCTAACAACACATTCTTCGTAGACTTGGAAATGAACAGTAATTTTAGGAAGACCCGTTACCATGTTTTTTTTGTTTGAGGGTCTTTAATCCACCAAAACTCAAGTGACTATAGTGAAAATGCCACATCCATGAGGGGTCTTTTTTTTTTTTTTTCAACCATCAAACAAGACTGAATATTTTCAATCTTTAATGAAAACAATTTATTTAAACTCATAGGAACAACTGCAATAACACCTCTAACAAATTCATAAATTTTACAATCACCCCTCTGAATGGTGATTACATAATCTTTTTCTTGTAATTGACTAGCACTCAATAAGTTACTTTTCAAGTTAGGAACATACAACACATTAGAGATTGTTTCCACAAAACCATTCTTAGTTCTTATTTTAATATTACATTTTCTCATCACTTTCACAGTAGAATGATCCCTAAAACTCACAGTGAAATGAAAATCTTCATTTAGATGAGAAAAAGAAGACTTACTTCCACTCATGTGGTTACTGCAGCCTGTATCCACATACCAAATATTTGACTTGCGCATCTTTTCATCTTGAATAGCCATCAACAACTGCGAACGTACTCTTGCCGTTATCTCTCGGATTGGCCACAGGAGCATGTTGTGGTAACACTACTTCAACTTGTGGAGCTGGTGGGGCAGTGTTTGCCTGGATAGAATCGATTTGCTTAGAGAGCTGCTCAAGAACATTTAGGACTTGCTTCATTTCCAATTCTAGGGCAGCGATGCGAGTTTGTTCAGCAACACGTGTTTGTTTGGTGTTATCAACCATTATTGCTCTGGAATGAGTACGGATTGGTGATCTTGGGTGAGTCATGTTGTCATCTAAGTAAAAGAGATAATGTAAGAAACGATGACAAGATAAGAAAATGGCCCATGACAGTGGTCTAATCGCCTTATTTTATTTAAAATTAATTTTAAACATTGAACCAAACTTCCTAACAATGAACTAAGAATTGAAATTCAAATCCTTAAACATTGAACTAAAAATTGAAAGCACTGAATTGAAATCAATGTCTCTAAACATTGAACTAAGAAACCAAAACATCTCATTTTATATGCTTTTGGGAGTGGAAATGAATTGCAAATCGGTTTTCCCCATCGCATATAAAACAAGACGGACAACGAAACCTATTGTCATGGGCCGACGAAATTACAAGTAAGTAAGTTGCAGTAGTGAGAATTTGAACAACTTACTTTCACTGGTAATGAATGACAATCACATAGACACACGCATGAAATGTGGAGCTCGATTTCTATCTAGATGGCTTAACAAAATGGAGTTAAGAGGATGATCTGACCGTTGCAGTCTCGCATAAACGTGTCAGGTCCTCTTAACCCCGGCTCAGTCGAATGGAATGCCTAATAATCACGCAGTCTCGCGGATATGGACAAATACATTCGACACCATGAAAAACTTTCGGGGAAGAGAAGGTCAACCTCTATATAGCAATCTCGCTTTAGAGGAAGTATCCTTCTCAACACCATCCTAAGAATCCTATCGCAGCCCAGGCCCGACAGCAGGTTGTGTGTGTAATGTGTAGTGCTAAAACAATTTGAAAATCATGCACAACAATTTATAATGCAATCAACATTTCAATGATAAGAAAAACATTCAATCCCAACACTTTCCTACAAAACAAAGAGTCAGCAAGCACTACTCCCCTTATACCTCATTTCTGTAAAAACATTTAACACTTCATGTTAGGAGCGTACCTTGTTTCCACGCTGCCAAACAAAATATTTTTTTAAAAAAAGAAACAGGCCTATGTCCACTATGACTTTTAACTCTGTCCCCAGCGGAGTCGCCAAGCTGTCGCCTATGTAGCATGGACACTCTCCGGAAGCCTCAGTGTCGTGTTCGACACTCCGACACGTCCCGACACGCTCTGACACGCAGTCAACGAGTGTCGAAAAATTCGACACGTGATCAACTCTCTTCGACACGCTCCGACACGCGAGTCTAGAATTTCGACACATGATTCGACACGCACGTGGTCAATTTTGAAATTTTTTAATACTTGAGGGGTCAAAATATAAATATACAAAAAAATAAGTAATAAAAGAAGTAGTAAAATTGCTATGAATATACATGCACGGGGTCAATTTTTTTTTTCAGTTTTTTTTTATAATTGTTTTAGTTTTTTTAAAAGTCTTTTACTTGAAAGAAGTAATAAAAAAATGCTATATATGATAAATAAATAAATTTTAAAATATCATTTCAGCATTTTTCTTTAAACAATGTTTTTTTCCTCTAAGTTTTATGTATTATTGTAACAAATTAAAATAATGAATGATATTATTTAATATTTTTCGTGTAAATTAATTCTAGGCTATTTTTATTATTATTTCTTTATATATTTATATATAAAAATATTTAATATATAACGTGTCGGAACGTTTCGAAATTCTTTATTTTTAAGAAATGACGTGTCGGCATGTCGTGTCATGTCGTGTCACGTGCCATGTGTCACGTGTCGGTGCTACATAGGCTGTCGCGACCTTCCCGATGGTGAATTACCTAAAGAAGGCTAATGAAATACTAAGTTCGAAGACTTGGCACGGACCCTCCCAAGTCCTACCAATCGCGACTTGATGTTAAGAAATTAATCTATTTAAACATGCAATTATATTCAATTTGGAGCCACCACTAACCAATTAAGATTGGTTAGAAACCCAAGTAAAGTATGAGAGAATACTTTACTTTTGCGAACCAGAGATTCAGTAGGTCCGGGAATATGATTACGCTAGATTAGTCCAACGCCCTTTCAATACATTTTTATTTTAATTTTAAAAATATTTTGCAGGCAATGTTGATTAATTTAAACTTAAGCTACTAACATGCAAATGGTCATGCGGGTGCACAATCAATAAAATAACATTCAACAAAAAAAATGCTAATAAAAATGCATGCCCTAAACATGATTTCTAAATAACATGACACCTAATTATTATTATTATGCAATCTTAATCTAAACTTAATATGCATGAATTTTACTTTAATGATTTATGAAATGCGATTTATATGGAATAATTTGAACTATCACCATATGTGTGCAATCTAATTTATATAATCCTAAATATGCATGTACTACATGATATGGTATGAATGACTTAATAATTCTATATGCATGTTTTTTTTTTTATGATTTTTTTATGATTCTTTTTTAATGTATGCAACCTACACTACACAATGATGACATAAAATGGAATTAATTATGAACTAACCTATTAGCTAACCAAATAAATGACCTTTTGTGTTTTTTTTAATTACTTAATTATTCTTATTAAAACAACATAATGATGCAATAATAATCTTTGGTCTTTTTTATTAAAAAATTGCATGACAAGAATATTAAAACATTAACCTATGACCCACTAACTAAAGCGTAACATGTGGTGTGCACATTATGAAATCTATATAACCTAAATAACATTTTTTGCTCTTTTTTTTATTAAAGGAAAATTAACCTAATCCTATATGAATCTTAAAAATGCAAAGCTTTAAATATGAAATGCATATGGACCTAAGTAATTAAATTCTAGATATGCATAATATGTAAGGAGCAAATAATGATGACACACCAAAATATAATACATCAATGTATATCAATGACATATATTTTAACGCGAGTCGATAATGCAAAGCAAACCATAAATTTGTCATAAAAAGTTGAAATAATAAAAAATCTAATCTGCTGTCTCGCGTTTCAATATTTTTGATTATCATGGCTTAATATGACAAATTTCCTAATCATATAATCAAAATAAATCAAGTAAGAATAAAAAAAAAACATGAAATCAAATGTAGAAATTCACCTAATCTGACTCACGGTTGACTTGAGGAACGGCGAGGAGTAGCTGGTGGTTTGATGATGGGTTGCCGTTCGGAACAGGGGTGGTCGTCGGAGCTCCGGTGAGGTTCGGCAGTAATCAGACCTGCAGCAAAATAGGGGAGGCAGCAGGTGACCTTGTTCGGGCGTGCAGTAGCGAGCAGAGGCGAAGCAACGTCGTGTGCAGCGAGGAGGCGCGGAGCGGCTGCAGAATCGTCGCACGGAGGAGGGGGCGTCGGACACCGAGCAATCGCGGACGGAGGTGTTGCAGGGGCGTCGGGCACCGAGCGGAGGCGGAGCAACACGGGCTATTGGTGCGATCGTCGAGCAGAGGCGTAGGCAGCAAGCTCACGGGTGCAGAGGTGGCAACAAGCAGCGAAGGGCTCGAGCAGAGATGGTGGCAGGGCGTTATGGTTGCTGGTGCTCGGATGGAGACGGAGCGGCTGCTGGTGTCGCGAGTCGGCACAGCGGTAGCTTCGTCGGGCTGGTGGAATGCATGGGGTGAGCTGCTGCAATGGAGGTCTTGCAAGGGCGTTGTTCGGCAGTGGGTAGAGACGTCGGGCGGCAGCAGCTTCACGGGGAATGAGCGTCGGTGGTCGGAGACTCTGCTGCCGGTGCTGGGTGACGCTGGAGCAGCGGTGGAGGCGTTGGCAGCTACGGTGGGTTTCAACTCGGCAGCAGGGGTTGCCGGGGAGCCTACGAAGAAGAAGACTTCTTCCTTTTTCCTTTTTTTTTTTTTCCTTTTCTTTTTTCTTTCCTCTTTTTCTCTGCTCTCACATCTCTCTCTCACGTCATTTTCTCTCTGACTCTCCTCTGTGCAACCCCTATTTGCTGTCCTCTCACTTTTCTCCTCCCAGAAGACTTTTTCCCCTTTTTTTTACCAAGAGAAACTCTCCTCACCTCACCTCACCTTTCTTTTTCCTTTTCAGTCATAATTCTTTTCTCCTTCGACAAAGACAAAGAGAAGCCCACCCCCGGCGTTCCGAAACCTCGCCCTTTATTTATAGAGGAAGGCTCGGAGTTGTTTTGCGAGTGAGATATTCACTCAACAACTCCAACAATAAAAAAAAAGCTTCAAAATTAAATAAAAAATGAATTTTTTTGAATTTTGAAATGAGGTTATATTTTCTATAGGAAAGATTTCCAAAACTGAATTTTTATTTTATTTATTATTTTCTAAAATATTATATGTCAATAATAAGCTTCAAATGAAACATCACGAAAGGCACCCATTCATGGAGACTATCATCCATGTAATTTAGACCACACTGTCCTTTTGGTTCCAAACTACTATGCTAGCTTATCTTATAAGGCCTAGCCACCTAATATTCTAAAGTACTTCCATTCGGTACTGTCATTTTCCTTTGTCTCTCCAATGTTCGTCGCCCCATGGCTACTATTTTTCCCTGTTCAGCAAGCTTCTTGCATCGCACAAGTCGTCTCTTGACCTTTTGCAAAAAGTTCGCTGATCTTGCGTAAGGTTCCATTGTATTTTAAAGAAAATGACGCACTATATTGCATGTTCAGTAAATTTTTTAGAGCACCACTTGGAGTGAACCCCTTTTTGAGAAAGATTAGTTCCCATTGTGAGAAAGGCAGGCTGACATCTAGTTAGGATTAACGGATTGCAAGATCAGAACAAGTTAACGGATGAGTACATCAAGGCACGAGGCAAAAGAGCAAAACCCTCGATTCGATCGTTCATTAGGTTCAAAACTAGAAATCATTACAATAGCATTCCTGAATATAGTGTTAGCATTCTTTGGAGACTGTAGGTCACACCATAACATGAGAAGTCTAAGCACCAGAGCCACCAATTGAAGGCGGAGCAGAAGTCGGACAGAAGAGCATCGGGCCTTGCCCGATGCTTATTACTCCAGGCCCGGGTTGCGTCACGGGGCACATGTCTAGGGCTTGCTCCAACGCTAGCTTAGCAGCACTAGATCACTAAGCACATCAATACATCACATAAAATGTCATGAATTGTGACTTTAGATCATGATATTTTTATATTTAAACTATGAACAGTGCATTGAGAAAAGAAATAAAATCTCAAAACATAGGATATAAATTAAATTATGCATGACTTGGTCATATATGGGGAACAAAATCTAAAAAAAAATTAGGATGGTCTGTGCATTCGAGTTCGACTATGTTTGTTTCTATTCAATGTGAGCCATGTGACATATATACTCAATTAAATGGGAAGTATTTCAAAAGAAGCAGATGGTTTGCTCGTCCCTTTTGCGATCTAGCGTGAGATCAGGCCCGGCCCATTTACGATTTAGAACGAGGACAAGGCAGTAATTGCGGGATTCGCCGACCGTTACCGTTGTGGAAGTTAAAAGACGGTTGGTGAAGCGAGCATTCGAAAGCACCCATCTCTCCTTCATGCGAGAAACAAAGTCCACTCTCTGTCGGTGACGGGTATAGATTACTCGCCTCTCAACCATCCCCTTTTTCCTTCTCTCATTATTGGAACTCCTAGAACTAGAGAGATAGAAGCCTCCGGGTGTCACACCCCGATTCACAAGAAGAAGGGCACGACACGGCCGTCCTTTTTCCAAAGGACGCAGCCTCAACGTAACCAAAATTTCATCCCAATATCCACATATATACATCCATATATATTTGACAAAAAGGACAATTGGTTACAATATCGAGTATATCTATAATCCACAAACATCAAAACATAAACCTTTTACTTATGAACTATGCATAAGCCATACCCAAAATTTTCACCAAAAAGTCCTCCTCCCCGAACGAACGCTCACGCCTATTCGTGACTCGTTGAAGAACCTGAAAAACAATTAGATGAGAGGAGTGAGCTACCACGGCTCAGTGAGTAACACATTTCTTCTAAGTGGATCGAGAAATCACTATGCACATTTTAAAACACCAACATAACTCACTTTATCATAATACCAAATCATAATTCAAATATCGAAAGCACCAATGGTCGAGTCCATTAGTCAATCTCATAAAACATGCCTCAATGGTCTATTCCATTGATTAATCTCATCAACTCATATCGATGGTCCATTCCATCGACCAAACTCAAATCACATGTCAATAGTCCACTCCATTGACCAATTCATGCTCAAATGTCTAACCATGGTCACGCGTAACGCCCGTGACAAGACGACCAAGATTCCCCCCTTGGCAAGGTCTCCACATATTATCAGCGGTGGCTCGGCCCACAAGGATATCCTAGAATAGTATGCGCATACCCACACCCCTCGGGGCCACGAGACATTGAGCACCAACCACAAATCACAATATTTAGTAATCCAACGTCGAAAAGGAAGTCATATCATAACTCAAAATTCGATATATAAATATCAAAGCATCCTTCAAAGCATTTCAAGATTCTTTCACAAAGAATTTCACAAATCATTTTTCACACAACCATTCAAATTAACGTCAAAATACAACTCCCTTTGAACCAAAAATGTCAGCAATATCTCGATCCTGTTTTATGCAACAAAATATGCTTTTTGTCAACTCATAGAGTATTTAATCGACCATGTTTCTCAAAACATGAGTTTAAAATACAAAGAAGAAATAGTGTCACTCACACAGGAAAAGCCAAAAAAATCAACTACGTCGCTCACACGAACCGACGCATTCGGATTCCTAACAATTAACGGGAAAATATTAAAAAGCCGAGTAAAAATGATATTCTTATAACGACTCATCTATACTAGGCCTATTAGTCGATAAACGACACCTACGCGTCCCAAAAGTTCACAATTTAGCATAAACCCATCATTTTCAGCTAGGCGCGGCCCATGCGCCAACTTCGTCACGCCATAACTTTCTCCACAAAATTCCGTTTCAAGCCGTCTTATAGTCTTTAGAAAGCTCTCTTAACGTACAACAACAACCCCAACTTGGCCGCTCCAAAACAGTACTGGAAATAACAAAAAAAGAGACTCGAAGCCACTGTTCGCTACAGTACCAGATTGCGTCTCCAACTTAAAAATTCCGTTCCGAACAAACCGCAAGCTCAAATCACGATCCGAAAGATGCTATAGCTTCACAACATCCCAAAGTACCATTTCTAAAAAAATTTACAGCTTAACGACTCAAAAATTGGGCTTCGCCACACAATTACCCATGAAATACGAATTTCGAGCCCTAATTGCGGCAATTGCTTCAAGCAAGTGATTAAAGGCTTCAATTTCTTACCGGCCTTGCAAAACACACTTGAGTCGGCTTGATGAGACGTCCGGGTCACGAGCGCGCCAAAATTTTCCCTTTTTTTTCCCTTTTTCCTTTCTCTTCTTTCTCTCTTCTCCCCTGTTTTGCGTCTTCCCCTGTTTCTGCCCGTGCTCTTCTCTTTCTCTCCCTCTTTCTCTCTTTTTTTAAAGCCCAGCTGAAGGTTCTACGATTCTCTTCAGCCTCCCTTCTTTGACTTTTCAACTCTTTCTTTTCCTTTTATTTTATTAAAGAACCCATATATTACATTCTCCCCTCCTAAAAAAAAATTTCGTCCTCGAAATTTACAGGCACCTCAATCATGAAACAAGCGAGGGTATTTGCGCCTTGCCTCTTCCTCGAGTTCCCAAGTGGCCTCTCTCTCCGTGTGATTTTGCCATTGGATCTTTACATAAGGAATAGTGCGTCGTCGCAACACTTGATCCTTCTTATCGATAATATGAATGGGCTGCTCTTCGTACGTTAAGTTTTCTCTCAACTTCAATGGTGTAAAATCCAATACGTGATCAGGATTTAGCACATATTTCCGTAATAAGGATACATGAAACACATTATGGACTCCGGATAATGCTGGAGGTAAAGCTAGCTTATAAGCAACTTCACCAATCTTTTCTAATATCAAAAATGGTCCCACGTACCTTGGGCTTAATTTACCACGCGTGCCAAATCTCATGACACCCTTCATAGGAGAAACCTTCAAGAATACATGGTCTCCTACATTAAATTCTACTTTACGCCTCTTAAGGTCTGCATAACTTTTCTGACGGCTTTGTGCTGTTTTCAAATGCTCTCGAATGAGTCTGATTTTCTCTTCTGATTGTTGTATGAATTCAGGGCCGGTTAATCTTTTCTCACCAACATCATCCCAGCAAATAGGAGTCCTACATTTACGCCCATATAAAGCTTCAAAAGGCGCCATTTTAATACTAGAATGATAGCTGTTATTATATGAAAACTCTGCCAAGTGTAAATGTTCATCCCACGAACCACCAAAGTCAATAACGCAAGATCGTAGCATATCCTCTAATGTCTGGATAGTTCTTTCTGATTGGCCATCCGTTTGTGGATGAAAAGCTGTGCTAAAGTTGAGTTGAGTACCTAACGCCCTTTGTAAACTCTTCCAAAAGTTGGACACAAACCTGGGATCTCTATCGGAAACAATACTCACTGGAACTCCATGAAGTCTCACTATCTCATTGACGTATCGCTTCGCCATGTCTTCAAGCGAAAGACCGAATCGATAAGACAAAAAGTGCGCAGATTTAGTCAATCGATCAACAATCACCCATATGGCATTTTTACCACTAGGCGTCCTCGGTAAGCCGACGATGAAATCCATGGTAATATGCTCCCACTTCCATTTAGGTACTTCAAGTGGGTGTAGTTGGCCACACGGTTTCGATGCTCAATTTTCACTTGTTGGCAAAGTAGGCATTGGTCGACAAACTTCACAATATCTTTCTTCATATTGATCCACCAAAAATTTCCTCTCAAATCCCTATACATCTTGGTGCTCCCCGGATGAATCGAGAATCTAGTGCTATGAGCTTCTTGTAATATCTCCTTTTTCAATTCGAATCATTGGGAACACATAATCGACCACGAAACCTCAATGACCCATCTACATGGATACTAAAGTCATCTTGTTTCCCAGCTTCTACGCCTTCTTTGATCTTCTCCAATTGAGGATCTTCATTTTGTTTAGCCTTGATTCTGTCAATCAATGTCGGTTGTACTCGAATATTAGCTAATTGAACACCAAGTCGATGGACCAAAACCTCAAGGTCCAGCTTTCTCATATCTTCAAGAATAGGCTTTTGAGAAGTGAGCAATGCTGCCATATTTCCGAGAGGATTTGCGACTCAAGGCATCGGCTACCACGTTGGCTTTACCTGGATGGTAATTGATGGATAAGTCATAATCCTTCGAAGTTCTAGCCATCTCCTCGCCTCATGTTAAGTTCTTTTTGAGTAAAAATATATTTCAAACTCTTATGATCGGTAAAGACTTCACATTTTTCACCATACAAGTAGTGCCGCCATATTTTTAATGCAAACACAAGCCCGCCAACTCTAGATCGTGAGTAGGGTAGTTCTTCTCATGAGCCTTCAACTGTCTAGAGGCATATGCCACAACTTTACCATCTTGCATAAGAACACAACCTAAACCTTCCTTAGATGCATCGCAATAAATTGTAAAGCCACCAATTCCTGAAGGCAAAGTTAATATAGGAGCGACACCAATCGCCTCTTCAACTCTTGGAAACTACATTCACATTGATCGACCACACAAATTTAACTCCCTTCGAGTTAGGCGAGTAAGTGGACTGGCAATTTTAGAAAACCCTTCTATAAATCTTACGTAATAACACCGCTAGCCCAAGAAAACTTCTTACCTCCGTGACATTGGTAGGGCGATTCCATTGAACAAGCGCTTCAACTTTCTTTGGATCAACTGAGATACCATCCTTTGATATTACATGACCCAACAATTCTATATGATCAAGCCAGAAGGCACACTTACTAAATTTAGCATACAACTTCTTTTCACGCAAAATTTGTAAAACAACTCTTAAGTGTTGTTCATGTTCTCCCAAACTCCTCGAATACACCAAAATATCATCGATGAATACCACAATAAATCTATCAAGAAATTGCCTAAATACCATTTTCATCAAATCCATGAAAGCCGCAGTGCATTCGTTAACCCAAAAGGCATGACAAGGAACTCATAATGCCCATACCTTGTTACAAAGCAGTCTTTGGCACATCATCAACTTTTATCTTCAACGATGATACCCGAACGAAGGTCGATTTTAGAAAATACTTGAGCCCCTTGAAGTTGATCAAATAAATCATCTATCCGAGGTAAAGGATATTTATTTTTGATCGTCACCTTGTTAAGTTCTCGATAATCTATGCAAAGTCGCATACTACCATCTTTCTTCTTCACAAATAGAACAGGGAGCTCCCCAAGGCGATACACTAGGCCGATAAAACCCTTATCTAAAAGTTCTTGCAGTTGAGTCTTCAATTCCCTTAATTCGAAGGTGCCATCCGATATGGGGTCTTAGAGATGGGTGTTGTACCAGGCATTAAATCAATGCAAAACTCTATCTCTCTATCAGGAGGCAAGCCAGGTAAATCTTCAGGAAATACATCAGGAAATTCTCTGACAACATGAACATTTTCTAGCTTTACCGGCTCCGTACTTGTATCTTTTACACAAGCTAAATAACCGCAACAACCCTTTCTCAAAAGCTTTCTTGCTCGCATAGCTGAAATTAACCTTGGAAAAGTGACTTCATAACTTCCCGAAAAAGAGAATTCTGGTTGATTTGGAGGTCGAAAAACAACTTTCTTTGAATAACAATCGACAGTGGCATGATATTTTGATAACCAATCCATCCCTAGAATAACATCGAAATCTCGTATATCTAACTCCACCAAATCCACAAGCAATGGTACATCATCAATTCGCAACAAACAATTCTTGAACACACGATTAGCAATCAAGAAATCACCAGTGGGAGTATCGATACACAATTCATAATTTAGAAGCTCAGGCAACATATCAAGTTTCCTTGCAAAGTCAATGGAAGTAAAGGAATGCGTGGCACCGGGATCAAACAATGCATAAGCAAGTTGTGAGGCAATAGAAATATTACCTGCAACAACTGTATTAGAAGCCGCTGCATCCTCTCCTGTCATCGTAAAAACTTTCCCAGTCATCCTTTGCCTTTGCTGGCCTTCTTGTGGCTTATCAACTGGAGGTGCGGTCTTCCTCATAAAACAATTATAGGCTTGATGTCCAGGTTGTCCACATACAAAACATACTCTACTATCTCCAGGGGCATTCTTTTGTGTTGGACAATCACGTGCCATATGTCCCATTTTTCCACAAGTGAAACATGCTCCTTTCTTGCGGTAACAAGGACCGCTATGTCGTTTCCCACATGTAGTACAAGGGCCTGGATTATTCTGAATTCGGGCTTTCTGGCTGATTAAAAGCTTTCCTCTTTCCGCTGCCACCGCGCCGCTATTCGATAGTCAGTGAATCTCAACTTCTTATGCTGAGGTACGCCTTGCACATCTCGCTCCAGAATCTTTTGTTCCACTCTGATCGCTCGTTCCAGCACGTCTTTATAAGATGTCAATGCTAGAGGTGTGAGTGCCGAACCAATTTCATACCGGAGCCCCCTCGAAAGTGATCAGCTTTATCTTGCTCATTAGACACATATTGCTCAGCAAATCTACTCATCGATTAAAGCGGGCTGCATACTCCAAAACCGTGGAGTCGCCTTGAGATATATGTATAAAATCACTCTTCATTTTTGTCCGAAATGACACCGGAAGAATTGGGCATTGAAAGCTTGTTTAAAGTCCTCCCAAGCTATAACACCACCCCTATCTCCAAGAGCTGGCCTCATTCCCTCCCACCAATGCTCTGCCTCGCCTTCTAAGTATCGAGAAGCAAAAATAACCTTCTTATCTTCAGGAACACCTTCAGCTTCAAAGATCCCTTCGATCTTTCTAGTCCACCTTTCGGCCACCAAGAGGATCAGCTTTCCCATCATAAGTGGGTGGTTTCGCCTTTACGAATTGCGCAAAGGTGTATGAGCCGGTTGCTCCATCTCCACTCAATTCCTTTGCTTGATGATACCAATGAATCATGGCTTGCTCAAAGTCACTCGGGGGAAACGACCGTTGGTTAACTTCCCTGACTTCATCCGAGTTAGGACTTTCATCACGCCGATCCTCTCGTCTCCTCCTTAGAGACGCACCTCGAGAAGCTTGAGGCATGTCTCTAGCATCAGGGGCTACAACTTGCTTGCCTTTACTATTTCTACGAAGCGAAGCAAGTGTCTCCGAGTCACGCATGATCACCTGAATCCAAGAATGGAGCCACAACTTAATATCTAAAAGGCGAATGCGTTAAAAAAATCTATCGCACAATCTCACATCGTCCCACATCTACCCAAACAAATCAAAACCTAAGCTCTGATACCAACAAATGTCACACCCCGATTCACAAGAAGAAGGGCACGACACGGCCGTCCTTTTTCCAAAGGACGCAGCCTCAACGTAACCAAAATTTCATCCCAATATCCACATATATACATCCATATATATTTGACAAAAAGGGACAATTGGTTACAATATCAGAGTATATCTATAATCCACAAACATCAAAACATAAACCTTTTACTTATGAACTATGCATAAGCCATACCCAAAATTTTCACCAAAAAGTCCTCCTCCCCGAACGAACGCTCACGCCTATTCGTGACTCGCTGAAGAACCTGAAAAACAATTAGATGAGAGGAGTGAGCTACCACGGCTCAGTGAGTAACACATTTCTTCTAAGTGGATCGAGAAATCACTATGCACATTTTAAAACACCAACATAACTCACTTTATCATAATACCAAATCATAATTCAAATATCGAAAGCACCAATGGTCGAGTCCATTAGTCAATCTCATAAAACATGCCTCAATGGTCTATTCCATTGATTAATCTCATCAACTCATATCGATGGTCCATTCCATCGACCAAACTCAAATCACATGTCAATAGTCCACTCCATTGACCAATTCATGCTCAAATGTCTAACCATGGTCACGCGTAACGCCCGTGACAAGACGACCAAGATTCCCCCCTTGGCAAGGTCTCCACATATTATCAGCCGGTGGCTCGGCCCACAAGGATATCCTAGAATAGTATGCGCATACCCACACCCCTCGGGGCCACGAGACATTGAGCACCAACCACAAATCACAATATTTAGTAATCCAACGTCGAAAGGAAGTCATATCATAACTCAAAATTCGATATATAAATATCAAAGCATCCTTCAAAGCATTTCAAGATTCTTTCACAAAGAATTTCACAAATCATTTTTCACACAACCATTCAAATTAACGTCAAAATACAACTCCCTTTGAACCAAAAATGTCAGCAATATCTCGATCTGTTTTATGCAACAAAATATGCTTTTTGTCAACTCATAGAGTATTTAATCGACCATGTTTCTCAAAACATGAGTTTAAAATACAAAGAAGAAATAGTGTCACTCACACTGGGAAAAGCCAAAAAAATCAACTACGTCGCTCACACGAACCGACGCATTCGGATTCCTAACAATTAACGGAAAATATTAAAAAGCCGAGTAAAAATGATATTCTTATAACGACTCATCTATACTAGGCCTATTAGTCGATAAACGACACCTACGCGTCCCAAAAGTTCACAATTTAGCATAAACCCATCATTTTCAGCTAGGCGCGGCCCATGCGCCAACTTCGTCACGCCATAACTTTCTCCACAAAATTCCGTTTCAAGCCGTCTTATAGTCTTTAGAAAGCTCTCTTAACGTACAACAACAACCCCAACTTGGCCGCTCCAAAACAGTACCGGAAATAACAAAAAAAGAGACTCGAAGCCACTGTTCGCTACAGTACCAGATTGCGTCTCCAACTTAAAAATTCCGTTCCGAACAAACCGCAAGCTCAAATCACGATCCGAAAGATGCTATAGCTTCACAACATCCCAAAGTACCATTTCTAAAAAATTTACGGCTTAACGACTCAAAAATTGGGCTTCGCCACACAATTACCCATGAAATCCGAATTTCGAGCCCTAATTGCGGCAATTGCTTCAAGCAAGTAATTAAAGGCTTCAATTTCTTACCGGCCTTGCAAAACACACTTGAGTCGGCTTGATGAGGTGTCCGGGTCACGAGCGCGCCAAAATTTTCCCTTTTTTTTCCTTTTTCCTTTCTCTTCTTTCTCTCTTCTCCCCTGTTTTGCGTCTTCCCCTGTTTCTGCCCGTGCTCTTCTCTTTCTCTCCCTCTTTCTCTCTTTTTTTAAAGCCCAGCTGAAGGTTCTACGATTCTCTTCAGCCTCCCTTCTTTGACTTTTCAACTCTTTCTTTTCCTTTTATTTTATTAAAGAACCCATATATTACACCAGGTCTTCTCGATCGACTCTTTTGAAAAGAGGGAAAAGAGGAAAGAAAAAAGAAAGAAAAGAACAAATATTGCCCAGTTGCACCGAACGAGAGATTTATGAAGGGGGTGATTTAGTTTCCCATTTAGTTCTTGATTTTCTATTTTCGATGAAACTATCAAGAAGAATATGAGCTTATGTGGCAAATTTGGAATTGTGAGCTCTCTTGTTCCCTATTTGAGGACTGTTATCAATCAAGAAAGAAGAATATGAAAGTATCAATCAAAATCACAAGATAATTCTTGGACATACATGAATTGAGAAATTAACAACTCTTATAATACAATAATATATTCATATATTATCTCATTATTATATTGTTTAGTGATTATCACAACCCTTGTAATATGATGATCTCTTCATATATTATTTTTCAGTATTGTTTCCTTTGTACAAAGGGTAACATTAGTAATATATTTATATAATGGAATCATCCAACACCTTTGTTCTTTAGAAAGTCGAGCATGAAAAGACAATAGTGCCCCGTTTTGCCAAAGAATTTGTCTACGAAATACTCAAACTGTTAAATTAATGTTGTGAGTTTGAATTGAGATAACAATTTGTTAAATCAAATTTATCGGTAAAGATTTCCTAAATAGATTTCAAATTGGATGAAGAAGCCACTCTTTTCTTGGACTCCTTATAGCTGCACAAAAGAAGAAATAAAATAAGAACAAATAAAAAAATTGAGCAAAGTTTCCTCTTTTATCTTCGGAAGCCTGCAGAAACCGAAGATGTTATCTTCAATCCGAAAGATGTTATCTTCGGAAGCCTGCAGAAGCCGAAGATGTTATCTTCGTGGGCACACAATATAAAAGTGTACGTGGACCAACTCCTCTGTTCAAGATCCGCGAGATATCTGAAGCCGCGCGAAGCCTTCCATAGGAACGTGAAGACTCACATACGCAAGACCAAAGACGAACGTCGGAGTTACTAATTTTCGGCGTACATACGTGGACCAAAGACAAACGTGGTACATAGAGCGTTTTTGTTTCGACCTAGAGTTTTCGTTTCAAGCTATGCGCGTTAATTTTGATGTCCTTATTATTTCTCATTTATTTTTCTAGTGATTTAGTATTGGCATAAATAGCAAATCCTGTTATTTCCACGTATAGTATTTCAAGACAAGTAGTGCAACATGGACTCCAACCCCGCCATTCAGAGACTCCTTTCTCAAGGTTTTAACGCCCTCCTTCTATCTGTTCTTGTTCTTAATTCAGTATTGAGAGACATTGCCATGCCACCAGCCAAGAGACATTCATGGATTTAACGTGAACTCTTCGTATCCAGATAAAAAAGAAAAAAAACAAAAACAAAAACAAAAAAAAACGAACGTGAACTCTGAGTGTGTGCAGCTGATTTAGTTTCTCCTTTTGTTCTTTATTTTCACTGTGATGAGAATGTCAAATTTGGGTCTTCTTGATTGACTCCTCAATACAACCTTCTGTCGTTCAAAACTTTTTGAATCTCACTTGTCTTGTAGTATGCTAGTGGATCCTTCAGGCCAAAGTTTCTGGCCTTTTAATAAGAAATCAACTGCTTGGGGCTGATTTTCCTTTCATTCATCCTCTTTGTCTGCTATCTGAATGAAATGCTGATAGAGTAGAATTGCTTTTTGGGGACTATGGCTCGGAATGGTTTTGGTTGCCATCGAGGCATGCTGATATCAGATACCTTTATTTGTTGATGGTGAGTCCTTTAAGGAGTTCTTGTTATCTAGACTGGCACGAATTTGGGACAGATGGAAGTAAAAATTCCATGTATCTGGATTCTATGGCTCTGGGTTGTAATCTTGATTTCTAGATTCTGTTTGTCATTGTCATTCAACTATCTGCAGTCCGTTCGTGAAGCACTTGTGGTGACTTCAAATTGAATGATGTTACCATCTTGGGAAGCATGGATGTCCATTTCTTCTTAATCTGAATATGGCAGATCAAGACATGATAGTCTTAGTCTCCTTGATGTCTTTTTACCAATGATCCATATCAGTGTTAGAAGTCACTCTCACAACTGGTTTTTCACCAATTCAAATTACAACACTCTTCAATTTCAGAAGCGGATAGCAAGGAAATATCACAGTTAGATGATGTTTCATCCCCTCCGGCTGCTGCTGTGTCGTCAGTTGCTTCTCAATTGCACGGTCCTAATATGAGGAACAGGAAAGGGAAGGAAGTCGTTCAAAGCGTGGATGATAACAATGCAGTTATATCAAGAAGCCACGACCCACCCTTGCATGCCGTGGATCCACTGAGACTCCGTGCATCAAGTGCTGGTTCTAATCCCTAGGCATCTAGAAACAATGCGGCTACTGTCTTTGCTCATCAAGCATCAGCCGGTTCATCAAGCACGAGCAACTGGTACGTGCTAATGTCTTTGTTCGCATGGTCTGTTTCTGCATGGTTGGTTTCTGCCGTGTCATTGTTGATTTGCTGTTGGTTTTACAAATGAAAGGAATGGAAATGAGTTCAGTGGAGAAAAATCGATCTGGGGAGAATGGAAAGTGTTTTTGACGCCAGATAGGGAAAAACTGGAGGTCCCACAAGCCGTGTACGACGCGTTCAACAACCCTAATCCTGGAAGTTCGGGGACTTGGGAACGTAAGCTCTCGCCAACTTCAAGTGAACCGGTACGAATTCTTCATGTATTTGCTTTTCCTCTCTTTGCATGTGCCTCTATGAGAGTGTTAATGCTTTTTTGCATGTAGACTATTCGGTATCGATCCTTCCTTCCTCTCCTTCGTTTGTCTCCTTATTCGCTTCTGTCTTGAAACCCATAACATCGAGCATTGAAGCTTTCTAAATGCAGAGAGAATGATTTATCGATTCTATCTTCTCATGGTCAAACCTTTGAATGGCTTAGTCCATTTAACCACTGCCCTTTTCATTGCTAGTTCTTCTCCACAGAGTGATCCATCAGAAGATACCCCACGTAATTTAGCTACATCTTCCATTCATCCGTTAAGAGAACCTGAACATCTTCGCTCGCCAATTCTTGACACACCACTTGAAAGAACGGCCTGGGGTTCACATTTAGTCTTTAGCTACTAATATGTCAAAGTTCACGTCGAATTGAAATCCTAGCTGAACTTGAATGCACGAACGATCTTAAATTTTGAGATTTTGTTCCTTATATAGAATTGAGTTACCATTTAATTTCTATCATATGTTTTGAGATTTTATTGTCCTCCTCAATGCATGGTAATAATGAACATCGAGACTTATTTCAGCCAACTAAAAAAATCACGGTTTAAAATTGTTGCTAAAATGAGTTTATAAATTTGTCTTATAAAGTGACAATTACGCAATTATATGTTTATGTGTGCTTACAACCGTATGTGAAGCTAAACATCTTAATTCCACAAAAATGGCTGAAGTTGCTGTTGTAAATCCAGAAGTAAATGAGGTTAGGTTCTGTCTATAGCTCAAAGGATTGAAACAGCACGCATTGCGGAGGTTCTTTCGCTAGTAGGAACCACTTAGGATGTCCACGGCATGATCATGTCAACCTTGTAGAATATTAGTTCAATGAATAGGACCATATATTGGGGGCGCAAGAATTGGCTCAGACCAATGGTCCTACTCAGCGTCTAGGGAAAATGTCGAGGTATGGAAGTCTTTAGCTCTGTTTTTCCCCTTCTATGGGATGTATGGTGCTGGCCTTTCCTTTCAGAAGGAAACAGAAAATTCTGATACCTAATGATTGCGCCTTCTGATGGTAATAACCAGCATGATAATGTGCCATGGACTCAACAAGACGTGTATCAAGGTAGCAGCTCGTCCCGGACCAATGGCAATGCTTCAGGTTGGGGAAGCTTTCAGGGCGCCGGAAGGACATGTTATCAATCTCCGCCAATTCCACCTTATTCACCAGCCCCCTTTAATATTCCTCGGACCAGGAGTGGCTCCGCATTGCATGCTCAGTATCAGTACAGACAGCCGCTTCTGCCTGCTAATGCTAATAATTGGCGCAGTGGCGAAGGGTCATATCAGCAATATGACAATCAAGGCTGCCTGAGTTGGCAGCGTCCTGGAACGAGGGCCAGGCCAAACCATCAGCTGCAAAGCCCGTATAATAGGACCACAAGCAATTTGCAGGACCCATCAAGCATGCAACTACCTCGAGATTCGGCACCCTAACACTGATTACAGCTGGTTGCTCTGCATTTACCGGGAGGGCCTTTTGCCCAGAATTTGATGTAGGAGCATTAGCATAGGTTCTTACTTGTCCATTTGTACATACTCCTCTGTTTTTCGGAGCCAGAATCCAACTATGCATACACTTCTGGCTCAACGTTGCCTTCTGTTTCTTAATTGGTGTCCGGACAGATTTTTCACGCAAAGATTTTCTTCTGCAAGGAGGAGGTTTCAACATTGCATAGATAATTCTCGTCCAGGGATGTTAGTTCGACTGTATATATCTTCCTCGGTTCTAGACCTTTTCCGATGCTTCGACAAATAATCACCACAGTTGCACTGCCCTATTCTGCATTGGATGAACTTCAAAATGTTTCGGTAAGTTACTGAGAGCTTATTTTATAGCTTCCTAGAATGTGCTTGTCCCTTGCAATTGACAATATTCAAGGCCTGAAACCTTCGTGGACATCCTTTCACGCGGGTCCTACTCTTGATAGCATCAGCCTGCCAAATCGAAAGTTACTGAGGGCGGTGCACTTATTCTTCAATGTGGCATTGGCATATTGCTAAGGCTACGAGGTTCTCTCTATACGCGGGGCACTTATTTGTTACAGAATGTGATGCCTGGCAGGACAAGTACCCATAAAAAATCAAAGATCAACCAAATTAGAATTTTAAACCGATAGATGGCAGCGTGATTTCAATCGTTAATGAACTTGGTGAGTGCTAGAATTTAGCTTGCGAGCTTGGAAATGAGTCTTTAGCCGATCTAGTGAGATCCTGAACGAAGGAACTTAGCTGGGTGCACTTGCTTCCTGCAGATCTCGAAAGAGACTGGAAAATTATTATGTTTCTTGCGGACCACCCGAGAGCAATGATTCCTGAGTATCATGATGACAGTACGCATGAGTTTAGGTTAGCCCTTGAGCTGATGCTTCTTTTGACTTGCTAAAAGAGAGAGAGAGAGAGAGACCAATCCTGGCCCTCTTCCTTATCTCCTCCTTTGGCAAGTGAAGGTAACGCCTCTTTAGAACTCTATGGTAATCGGAAGACTAACAATGTCAAATCTCCAACTCGTTCTTAAATCTGAGTTCTTATTATAAGCTTCAAATGGCGCATCTCGAAAGGCACCCTTTCATGGAGACTATCATCCATGTAATTTTAGACCAGACTGTCATTTTACTTCCGAACTGCTATGCTAGCTTGTGATATAAGGCCTAGCCACCTGATATTCTAAAGTACTTCCATTTTTTACTGTCGTTTTCCTTTGTCGCTCCAATGATACTTCTGTCTGACTTTTGCTCCGCCTTCATTCGGAGGCTCTGGTGCTTAGAATTCTTACGTCAAGGTGTGACCTACAGTCTCTGAAGAATGCTGACACTGTATTTGGGGATGCGATTGTAATGATTTCCACTTTTGAACTTAATGAATGATCGAGGGGTCTGTTCTTGCCTCATGTCCTGACGTACTCAGCCATTAACTTGTTTCGATCTTGCAAGCTGCTAATCCTAACTAGATGTCAGTCTGCCTTTCTCACAATGGGATCCAATCTTTCTTAGAAAAGGGGTTCACTCCAAAAGAATAAGAGCTCTAAAAATTTACTGAACAGGCAATCTGGTTCATCATTTTCTTTTCAATTATCATAAACAACTAGTCGTTAAGGCCACTGAAGGATCAGCTTTGTTTGCATGCCTAACATCATACTCTCTTTCACAATCGAGCGATTAACAATTCAACTAGATTGCATGAAACAATATAATCTTATCGAGATGGTTTAACATTCTAGTGACATCAACTATGAATATAACCAGTCAACATACGTGAAGGAATAAGAGAAGAGATGATGCAGTTGTCTCTGATTGACGGAATCTTCTGCAATCCAACTTTTTTCCTTGTCAAGCCTTGTTGGTTCTGCATCTGCCTGAATTCTCATCTAACTGTTGAATGCAGTTCTACTGTTGATATACCTTGGCTGTTTCTGCTATCGCTAGCTACGACTAACATTCCTCACTAACTATAATTCTTAAACTGTGGTGATCATTTCTGACCGAGCATCTTTACCATCATGTCTGTTGACATTTCTTGGTATGTGTTCTGTCTTCCTTATTCCTTTTCCTGTTAATCCATTCATCACTACCTGCTGATTTGCTGTGAGTACGTCAGCCTTTCTTTTCACATCTAATTTCAGGATGCCCCTCACACAAAATTCTTCACTTCAAATGACGAACATTTTTGACTATCAACCATCTACTCCCAAGAGGGAACACAGAATCATGTGCAATCGTTCTTGAAATTTTCCTGACGGCACTAATTCATAGCTTACTTCCGGCACAGAAACTAAATAAAACTGACGCATGTCAAAAAGGAGAGACGATGAATCGAAACAAAGAGCACTGTCACTTCACCAGAATGTATAAGTACGCTAGATAGCAGAAGAGAATCCATAGATAGTACCAGACATATCCGTCATCGTCCAAGTTGGCAGCGACTGAATCCCCCAGAGTCATCTTCTGATGGAGAACCCAGTTCGCCATCAGGAGATTCCTCTCGTCAACGATAAGTTTGGTTAGGTCCAAAAACGCCTCAGCAACAGCCGATGTACTCAATAGCGCAGCCACACTACTGCGAAACACCTTCCTGTTGCGGTCAAAAACCCACAATCTCCATAACCAATGGTGGTCACTGTAATGACGGACAGATAAAAGCTATCGACCCAGCTCAAACCCCTCAAGGAACGAACTGTGACCGTCCCCACGGCAATGCAAATGAAGACTACACCTCAAAGCCGAGCAAACTTTGATCCTTATCCTCATCCTGCCCTTTTCCTTATCAACCATATACGTCCGAACCATCGCATTGAAGTTGTTCTGATCCAGGGTGCTCAACGTTATGGCTTCCTGCCGATCACAGACGTAGGTGACCAATCCGTTGAACAAGAAATACACGAGCACGGCAATCAATGCACGTCAGACAATCGAAGAGGTCAGCCCAGGGGCATGTCCGGGATTTAAAAGGTCGGGAACCGATTCCTTGTCGCTGCTGAAGGGTGAAGGAGCAGAATGCGAACGGCAAATGAGCAGTTTCTTTGGATCATTCAAGTTGGCAACGAAATCGGCACGTGAAGCAGGAGAATGGAGCGTCCTCAGAACGGCGATTCCAGCTTCATCGGCGACATCACGTGCATTATTACCCGTCAAAATGCCGGATTCCCGCGCTTCTCTGGGAATCAAGAAAAGGGTTAACTTTCCATGACGAAACCGCAAGGATTAGGAGGTAGGAACGGCACAATAACTTTTGGAAGAGAAATGGGCACGTTCTTGAATACATGCAAACAGTCCATCCGATCCTACACCTGGTAGTCCGTCCATGATCCACAAAACCCAGATTACCAAACCATACGACGAGGTCGTCCTATACTTTATTCGCAGGCCTCCTGCTAATGGTGTTCTGAAGGAGCATCACATCATATACCTGCCAGTGCCATTCACACCCGATCCTATCAAGTTGGCAGCACGCATAAATCCCTGATCATCCTAACACACTACTACTAAATAAACAATATATGCTTAAACCTCGTATTGCGCGGCGCAAGCAAACATTACCAAAAGCTTGACTTTATCGTTTGCCCATCGTATGTGTACAAAAGTTAGGGTTACGCTGTGGTCGACTTTAGAGGCGACCAATGAGAGGGATCTAACCTGGTCGGGCCCTTACATCTACTGCCTAGGTTGGGCCGACACGAGCCTAATGGGGTTGGGCCGTGCTTTTATAACTAGATTGCCTTGTCCAAACCCGTCCGAAAGTATCCTCCAAGGATCTTCCGTGCATTTAAGTTCAACGGTGATTTCCATTCAATGTGAATTTTTTGGACATATATACTTAATTAGTAGCTAGATTAAATAGGAAATTATTTTTGAGAACCAAGATAGTTTTTTATTTTTTATTTTTAAATTTGAAGGGAAGGACCAAGTAAGTTGGGTTTTGCGATCCAGATTCAGATTACGGCTGACCTTCTTACGGCCCAGCCCATTTGGAAACTCGCGGGATTCGCGGACCGTGACCGTTGTGGAAGTTAAAAGACGATTGATGAAGTGAGTTTGGAAGGACCCATTTCTTCTTCATGTGAGAAACAGAGTCCACCCTTTGTCAGCGAGGGGTACAAAATCACTCAGCCTCTGATCCATCCTTTTCTCTTTCTCATAATTTGAAATTGCAGATAGAGAGAGAGAGAGAGAGAGAGAGAGAGAGAGAGAGAAGCCTATGGCTCTTCATGATCGGACTCTTTTCAGCGGAGGAAGAAAAATTGGAGGGAAAGAACAGAGAGGTACCAGTGGAGTCAAAGGAGCAGGTCGATCGTTTGAAGGAGATACTACACAATTGCACCGAACGAGAGATTTACGAAGCGTTCGAGGACCGCAAGATGGATTCCAACGACGCGGTCACAGACTCCTTTCTCAAGGTCCTCTCCACTCTCCTTCAATCTCTTCCTGTTCTTGGTCTAGTCTTCAGAGCCGTTGCCCACGCCATCAAGCGAGAGATGCCCATTGTTCTGATTTCTTTGGGTTCAACGTAAACCCTTTGAATCAGTGCGGCCGATATGGTTTCTCATTCAGTTCTTGATTACCCATCTTGATGAAACTGTCGAATTTGGGTCTTCTTGATTGACTCTTTGGTGGAGAAAGAGAAAAACAGAGAGGCGGTACCCATAGGAGAAAGTCGAGAGTGAAAGGAAGGTGGTGCCCCATTTTGGCGAAGAACTTATTTGGTAAATGCCCAAGCAATGCAACGTGGACTCCAACCTCGCCATTCAGAGACTCCTTTCTCAAGGTTTTTACCCTCTCCTTCGACCTGTTCTTGTTCTTGGTTTAGTATTCAGAAACATTACCGTGCCATCAAGCAAGGGACTCCCATTTTTGTTGTGTTTGGATTTAACGTGAACCCCTTGTATCCAGCCAAAAAGGACGCAAACCCTTTGAGTGGGTGCAGCTGTTTTAGTTTCTCATTTTGCTCTTCATTTTTATTCTGATGTGATTATCAAATTCGGGTCTTCTTGATTGACTCCTCAATAGAGACAGGGAAAAACAGCGAGAGGTCACCGATGGAGGGAAAGGACCAATTCGAGTGCATAAAAGAGATGGTGCCCCGTTTCACTGAAGAAGATCCAGAGAGAGGGTACCGATCTCCTATGGGCCTCAGTGGCCCCTGCAACAACATGGTTCCACGGACAAGGGTGACGATATGCATCATAACTTCAAATACGATAAGCTGTCTGCTCAACAAGAGGCGCATCCCGGTGGGAGCTTGTCTCGAGCCAATGCTGACGCTTCTGGTTGGGGAAGCTTCCTGGGTGCAGGAAGTACGCCTCATGGATATCTGACTCATTCACCTGCACCCTCTGACATATCCAGGACCGGCTATGACTCCGTATTGCACTATTCAGGCTGAGCATCAGCAGAGAAATGATTATCGCCCTGCAGGAATGGTAAAGATAGTTTGGATCCCACTTGGATGGCTCTTCAATATACCAGTGCTAATCTCCCCGACAGACCTGGAATGCAGTGATGTTGCCAATCAATTCTCTCATCGTATCTGTCTTTTCTGCAGAACTATGACGACGCTGCATGGAACCATCAGCCTCATTCGGGAGCAATTTCTGCGCCCCCCGACCTCCAACACGGTGGCTTTCCTGGATGGTTGCCTCTGCCTGCTAAAGCTCATTCGGTATGACTGCGAGAGATTTGCAGGACCCATCACTAATGCAACCACCCCAAGCTCCGCTGTTATCGCTGATTACTGCTTGTTATCTGCATTTACAGGGAAGACTTTCTTCCTCAAGTTCGATTTAGAAGCTTTACAGGGCGGCAGCTTCACTGTAAAGATGCTCAAGTCGTTGCTAATTCACCGTCTCCTCTGAATCGGAGATAATATAGAGCTTCTTGCTTGTCCATGTGCACATGCTTCTTAGCGTATAATTATTGGGTCAATATCGCCCTTTTGTTTCGTAGCTCTAGCATCAGAACCGATTTCGCACAAAGATTATGTTCTGCAACTAGTGGGGGCTTCAATGTTTTATCCAACGTCAATCCTAGTCGCAGGATGTTACTTCGACCGGGTATGGAATGTGCTTTTTTTAGTTAGTGGAAATAACTCATTTTTTAAGGCGTAAAGTATTGCGAATTTAATTAAAAAATTCCTCGACCGTCCGGTAGTTAAAAACAGGAGGTGGAGTGGGTTTTGAAGCGCTTCAGTCTTCATGCGAAAACAGAGTCGACCCTTTAAAAAAAAAAACCCATTTCTCTCTCATAATTTGAATTCGTAAAGCTAGAGAGAGAAGTCTCCTGGTGTTCTTGATCAACCCTTGTGAAGAGAGAAAGAGAGAGACAGTGGAGAAGAAGAAAGCGAAGAGAGAATTCTGAGGTAGCAATGGAGACAGGGGAGAGATTTGGGCGGCGAATGATTATCCTCAGCCGTTTATCCATGCGAGAGATTTATGAAGGGCTTGTGGACTTCGCAATGCGCTTTGTAAATATCACTCGGATACCCTTTTCGCGAGGTTTTTTCACACCTCCGTCATTCTCTCTCTTTGTTGCCAGAACAGAGAGACAAAAAGAAGGAGGACGAGGAGGAGGAGGAGGACGAGGTGGAGAAGGAGGTGGAGAAGGAGGAGCACGAGGAGGAGCACGAGGTGGAGAATGAGGTGGAGAAGGAGGAGCACGAGGCGGAGAAGGAGGTGGAGAAGGAGGAGAATAAGAAGAAGAAGAAGAACAAGAAGAACAAGAGCAAGAGGAAGAACTGCCAGAGGGATGCCGACAACTCTCCAGGTTTTTAATCGCTTATGACATCCTCCTGTTTTTTATTGCTGTTTTCTTTTGATTTGGTGTGACGCGAACCCTTTGAATCAGTGAGGTTGATTTAGTTTCACGTTTTTCTTTATTACCTTTAACTTTCCATTCCGATGAAATTATCGACTTTAGGTCTTATACCGGCAGAGCACATGGAGCTAGTCAAACATATTCAGGAGAATCTGAAGGAGAAGGGGATGAAGACACAATTCTCCGACGAAGAGGTCTCCGAAATGCTCAAGCAACGCAACATGGACCCTGACCTCACCACTCAGGAACTCCTTTCTCTAGGTTTTACACACTTGCGCATCATCTACCCCATGCTCTTGTTTTGATTAATCTTGAGAGGCATTGCCATCTTCTGAACCGGTGAAGTTTATTAACTGTCTCCCTTTTCTTGCTAGCTTCCTTTTGAATCAAATTAGCAAATAGGGTGAGCTCATACCATACATTATCAGCGACGTTCTTGTCAAGGTGCCTAGCAACAGAAGTATAAATAAGGTCGACAACTTTTGGCATGTGAGAACATGCGCTTGAAGCCGTATAAGTATCTGTGCATGTTCTGCTTTCGATTACGATGCTAGCCATTAAAATAATAGTTAACCATGCCAAGATAGTTTTTCGGTGGAATTAGGTGGGCAGTGTTAGTTTTCAACCATCAATTTATCTGTTTGTTTTAGGAGTTAATATAACGGATGATGGCATGCCGCTTGGTTACAAATGTACTGGTACATTCGCGCATGCATATTTCCCTACATAAGGAGTCGTCCATGCCATTTTCTTCTGGGAACTGACAGTCTGTTATGGTTTGAATGTTTATAGAAGGATTTGAAGTAGTGAAGAGCAAACGGACAAAGAAAAAAGAGGTAATGTTTGCTAAGCATGAGCAGCATATTTACTTATGATTATCCGTGATGTTCGTTCCTCCATAATTACTGAATTCTGTGCCAAAAAAGAGTTTTTACCGTCCAAGAGTATAGACTCATGCAGTAAATTCAAAGAAAAGGTCATTGTCCAATTTAATCGTAATTTTTTAGAAAGTTGTGATAAGTAGTCCGAAATTGCTTGCCTTGAAACTGCATAACGATGTCATCCTGGACATGGCACAAATTAGGAAAAAGAGCTGTTCTTCCCCAAAACCGATTTTGATGTCCTATGAAACCCCATTCTCTGCTCTTTGCCCTCCCTTTACTCTCTGCATCATTGAATTCTCCAGAGGGCTGATGCGCAAGAGTCTAAGTCTAAATATGAGGTTGGCAGCAGCAGCAGCCTAAAACAAGGAGGAAGTGTTGATGATGACGATGCTGGAAGAACAGAAACGACTGATGACAATACAATCCACGGTCTTCAGGGTGGGGCAGACAGCATGTACTTTATATGGAAATCTAAACCAGTTTACTGTCATTCAAAACTTTTCGAGTCTGACGTGTCTTTTAGAAGATTAGCCAATCCTTCTGGCCAGAGTTTCTGGCATCATAATGGAAAACAAACTTTTTGTGGCTGATTTTTCTCTCATGCATATTCTATGTCTGCTATCTGAATGAAATGCGGTCGAGTTAAATTGCTTCGTGGGGACTATGTTTGGAGTGGTGTCGATTGCCAAGCAGCCATGCTGGTATCAGACTTCTTTTTTTTGTTCATAATGGGTCCTTAAGGAGTTCTTGCTGCCTAGACAGGCTCGAGTTTTGGGACAGATGGAAGTAACATTTTATGTAATAGCATTCTAAGGCTCAGGGTTGTAATCTTGATTTCTAGATTCTGTTTATTATTGTCATTCCTCCTTCCACAGTCCGTTAGTGAAGCACCTACGGTGACTTCAATTGTATGATGTTGTGTTACCGTCTGCAGAAGCATGGATGTCCGTATTTCTTAATCTGCCTGTGGAAGATGATGACCAGATGATCTTAGTCTCCTTTTGTCTATTTACCAAATGATCTATGTCATAATGTTAGTTCACCGCCTTAGCTTGTTTTTCACCTTTGCAAGTTATAACACTCGTCAATTTCAGAAGCGGATAGCAACGCAAGATCACAGTTGAATAATGGTTCATCACCTCCGGCTGCTGTTGTGTCATCAGTTGCTTCTCAATCGCCCAGTTCAAATATAGGGAAGGGGAAAGGGAAAGGGAAGGAAATTGTTCAAAGCACAGGTGATAAAACTGCAGTCACATCAGGAAGCCACGTCCTGTCTTCGCGTGCTGTGCGTCAGCTGAGAATCCATGCATCAAGAGCTGGTTCTGATACCAGGGCATCTGGAAAAAATGTGGCTATCTCCTCTGGAAATGATTCGGGAAAGTTTCCTACAGCATTAGGCAGTTCATCGACCACACACAACGGGTATGTGCTAGTGTATTTTTTCGCTTCGTCTCTTTCTGTCTGGTCGGTTTATCATATCGTTATTGATTTGCTGCGGGTTCTACAAATGAAAAAAAAAAAAAAAAAAATTGAAGTGACCTCAGAGGAGAAAGATCGATCGAGGGCCCGCAGACTCATGCAACAGTGCTTATGCCTTCAGAGCAGGAAGAAACACATACGCATGCATCTGAAGCTCAGGCGGACGCATCCAACCCCAATTCTGGAAGTTCTGGGACTTTGGAATGTAAACTCTTGCCAACTTCAAATGGACCGGTATAAAACCTCTTCATATTTTCCCTTTTCCTCTCTTTTGACTCTACTCTTCATTTGGCCCCTAAAATGTCGATGGCAAGTAGTCCTCTACATAGTCGACCTCTTCACTATCTGCATTATTGAATTCTTCGGAAGGTCCACACAGAAGAGTCTAAGACTCAACACGAAGTTGGCAGCAGCAGCATTGTAAAACAAGGAGGAAATTGTGATGATGATGCTGGAAGAACAGATAAAACTCATGACGATACAGCCCAGCGTCTTCAGGGTGAGCATACAGCCCTCCGTCATTCGAAACTTTTTGAATCTCACTTGTCTTGTAGTATACTAGTGGATCCTTCAGGCCAAAGTTTCTGGCCTTTTAATAAGAAATCAACTGCTTGGGGCTGATTTTCCTTTCATTCATCCTCTTTGTCTGCTATCTGAATGAAATGCTGATAGAGTAGAATTGCTTTTTGGGGACTATGGCTCGGAATGGTGTTGGTTGCCATCGAGGTATGCTGATATCAGATACTTTTATTTGTCGATGGTGAGTCCTTTGAGGAGTTCTTGTTATCTAGACTGGGGCGAATATGGGACAGATGGAGATAAAAATTCCATACATTAGGATTCTATGGCTCTGGGTTGTAATCTTGATTTCTAGATTCTGTTTGTCATTGTCATTCAACTATCTGCAGTCCGTTCGTGAAGCACCTGTGGTGACTTCAAATTGAATGATGTTACCATCTTTGGACGCATGGATGTCCATTTCTTCTTAATCTGAATATGGAAGATCAAGACATGATAACCTTAGTCTCCTTGATGTCTTTTTACCAATGATCTATATCAGTGTTAGAAGTCACCCTCACAACTGGTTTTTTCACCAATTCAAATTATAACACACTTCAATTTCAGAAGCGGATAGCAAGGAAATATCACAGTTAGATGATATTTCATCCCCTCCAGCTGCTGCTGTGTCATCAGTTGCTTCTCAATTGCACGGTCCTAATATGGGGAACAGGAAAGGGAAGGAAGTCGTTCGAAGCGTGGATGATAACAATGCAGTTATATCAAGAAGCCATGACCCACCCTTGCATGTCGTGGAACCACTGAGACTCCGTTCATCAAGTGCTGGTTCTGATCCCTGGGCATCTGGAAACAACGCGGCTACTGTCTTTGCTCATCAAGCATCGGCTGGTTCATCAAGCACGCGCAACTGGTACGTGCTAATGTCTTCGTTCGCATGGTCTGTTTCTGTCTGGTTGGTTTATGCCATGTCATTGTTGATTTGCTGTTGGTTTTACGATTGAAAGGAATGGAAATGAGTTCAGTGGAGAAAGATCGATCTGGGGAGAATGGAAAGTGTTTACAACGCCAGATAGGGAAAAACTGGAGATCCCACAAGCCGTGTACGACGCGTTCAACAACCCTAATCCTGGAACTTTGGGGACTTGGGAACGTAAGCTCTCGCCAAATTCAGGTGAACCGGTACGAATTCTTCATGTATTTGCTTTTCCACTCTTTTGATTGTACTCTTTCATTTCGGCCCCTGAAATGTTGATCCTAAGTAGTCCTCTTTAAATCATGCCGAGTAGACGTATGCATTTCGCATGTGCCTCTATGACAGTGTTAATGCTTTTTTGCATGTAGACTATTCGGTATCGATCCTTCCTTCCTCTCCTTCGTTTGTCTCCTTATTCGCTTCTGTCCTGAAACCCATAACATCGAGCATTGAAGCTTTCTAAATGCAGAGAGAATGATTTATCGATTCTACCTTCTCATGGTCAAACCTTTGAATGGCTTAGTCCATTTAACCTTTGAATGATTTATTTATTTCTTTTTCTTTTTGTCAAACCCTGGAATGACTTCGTTATTATTTTTTCTTATTTTTGCTGATTTATCTCCACAGAGTGGTTCATCAGAAGCTACCCCAAGTACGGCTTGCAATCTGCCTTTTAGGGATCCTCAAGATCCAGTCCTTGACGCCCCGTTTGCATGCTCGAGATATGGCCCTATTCAGCGTCCAGGGATAATGCCAGAGGTATGGTAGTATTTAGCTCTATTTTTTCCCCTTCTATGGGATGCATGATGCTGGCCTTTTACTCTCAGCTGATTTCTCCATAAAGGAAATGGAAAATTCTGATACCTAATGATCGTGCCTTCTGATGATAATAACCAGCACCGTGATGTGCCATCGGCTCAACAACACCTGCATCAAGGTGGCAGTTTGTCGTGGGCCAATAGCAATGCTTCTGGTTGGGGAAGCTTTCAGGGAGCTGGAAAGACATTTTATCAATCTCCGCCAATTCCACCTTATTCACCTGCCCGCTTTGATAGTCCTCAGACCAGCAGTGGCTCCACATTGCATGCTAGGTACCAGTATAGCCCCTATGATATTCCTTGGACCAGCAGTGGCTCCGAATTGCATCCTCAGTACCAGTATAGCCCCTTTAATAATCCTCAGACCAGCAGTGGCTCCACATTGCATGATCAGTATCAGTATAGAAATGATTATTGCCCCTTAACAATTCCTGGACCGGTTGTGACTGCACATGGTAGCTTCCCTCTATGGGCACTACCGCCTGCTAATGCTGATAATTGGTGCGGTGGGGAAGGGTCATCTCCACAATATGACAATCAAGGTGGCCTGAGGTGGCAGTGTCCTGGAACCAGGGTCAGGCCAAGCCATCGGCTGCAAAGCCCGTATAATAGGACTACAGGCAATTTGCAGGACCCATCAAGCATGCAACCACCTCGAGATTCGGGACCCTAACGCTGATCACAGCTGGCTGCTTTGCATTTGCCGGGAGGGCCTTTTGCCCAGAAGATGATGTAGGAGCATTAGGGCGAGGCAGTTTCATCGGGACGACATGTTAGGTCCTTGCTTGCCCATTATTACACACTTCACTGCCTTCTTTGATTGGAAAGAAAGTAAAGGTTCTTGCTTGTCCATTTGTACATACTCCTCTGTTTTTCGGAGCCAGAATCCAACTGTGCATATACTTCACTGGCTCAACGTTGCCTTTTGTTTCTTCATTGGTGTCCGGACAGATTTTTCACGCAAAGATTTTCTCCTGCAAATAGGGGGTTTCGACATCGCATAGATAATTCTCGTTTGGGGATGTTAGTTTGACTGTATATATCTTCCTAGGCTCTAGACCTTTTCCAATGCTTCGACAAATAATCACCACAGTTCTGCTGCCGTATTCTGCATTGGATGAACTTCAAAATGTTTCGGTAAGTTTCTGAGAGCTTATTTTTTAGCTTCCTAGAATGTGCTTGTCCCTTGCAACTGACAATAGTCGAGGCCTGAAACCTTCTTGGACATCCTTTCACGCGGGTTCTCCGCTTGATAGAATCAGCCTGCCAAATCGAAAGTTACGGAGGGCGGTGCACTTATTCTTCAATGTGGCATTGGCATGATGCTAGGGCTACGAGGTTCTCTCTATTCGTGGGGCACTTAATTCTTAAATATGATGCTACAGAATGTGATGCCTAGCAGGACAAGTACCCATAAAAAATCGAAGATGAACCAAAGTAGAATTTTAAACTGATAGATGGCAGCGTGATTTCAATCGTTAATGAACTTGGCGAGTGCTAGAATTTGGCTTGCGAGCTTGGAAACGAGTCTTTTAACGATCAAGCGAGATCCTCAAGAAGGAACTTACCCGGGTGCACTTGCTTACTGCAGATCTCGAAAGAAACTGGAAAATTATTCGGTTTCTTGTGGACTCCCTGAGAGTAATAATTGCTGAGTATCATGATGACAGTACGCATGAGTTTAGGTTAGCCCTTGAGTTGACGCTTCTTTTGACTTGCTAACAGAGAGAGAGAGAGAGAGAGAGAGACCAATCCCGGCCCTCTTCATTATCTCCTCTTTTGACAAGTAACGCCTCTCTAGAACTATATGGTAATCGGAAGACTAACAATATCAAATCTCCAACTCGTTCTAAATCTGAGTTCTTATTATAAGCTTCAAATAGAGCATCACGAATGGCACACTTTCGTGGAGACTATCATCCATGTAATTTACACCACACCGTCCTTTTGCTTCCAAACTGCTATGCTAGCTTATCTTATAAGGCCTAGCCACCTAATATTCTAAAGTACTTCCGTTGAGTACTGTCATTTTCCTTTGTCTCTCCAATGCTGCTTTTGTCTGACTTTTGCTCCGCCTTCAATTGGTGGCTCTGGTGCTTAGACTTCTCATGTTATGGTGTGACCTACAGTCTCCAAAGAATTGTGACACTAAATTCAGGAATGCTACTGTAATGATTTCCAATTTTGAACCTAATGAACGATTAAATCGAGGGTTTTGCTCTTTTGCCTCATGCCCCGATGTACTCATCCGTTAACTTGTTTTGATCTTGCAATCCGCTAATCCTAACTAGATGTCAGTCTGCCTTTCTCACAATGGGAACTAATGTTACTCAAAAAGGGGTTCACCCCAAATGGTGCTCTAAAAAATTTACTAAACAGGCAATCCGGTGCGTCATTTTCTTTAAAATACAATGGAACTTTACGCAAGATCAGCAGAATTTTGCAAAAGGTCAAGAGACAACTTGCGCGATGCAAGAAGCTTGCTGAACAGGGCAAAATAGTAGCCATTGGGCGACAAGCATAAGGCCTTGGCCGATGCTTATTACTCTAGGCCCGCGTTGCGTCACGGGGCACAGGCCTAGGTCTTGCTCCAATGCTAGCTTAGTAGCGCCAGGTCACTAAGCACATCAATACATCGCATAAAATATCATGAATTGTGACTTTAGACCATGATATTTTTCTATTTAAAGTATGAACAGTGCATTGACAAAATAAATAAAATCTCAAAACACAGGATAGAAATTAAATTATGCATGACTTGGTCATATATGGGGAAAAAAATCTAAAAGAATTAGGATGGTCTGTGCATTCGAGTTCGACTATGTTTCTATTCAATGTGAGCCATGCGACATATATACTCAATTAGTAGCTAGAGAGTAAATGGGAAATATTTCAAAAGAAGCAGATGGTTTGCTCGTCCCTTTTGCGATCTAGCGTGAGATCAGGCCCGGCCTATTTACGATTTAGAACGAGGACAAGGCAGTAATTGCGAGATTCGCTGACCGTTACCGTTGTGGAAGTTAAAAGACGGTTGGTGAAGCGAGCATTCGAAAGCACCCATCTCTTCTTCATGCGAGAAACAGAGTCCACTCTCTGTCGGCGACGGGTATAGATCTTTTCCTTCTCTCATTATTGGAACTCCTAGAACTAGAGAGATAGAAGCCTCCGGGTCTTCTCGATTGACTCTTTTGAACAGAGGGAAAAGAGGAAAGAAAAGAAAAGAACAGACATTGCCCAGTTGCACCGAACGAGAGATTTACGAAGCGGGTCATTTAGTTTCCCATTTAGTTCTTGATTTTCCATTTTCGATGAAACTATCAAGAAGAATATGAGCTTATGTCATAAATTTGGAATTGTGAGCTCTCATGTTCCCTATTCGAGGACTGTTATCAATCAAGAAAGAAGAATATAAAAATATCAATCAAAATCACAAGATAATTCTTGGACATACTCGAATTGAGAAATTAACAACTCTTATAATACAATAATATATTCATATATTATTTCATTATTATATTGTTTAGTCATTATCACAACTCTTGTAATATAACGATCTCTTCATATATTTAGTTTTCAATATTGTTTCCTTTGTACAAAGGGTAACATTAGTAGTATATTTACATAATGGAATCATCCAACACCTTTGTTCTTTAGAAAGTCGAGTGTGAAAAGAAGATAGTGCCCCATTTTGCCGAAGAATTTGTCTACGAAATACTCAAGCTGTTTAATTAATATCTCGAGTTTGAATTCAGATAACGATTTGTTAAATCAAATTTGTCAATAAAGATATCCTAAGTAGATTTCAAATTGGACGAAGACGCCATTCTTTTCTTAGACTCTTTATAATCGCACAAAAGAGGGAATAAAATAGAATAAAAAAAATTGAGCAAAGTTTCTTCTTTAGGAAGCCTGCAGAAGCCGAAGATAAAGTCAACAGAATCCGAAAGATGTTATATTCGGAAACCTGCAATATAAAAGCGTACGTGCGCACACAATATAAAAGCGTACCTGGACCAACTTCTCTGTACGTTCACGATCCGCGAGATATCTGAAGCCGCGCGAAGCCTTCCAAAGGAACGTCTTGGAGGTACCTGTACGGACCAAAGACGAACGTAGAGCGTTTGTTTTGAGCGTTTGTTTTGAGCTATGCGCGAGTTTTTGTTTTAAGCTACGCTTTATTATTTCTCATTTATTTCTCTAGTAATTTTGTGTTAACGTAAATTGTAAGATTCCATCGTTTCTGCATATATTCTTCCAAGACAAGTAGTGCAACATGGACTCCAACCTCGGCATTCAGAGACTCCTCTCTCAAGGTTTTAACGCCCTCCTTCGATCTGTTCTTGTTCTTGGTTCAGTATTGAGAGACATTGCTATGCCATCAGCCAAGAGACATTCATGGATTTAACGTGAACTCTTCGTTTCCAGGCAAAAAAGTGAAAAAAGGGGAACGTGAACTCTTTTGAGTGTGTGCAGCTGATTTAGTTTCTCCTTTTGTTCTTTATTTTCACTCTGATGAGAATGTCGAATTTGGGTCTTCTTGATTGACTCCTCAATACAGGGAAAAACAAAGAGAGGTCACCGATGGAATTGAAGGAGCAATTCGAGCTTGTAAAGGAGATGGCGTCCCGTCTCACCGAAGAAGACCGAGAGGGGGGAACGATGGAGTGGAAGGAGCAAGTCCAACGTATGAAGGAGATGATGCCCTGTTTCACCGAAGAGATGATTTGCAAAATGCTCGAGCAATGCTACATTGACTCAGACCTCACCCTGCCCCGACACCTTTCTCCAGGTTTTGCACATTCCGTCCATTTGTCGCTTTCGGGGTCGGTTAGTCATTAGAGGAATTGCCATGAAGCATTAATTCTCTTTTGTTTCCACTTTTGATCATACAATCAGATGGCCCTCGATGTTTTCTTTTGCCTTCAGCGTATTTTGTTCTCTCTAGTTCCTTTTTATTCGAAACAAGAGAACATCATCTTTTGATGTGCTTTTCATCGTTTTGAACTTTGCATAGATGTTATTGTTTAATCGACAACTTAGGCTTGTTAGGTTATGCGGTTGAAGCCATATTGGTGGCAGACGTATGTGCATTTTCTGCTTTTGGCAATGCAAGCCGATTGCAGAATTAGGAGAGCGGTGTAAATTTTCTCTGATGTTTCTGGCAGTGCTCGGGGTGAGCTATGAAGGCGGAATCAAAATTTGTGTAATTCAAAAACTTCTCTAATGCAACAGGTCAGATGGAAATACTAGTCCATTGTTCTGGCAATCTGTCGGTTGTATAATATTTTTTGTTCCATACGTATCTGCAGTTGCTGGAACTCACCAGAGTGAGTCCTTGAAGGAGTTCTTGCTGTCTGGACTGTTAAAATTTTGAGCCAGATAGAGGTGCATGTCAAACATTAGTCCTAATGTTTAGGGTTGATATGTCGTTAATGACATTTAGCATTATATCACATAGCATTTTAACATTGAAGCGCTTGTGATGCACTGCTCTGGGTTGTAATCTCGATTTCTATATTTTGTTTGTCATTGTCATTCAACTATCTGCAGTCCGTTTGTGAAGCACTTGTGGTGACTTCAAATTGAATGATGTTACCATCTTGGATAGCATGGATGTCCATTTCTTCTTAATCTGAATATGGAAGATCAAGACATGATAGTCTTAGTCTACTTGATGTCTTTTTACCAATGATCTATATCGGTGTTAGAAGTCACCCTCACAACTGGTTTTTCACCAATTCGAATTATAACACTCTTCAATTTCAGAAGCGGATAGCAAGGGAATATCACAGTTGGATGATGTTTCATCCCCTCCGGCTGCTGCTGTGTCCTCAGTCGCTTCTCAATTGCACGGTCCTAATATGGGGAACAGGAAAGGGAAGGAAGTCGTTCGAAGCGTGGATGATAACAATGCAGTTATATCAGGAAGCCACGACCCACCCTTGCATGCCGTGGATCCACTGAGACTCCGTGCATCAAGTGCTGGTTCTGATCCCTGGGCATCTAGAAACAATGCGGCTACTGTCTTTGCTCATCAAGCATCAGCCGGTTCATCAAGCACGAGCAACTGGTACGTGCTAATGTCTTTGTTCGCATGGTCTGTTTCTGCATGGTTGGTTTATGCCATGTCATTGTTGATTTGCTGTTGGTTTTACGAATGAAAGGAATGGAAATGAGTCCAGTGGAGAAAAATCGATCTGGGGAGAATGGAAAGTGTTTTTGACGCCGGATAGGGAAAAACTGGAGATCCCTCAAGCCGTGTACGATGCGTTCAACAACCCTAATCCTGGAAGTTTGGGGACTTGGGAACGTAAGCTCTCGCCAACTTCAAGTGAACCGGTACGAATTCTTCATGTATTTGCTTTTCCTCTCTTTTGATTGTACTCTTTCATTTCGGCCCCTGAAATGTTGATCCTAAGTAGTCCTCTTTAAATCATGCCGAGTAGACGTATGCATTTCGCATGTGCCTCTATGAGAGTGTTAATGCTTTTTTGCATGTAGACTATTCAGTATCGATCCTTCCTTCCTCTCCTTCGTTTGTCTCCTTATTCGCTTCTGTCCTGAAACCCATAACATCGAGCATTGAAGCTTTCTAAATGCAGAGAGAATGATTTATCGATTCTACCTTCTCATGGTCAAACCTTTGAATGGCTTAGTCCATTTAACCTTTGAATGATTTATTTATTTCTTTTTCTTTTTGTCAAACACTGGAATGACTTCGTTATTATTTTTTCTTATTTTAACTGATTTATCTCCACAGAGTGGTTCATCAGAAGCTACCCCAAGTACGGCTTGCAATCTGCCTTTTAGGGATCCTCAAGATCCAGTCCTTGACGCCCCGTTTGCATGCTCGAGATATGGCCCTATTCAGCGTCCAGGGATAATGCCAGAGGTATGGTAGTATTTAGCTCTATTTTTTCCCCTTCTATGGGATGCATGATGCTGGCCTTTTACTCTCAGCTGATTTCTCCATAAAGGAAATGGAAAATTCTGATACCTAATGATCGTGCCTTCTGATGATAATAACCAGCACCGTGATGTGCCATCGGCTCAACAACACCTGCATCAAGGTGGCAGTTTGTCGTGGGCCAATGGCAATGCTTCTGGTTGGGGAAGCTTTCAGGGAGCTGGAAAGACATTTTATCAATCTCCGCCAATTCCACCTTATTCACCTGCCCGCTTTGATAGTCCTCAGACCAGCAGTGGCTCCACATTGCATGCTAGGTACCAGTATAGCCCCTATGATATTCCTTGGACCAGCAGTGGCTCCGAATTGCATCCTCAGTACCAGTATAGCCCCTTTAATAATCCTCAGACCAGCAGTGGCTCCACATTGCATGATCAGTATCAGTATAGAAATGATTATTGCCCCTTAACAATTTCTGGACCGGTTGTGACTGCACATGGTAGCTTCCCTCTATGGGCACTACCGCCTGCTAATGCTGATAATTGGTGCGGTGGTGAAGGGTCATCTCCACAATATGACAATCAAGGTGGCCTGAGGTGGCAGTGTCCTGGAACCAGGGTCAGGCCAAGCCATCGGCTGCAAAGCCCGTATAATAGGACCACAGGCAATTTGCAGGACGCATCAAGCATTCAACCAACTCAAGATCCAGGACGCTAATGTTGATCACGGCTTGTTATTCTGCATTTACCGGAAGGTCCTTTTGCCTAAATTTGATGTAGGAGCAGTAGGGCGTGGCAGTTACATCAGGAAGACATGTTAGGTCATTACTTACCCAATTTTACACACTTCGGTTCCTTTGATTGGAAAGAAAGTATAGGTTTTTGCCTGTCCGTTTTGACAAATTTTTCTATTTTTGAAGCTAGAATCCCACTGTGCCATATGCTTCATGGCTCAATATTGCCTTTCGTTTCTTAATTGGTGTTTGGACAGATTTTTCACGCGAAGATTTTCTTCTGCAAGAAGGGGGTTTTGACATCACGTAGATAATTGCATTGTAGGATGTTAGTTTGACTGCTTATATCTTCCTAGGCTCTAGATCTTTCCGATGCTTCGACAAATAATCGCCACAGTTGCACTGCCTTTTGTTTCTTAATTGGTGTTTGGACAGATTTTTCGCGCAAAGATTTTCTTCTGCAAGTAGGGGGTTTCAACATCGCATAGATAATTCTCATTGGGAGATGTTAGTTCGACTGTATATATCTTCCTAGGCTCTAGACCTTTTCCAATGCTTCAACAAATAATCACCACAGTTCCGCTGCCCTATTCTGCATTGGATGAACTTCAAAATGTTTCGGTAAGTTACTGAGAGCTTATTTTATAGCTTCCTAGAATGTGCTTGTCCCTTGCAATTGACAATAGTCATGGCCCGAAACCTTCGTGGACATCCTTTCACGCGGATCCTACCCTTGATAGCATCAGCCTGCCAAATTGAAAGTTACCGAGGGCGGTGCACTTATTCTTCAATGTGGCATTGGCATGTTGCTAGGGCTATGAGGTTCTCTCTATACGCAGGGCACTTATTTGTTACAGAATGTGACGCCTAGCAGGACAAGTACCCATAAAAAATCAAAGATCGACCAAATTAGAATTTTAAACCAATAGATGGCAGCGTGATTTCAATCGTTAATGAACTTGGTGACTGCTAGAATTTAGCTTGCGAGCTTGGGAACAAGTCTTTAGCCGATCCAGCGAGATCCTGAACGAAGGAACTTAGTTGGGTGCACTTGCTTACTGCAGATTTCGAAAGAAACTGGAAAATTATTCTGTTTCTTGCACACCACCAAAGAGCAATGATTCTGTAGTATCATGATGACAGTACGCATGAGTTTAGGTTAGCCCTTGAGCTGACGCTTCTTTTGACTTGCTAAGAGAGAGAGAGAGACCAATCTTGGCCCTCTTCCTTATCTCCTCCTTTGGCAAGTGAGATAACGCCTCTCTATAACTCTATGGTAATCGGAAGACTAACGATGTAAATCTGAGTTCTTATTATAAGCTTCAGATGGCGCAACTTGGAAGGCACCCTTTCATGGAGATTATCATCCATGTAATTTAGACCATACTGTCCTTTTCCTTCCGAACTGCTATGCTAGCTTGTGTTATAGGGCCTAGCCACCTAATATTATAAAGTACTTCCATTTTTTACTGTTGTTTTCCTTTGTCGCTCCAATGCTGCTTCTGTCTGAATTCTGCTCCGCCTTCAATCGGAGGCTCTGGTGCTTAGACTTCTCATGTCTAGGTGTGACCTACAGCCTCTGAAGAATGCTGACACTGTATTTGGGGACGCGATTGTAATGATTTCCACTTTTGAACCTAATGAACGATCGAGGGGTCTGTTCTTGCCTCATGTCCTGACGTACTCATCCATTAACTTGTTTTGGTCTTGCAAGCCGCTAATCCTAATTAGATGTCAGTCTGCCTTTCTCACAATGGGATCCAATCTTTCTCAGAAAAGGGGTTCACTCCAAAAGAATAAGAGCTCTAAAAAATTTACTGAACAGGCAATCTGGTGCATCATTTTCTTTTCAATTATCATAAACAACTAGTCGTTAAGGCCACTGAAGGATCAGCTTTGTTTGCATGCCTCACATCATACTCTCTTTCACAATCGAGCGATTAACAATTCAACTAGATTGCATGAAACAATATAATCTTATTGAAATGGTTTAACATTCTAGTGACATCAACTGTGAATATAACCAGTTAACATACGTGAAGGAATAAGAGAAGAGATGATGCAGTTGTCTCCGATTGATGGAATCTTCTGCAATCCAACTTTTTTCCTTGTCAAGCCTTGTTGGTTCTGCATCTGCCTGAATTCTCATCTAACTGTTGAATGCAGTTCTACTGTTGATCTACCTTGGCTGTTTCTGCTATCGCTAGCTACGACTAACATTCCTCACTAACTATGCTTCTTAAACTGTGGTGATCATTTCTGACTGAGCATCTTTACCATCATGTCTGTTGATATTTCTTGGTATGTGTTCTGTCTTCCTTATTCCTCTTCCTGTTAGTCCATTCATCACTACCTGCCGATTTGCTGTGAGTACGTCAGTCTTTCTTTTCACATCTAATTTCAGGATGCCCCTCACACAAAATTCTTCACTTCAAATGACGAACATTTTTTACTATCAACCATCCACTCCCAAGAGGGAACACAGAATCATGTGCAGTCATTCTTGAAATTTTCCTGACGGCACTAATTCATAGCTTTACTTCCGGCGCAGAAACTAAATAAACTGGCGCATGTCAAAAAGGAGAGACGATGAATCAAAACAAAGAGCACTGCCATTTCACCAGAATGTATAAGTACGCTAGATAGCAGAAGAGAATCCATGGATAGTACCGTACATATCCGTCATCGTCCAAGTTGGCAAAGACTGAATCCCCCAGAGTCATCTTCTGATGGAGAACCCAGTTTGCGATCAGGAGATTCCTCTCATCAACGATAAGTTTGGTTAGGTCCAAAAACGCCTCGGCAACGGCCAATGTACTCAATAGCGCAGCCACACTACTGCGAAACACCTTCCTGTTGCGGTCAAAAACCCGCAATCTCCATAACCAATGGTGGTCACTGTAATGACAGACAGATAACAGCTATCGACCCAACTCAAACCCTCCAAGGAACGAACTGTCACCATCCCCACGGCAAAGCAAATGAAGACTACACCTCAAAGCCAAACAAACTTTGATCCTTATCCTCATCCTGCCCTTTTCCTTATCGACCATATACGTCTGAACCATCGCATTGAAGCTGTTCTCATCCACGGTGCTCAACGTTATGCCTTCCTGCCGATCACAGACGTGGGTGACGTGTTTTAAGAAAATCTAAGGTGGTGTGCTACAGATGTTTCTCTATGTAAACCGGAAAAAAACAGATTTTTATATGATCAGAACCCAAGTTTCTAAAATGCTGCAAACCTTAATGCACAACCTTTTTATACCAAGTGGTTCGGCAAAAGAACAATGCAAGTCTCAAAACTTGGCATGGAAGACATTTGAGTGCCAAAAGTTATGAAAAATATACTTAAGTGTTACTTTTTTTAAAATTGGGATATCTTAATGTCAATTCCTGCAAGTCTAGCCGAAAATCATACATGGTAATCTTTTAATAATATAAACTCACTTACGCGGCTCACCGGAATATCACCATACATAGATACACACATATAAACATATCTTCTTATTCATTTCATACGGAATAAATCAAATATTGGAAACCACATACCGCGATGAACTTTCTTTTAGCAAATTGATTTTTGTGATTAGTATTCTATAATCTCGAATATAAATGTTGTGGACGGCCCCGCTCTCTTAGGGTTATGGGCCGAGCTGGCCCAGCACAGGCCCATTTTTGGATACAGAATGAGGACGTGACCGTAAATTTACACAGCTCGCTGACCGTCACCGTTGTGGAAGTTAAAAGACGGTGAAGAGGGTTTGAAGTGCGAAAACAGAGTCCATTCTTTCAGCGAAGGGTGTATGGAATTTCTTGCCTCCGAACCATCCCATCTCTCTTTCTCATGATTTGAATTCGTGGAACTAGAGAGAGAGAGAGTAGTCTCCGTACCTTCTTGATCGAATCTTGGGGACGGAGAAAGAAAGGGCAATGGGGGAGAAGGAAGAGAATGGGAAGGAGTTTGAGGTACCATGGGAGGCGAAGGAGCACGTCGAGGGTACAATGGCGTTGCCGATGTTCGCCCGTTGCTCCAAGCGAGAGGTTTTCCGAGCACTCAAGGAATGCGAAATGGAGCTTGTTGACGCCGCGCCGAGACTCTTTATTCCAGGTTTTTACGCACTCCTCCGGTATTCTCTGTTTCTGCTGTCCGAAAGTAGTCTCTGCGTCTTCTTGATCGAGTCTTGTGAACAGAGATAAAGGAAAATGGGGAAGAGGAAGGAGGAGGAGGAAAAGAGAGGGAAGGTAGAGGTGCCAATGGAGTCAAAGGAGAAAGTCGAGCATTTCTTGATTGCCCCGAAGAGGTACCAATGCCAAAGGCGAAAGTCGAGCCGTTACCGATTGCCCTGAAGAAGAAGCAGAAGGAAAGAGAAAAGGTAGAGGTGCCGATAAAGCCAAAGGAGAAAGTCGAGCCTTTCCTGATTGCTCCAAAGAAGAATGAGAAGAAGATGAAGAGAGAGAAGGTAGAGGTACCAATGGAACCAAAGGAGAAAGTCGAGCATTTTCTGGTTGCCCCGAAGGAGGAGCGAAAGAAGAAGAGAGACGGTAGAGATACCAATGGAGCCAACAGAGAAAGTCGAGCATTTCCCGATTGCCCCAAGCAATTAACGAAGCACTCAACAGATGGGAAATGGACTCCCTCAACGCAATTCATAAACCTCCTTGAGAAAGGTTTTCACGTGCTTCGGTTACTCTCTCTCTCTCTCTCTTTTTGCTGGTTTACTCTTGATCAGAGCCCTTGCTATCAAGCAAGAAACACCCATCATAGTGTGACGTGAACCCTTCGAATCTGTAGTGAAGTTGATCTAGTTTCTCGATTTTTTCCGATTTATTTTCCATCTAGATGAAATTATCAAATTCAAGTCTTCTTGCTCTCTTGAACAGAGAAAGCAAAAACCAGAGCAGGGGTACCGGCAGAGTGGAAGGAGCAAGTCGAGAGTATAGAGGAGATTTTGAAGGAGACGGAACCCCATTTAACCAAAGAAGAGATCTACGAAATGCTAGAGCGATGCGATATGGACCCCAACCTTACCGCTGAGAGACTCTTTGAAAATTCTCTAGGTTTAACACACTTGCATTTCATCTAATCCATATTATTGTTTCTTGATTAATCTTGAGAGGCATTGCCATCCTTAATGAGAGATCAACTGCTTGTGGCTGATTTTATTCTCGTGCATTTTCTGTGTCTGCTATCTGAATGTAATGCTGGCAGAGTTAAATTGCTGTTTGGGGATTATCGCTGGGGATGGTGTCGGTTGGCCAACGAGGTGTGCCGACATCAGATATCTTTTTCTTGTTCTTAGTGAGACCTCGAAGGAGTTCTCGTTGTCTAGATAGACAGGTGCGAATTTGGGACAGATGGAAGCAAAAGATCCATAAATTTGCGTGCTACGGCTCAGGGTTGTAATCTAGGATTCTAGATTCTCTTTATGATTGTCGTTAAACTACCCGCACTCTGCTTGTCAAGCACTTGTGGTGACTTCAAATAACTAAGTCGTATGATTTTATGTGACTGTCAGAAAATTCGCTGAGATGTTCCATTCCATCTATCAGAAATGATTCACCTGACCTTCCCTCATTCCATCACATGACATACGGTTCAATGGAGCGTCCAGCAATGATGTCAATGGTATGCAATCTTCTAGTCCAGCCGATATCTCCATATGGAACTCACAAATTTTGATACTTTTTCCTTCAGATTGAGTCCGACACTCTAGGGAACTGACTATACCGTGTCTCTGTCAAGTTGAATTACTAGTTATCAATTAGGAAAGTGCTTGAAGCCTTGGGGTGATGTGTTTTAGAAAAGGTTAAGGCAGCATGCTACATTTTTCTTTTATTGAAACCAGAAAAAGTAGATCTGTCCGGAAGCTCAGTTACTGAAATCCTGCAAATCTTTTAAAAGCAGTGCTTTCTTTGATCAGAATGCACCACCTTTTGCACCAAGTGCTGCTGTTGATCTATTATCTCAGACCCTGCTTCGAGGCTACAGTTTATTCACTGGCTGTGAATTTACACATCCCCACATAGAACCAAGCTACGATCAGCCTCAGCTGCCCCTGCAACATGGATGCATGAATCATGATGGGTATATGCATCAGAACTTTGGAGATGATATGACATCTCCTCAACAAGAGGTGTATCAAGGTGGCAGCTCATCTCTGGCCAATGCCAATCCTTCTAGTTGGGGAAGCTTTCTGGGCAGAGGAGGTACCCCTCACCGATTTCTGCCTAATTCACCTGCCCCCTCTGATACATCCATACCCCAGCTCAACTGTGCATTGCATGTTCAAGTTCAGCACCAGCAAGGAAATGATTATCACCCTATTGGAACGGTAAAAATTAATTTGGCACCTGCTTGATAGCTTTTCTATTCTCTACTTCCATTCTCTCTGATGCTAGCTAATCAGTTCTCTCAATTGTATGCCTTTTTCCAGAACTATGACTTCGCTGCGCAGAACTATCACCCTGATCCAGGAGCATTGTCTGCACTCCCTGAACAACAAGAAGGTGGCTTCCCCAGATGGGTACCTCTACCTTGTGATGGTATTAACCAGCACCATGATATGCCGTTGGCTCGACAAGAGCTGTATAAAGGGGGCAGTTCATCTATTGCCAATGGCAATGCTTCTGGTTGGGGAACCATTCAGGGCACAGGAAGTACATCTTATCAATCTCCGCCGATCCCACCTTATTCACCTGCCCCTTTTAATATTTCCTGCACTGGCCATGACTCCACATTGCAAGCTCAGGACCAGTATAGAAATGACGATAGCTTTTTCATAATTCCTGCACCGGCTTTGACTCCACATGGTAGCTACATGGGAATGGTGCCTCCACCTGCTAGTGGGCTCGCTGGTGAAGGGTCATCCCAGCAATATGTTCATCAAGGCCACCCAACCTGGCACCATCCTGGAATGAGGATCAGGCCAAACCATCAGCAGCAAAGCCCACATAATACGAGCACAGGCAATTTGCAGGACTTTTCAAAGATGCAGCCACCTCAAGATCTGAGACCATAATGCTGATCACCGGTTGTTATTCTGCATTTACTGGGAGAGCTTTTGCATAGAATTTGATATAGGAGCATTAGGGCGTGGCAATAACAATTGGGAAGATGTGTTAGGTGCTTGCTTGCCCATTTTTACACACTACTGCATCCCTTGATTGGAAAGAATGCACAGGTTCTTGCTTGTCCATTTGTACATACAATACTTTTTTTGAAGCCAGAAATCAACTGTGCATATACTTCACTGCCTCAATATTGCCTTCTGTTTCTTAATTGGTGTTAGGACAGATGCCACGCAGAGATTTCCTTCTGCAAGTAGGGGGTTATGATATCGCATAATGATGATAATTCCAGTGCAGGATGTTAGTTGGACTCTGTATATTTCCCAGGCTCTAGAGACCTTTTCCAATGCGTCAAGCCTTCGAGCAATAATCCCCGCAGTTGCACCGCCCCATTCTGCATTGGATGAAATTCAAAATGTTCTAGTAAGTTACTGAGAGCTTAATTTATAGCTTCCTAGAATGTGCGTTTCGCTCTAGGAAGGCAATTGGCGCGAAGTTAGAGTCGATTGGGAGTGGCAGTGAAACGACTGCATTTTGAAATTCAGAATTCGCCACACTAGAAAGTTCGGTTCTGACGATATCACTTGCCACAGGGTCTGCAGGGAGGGGACCGGTGATCGGAGGAGGCGTGTCGGTGCTATGATCGCCTCAGGCACTAATGCTGATCACGGCAGTACCATTGGATGACGACAAGACAATGATGAAGGAGTTTCCATGGCAACTCAAAATCAGCATTACCATAACTTGCTTAACAAAACAATTTTAGGAATTCATTAGACGGACCCCTATCAAATGAGAAACAAGAAAAGCTATCCTGGAAAATTATTAAAAGATTCAGGAGTCGGTTGATTTAGATTATACAATGAAGTCCAAAAAAGCAGGCCCCTCTCAATTAGACAAATGCCACCCTCGCTGCCGTTATGCTATTAATAATCTCGGTGCATGATTAAATTGCCACGTCTTTAGCTAGCGGCCTCTAATAGCACATTTGGATCATAATCAATCGATCCGCTGATCCATCATAATCTATAGAGGGGTCAAGTTTCTATTTAGACATTATTATATATAGAATAATGAAATCTAAAAAAATAAACAGAAAAACAGAAAAACATAGGTTGTAATATCTCTCGTCTACTTGTATATTGCGAAAGCCGTCTATAAAAGCAAATAATTTGCACTATAATTGCGAATATATGAAAAAAAAATTCTTTAAAAGATAGGATTGTTGGAGGAGAGGGTCCGCAACATGTGAGAGCCACCCATTACTCCATTTTGCTTTAACATTTGCTTTTCATTTGTTGTCTCCCTCATTCATTCAACAAAACAAACTTTCATGTACCAACACCAGAAGCAACACTCATGGATGAACAGTGCCTCCTCCAACCTCTCTTGCTGGCAACCGCCGCAGCCGGCGCCTCCGCCAATCCTGCCGTCCCCAACTACCCGCCTCTTAACAATGATGAAGACACCAAAGACATAAGCGCCCCATCACCAGACTCGAGCATCATATACCGCCTTTTGTCTGTCTTCTTTATAGGGCTCCTCTCTGTATGGGCGAATCTCGAAGCGTCGAAAGGGTTCGAGCTAACTGTCATGAACGATGCCGCGAACTCTCCGGCTGGCAAGCGCTTCACCCAAATGTACGTCTCCGATGACAGAGCCACACGTGAAGTCCTCCATGCGAGCAGCTTCATTGAAACCCTTCTCTACGACAACATCAGAGGCAATCAAACAACCATCACCAAGAAGCCGGTAAAGCATGTCATTGTCCGGCTAGCTCGACGGAACCTCACAAGGAAGGTAAACGTCAAAGCCGCAGGAGATCACAAGTTTGTCATGAACTTATGCCCTTCTCTAATGGAGGCCAAAGATGTGAAGTACAACATGGCGTCGGCGATCCACCGTGGCATGGCACGGATATGGCTATATGATGGTGGCTCTCAGCCTCCGCTTGCACTTCTCGACGGCATGGTAGAGTATATAAGCATTTTAGCAGGTTTTGGTGATACAGATAATGATGGAAGTGTTCAGGGTTTTCAAGAATCTGCTCCAAATTGCTGGGAAGACAAAAACCCTAAGGCTGTGGCACATTTTTTGAACTACTGTGAGAGGGAGAGTGGAGGATTCATCCGACGGTTAAACGAAGCCATGAAAGAGGGGTGGCGTGATTGGACGGTGGACGAGGCTCTCGGAATGCTGGCTCAGCATCTGTGCAAATCCTTCAGGAGAGGTCAAGCAGCGGTATAAAGTTTTACCCAACTAAAACATCTTCCATAGCTGGTCTTGATGACCTGGAAAATTCGGCGAAGAATTGTTCTGTGATTAGACAACGACGTTAATCATGTCTGGGCTCATTCTTGCACATGCAATTCTCTGGACACTTGTGCAGATAAGGGATTGGACTTCTGGTGACAATAAAACAGCAATTGATCTTTTCCAATTTCAGGGACCTTCCATCATTTAGCAATCATCATATCATTTTGCAAGATTTAATTCAATCACAAACTTTTCAATTCTTTTTCAATAAGTTATTAAATTTAAACTACTTGAGCTTTCATCAAATTTCTCCATCTCGAGTGGCAAGGTGAAATTTTTAATATTGAAATAGAAATTCAACGAGAGAGGCGACCGATGAGTGAGCGGGAGGTAGACGACCAGCCAGCAACCAGCGATGGACAAGCGACGACGGGCGATCGGGCGACGGGTGAGTGGCAACTAGCGGCAAATGACTAGTGACAAGTAGGCCAGCAATAGACAATCACTGGCAGCGAGTGGCCAATGAGCAATGAGGAGAGTAAGCAAGAAGAATTTTCATTTTTCACTTTTATTCTAGAAATAAAAAAAATAACAAAATTTTACTTCTGATTTCTGAAATAAAAAATTATTTCAAAAATAAAAAAAAAATGAAATTACATTACAAAACAAATTTTTGTTCCCAAGTCACTCCGGCAATAAAAATAATAATTATCATGCGCGGCCTGGACAACCCAACACAGACACAAGCTGCGGTATATGCAGATTGCTAAACACATGACAGCTCATGCGAATGGGCCCAGCCACTCTGGTCCCAGAACCATAATGGACAAGACCAACTCTGACTCCTCAAATCTTATCAGTTTCTTATGAACATTTTTGTTTGCCCTGTCCATGTCATCAAGCTCCTATTTACTTCAGTATCATCTACTAACTTTGATTTGGAATGCCATGCTTTGCAATCATGAAGGGAACACGGTATATTTTTTACTTCAATTAAGAATAACCCAACTAAGCTTCATCACAAAAACACTAAAGGAAATCTTGGAAGTTCACTTAACTTTGTGGAGTTAAAAAATAGCAGGAACATCTGTACATAGCTATTAAATACCCATGGATTAACAATGTACCAGACAAATTTTGCCATGCAGGCTCTGTTTCTCTCCCTGTACATAATCAGAAACAGTCCCCAAACCCTTGACCAGCTGAACCCACATTACATGCCTCCTTTACAAACATTTAACTACATTTTCAGATGGACCTGAAAGATCCCTCTGTGACATAGAACCAAAAAAGCACACAAGGAACAAAGGACATAAACCCTCTTGCACAGATAGGTAAAAGCACTGGACATGGCCGCAGAGAGACTTAGACAATGCAGCAATATGCTTAACCTTATTGTACACTCACAGGTTAAGTGACATTTATGTCGCTGTACTTATGAACAAAATGCTCTCTGCAGGTCTTCATCCACAATTCCTTAGCCATATGGAGCATCCATTGACAAAAAAGTGGACACTCCCCACCGCAACTCGAGAACATAGATTATATATCCATCCCTTGGTCTCTCCTGACTATGTACACTTCTTACCTACGCAAACAGTTAGACTGTGAGCCGTCATCATGGAAGACTGACAGTAATATAAACCATGTGGAGCGAAGTTAGTACTTCTCAATCAAGATCTGCCTTCGGACTGTCCAATGAATCCCCTAAGTAAGACCCATCGGCTTGACGAATACAAATGTTCAGGTTGCCCGAAATCAAGAAGTCCTGGAAGATATACAAAGATTAGGCTGATCCCACTACACACTAAATGTTTCCCGTTTGCTTATTCTATATTAATGGATAATTCAGAACAATTGAACTTAAGGCACAATAGAATGTCATCTATATCATCAAACAAGTAGTTACTCCCAATACATGAATCAAATTTCCAATCATCATCTTTAATCACTTTAAAACCTTTTAAGCAAAGGAGAAGACAAAAAGTTCGAGCATCGGAATGGGGAAGCCAAGTCAGTGAGCAGTGTTGCTGCCCATGGTAAGGAAAAGATAAGTCACTATGGAGTGTTACCTTATCGCCAGTATCCTGGCCCTCAGAATGGAAAACTATAGGTCGGCACCGTTTATCTTCATTCATCAAGCTTGAATTCTGGAAATGCGTCACAAGTGCAGCTTTGCCTGGATCCTTGCATACGCCAGTGAAGCAACCTTTTCACTATTGAACTTCTCCCACTTCTTCCCATTAATTGTCTGCAAACAGTTCAAAGATGTAGACTTTCTAGAATAACTAAAATTCCCAGTCCCACTAATCATGCGCAATAACAAGTCAGATGCCATTCCAATGTAATATATTAGTGACGCTATAAATTACATAAGCACTTCATGTAGACAAGAGTCACATCTCCATTCATGTTTTAACATCAGAATTAACAAGGACAAGGTCAAGTACAATTCGATCTCTGAGTATTGGAAGGCTGAGAAACTGACAGAAAAGTTAACTTACATTATAGAAAGAAACTATATGTGAAGGAGAAACCATATTGATAAAAGCATAGCCCACATTGCATTTGTTCTGCAACAAAATCAGAAGAAGCTTTGATCAATTAAACAATGGCTTGCTAGCAGCGTTCAACAATTTTCCATGAATCCAAACAATCACATGTTTCAAATGAGCTTATTCTTTGGGGAATGAATACTAGAAATGCCAAAACTTTCGAACTACGCTCACTTGAGTACCAAAACTTTTTTTTTTTTTTTTTTTTTTGCTTACCTAAGTAACACAAATTTGAAAAATTGCTCACTTCAGTGCCAATTCCAATTTGCCTCGTCGGAAAATCCTATGTAAACAGTAGTCGTCTGACGTAACTTTGCCGGCGTGATGTGGACAATTTTTAATATTATTTTGATATTTATTGGCTTTTTTTTCTTTAGGACCGCAACCCTCACCACCGTGAAACCCTCGCCCAAATTGGGCTTGGGCGAGGCCACAAGGGCCCTTGCTAGCTCTAGGCAGTTGTAGATGATGTCGCTTCGCCTAGGGCCAACAAGGGCACAATGCCCTTGCCCATGGCCTTCACGACCAGATTTTGGGCGAGGGCCGCCTCGCCCTCACTGCGAAGGCCCTAGGTGAAGGCATTGTGGCCTCGCCAGCTGCAGGTGATGCTGCCCAGAGCTGGCGAAGGGCATCACAACCTCATTGGCCTGCGAGCTAGGCCTCGACAGCCTCGCCTAGTGCCTTCATAGCTGAGGGCAAGGCGGACCTCGCCCAATCTGGGGGAGGGTTTTGTGGCCAGTGAGGGTCGCTCGTGACCCTAGCTGGCCCTAAAGAAAAAAAGCAAAATAAAAATTAAAAAAAAAAAAAAACAATTAAAAAATTTCATGTGGGACATTTAGCTGGAAGTGGCATAGTGAACGATTTTACTCCAATGTGATACTCAAGTGAATGGAAAAAAAAAAAAGTTTTGCCACTCAAATGAACGCCATACGAAAGTTTTGACACTTCTAGTGTTCTAATTCCTTGTATTCTTTTGGTGTTTGTATTTAGGCCCAAAATAATTACAGACTCACCTTAAAATCAATAGGCAAGTAGAGAAAATCATATGTCCCACTGTGAATTTCATCAATCGCAGCAAGCAGCATCTTAGATGTGTACCTAAATTAAAGGCAAATGGCAAAGGAATGATAAGTACCAGGCAAGTAATTATGTTAGAACATAAACATTCCAAATGAGAATTATATATCAGTCTTTACTTATTGGGGATGTTCTTGATCATTAATGTAGTCCTTGTATCTTCTCCATTCATAATTTTATCCAAGTCAAGCTGATACTGCTTCTTGTTATCCATCTGATTGACACTTGTCTCAACCCGCCTATTCCAACTATGTTCACCCAACCCATCAATGCCAGTTGCCCCAGGTCCAGAAAATAGACCATTCCCAACAATCATGGGGCCATGTCTAGCCATTGGCAACATTCTGAAACTTGGGGACCCGTTGTCAGCCATATCTCCTGGAAAGCCAATGGCAGTCATAGTTGCATGGGCACCCGCATTCATGTAATTAGCTTTGTTATGACTTAGACTCAAGCCCCTCAACGCGACAGAGTTCATGAATGATGATTCTGGTGACTCAGGCACATATCCGAAACACCTGTCAAATGGGAGACCAGAAGGTGCAGATCCAACATGATGAGGCTGATTTGAAGAAAGAAAAGAGGTATGGTGACTGGCGTAAGGAAAACCCTGCCCCCTTCCTTGCCCGCTGGATGAAAGTGCATGTCCTGTAGATGAACTTGGCCAGGCAGAGGAATGGGAAACCCCAGAGTATGGAGTAGGACTTCCCCAGAGAAACTGAGGACCGGATAACGTCGTAACACCAGAAGAATTTGTTGATTCCCCTATGACACAACCAGGACTCGGCCTTACACCATGCTCAGGAAAAGATTGAGAACTCTGGTACGCTGCCACTTGTGATGACCCCGTTTTGTTAAAAATCTGACCAGCATAATTAATTCTACCTTGGTCCTTCCCTATAGGTGCCATCTTCGGGGAACTAGACAAATGAGTAGGAAGAATCGACGCTAACCCCGGCAAATGATTACTGTTAATAGGGCTAGGTCCCAGACCAGGTGATCTGCTAAAAGCATGTGGAGGGTTCTGCTCAACAGGGCTGCCATATTGGGCCCAGCTACCTACCAAAAAATTAACACAGATTAATTGAAAGATTAAAAAAACAAGGGACCACAGATGATTGCTGAACGGAAGATCACTTTTAAAGCTACCAACCTGGTGGAGAGTTGGCAAGTGGGGAACCCACTTGGTGCCTGAAAGTCCGAGATTCATCCTGTTCCAGCTCTTGATTTAGTTGCTGCATCAAGCTAAGAACAACAAATACAAACATATTCGATTTAGTCCAGCGCACTTACCAAAAAGTGACTTGGACATTCTAAAAGAATCTCCAGAGTGCACAGTGAGAAAGGAAAAGACTGTAAAACATGGTTTTGATGAATTATTTCACATGCTTAATAACCTGTAGCAAATTATGCAGGAAGTCCTAACTCTAAGGGCTCATTTGGCAAAACTAAAAAATTTAAGTACTGAATTTTAGGTGTTGAAAAAACAGTAATAGTTGTTTGCTGACAGCTCAAGATCTATTGATGAATATTCTTAACTTCTTGCCATGGATGAAATTGTTATCACTTTGCATATGTTTTAGCAATATAATTGGTAACATTCTAATAGCTGTCAATTACTCTTTCTACTTAATAAATTAAGTAACCCCTTCCTTTTTTACCCCCATTGAGTGATTTTTTACTTTAATTGAATTTTAAAAGTCATTGTTAGTTATGATTTTCAAACAAACTTAATCTCATTAAGTGCTGAATCTTTTACTGTTTAGAAGTTAAGTGGCTTATCAAACGGGCCCTCAGGAAAGCTGTCTTATTGCATCCAGAAAAGACACATATAGACAAACCATAAAAACTAACACACACCTCCTAAAATTTCAAACATGTTAATTATAGTATGCTTCAGATTCCATCAAATTCATTTCACAGAAGTTATTTATGTTTTATTATATTTCACTTTATTGGTAGAATTTATGGATTTCCAGAATATATCCCTGATGATTATTAAAAAATGATCCTCTATAAATAACGCTTTTACCAAACTTGAATTAAAACCAATCTATACTTGAATTGATCTCTTTCTTTTTCTGTTTTACCTTGTGTCCACTTGAATTAATTTCTTGATTACTTTCTCCAAAGAACTTCACACCAGCAATGAAAATACACTAAAGTGCAATAGCATGGTTAGAGACAGCGATAAAATACCATTTGGTCAACCCTCGACCTTCACTTGACCAGAAAATAGAAGGTTCCAGAACAATATAATGGACATTGTGAGCACTTACTTTCGACGTGCACCACCAGGACGGCTAGGTTCCACTTTTATCCGTTTGCCAGCAATATCGCTCCTATTTAAAGCTCTAAGTGCCGCCTCAGCAGCTCTCACATCATAGAACTCGATGAACTTGTGGTGCTTCTTGTGTGGAGTTTCCCTAATCTGTATTTCAGTGAGGCGAAGTTAAGACCACGGTGTAGCTAAGCCACTATAATCATCAAATGACGCAAATTTAATCACATCTCTCAAACAATCTAACCTCTTTGACCTCTCCATATGCCCCAAATATTTGACGGAGGTCATCATTTGAAACAGATGCATCTAAATTGAACACTACAAGTGTCCCCTGATTAACGTCCTTCTCTGATGGATTGTCCTGTTAAGGGTCAAAAAATTCGTAGATGGATTCAAATGAATGTCAACATGTGGAGCATGATTATTTTATGTGCAAAGACATTCATACCTTAGGAATAGAAAAATGAATGTCAAGTTTCCTTCGTCTCAGAGGCTTATTTTGTAAGGCACGCATGGCAGTGCGAGCATCTCGGATATCGTAGTAAGATATCATTACAAATCCTCTATGCTTGCAAGCTGTATACAGAGTTCTGATGTCCCCATATTGCTACAAAAGAAAACGAAAGGGTCAAAAACAGTAAGTAGTTTCCAAATAATCAGCTCCAACACCAAATTTAGAAACCAAAACTGCCTTAAATCATAGAGATAGAATGATGAATGACAACAAATATTGCTATTCTTTAATCCTCAGCCCAACTAAATAGAAGAATCTAGATCGGTCACAAATTACCATATCATACCATGGCAAGAAGCATATTGCTAATTCCATGTCTACTAAATACAATAGCATTCTGGAGACCATAAGGAAAAATGATGCTTCTTTTGATTGAAAACTACAAAGTAGTCAATCAGATGTGATCAAACATGAAAACACTTCCTAGCAGGAAAAATGCAGTGACTAGTGGTGAACAGAACCAGATCAGCGTCCAGTAGTTGCACTGAGGAAACAGTGCATCTGCCTAAGTGACTCCTCTTCCTGTCTAACATCTCAAGGAACCACATAGAACTTACTCGTCAAGGAGGGTAAGTTAATCTCCAAAGTACAAAAATGCATGAATTTAGCTTTTGTAGAAGCCTGTAATTAGCATGCTTAAAAATTGCTCCAGCTGTACCAGGCTATCCTCAAGTATAGCTTCAAGTACTTAAAATCTATCCTTCTGAGAAAACCTCATTACATAAGAAAGCCCACCTTTTCACTGCCTCAATGAGCTGTCATCTATCATAGAACCTTCATTTTGACAAAGCAATCGAGCACTACAACAAAAATCTAATAAAGATGATATTGTCATTTTCACAGTGCCCAGACTTCTACAAGCAGAAGACACCAAATTACAGAGATATACTAGATACACTATAAGGTTGCCTTAGCTTGTGTAGTTTATATATGATTTCTTGGCTTCTTGAATTAGCTCTTGGCTCTCTCATAAGACTCAACAAAATTTCTCAAGGCATTTCTAGCAAAAATTTCTCAAGGCATCATATCTATTTCCAAAGAAAAGAATCAGCTAAATTTGTAATTAATATCATACGCAAGTTCAGACATTTCTAAAAACATACTGTCTGAGCTACAAGATGACACCTTTTTTTATTCACCTGAAGGACATAACATCTAAACATTAAAAGAAAGCGTGGGAAAACAAAACAATATTTTTTTCCCAAAACAAGCAGGTCAAAAGATTCGGTATAATTCACCATATTTAGCTACTTATCAAGAATCAGTTGTAAGTATAAAAGTTAAATGGAGATGAGAAAGAAACATTCTACAAGAGTATCACCTCAAAAAGAGATTTCAATTCAGAGTCTTCGACATTGCTGTTAATATTTCGAACAAAGAGTGTCCTAGAAGGATGTTCACCATATGGATGTTCCCCAGCAACTGCAGCAGTTCCAACTCCATTCGGATAAGCGTACTGACCAAGCCCATTTGCTGCACCACCTGCTATATTCACCTTTGACAATCCAATACTTAAGCTCTCTTGAGGATCAATGTCTAGTTCCATTCCTCCTCCACTACCGAAAATGTCATCTTCCTCCAGATCTTTCAACTGACTAGGCAACCGACTCAGGTCAAAATCATCCATTATACCGGCAAAAAGATCATCTTCATCAGGGAGCAAGCTTCCAAGAGCACCTGGCTGAAAATCTTCAGCTATATCCTTAACTTCATCCTCTAGGTCAACTTTGTCTAGCTTAGGGAAGTTATCATCAACAGACTGAACACCATTCTCTGGATTAACATAATTCACTGCATTTGGCCAAAATTTCTTCATGAAAATCTCCATCATTAAAAAAGAAGTCTACACAAAATTTTGATAAAGTATACATACACTTCTCATGTGGAAGAACAGGCAGCGAACTAGAAAACAAGCTAACACCATTGGATGAATGATAGTCGTTGACACCATGTGAAATCCCCCAAGCACCACTTCCTGCTTTCCTTGAAACATTAACTGATGGAATGTCCGATGGACCTACAAAAAGATGAGGAAAAATCATTGTGCAAACTTGAGTCAACCAAAACCTCCTAGCACTACTCAAAGCAACTCTATATTGTGCATTAGATGAGACTATAGCATGTTTGTTGGTCTGCATCAATTTAATCTTATGCTTTAACCATTTTAATGTTACCATCAATTTGAGAAGCATGCTCATAATGGCAGAAAAGAATGTTGTTCTCACATCTCAATTACACATCTTTTAAGACAAGTTCAAGGAGGGTGGAATCTGCATACATCATTATACTCTTACCAACCAAGAAGAGCTCAACCATAATCACAAGGGCTAATTCATTTCCTCAAAGATATTGTTAAAGTTGGTCTTAGATGGCAAATGTTGGTCTTTCTTCTGGAATCACAAACTTTTATTAATTTAGATTTCTTACAGGAATGTTTAGAGTCCTATAATAATAGAGTACTTTGATGGTAACTACTGCATAGTAATCAAGCAAACAGCAATAGTACATCCTTTATGATCCACAGTCACACCAAACTTAGTTGACAAATGTCCCACTTCTCCTAAATCAGCAGCATTTTAAGTTTTAACCGGCATCAAAAGGTAAAGGGACAAAAGAAACATAATGGTCCACAGATATCACAGGTTAATTCTTGCATGAAACTTTTATCTTTTCTTCATCAGTGAAAGAAAGGAATCACACCTTTAGGAGAATCAGAGACCAAATCCTTTGGAAGTTGCTCCATTTATTTATACACTGCCCAAAAAAATAAGATTGTGACCGAAATGAACTTAATCAATTAACAGAGGCATATAATGACAAGACGCAAATCAGAACATATGTACCATTTTTCAAAGAGGGATATAAAAATTTGAACAGCAGTCACAAGGCATAAAAGTATCCAATAAACCAATAATTCTACATACATACAAAGGGCGCATGCATGATCCAATAAGTAATCGCGTGAAAGCTCCTATCTAGAAGCAGTAAGTAACCCCAGTGATAAAGACTACGGAAGCTCCTCTCCATGAAGACCAGCAACTAATCTTTTATATGCCGACAAAAAAAAAAAAAAAAAAATCCATAACTGCATGCACATAATTAGTTTCTTAATTGTCTCCATCTAAAGTTCTAAATTTTGTGCATTATCAGCCACAGCCCAACGCCGGCTGGATCCCCTATCATGATCCGTGAAGCTATGGTAGACTAATGTTGTCAGAAGACTATCATATTCCACTTAAAAATTTCACGCTAGCCTATCTAATCAGCTTTATACGTTTCCCTCCCCTTTCATTGATTTACTCCGCAAAATGCAGATGACAACATTGAACACCGGCAATCTGATTAGCTTTGCAGAGAGAATAAGCATATGGGAAACATCATATACCAAGACCAAGCACTACAGTCTAAAGACACAGCTCAGCAGCTGATGAAACTCGGCGAAAGTCCACCGACTCCTAAAGTCAAAGCTCCACCATTACCTTGACCAGAAGAACTCGAGCTATAAGCTCACAACCTAATCGCAGTGATTCCTTAGGAAAACCCCAATTTTCTTCAACCTCATTTTATCCAAGCAACATCAATCAAGAACGAAAAACCCAGCAAAAAAAAAATGTAAATTTCCCCACCGTATCAGCTGATCAACAACCCCATCAAGCACCACCATGCTAAAAGCGTCAAATTTTCCAAGAACTGATCGTGCGGGCACCCACAAACACAGACATACAGAGAGAGAGAGAGAGACTAACCTTTATCATGAAACATGAGAAGATCGTCCAGAGCCGACAACAACAGTTAAAAGGGAGTTGGTTAAAGGAGAGTCATTTGGCAGCCACGACCCAGGAAAGAAAAGAACACAAGAAAAAAAATAAAGAAATAGCTTCCACCCTAAAAAGACGGTGAGAGATTGAGAGTTTCGTAGAAGCAGGGAAATTTCTTTCTTCTACTCTTCTACTTCCTCCTCTCTCGCCGAGAAACCAGACACGATACCGAGACAGACACGGAGAGAGAGAGACGGAGAGTGGTGGGAAAATTATAGAGAGAGAAAGTGAAGCCAAAAGGGAGAGAGAGAAAAAAAAATGGGTTGGGCTTTTAGAGAGAGAAAGCACGGTACAGTAAAGAAATGATTGGAGAGAGTGAACAACAATCCCGCATCTATTTCGATTTTTCAAAGGAAAAATCAAATCTTTGCGTTCCTTATAATCCCAACAAGAAATCCATCGAACACCCGATTACTTTTCATCATTTATCTCGTCATCTATGTATGAATTGATGCTTCGTTTCATCGGAATATTGTGCCGAGGAAGCGATCAGATTCCAAGATAGAAAAAAAATGGAAAAAAAATAGATGGCGTCCGTTGCAGTGTCCACTGTTCTAACTCGGACATTAAAGAAATCCAAATTCAATTTATTCAGACAACATTAGAGAAAGAAAAACCTTAAAGAAATGAAACAGCATACAACAATCTCTCTCTCTCTCTCTCTCTATGTGCCCCCAATAATTCCAAACAAGAATTCGGCTGCATTTGAATCCTGTTTGGAGTCCGTTGACGCCACCGTCCTCACAGCGTGACGTCACCACTCGTGGAACATGAACACCTTCCCCCGTCCTCGTTCTTGCTCCCTACCCTTCCCCCTCGTTTCCACCCTATTTTCTCGCCATAGAAAACGAGACGGGCAAGAATCCCGCGAAAGAAAATTGGGAGGGTCGATGTTTTCTTTAAGGTTGATGTTCTTGTCGGTTCGTGTTCTTGCTGCGGTATTTCCTTGATTTGTACTTTTGCTTGGGAGAAGGGAGGGTGAAGAACATGCACGAAATTCTTCGAATATTCTTATTTTCCACTCAAGACTTTCTTCTTCCCAATTTTTCCTCATTTTTTCTAACATATAATTTCAGACCACTTTTTGAATTCATGTCAATTTTACTTGACCTCTCTCCAATTGTGGGTTAAGATAATTGTTATCATCGAACTTGAATATTAAGTACTCATTTTCATTGCTATAAGTTATAATTAGAATTGTATTTGGGCTTATAATAACTATCAGCAACGGCAACTAGTGCGGTCATCTTTATAATAACTTTAGATTGCCAAATCTCTTACTAATAGCAAGGGTTGACTCTCAATCTTGACATTCAAAGTCAAAGAAAGAAAATCGAATTTACAAATTCGATACATTTCACGATTAGATACAAGTGATCAGAATCGAGAAGAAAGGGGTTGTTTTTAATTTAACCCGACGACAGATCACAAGACTCAAGTCGTGGCGCCGGCGACGTGTCGAGTCTCATCCCGGCGAGGACCACCGGACCAAATCTTGGCCCCATCCATTATGGAAAACCGGTTCACCAACCCCAGGCCTAAACATCTGATTTCAGCCCAAAGAGGGAAAAATCCAATCTCAGGCCCTATAAAATCATCTCAGCCCCTGGATTAAGCCCACTTACAATTTCACCACCATATAACAGTCGAGAAAAATAAAGCAGCGAGAGACATCCTCTTAAACCCTGCATCCTCAACCCTAGACCTTCGCCCTTCTCCCCTCCAATGGCCGTGACCGCCCGCCCGCCTCCTCCGCCGCCGGCGCCGCCGTCTCGGGTGAGCGCGGCCACCGTCGAGAGAGCCGTGCACGCCCTGCTGAAGTGGAGGGACGCCAAGTCCAAGACCCAGAAGGCGTCCCTCCTGGAGCCCGACGACTTCGTGTACCTCATCCTGACCCTCAAGAAGATCCCCGCCGCCGCCCGTACCAACCCTTTCAAGATCCCCTCCCCACCCGCCGCTCGACACGGCGGCCGCCGAGACCTGCCTCATCATCGACGACCGCCCCAAGTCGGGCCTCACCAAGGACGCCGCGCAGAAGAAGATCAAGGCCGACGGCGTCCCCGTCGCCAAGGTCCTCAAGCTCTCCAAGCTCCGCACCAACTACCGCCCCTTCGAGGCCAAGCGGAAGCTGTGCGACTCCTACGACCTGTTCTTGGCCGACCGGCGGGTCGTCGGCATGCTCCCGCGGCTGCTGGGGAAGCAGTTCTTCAGGAAGAGGAAGATCCCCGTGGGCGTGGATCTGAGGCACAAGAGCTGGAAGGAGCAGGTGGAGAGGGTCTGCTCGTCGGCCCTGTTGTTCGTGGGGACGGGGACTTGCAGCGTCTTGAAGGTCGGGAGGGTCTCGATGGGGAAGGAGGAGATCGCCGCGAATGTGGCCGCCGCGCTCGAGGGGGTTGCCGAGGCCGTGCCGCGGAAGTGGCGGAACGTGAGGTCTTTCCATTTGAAGCTGCTGGACAGCCTGGCTCTGCCCATTTATCAGGCGTTGCCGGATGTGAAGCTGAAGATCGAAGGGCGTAAGGATAAGGAGGAGGTGGAGGCGGAGGAGGGAAAGGAAGGGAACGAGGTCGAAGAGGAAGGGAAGGGAAGCGAGAGCGCGGCAAAGAAGAAGGGTGCGAAGAAAGGGCGAATTCACGAGGTGAGATATATGGATACCAATATGCATTCGCTGATGGATGAGGACGATGAAGAGGTCGATGATGTCGACATGGGTGGAGTCCAGGAGAGCGATGATGATGAGGACGATGAGATAGATGGTAGCAAAATTAAGGGGAAGAAGGCAAAGCTTAAGAAGGGAGGAGACGTTCTTGAATTGGGTGGCGAGAAAATTTCAAGAAGTTGGCGAAATCAAAGAAAGGAGGAGAAAAGAAGACGAAAACCACTCTATCCGGAGACTCAAAGAAAGGGGACGGTGTTAAGAAGACAAAGAAGAGTAATTTAACAGTAACAGAAGGGGAAGTATCCAAAGGCAAGAAGGAGAAGAAGAGGAAGATTAAGGTTTGATGAAGGAAAAAGAGAGAGCAGACATTGATTTCATGGTATCCGGATGAGATGGAACAGGCTCTTGACGTGCCAATCATTGCTCCCTCGAATCCTAGTGAGGTTGAGTATGTATGCCTTTTGAAAAGTTTTGGCTTAACTTATGGATTATATATTGAGTGAGTCTTATGGTGCTAGTGATTAATGACATGTATTGCCTGATCACTTGCCCTGTCTCTTGATTGTCACCTTGTACCTCACAGAATGGTTACTGACCGTCAATTTTGTTCTGCTTGCTTCAATATTTCACAGCTGTTTGGTTTTGACAAATTAACAATCTTACCATTCTCTAGTTTGTACTCTGTTTAGTTTTTGAACTAAAGAGGTAGAGAACTTAGGGTCAGGCTGGATTCACCCGGAGAAGTGTCTTTCCCTGTTGAAGCAAGTAGGAGAGTTGCTTGCCCAAAAAGTACCCCATATTCATGTGGTGTTCTAGGACTGCTGACTTGTGCCTTCTCAACTCTACACATAGTTTGCATCGCCTCTGATTTAAATTTGAATAGTGGCATGTGGTAGTCCCTTTGAGATTTCAGATCACATGGACTTTGTGTCCTTAAACACCCAACTCACGGATTGTGGGAACATGATCATCATGTAAGGCACATTAGCGAGATCTACCATAGCAAAGTCAACGCCTTTGACCTGTCCCTACTTGCCTGAGAGACTCGCATTGACCAAATTATAGGAGCGGGATTGTCCTATGAGATGATAGATGCAGATTCTTACCTTAGAAATTGAAATGAAAAAACAAAAAAGGATGCATGTCCAGTTTTCTGGTCTCGCGGGCTTAACTTCTAACGTGCACTTTGATGTGCAAGCATCTCAGATACCATGATAAGATGTCATCGCAAATCCTGCATTCTTTCAAGCTACGCATATGAAGTTAAAATGGGTTAGACTCTAACGGTCAGCCCAGGTAGCAGAATAGAACCCGAAAATGCCTTAAGTCACAGAATGTAGAATGATAGATGGCAGCAAATATTACTACTCTTTTCTGTACTGTGGCGCAACTAAACAGAAGGCTCTCTATCGGTCGTTATTCACCGGAAAAGATCTTAGCCTGCTTCGCCCAGTGCATATGACCCCAACTCACGTGTGCCATTGGATGAGGTGAGACCCACTTGACGCAAGATGATAGTATGTGTGACGCATATTGATAATTCCACGATACATAATACATGCTGTCAACAAATTGTCCGATTAGGAGGTGTCTGGAATAAGCGTACCTTGTCAGAATTTCTACAACTGTGGAAGGTTTTACCTGGGTACAGAACCTAGCAGCTATCCTTCCAAGAAGAACAGAAAGCAGATGGAGGCCCATTTTTTTGCTGTCTCATTAAACTCTCATTTTCAACAAACCTTCATTCTAACCTAAACAACAAAATCAAGCACCATAACAATACCCTGATGAAGATGGGGATACATTTTCACCTGAAAGCCGATGAAGCCAAGATACATAGACATGCACAGGTACACCAGAAGGTTTACCCAAGTCCGTGACCTCAGCTCTCCTCATCATTCTTGGAAACTTTTTGAAGGCATTTCTGTAGAAAGAAAAACTTGCTGAAGGCACTGCGTATATTTCCTATAAAGGAAAGGATCAGGTTAGGTGTTGAATGTAAAATGCATTTGCAAGTTAATACTTTTCATTTGGCGTGTGAATTAAAAACCAAATTGAAGCTTTCATTTTCTAAACAGCATTGTTTGATTGACTTATGCATTCGAAGCAAGAGATCTATGAAGGAGAGCATGCACCAGTGATAAGGTGCAGATCTGTGCTCTCTTACTCTGTCACAACAACGACAAAACGAACGACAGATTGTCCGCAACCTCAATCTGCACTGCCCACCAAAAATACTCGGACGATGACCCATACAGAAACAACTCGACGTTTATCTCTAGTCATCTGCAAGAAAAAATCTCCCATACATTTAGGAAGGAGATTGCACAGGTAAGCCCCCAGAGGATACCCAGAAATAATTATCTGAAGGCAAGGCTGTAATACCTGAGCAAGTTCATGCACCCTATTCTGCATTATATGAACTTAGAAAAGTTTTGAACAAGCTACCCTAAGGGAAAGCTTTATTTTAATAGCTTTCCCAGAGTGTGCTTGTCAATCGAAAATGCTGCATAAGATAGTGAATTCTGTCCACAAGGCAATTCACATGAATTTAAAGTCAGTTGAGAGTAGAAGTGAAAGAGTAGTTTTAAAATTCCCTTTTCTACAGAGTTTGGTATTACTTAACCATGTCCTAATCATCAATCATTCCTTCCTGTTGTTGGTGTTAAAGTATTGCCCAAAAGCTGTCTACATATACTGCTCTGTGCCTTCCTACAGTGTTAAGTGAATTCCACAAACTCATAATCACCATATCCGAGTGGGATAGGCGGCTTTGTGTGCAAATGGCAGGCGGTGCAGATTTAGCTGTCCTTCCTCTATGCAACAAGGCTGTTGTTGACAGAAGCCAAGAACCCGGCAAGAACAACCGTAAGAACCTGGTTTCTTCTGCAGCAGAGGGAGCGACAATTCGGCGGCCTCGGGGAAGGCCGGCTGGCTCCAAGAACAAGCCCAAGCCACCCATTATTGTGACGAGAGACAGTGCCAATGCCCTTCGGGCTCATGCCATGGAGGTGAGCTCAGGCTGCGATGTGACTGAGAGCCTGACGAGCTTTGCCCGCAGGAAGCAGCGGGGTCTCTGCATCCTCAGTGGCACAGGCTGCGTGACCAATGTGACGATCCGGCAGTCGGCGTCCTCTGGGGCTATTGTGACCCTCCACGGCCGGTTTGAGATCCTCTCGCTGCTTGGCTCGATCCTGCCCCCACCGACCCCGCCTGGGATAATGGGGCTAACAATATACCTTGCTGGGGCCCAGGGGCAGGTGGTTGGAGGGGGCGTGGTCGGCGGGCTGATTGCCTCAGGCCCAGTCATGATCATGGCCGCATCATTCATGAATGTGACGTTCGACCGACTGCCGCTGGACAACGATGAAGTGTCTGTGGCAATTCAGAATCAGCACTACCAGCACGGTCGGCACCAGCACCCGGACATATATGATTTATATGGAATGCCACAGAACCTGCTCAACAATGCTGGGAGTCTCCATACAGAAATGTATGCCTGAGGGAGCGCACGGGCCATGCCGAAGACCTGAGCTTACTCAGGAGAAACTTAAGAAAAACGATCCCCCAATACGGAAAGAGAAGTTACTATAAAGGGTCTTGTTAGTTTGGCTTTTGCTGAAGCAGCATAAGCATTGTAGCTTTGGTTACTGATCAAATACGGAAATACTCAATTGGTATCACAGTTCCATTCCACGATGAGAGCATGAAGTACAAGCGCAGTCCTTCCTTCACTGTCCTCAAATTATTGTTTTTTGACAAAAAAGAACAAAGAAAAGAAAAACCAATTTGATCGCACTTCTCGAAGAAGTTTCGATTTCGACGAACCTAGCATTTTGCACTGTTCTGCCACTAATACACCATGACCAGAAGCATCTCAACGTGTATCAAGCTCTAAGGAAAGCTTGAGCTTGGTTTCTTGTAGTCGGAATATCAGCAACATTAATTGATGAACTGACACGTGATAAGGAAAATGGAAGGCTACCATCGGAAACGCTATCAAATTCATGACTATGGTAAAAACAGAAGTACGTCCATGTCCATCTGAATCAGGTAAAAACACAATCTCCGCAGGCCGAAAAGAAAGCAACATTCAAAACTGCAGAAATCGTTCCTGTGGTGAGGCGGCCACGCAAGAAAAGCAAGACGATCGTTTATGGGAAGAAAGGCGAAAAAGCAGAAGATGCTTATCCCACCCAAACCCGCTAAACTCGGAGCGCAAATGGGTAGGTCCCAGCGCATTTCCTCCTAGGTCCAGGCTCATCTATGTTTGACCATATTTGGAAACGTCTCTTTCTCTTAAGGCTGATTAAATCCGGTGTAAATTCAGAATGTGATGCAATATGGAGTTAATAAAATTATAGTCGGCCCATAATTCATTAACTTAAATTTTTAGTAAATGTGGGTTCATAACTAGAAAGTATTGACACTCTAAAAACTTTTGTATCGCATTAGACACTCCGACACGTGTCTAACACTTTCCGACATTCGATCAACATATGTTGGAAAATTCGATACCCGATCAACTTTTCCGACACTTGAGTTGGGAATTCCAACACGAGTTCGGAATTCCAACATGTGATTTCGATACGTAATTGGTCAATTTTAAAAAAATTCAATAAATGAGAGGTCGAAATATAAATATATAAAAAGATAATAATAATAATAATAATAATAATAATAATAATAATAATAATAATAATAATAATAATAATAAAATGAAAAAATGAAGAAAGAAGAAAAACCTAATGACTCACTTCCCATTACACAATTCACCTCCAATACTTTTTTTTTTCTTCTCTTCTCTTCATGAGTCTAGAACATGGATTGCTTCTTCTTCTTTTTTTCCTTTCAAATTTAATAAATTATTGGAGTAGACTTGAATTTGTAAAATTGAAACAATCAATGCTATTAACAAACGGTTGATTAATTCGTTCTAATCTTTTTTATTATTATTTACTTATTTGTGAATTGGAGCAGATTAATTTAATTGAAATAATTATAAAAATGATAATTTATTATGTATGTACAGAAATATATATTTAATATATAATGTGTCCTAACGCATCAAAATTCTTTATTTTTTATTAAATAACGTATCGACGTGCCGTGTCATATCATGTCGCATGTTACATATCGATATCAATGCTACTTCAATCTATAGAGCTCGAAATTATATTTTGTTGATAATCTCCAAGGCAATAATATTGAGTTTTCTGCTGCAGGTCCAGCACTTTCGTTTTCGTAAATTTCTGCTTAAGGACGAAGAAAAATGGAAACTTTTTCCATGCTATCACTGTCACATGAAAAGAAAGAGTAGCAATATTCCATTGCTCCCTCACAACCTTCCTCGCTAAGGCCTATAATGAACAGATGACCAAAGTGGACTAGGCCCCCTTTTTCTTCTGCAGACCATGCTTTTACTAAAGGGAAAAGGACTACAGAGGGGAGGGATTCCCGTACAGTTCACACTGTGAAGTCCACACTCCTCTTATCTCTAGTTACTCCAGTACTCTCTCTCTCTCTCTCTCTCTCTCTCTCTCTGCGCGCAAGCTTTCTCTTGGAAACAAGAATGGATTCTTCTCGGCCAGAAGTCGTGATCTTCGACTTGGAGACGATCATAGAAACGGAAGCCATCATAGAATTCGGGGCCATCATCGTGTGCCCGCAAACGCTGGTCGAGAAAGAGTACTTCTCTTCTCTGGTCCTGCCCCGACACGACGAGGAGTTTGGAGAATTCGAGGAACGGAGCAACGGGCTCAACATAGATGAAATCGTTTCCTCCAACATCTACTTCTCGGACATTGCTCACACCGTCTACGACATGCTCGACGGTATATACTCACGGTCTGCAACATGCTTCCATACAGCATTGAGTTTCATCTTTGATTCCCCTTCCCTTAATCCTTCTTTGTAGGAAGAATTTGGGTTGGCCACTACATCAAAAACTTCGATTGCAGAATTATCGAGGACGCATTTCACGAAATTGGGCAGCCGCCGCCGGAACCCTTGGACGTGATCGACACCTGGGAGCTGTGTGAGATGTTTAGGGGGGAAGTTGACAATCTAGAGGTATATAATTGACGTTTATAATCTTTTCCATGGAATTTCATTTGTTAGACATTCATGGCATATAAAGATTTATTCAATATGCAATGTGATCCTAAACTTTTTAATTTATTCAATGTGATTGGCTTAATATAGTTTCATTGAACTTTTAATTTGTTTAATGTAATTTGGTACATGTCAACGTAGTCCTTAGACTATATAAAAATATTCAATTTTATCCTTAGATTATATTGAACATTTTCATATAACTTATGAATTATATTGAATACATACAAAAGTTTATGAGATCACATTAATAAATTAAAAGTTCAAGAACCATATTACATATTAGGTCAAAGTTCAAAGATCATTTGTATAATCTATTATCCTTAAATACCAAAACATTTTATTTGATGAAAAGACATGCCATCAAACTTTGATTTTGAACTCTCACGCAGTCAAGGAATGGAAAGGTTCAAGTCTAGTATTTAGCATGCATTCAATGACATAGTGGTTTTCTAGGAAAAAAATGCAACGGAGCTCTACAATGTTATTGGGAAAATAACTAAAAGTCTTAAAGTCTAATTCAATCATAAACCTTTTTTTTACCAAATAAATTCTCAACTTTTTAATATTTGTGTCAATTTATTCCATCCAACCAATCTTGGAGCAAAATCCACTGACATGGATATTGGTTGTCCAATGTGATACACAATTATTGATGTAGAACAATTTTAAATAATATTTTAATATTTTTTAATTAATTATATTTTACCTTTTTTCTTTTCCTTCCCTACCTTCTCCGAGCAACTAGCCAAAGGCAAGGTCCACAAGGTCGACCTCACCAGCCTCAAGTGAGCCTCGCCTATCCCCTTGGCGAGGGCTTGAGGTCCAATAACCAGCTAGAACAAGAAGGAAGGAAGAGAAAAAAAAAAAAAAAAAAAGAAAAGAAAATAAATAAATAATTTTAAAAAAATAAGATGTATTAAAAATTATCCATACCAATTTTAGTAGCATCACATAGGATGATTGATATTAACATCAACGATTTTCAATCAAAATTGACTAGAATTAACTAAATTAATATAAATACAAAATATTTAGGACTGAATTGACACAATTCTAATAGGATTATGATTTTTTTGCTAATTTTCCCCAATGTTGTTGCATGTCCTTAAAACTCTGTACATGCTTGACCAAAATGTTCAGGAGTTTGGGCCTCATTATTTTGATGTATTATGCTTATTTTGCTTATGCAGATGGCAACACTTGCAGAATACCTTGGTCTCGGAGAGCAAAAACACAGGTAGTTTTCTTTGTTATTGGGATTTAAATTGCACATCAACGGTCCATCCGATAATTTGCTTTTACTCAAATTTATGTAATTTTTCTCAACTCGAACTCTTTTAATTTACTAGAAGTTTTAAGCGCCCTCGACTATAATTAATGTAAGGTTTAGTCACCAGGCAAGCAAAGACTAAATTTTAACTACTGAATTGCTTTAATTGTATACATCGTTTGCCAGGAGCTTAGCTGATGTCCGCTTGAATCTCCGCCTATTCCGACGCTGTGTCGAGCTTTTCTACCTGGTAATTATCCTAAGTTTGTCTATACGTTTTACGGGAAACCGCCTTTCACCAATGTCAACTTTTACTCGATGTTCAATCCTGGACTTTTACTCGATGTTCAATCGAAGACGTGATTTTTACTTTCGGTTCGGCTAAGTGCATGGCTAAAACTTTCAGAATACGTCTCTCTCCAAACCTAATTTTCTGTCACTCTTTATGGGTTGTATATAGACAGAGTTCTCAAGCCTTTTGAGGGCTGCGAGTAACGCCGGCGTTCCGAGGTTTTTAGGCCCTGAGGAGTATTCAATCCCTACGCTCAGAGGTCATTACGACTCCTGCGATTCCTTGGATCGAGCACGGGATGTGTACTTGCCGATTTCTTGCGCTACGCTAAACGTGAGGTGGGGGATCTTGCCGATAAGGTTCTGGGACAACAACGGCCGCCCAAAGCTGAGCTTCGTGGTCGACGCACCGGGCAACCTGACCCCGATGCTGGACGAATGTGACCGGATGCTGCGGAGGCTGTTCCGGAGATTTGGGATCAACTCCGAGTGGAGGAACGTCGTGGACAGAACGAGGAACTCCCCAGCTGTAAGGCTGCAGTAAGTTTCGAAACTAAATTTGAGTTTCTACAGATAAGTTAGTAGATTTTTACAGCGAGAGGATTCATTATAACCATAGAGACAGATGACTGACAGACAAACTACAAGTAAGTTTTTCCTTAAAATCCTTCTTCTCTCTCTTGTCATCGAGCAGCATCGCAGATACAGCAACAAGCAAACGATAGTATGCGAGAGGAGGGATTCTGGAAAGATTAAAAGGCTCGTCTTTGACGAGAGCAAGCTTGGGACGCTGCTCACTCCAAGCACCAGGCTGGATGCTGAATTCTTCTTGGAAACCTATGACTATCGAGGATCGGCCGGCATTAGATTAGTGGCTCATAAACTGATCGTTCATCCCTAGTTTCATACCGACAGTTGGACATCCCCAGTGACGACAGGAAAGAAGAACCGTAGGCATATACTGTTGCAGCTCTATAGATTTGCTTGTGGAGATGTTTACCCTCTATCACCCGACTTCTTGTATAGTAAAGTGTGATAAAAGAAATCCAATGCTCTGTGATGCCACCACGACTCCTTGTTTACAATGTACTTGCTTGAAATTTCTTTCTGCTTAAGTATTCTTCAATGCACTGTCACCATCTTCCTCGCTAAGACTCGACTTTTGAAACAGTGACCAAAGTGGGATTACGCCCTCCTCTTTTCCTTTTGGGGCCGCTGCTTTTTTAAAGTGAAGGGGCCACACGACGCCTATCCTACATTTGAAATGCTTAAGTAATGGCGCCAAATAGTCCACACACTCCATCCCCAATTACTCAGATACTCTCTCTCTCTCTCTCTCTCTCTCTCTCTCTCTCTCTCTCTCTCTGTAGGAGCAAGCTTTCTCTCTGTTGGAAACAACTATGGATTCTTCTCGGCCAGAAATCGTGATCTTCGACGTAGAGGCGGTCAGAGAAACAATCGGAGGAACAAAGGCCATCCTAGAATTTGGGGCCATCATCGTATGCCCGCAAATGCTGGTCGAGAAAGAGTACTTCTCTTCTCTGGTTCGTCCCCAACACGACTGGGAGTTTGGGGGATTCCGCACAAGAAAGAATGGACTCACCAGAGAAGCTATTATTCGCGCCAACATCTCCTTCTCAGAAATCGCTCGCACGGTCTACGACTTGCTTAACGGTACATATACTCACAGTCTACTACAACATGGTTTCAGACAACAATAAGTTTCACCTTGATCCCCTTAATCCTCCTTTGTAGGAAGGATTTGGGTAGGCCACAACATCATAGAGCATGATCGTGTACTAGTTGAGCAGGCGTTTCACAAAATCGGGCAGTTGCCACCGAAACCCTTGCGCATAATTGACACATTGGATTTGTGCCAGGGGTTTATATGGGGACCTGTCAACCGGAAGGTATATGAAAAATTCTCCTGAATTGTGCCGTTCAATCTAGGTGATGAAATATGCGAAGAGTGAAAGTCATCAAATGGACCGCCCTTTTCATGAGCATGTCTGTGGCGAGATTTTGTGCTAATTTGATGAAGGGTGGATCTTATTTGTTATGTAACGCAAGTATCCACCACTTCTACATTTGATCACCATGTGTGTTGAGCTTAGTATGAACAAAAAGCCAAGCCTCTCATTGAGCAATATCTAGGTCCTTAATGCTCATAGAAATGAACTCTTTTCCATGTGATTTCTTTCGTTACACTTTAATAGACATGCACATTTTACTTGATGAAATACATACCATCAAAATTTGATTGTGGTAGGGGTTTTTTCGGGGACCATGAGTTTATGGTAGCTTTACGATGTTAAATGCAAATTTATCAAGCCCTTGCATGTCCTTAAACCTCCATATACGCTTTGACCAAAATGTTTTGGGAACTCTATTCTTAATTAATTAACAATCGGAATCATGTATTGGTCTTTTTTTCCTTTATGCAGATGGAAACAGTTGCAGAGTACTTTGATCTCGGGGAGCAAACACATAGGTAGTTTCCTTTGTTTTGGGGATCTACAGTTTACATCAATAGTCCATCCAATAATTTGCTTTTACTTTAATTTATGTACGTTTTTACTTGAAATATCTTCTGTTTTTTTTTTTTTTTTTAATGAGTTTACTAGAAGTTTAAAGTGATCTCAGCTATAATCATATCAAGATTCAGTAACCATGCAAGGAATTTCCCGTAGATTATATCAAGAAAGTTATTGGAGCAAAGGCTAGCTTCGTGAAAACATCAATTTTCATTTGGGTATAGACGAAAGCGGAATCAAAGTATGCAGTGAATTAAAGAAGGTGATGAATAGGCATCAAAGTAAAGAATGAATTTCGATGATTAGCGAAGCAGTTTTTGCACTTGGGAGTCGCGGTTTTACATGATCACGAGTTGCATGCATTTTGAGCTGAGAAGAAAGAGATTTACCTTGTGATTCAGAACACGAAAGAGCAATTCCCTCCTGAGGTTAACTTTGTCTATTGATTGCCAGGGCCTTAGATGATGTCCGGTTGAATCTCCGGCTGTTCGTGCACTGTGCCGCAGTTTTCTCGTTGGTAATCGCGATTGCAACTGTTTAAACTTTTTCTCAATGTTTAATCGAAGACGTGATTTTATATTTTTCAGTTCACTTGAGTACGGATCATGTGTTTTTCATGATGCGCGGACTCTCCGAACCTAATTTTGTGTTTACTCCTTTTGGGTTACATACAGAGAGAGTCCTCAAGCCTACTGGGGGCACATGACAACACGAACAACGACAGCTTTTCAAGGTTTCCAGACCCTAGGGAATTTTCAATTCCTACTCTCAGAGATGAATCTTATGATTCCTTCAACAAAGTACGAGAGCCGATCTCTTGTGCTTCTCTGAACGTGAAGTTCGGGATTGACATAAAGTTCTGGCGTGAAGACCACAGCCCGAAGCTGAGCTTCATGGTCGACTCGCCGGACAACCTGAGCACGAAGCTAGATGAATTCGACCGGATGTTGCAAGCGTTGTTTTCGAGTTTCAGGATCGACTCCAAGTGGAGAAAAGTCGTAGATAGGAAATGGAACCCCCCCGCTGTAAGGTTGCGGTAAGTATTCAAACTAGACTCTTCATTACTAGATCACAGACACGATTGCTTAGATTATTTAATGAGTTGTACTGGCTTAGTTTTCGTTAGATTGGTATCTTCCTTTTCCAACTAAATCTGGACAACTGGTGTAGTGCTCCAACTTTCGATAAGGTTGTAAGAATCAAGTACGCTCCAAGCATAATTCGGACCAAGACATTCCAAAAGTGTTCATTACATCCCATTACATTTGTGCTTTGTCTATAGCAGCAAAAGAAGAAAAGAAGATTGGTACTTACGTTAGTTTCGGCTCCAATTGTCGTTAGTAAAATCATCTTGGTTGGGTTTTCACTCATTATTTTTTCAAACTCCCTAATCTTAGAAAGTGGAGCAAAAGGATTATTCATATAAATCGTAAAGTTTAAAATATAAACCGATACGATGAACTTGCAGTTTAAGATATAAAGTCTCCCTTCCACAAGGTGGAATTTTTCCTCAAATTATAACATGAGGATTGATTATGATTACAGAGAGAGATACCAATGAGCTAAGACCCAAACAAAAGACTATATGCTCTAATATCACATAAAATTTGAGTGGAAAGCTTTAAAAATCGACACAATTTTGGTGTTGCTTGAAAAAGTGTCGTTCAAAAGTTTAAATCACCAAAAAAAAAAAAAAAAGTTTTGAGGGCGATGAATTATAACTAACACCATGTATTTCATTTTTCTCTCTTGTGATTATTGAGTAGCATCACAAATACGGCAGACGAGCAGACGATAGTATGCAAGAGGGAGGATTCAGGGAAGACAAGGAGGCTTGTCTTCAAAGACTATGAGGGGGAGCTCCGTACACTCCTCACGCCAGGCACCAGGTTGGATGCCTGCCTGTTTGTGGAAACCTACAACTATCCACGATCCCCAAATCCGACCCAAGAAAAGGGATCCGCAGGCATTAGATTGGTGGCTCATAAGTTGATCATTCATCCCTAGTTTTGGGAGCTAAATCTACATTGCTTATCTTGTTGCATGCTTGGAGAAAGATTGTTAGTCGATTGCCACTTGACATCGGTCGGACATTCCTGATGATGTGAAAGACAGATGATATGCGTGATATGTTTTGTCTTTGTAGAGATATTGAAAAGTATCAGTGTGCAAAGTGTGTATTAAGAGACTATTCTTGTATACATGTGAGTAAAGCTACTGATAATATTTCAAAACTCTGCGAATTACTAACCTTTTAAGATATTTCATTTCTATCACTTGGCCTTTAGTCATAATTTCATGGAAATACTTATAATGACAAAAGGCAAGAGTGAAATGAAATGGTTTTCTCCCATTTTCCACCTTAGGTTTACAATGGAGAAAGATGATTTCCTTCCCTATAGAATCGTGGTTATTGGGCTCAAGAGTCTGCGATTATTCACCTTTTGAGACATTTTCTCTATCACTTGACTTTGGTTATAATTTCATGGAAATACTTCCTATGATAGAAGACAACAGTGAAATAAAGTGGGTCAAGGGATGGTTCTCTCGCATTGTCCATTTTAGGTTTGGTTACGATCGAAGAATGACATTCCCTTCTCTATCGAATCTTGGTTATTCCGGGCTCTCATCAAGCCGCTTTTTCGATCCCATCTCTACAAGTGTGTTTCCTTCAGCATTCCCAAGGGGCTTTCAGCCTCCAAAGCCCTTTGAGGAAATGCTAGACTATTTGGCAATCATTTTGAAGTAACTTTTAAGTGAAAGTTAGCATTGGGAATGATGAAAACTTAATGCTAGTAGGGATTAACTTTGAGCTTTTAACATTTGGCCAAATACTGAAACTTATTGTTTTCTTCCAAAATTATCCTCATTCATTCTTCAAATTTCTGATTTTGCCCTAGTTATTATATTTGTAAATGCCAAAATAATGCTAAAAAATCAAATATATATAAATGCTAAAAAAATTAAATATATTTTGGTCTTTTTAAAAAAATATTTATATATTTGATTTTTTTAGCATTATTGTCAAAAGACTATATTTAAAAAGTTGCATACATTATTTTTTCTAAATTTAGAAAAATAAAAATTAAAAAATTCCGACAAAAGGTTTGGTCTTTTTAGAAAAAAAATTATATATATATATATATATATATGTATATGTATATGTATATGTATATGTATTTGATTTCTTAGCATTATTTTCAAATTTATATTTAAAAATTCGCATACATTATTTTTTCAAATTTAAAAAAATAAAAATTAAAAAAATTTGATGAAGGATTAGGTCTTTTTTTAATATATATATATATATATATATATATATATATATTTGATTTTTTTAGTATTATTGTCAAAATTTATATTTAAAAAGTTGCATACATCATTTTTTTCAATTTTAAACAATTAAAAATTTAAAAATTGTGATGAAGAATTTGGTCTTTTTTTAAAAATTATATATATGTATTTGATTTTTTTAGCATTATTGTGAAAAATATATTTAAAAATTTGCATACATCATTTCTTTTTTCAATTTTAAGCAAATGAAAATTAAAAAATTCTGGTGAAAGATTTGGTCTTTTTAAATATATATATATATATATATATATATATATATATATATATATATATATATATATATGGATGTATTCGATATTTTTAGTATTATTGTCAAAAATTTATATTTAAAAAGTTGCATACATTTTTTTTTTCAATTTTAAACAAATAAAATTAAAAAAAACTAATATTAATCACTTAAAAAACTTTTCAAATGTGTTTTTTACTAAACAACATTTCTCTCAAAATTGCTTCTCAAAACATAATTTATCAAACGGCATTTGCATTTGCTTAAAGTCATTTAGGCTAAATTGCTTTACATTTTCTCAATGAGCTTTCAAAATACTGAACCAAACGCGCCCTACATTCCCGTACTTCAAAGCCCGTGAACTTTTTTAACCCATTTGAAACACGAAAAGGGATCAGCTTTCCTTCTCCTTTCGATGGCTTCCCATGGAATGTAGTGCGTAGATTTATTCGTCCGTTTCTCTCGCCCAGCTATTAACACGATCCCTCCTCTCCCGATTGCTCCAGTGGACACTAACAGATCGCATGATATCCTCGTGCAAAAATCGAAAGGAAACGACGGCCTAAAAATCCAAGTGGAATCGCCGCACTGCGAATCCGCCACTAGATCCCATGCGCCATCGTGTTAATCGATCGGCCCCCAAGAAAATTTGGGCAAAAGAGATTCCTTCTCTCCATGCTTCCGCAAGCAATGATGGTCTAAAAAGGATATAACTTGTAGCCCCAAAAGAGGGTTAAAAAAACGATAAATTTCAAGATGCCAACGCCCTCCTTTAGTGTCGCCTTCTCGTCGAGTTGCTACTCCCCCTCCCTCCCTAAGCGCTAGCCCTTCGATCCCGCCATCGCCGCCAAGGCGCGGACGGGCTGCGTGACCACTGTGATGATCCGGCAGTTGGCGTCCTCTGGGGCTACTGTGACCCTCCACGGCCGGTTTGAGATCCTCTCGCTGCTTGGCTCGATCCTGCCCCCACCGGCCCCGCCTGGGATAATGGGCCTAACAATATACCTCGCTGGGGCCCTGGGGCAGGTGGTTGGAGGGGGCGTGGTCAGCGGGCTGATTGCCTTAGGCCCAGTCATGATCATGGCTGCATCATTTATGAATGTGACGTTCGACCGACTGCCGCTGGACGACGATGAAGTGTCTGTGGCAATTCAGAATCAGCACTACCAGAACGGTTGGCACCAGCACGCGGACATATCTGATTTATATGGAATGCCACAGAACCTGCTCAACAATGCTGGGAGTCTCCATACAGAAATGTATGCCTGGGGGTGCGCACGGGCCGTGCCGAAGACCTGAGCTTACTCAGGAGAAACTTAAGAAAAACGATCCCCCAATACGGAAAGAGAAGTTACTATAAAGGGTCTTGTTAGTTTGGCTTTTGCTGAAGCAGCATAAGCATTGTAGCTTTGGTTACTGATCAAATACGGAAATACTCAATTGGTATCACAGTTCCATTCCACAATGAGAGCATGAAGCACAAGCGCAGTCCTTCCTTCACTATCCTCAAATTATTGTTTTTTCACAAAAAAGAACAAAGAAAGAAAAACCAATTTGATCGCACTTCTCGAAGAAGTTTCAATTTCGACGAACTTAGCATTTTGCACTGTTCTGCCACTAATACACCATGACCAGAAGCATATCGACGTGTATCAAGCTCTAAGGAAAGCATGAGCTTGGTTTCTTGTCGTCGGAATATCAGCAACATTAACTGATGAACTGACACATGATAAGGAAAATGGAAGGCTACCATCGGAAACGCTATCAAATTCATGACTATGGTAAAGACAGAAGTACGTCCATGTCCATCTGAATCAGGTAAAAACACAATCTCCGCAGGCCGAAAAGAATGCAACGCTCGAAACTGCAGAAATCGTTCCTGTGGTGAGGCGGCCACGCAAGAAAAGCAAGACGATCGTTTATGGGAAGAAAGGCGAAAAAGCAGAAGATGCTTATCCCACCCAAACCCACCAAACTCGTAGCGCAAATGGGTAGGTCCGAGCGCATTTCCTCCTAAGTCCAGGCTCATCTATGTTTGATCATATTTGGAACGTCTCTTTCTCTTAAGGCTGATTAAATCCGGTGTATATTCAGAATGTGATGCAATATGGAGTTGATAAAATTATAGTCGGCCCATAATTCATTAACTTAAATTTTTAGTAAATGTGGGTCCATAACTAGAAAATATCGATACTCTCCAAGAACTTTCGTATCGTGTTAGACACTCTAACACGTGTCTGACGCTCTCCGACATTCGGTCAACATATGTTGGAAAATTTGATATCTAATCAACTTTTCCGACACTTGAGTCGGGAATTCCAAACTCGTGTCGGGAATTCCAACACACAGTTTGGAATTCTGGCATGTGATTTTGATACGTGGTCAATTTTAAAAAATTTCAATAAATGAGAGGTCAAAATGTAAATATATAATAATAATAATAATAATAATAATAATAATAATAATAATAATAATAATAATAATAATAATAATAATAATAATAAATGGAGAAAAAAGAAAACCTAATGACTCACTTCCCGTTACACAATTCACCTCCAATTTTTTTTTCTTCTCTTCTCTTCGTGAGTCCAGAACCTGGATTGCTTGTTTTTTTTTTCCTTTCAAATTTAATAGATTATTGGAGTAGACTTGAATTTGTAAAATTGAAACAATCAATGCTATTAACAAACAGTGGATTAATTCATTCTAATCTCTTTTATTATTATTTATTTATTTGTGAATTGAAGCAGATTAATTTAATTGAAATAATTATAAAAATGATAATTTATTGTGTATGTACAGAAATATATATTTAATATATAATGTGTCCAAATATATTGAAATTTTCTAATTTTTAATAAACAACGTGTCAATGTGCCGTGCCGTGTCTTGTCGTGTCGCATGTTATATGTCGATCTCAACGTTACTTCAATTCATAGAGCTCAAAATTATATTTTCTTGATAATCTCTAAGGCAATAATATCGAGTTTTCTGCTGCAGGTCCAGCACTTTCGTTTTTGTAAATTTCTGCTTAAGGACGAAGAAAAATGGAAACTTATTCCATGCTATCACTATCACATGAAAAGAAAGAGTGGCAATACTCCAATGCTCCCTCACAACCTTCCTGAGGAAGGCTTCCTCGCTAAGACCTATAATAAACAGATGACCAAAGTGGACTAGGCCCTTCTTTTTCTTCTGCAGACCATGCTTTTACTAAAGGGAAAAGGACTACAGGGGGATCCCCGTACAGTTCACTCTACAAAGTCCGCACTCCTCTATCCCTAATTACTCAGTTACTCTCTCTCTCCCTCTCTCTCTCTCTCTCTCTCTCTCTTTGCGCGCAAGCTTTCTCTTGGGAAGATCTCTCTCTGCGCGCAAGCTTTCTCTTGGAAACAAGAATGGATTCTTCTCCGCCAGAAGTCGTAATCTTCGACTTGGAGACGATCATAGAAACGGAAGCCATCATAGAATTCGGGGCCATCATCGTGTGCCCGCAAACGCTGGTCGAGAAAGAGTACTTCTCTTCTCTGGTCCGGCCCCAACACGACGAGAAGTTTGGAGAATTCGAGGAACGGAGCAACGGGCTCAACATAGATGAAATCGTTTCCTCCGACATCTACTTCTCGGACATTGCTCACACCGTCTACGACATGCTCGACGGTATATGCTCACGGTCTGCAACATGCTTCCATCCAGCATTGAGTTTCATCTTTGATTCCCCTTCCCTTAATCCTTCTTTGTAGGAAGAATTTGGGTCGGCCACAACATCAAAAACTTTGATTGCGGAATTCTCGAGGACGCGTTTCATGAAATCCAGCAGCCACCGCCGGAACCCTTGGACGTGATCGACACCTGGGAGCTGTGTGAGATGTTTAGAGGGGAAGTTGACAATCTAAAGGTATATAATTGGCGTTTATAATCTTTTCCATGGAATTTCATTTGTTAGACATTCATGGTGTATAAATTTTTATTCAATATGCAATGTGATCCTAATTTTTTAATTTATTCAATGTGATCCTACAATATAGTTTCTGAACTTTTAATTTGTTTAATGTAATTTGGTACATGTCAAAGTAGTCCTTAGACTATATGAAAAAATTCAATTGTGTCCTTAGATTATATTGAACATTTTCATATAACTTAAAGACTGCATTGAATATATACCAAAAGTTTAGAGATCACATAGGATAAATTAAAAGTTCAAATACCATACTACATATTGGGTCAAAATTCAAGGATCATTTGTGTCATAATCATGATACTTAAATACCAACACATTTTATTTGATGAAAAGACATGCCATCAAACTTTGATTTTGAACTCTCACGTAGTCAAGGAATGGAAAGGTTCGAGTCTAGTATTTAGCATGCATTCAATGACATAGTGGTTTTCTAGGGAAAAAAATGCAGTTTATGGAGCTCTACAATGTCGTTGGGAAAATAACTAAAAAGTCCTAAATCTAATTCAGTTCTAAACCTTTTTTTTTACCAAATAAATTCTCAACCTTTAATATTTGTGTCAATTTAGTCCATCCAACCAATCTTGGGCAAAAGCCGCTGACATGGATATTGGTTGTCCAACGTGATACACAATTATTGATGTAGACAATTTTAAATAATATTTTAATATTTTTTAATTACTTATATTTTACCTTTTTTTTTTTTTCCTTCCCTGCCTTCTCCGAGCGACTAGCCAAAGGGAAGGGTCAACAAGGTCGACCTCACCAGCCTCAAGTGAGCCTCGCCTACCCCTTGGCGAGGACTTGAGGTCCAACAACCTGCTAGAACAAGAAGGAAGGAAAGAGAAAAAAAAAAAAAAAAAGAGAAAGAAAATAAATAAATAATTTTAAAAAAATAAAATGTTATTAAAAATTATCCATACCAATTCCAATGGTGCCACGTAGAATGATCGATATTAACGTCAACGATTTCCAATCAAAATTGGCTGAATTGACTAAATTAGTATAAATACAAAATATTTAGGACTGAATTGATGCAATTCTAATAGGATTATGATTTTTTTGCTAATTTTCCCCAATGTTGTTGCATGTCCTTAAAACTCTGTACATGCTTGACCAAAATGTTCAGGAGTTTGGGCCTCATTATTTAGATGTATTATGCTTATTTTGCTTATGCAGATGGCAACACTTGCAGAATACCTTGGTCTCGGAGAGCAAAAACACAGGTAGTTTTCTTTGTTATTGGGATTTAAATTGTACATCGATGCTCCATCCGATAATTTTCTTTTACTCAAATTTATGTAATTTTTCTCAACTCGAACTCTTATAATTTACGAGAAGTTTTAAGTGCCCTCGACTATAATTAACGTAAGGTTTAGTCACCAGGCAAGGAAAGACTAAATTTTAACTACTGAATTGCTTTAATTGTATACATCGTTTGCCAGGAGCTTAGCTGATGTCCGCTTGAATCTCCGCCTATTCCGACGCTGTGTCGAGCTTTTCTACCTGGTAATTATCCTAAGTTTGTCTATACGTTTCACGGGAAACCGCCTTTCACCAATGTCAACTTTTACTCGATGTTCAATCCTGGACTTTTACTCGATGTTCAATTGAAGACGTGATTTTTACTTTCGGTTCGGCTAAGTGCATGGCTAAAACTTTCAGAATATGTCTCTCTCCAAACCTAATTTTCTGTCACTCTTTATGGGTTGTATATAGACAGAGTTCTCAAGCCTTTTGAGGGCTGCGAGTAACGCCGGCGTTCCGAGGTTTTTAGGCCCTGAGGAGTATTCAATCCCTACGCTCAGAGGTGATTACGACTCCTGCGATTCCTTGGATCAAGCACGGGATGTGTACTTGCCGATTTCTTGCGCTACGCTAAACGTGAGGTGGGGGATCTTGCCGATAAGGTTCTGGGACAACAACGGCCGCCCAAAGCTGAGCTTTGTGGTCGACGCGCCGGGCAACCTGACCCCGATGCTGGACGAATGTGACTGGATGCTGCGGAGGCTGTTCCGGAGATTTGGGATCAACTCCGAGTGGAGGAACGTCGTGGACAGAACGAGGAACTCCCCAGCTGTAAGGCTGCAGTAAGTTTCGAAACTAAATTTGAGTTTCTACAGATAAGTTAGTAGATTTTTACAGCGAGAGGATTCATTATAACCATAGAGACAGATGACTGACAGACAAACTACAAGTATAGTTTTTCCTTAAAATCCTTCTTCTCTCTTGTCATCGAGCAGCATCGCAGATACAGCAGACAAGCAAACGATAGTATGCGAGAGGAGGAATTCCGGAAAGATTAAAAGGCTCGTCTTCGACGAGAGCAAGCTTGGGACGCTGCTCACTCCAAGCACCAGGCTGGATGCTGAATTCTTCTTGGAAACCTATGACTATCGAGGATCGGCCGGCATTAGATTAGTGGCTCATAAACTGATCGTTCATCCCTAGTTTCCGACCGACAGTTGGACATCCCCAGTGACGACAGGAAAGAAGAACCGTAGGCATATACTGTTGCAGCTCTATAGATTTGCTTGTGGAGATGTTTACCCTCTATCACCCGACTTCTTGTATAGTAAAGTGTGATAAAAGAAATCCAATGCTCTGTGATGCCGGCACGACTCCTTGTTTACAATGTACTTGCTTGAAATTTCTTTCTGCTTAAGTATTCTTCAATGCACTGTCACTGTCTTCCTCGCTAAGACTCGACTTTTGAAACAGTGACCAAAGTGGGATTACGCCCTCCTCTTTTCCTTTTGGGGCCGCTGCTTTTTTAAAGTGAAGGGGCCACACGACGCCTATCCTACATTTGAAATGCTTAAGTAATGGCGCCAAATAGTCCACACACTCCATCCCCAATTACTCAAATACTCTCTCTCTCTCTCTCTCTCTCTCTCTCTCTCTCTAGGAGCAAGCTTTCTCTCTGTTGGAAACAACTATGGATTCTTCTCGGCCAGAAATCGTGATCTTCGACGTAGAGGCAGTTAGAGAAACAATCGGAGGAACGAAGGCCATCCTAGAATTTGGGGCCATCATCGTATGCCCGCAAATGCTGGTCGAGAAAGAGTACTTCTCTTCTCTGGTTCGTCCCCAACACGACTGGGAGTTTGGGGGATTCCACAAAAGAAAGAATGGACTCACCAGAGAAGCTATTATTCGCGCCAACATCTCCTTCTCAGAAATCGCTCGCACGGTCTACGACTTGCTTAACGGTACATATACTCACAGTCTACTACAACATGGTTTCGGACAACAATAAGTTTCACCTTGATCCCCTTAATCCTCCTTTGTAGGAAGGATTTGGGAAGGCCACAACATCATAGAGCATGATCGTGTACTAGTTGAGCAGGCGTTTCACAAAATCGGGCAGTTGCCACCGAAACCCTTGCGCATAATTGACACATTGGATTTGTGCCAGGGGTTTATATGGGGACCTGTCAACCGGAAGGTATATGAAAAATTCTCCTGAATTTTGCCGTTCAATCTAGGTGATGAAATATGCGAAGAGTGAAAGTCATCAAATGGACCGCCCTTTTCATGAGCATGTCTATGGCGAGATTTTGTGCTAATTTGATGAAGGGTGGATCGTTTTTGTTATGTAACGCAAGTATCCACCACTTCTACATTTGATCACCATGTGTGTTGAGCTTAGTTTGAACAAAAAGCCAAGCCTCTCATTGAGCAATATCTAGGTCCTTAATGCTCATCGAAATGAACTCTTTTCCATGTGATTTCTTTCTTTACACTTTAATAGACGTGCACATTTTACTTGATGAAATACATACCATCAAAATTTGATTGTGGTAGGGGTTTTTCGGGGACCATGAGTTTATGGTAGCTTTACGATGTTAAATGCAAATTTATCAAGCCCTTGCATGTCCTTAAACCTCCATATACGCTTTGACCAAAATGTTTTGGGAACTCTATTCTTAATTAATTAACAATCGGAATCATGTATTGGTCTTTTTTTCCTTTATGCAGATGGAAACAGTTGCAGAGTACTTTGATCTCGGGGTGCAAACACATAGGTAGTTTCCTTTGTTTTGGGGATCTGCAGTTTACATTAATAGTCCATCCAATAATTTGCTTTTACTTTAATTTATGTACCTTCTTACTTCAAATATCTTCTTCTTTTTTCTTTTTTTCTTTTCTTTTTTTTTTTGAACGAGTTTACTAGAAGTTCAAAGTGATCTCAGCTATAATAACATCAGGGTTCAGTAACCATGCAAGGAATTTCCCGTAGATTATATCAAGAAAGTTATTGGAGCAAAGGCTAGCTTCGTGAAAACATCAATTTTCATTTGGGTATAGACGAAAGCAGAATCAAAGTATGCAGTGAATTAAAGAAGGTGATGAATAGGCATCAAAGTAAAGAATGAATTTCGATGATTAGCAAAGCAGTTTTTGCACTTGGGAGTCGCGGTTTTACATGATCACGAGTTGCATGCATTTTGAGCTGAGAAGAAATAGATTTACCTTGTGATTCAGAACACGAAAGAGCAATTCCCTCCTGAGGTTAACTTTGTCTATTGATTGCCAGGGCCTTAGACGATGTCCGATTGAATCTCCGGCTGTTCGTGCACTGTGCTGCAGTTTTCTCATTGGTAATCACGATTGCAACTGTTTAAACTTTTTCTCAATGTTTAATCGAAGACGTGATTTTACATTTTTCAGTTCACTTGAGTACAGATCATGTGTTTTCCCGTGACGCGCGGACTCTCCGAACCTAATTTTTTGTTCACTCCTTTTGGGTTACATACAGACAGAGTCCTCAAGCCTACTGGGGGCACATGACAACACGAACAACGACAGCTTTTCAATGTTTCCAGACCCTAGGGAATTTTCAATTCCTACTCTGAGAGATGAATCTTATGATTCCTTCAACAAAGTACGAGAGCCGATCTCTTGTGCTTCTCTCAACGTGAAGTTCCGGATTGACATAAAGTTCAGGCGTGAAGACCACAGCCCGAAGCTGAGCTTCATGGTCGACTCGCCGGACAACCTGAGCACGAAGCTAGATGAATTCGACTGGATGTTGCAAGCGTTGTTTTCGAGTTTCAGGATCGACTCCGAGTGGAGAAAAGTCGTAGATAGGAAGAAATGGAACCCCCCCGCTGTAAGGTTGCGGTAAGTATTCAAACTAGACTCTTCATTACTAGATCACAGACACAATTGCTTAGATTATTGAATGAGTTGTACTGGCTTAGTTTTCGTTAGATTGGTATCTTCCTTTCGATAAGGTTGTAAGAATCAAGTACGCTCCAAGCATAATTCGGACCAAGACATTCCAAAAGTGTTCATTACATCCCATTACATTTGTGCTTTGTCTATAGCAGCAAAAGAAGAAAAGAAGATTGGTACTTACGTTAGTTTCGGCTCCAATTGTCGTTAGTAAAATCATCTTGGTTGGGTTTTCACTCATTATTTTTTCAAACTCCCTAATCTTAGAAAGTGGAGCAAAAGGATTATTCATATAAATCGTGAAGTTTAAAATATAAACCGATACGATGAACTTGTGGTTTAAGATATAAAGTCTCCCTTCCACGAGGTGGAATTTTTCCTCAAATTATAACATGAGGATTGATTATGATTACTGAGAGAGATACCTATGAGCTGAGATCCAAACAAAAGACTATATGCTCTAGTACCACATGCAATTTGAGTGGAAAGCTTTAAAAATCGACACAATTTTTGTGTTGCTTGAAAAAAGTGTCATTCAAAAGTTTAAATCACCAAAAAAGAAAAAAAAAAAAAGAAAAAATAGTTTCGAGGGCGATGAATTATAACTAACACCATGTATTTCATTTTTCTCTCTTGTGATTATTGAGTAGCATCACAAATACGGCGGACGAGCATACGATAGTATGCAAGAGGGAGGATTCAAGGAAGACAAGGAGGCTTGTCTTCAAAGACTATGAGGGGGAGCTCCGTACACTCCTCATGCCAGGCACCAGGTTGGATGCCTGCCTATTTGTGGAAACCTACAACTATCCACGATCCGCAGATCCGACCCAAGAAAAGGGATCCGCAGGCATTAGATTGGTGGCTCATAAGTTGATCATTCATCCCTAGTTTTGGGAGCTAAATCTACATTGCTTATCTTGTTGCATGCTTGGAGAAAGATTGTTAGTCAGTTGCCACTTGACATCGGTCGGACATTCCTGATGACGTGAAAGACAAATGATATGCGTGATATATTTTATCTTTGTAGATATATTGAAAAGTGATCTCGATACTAGTAGGGATTAGCTTTGAGCTTTTAACATTTGGCCAAATGCTAAAACTTATTGTTTTCTTCTAAAATTATTCTCATTCATTCTTCAAATTTCTGATTTTTCCCTAGTTATTATATTTTTAAATGCCAAAATAATGCTAAAAAATGATATATATATATATATATATATAAATGCTAAAACAATTAAATATATTTTGGTCTTTTTAAAAAAATATATTTATATATTTGATTTTTTTTACCATTATTGTCAAAAGACTATATTTAAAAATTTGCATAAATTATTTTTTCTAATTTTAGAAAATTAAAAATTAAAAAATTCCAACAAAAGGTTTGGTCTTTTTAGAAAAAAAAAATATATATATATATATATATATAATTTTTCATATATAAATGCTAAAAAAATTAAATATATTTTGGTCTTTTTAAAAAAATATTTATATATTTGATTTTTTAGCATTATTGTCAAAAGACTATATTTAAAAAGTTGCATACATTATTTTTCTATTTTTAGAAAAATAAAAATTAAAAAAATTCCAACAAAAGGTTTGGTCATTTTAGAAAAAAAAAAATTATACATATGTGTGTGTGTGTGTGTGTGTGTATGTATATGTATATGTATTTGATTTCTTAGCATTATTTTCAAATTTATATTTAAAAATTCGCATACATTACTTTTTCAAAGGGTTAATACCCAGAAAAACCCAAAATTTGTACACTTATGACAAATTTACCATAAACTATTTGTTTTACCATGAAAAATCCCAAATTGGTATACTTGTGACAAATTTACTCCAATTAACTATAAAAAAAAAAAAAACCTTAAACCGGTATATTTATGACAAATTTACCTCAAATTAATTTATTCGATTGCAAAAAATCCAAAAATGGTAAATTTGTGACAAATATACCCTATGCTAAATTGGATTAATACCACAAAAAAATCACAAAAATTGTAAACTGTGACAAACGGAGCGTAAAATTCTAAATTGATAAACCGGTCAATTGTCACGTGTCATTTAACTTAATAATTTGAGAATAAAATTTAACAAAAACTAACATAGGGTAAATTTGTCACAAGTGTACCAGTTTGGGGTAAATTTATCAAACGTATACCAATTTAGGGTTTTTGGTGGCCAAAAAAATAGTTTTGGGTAAATTTGTCATAAATGTACCAGCTTGGGGTTTTTCGGGGTATTAACCCTTTTTCAAATTTAAAAAAATTAAAAAATTAAAAATTTTGACAAAGGATTAGGTCTTTTATATATATATATATATTTGATTTCTTTAGTATTATTGTCAAAATTTATATTTAAAAAGTTGCATACATTATTTTTTTCAATTTTAAGCAATTAAAAATTTAAAAATTCTGATGAAGAATTTGGTCTTTTTTTAAAATTATATATATATATATATTTGATTTTTTTTAGCATTATTATGAAAAATATATTTAAAAAGTTGCATACATCATTTCTTTTTTCAATTTTAAGCAAATGAAAATTAAAAAATTCTGGTGAAAGATTTGGTCTTTTTAAATATACATACATACATACATACATACATACATACATACATACATACATACATACATACATATATATATATATATATATATATATATATATATATATATATATATATATATATCGTGTGTGTGTGTGTGTGTGTGTGGATGTATTCGATATTTTTAGTATTATTGTCAAAATTTACATTTAAAAAGTTGCATACATTTTTTTTCCGATTTTAAACAAATAAAATTAAAAAAGCTAATATTAATCACTTAAAAAACTTTTCAAATGTGTTTTTTAATAAACAACATTTCTCTCAAAATTGCTTCTCAAAGTATAATTTAGCAAACGGCATTTGCATTTGCTTAAAGTTCTTTAGGCTAAATTGCTTTACATTTTCTTAATGGGCTTTCAAAATACTGAACCACAACGCGCCCTACATTCCCGTACTTCAAATCCCTTGAACTTTTTAAACCCATTTGAAACACGAAAAGGGATCAGTTTTCTTTCTCCTTTCGATGGCTTCCCATGGAATGTAGTGTGTAGATTTATTCGTCCGTTTCTCTCGCCCAGCTATTAACACGATCCCTCCTCTTTCGATTGCCCTAGTGGACACTAAGGCTGCGCATGATAAAATTTCTGAAACAGAAATTGATTTCTGGCCAGAAATCAATTTCTCAATTTCTATTCCCCAGCCAAGTTTCTGAGCAAAGAAGTCCGTTTGATAATGACTCAAAATTTCTATTTTTGAAATAGAAATCCGTTTGATAACAAAAAAAAAATTTATATTTCTATGAATCATGTTGTCCCCATCTTTTTACCTCACTCTTATTGGTGCTTATGATGGTAATTTAATTTGATAAAGGTTGATAAATCACTTTAATTTATATTGATAATTTGATAGAGTAGTTAGGAACTTCAAAACATTAGCAATTTATGTAAATAAAAGCTAGTAATTAGTATAAAAAAATGCTAAAATGCAAACTATAAAAGATTTGGTATTTTCAAATGCTAATATGCAAATAGTGAATGTATTTATTCTCCTCATTCAAGATTCGGGTTTAAGTCACTACACTTTTTTGCATTCTTTTGAGACCATAAAGTAATTTTATGTTAGGTACTAGTTGACATGGAGGGAGGTGCAATTCGCGAGCGATTCGAAATTAATAAAATGAAAGTTGTGCTAGAAATAGAAATTGATTAGATAACAACATAGGAAATCCTCAAATACAAAATAATAGTCGAAATAATACTAATACATTACAAAAGTTGAAAATACAATTTTATGGAATTTCTGGCATATTATTCCCTTGCCATTTTATTGGTAATGGTTTTCCTAAGCATATTTATTTGGTTTCCCTCCTCGGTCAACTGAATGTTTGCAAGCTCATCCTGCGTATGTTCAGCCACGTACATCGGATCTCCATATAGGGAAAAGTTCTTATCCATCTTGTCTTGATCGTGGATTAATTATGGATGGCACAACATGCAATTACGATATGTGCTTGCTTTCAAAGTGCAAATGAGGGCATGTGCCTCAAAATGAAAAAACGATTCTTCAATGCCCCAAATGATCTTTCAATGACATTCCTTAAAGAAGAATGCCTATAGCAATAATATCATCATAATTGCAACTTAAAAACATAAATAAACAAAGTCTCAAATACATAAGTCATGAAATGAAATACATAAGTCATGCATGTTTCTTAAACAAAGTCTCAAAAAAAAAAATTTCTATTTCTATTTCGAAACAGAGAAGCTACAATTTCTAGCTTCGATTTCTCGCTTGAAAACAATTTACGAAACAAAATCTGTTTGAAATAGAGAAATCAATTTGCGTTACTTAAACGGATTGTTCCAAACCTGTTCCGGGAACAGAGAAACAGAGAAATCAAGAAACAAAAATTTTATCATTCGCAGCCTAACAAATCGCATGATATCCTCGTGCAAAAATCGAAAGGAAACGACGGCCTGAAAATCCAAGTGGAATTGCCGCACTGCGAATCCGCCACTAGATCCCATGCGCCATCGTGTTAATCGATCGGCCCCCAAGAAAATTTGGGCAAAAGAGATTCCTTCTCTCCATGCTTCCGCAAGCAATGATGGTCTAAAAAGGATATGACTTGTAGCCCCAAAAGAGGTTAAAAAAAAAAACGATAAATTTCATCAAGATGCCAACGCCCTCCTTCAGTGTCGCCTTCTCCTCGAGTTGCTACTCCCCCTCCCTCCCCAAGCGCTCGCCCTTCCATCCTAGCCGTCGCCGCCAAGGCGCGGATGGGCTGCGTGACCAATGTAACGATCCGGCAGTCAACGTCCTCTGGGGCTACTGTGACCCTCCATGGCCGGTTTGAGATCCTCTCGCTGCTCGGCTTGATCTTGCCCCCACCGACCCCGCCTGGGATAATGGGCCTGACAATATACCTCGCTGGGGCCCAGGGGCAGGTGGTTGGAGGGGGCGTGGTCGGCGGGCTGATTGCCTCAGGCCCAGTCATGATCATGGCCGCATCATTCATGAATGTGACGTTCGACCGACTGCCGCTGGACAACGATGAAGTGTCTGTGGCAATTCAGAATCAGCACTACCAAAACGGTCGGCACCAGCACGCGGACATATCTGATTTATATGGAATGCCACAGAACCTGCTCAACAATGCTGGGAGTCTCCATACAGAAATGTATGCCTGGGGGAGCGCACGGGCCGTGCCGAAGACCTGAGCTTACTCAGGAGAAACTTAAGAAAAACGATCCCCCAATACAGAAAGAGAAGTTACTATAAAGGGTCTTGTTAGTTTGGCTTTTGCTGAAGCAGCATAAGCATTGTAGCTTTGGTTACTGATCAAATACGGAAATACTCAATTGATATCACTGTTCAATTCCACAATGAGAGCATGAAGCACAAGCGCAGTCCTTCCTTCACTGTCCTCAAATTATTGTTTTTTCACAAAAAAGAACAAAGAAAGAAAAACCAATTTGATCGCACTTCTCATAAGGAAAGCATGAGCTTGGTTTCTTGTAGTCGGAATATCAGCAACGTTAACTGACAAACTAACACATGATAAGGAAAATGGAAGACTACCATCGGAAATGCTATCAAATTCATGACTTTGGTAAAACAGAAGTACGTCCATGTCCATCTGAATCAAGTAAAAACACAATCTCCGTAGGCCGAAAAGAATGCAACATTCGAAACTGCAGAAATCGTTCCTGGGGTGAGGCGGCCACGCAAGAAAAGCAAGACGATCGTTTATGGGAAGAAAGGCGAAAAAGCAGAAGATGCGTATCCCACCCAAACCCGCCAAACTCGTAGCGCAAATGGGTAGGTTCCTAGCGCATTTCCTCCTAGGTCCTGGTTCATCATGTTTGATCATATTTGGAAACGTCCCTTTCTCTTAAGGCGGATTAAATCCGGTGTAAATTCAGAATGTGATGCAATATGGAGTTGATAAAATTATAGTCAACCCATAATTCATTAACTTAAATTTTTAGTAAATGTGGGTCAATACCTAGAAAGTATTGACACTTTCCAAGAACTTTCGTATCGTATTAGACAGTCCAACACGTGTCTAACGCTCTCCAACATTTGGTCAACATATGTTGGAAAATTCGATATGTGATCAACTTTTTTGATACTTGTTGGGAATTCCAACACACGAGTTCGGAATTCCGGCATGTGATTTCGATACGTAATTAGTCAATTTTAAAAAATTTCAATAAATGAGAGGTCAAAATGTAAATATATGAAAAGATAATAATAATAATAATAATAATAATAATAATAATAATAATAATAATAATAATAATAATAATAATAATAAATTGAGAAATAAGAAAAACCTAATAACTCACTTACAAGTATTTTTTTTTTTTTTTCATCTTCTCTTCGTGAGTCTTGAATGTGGATTGCTTCTGTTTTTTCCTTTCAAATTTAATAGATTATTGGAGTAGACTTGAATTTGTAAAATTGAAAGAATCAATGCTATTAACAAATGGTGGATTAATTCATTCTAATCTATTTTATTATTATTTATTTATTTGTGAATTAGAACAGATTAATTTAATTTATATAATTATAAAAATAATAATTTATTATGTATATACAAAAATATATATTTAATATATAATGTGTGCTAAATATCAAATTTTTTATTTTTAAATAAACAACATGTCGATATGCTATATCATGTCATGTCACATGTTACATGTTGATATCAATGTTACTTCAATCCATAGAGCTTGAAATTATATTTTGTTGATAATCTCCAAGGCAATAATATCGAGTTTTCTGCTGCAGGTCCAGCACTTTCGTTTTTGTAAATTTCTACTTAAGGACGAAGAGAAATGGAAACTTTTCCCATGCTATCACTATCACATGAAAAGAAATGAGTGGCAATACTCCAATCCTCCCTCACAACCTTCCTCACTAAGACATAATGAACAGATGACCAAAGTGGACTAGGCCCCTCTTTTTCTTCTGCAGACCATGCTTTTACTAAAGGGAAAAGGACTACAGGGGGATCCCCGTACAGTTCACTCTACAAAATCCGCACTCCTCTATCCCTAATTACTCAGGTACTCTCTCTCCCTCTCTCTCTCTCTCTCTCTCTCTCTCTCTCTGCGCGCAAGCTTTCTCTTGGAAACAAGAATGGATTCTTCTCCGCCAGAAGTCGTAATCTTCGACTTAGAGACGATCATAGAAACGGAAGCCATCATAGAATTCGGGGCCATCATCGTGTGCCCGCAAACGCTGGTCGAGAAAGAGTACTTCTCTTCTCTGGTCCGGCCCCGACACGACGGGGAGTTTGGAGAATTCGAGGAGCGGATCAACGGGCTCAACAGAGAAGAAATTGTTTCCTGCGACATATTCTTCTCGGATATTGCTCGCACCGTCTACGACATGCTGGACGGTATATGCTCAGTCTGCAACATGCTTCCATACATCATTAAGTTTCATCTTGATCCCTCTCCCCTAAATTTTTCTTTGTAGGAAGAATTTGGGTTGGCCACAACATTAAGAACTTTGATTGCGGAATTCTCGAGGACGCATTTCATGAAATCCAACAGCCACCGCCGAAACCCTTGGACGTGATCGACACCTGGGAGCTGTGTGAGATGTTTAGAGGGGAAGTTGACAATCTAAAGGTATATAATTGGCGTTTATACCCTTTTCCATGTTTAGAGGGGAAGTTGATCATCTAAAGATATATGATGTGCAAAGTGATACTAAACTTTTAATTTATTCGATCTAAAGTTGGCTTAATATACGATGTGATCCTTGAACTTTTAATTCTTTTAATATAATTTGGCACATGTCAACGTAGTCCATAGATATATAAAAATATTCAATGCTATCCTTAAACTATATTAAACATTTTCATATAACTTATGAATTATATTGAGTATACATCAAAAGTTTATGAATCACATTAAACAAATTAAAAGTTCAAGAACCACATTGTTTATTAGGCCAAAATTCAAAGATCATTTGTATTATTATCCTTATATACCAAAACATTTACCTGATGAAAAGACATGCCATCAAACTTTGATTAAATCTTGAACTCTCACGCAGTAAAGGAATGGAAAGGTTCAAGTCTATTATTTACCATGCATTCAACGACATAGAGCCCCCCCCCCCCCCCCCCCCCAAAAAAAAGCAACGTAGCTTTACAATGTTATTGGGAAAATTACTAAAAAGTCTTAAAGTTAATTCAATCATAAACCTTTTTTTTTACTAAACATGTTCTTAACTTTTTGTATTTGTATCAATTTATTCTATCCAACCAATCTTGGAGAAAATCCACTGATATGGATGTTGGTCATTCGATGTGATACCACTATTGTTGATGTAGACAATTTTAAATAATATTTTGATATTTTTTGAATTAGTTATTTTCCCCTTTTTTGCTTTTTTTTTTCTCTTTCTTTTTTTCTTTTCTTTCCTACCTTCTTTGAGCAACTAGCCAAAGGCAAGGGTCGGCGAGGTCGACCTCACCAACCTCAGGTGAGCCTCACCAGCCCTTGGCAAGGGCTTGAGAGCAAGAAGGAAGGGAAGAGAAAAAAGTAACTTTTAAAAATTTTAAAATATTATTAAAAATTATCCATGCCCATTTTAGTAGCGTCACATAGGATAATTAGTATCAATATCAATTATTTTCAATCAAAATTGACTAGATTAACTGAATTAATGCAAATGCAAAATGTTTAGGATTGAATTGACACAATTCCAATAAGATTATAACTTTTTTGCTAATTTTCCCCAATGTTGTTGCATGTCCTTAAACCTCTATACATGCTTGACGAAAATGTTTAGGAGAATTTATCCTTGATTAATTAATAATCGGAGTTTGGGCCTCATTATTTAGATGTATTATGCTTATTTTGCTTATGCAGATGGCAACACTTGCTGAATACCTTGGTCTCGGAGAACAAATACACCGGTATTTTTCTTTGTTTTTGGGATTTAAATTGTACATCAACGGTCCATCATATAATTTGCTTTAGTTAAATTTATGTAATTTTTTTCAACTCGAACTTTTTTAGTTTACTAGAAGTTTTTAGTGCCCTCGGCTATAATTAACGTAAGGTTTAGTCACCGGGCAAGGAAAGAATGAATTTTAACTACTGAATTGCTTTATTTCTATACATCGTTTGCCAGGAGCTTAGCTGATGTCCGGTTGAATCTCCGGCTATTCCGACACTGTGTCGAGCTTTTCTTCCTGGTAATTATCCCAAGTTTGTCTATATGTTTAACGGGAACCGCCTTTCACCTATGTGGAATTTTACTCGATGCTCAATCCTGAACTTTTATTCGATGTTCAATCAAAGACATGATTTTTACTTTCGGTTCGGCTAAGTGCATGGCTAAAACTTTCAGAATATGTCTCTCTCCAAACCTAATTTTCTGTCACTCTATGGGTTGTATATAGACAGAGTTCTCAAGCCGTTTGAGGGCTGCGAGTAACGCCGGCGTTCCGAGGTTTTTAGGCCCTGAGGAGTATTCAATTTCTACGCTCAGAGCTCATTACGACTCCTGCGATTCCTTGGATCAAGCACGGGATGTGTACTTGCCGATTTCTTGCGCTACGCTAAACGTGAGGTGGGGGATCTTGCCGATAAGGTTCTGGGACAACAACGGCCGCCCAAAGCTGAGCTTCGTGGTCGACGCGCCAGGCAACCTGACCCCGATGCTGGACGAATGTGACCAGATGCTGCGGAGGCTGTTCCAGAGATTCGGGGTCAACTCCGAGTGGAGGAACGTCGTGGACAGAACGGGGAACTCCCCAGCTGTAAGGCTGCGGTAAGTTTCGAAACTAAATTCGAGTTTCTACAGATAAGTTTGTAGATTTTTACAGCGTGAGGATTCATTATAACCATAGAGACAGATGACTGAGACATAACTACAGCTAAAGTTTTTCCTTAAAATCCTTTTACTCTCTTGTCATCGAGCAGCATTGCAGATACAGCAAATACGCAAACGATAGTATGCGAGAGGAAGGATTCTGGAAAGATTGAAAGGCTCGTCTTTGACGAAAGCAAGCTTGGGACGCTTCTCACTCCAAGCACCAGGCTGGATGCTGAATTCTTCTTGGAAACCTATGACTATCGAGGATTGGCCGGCATTAGATTAGTGGCTCATAAACTGATCGTTCATCCCTAGTTTCATACCAACAGTCGGACATCGCAGACAACGAACCGACAGGCGTATGCTGTCACAGCTCTATAGATTTGCCTGTGGAGATGTTTCCCCTCTATTACTCGACTTCTTGTATATTAAAGTGTGATAAAAGAAATCCAATGCTTTGTGATGCAACCCCCGACCCCTTGTTTACAATGTACTTGCTAGAAATTTCTTTCTGCTTAAGTATTCTCCAATGCACTGTGACCATCTTCCCCGCTAAGACTCTTTTGAAACAGTGACCAAAGTGGGATTACGCCCTCCTCTTTTCCTTTTGGGGCCGCTGCTTTTTTAAAGTGAAGGGGCCACACGACGCCTATCCTACATTTGAAATGCTTAAGTAATGGCGCCAAATAGTCCACACACTCCATCCCCAATTACTCAGATACTCTCTCTCTCTCTCTCTCTCTCTCTCTCTCTCTCTCTCTCTCTCTCTCTCTCTCTCTCTGTGTAGGAGCAAGCTTTCTCTCTGTTGGAAACAACTATGGATTCTTCTCGGCCAGAAATCGTGATCTTCGACATAGAGGCGGTCAGAGAAACAATCAGAGGAACAAAGGCCATCCTAGAATTTGGGGCCATCATCGTATGCCCGCAAATGCTGGTCGAGAAAGAGTACTTCTCTTCTCTGGTTCGTCCCCAACACGACTGGGAGTTTGGGGGATTCCGCACAAGAAAGAGTGGACTCACCAGAGAAGCTATTATTCTCGCCAACATCTCCTTCTCAGACATCGCTCGCACCGTCTACGACATGCTTAACGGTATATATACTCACAGTCTACTACAACATGGTTTTAGACAATATTAAGATTCACCTTGATCCCCTTAATCCTACTTTGTAGGAAGGATGTGGGTAGGCCACAACATCATAGAGCATGATCGTGTACTAGTTGAGCAGGCGTTCCACAAAATCGGGCAGTTGCCACCGAAACCCTTGGACGTAATCGACACATTGGATTTGTGCCAGAGGTTTGTAAGGGGACCTGTCAACCGGAAGGTATATGAAATATTCTCCTGAATTTTGCCGTTCAATCTAGGTGATGAAATATGCGAAGAGTGAAAGTCATCAAATGGACCGCCCTTTTCATGAGCATGTCTATGGCGAGATTTTGGGTTAATTTGATGAAGGGTGGATCTTATATGTTATGTAATGCAAGTATCCACTACTTGTACATTTGATCACCATGTGTGTTGAGCTTAGTTTGAACAAAAGGCCAAGCCTCTCATTGAGCAATATCTAGGTCCTTAATGCTCATAGAAATGAACTCTTTTCCATGTGATTTCTTTCGTTACACTTTAATAGACATGCACATTTTACTTGATGAAATACATACCATCAAAATTTGATTGTGGTAGGGGTTTTTTCAGGGACCATGAGTTTATGGTAGCTTTACGATGTTAAATGCAAATTTATCAGGCCCTTGCATGTCCTTAAACCTCCATATATGCTTTGACCAAAATGTTTAGGGAACTCTATTCTTAATTAATTAACAATCGGAATCATGTATTTGTCTTTTTTTCTTTATGCAGATGAAAACACTTGCAAAGTACTTTGATCTCGGGGAGCAAAAACATAGGTAGTTTCCTTTGTTTTGGGGATCTACAGTTTACATCAATAGTCCATCCAATAATTTGCTTTTACTTTAATTTTATGTACCTTCTTACTTGAAATATCTTCTTCTTCTTCTTCTTCTTCTTCTTTTATGAGTTTACTAGAAGTTTAAAGTGATCTCAGCTATAATCATATCAAGGTTCAGTAACCATGCAAGGAATTTCCCGTAGATTATATCAAGAAAGTTATTGGAGCAAAGGCTAGCTTCGTGAAAACATCAATTTTCATTTGAGTATAGACGAAAGCGGAATCAAAGTATGCAGTGAATTAAAGAAGGTGATGAATAGGCATCAAAGTAAAGAATGAATTTCGATGATTAGCGAAGCAGTTTTTGCACTTGGGAGTCATGGTTTTACATGATCACGAGTTGCATCCATTTTGAGCTGAGAAGAAAGAGATTTACCTTGTGATTCAGAACACGAAAGAGCAATTCCCTCCTGAGGTTAACTTTGTCTATTGATTGCCAGGGCCTTAGATGATGTCCGGTTGAATCTCCGGCTGTTCGTGCACTGTGCCGCAGTTTTCTCGTTGGTAATCACGATTGCAACTGTTTAAACTTTTTCTCAATGTTTTATCGAAGACGTGATTTTATATTTTTCAGTTCACTTGAGTACGGATCATGTGTTTTCCCGTGACACGCGGACTCTCCGAACTTAATTTTTTGTTCACTCCTTTTGGGTTACATACAGACAGAGTCCTTAAGCCTACTGGGGGCACAAGATGACAACACCAACAACAACAACAACAGCTTTCTAAGGTTTCCAGACCCTAGGGAATTTTCAATTCCTACTCTCAGAGATGAATCTTATGATTCCTTCAACAAAGTACGAGAGCCGATCTTTTGTGCTTCTCTGAACGTGAGGTTCGGGATTGACATAAAGTTCTGGCGTGAAGACCGCAGCCCGAAGCTGATCTTCATGGTCGACTCGCCGGACAACCTGAGCACGAAGCTAGATGAATTCGACTGGATGTTGCAAGGGTTGTTTTCGAATTTCAGGATCGACTCCGAGTGGAGAAAAGTTGTGGATAGGAAATGGAAGTCCCCCGCTGTAAGGTTGCGGTAAGTATTCAAACTAGACTCTTCATTACTAGATCACAGACACGACTGCTTAGATTAATTTAATGAGTTGTACTGGCTTAGTTTTCGTTAGATTGGTATCTTCCTTCTCCAACTAAATCTGGACAACTGGTGTAGTGCTCCAACTTTCGATAAGGTAGTAAGAATCAAGTACGCTCCAAGCATAATTCGGACCAAGACATTCCAAAAGTGTTCATTACATCCCATTACATTTGTGCTTTGTCTATAGCAGAAAAAGAAGAAAAGAAGATTGGTACTTACGTCAGTTTCGGCTCCAATTGTCGTTAGTAAAATCATCTTGGTCGGGTTTTCACTCATTATTTTTTCAAATTCTCTAATCTTAGAAAGTGAAGCAAAAGGATTATTTATATAAATCGTAAAGTCTAAAATATAAACCGATATGATGAACTTGTAGTTTAAGATATAAAGTCTCCCTTCCACAAGCTGGAATTTTTCCTCAAATTACAGCATGAGAATTGATTATGATTACAGAAGGAGATACCAATAAGCTAAGACCCAAACAAAAGACTATATACTCTAATACCAACATAAAATTTGAGTGGAAAGCTTTAAAAATCGACACGACTTTTGTGTTGCTTGAGAAAAGCGTCATTCAAAAGTTTAAATCACCAAAAAAAAAAAATAAAAAAGTTTCAGGGGCGATGAATTATAACTAACACCATGTATTTCTTTTTTCTCCCTTGTGATTATTGAGTAGCATCACAAATACGGCAAACGAGCAGACGACAATATGCAAGAGGGAGGATTCGGGGAAGACAAGGAGGCTTGTCTTCAAAGACTATGAGGGGAGCTCCAGACACTCCTCACAAAAGGCACCAGGTTGGATGCCTACCTGTTTGTGGAAACCTACCACTATCCACGATCTGCAAATCCGACCCAAGAAAAGGGATCCGCAGGCATTAGATTGGTGGCTCATAAGTTGATCATTCATCCCTAGTTTCGGAAGCTAAATCTACATTGCTTATCTTGTTGCATGCATGGAGAAAGATTGTTAGTCGATTGCCACTTGACATTGGTTGGACATTTCTGACGTCGTGAAAGACAAATGATATGCGTGATATGTCTTATCTATGTAGAGATATTGAAAAGTATAAGTGTGCAAAGTGTGTATAGAGAGACTATTATTGTATCCATACACGTAAAGCTACCGATAATATTTCAAAACTCTGCGAATTACTAACCTTTTGAGATATTTCCTTTCTATCACTGGCCTTGAGTCATAATTTCATGGAAATACTTATAATGACAAAAAGGCGAGAGTGAAATGAAATGGTTTTCTCGCATTTTCCACCTTAGGTTTACAACAGAGAAAGATGATTTCCTTCTGTAGAGAATCGTGGGTTATTGGGCTCAAGACTTTGCGAATTACTCACCTTTTGAGACATTTTCTCTGTCACTTGACTTTCGTTACAATTTCATGGAAATACTTCGTACGACAGAAGACAACAGTGAAATAAAGTGGGTCCAGGGATGGTTCGCTCGCATCGTCCATCTTAGGTTTGGTTACGACCGAAGAATGACATTCCCTTCTCCATCGAATCTTGGTTTTTCCGGGCTCTCATCGAGCCGCTTTTTCGATCCCATCTCTGCACATCCCCTCGTACTTCAAAGCCCGTGAACTTTTTTAAACCCATTTTGAAACACGAAAAGGGCTCAAAGACCCTGCGAATTATTCGTCCGTTTCTCTCGCCCAGCGATTAACACGATCCCTCCTCTCCCGATTGCCCCAGTGGACAGTAACAGATCGCATGATATCCTCGTGCAAAAATCGAAAGGAAACGATGGCCTGAAAATCCAAGTGGAATCGCCGCACTGCGAATCCGCCACTAAATCCCATGCGCCATCGTGTTAATCGACCGGCCCCCAAGAAAATTTGGGCAAAAGAGATTCCTTCTCTCCGAGCTCCCGCAAGCATCGATGGTCTAAAAAGGATATAACTTGTAGCCCCGAAAGAGGGGTTAAAAAAAACGATAAATTTCATCAAGATGCCAACGCCCTCCTTCAGTGTCGCCTTCTCCTCGAGTTGCTACTCCCCCTCCCTCCCCAAGCGCTCGCCCTTCCATCCTCGCCCCGGGCGGAGGCGACCCAGTAGCCTCGCCGTCGCCGCCAAGGCGCGGACGGGCTTCGTCGAGACGTGCTTCCTCCTCCTCGCCACCACGAGCAGCCGCAGCGAGGAGCGGGAGCAGCATCTGGGTAAGGGCCAAAACCACACCTTTCTGCAGAATCTCTACTCCTCCGCCGAGAGGGACGAGCCGCGCGGCGAAGGGCCGGAGACCCAGGAACGGGAACGGGAACGGGAGCAAGATCCGTCCTTGGGACGAGGGTCGGACGACAGAAGGGCCAGGAAGCGCCGCAGGGGAATTTTCACGAGCATGTGGTGGGCGGACGTGAAGGCCGCGATCGGGCAGAGGATTAACTTGGAGGCGATCGTCTGCTCGGCTTCCGTGATCGCGAGGGACCGCCATCTGTTGCTGCCGCACGTCCGTGTCCCTGATATACGCTACATTGATTGGGCGGAGCTGCAAAGGAGGGGTTTCAAGGGCGTTGTGTTTGATAAGGACAATACCCTCACTGCGCCTTATTCGTTGAAGCTCTGGGGCCCTAATGCTTCTTCGATAGAGCAATGCAAATCGGTCTTCGGTCACAATATCGCCGTTTTTAGCAATTCTGCTGGTAATTACAGGTTGAAGCTTTTGAATTTGAAAGCCATTGTGCTGTTTATTGCTCAAGAATGTAATGCGTTCGGCATTGTCTATGTCTTTGTTGAATTGGTGATACAGGGTTACTGGAATATGACCATAATGGTTCAAAAGCGAAAGCACTCGAGTGGGCAATCGGGATAAAAGTTATAAGGCATAGTAAGTTATATAGTATTTCAGTTTCGATTGTATTTCAAGAGAACTTTTGCAAATGGGTTTCTAGTATCCATGCTAAATGTCTTTGACAATAATATTGATAGATTATGTAACTCTATGGAGAACTTTGGGTTTTGCTTATGGAGCACTGGTCGTCATGCTCAATTAAGATGGAAAGGAAACTCTTGCAAGCTCATGACTGCCATCTCATCTGAGTCAATTGGGGATGAAAACCTATCGTAGGTTATTATTTAGCTTTCAACATGCCTAAAGCTGCAGAGGACACCTAACTGGTCATTTTACCCTAAGCACCAAATGTAACCCCACATGGTTGTTAGTAGTAGAACAGGAGTAAACGGTTCCTAGATTGCCAAAGGGTTACATGAGTGTTGGTACAAGCAGAAAAGAAAACATATAACTTCATGATCTAAAAGTCTTGCAAGGGATCCGAACTTAAAGCTTTCTTACACGTGAGAAACTGATGTAGTTGTGGGGATGCAGCATGGGAAAGCTAACTATTAATACTTTAGGTGGGAAGAATTTTCATGGTTTACATTTTTCTCTTCCCAAGATATTGAAGTTTACTAAATGGTGGGAGTAGCAAATTCTAGGGGTGAACCTAATAATATAATCTTAACATTTTGGAGAAACCTTATAATGTTATTTTAATATGTTTTAGCAATACAGTGAGTTTACTTGGCTCTAGCATTCATGTTGTTTCTCAATTGTATAGATTTCATGCGTGGTCAATCTTGGCAGTTAAAATAATTATCAAAAACACGGTACTAGAGCTATAGTATGTCTATGTCCTTGGTGCCAGCCATTTAGGAATTATTCTTTGTTTAACATATTTCATTTATCGGAATTTATACTTCTTATATTTCAGCTCTTTAAGTTAATCTTAGCTATTCTATTTTTCTTTTTTGGTTGAATATGAGAGGCAACGAATGTAGACTCTGTTTTTCTTATGAAGACTGTTTGCTTTGATGTCCTGATTTATGTATTTTGTGTAATTATTAGGAGTGAAGAAACCAGCTGGAACAGCTGAAGAAATTGAAAACCACTTTGGCTGTGATTCCTCACGCCTTATAATGGTAGTACACTTGAATTGCTCTGGATGTTGCTCTAGTTTCTTCCCTGTGAATGTTCCTAACTTGTCATTCTGTTTTTTAGGTGGGAGATCGTCCCTTCACAGATATTGTCTATGGAAATCGAAATGGATTTCTTACTATATTAACCCAGCCTCTTAGTCTTGCTGAAGAGCCATATATTGTGAGACAGGTCAGTTAGTTTGTAGTTTGCACAATTTTTTTATTGATGCACTATTGGTGCTTGCTAGAAATTATAACCATTTCCAGCCAAGCCACCTAGAGAAACTGAAAGATTGGATGTGAAGTACCAAATAAATTAGTTTGGGTTTCATCTTAAAACTCTAAATGCTTGCCCTTTTTTCATTTCCCCTTGTCTAGAATACACCTGCCCATGGATTCTTTTGCTGCACAATTGATGGTTTACAGAAAGTTACGAGATTGCCATATGCTGGTATTCTCTTTATAATGTTGATATAAACCTGCTAGCTTATTATGCATGTGAGAGTAGTGGTGAATGTGAAATCAAAATATGGAGCGATTTTTGCAAAGATGATTGTCATTCAAGCAGGTTCTAATTGCAGGAGAGAATTTTTTTTTTGGTAAAAGGTAAGAAAAAATTGCAGGAGAGACTTTATCTTCATCTAGACCTAGTTTTTGCATCTCTGTTGAAAAGAATAAATGAAAGAATCACTAAGGTTTTCTCCACTTAAATACATTCCCTATGTTCCTTAAGTCCTTTTATCTCTTGACTTTCCTTTCCCATCATATAGTTGCATTTTGGAGTTAGTTTTTGAGATATCCAGTACACTAAGAAATGTTTCTCATCTCATCCTTAATGCTACTGGACCAACACTACTGGAATGCAGTCATTGTAATCCTCTTTATATTTGAGTGCGAATCAATTTGCTGAAGCAGTCATCATGCAACACTTATTTTTTCAACATATTGGTACTTGCCACCATCCATTTTGTGCAATAAAGCATTCACTTTTGTATCATAAATTTCACCCTTTAGCTTAAGTGTATGTGCTTATACTTTTCATCCATCTTGCTTGTATCACGTGGATGACATTTCAATGAAGTTTTCATACCTTTGCAAATGGATCCAATAAAGTGGGATTATTTGTTCTTGGGTATTTTGAAGTCCCCATTTCTCTCTACTGCTTCATTTGAATATTTTCTTTTGTTAAACTTGCAATCGACACTAACCCTTATTGAACAGACTAAACTGAATTTTGAAAATATTTTCTTGCTTGCAATTTCTGATGAATGATATGGTAAAAATATTTTTAGAGTCTGGTGACAAGCTTGAACTTAAGTCTAAAGATTGAACTTTAGGAGATTGTAAGCAGACAAGTAACAGAAATAGCTTTTGACCCAAAAGTCAAGATAAAACTAATGTAGGCCAAGACAACATGCTTTCCTTGTGCGCCATTGCATGGCTTTGGCATGTGAAGGGCAAGAAACATTGGGTCTGTCGCACAAACGATGCAGTTTATAAAGAGTATAATCTGAATCTGTTTAGCCAGATTTGGGTGCCCATCCAGTTGGAGGTTAATAAGGTTGTTCTGTGAAAAACAAAAAAGATTAGGTTTTTACTGTGCTCTCTTGATTTTTTCATGGAAATGATTCTCTCTCGAATGCAGAGCATATAATAGATATTTGCTGCTCCTTTGTTTTTGCATAAACAAATTTGCAGGTAAGGAAATTGGAGAATGCCCTTGTCAATTGTTGGCTTAGTGGAGGATTGAAGCCAACAAGTCACAGACTGCTTCCAGATGGCTCTCATTGTGTGAAAGAACCTACATCCTTGTAAGAATCTTTTGTAAATACAGGAAATCCTTTGTTTCAATGCTAAATTTCAAGGTTCCTGTAGTTATTCAACATGATTGCTGCATGGAAATGCATTTTTTTCCTTGTAGCTAAATTTTGTAAGGTTGTCCAGAATCTGAAATCCAAAGAATTAGTGCCAGAAAGAGGTAGTGTAGATGAAAACTCTTGTGCTTCTCAATTCCTTGTTTGCTGAAATAAATGTGCAAAATCTGTGTCTGACACTTTGTCGGTACTTATTGAACAGAACGTGCATGGTTAGAGAACCCTGTCATAAAATGACTGGATTTGTAGGGAATGTTGGTTACTTTCCAATGAATTTCAACTGTTTAGTTGACGATTATACCAGGACTGAAGCATTCTTTACTTGAAATCAGTCTAGATAATTCATTCCGACCATTAGAAGGCCTATACATTTTTTTACCATAGGCATGGTTCTCAAGATCCTAGGAACCTTGATTTGCTTTCTCCAAGTTTGGGTAGTCCCTCTGTCGCATGCATGTATGAAAAGATTGCCGAGGCATGCGTCTCTGTCGTGTCACATGATTTGTCTGCCTTCAGGTCTAGCGCTTTCCCTGGATTGCAAAACGAGGTGCGTTCTTTGATATTCAATGAGAATTGGCACACACGGTGCAGATTCCGGATTAACTCCCACGTATATCACAAAGTAAGCAATAGGCATTCCATATTTCATCCAAAATCGGGTAGTTTTTCATCTGTAACTCCTGTTCCATCTAAATACTTGGTGTCGTCAGTATTGCAACCTACTCTTATCAAAGGGCGATTCTATTTTTCCATGGGTGTGTGCAACTGCGTCAATTCAACCTAGGTGTTGGCTGGAACAAGATTGATGGATTTGGTCCTAGGCATGTTCCCTTGCTAATCGGTTTGGCATCAGGTTTTTAGAACATTTTTCATCACAAATTGATTGTCTGTTATAGCGTTTGCTTGCAGTAACAACTATTAGCATAATCTCTGTTATAACCAAGATTGTAATGACTATTGCATTATCACTTCGTGGTTGTAATAGTTATTTCCAAAATGCCCCAACCTCCATTCTCCCATTTACTTTACCAATGTTAGATTATTTATTGTATTTTTTTTTATATCATTCGTATAATAATAACACCAATAATGACTATTGTTTTTTTATTTTAACATAATCACACATTGTATGAACATAGATTTTCGCCGTCAAGGTATGATATTATTTTTATATTACTAATTATATTAATCAATCCTCAAATATTATGTCATTATTATTTCAATCATACTACAGCTATGCAATAAATAATGTATGTTTTAATATGATCACATGTTATATGCTAACCTTTGATATTGATATACTCAATAATATATATCTCGGGTATTAAACGCATGAATAATCATGATTGACTATTAGAAAGAGATGAAAGAAAAGAAGATAATAAAGTCGAGTCATCAATAAATCTGAAGTGATTTACGAAAGAGAGGGAACTGCATTCGTTTAGACTGATGTCACGTTGGTTTTGGCTCTTCATCCAGATTGCAGCCACAATTTTAAAACTCCACTTCCAAATGTTGATACATATTTCTCAAACGTAAAAGTTGATGCTTAGCAGTTATCATCATCATCGATCATCTTTTGAGCTTGCTTCTTGCACCTTAATATGTCGGTCACAATGAATTAACCAATCACACAATTATACCTCTCCTCATCTCCGACTTGGAAAAAACGCGTTTGGTAAACTTGTTCCGGGAACAAAAAATGAATAGAAACACGTTTGGTAAATTTGTATAATTTTTTTATTTCTTTTATTTTTTCTATTTTTTTTCTTATTTTTCCTTTTTTTCTTTTTTCTTTTTCCTTTTTTCTTTTTTCTTCTTTTGGCCGGTCGCCGGCCTCGCCACCAGTCTCCGGCGAGGCCGAGCTCGCCCTGGCCGGGCCGGCGAGGCTCGGCCTTGCCGGATCTGGGCGAGATCGAGCTCGCCCAGATCGGCGAGATGTCGGCGCGTCGGGCTGGATTTTCCACACGCCTCGGATTTTCCGGTTCTTCTTCTCCAATCATCGAGCTCTCCGGTTCTTCTTCTCCACACGCCTCAGATTTTCCTCTATTCCCGACGATCTCATTCCCTCTAATTCTCTCTCCGTCTCCCTCGTCTACCTCCGAAGTAGCCGAGCCAACATCTCGCCGATCTGGGCGAGCTCGATCTCGCCTAGATCCGGCGAGGCCGAGCTCGCCCAGCCAAGGCGAGGCCGACCCTCGCCGGGGGCCGGCGAGCCTCACCGTGCCTGGGAGAGGCCGCCGGCCCTCGTCGGCCGGTCGCCGGCCATGGCCGAGGCCGAACCGGCGAAAGAAAAAAGAAAGAAAATAAGAAGAAAAAGAAGGAAAAATAAAAAAAGTGTTTCTAAGTTTTGTTTCGAAACAAAAAACACAAAATTTGTGTTTGCTTGTTTGTTTTTTTTTGTTCCTCGGAACAAAAGAACAAAAAAGGAACGTAAACGCACCCAAACGCGTTTGTTCCTTTTTTGTTCCCAGGAACAAAAAAACAGAAAAAATGTTTAAAAACACAAAAAAGAAATACAAACAAACGCTGCCTTAGATTGGATTTGACACTCCTGAAGGACAGAGTTCATAGGCCTAAGGCAAATGGCTGTTTAGCAAATTTTTTGGAGGGGTCCGGGTTGCATTTCCAGATGCCTTTATAGGCCTTTAAGCCAAGACAGGTTAAGCCAAGACTAGGTCTGGATGTACTTTGGGCATTGAGCATTTCGAAATGCTAATATATTTCTTTCTTCCAACTTTGTTATTGCTGAACTTTCATAGTTCTGAAAATGTCATTTCCTTGTGCAATGTCACAACCGCCCTTAGCCAGTTTTTCTTTTATATTTTTAATAAAAGAATTTCCAAAAGTTCTTTAACAAGATGTGATTTTTCCAAATACCATTTAAATAAAGATTTTCACAATATATTTTTAAATTACAATTGACGAACACTATTTACATTATGAAAGACACCTTTAACCTAAGGTCTTTCATATTTTTCTAAAGACTTTTTTCAAAAACTGAACCAAATGCAACCTGAGTTGCATCATACCAAAAAAAAAGGGGGAAAAGTCATAAAAAATCCAAACTATATCCATTACGACATATTTACCATGTACATTTTTCTCGACACAAGAAAATCATAAACTTTGATTTATATGACATATTTACTTTCTATCAATATTAAAAATCTATCTACATGAATGTTGGAAGGCAAACGGCGTTGATATGACATCTTGTGGCTTAAGTAAAACATAAATGACATTATTTTCACTAATGATTATCTAATGGAATATGGATAAATGTGTCATATAAATATAAATTTGAAGGTTTTTTATATCACAAAAAAAAAAACGTTAAGATAATATGTCATTTGAAAAAAAAATATCAGAATAACCATGTCATCAGCTTTTTCCCAAAAAAAAGTCGGTAGCTTATCCTATCACTCTTTTAGGGGGTGCCGGACACGGTAAATTCAAGGATAAGCATCGTTGCTTCGTTGATTTTATCAATTGGGAACATCCAAATGCCAATTGGTCCCTTAGCCGTCGGTCACCTAACCATTTGGTACAATCATTGCAGCTTTGTTGGTCATACTCTTTTCTGATTCCTGGTATTCACCCTATGCTTAGTCACTAGTCATTTCAACGGAAAAAAATATATAAAAAAGAAATTCTAAATTTATTAAATTGAGACCCATTCAATTATAAAACCTTGAACCTAATTAATTTAATTTTAAATATTTTATATTATATCAATTGAGTCAATTTGACAAGTTTTAATTGAAAATTGCTATTAAGTGCCAACGTTGATCAATTTACAATTTTTTTCTTTTTTTTTTTTTGTTTTTTATTGTGCCCAATTAGGACTGTGGGGCTATTGTCTATTAAGGATGAGGGCCACCTAGCCCTTACTAAAGCTGGCAAAGGCTTGGTGAGCCCACAGCCAACGATAGCCTGGGCGAGAGCTTGTAGGCTCTTGTCAACCATACTAAAAAACAAAGATGAAAATTTATAAAATTTGTTTAGATCAATGCCGATTATGTTAATAATTTCGTGTTAAAATTAATTGGATAGACTTAATTGATATAAATACAAAATATTAAAAGGTTTAACACAAATTAATACCATATGCTTAACTTTGGATAAATTAAAGTGTTAAAATCGTTCGTCAGCGAATGTCGCCCTTCTAAATTCAGCACACGACACGAGACGCATGTTCTTCAATAAATCGAGACGAATCGAATTGCATCCCATTCGTACAACTGAACATGGTCGTGCATGCACGATGTGATGAGATTTTCTTTCCCTGTCCATTTGGGCGACCCCTCCACATGCCCTGCAATTACAATCCAGCGATCACGTAAATGACGGGGCTTATAAATTTGTGGAACCCACGTATTTTTTTTACCTTCCATCGCGGGCAATGCAAAACGTACCTTCAACCCTTTTATTCTGGTTGAAAGAATTTTAGATCACTGCCTTCTTTATCTTTCATTTCATTTATAAAAAGAAAAAGCCGTACCTTGGCTAACGAAATAAATTCGATTAGAGAGTGAAATGTCACGCCACAAGTGGCGGAGCCAGAGTCCCAATCCCGTCGCCTTTTATCATCATTGGAAAACCCCAAACGACCACTATCCCGGTAAGAGCGACCGAACGAGTATTTTGCCATCGGCTGCTCCAAAATGCGATTCGATTCCATGCATTTTGAGGAGGTTTCCAAAACAATGATTCAAAATCAGTGGCCTCTTAAATGGGGACGAATGGTTTCGGATTTCATACAGGTTCCATCTCCAATCTTCCCGTTAGAACAGATTTCCCAATTTTCGGAACCTATAACCTACCTTGTTACACTGATTCTTGGATCGGAAGTTCTAGGGTCAGTTCTAAATTCTATTTAGATTTCACTTATAACATTAATTAAATAATTGCCATGAATCATTACTTTTAATAATCATCACAACTTAATTAAGATACACAAAAGATATATATTGGTTACCCAGGGAACCCCGATCACCACAAAGAATATTGAATATCAATAAAGTAAAAATTTCAGCCATAAAATAGAAACTCAAACCAATGGATCCAGATTAATCATTTATTATCAAACACTATGGAATACCACATAATTGTACGAAAATACCGTAGGATTACATGAAAACATAAAATCAAGAAAAATATAAAAACTTGTTTTAAATTCCAAGTTTCATCTACCTAAAACCTAGAACATACTTGTCAAAACAAGTTCCTCAATTTTTTTTTTTTTTAACCTAAAATTTATCCAACGTACTCTATAACTTAGAACTGGACAAGTTTCCATCAATCCAGTTCTCTAATTTCTTATTCTACTGTGAAACCATGTTCACCCAGACGGGTAAAGATGTGTGTTATGTCATGAAAGAGGCAACACTATTCTTCACAAAGTCACCCATTAAATTGAATTGGGATTAGCCTATAATGGTGCATTTGATAACATTTTTATTCCCATAAATATTTTTTGAGCATTTTAAGATGTTTGGTAATTATATAAAATTTCTGTTCCTAGATTAAAAATATGTTTGATACGATTTTAAATATTTTTATGACTCATAATTTCTTTTAATTTATTAATAATTTTTTATATTTTTCTTTTTTTCTTTTTCTTCTCATTCCTCTAGCCAATTGCCGACCTCGGCCATGGTAGGCCGACGATTGACTAGACCTCACCGACCTCAAGGGAGCCTCACCGGCCATTGGCAATGTAGAACCTCGCCTAGTTGAGGTAAGGTCGAGCCTCCCCTAGCCTAGCCATGGTGAGGCTTAAGGGTGGGGGTGGGGGTGGGGATGGGTTGGGAGGGGGGGGGCGGCTCACTAGTGGCTTGTGAGCTCAAGGTGACCTTGTCGGGGGCAAGCAAGGCTCCAGTGAGGTTGTCGGGCCTCGTTTGGCCGAGAGAGGAAGAGAAAGAAAGAAAAGAAAAGCTTGTTTCTTATTTCTTGAGTTATTTATAGGGACAAGAAATATTTTTATTTTTATTTATTTTTTTTGTTTCTCTATTTTCAGAATAAAATAATTACCTAACGCGTTTCTGTTCTATTTCCATTCCGAAAAGGGGAAAATGTCACAAATGATCCATGAACTTTCATCTAATGTTCAATTTCATCCCTGAGCTTTCAATTTGCTTAATTTGATCCTTGAACTTTCATCTAATGTTCCATCTAGTCCATAACTATTTGAAAATTGACTAATTTCCCTTTTTTTAATAGCAAACTATCTTTTTATAAATTAAAAAAATACCAAACTATGTTTTTTTTTTTGTCGAAAAAATACCACATTTAGGCCAAAATAAATGTCAATATTTCTTTCATTTCTCCATATTAAAAACAAATGGAAAAAGGGACAGTAATAATAAACAAATGTAAATCTTGCATTTTGATTTCTTTTTTGTATATGCAAATTATTTGAATAATGTACAAAAGCTCATCAATCAATTTTTCCCTTTTCGTTGAAGTTCATAAAAAAAAAAAATAGATTGATGGGCTTTTGTACATTATTCAAGTAATTTGCATATACAAAAAAGAAATCAAAATGCAAGATTCAACTTTGTTTATTATTATTGTCCCTTTTTCCATTTTTTTTAATATAGAGAAATGAAAGAAATATTGACCTTTATTATTTTGCATAAATGTGGTATTTTTTGTCAAAACCCAGTTTGGTTTTTTTATTTATTTATAAGAAAACAGTTTGGTATTAAAAAAAATTGGTTAATTAAGATGGAACATTAGATGAAAGTTCATAGAGCAAATTGAGCAAATCAAAAGCTCATGAACGAAATCGAACATTATATCAAAGTTTAGAATCAAATTGAGCAAATCGAAAGCTCGGGGATGAAATTGAACATTAAATGAAAATTCTTGGATCATTTGTAACATTTTCTCTCCGAAAAACAAAAGAACACAAACAATTATTCCTCGGAGCATTGCCAAATAGCACATAAATGGACATACTTAGTCCCCCCAAAAAAAAAATTGTTTTTATGGCAACTGACTCGAGACCCTTCACATAATTCAATTTTCTCTCCTCTTTAGAAAGAAAAAGTTTGCAAAAGTCCTCAACGCATTACTCTCCTATTAACTCCTGTTCTTTACGAGCTTCACCAACTCCTCTGTCATTGCCATTAAATCTCGACAGCTCCCACATGACCTTCCATGCCAAGAACCAGAAGATCCGCCATGCTTTTTTCTCAGATATTCAGTCAACTTTTTTTAACTGTTGTTTGAGTGGAATTTATTATTGCACTACAGTTCACTAGGACTTGCCAAATACCTCGGAAGGGGTCTTGAAAGGACTCTTCAACTACCACCTTTGGATGAGTGATGATGCTCTTGGGTTCGAAGCCCCTTAAGAAGAGCTTACAGTATTATTTAGCTCTATCCTTCTCATTTTTATAAGAGAGGGATTTTTATAAGAGAAGTAGGTGAAAATAAAATTTGACAGAATGGAATGTCCAGAAGATCCAGAGCAGATGTAGTGAGGAAACTCCGAAAGATTCCGGCCCGTCATTCGAGCAGATCGAGTCTGAGATGTTTGCATCCTTCATTCCGTCCTTGCTTCGAGGTGACAGATGAAGTTTCAGTCGTATGTAACGAGCGGAGAAAGTATTTTATGCCACGACCATGCCAGTTCAGTTGTCGCATGCTGATGATAATCCTCATCAGATGTTCTTCACTTTGAGAGTGCTCCGAATAAACAGAAAGTTAGCGAAATACTCCTCTAAAGCAAGTGAAGCCGCATATTCCGTGGTTGATATGACCGGGTGGTCAACAAAAATCTTCCAGATTAGCCATGAAGGTGATGGCTTAGGACCACCTAGGCGATCGTCTTAATGTGCCGTACGAGGTGTTGGTTGGGGGAGTGGGGGTTTGAGAACAATGGCCGCATCTTCGCATGCTTTTTTATCTTCACGAACTTGAACACTAGTCAAGTGATAACTTAGGTTATCCCAAGGCTTTTGTGCTCCTACCAACACACCCCACGCTGTATCCATCATGTGATTAAGCACATTTGAGATCGCTAATCGCCTGAATTTGGCTCTGTTCAGGAAGTTTGAGAAGGACCCAAGTCCTTGTTCCATGTCTAGGCCATAGCTTTGAATGATATTTGACCTAAGTTCCATAAGAATGTTTGTACCATTTACTGCAGCCACGTCTAGCATGGAGGAGATACTTGGATCTGTCATAGTTTATACGTATCTGGATAAAATATATGGTGGACTTTTCTATTAATAGTTCATTATGAAAGTTGGATTTAGTAAATGTTGATGCCACTAAGTTAATGTCATTGGTCGGTGAAATCAGCAATCGCATCCATGAAGTTCGATCATCATTACCACAACTAATTCGACCTTATTGAAGATATTTCAACCCCATCAAAGGATCAAAGACTATTTCATGAAAATAATATTGCGGTGAACCGTCTTGCTGAAAACAAGAGCAGTGTTAGGTTATGGCAAGAAAGTGAAGTTGTCAACATATCTGCATTTTTCTTCTTTTGCAAACGTGAACTGAAAAACAAGCTCGAAGATTCACAAAGTAACTCCTCCCAAAGAGTAGAGTTTGTAAAATAGCATGTTACAATGAATGTTCGAGCCCGAATTGCTAAAACTAAATTATCCAACCAATATCGGTTGAAGTAAAAGGATAGAACTTCAAACATGGGACACGCCGAGGGAATTGAATGGAGCGAAAAAACAGCGATAACTGTTGCATTCCATACCGTACTTTGCATGCTGTGTCTCAAGCCAAGAACGCTTCTGAACGCACAGAGACACGCACAGAGACGCACACTCGATCGTGAAGAGAGCGTAATGAACATTAATGTCACTTATAAATGCGCTCTGCAGCACATCAACTAACCTCATCGTCCGACCTGCTTCTATTTACTGAGACTTGATCTCTCTCTCTCTCTCTCTCTGTGTCTGGTCTCGACTTTTATATTTACCCGCTCCATCACAAGCCTCTCGCATCAGTCCCAAGCGCGCGGTTTCTCTTCTTTCCGAGCTCTCTGTGTTTCTTGTTGATCTCTTTGCGTGCTGTCACAGAGAGAGAGAGAGAGAGAGAGAGAGAGAGAGAGAGAGAGAGGAGAGAAACCAAAGAAAAGAAGATGGCGAAACAGCAAGGCCGGAGCGTCGGTCTCTTTATGTGCCTTTGCGCTATGGTGGCAGCTCAGAACTTGGTCGTTCCTGTGGCTAGTGAGGCCAGTTTTGAGGACAATAAGAACTACTACACTCCTGACCCTAATATCGGCACTCCTCCTGCAGGTCTCTCTATCTCTCTCTCCCTCTCATCAACACACATGCATAGACGAGGCTTCACATGCTACTGATGAACATATTTTCGATCTTCATCTCGACGACGCAACCATTTTTTTCTTCCTTCTTGGAACTATCCTGTTGCATGGAGCTTTCCTTCTGTGATTTGCTTGTTAAGAACGATATAAGACCGTTCTTGTCATCAAGAAGACGCGCTTCACCCCACATGCAGTTCGTTTCATCTATTTCAACTATTCGTCACCTCTCATTATGACGTAGACGAGTTAGAATGCGTGAGTTCTTAGTTCCTCACACGTAAGTTAGAATCTTAACGTTTGATTTATGGCGACTGCAGTTCCACACGTCAGTCCACCACACAGGACTTCACCGCCGCACGGGCAAGGAGGCACGCCGCCCTACCATGTGACCCCCACCCCGCCGACCCCAAACTGCGGAAACCCGCCGCATGTCCCGACCCCATCAACTCCTCGTCGCGGCGGTGGCGGCGGTGGCAGCGGATCTTACCATAACCCGCCCCCATCAACTCCTAGTGGCGGCCGTGGTGGCAGATCTTACTATAACCCGCCCCCATCAACTCCTAGAGGCGGCAGTGGCGGCGGATCTTACTATAACCCGCCCCCATCAACTCCTAGTGGTGGCGGTGGTGGATCCTACTCTAATCCACCGCCTTCAGGTGGCACTCCACCGACTCCGGTGATTGTCTCCCCACCGACCACCCCCATTATTATTCCGGGCACCCCCAGCGCTCCCACCATTCCTACGCCTCCATTCGATCCGAACTCAAATCCCTTCACTGGGACATGCAAGTGAGTTTGCAACCTCAGGAAGATGTTTGTTAAATGCATGCATGGTGTGTTGTTCACATGAAGACGTGATTTTGTCATGTCGAATCAGACATCACCAGAAAAATTTAGTTAACCAAGTGAAATTTGGAATTTTCAACTCCATTTCGGTTAGAGAAACCCATAAACGTCTTTTATTTGGATTTGTCAAATTACCTAGATTGGATGGTAACCAAACGTCTAGGATTTGATATGAAATTTACTCTCTCTGAACACGACACCTAAATTGCGTACGTTTACACGATAGTTACGAAAATGCAGCTTCTGGAGGACCCATCCAGGGGTGATCTGGGGCTTGCTAGGGTGGTGGGGCACCGTGGGCGGCACGTTTGGTGCCGCCAGCATGCCCGGTTTCCCGTCGAACCTCAACTTGATGCAAGCACTCTCCAACACCCGCACGGACGGCCTGGGCCAGCTCTACAGAGAAGGAACAGCTTCGCTCCTCAACTCCATGGTCAACGCCCGGTTCCCTTACACCACCCAGCAGGTCAAACAGCGCTTCACCGCGGCGCTCGGCTCGAACTCGGCTGCAGCAGCTCAGGCCCACCTCTTCCGGCTCGCCAATGAAGGGCATATGAAGCCCAGGGATTGAATTGAACCATAGCTGTGGAAAGACCTTTATTTTATGTTTCTTTGAAGGATTGTTATATCAGCAGTTCGTGCGTCAATTTGTAGTTTTTTATGGGTTTGTTGGTGTTTTTAGCTTTATTTCGGGTGATATAGAGCCCTGAGATGAATGGTCTGTGGACATTCTTAATGCTTATTGAATGTTTTCTCTACCAGTTCGAGGATTGCAGATATCAAATATGTTCTCTCTCTCTCTCTCTCTCTCTCTCTCTCTCTCAAATCTTCAGTAGGAGCTTGATACACTACAACTAGAACTGCTCCACCTAAAGTAATTCTTCATCAAGTAGTGTCTTCTTCTCCAGTAACATTCTCTGACTAGTTATGAGCATACTGATTCAGTAAAACAAATACATCTGAGAGATGAATCTGCTAGAAGATCAGAAATGTCTCTTCGACTGAAGTCCAAGCATGACAGTAGGATTTTCACCAGATTTCTTCTTACAGACTGATGAAATCAACAGTCAAGTATTAATGAAAGTTAAGGGGGTAGGAAAAGGACAACTGCCATTCTACTTCCAGCACTGCTGAGAAAAAAATTAGGTGGACAGTAAATGAAGGTTGGCCAGGTAATTCATGTTGACAACAGGAATGGAATTTGAGCAATTTAGAGATGATTACTGTCACGTCTTGTGATCTTTCAGACAAATGCAAGGTTAGAATCTAATTGCTAAACAAGATGTTCTCAAGGAACAATTGGATTAACCAACATAGAAATAGTGATTCGAAAGATTTCTTGTTGATGCTTCTTTCAAGTACCCACCTTTGATGAGATGACAATTGAATATAAGTACCCAAAACCATGTATTGAATCATAGTTCACGTCTCTAGAAAGACCACCATTTACCCCTTGGCGTGTGACCCCCTCGAGAGAAGTTACAAACTTACAAAGTCAAGTGCCAAGAGGGCTACTCTGTTCAGATGTGCATAGGGTAGACCAAGAAAGTTGGTTGAATAAAGGGAGGTAAAAAAAAAAACAAAACACCAGTTGATCACCATATGATTCACAATATCCAATTTAACATTCAGCATTACTTTCACCCAACAGAGGAGAAATTTGCATATGTTCCAGTTGTCGTGTCGGGGACTGTTCAATTTTGCATTGCTTTTCAGTCACAGTCCAGTTCGCTTCATGTCTCTACACATTGTAAATTCAACAAGGGAACTTATGCGTCCATTTCCACTTTTCAGGCCAAAATCAGTTCGGAGCTTTATGAATGAGAAGCAATCGGGGGAGAGCAGATATTAGATACTTAAGCACCAATGCAAAGCTCATCCCAAACAAAATGAAAAATTCGCTGCCAAAATCAGCTCATGTGAGACTCAAACCACTTAAATATTTGCTCGGACTGCAAGCTCGTCATTTCATGATATGCAAATGCAAGGTTCAACTCCTCCTGGACATGATTAACCAGTTGCCTATCCAGCAATATATTCTTATTCTCCTGAAGAGCCTTTTCCAGCGCACAGCACGCCCATCCCTCTTCATATACCCATTTGCATCTACGAATCCCTTACTATGAAACAGCTCAAATAACTTGGCTGAGACATTTTCATCTACTCCAGGAATTCTATCAGCCAAAGTACTCGCTGACAGAGGAAACTCCACACATTCAACTGCAGCAACATCAATCCCCTTACTCTTCAAATCTGGCATGAATTCATCTATCTTCTGCTGTCTAATGGTGTCCTTGGGCATGTGAACAAATAGGGTGGGCGGATAATCCTCTGGTACATCCATCTGATCAAATATCCCCTCGGCAATCATCAGCACAATGCTACTAAACCTCAAATTTGTTGCGAGGGCAGAAACAAAGTAACCACCAGAGGATGCCCCTAAAGCCACAAGAGGAAGTTTTTCGAGCTTGTTCTTCCCAACCCACCATCGAATGATATCTCTAACAATTAACCTTTCCTCTCCCATTGTCCAGCATCTTCCCGCGCTGGAGACAGTGAGAACGGCGAATTTCCTAGAAAGACCTTCGAGCACAAGTAGTCTCTCTTCAGGCAAACCAACGCATTGCTGGCAAGTAGGAGATCTGTCCCAAAAATTGATAGCTCTGCCATTACACCCATGAGCTATAAACAGCACTGCTTTCGGAGAATCAGGTATCTGTGATATCAAATCCGTCCCATTCCTGAGCTCCACAACAGGGTGAAACTGAACCGAAGAGTCGAACCTATCCCATCTTTGCTTCACATGCGCCGGCACTGGCACTGGCACTGGCTTTTTACCACCACCCCAGTAGAACAGAACCAGAGCTAAAACAATCAGAGCGGCATACGTAACCAGAGCCGGAACGCTCAATTTACAAACGCCAAACCATTGTTTCGATCTGCTTCCACGCTTCAACATCGCTGCGACAGCACAACGAGACGATTTACATGGAAATGAATCCGCTGCAATGGAGAACCACATTAGCTTAGCATCAGCAACCATGGACATGAATTCCTGAAAGCCAACGAATCAAGTCTACAGCTCTATATTACACAAATTCTTCTTTTTCTTTCTTTCCTTTTTCCTTGGAATGAATCCCCGTGCAAACAAACCAGAATTCATCGCCAATATCACCTCTCTACAATGTCCAAGCAAAAAGACTGACCTCAAAAAAAAAAAAAAAAAGACGCAATCTCCTTCTTCCATGGTGGGTATTATCTGACCAATATGCAAACGAGTTCAAGATCGCTTCTTTCGCCTCCAATCTAAAGGACTGGCTCTTTCTCTATAACGCAAGCCGATTCACTCGAGAAAAAAAAACAAACAAACAAACAAACAGGAGAACGAAAAACGCAAGTGCCCGTCAGATCGGACAGGCGAACGTGAACTCACCGGTGGATCTAACGAGGGATGGAGGGGAGGAAAGCACCGGCGAGAATAGGAGGAAACGAAGGAAGCTTCTTTCCCCTTCGGCTTCAATGGCGAAACCGAGCTCGACGTTTCGGCTGACGGAAGACGGCAATCCGCTTGCACGCGCCCCGTTCCGCGAGTGGAGAGGATGTTTCTCCGGATGGAAATGGGGGATTGGGCCGAGATCGGCGTCGCGGCCCAAACCAAATGGGCCTCTGGAGACCGCGCAGGACCGGGCTCGCGTTTGGGCCCGATTTTCGACCCGGAAACGGGTCGAGGCGACGTGCTCCGAATTACAGATGATCCGAGTTTGATCAAGGGTACGACACGCTGAAGGATGATTCTTGAAATGCCACCGATCCCACCATTCCTGCCGATCATGTCGAAACGCCTCGACAATGCGATGTTACCGATCCTGATGACCCAGGCACGCGAAATGCCTCGAGAACATCACAGATCGAGTAAAAATATGACAGGAAACGAAGGAAAAAAAGGAGGAAATTTCTCTGTATATTGATCTCACAGTACATTAATTCATTTATAGTGCAAGAATGAAAAAAATAAAATGAAATAATATACAAAGAATTATAAATTTCCTATTTACTAAAACTCTCACATATTCACTAACTCAATCTGCCCGCAATTAGGATAAATGCCACGATCACAATCTTCAACTATATCTCCAACACTCCCCCTCATGCTGGTGGCCTATATATATCAATGACACCTAGCTTGCTCAATAGGTAAGTATGTTGTCTCTAACATGGTGGCTTAGTGAAGGTGTCTGCAAGTTGATCCATTGTTCCAATTCCTTTCGTCATGAGGACTCCTTCTATGATCTTGTCTCGTGTGAAGTGGCAATCAACTTTTATATGTTTCGTTTTTTCATGAAAGACTAGATTTGCTACCAATTTGAGTGCAACATCATTATCACAAAATAATTCAGTTGGTCCACTAACCTATAACCCAAGATTTGAGAGTAACCCTTGAATCCAAACCACTTCGCAAGTAGTTTTTGCCATGGCTCGATACTCTGATTCGACTAATGATAATGATATAGTTGATTGCTTCTTCGTTTTCCACAAGATTAAAGACTTTCCCAATTTGATGCGGAAACTAGAAATAGATCTTTTGGTCATCGGGCAAGTAACATAATCTGTATCACAGAAAGTTGTCATCTTCATATTGCAATCATGAGATAAAAAAAATTCCAAGTCCCGGACATCTCTTCAAATACTTCACAACTTTTGGGGTTGCATTCATATGGAATTGTTTTGGACAATGCATGAATTGACTGAGTATCTGCACTGCATAACATATATCAAGTCTTATCATAATAAGATATATTAATTTACCAATGAGTCACTGATATCTTGATGGATCTTTGAGCAATGGATCCTCAATAGATGAAGAGGAGTTCAAATCATATTCATGAGTAGTCATCTTGGTATTCTATTCAATTGATATGATAGCCGGTTTGCATGCAGATAATCCAACTTCAGAAACAATTTCTAGGATGAACTTCCTCTGACTGAGATTGATACATTTATCGAATCGGGCAATTTCAATACCAAGAAAATATTTAAGTGATCCCAAATCCTTGATAGGGAAAGTAGAATGCAAATATTCTTTAAATCTTGTAACATGAGAGTCATTGTTTCCCATAACAAGTATATCATCAACATATATCAACAAATGGATTTATGAATTACCTTCATTCCATGTAAACAAGGCATAGCCATGCTTAGAATGCCGAAATCCTATATTAGTCAGCACAATAGTAAACTTGGTGTACCATTGCTTAGATGCATGTTTTAATCCTTACAAGGATTTGCGTAAACAACATACCCAAGACTCCTCTTGTCTGCGTAATCCCCGTGGAAGCTCCATATAGATCTCTTCATCTAGATCGCCGTGAAGAAAGGCATTGTAAACATCTATCTAATGTAATGACCAATTTTGGATTATTACAATGGATAAGAAGGAATGGACAGTGACTTCTTTGGCAACAAATAAGAAGGTATCATTGTCACGCCCCGAACCTCGAGTGCGCCAACATCCCACCATGGTCATGCAAATGCGACATTCCTAGGTAATGTCGCCAACCCCATTCATTTATTATTGTGCAAACGGAACGTATTATAAAACCCCTGACAATGAAATATGGGATAGAAAAGCAGGAAGCAAAACCACAACATAATACTTTCATAATTCAACATACTTACAAATAGAGGTCTACGATCAAAAGTCTACAAAAGACCGGCTCTAAAAAAATGAATTGTCCTACAACCTATAAGTCGGACATGTTCTCCAATCCTTATGACTTCACCTTTGCAACTTCTTAAGGCCAACCAATGTTATCTAGCCGCTCCGTCCACCAGGGACCTGAAATTTTAATTCCACAATCGGAATGAGATATTGTCTCAGCAAGTTCAACCCCCTTAACCCCTATTAGAAAGAAAATATGCCCAAGGGTGGCCTAGCCACATCACACAGAGAGCTTACCTTGCCTTAGTCTTCATCTGTAGATTAGCACAGTTTATATAATTCAACTACGTGCAATTATGATAACCAAACAACTGTGGCACAATCACATTATCAAAACAATTCAACCACTTGGATCGTCTCAGCGATCAATCGACTCGGCCGATTACATGTCATTCTAGCAAATCAATCACTGTCTCCAATCACGACCCTATATGAAGGTTTAATAACCAGTGGTAATCACGGCTCCACTCGGCACGACCTTTAATTAGGTGGTAGATCTTGGCCCGATGGGCACAACCTCTAATAGGTGGTCAATCACGGCCCCACTAGACACAACCTTTAATAGGTTGTCAATCACGGCCCTATTGGGCACGGCCTCTAATAGGTGGTCAAATACGGTCGCTCTTCATCAAATTTTGAAACTTGTGATTTTATAAAAAAGAATCCCTATTTATCGCAATCACACTCCATTTGCTGCATCTATTCATCAAATTCAAATTCTAAATGCATAGTAGTAATCAGCACGAAATTCTAAGAAAATTAGGTCCCAAAATAATTTTCGAAATTTATTAAATAATTAAATTTATTACGAAAATTAATTAAATAATATCCATATTTTTCACGATCCACACTCAATTTATAATATCCAATAATCAATTTCTAAATTTGACTACACAGCAGCGATCAACACAAAATTCTGAGAATTTAGGGTCTTGACAAAATTTTCGAAATTTAATAAATAATTAAATTTATTCCGAAAATAATTAAATAATAATATTTTAATAATTTCGAATAATAATATATTATTATATTATTTAAAATTTCGAGATATTTAAATAAATCAAAAGTAAATTCCTTTATGTCACATCAATATTTATATTAATATAAACATTCACTTAACCTTAAATTAAACACACTTTAAGTTAATTAAGCACATTAATATAATATACACTTAAATAAATTAAACTAACCTAATAACACTTAACATAAACTAAGTATACCTAAAGTATCATTAACCCTCTAATCAAGATTTAATGAGCTAAACTCATCGGATTAACGAGCTAAGCGAACCAAAACAACGGGGACACCGAGGGGAACAACTTCCTTCAAAGCGGGCCAAGCTTCTGGGGCTGGGAAGCTAGCCAAAACGGACCAAACATCCGCTACCAAACCCATTTTTCCAGCTGCTGGTTGAGGCCAACGGAGGGGGAGACGATGGTTGGTTTGGGTCGGAAGAGGAGGACAACAGCAGCTTGGGCGGAATAGATGGCGACTCCAACGAGTCTTTGACGATGGCTAGCGACGAGGAGTAGCAGCTGGATGGAGGTGCGGGAGGCTCGGGGTTGCACGAGCAGGGAGAAGCAATGCGTGACGGCTGGCCGGCAAGCGCGCACATGGGCGTGCGCGAATGAGCGGCACCGATGACGGTGACGTGCGGTGGCGAGTAGGCGACCAAGTGGGCAAAGGGGGTGGTGTCCGGTCGGCTGGTCGCACGAGCAGCTCCCTCCCTCTCTCTCTCTTCCTAAGCTTGAAGATGATGTTGATGGGTGCCTTTTTGAGATAAAATGTCCACCCTCCACTTGTCAAGCTCCCATCACTTGGCCCCAACCATCATGACATAAGGTGATGCCGTCTTCCACTATCCCCAATCTCCCACAACCTCTTCCAATAGGTTTAATTTCATTTTCCGCCGAGGCATAAAATCTTGTACATCAACCTCTTCAATTCCAATCAATTCTCTTTCAAATGAGTGCAATTAAAGTACATAAATTAATCCAATATTCCTAATAAGACTTGTGACACACTATGACTTCCAATTCAGAATTCGATTTTAATCTCACAATTAATTTCACTTTGGTACAATACTAGCTCGTCCTGATCTACCGGGTAGCTTTTAGAAATTTTCATGCATTTGACATGTGGTTGATCAATTCAAGCCACAATGTATATCTTTGACACATTAGCAACTTTTGGTTGTCGAGGTAATCTCAAGATTTCAAATACGGACATAGGGTAACCCAATCGACAGAAAAGTCGGTCTAGTGCCGATCAACAAAATTGTGCGATCTGATGGAATCACCCACACTTGATCACATGTCCTCGTCGAGTTAACCTATCTCCAGTCTCTAATCGATTTTTATTTGTGCCGTAATGACCATTGCAGATTAGCTCGATCAAAAAGTCGTTTCCTGGTCAAATTCTTGAGTATGATGCATTATAATTTCTTAACGGCTTCACCTGATAGATTAGTTATCACATGAGTGGCTGACTCAAGAAAAAAAAAACTATATGCATGCCAATGAAATGCCCGTATCAATTTATTGAAAATAGAATTGGAAAATCGGGATGTCACAATCATGGTAATCAAAACCTTTTCTCTAAATAAACCTCTTAGCCACTAGCCGAGCTTTATACCGTTCAACTGAACCATTTGCTCAAAACTTGATTTTATATGTCCATTTACATCTGATTGGTTTCTAGTGTGGAGGTAGTGGGACAATGTCCTAGGTATGATTATTTATTAGGGCAGTAAGTTCCGATTTCATTGCGTGTTGCCATCGAGGATCACATGATGCTTCATGGAAAGAAGAGGGTTTGTGCTCTTCCGAGAGGCGGCTAATGCAACACATATGTTCCAGTGATAACTGATTAAAAGACACTTATGAAGAGATGGGATACTTCGTACCTAGAGAACGCAATGTAGAACAAATGTAGTCATTTGTCCACGTGGGTGGGCGAGTTTGCCATCCAGAACGTCGAGGCTGCTCAGCTACTATTGGTTCAGGTGCTGGGAAAGACTCGGAAGTAGTTACCGATGGAGCCAATGCAGAAGAATCCTCAGATAACTCTAAAGGTAAACCGTCTTCAGAAATAGTGGTGTCCTTTGGGATAGAAATGGATGGCTTCGAAGCAACGAACATATATTGAGAAGCCATGGATAAATCTTCTTCGTATAGAAAAGGCCTATGACTTTGGGATGATGATGAAGTCGATGAGGATATCATATCCTTAAATAGAAATACATCCTCGTGAAAAATGATGTCCCTGCTTATGAATAAATGCCTTGTAGAAATTTCCATAACTCGATAGCCTTTTTGGAGCGACGGGTATCTCATAAATACACATTAAGTGGCACAAGAGCCCATTTTATCCATAGGATACACATTTGTCACATAACATAAACAACCAAATACTCGGAGATGATCATTGTTAGGTTGTCTATTATAAAGCATTTCAAAAGGATTTTTCCCATCAAGGATATAAGTTGGCATACGATTAATCAAATAGGCAGCACTAACCACACAATCTCCCCAGAAACCTTTAGGAATGAGGCTTGATATTTTAATGCGCGTGCTACTTCTAAGAGATGTCTATGCTTACACTCTACAATTCCATTTTATTGTGGAGTGTAAGTACAAGAACTTTCATGATGTATCCCTTGAGAAGATATGAATTTTGTACAATTATAGGTGAAAAATTCACGCCCATTATCCGTACGAATTCGTTGTATAAATTGATCAAATTGATTCTTAATCAAGGAAATGAAATTCAATAGATGAGTAAATGTTTGGCTCTTTAATTGCAAAAGATATACCCAAGTGACCCTCGCGTAGTCATCTACAATCATGAGAAAGAAGCGGGAGCCATCACAATGAGGGGTATGATGAGTCCCCCGATATCCATATGAAGTAAAAAAGAAATCTATTTGCTCGAGATGTACTCTTTGAAAAAGATGCTTGAGATTGTTTGACCAAGGGACATACTAGGCATTTAGAATGAGGGAAACGTGCACTAGGACCCAAGCTCTGATGAAAAAGGAGATTTTTATTTCAACTGATAAAATTACAAGAAATGCCTTTATTTAGTAATTCTAGATCTCCTGGAGAATCAATCCAGTAGTATAGTCCTTGTGCAACACTACCCAAGCCCATCACTTTACCAGTCGAACGGTCCTGAAAAAAACAATTGTTGGAACTGAATATTGCACAACAAGAACTATCGATGTAGACCTTTGAGATATAGAGTAGGTTGAATTCAAAATCAGGAATGTATAGGACATTTCTGAGGACAAAATGTGGACCAAGGTGAAGAGTACCAATCTTGGTGACTTGAGAGATGTTTCCATTTGGAAGACGTACTGATATGAGAGATTGCAATGCTTTTTCAACATGGGAAAAGAGATGCCCATTACATTTTATGTGGTCACTAGCCCTCGTATCAATTATCCATGCATTGATAGAAAAAAAAAAAAATCTCCTCATAAAGGAAAGTACTTGAGAACCCAACACTTTTGTCGCCCATTTTCAATTGATTCAAAATTTGCATGATATTCTGATACTGATCTTGAGTAATTGTTTGTTGTACCCCATCAATCCTTTATGTCGAGACTTGATAAGCTAATGATTATTTTTCTTTTCTATTTTTATCAGTAGTCTTTCCATGCAATTTCCAACACGTATCAATAATATGGGGTGGATGTTTGCAATATTCACAATATTTATTTTTGAATTTACTATTTTGCCCACTGACCTTTCCTGATGATGTGGCGCCACGTGAGTCGTAGGATCCTTTATAAATAGGGGCTAACGTGGCTTGATAATAACCCTCAGATTTGGCCAAGATGATGGTCGATCTATAGCTGTCCATTGCAGCATGCTAATCTAGATTGTTCGATCCCCTGCGTTGATTTGAACTATCCAATAGGCCGCATGAATCCAAGCCGTTAGATTGCCCGCGTGAATCCCAGCCGTCCATTCGAAATTGACTAGGGTTTCCATCAGCTTTCCTTCTTTTTGCAACCACACCACCCATTTTTGGGTATCCCAAGTGTTCGGTTGCTCCGCTACCTCGACCACCGCATCTCGTGAGCCCACGTCGGATGGAAAGGTCGCAAGACTCATCCTTCTCCCACTCGAGCATGTTCGGCCATGGCGAGGTGCTGACTTTTCTCCTAGACGACGAGTCGGTAAATGCATCCAAGCGGCGGCAGAGGTTCCATCACAAGGATCTGAGATTGTAAGGCTGAATAGGAGTCGTTGAGGATGAGTAAGAACCATGTGGCCTTTTTGCTTTCTCGTATCTCTTTGTATTGTCTCAACATTGCCTCGAGTCCCTGTAGACGTTCCTTGGCTGACTCCAATTCGTTCCACGGGGAGGAGAGACGGTTGAAGCAAGCGGTAACTGAGAGGTTCCCTTGTTTCAACTCAGTCAAAGCTTAGGTGATGCTAAAGAGCCATGCTCGGTCAAGCCGGCCATATATTTCTCCGATGTTGTCCCAAATTTGCTTGGAATCCTTAGTAGGCGGCAGCCTAGCCGCAACATTGGGGGCGAGCATGTTGCCGGTCCAAGTGTGAACCAATCGGTTGCACTTCCGCCAATGTCGCTGTAGGCGCTTGTTGATCGAGAACGGGACAGCTCCGTTGAGGAAGCCGTTCTTGTCTTTTGTCACAAGAGCCTACTGAAGATCCTGAGCCCATGAGGAGTAGCTTTCTGGTCTGGTCAGTTGGATCCTAATAAGACGTAATTTGAGGCCGTCCGCCGGCAATGTCTAAAGGGGGTCGCCGGGTTTAGGCTAACCGCTGTCACCAACCGGAAAAACCAACGGCATGTATCCAAGTTGAAATGTCAGGTAGGGATTCGTCCCTTGACCCGGCATAGGTCCAAGTCCCTAACACGGCATAGATCCGAGTCCCTAACACAAATTCATTTGGCTTGATTCCTCAGTTGAGCTAGTTACAAAAGGTGTAGGTCTAGATGGATATTGGGTCCACGTTTGTCTTGGTCCAATACCCCACTAATACCAATTAACTGGCGGAAATGTGGGAGGCCACTAAACTGGGCCGGAAATTTGGCCCAATGCAGGAACGGACTTTGTTGGATCTTGACTCTCTTCTAGTTGCTGAATAGAGGACCGCTCCTCGTCGTAAAGAGTAATCGAACTTGATGGGGTTTGGTTTTGAGGTGAGGTGGGTGTCTCCTCTGTTGATGAGCTTTCAATGTTCTTGTTCTTTGTCATGGAATTAAAAAAAGGGTTGAATTCCTAATCGATTTGCTAGTCTATTTTGCAGGATAAGAATGTGCAACATCAATCCTTAAAAAACCAAAGGCAATTCTAAATATGTGGAAGCTAGGCCAGGAACACAGGCTTTGATATCATGACGGGAAACAAAGGAAAAAAATGGAGGAAATTTCTTTGTATATTGATCTCATTGTATACAAGTACATTAATTAATTTATAGTGCAAGAATGAAAAAAGAAGAAAAGGAAATAATATATAAAGAATTATAAATTTCCTATTTTCTAAAACTATCACATATTGACTAAATCAATCAGCCCGCAATTAGGATCGATGCCACGATCACAATCACAATCCATGATCACAATCTTCAACTATATCTCCAACAAAATATAAATAAATCACATGAATACGATATCGTTTTCACACAGCGGGTTCTAATAGAATGAACTGAGCCAAGATCAATCTTTTGTTTTCGACCATGTGCGGAATCAAATTGATTGGAAGTCTCATAAAGCTGGAGTGGTTCCCATCCCGTACAAAATTTAAATTTAAAATGGATTACTAGTCCCATGTTTAAGGTATAGATAATAATGTGGAAGGACTATAGTCTATGGCTAGTGGAGAGGCCATCATGTGATGTAAAGGGTATTCCACTCGTGCTGGCTGATGCGAGCTACCATTCCCAACTATCTAAGCACGCGGGATTGCCTTAAGAACATCACAGTTACAAGTAAAAACCCAAATGTAAAAATATATATAAGTAGTAGATTGTATGAATATAATATCGTTTTTCAGTAGATTGTATGAATATAATATCGTTTTTCACGTAGCACGATCAAATCGATCGGAAGTTCCGTGAAGCTGGAGGGGTTCCCGACTCGTACAAAAATTGAATTCGAAATGAGTTTCTGGTCCCTTCTTTGAGGTGGAGATAATAATGTGGACGGGAGTATGGTTGGCAGGCACAGTGGCCACCACGTGGTGTAAAGGGATTCCGCTCATGCTGCCCGCGCCATGCCATGTGACCTAAGTGAATTCCAAATCGGAGCATTAGATCCCCATAGCTTTCAGCATCAAATGCACGTCCAATAGATTTTTTAAGAAAAAAGGTTATTTAATAAAATAATAATAATAATAATAATAATAATAATAATAATAATAATTATTATTATTATTATTATTAATATTATTATTATAAAAGAAAGATCCATAATGCATTGTGGGTAGGTTGCATTAATTTACTATGGACCACATCTTCTCCTTTCCTAAAAATTCTTAACCATCAATTCATTTGTTCGCAATTAGGGTAGTGAAAACGAGAGAAAATGGCTTTTTTAACAACACTAAACCTTTGCTAAAATAAAAATAGAAAGTTACGACTTATGAACATTTAATGCATAGAATCAGTGTTTCGAAAATTAAATTGCCTATCCGCTTCATTAACTAGAGGGTATGATGCATTTCAACAAATAAACAAGTGACTGACTTTTCTTATCATATGATCGATTGGGTGACAGATGACATAATCATTCAGTAAGTACTTGATTTTTTTTTTCTCAATCATAAATATTTGAGAACTTTCACGATTTTATAAGTGTCAATGTGCAAATCCACATACATTTCTTTCCATCATTTTTTTTATTATAAATTCACTAGAGAAAACCAAAAATTCCTGATTAAATTTAATTGAAAACAAACATGCCTAACTTTCGAATGAAGATTTCTCTCTCTTTCTCTCTCTCTCTCTCTCTCTTCCCTAATATTTCCTTATCGGTATAGCTTAACGCACCTACCAAAAAATTGTTGGCATCGAACCTAACACCTCCTGGCATCGTTAGAGTACTAAACAAGGTTTAATCAATGTAACCTCGAAATGGACAAGAAAAGCAAAGGACATTAAACAGATGGGAATGTTGAAAATCATGCCACCTAGGGAGACAACAATTATTACCAGAAGTTCTCCCACGTGATGCTCGGATAACCCGTGACATCCCACGTAAGAAAATACAAATTTAATGCTGGAATTGATGCAATTTATCAAATTTAATCCCCCCCCATTAATTAGATTGATAAAAGAATAGTAAAAAAGACAAATAGAGTAAATCTGCGGGACTTGGCAATTAGTAGTGCACAGCCAAATGGGATCAATTTGAAACCAGATTGACAATCCTAAAAACTGATTTGTTTTCACATTTCCAATTCTATTCGAAGAATCGGACCGATTTTGAAATTAGTTCCTAATTTCTATCTTTACATATTTTTCTCTATTCTCTCTCATTGTCCTTAATAATACATTAAACTGCTATGTTTGAACTCCGAAACCTAAAAATTCAAGGTACTCCTTTGGGAGGAGAAAGAAGAAACATCCTTCCCAATTGGAGATTGGTTCTTTTTAACTTTCAATCCAATACTTTACAACTCTCTTTCTCTCTCGCTCGCGACTCACCCTCCTCCTTACGGCTCGCCCTCACTTGTTTGAGCCTCATGTTTGTTGCTTGTTACTGGCTCGCCTTTGCTCGGTCGTTAATCTTTTACTTTAAATCGATTGATCACTCATATTATTTTGTTAAAAAAAAAAAAAAAAAGGAAAGTAGGTTCTCAATTAAAACCTTGGAACCTCGTCGAAATGACAAATTTGGTTTCAAAGTCGATTCCAAGACAAGTAGAATGGGTTTCACATTTAAAAAAAGTTGTGAATCGATTTTGAGAGGTTAGGTTCTGGACCTAATATGTGAAACTTATCTACCCCCTCCCTCTCGAGATACTATCAGCAGTAATTGATTAAGTTAGCCATTCGTAATTAAAACGAGAGACCTAGGGAGGGAGAGAAAGAAAAGAAAAATCATTAAATTAAAAAAAAAAAAAAAAAAGAAGAAGAAATTGCAAGTTGATACTACGAGGTTAGGTTCCGAATCTAAAACGTGAAAGTTACCTACCCAAGAATCGATCATTCCTATCACAAATGATACAATCAATTATCAATCAGATCATCTTCACACGGCCCCGACCTTATGGCATCGGGGGCCACACAGTTACTCCCCACCTTCCCTTTCGAGGTACTGTAAGCAGCAGCAGCTGGTGATTAAATTGATCATTCGTTATTAAAACGTGAGATCAGTGAGGGAAAGGAAAAAAAAAACACAAACATTAAATTAAAAGAAAAAAAAAAAAAAAAAACTAATCAAAGGGAAGCGAAAACCGCCACGCATATTTATAAATAGCCAGTGTAACGACCTTCCAAATCATGTCTCACTGTCCCCCAGATCTCCCCCTCACTTTCTCTCTCTTGTCGTAGCCATCATTGTCGAGCTGTTACAGCTTGCGGGATCGCCAGTGCCGGTGGATTGCTCCTCCCCCCGCGGCCTCGCAGGATTCCCTGTAAGTGCTCGCGCCCTTCGTTCTCATTGTGAATAATGTGGATCTCCCCTCCGCCGCCGCCGCCGCCGTCGTCGTCGGCGATGATGATGAGTTCCGATATCGCCGCGGCGTGTCGATCGGGCCCCCTCCAGATCTCGCGGCGGGCGCGCGGTTTCGCCAGCGCGCCTCGCGATTCTTCTCTTTCTTCGGCCGTTTTTTTTTTCCGTTTTCCGTTTTCCGTTTTTTTTTTTTTTTTTTTTTTTTTGGGTTTGGGCGTTGGTGAATGCGATCCTGCTGAGAATCGCGGCGGATGTCGAGGGGGCAGGATGGGGATCCGCGGTCGAGATCTGGGGGGCGTTCTAGGTCCAGATCTGGCAATGCGGTGTCGCGCTTCGCCGGTTCGTGACGTGATCTGGCGTTCCTCGTCTCGGAGGAACAGGGCTGGCCGGACCAGTCGCTGTGGAGAGCTCATTGATAATCGGTGTAACGTGGATTTGCGCCTTTGCATTACCGTTTTCTTCCTTGCTATTTCGTGGCACGGAGATGACTCCGTGTCATCTCCGTCATCTCCGTGCCTCTCTTGAATATTGATCGTTCCTGTGGTTTTCTCTGCTCTGTGTTCCTTTCGGTGAATCTCACTCTTTGCATCTTGTTGGACATGTGTTGTTCGGTGATGATCTCTTGTTTGTTTTCGTATTGCCATGTGAAAGCATCATCTCGAATTTTATCTTTTTAACGGTCAAAAAGCCTTCTTGAAAGATCATCCTCTCTGTGTATGTGTGGGAACGATATGGATGCACAGATTTACGTTCGAATATATCTGTTAGATGGAAGCCAAGCAACCAGTATTATCTGGGTACTCTGAAGAAGGATTTCTTGAGAGGTTCAAGTTTACTGCTGGCCCTCTAGATAGCCTTTTCTCTGTATTCCCAATTCTTTTTCATACCCCTTTCCTTTTGAGGTTGTGTCTCCACGTGGACCAGAGATCTGGTGCCTACGCATGTTAAAAAACTAAATGATGACATGGTAAATATGTTTTCTTTAAGGTTTTAGTTAAAGTATCCTTAAAACTGTTTATGGTCCCGTTTTCAGAGGAAGCTAGGGAAGTTGCATAGTGAAAGAAACTTGTTGGTACTGTCTTTCCATTTTTGGTTCGTGAACTTTATGGCACCAATAGATCAAGAGTCAAAAGATCCAATGTTTGTGAAGTTTTGACATTTCTTTTGAATTTGTTCTGAAAATGACATATCCTCTGCCTTCTGCTTTGACTCGGGTAATTTTGCTTAATTTTTTACCTTCAGCTATCAGTCTCACTCTATAATTCTTACGACGCATGTACAGAGTCTTTCGCTATGGCCACCGCATACACACCAAAGAACATTCTCATAACTGGGGCTGCCGGCTTTATTGCATCCCATGTCTGCAACCGGCTTATTCGGAACTACCCTGGTTATAAGATTGTGGTCCTGGACAAGCTTGATTATTGTTCGAATCTGAAAAACCTGCTTCCATCGCGATCGTCTCCCAACTTCAAGTTCATCAAGGGGGACATTGCCAGTGCTGATCTTGTCAATTTCATCCTCCTTACTGAGTCCATTGACACCATCATGCACTTTGCAGCCCAGACCCATGTGGACAACTCTTTTGGTAACAGCTTTGAGTTCACCAAAAATAACATCTATGGAACCCATGTCCTTTTAGAAGCCTGCAAAGTCACCGGCCAGGTCAGGAGGTTCATCCATGTGAGCACTGATGAAGTTTATGGGGAGACTGACGAGGATGCCGTGGTTGGTAATCATGAGGCTTCTCAACTGCTCCCGACAAACCCATATTCTGCCACAAAAGCAGGTGCAGAAATGCTTGTTATGGCTTATGGGCGATCATATGGGCTACCTGTCATAACTACCAGAGGGAACAACGTCTATGGCCCCAATCAATTTCCTGAGAAGTTGATCCCAAAATTTATCTTGCTTGCCATGAAAGGACAGCCCCTTCCAATTCATGGGGATGGATCGAATGTACGTAGTTATCTCTACTGTGAGGATGTTGCAGAGGCATTTGAAGTTATTCTCCATAAGGGTGAGGTGGGCCATGTTTACAACATTGGGACTAAGAAGGAGAGGAGAGTGATTGATGTGGCAAAGGAAATCTGCAAACTTTTTAAGATGGACCCTGATACGCACATAAAGTTTGTGGAGAACAGGCCCTTCAATGACCAAAGATATTTCCTAGATGACCAAAAGTTGAAGAACTTGGGATGGTTTGAACGGACCATATGGGAGGAGGGCCTAAGAAAGACGATGGAGTGGTATGTCAGCAATCCAGATTGGTGGGGAGATGTTTCTGGAGCACTGCTTCCTCATCCTAAAATGCTCATGGTCCCGGGGATTGAAAGAAAATTTGATGGGCCGGATGTCAACAACTCTTCCTCCTATGCGGTAGAAAATCATACTCCTAACGGGATGGTGGTTCGAGATCCGAAGAGCAGTCACTCTGCTCAAAAGCCCACTTTGAAGTTCTTGATTTATGGCAGAACGGGTTGGATTGGTGGCCTACTGGGGAAGATCTGTGAGAAGCAAAGAATTCCATTCGAGTATGGAAAGGGACGATTGGAGAACGGTGCACAGATCTTGGCAGATATTCAGACTGTAAAGCCCACACATGTATTCAATGCTGCTGGAGTGACTGGTAGACCAAATGTTGATTGGTGTGAAACTCACAAACCTGAGACAATCCGCACGAATGTCGTTGGCACGCTAACCTTGGCTGATGTGTGCAGAGAGCGTGGGCTCCTAATGATGAATTATGCTACTGGCTGTATATTTGAGTATGATGAAACACACCCGTTGGGGTCAGGAATCGGTTTTAAAGAGGAAGACAAGCCAAATTTCATTGGTTCCTTCTATTCTAAAACCAAAGCCATGGTAACTCCTCCTTTAATGTAGAAAAGCTCACTCTGATTACTCATCTGATGCGATTGACTATGCATGTCAACTAATCTAACTCTATTTATTTTTGTGCCAGGTTGAAGAGCTTCTGAAGGAATATGACAATGTTTGCACTCTAAGAGTGCGAATGCCAATATCTTCTGATTTGAGCAATCCCCGTAACTTTATCACAAAGATTTCGCGATACAACAAGGTGGTCAACATCCCAAATAGCATGACCATCTTGGATGAACTTTTGCCAATTTCAGTTGAGATGGCCAAGAGGAACTTGAGGGGTATATGGAACTTCACCAATCCCGGGGCGGTTAGCCACAACGAGATCTTGGAGATGTATAAGGCCTACATCGACCCTGATTTCAAGTGGGTCAACTTCACTTTGGAAGAGCAGGCCAAGGTGATTGTCGCGCCACGAAGCAACAACGAGATGGACGCGTCAAAGCTGAAGCGGGAATTCCCTGAGTTATTATCCATTAAGGACTCACTCATAAAGTATGTCTTTGAACCCAATAAGAGAACTTCTGTCGCCTGAGTGTCAATTAGGCCATGGGGAATGTAGCTGTCAGGAATTTTTTTGTGACTGGAAGCATTCATCAAGCTGAAGCATGAATCGTTCCTGCTATTAATTTATCATGGGTGATTTTAGAATTGTACGCGTTTATTATCTTCATCATTAATTGTCAAGCACGACCTTAATTCTATCACTCCATAGAATTTCGGTCTGATCGTTTATTATGATTGAAGCCAACTGCAGGCTAGAGGGGTGTACCCTTTTTGCAAATTTCGATTTGTCTAGAATTCACGGAGAAGCGTGATACCCTTTTGTGGATCATATTTGTAGCGAGTCAGTACTGTTCAACCTTGTGTAATAACGCATTCAAGAAGTGTAATAACCTTCTGTGGATCAAATTTGCAGCGAGTCAGTATTTTTGAACCTTGTGTAATAACGCATTCGCGATGCATTTGTTGGTGTATGCGATCCAATGACTCTACGCGATCTGATTACAGGATTGCCACTGCCGAGTAGATTGTTGGATTGCGATCAATTTTGGGAAAAGCCAAGAGATCCTCCACCCCTCTTGATGCATAGTGAGTAGTTAGAGTTTGTGGTTCTAGCTTAGTTGTTGGTGGTCGGTAGGAATAGTGGTTAGAATGTTGGTGTTCAGAGATGTTCCCGACGACTGAGGTCATAGACAACCCATATATAGTCTCGGTAGATGCTCGATTGCGTACGCAGAATAAACCAACCCGAAGAAAGCCTACACCCATCTTTCGTTGTAAAACTCAAGTTACAATGATAAAAATTCGGGGTAATTACTCAAACGGTCTTTAAACTATGTTATATATACAATATCATTTCTAAATTTTAATTTATTTAATGTGATCATTGAACTTTAGCTTAATATGTAATATTGTTCCTAAATTTTTAATATATTTAATGTGGCCCCAAAGCTTTTCTAGTCCCTAAACCATATGAAAATATCCGATATTTTTTTCTTACTTTTACCAACAAAAAAAAAAAGCCAATATTTTCCTTTTATTATTTCAAGTTCACACGTAACTTTTTGTTTTTGTCCATTGTTCAAACAAACCAGATTGGAAATCAAATCAGCAACTTCCATAAACTTTAATAAATGCAAGAACAAACTTAGATATATTCATATAGCTCAAAGAGGGAAAAGTGTTAAAAAAGTCCTCGACTTTTTGTATTTGTACAAATTTAGTCCTAAACATTTTTTTAGTGCTAATTTAATCCTAGAATTTAGTACCAATTCAATCATTTCCAGCTAATTTTCGTTGGATTTTGCTAACTGGATGCTGGCTAACTGATGTGGTACAATTAGTGCTGACGTGAACAATTTTTAATAATATTTTAAATATTTTTTATTCTTTATTCCTTATTCTTTTTCCTCCTCCTTCCTCAAGTTGTTTGTCGGACCTCAGCAATCGGTCAAAAGTGACGGCTAGCAAGGCGACCCTTGCCAAATCTGGTGAGGGCAACCCTTGCCAACCCGGTGCAAGGTTGCCCTCACGGCCTAGGTAGCAAGGCTCTACCCTAGCTAGCAGCCGTGAGGGTGGCCTCACGCAGGGCTGGTAAGGCTCGAGCTTGTTGGACCTCATAAGGGTCAAGCCTCGCTGGGCATGGGTGAGCCCAACTTGAGGTTGCTTAAGCCACAAGGCCACCCTCACAATCCTCGTTAGCTGTCACCTTGGCCAATTGCCAAGGTCCGACAACCGACTAGAGGACACAAGAGGAGAAGGAAAAAAAGAAAAAGAAAGTTTTCAAAAATATTAAAATATTATTAAAATTTGTCAACATTAGTGCGATTGTACCACGTTAGCCGGTCGGCACCTAGTTAGCAAAATTCGGCCAAAATTAGCTAGACTAAGTAAAATGGTTTATGGCTAAATTGGCAAAAATATAAAAGGTTTAGAACTTTTTTAATACTTTTTCTGCTCAAAGACTAAATTGAACATGTACCAAAAATTTATAAAATATATTGAACAAATTAAAATTTATGACGATATTACAAATTAAATTAAAGTTTATGGTTCATATTAGACAAATTAAAAGGCAATATTTTATATTGGACCAAAGTTCATGGATTATATGTATTATTGTCCCTAAAAGTTAAGTTGTTCTTTGTTCCAATGAGTGTCCTACTCTCATATTCACATTCTTCCACTTCCATCCTTGTTTAAAATCCTAAACTAACAACACCTGCACCATTAACAGCAACACGCCGCTGCCACCGCCATCACCAATGATCGAATTCTCATGTCGAAAAACATCACCGGTTATTTTTGCTTCGTTAGAGCGCGAAAAATTGCCAGCTTGAACTCTTCATTCCGGCATATAATTGTACAAGTTTAAGCATGGGGCGGGTAGAAATGTCGTATTCCACAATGTTCTCTATGAGAGCGATCGTTGAGGATTGTGACTCGTTTCCGAAATGACGATTATTATAATGAGTTCTGAAAAAGTTTAATCTCGTGTGGATGCCCATCACGTGATAGCAAAATTATATATTCAACATGATAATTCATATATGGCCGAAGGATCAATTAACAAACCATATAATGCGATAGACCATAGTTAGCAAGTGAATGATATAAATATGAATGGGCTCATATCATTAAGGAAGAACTCATATAGCATGATGACAAGTAATTAATTGAACAAATAAACTTATCAAAGGATCGTCAAAATACTAAACATATAGTTTAAAAACCCTATAATCTCAACAGTAAATATTTTTAACAAAGATGATATCACCTCACAGTGACTTTGAATTGGGGGCAATATCTGAAAGAGGGATGAATACTGTTTGGACTTTGACGACCATCAGGAAATGAACGCCCATGGCGCGATCAAACGCTCGCCGTTTTCTCCACTGCGAGGATGCCGCAGAGCGAACCGGATCGGGTTTATGACATAGCGGCTAAGGAGGAGAGGAGGGTAATCAATGTGATTCCAAACACGCGGATGAAGTCTGCGGGGAACGGGCCTTTCGACGACCGGAGTTGCCAGATGGATCGAAGGTTGAAGAACACGGGATGGTTCGAACTTCGAACGGACGGCTAAGGAGGTGTTTCTGGAGCACTGCTTCGCCGTCCTAGAATCCTCATGGTTCAAAAGGCAGTTCACCCGCTCAAAAGCCAGCTCTGAAGAGAACTTCTGCAGCTCTGATGGGCGCAAACTAGGCTCTTTAAAGGCATTCCCCAACCCGATTCCGCATCGGTTCCAGCTATTCTCTGGGGATCAAGTAATTTGTGTTTTTACCCCAAAGTTGGGCCAGTTTGACACCTCTTCTTTGATCGACTGGTCATCGATGTTAAGAGTATGTCATGTAGCTGTTCATTTGTTGTGAAGTCAGGAGGAGGCTGCAAATTTGAATTCAGGTGCCATAGCTTCATCTTAGCACGGACAGTTCTCAGTCTTCTTTTTAGGCGGGCTGTGCTCCGTTTCCAACCCCGGTTTAAGTTAACATACAGGCTTGTAATATACTTATGAATGTGATGCACGTCATAATGCAATAGAAACAATAAAGCAATGCCAATCGTCCCTCGTAATAAAATGATCATAAGGCAATCAGATATTAAGCCACTTGCCATGGTTTCCTCCAATTAGACATGAATATTCATTTTCCATGAACCTGAACTTAGCACATAACATGCTTCCGCACTTCCTGCATGCAACCGGCACCCCAGCAGGGTGATCATGTACCGGGATGTAGATTATCCTGTCCTTGGATTTCTCCATCATCATTTTCTCTAGTAATTTGTCAGGTGCATGACCTTAATTCTATGATTTTCTAGTGTTTATTCCACTTGATGGCATCTTCGGTTGTTGTTTTCCCTAGTCAGGTGACAGCTTCACGGTTAAGTGCTTTTAGAATGTAACTACTGGCTAGAGGAGCGTAATTTTTCTTTTTTGTGAATTTCGATCACTATCTGTCTATAAATTTATGAAGAAGCGTAATGACCTGTTCGTCGTTACATCCATCAATTTCCTTTGCAGCCATTCGTGCTTTTAGTTTCACATGGTAATGGAGACGTGAAGCATTTGTCAGCCAAAACAGATTGGGGTCAGGACTGAACAACCACCGCAACACCACCAGTCGACAGTCACTACAGTCACAACTAATACAGCATAACCATTGCCAAGATCATCGGTTCGCCTTCATCAGCAACAGTGACACACCACTGTTACGACCATCACTAATGATAATATCCCCGAATCAAACATTGTACAACGGTCATTTTGCTTTCTTATACTGCGAACCCATGCAATCTTAAACTTCTATTTTGACATATATCTGCATGGGAACAGGCGCAAGGCATACAAAGATGCAAAATCCTATGATGTTTCCTTGAGAAATTCATTTTTCACTAGTCCAAGCATGTGCATGAGAGAGAGAGAGAGAGAGAGAGAGATCTTAAGTACTATATAAAAATTGCAATAACCCTTGTACAACACGATTCATCAGAAGAGTTTGAAGAGTGATGAAGAGAAATATCAGAGAGTTCTTCCACTGTTTAGGCGAAACTCGTTATGCGGGTCTCTCCCCAGTTCATTGATTCCTCTTTCAACTAACTCCAGCATATTAAAAAGCATAATCTAGAATGCCAATACGTCCAGTTGCTAGTGCTACATATTAACTGCACCCACGAAGGAAAAAGAAACTAATTATACGATAATTCAACAAAAGAAACATGATTAGTGATATGACTATGATTAGGATAAAAAATGAAGAGCGTAGTCAAAATAATGGTCACAACAGTTCATGACATCTTCACATCCATAAGTTGAACCTATAGTTTTTGGCACCTTTATACAGAGTGTGTTTTGATGGCAAGGAAGAGAAATAAGACATGTATTTGATATAAATGATGAGTCCATTGCCTGTTATTTATCCTTTTGGGAACAAAATTGATTTCCCTAATGATAATCTTCTTTTTTCTAATTATGTAGGGGATTGATCATATATAACTGTGTTTGATTGGCATGTTCTCGGACATGTATATATAAAAGTTTTGTTACTAATACTGTAGTTGAATAGGAAAAGAAGTGGGAGTGTACCTGAGCTTTAATTAGACGAGTTGGAGGGCAGTGTGGTCGGATCGAGAATAAGATTGGTGATTTGGTTCCAGGACATTGACTTGGAGGAAGTTGCGATCGTATGCAGGCTGAGACGGCAGTGCCTCGTACACCGACGATGATCCCGGCATGTTGAAGTGATGATCACTCCCTTGCTGCTGCTGTTGTGCTCTCTCGTTCTCAGCTATCTATATATCATCACAAACACAAAATTCAGTCTACTCAATCTCACTACAGTCATTGTCCATGTCCAAGTTCTAATAGTTGCTTAGTTTTTTTCATGATTATCTGCAGCTCAAGTTATCCCCGCCTTTGCATATCTGTGACATAGCTCAACTAATCGCATCTCTTCATTGTGACATCACTTTGCCTGTTATAACCATCCGGATTTTATATTGTAAAATCTAGAGATATATGATTAGTTTGGTAATACCATGTCTATACGACAAGTTACGTATGAATGCGAATGCATGGGCAGAGAGAGAGAGAGAGAGAGAGAGAGAGAGAGAGAGAGAGAGAGATACCTTTGCTCTCAGATACATGTTATCATTTTGCAGCTCAATTTCCTGCACAAGGCCCTTAAGTAGCTTGGAATGAGAAGATAAGCAAACGGTCAAAGTAATTAAGCATGCCACAGAAAATATTCACAGCGAAAGCCAAAATACATATTAGAACCAACAAATTATACGTGTACAGAATGGATCTTTTATAGGTGCTTTTCCTTGCACATTGTTACGAATGAACTCAATTCGAACGTTGCTTTACATTATGTTGGTCTCATAAAAGCCAATAAGAACACTTAGTAATTTGCTCATCACCATGTTGGGAATATACTAGAATCAAGTGTTAGAGATTTCAAAAGATAGTTACTCACCCTCTTCTGCATGTACTCAATCTCGGCAAAAAGCATCTCATTCTGCAATAGTTAGCATTCGCAAAGTCTATCAATAAATGCACGGAAAAGAATTTAAGTGCAAGTTCTGATAATGATCCCAGTTGACGGAGAGACGTGAAAATTTACCTTCTTTGATCTAACTCGGCTGATCGATTTCTCTAATTTGCTCTCGAGATTCTTGAGATCCTTGAAGCTCAAATCACTTATACCCTCACCTAGAATATGCCTTTGCACACAGTTTCGGTTTGATGTTAATCCTCAAAGTAACTAAATGAAGCATCTTTCATTTTCAATCTAGTTTGCATCCTCACCTATTTGAGACCTGGATTTCTCTTATCTGTCTCCGAAGCTTGGATGCTTCTTGCTGATAAAACTGAATCATCATAATAACAGTGAGCATCAAGAACCTTGGCGAATCAGTAAGGTTTATTATTCATAAAATAACAAGAATGAACTCTTTTTAGCAGTCAATTATATGCCACGATGTACCATATAGTTATCAAAATAGGTGATATCACATGGATACAAAGGTATGTTGATGTATTACCACTGATATACACAAGTATTTAACATCATTACGTGCCATATCTCTATAAATTTAAATAAACCATAGGCAAATTTTGCTAACTCAGGACACTGGTATGACCCAAATCATATAATCTTTGGGTTACTGAGGGCTAAAAGATCTCGAAAAAACTGTTCTAATTAGGTTACTATAGTGATCTCAAATAAAGGTGCAAAAGAAGGACTAATTTTGGATGTAATCTAATTAGATTATTATAGTGAATTTACATAAAGGTGCCAAGGAAGACAATGATCTAGCTAGCTGTCTTAATTCTGTCAAGTTCTTATTAGGTTGAAATATGTGAACTAGGTCAATAATACCTTAACATTGTCAGGGTTACAAACTCAGCATTTTACTTATGCTTCTAAGAGGAGAATTAGTGAGCTGTGAGTGACATTGATGGTAGAGAGTAACGATATAGCATGCAATATAAGATTCAACACCAATTATCTGGATAACCTGCTCTTGTAGCAACTCAAACTTACCGCCTTCTTTTATGAAGGTCATTATTCCTAGAATTTCTTAAATCAAGCAATTCAACTCTAATTTAACACTAGGTCAAACCACTCCTTTAGGTTTCCAACCAAAAACCAAATGCGTAAATGATGTGACTTTTAATGTTGTCCGCTTAACCTGAGTAGTCGTCTGGCATTCTGTTTGCAAACTATTAGGCATTTAATAATCTCTCATTACTTATGGTTCTCTAACTTAAATAGGTGACATGTTTCACTCTCAGGCCTATCAACCAGGGATACAAGGTGAGCAACCGGTTGATAGGCCTAAGCGAAGCTCCACTCACCCTGCAATGGTTTTGAAGCCACCTTGCCTCACCCTAGGTGTGGAGAGCTACTAGACTCCCCTACCCAATGGTAGCTAGCAACGAAGTACTAACATGTTGTCTACCTTCACCACCAACAAGCTTCTCGATTTCCACTCAAGCTTTTCTTCTTGGGTGAGTGGGAATGTGGGAGGTGATATTACACAACAAATTAACAAATAATATCGCATCAGATCTTGCATCAGTTTCTTGATAAGTTCTTGACCAAAACATAGCAAAAACAAAGCAAAATAAGCCAATTGAAGGTGGAACCAAAGTCAACATTGTGGACGATTGGCTCGCTTGAGCCCAAAGGAAAAAAAAAAAAAAAATCTCCCACGGAGTTGGCTATCTTACCCACCTCAAGCCCAATGGGCTTTGCTTTGTAATGATGCCCCTCTTATGGGCTCTTTTGGTTTTGAGTAGTAAGTGAATACAAAATTTTTACGGTCCCAAAAAAAAGGGTGGAGTCAAAGTTGGATGATTACATCCTTATGTAGGGCACTTCCGATTGCCGAATTGCACATTGCGCACCTCCTAAACATTGCTTGATCTCACAACAACATGCTCTTGTGGGATTTTTCTCACTTCACGCTTAATAAACATCCTATATGTATGTTTATAGCATATAAGGGTGAGCGTTTCGAGATTGCACATGAAACTTAAAATTTATCCATTGAAATAGGTTCCTCATTTTTTGGAGTCTGGAACCTATCTACATACCCTGAAACCTTGAACCTACCTTCTCATAGATTTCAGGGTCGATTCCAAGGTCTATCCAAGGTTCACCTATATTATTAATTGAACGATTGCAATTAAACATCAACTTTTAATGGCAACATTTGTTGCTACAATCAACTAATGATAACTTATATATAGACACACGAAAAGTATGAAAAATTAACAAAATAAAAGTGTTAGTCATAAAATGAAAACTTAGACTAGTGGTTCCAAATAATACACTAATTATCGAATGCCTTAGAATGGTATAGAATCGCATGAACACACAAACCAAGAAAAATATAAAAACTTATTTCAGATTCTAGATTCTAGGTCCACCTAGAACCTAGAACCCAAAACCCAAAACTTGGAACCTAACCTGTAAATCTTGGAACTTGGTACCGGATAGGTTCCCAACCGATTAGGTTCTTAGGTTCTAGATTCTACCCTAAAACCACGCTCACCCTTAATAGCATGTGAGAAAATGAAGTGTATTGTAGGAGTATTTGTACATCCACTCATTTGACTCAATTGTTATAGTGATGCATTGCTAAGGTTATCTTGATGTTCAAATGGCGGATAATACCACACTATCACACATATATAAACTCTATGGAAAGGGTATTTTAAATTACGAGGACATTGTAATTTGACATACAAGTTACTATATCTAACTGCACAAATCCTTAGGTTTTTAAGCTTATGACATGTGAATCCAAATCGGTCCTCAAGAGACTGTACCACCTTTTGCCATGCATATCTAAGTTTAGTAAATGACTTTGCGAAATTTCTTTAGAAGATTTGAACGTTTAAGCTCCTCATGGTTTGTCATCATTCCAAACCAGAGGAAAGTGAGGAAATTTATTTTTCGCAGTTGAATGGCATAGTTTAGCCTCGTAAAAGGACTATATTTGCAATAAGTGGCAAAAAAAAGGAGATAATGAATTCTACCTGAGTGTTCACTTCAGATACGGACTGTGGATGTGAGGAATCACTGCTTGCTTTCTTGTACCTCTCAATTGTTCCTCTGACACTGCCAAAATTACAGAAAAGAAGAATTAAAAAGCCAAAGAAAAGGAACTATAGTTGTTACATTAATTGAGAATCATAGTACATTCAAACAATCGTCGAGACATCAGCTGGCCTAAGAATTAAGCTAGAAATTTTCAGAATGATCAAAGGTTCAATTAACTTATCTCCTGGGATTTATAATATTACCCTAGTGGATCAAGAAAGACACAACCCTTATCAAGAGATATACAATTACCAGTATCGAAATAAAAGGGCATAAATGCCATCAAGAAGTCTTGATAAAGTCTTGAATTTCATCAAGAGCATAAATTCTCTCTCCTTTCGGATTGCTACCATACATGAGAGCCCATTGAAGATGTGGGATGGTCAATTGAGGCTTCCTACTCGTAAAAGGATTATCTCGCTATAAGAAACTATAGCGATACATTTCGGATCATCTTGAAGTTCGAGTTGAGGATTACGATAGCTAAAATCATAACTCCTAACTATGGATGAATTCCTCTCAAATCATGCATTGGTCCACATGCTAGAGACCTCTAGCTCACCATTAACTGCACCAGCTGGATCGATCATCATGCATGACCATCGCCACCATAGCCACCACCGCCACCACCGACTCCATCACCTCTTGCTAACTATCAATTAACACCACTACCACTTCCGTGTGTAGTTACCAAATGATAGAACGAGATATCACTGAATCTAGTGTCGTGCAAATATGATTCCTTCTACAACTCCATTCCGATTTAGCAAAAATATGAGTAGTTCTAGTGATCTAGTTAAGCGGTTAGTAGTTCGATAATATGTATAAACAGTAGAGAGCACAAGTGTATTTAGCCTTGAGCAAGTTTGTATCTGCAAATATAAAATACTCACTACTATATAGTCTAGTAAGCTTTTCTTTGGCACGTCAATTTGTGAATGATTTTTGTTCTTAAGGTTCCTCCTTTTTATTCATAGATCTCATTCTAACTACGACGTCTTTTAACTTTACATGAATGACATATATATTTGGCAATTACATGAATCAATTCATTGATGAGCTATTAGAGTGAATAATGTGTCTCATTGCAGATAATCTCAATCTAAAAGACTACATAGGATATCGAGAACTTTGTACTTTACCTTTTCATATTTTCATTCTAAAGAAACAATGCATGCTTATGAAATCTAGCCAGCCTTAGTTAGATTTATCATGACAAAGAGTTGCAAAGAACCAAACTACATGGATGAAAATATTTATTTGATACCTTTGAACGTACTATTTGAACTGCTTAAATTTTGTGAATGATTAACATTTTGAGAAAAGGATCATACATTGGAACGTCATAGCCATTTAGATCATTTCCTTGAAATCATTGAGTCACTATGAATCTCAAAATGCACATTAAATGTACTAGGTATGAAGACACTTCTTTCTTTCTTTTAACCTATTTCTAATTCAACCCTATAAACATTTTGCACAAAGAAATATGCATGTACTAATTCGAAATGTCACCTCAACTTCTACATTATAATGAAGTCATGAGAACTTGATAGATGAATGGTTTGTATGTACATCTTTAATTAGTATAAGGGAATTTACAAAGAATCCAATCAAATTAAAAATAGTTCAAAAATCATGTATATGATAGACGCTTTACTCTTGTGACATTGAGAAGTTTTGAAAAAGTAATTGGACCTAAGTAGACAACATTTTTTGTTATTTATCTTGTAAGAAACAAATGTCAAGCATTATATGATTCTTAATGCAACATCGGTTTTCCCCTAATACATGAATTTTCAATAAAATTGATGGAATATTTCAACATCAAAGACTCCTAAAATTTTGTTTATCTATCATACACCAATTAAATTGGAAAACAGCAGTAATCATTTAATCGTAGTTATCTCATTTAGTAAGATTTTAGACGAGAAACCTTTTGAGTCAATCTCCGTAAGCATATGATGGCAACAGTAAGACGAGCCTGACGGCAAAGTTTCTTTTTTTGTCTGTTTCCGCAGTACGGCGAGTGCTAATCAAACTACACTGAATTTTACCTCCTTAATTTCGTCGAACCACCGAATGATTGGCTACCCCCCTGCCAAGCTGGCAGAAGATACCATCATATGATTGGTCTAACATTCTTTTCAAGTTGAAACCACTCAAATGCCACGTGTAAGCACCCCGGATTATCCAAAGGTTAATAACCCTAGGAAGACACTCTTCCTTCCGGCAGGGAAGAATCCCAAGACCAAGCATCCTTTTTCAAAGGCCCATCCTTTTTGTGACTATACTATGAATGAGGGTTATAAAGAGAAAGGGATAAGAACAAATTATTTTCAGTTGTCTGTCTACATGCTAGTGAAGTCAGTGTGAGGAAAAAAAAAAACAATTTGCAATGCGGTGAGAAGAACTAAAAGAAGTTGCAGAGTCTCTCTTTGGTTCGTACAGAACCCCTCGCTTTTCTCTTCTCTGCTATCACCCTGTCAATTTCAACTTTATCCCACTCTCTCTCTCTCTCTCTCTCTCTCTCTCTCTCTCTCATTCTCTCTCTCTCTCTAACTTGACATTAATCTTAGGTCTGCTTTGAGCAATTGGTTATGTGCTAAACAGAAATGCATGAACTGCTCTCAATGTTTAAACTTTAAGTAACTGGATGCACATGAAGATGAAACCACAGATTAAATCCCAGAAAAATTTATTCTTTTCTTGTTTTCTTTATTCCTTTTTCAGGTTACACCCAGAAAACTTTCTTCTGAGATGCTCTCTCTCTCTCTCTCTCTCTCTCTCTCTCTCTCTCTCTCAAGTATGTGCATAAGATTCTGAAGATCTAAACAGGGTTGCTTTTGCTTTCGGGATTTCCTTAAAGATGAAAGCTCTCTGGGTTTCTTGCAATTTGTGGAGAAATCTGAGGTGGGTTTTTTTTTTCCTAAAATTGTTCTTGTTTTCCTTGTTTACTAAATCGCCAAAACTAAAGGTCTCTTTCCCGTTAAATCGGTCAAATCCAAAAGAAAAGCGCTGAACAGATCCCAAAGTAGAAGAAAGAAAATTTATATGGACCAATTATTTCTTGCCCTTTGAGATACAGAAATAAACGAGAGAGAGAGAGAGAGAACGAGAACTTAAAAAAAGAAGAAAAGAAGCAGAGAAACCAAGCAATGGAATCACGACACACACACATACACTCTCTCACCTTGTCCCTAGTGAGCAACTGAAAAATCATGTCTGACGTGACCAAAGATTCGTACGTGCTGTTTTTACTAATTAGACATGATACACACAGCTCACTCGCGCAGAAACAATATGCAAAACCCTAACTAATCTCAAAACTTTCCTTTCTCTCCACTTCGATTTTAACTAGGGAGAGAGAGGGAGAGAGAGAGAGAGAGAGAGAGACGATCAGCAAGAGTATGAGGGGACAAAATCAGCGACACCCGCTTGGCCGAACCCTTCCAGCTTTTTAACAGGCCGATTGAAGTGAAGATCTTGAAGTAACTCTCCAGATGTGTGCCATATGGGATATTTTGAACCCAATTTTGATGGGTTTAAGGCACTTGTCCCCGAGATTTTTTCTTTTGGAAATGACATTTCATCCTAGGAAACGTCTAGAAAATATGAAATGGCCTTTGAAAGTGTCGCAGCTTTTTTTTTCTTTGAGAGAGAGAGAGAGAGAGAGAGAGAGAGAGAGAGAGAGAGAGCTCTCTTTGAGTAGATCTCTTCATAGGCGTACATCTCCTCGATCTTGTGACAGACATTGCTAGGAAGAGAAACAATAGACGCTTTGCAGCTCATGGGAGGACAGTCATTTGAGAGAATCAGACGAAAGATGGGTTATGCTCATGAAATTATAAGTTCCTAATCGTTAGTTCCATCTGAAAACAGAAGCCTTGACAACTTCGTGATTGTGTATTCATAAATCTCAGCCTAAAAGGTGAAAATCCAAATGAGAAGAAGAGCACTGAAAACACCATAAGAAGATCGCTTTTGAAGAGAGTTTATTCGTGAATGGCAACAAAACCTGTTGTTAGCATATTCATAGAGCCTGCCACGGCTCGAGAAGACAATAAGCGCCACTTCAGCATCGCACAACACCGATAGCTCATAAGCCTTCTTCAACAACCCGTTCCGGCGTTTACAAAAGGTGACCTGCCGGTTTGTCGCGTTCTCGATCCGCTTGATCTCTATTTTCCCTCTCCCCCCGATTCTCTTCTGTGAAGAGGCCTCTGAAAATTCACTCGGGAACTCCATACTGCCGCAAAAAAACCTGAAAACAAACGGGCAAATTCACTTAGATCCGTCTATTTTAGCAAGGGAGAAAGTAGCAATTTATTTGATTGAATCTAGGAAGCATTCAAGAACAAGAAGAGGGGAAAACGAAGTTGAGAGAAAACCGTAACACCGACCTTGGTTTTGAAGATGCTTAAAAAAAAATGAACAGATAAGATTCAAGAAACTAACAGCTTAACTTGGGTCTCTCTTCTTTGGTGTGATCGTGAGCCACAGAGAGAGAGATAGAGAGAGAGGAGCCATCCAAGAAAATAGAAAGAGTAGAAAATGAAGTCGAGAGAAATTCGTAACACCAACCTTGGGGATGAGGATGCTTTGGAGAAAATATGAAAAAGAATAAGACCCCAGATACTAACAGCTTAACTTGGGTCTCTCTTCTTTGGTGTGTTCTTGAGCCACAGAGAGAGAGAGAGAGAGAGAGAGAGGTTGCAGAAAATGGAAGCGGGTAGGTTACAGCAGATGGATATTTATGGGCAGAGAAAATGGACCCTTCAACTATAGTCAAAAACAGCTTTGCGCTGTCATTATACGCCATACTCTCCTCTAATTTTTCCTCCATTGGAATTCTTGTTTTGTCGGGGAAAATCTTTTTTGGGGCGAATTAGGGCTTTAGCATTATGGGAAAAAAGGGTGTCTTTTTCTTTTGACATTGCGGATTCCTTTATTAGCGGTCCATTACTTCGTGTATAGGCAAAAGAGTGTGGGAGATCATCAAAGAGATCTTTGAAAAAAGTGACCCTTAATGGTGTTTGATGCGTGAGGCCATTGGCCCTTGCCCATGTTTCTTCCTTCCACCGAAAATAGGGTAGGAATAGAGAAACAAAAAATGGGAGTTAATAAAATTGGGAGCAGTGCAATGCTGAGAATAGCAAAATTGGTAGTCAGTATTGTAAGTGATTTAGTAGACTGCAAGCGAGCAGTTGAAGTTTGAATAGTTGTGTCATATTTATCCTCCACTAACAGTTTAACATCACAAGGTATACCGATTCTATAAACAACTTTAGTGTGTATAACATTTCTTGTATTATTATTTGGCAATCTGATATGCAGCAATGCCCTTTATGGTATATTTTGCCAGTGATTCACTACCGGATAAAATCTCTCTATCTCCCTTGCATATAGAGTTACAGAGTGTTTTACTATAGAACAACATGTGCATATACAAATTGTGTTACTACTATCATGGTAAAAACCAATGGAAATATGTCTAAAAAATCTATCAAAAGGCATTCACGACCCAGTATAGATCTCCTTTCTTTTTTCATGATAAGCAAGCTTATGGTTGGTAGTTAAACCACGAGAGAATAAAACAACCTACTAAATTCATGGATTAAGTGACATATGAGTCGAAAACCTGCGCAAATGATCCTAATATATGATTTTTAAGCACTTAGTAGACACCATAAACCAAATCCATATATCGCATTGTATACCCAGTCCGCTTTCATTCCTTAGTCAATAAACTACGACCTCATTACTATGAAATCCATCCGGTTGATTTAACAGATTAAGTCCACGCGATAGCCTCTAGGGCATTTTTGTTGGGAATTGGAAGAGGAGTGCGACGTGGGTGAGGGTGACTGCCATGTGAGGTCCAGTTCACATCACACTCTTGAGTTCATTTATGGCAACAAGGGAGGAGGCCCATGACTGTATATTTCAACTTCAAACCTGCAATGGACTGGCCTCTTTCAATTGTGGGACATGGGTGGGATCTTCCCCTCTACCTCATCACTGAAAAGTTTTATCTCAAAGCTGAAGGTGCAAACCAAGCATCGGAAAGTAAAGCAGCAACATTCTCTCCTGTCTGGCGCTTACGAGGGACGAAGGAAGTGGATGAAGTGGGTGGATGGAGTCGCTGGTCATTGAAGAAATCCGACGTACTTAGTTGCACTTTTTATGTTTTTCACAATTTGATATTTAAGATTTGATTTAGATTAGATGTGAGAGCTGCAAATAATTTAGAGGGTGGACAATTTAGTGTCATGCTTTTGCGATAGCACCATGTGATCTTATCAAGACAATTATATCCCTCCATTTTGTCCATACTAACAATTGTCCTATCTTATATATTAAAATCTAGAGCGACATAATTGATGTAGTGATACCGCGTCACTATAACACACAATATCACCCTTTCATATGATATATTCTCACAATGTAATGGAACGATATCCAATGGAGCATCTCAATTCATATCACATGTATAAGATGATGACGCGTGTTATTGACTTTTTAAAAATTGAGTATATATTAAAAGGAGACAGAAATTTATGGTCATCTTACACATCGGAAATGCTAAAAGAAGAAAGCGGCCTTGGGCCATCCTAAACAGTGTGGTTAATTTTTTAAGAGGAGAAAAAGTGACAAATGATTTATTACATATTTCGATCAATTTGTTGATTTGGCGGTTAATAACCAATACATGCAACCGAACCCCAAAAAAAAAAAAAGTCAATACGTGTCACTCCTTTTATTCAATTTTTTTTTTTTTTGTGACCAAGGATCTGTTGAAGCATGCCTTTGTCGGCTTACGACGATTAGAATCTCATGGCCTCCGCGATGAAGGACCTATGGCACCTATACCTCGGGGAGAGCTAGCCCAACAACCCACCGCTAGGGCCCCCCACTTAAATCACTAGTAACGTAGGGTTTTAAACCCTCGACCTCCATCCCACCAACTGCGCTGCTTACAAGTGGGTTTATTTATTGTTCATATTGCAAAAAATAATATTTTTCTTTTTATATCTTCATATTTGCAAAAGTTAATTGACAAATGAAGAAAATTTTCCCTCAATGAGCAAAAATAAATGATGAATCACATTCTACACTGAAAAAAGAAAAAAAAAACATGGGGGTGGAATGTCCAAAGTTTTAACAGTTTAAGTGGAAATATGATGCAAAACTAACTATGAAACCCTAAAAAGTAAAATATACTTTTCTTTATGTATTTTCCTATGCAGATTAGTGAAGAAAGAATGTGAAAGCACTGGACATGACTAGAAAATGGTAATTATCTCTAGCCTTGGAGTTGTTTAGGATGGCTATGAAATACCTCTTGACCTTCGCACAATTGGATTCTTAGTTTTGTTCATACTAAACATCTCAAATTCTAAAAAACATTAACTCGTAAGCACTTCAAATCATTCTGAACTTTTCCTGGCTTCTAAACTATTTTAAATAAATTTTTGTTAGTCAAACAATTTTTATAAAAAAAAAAATTGACGAAAATGGGTCAACGAAGTATAGTATTTTCAACATCCCGCATCGGAGCCAAATCCGACATGTGAAGTACACCTGTGTAACCACATCAATCAAATATAACGGCAACAAAAAGGAAAACTTGCGAAATATTAGAAGCAATCTGCTCATGGGTCCGGCAATCTCTGGTTCTTCCACCAATGAGCAGTCTTGACCCTAATTTCTGCCGTTGGTTGGCTGGGGCAATTTTTTTTTTTTCCGGGGTTTAAACCTCAACGAAAATTAACCAAAATTATTACATTTGAATTTTACGCAATGATTTAAGACTAACTTTATAAAAATTGAATCGGTAAATAGTAAACGTTGGGCTAATTAGACAATTACATGATGTTTCTATGGCTAGGCTTGGGTGCTTAACTAAGCCAGCAAGTTCGAGCTTTGGTGAGCTAGGGCAAATCCATGCAAACTTTGAACTCAAGGGGGCATCGTCCAACCCGTTCAACAGTCTGATTTAACTAATAGTAACTAACAAAATAAAACAATGGATATTCAAATTGATTATTATGTTCTGATTCAATGTTATCTGAACCATTTTTCTCCCAAAAATTTCAGATCTCGAGTAAAACACCAAAAATGTGAATAAAACATATATCTTGACTTTCTAAGAAGGAATGTTTATTTGTTTTCATAAAGTACAGAGGTTTAAATCCAAAAATCCCTAAACAGAAGACAAAAAGTACCTTATATTGTCTGCATCACACATAGAATGGAGAGGTCCAAATGACACAAGAGTATATGTACAACAAACTGATAATGCGTGCATAACAATGTAATCGTACCATATCACATGCCATGTCATGATGTAGTGTCAATTAAATTCCCAATAGCATAATATAAATACATCGTGGCATCAATCTTTTGCTACATAAAATCTATGGTTTTGAATTTACCATTTTTTTGGGCGTAATTTCTCTTGAGAGAGAAAATAATTCTCTGGACAGAACTCCTCTGAGGTCCAAGAAAAGAATTCTGGCTTTTGCCTCAGCATGTTTTATTCCCAGATTCTCACCATAACATTGTGACGTTTCTTCTACCTAGCCCTAGCTAGACAACTGAATTTCCCTACCTAGACAACTGAGTTGGATCCACAGGCGATGACATCTTGCATTCACCCTTTGAGAAATTTTCTCATGAGCTGCCATGTTCCATGCCTGGATATTTCAATGTCCTGTGGAAACCCTCCTCCCTCTCTACTCCTTTCGCCCCGCCTCATGCGCTTGTGACTCTAACGATGGGGCCAAAGTTCTACATCAATCATCGCAAGAGGAAAACCTCTTAGGAATGGTGTATGGTGAGGACCACATTTGGGGAAGTACTAGAGTACTCTTGGTTCATGCGAGAGAGAGAGAGAGAGAGAGAGAGAGAGAGAGAGAGAGAGAGAGAGAGAGAGAGAGAGAGAGAGAGAGAGAGAGAGAGCTCTAGACCCACATGGAGAATATTATTTGGAATGTGACCTTATCAGAGCGCCATGTCTCCCCCAAAAGCGTGATTAGATCTAACCCCACCTTGGTGACCCTTAGACGTTGAACATTGTCCACCAGAATTTATGCATCGGCTTTGTATTGGGATAATCCATAGAAAACCTAATTGGTTGGCTACAAGACCGGTGGGGCGACCTCCATGTTTGTCCCTAGTTTTCAAGCGTCTCACGCGTTTGTTTTCGCTCGTGTTTGTGGTATACAAAAAAAAAAAGCAATGGTCGATTTATCGCATCACTTAATGAATAACTAAAGTCTATTGATGAGTCTTTGTATGTCTAGCATTGTCGTCATGTATTAGTTTTAGGAACAATGACGCCACAAGGCCTTGAACCTTTTTCCCGTTTTCAGAATCAAATGTCTTATTCAGTTGAGTACCTGAACTTATTCGGTTCAATGTAAGTACCAACTCTTGTATGAACTTACTAACTTCAATGTTAGTGATTCATCAATTTTTTCACTGATTAAGTTACCGATTAGTTTTGTAATTCCCATATTTGTTTGAGGTTGTTACTAGTATTTATGTTATTTTTTTAATGTAGTAGTTTTTCCATCGGGTTACGAAATCAGTAAAATTTGATAAGCCACTCGAAATAAAAGTTGATAATCTTATTTAACAGTTGGTAAATTAGAAGTACTGGTATAAAGAAATTAAAAAAATTATTATAAAGATAAGAGAAGATCTCTCCTTTCCTTTGTTGGTTAAAGATAAGAGAAATTGGTAATTTGAGAAGAGCAAAATAAACGTTCGTCAATAACTCCAAAAAAAGAGCAGTAGGAAGAACAAGTTGATAATTTAAACGTAGATAAAGTTGGTAAGTGAAGCAAATAAAAGCAGTAACTCAATAGAAAGTTGATAATTTAGCATTCATTTGTTTAATAAAAAATGAATGATTTGAAAAATATTTTAGCGAGCCAACAAAAAATATCTTTATTATTGACAACAATTTATTTCGTTCATATATTTTTGTAAAGGATATAACCAATTATTTTTAGGAAAATGTTTTCCAAAATGTAAGTTCTCGTGAAACAAACAAACCCTTAAAGGAAAATCAATGAAACGTTGGCCAGAAACTTAGACAAGAGTTGGTAATACAAAACTAGTTTTACAACTTAAATCAAGAAAATTGATAAGTCAAACATTAAAATAAATAAATAATAATAATAATAATAATAATAATAATAATAATAATAATAATAATAATAAAGATTGGTAGTTTCATTTAATAGTTTATATTTTTGACGCACTGGTAAGAAAAGGTAAATAAAAAATGGCAAGAAATAAGATAAAGTTTTAAGTCAAAATTAAAAGAAATTGGCAATTAAAAAACCGACATTGATAACTAACTAAAATAAGAGTTTGTAACATTAAACAGGTTGGTAACTTGATTGGATAAAGTCGCTAATCAAACTCATCAAGGTTGGAAATTTCATAAAAAATCAATAATTTTGAAAAAGTTGATAAATAAGACAAAATAGAAAATTTCAGTTGGTAAGTTTAAGAAAAAAAGAACAAATAATAGTAAGGAGCTGAAATCACAGTTGGTAATGGAAAACAAGCTAATAACCTCATTGGAGAAAAGCTGATAAGTCACATTGATAAAGGTGTGTTATTTCATATAGTAAACAGAATATTTAAGCTACTGGTGAAAAGGTAAATAAAAGTCGATAATTAGAATTATTAGAGAAGTTTATATTACATGTGAGACAAGTTGGTGATCTAAAAAAAACAAATAAATATCTGTAACCAAATCAAATAAGAGTTGGTAACTTAATCGAAAAGAAGATAGTAATCACTCTATTTGATGTTGGTAATTTCTACAAAACAGTCGGCAGACAAGGCAAATAAACAACTCAAATTAGGGTTAATAATGAAAAACTAGATGATAACTTAATTAGAGATAGATTGGTAAGCTACTAAATAAATTTTTTAATTTTGTGTGGTAAATTTAAGATGTTGTTAAGAAAGACAAATAAAATTTTGTAAAGATAAAAGAAACCTTTTTTTGATGGAAAATAAAAGAAATTGGTTATTTATAAAAACCAATTAAATGTTGATAACTAACTTAAATAAGAATTAGATTGACAAAACTAGTTTGTAAATTAATTTGGAGAAAAGTTGATAATCAATTTAATTAAGTTTAGTAATTTCTAAAAATAATCAATAAAACTTACGAGTTGATAATTAAGACATATAAAAGTTGTTAAGCAACTGAAATGAGAGCCGTAAACCAAAACTAGTTGGAAATTTAATGAGAAACAACCAATAAGTCACATAAATAAAGATTGGTAAATTCATGTAAAGTTAATAAATCTTAGACACTTTTAAAAATGACAGGTAAAAATTGGTAAAACGATAACAAAAATTAACAAATTAGAAATAAACAAAACATTGACATTAGTAGGTAATCCAAATGCGAGCTGGTAACTAAAAACAAGTTAGTATTTTAATTGAGAAAAAAGCCGTTGTGTCATTCAAATAAAGATTGGTACATTGATACGAGGTTGATACACTTAAAGCGTTGGTAAGAAAGACATAGAAAAATTGATTAAAAAAAAAAAATTGGTAATTTGTTAATTGTAAAAAAAAAAAGATGGTAATTTCACCAAAACCGTTGATAAGTAACTAACAAATTACGAGAAAATCGAGTAACCAGTAACTTTTTCTAACAACTGTATTCCGATACTTACTAATTCAAATCTATGAGCACGGAAAAGAGAATCCATTCTTTCTTGCAACACTATAGTATTATTGAATCGTGTTGTAACTTCAAGTTAACAGTGAGAAGTCGAACCCAAACTTACTCCTTTGGGGTTTCTAATCTTGATAGTTTTGATTCGCGTTTTGTGTTGAAGCTTTTTTTCCGAGCCATGCTCATCATGTAATGTCAAGAATCTCTTCCAAATCAAACCGTGCTCATCATATATGTGCCATCAGCCAGCAATGACCCAATGTTACAACTTATCCTGAGAACTACAAAAGGCCTAAACCTTTGTGTTTGTGCTAATTTAATTATAAACCTTTTTTTTTTTTTTTTGTGCCAATTTAGTCCAAACATTTTTTTATTTAATGTTGATTCAGTACTTTCCAGCCAATTTTGATCGGATTTTGTTGACTAGACGTCGACCGACTGACGTGACTAATCAATGTTGACGTAAACAATTTTTAATAATATTTTAATATTTTGAATATTTTTTATTTTTTTCTTTATTCTTTTTTTCTTTTTATCTTCTCTCCTCCTTCTTCCTGCTGCTAGCCAGACCAAGGCAACCAGAGGAAGGAGGAGGAGAGAAGATAAAAATAAAAATATAAAGAATAAATAAAAATAAAAATAAAAATATTAAAATATTATTAAAAGTAGTCCACGTCAGCATCGATTAGACCACGTCAACTGCCTGGCGTTTAGTTAGCAAAATTTGGCCAAAATTGGCCAGAAATAACTTAATCGGCACTAAGTAAAAATGTTTAAGACTAAATTGGCACAAATATAAAAGGTTTATAACTTTTTTGGCACTTTTCCCCATTTTTTAAACTACCTATTGGTGCAAGAGCAATCTTGGAAGTTCGTACCTTAGCGACTAACACTGCTACACTCTTCGAAGTGAATTCTGCAGAATCAGGGAATGCAAGCAACTGCATTGTCTATAAAATGTTTTGCATGAAGATGTAAACCGATGCTTACCGATTCACATAGCACGGAAATTCCAAAATAAATAGTTTAGACTGTAGTACAGCGCACGACAGCATTGCATCAATGGGTTTTGCGTAGAAATAACCAATCGCACGATTTCTGCTCGACGCAATGATGAAATGATCGAAAACTAGATAATGATCTTGGTATTGAAGTTGGAGAAGAAAGAAAACTTCATCTCTACGATTCTATGGGACGGTTAAGGTAGCCCATAGAAATGGCAGCACACATTATCCAATTAGCTCTATCGAAAGATCGATTCTCTATCAAGTAACAAACAAGTGACATTGAGAGCGACCTGCAACATTGAGAGCGCAACCTATGACATTGGCGATGATGTTTCGATCATGCACTCCCTCAAAATTTTTACCATGTCACAATGTCAGGATAGCTTCAAGGACAGTCCCATAAATCAATTGCTTGCATGATTGCCGAAACTGATTGGAAAGTATCGAGAAGCTGATCATAGTCTATGATTCCCCTGATCACGGAAGAAATCATTTAAGGGGAAAAAAGAATTCTTGAAGAGGAATTGGATGCGTGCTTTTATCTTTGTGATCTGGGAACAAAAGTCTAAACCAGATCTTACAAAAGCAGACAGATGCTGAGGAATTCGTCGCCTTGCAGGTTATGGACAAGCAAAGCAATTAAGCATGATAAGAGGCATTGCCCTAATAAGAGGGCATTTTGCTTTTTGGGGTTGAAAGCCCAGAAAAGGGGGAAAAAGATGCATTACAAACAATTCAGCTTTTGTAAACCTAATATTTATAACATTAATAAATAATTATAATGACGATAATAATTATAACAACATTCTCTTTGGGGTGGGGACCAAGGATGCTACCCAAGGTGGACTCGTGTCACGAATGATGGCGAAAGATGCCGAATTGAATGCACATACCTAATTCCATAAATGCTCGATCAACCCCCGTCACCATCACTTTATTTAAGTCGAAATGGACAACAAGAAGAAAAGAGGACCAGGGCATTTCTCTCCTGCACTGCGAGTTTATTTCAATGCGGAAACGTGCGAATGTTGTCCGGTAGAATCACGTATGATTTTCACCTCGTCTAAGTTCGATGTCTTCTTTGGTATAGAAGTCACAACTTAGTCAATTCTTGACGTCCAACCTTGACTAAAGCCAATTCCAACGTACCATGCCACAGCTCGTATTCGATGATCCGGTCTCTGTTCACTGACTAGATCTTTGCCATAGTCGTCCAAGCAAAGAGAACCATAATCTTTTTTGCCCATAATTATTAACAAAAGGGTGAGCATAATCTCTCCAGATGTTCTCTCAACGCTGCAGCTGATCCATGGATTTGACCGATCGAATATGCTCCAACATAAGCAAATTTCATTGGCCAAGAATTTGATTTTAGCGCTTGCAATTGATTGCTCGAGCAAGCTATGGTTTCAGAGAAAGAATAAAGCCAAGGCCCAGCCCAATGAAGTACGAGCCTGCACATATCCATATATAAACCTCCTATTACCCTCTGTAGCGCAACTTATTCATGTATTGGAAAGTCACAAAACTAGATGGAGATTCTAAGTAAAACCAATCAGATTTTTTAGGAATATATTGAGCGGGCATTGAATTTTGTTAGACATTCGTTGATTATTAGGAGCATCCCGAAACCGTCCGGGCCACATAATTGCTAACTTGCATTGATTTAAACAGCTAGATACAAAATCTCAGTGAGAAAGACGACAGTCACCGAGTGCATTACCTTTAATTGTTATCAACTCTCTAGTTCACTTTTTATCCAATCTTGGGAACACATCAGTGCTTGCAAGGTCGCTGAGCTGAGAGAACTGCGGTCCCGCTCGAGCACCCTGCCACCCATGTTGAACACCGACTCCGAGTGAACTTTCGACATAGGAGCGCCAAGCACATTTCGTGCCATCAGGGACAATATGGGATACCTCGGGGTGTGAACTTTCCACCAGTTCAACACGTTGAAATCGACATTCCGAGGAAAGAGAGGCTCCTCCAAGTACTTGTCCAAATCCGATTTCGTGCCATCACTCTGAGAAGTCTCATTGAGGAACTTATCGAACCCGAGCAGCCTATCCTTCGCGTCGTTCCCAGGACCCAACAAGCTCCCGGTACTGCCACCAACTTGCCATGCCTGACCATGATGAAGAGTTGATAATGGAGATCCAATGGAGTGTTCATTGTAAAGCGCCTTGATTTGGCTGGATATCTCATCGATGCGTTCAAGGGAAGTACTACCATAAATTTGGGGGAAGTAATATTCTACCAACTTCATCTTAAATCGAGGGTCCAAAAAGGCGGCGACAGCTAGTCCCAAACTACATTTATCCCAGTACTCGTCGAATCTGCTTCTCATCTTCAAGGCCAGAGAACTGATGTAATCATCTGAACTCTTACACCACCCTATCAACTTCAAATGAATATCACATATCAGAGGGAAGTATATATTTGCAGTCGGGTATCTGCTTAGGGAGAAATCATTCATGACCTCCAGAAAGACATTCAAGTAACCGGTAACGGCGCTGGCTCTCTCCCACTCCACATCAGAAGGACAAACTGTGAATAGCGGGTCCAGTTCCCTCAGAAGAGAAAATGCGGTCTTGTACTCCAAGGCAACCTCAAGCATCCTGTAAGTCGAGTCCCATCTGAAGCTGTTATCAAGAGATAAGCACTTTTCAGTCTCGATACTTTCTTGTTGGGCCAGTTTGTTGAGCTTCTCTAACATCGCTTGTGAACTTTTGACGTACCGAATACTTTCCCTAATTTTGTAAATTACCTCCCCTAGCGCTTCCAAGTTATCCTGAACCATCTGATTGAGAACAGTAGCGACACATCTCACTTCAAAAAGTTGGCCACTACCATAAAGAAACCTGTTCTGTGATAGACGATCTCTGATTCTGAGAACAAAGAAGTCCGAAGAAGAACCATCAAAAGTCATGGAAAACAATTTACGGTCAATGTCCCAGTCCATGAGACAAGTCATGATGACATCTGCTTGCATGTCATCCGTGTGAGAAGAGTCCACCGACACAAAATTCAATATCTTCTTCTTCAGCTGCCAAGATTCATCAATGAAATAAGCAGCCAAACAGAAGTATTGAACATCACCAGAACCAGCCCAAGCATCTATACTGAGGCTAATTCTACCAGGCAATTTATCCAAGACCTGGAAAACCTTTTGCTTCTCTTTTTCGTAGATTTCCAAGCAGTCAGCCTCTATTTTATTCGTTGTCACAAGCTCAAAAAGAGGCTGCAAATTCTTGACAAACACCTTGAACCCCACATGCTCAACCATATTCAGAGGATAGCCATGTATAATAATCATACGCGCAAGATCGAACTGGCTTCTCCTTTGATCATAGTTACTACCCACAGTCACAGCATTTGCATTATCATCTTTCACCTGGTCGGAATCAAATTTGATATTCACAAGATTTAGCCCTTCATCCTTTTTCTGCTCTTGATTAAAACTGAAATTTGCAATAGCAAGGGGTCGCTCCCTTTTCCTTTCCCTTGCCGGAATGAGTTGAGTAATATCATGATTAGATCTTCTCTGACACCTGATCAAATGATTTCTCAAATGAGAAGTACCACTAGTACTTGAGCCACTCAGTTTCTTTTTACAGTGCCTGCATATAGCCACGCAGTGATCACCTTTCTTAACTCTATCAAAGTCATTCCAGACAACTGATTTTAATCTGCTAGAATTAATTATAACTGCATCTGATAAGTCCATCACATGAACTTAAGTTGAATAACCTGCAGACGGAAATAGAATGAAGTCAATCCCTAAATCAATGAAAGAAGTTTGCTACATAGGAAAGGAAGTTTGAATCATCTAGCCCAATTCCACCAAGCAAACAATTCAAACATGACCAAGAATTCATGAAATACAGCACATCAGCCTCAAGAATTATGAGAGTTCATCCATTTCTCCAGACTTTGGCTTTGGATTCGGTAGGCCTGTTTTATTTAACTTCAACATCTCTAATGTTGCCAAAAGCAGATGTTAGAAACAAAATCAATTGCATCTTGAGCATACACAAATGACATCAGCAAAAAAATAAATAAATAAAATAAATAAAAAATAACAGATGCTGGCATTTTCGTGTGGCATCAATTTGATTCATCACTGATAGGACAGTTTAGGGAAAGTGCATAAGTAAAGGTTTCAACATCTCTAATGTTGCCCAAAAGCAGATGTTAGAAACAAAATCAATTGCATTTGAGCATACGCAAATGACATCAGCCAAAAAAAAAAAAAAAATTAACAGATGCTGGCATTTTTTTGTGGCATCAATTTGATTCATCACTGATAGGACAGTTTAGGGAAAGTGCATAAATAAAGGCTGACGCAAAACAGACCACTTTCTCACACAGAGTAAGAAAGCGACTGACATAAGTTACATAACAAAAATCTCAGCAGATTCCAAGTCAATCATTAATTTGTGAATACAACCTGGAAGGTCTTTCACTAACAGCAATATTCTGATCAGATAATGGTAAAGGAAAAACAAACCAAGTATTCCGAAGAAATTTGAATAGGACCAGTCTGTAATTGGTCATCAATATAAACCATGCATTCAAAAGAAAAAGACAAATCGGAAGTTCAGAACCTAAAAGTTGTATGCATTATAAGACATGAATTCTACCAAAATCTACTTCAACTACGATACTGCCGGAATGCACCAGTTGCTTCTTCCGTGTGGTTTACACAAAGACAGATTCGGTCCAAGCGACTACTGTTACAGCAACTCGCTCCCTCATACAAATGCCGCATCTCGCAAGTCCTTTTATATTTTAACAGGCATTAGCATTCCCTGAACAGCAGTAACCCGGGGGGAATGTTGCAATATGCCGCATTTATATAACCGACGGAAATGTCCACATAGGAAGACTTCCGGGTTCTCAGAGCACAGATGGTCAAGCCCGTTTTGCAAAACCAGTTAAACCAAACAGATAAACCGAACCCACCTAGGACACTAACGAATGCCACTTCCCTGCTTAACGATCTCAACACAGACAGAGCTCATACTACCCTCGGCAGAAACGACACCGAAACTGAGACCGCCGCCATGTTCATCGAATCATCATAGCGCATCGGCCATCGGGTCGTTTCGAACCCGAAACACAAGACTGGCTTCCCACTTCACCCGGCGAAAACCGCACACCGACACCCACGATGTAGGAACGACAGAGCAACGGAGAGAACGCACAAAAGCATTCACGACAAAGCCGCACGCTTCGGTCCCCCGAGCCGGCGCTAGAGGACCGACGAAACCCCGGCGCCAGGAGGCGGCGGCAGCAGCAGCAGCATGCACGAGGAAGGAAGGGCCGGAGACGGGTCGGGGAGGGGGGGAATCCGAAACCCGAAACCCGAAACCCGTCACCGTGAGCAACCGAGGTCAGGAAAAAACAAAGCACGCACACACAACGGGCACGCGCGGAGATCCGGGTCGGGTCAATACGGGGCCATTTTAATGGTTTAGAACCCTAAAAATGGGTTTCGGATCGGAGTGTTATATTGCCCCAGAATCCGACCGCGCGCTCCGCTCCACAAAAAAGAGAGAGAGAGAAGGACAGGACAGAGAGAAGGACAGAGAAGAGGACGGACCCAATTAGGGTTTACGGGCGAAAAGGCGAGAGCTTTTCAGCGACGCGAGAGAGAGCCGAGGGCTCGGAAGGGTCGAGGGGACTTACGAGGTGCCGCCGGAGTGAGCTCCTGCTTGGTTGTTTGGTTGCTTGCTGGCGATCGGGGAACTGCGCGGGAGCGGGGTGAAGCGAGGCGGGGATCGCCCGATTTCTAGGGTTTACGCCATTGACGCTCGAGAGAGAGAGAGAGAGAGAGGGAGGGAGGGAGGGAGGAATCCGGTGGGGAGGCGCGTAACGGAGCGCGGAGGAGATGAAGCGCGAACTTTTCACCTCAGTTTTTCGCCCTCTTTTGTCGACAGAAATAAAATTAGGTGAAAATAAGAAAAATTGGCCGACTTTTCTTTTTTTTTTTTTTTTTATGTTTACCTGGTTGAATTTTGACAGAAAAAAATTGAAGATCTTTCGGGATTTTTCCATGAAAATAAGAAGTTGGAAATTTTTCGTTTCTCCTTAATTTGGATTTTCCCATGAAAATAACAAGTTGGAGTGATTTTTACGATGATCTTTTTTGTTTAATCAAGATGTCATACATTTCATGCGTTTTGATTTGTTCCTTTTTTGAAATTTGAGACTTCTGATAAATTCTTGGTCAAAATTTGAAAGCTGCCTTAAATTTCTAACAAGAAAACGAAAATAATTTACTCTTATTGGGACAAAATGGAAAATTTGCCTTGGTCAATAATGGTTTTGCTTTTGAATCAAGGTGTGAATTTCTCTTATAATCGATTGATTTCATCTTGCCAAAAATAAATCATTATAATAATTAGGAGAGTCAATTGTCGAGTTGATAAGGATATTGACTTTAGTAAAACAATTAAGAACAGCAATTAAACTTGCATCATTCTAATAATATAAAGCGTCGCATAAGAAATTTAATGGTGCGATTTTAAATTTTCTATATTTAACACCGATTTCAATCCATGCTTATTTATTGAATATCCAAAAGATGATAAACAGCTTAGAAACAATGGTTCAATCCAATCAACTAATTCCAAAATGAGATTAGACGGATAACGAAATTTGAGATACAAGCAACATAATGGTCCTTCTTTTTCTTTTAAAAAAAGGCAAATATTTGTAAAAAATAATACTTCAAGCAATATAAATAATATTTTTTTTAAATATATATTTTTCAAGATATTCAATTTTTCGTGAAAAAACGGAGCTGGAGATTTAATGCATTTGAGTTATTAAAATTTGAATTAAATTACCTGATTATATGCATATATTCCTTCAAACTAGAGATCCCTCCCGAAATCACACCGGAGCAAAACCAAATTATATGCCTACCGTCGTCGTTCAAGATTTCGCATCTCCTTCTTCTCCGGTGGCGAGTTTCTCACTTCACTCGCCATCCGCATCATCAAGAACCGCAAGCTGATCCTCGCGCCATCGCCATGGACGTCTCCATCTCCTCCCCTCTTTCCCCTGCGAATTCGGAGTAGCGTCCCTTCCGTACCGTCGGTCAGCTCCAGATTCTTCCCGGGCTTCCAAGTTCTCGAAGAACCCAAGAAACGAAAAAGGAGAGTTTCGGGAAGAGGCTGCGAGATGGGGATGAGGGTTCTTGCTGCGTTGAAGTGTGCTTACAGAAACTACGGCAGCAGCAAGACCCCGGCGGCGCCCCCTAGGAAACCTGCTCCGGGCAAGGAGCCGCGCGAGGCCGGGTGCAAGAAGGGCCGCCCGAAAGGCGCCAGGGCCGCCAGGACCTCCAGCAGGACCCGCCATTTGCAGTGGACCGAGGAGCAGACCCGAATCATATCGGCGGTTTCCGGCGGCCAGTCCGTCTTCGCCACCGGGCCGGCCGGCACGGGGAAGACCGCCCTGCTCGAGCATCTCATCAAGCTGTTGAAGGACTCGCTGGGCCGGTCCAGGGTTTTCGTGACTGCGTCTACCGGGGTCGCCGCCTGCGCGCTCCGCGGGCAGACCCTGCACTCCTTCGCGGGCATCAGGAACCCCGGCCGCAGAGCTTCGGCTTTGGACATTTACATGGACAAGAAGGCGTGCAAGAGGTGGAAGAAGGTCCGGGCCCTGTTTATAGATGAGGTCAGTATGGTGGACGGTGAGCTGTTCGATGATCTTGAAAGTATTGCTAGAGAGATGCGGGAATCGGACGAGACTTGGGGAGGGATTCAGCTCATCGTGACCGGGGACTTCTTGCAGCTGCCGCCGATACCAAGAAATGGGGATTGCGTGTCAAGGAAACAATTTGCATTCGAAGCCGACTGTTGGCAATCGAGCTTCGACTTGCAGATTGAGCTTACCAAAGTATTCAGGCAATCGGATGAAAGGCTCGTTAAGGTGCTTCAGGGCATAAGGAAAGGCCAGATCAGTCCTGACGACTGGGAATTCCTAGAAGAATCTTGCGCATCCGATGAGCCGGATCCTTCCGTTGTTCGGCTATATCCACGGAACGAGGATGTCAATGAGGTGAACAATTCCAGAATTGAAGAGCTGGCAGCAGAGGGCTATTTCTTTACAGCAGCCGATAGCGGCAGTGATCCTTGGAAGAGGCAAGTCCAGCGGGGCATGGCACCTGATGAGATCTTTCTCTGCAAAGGCGCCAGGGTGATGCTGATAAAGAACAAGAACACTTCGCGCGGGCTCGTGAACGGTGCTGTCGGTACAGTAGTTGAATTTGTGAAGCCGCAGGATAGGGACGTCTCCGAACTATGTTCCGAGGGTGTCTTGCCAGTGGTGAAGTTTGATTCCGGCAGGACAGTGGTTATCGAGCCGGAGACATGGTACGTGGTGGACGGAGATTCTGTGGTTGCTCAGAGGAAGCAGATTCCTCTCATACTGGCTTGGGCTCTAAGCATCCACAAGTGCCAGGGCATGAGCCTCGACAGTCTCCATACTGATCTAACCAGGAGTTTTGGGTACGGGATGGTTTACGTTGCTCTGTCCCGAGTGAGGCGCTTGAGCGGGCTCCATTTATCCGGCTTCGATCCCACCATCATCAAGGCGCACCCAAAAGCACTGGAGTTCTATGAACGTCTAGCTCATCAGCACAACAAAAGGAGCGAGGATGACGGCTCAAGCGAGGAAGAGCATGGTTGCAGTGACTTGGTTGATCACTCTTCCTGAGTTTCTATAGTCCGGACAGAGGAGAAAACTGGTTACTTCCTTCCACATCTCAAGTGGAACGCATCTCTCCGAGGATTTTCTGGTCCTGGAAAGTGCGTGTTACAGTCCAGTTGAATTGGACTAAGCGTGGATGAATGATGGAAGCATTTCTGGTCCGGAAAGTGTTATTAAAGACAGCTGCATAGGAGCCGTTTGCCTTCTTCCTTGAATTAGCTTCTAAATTTATATGAAAAAAAAACAAAAAAAAATTCACCAAGGCGCGATGCAGAGACTGATCAGGTCAGCTCCGCGGTGAGATCAAGGCGACACCAACGCTCTGCCTGCTTCTAAACTTTGCCTAATCTGTCGCAGCCTGATAATTGTCTGGTGAGCAATGTGAGAGGGTGCCTGTATCTGTCAACTAGGTAAAGTCGGATGATCTGTGCTTCCTTCAGGTGAGAATAGGGAACCGAAGTCTGAGCTGGAGAGTGCAAAACTCGTAGTTCAATTTCGATTGATACAAGGATTTCAATTAATTCTTTTCGCATTTGATTGTGCCGAGGATCGGCTTTAGATTCCTTCCTAGTCCCTATAGATTGTGTTCTTGTCCATTTATTTCAAACTCCGCATAAGGTGCATCTTCATATGGTGCACATCCCTGGTATGCTGCAGGGTGTATACCTGGTGCAGTGAGGAGCTAACTTGAGAATGATACTACCGTTGCTAGTCCTCAGCTTGAAATCACGAGAGCGAACATCATGAGTTTCAACCTCAGTTCTTCACTTGGATGGTTCAATAGTCTAATTGCGATGGTTCAACTCTGCACATCCTGCACCATGCTTTGCAATCCAAATGTATCACAAGTCCAAGTCGAAATCCGAATGAAGCTTTATTAGATCAACTAGGTTCAAGCTCGAGCCAATCATCGAGCCTCGACCTCTAAAGTCTAGTTTGTGTGATAAACTGCCTCGACTCGACTTGATTATTCTGAACTAGGAAAAAAGTCAACAATACGCAACAACGGTTTATCGATCATAACATGAACTCCCCGTCAGGTTCGGATTGTACACACCTCTAACGGTCAGCCTCTTGTTGATGACCGATCAGTGTATTACAGAGCCAATTACGAAACAGAATGAGCACGATTAAGATAGTTCCATGACAAAAGAAAAAAAAAAAGATGAGAACTCTGCTTCCAATCCACAATTGAAATCCAACTCAGTCAAATGCCCAAGGACCGACATCGGTAATTACTCGCTCTCTTTGCACTTCATCACGGCAAAGTCAATCCAAAGTTAGTCCAAGCTCCGCATTCAATTTCGGTGGACGTAACTTGCAACACAATGCCTTTTGTGAATGGAGGCAGGCCTCAACTCACTGAAAGCAGCTTATAGAGAACAAAGTAGAAATAGCTGAAAATCATTTTCTTCATGACTATACAGAGAAGGCAGGTACTGGCCCGTAAAATCTGTACAATGTCTTGGCACACATGTCGAAAGCATATGATGATGGGGCGTTAAATTCAAATCATCAAGATGCAGAACAGCATTGATGGAATGATAAGGAAACAGAGTGCTGCATGCATGACAAGATCTGCCAAAAAGATTGCTCGTCCAGCAGGACCGGCACCAAAGCTGTGAGAAATGGAGTGATCGATATTTTCACATTGTTGAGTAGCGAGAAGATCGAGTGCTTGGATTTAGGCGATCCCTCTTGAAAATTTCCCGAAAGTTCTGGAAACATTTGAAGGGTCTCACCTGCAATTCAGTTTTCAAAACATGAGTTTAAGAATATATTCGAAGTTTCGGATGAGACAGGAGAATGATGCTGTAGAATGAAATCAGGAAATACAATGTCTAGATTAAGTGCAGTGTAAAAGTTCATAAGAATTTAATCAGCGAACTGTGCAGCTGAGAAAGAAGTGCTTCAGAATAACCTCTCCATGGCAGGCCAATCCCATCTAGAGACTATTTCTTAGAACTTTATCTTTGAGCCAGATTCTGAGGCCAAATTAAGAAAGAAAACATTTCTGGTTGTGTGGTCCTCCCAGGCACCATACTCACCATGTACTATCTATCATCAAGTATTACCGACCAATCCAATCCAGGTAACCACTGGTAGCACCTTGCAGCGTCACCAACGATAACCTATTCTTAGGGGATTAGACATCCTAGAATAACATCGAAGAGAATTAAATATATAGTAGCAACCCTACTACAACTACAATCATAGATATCTCTTTCATAGCCTCCAGCTTGCCATCTCCAATTGTAGGTCCCAGAATGACTAAAACACTGAGCCTACTCGTTCCCAACCAGCCTCATGAGATCAATTGACTAGACATATTATTCCCACTCTTCCTATTCAAGGACTTTCTGCTATGGCGAGGAGTTGTTCCATCATCTTCTTAACAGGCCTTTTAAGTTCCAGAACTTGAACACATATAGGTTGCAACCCATTGAACAAGAAATGATGATCCCAACCTCCCAAGAAAAGCAAGTAAAAGCCTGGTCTAAGAGAAACAGAAAGTCACATAACATGATTCTGGATCATGCTTCAGCATGGTCCATTTGAGCAGGAAACACGATTTATAAGAACCAAAAGCACTCAACCAATAAATCATCTATAGCCTTCAAAAGACATGAACTGATTTGGAATGAGCTTTTACGAATACACAATATGTAAATGCAAGCATCTTTTGAAGTTTGTGGATAAACAAAAGGTTAGCCTTTCTAGAACACAGAGAGAGAGAGAGAGAGAGAGAGAGAGAGAGAGAGAGAGACCTTCCATATATTGGAACGATTAAGCTGGACATAAATTTGATCCAATCTCTTAATTATTTGGCTGAATGTTGGCCTCTTCAATGGCTCTTCATTCCAGCATTCTTCAATTAAACTTCCAAACATATGTAACCAGGGAATTCGTTAGAATACAGTTTGATCAACGTAGCTTAAGTATGCAATAAGATTTGATTTGTGATGAAAGCTGCGCCTATGCAAAATTACAAAAGTAGAGATGGAGCAGGACCAAAATCAATAAGACAACTTAGATCTCTGTTCTGAACATTTTTCACTCAAGCCACCACAATGTGGACAAGAGAACCACATTGACATGGCCAAAATCCATCCATATAATCTGACAGAAAAATGGAACAAATAATTGATATATCTATCTAAATACATACTGCACATCAAGTCCTTGGTCACTTTTTATATATTGGACACTACATAAGTCTACTACTGGGATCCTAACAAAAAAATAACCAGCTTAAGACAAGAGCAAGCATAAAAGGAAAAGGTTTCATTATGTAAAAATATTCCATGTATATGGACAGCTGCCATCGCCTGCCAACATTCAGACAAGAACATTAATCCTTTAGGTCAAATATGAGAGGTTGCACGCTGACTTACTCTTTCAAACCATGAGCATAATGCTTTGCTGGAGCTTTAAAAGGTGGACGCTCATTTGAGACATAACATTTGGGAACCTCATATTCCGTTTTTGAAGGGAACGGCACAGAACCTTCAATCATCTGAAACGCAATATTAAGTAGATCAATTACAATCAGCTCAAGATCTGCCCATATCTTGCTCAAAGCATCTATCTAAATCATCCAACTAGTTTCAATTTGAAAGACTGAGTGGTCTTTTGATATGAATTGGAAACAAAATATCGAGCATATCTTTATTTGATAGGTAGATTCCATCTTGTCTATTTCAATTAGATCAGCCAACTCAGCCATACCAACCAAAGAACGAACAGGAAGAGAGTGAACAAAAATTTAGAGTGAACAAAAATTTAGACAATCTCCTAAACCAGAATCTTGAATCACAGATAAGAAAAGAGTTCAGGGGACTGAGTGCTTGATTTGTCCTACTTGCATCCAAATGATGCTAAAGGTGAACATCTATAATCAGACATGTCACGACTTGAACCTTTCAATCTATAATGTGCCATCCAACCGTGGGGCCAGGCTAATTCTGAATTACAACAACGAATCATACGCCAGAAACAAAATAAAAGCTCTGATTTTAAGATTATACATAATGATTGTCAATCTATCTGTGCCAGCTACAGATGCGGACATAGACAAAGAGGTACAAGACTATGCACTCATATATCTTTCTACATAAGATAAACTTATAAAACAATGACAAACTTGGTCTTGAATATTACAAAACGAAGCATGAGAAGGAAAATTTGTGTATCTTTCAAGTATATGAATATCTTGCCTTTCCATATTGCCAAGGTATAATAAAAGTATTTGGCCCAAACAAGCGAAAAAATTCACTTAGGATAGCTAAATTACATAAGACTTTGCTGCAAGTGCAGCAACGTTCTCCTTGTCTCCATATTTATTTATATCAGCTATCAAGTATGGGTGTTGCTTTTCGTTCATTCTTCCATACTTCTCTAAGGTTATTAAGAGCACGTAAATGCAAAAGACACATTCTGAAGGCATGTGGAGAATACATAACCCAAAAATGGGGAAGATCACTTTAATAGTAACATCATACAAAACTTAGATGCAAGAATTGCAATTTTCTCCTCTGTTACAATTACTAATGCTAGCAATAATTGAAATGAGTACAGGTTCCACCCTTTGTTCAAATTTTCTAAACTTGCCTAAAGTCTTTAAGAGCTTGTGAATACAAAAGCATATCTCTGACGTCTTGGTGACACAAGCTATTGAGCTATTGATCAAAGTAAAAAGGAAAAATCATCTTGATCTGACAGGCTACAGGACATAGCACTGCACAAAAAAGACTTAACATTAACATGTCAATCATGCACCTTCATATACCTATAAAAATGCATACTCTATCTGTGGATTAATCTAGAATTAAATCTCACACCTTGAACAAATACTAAATTAGCACCGCAGGTCAATCGCAGGCAAAGTTTGCATCTCAATATTATACAGGTACATGTTCTCAATAATTGCTTGAAACCTTTCCTTTATTTTTCGTTTCTCACATGTACAAAGTCCACAAGTGACGCGAGAGAGAGAGAGAGAGAGAGAGAGAGAGACTTACCTCTTGCAAGATCAAAGCAAATGAAAACACATCCACCTTAGTATCATATTCTTCATTTTTATAAACTTCTGGAGCCACATATCGCCCTAAGCATAAGCATCCATAGATAAGTACAATATCATCTTTAAGAAGAAATCCAAAATGCGATCAGTTAAATTGGTTTTGCATGTTGCCAATCATAAAGCCCGAAAATGAAAGGTGATTGGATATTCAAACAATATGTCAGCAGCCGCTAACACTATCCAATAAAAGAGATCATGGAAAGTTAGCAGTGAAGACTGGAGTTGCCATAGGATAGATTTTTGCAGTCCTAATCTTTCAGTGCATGCGACTTTTGCGTCTATTTACAATAAGAACCTTGACAGAGGAAGAAAACATACAGGAAGTGTCTTGACGAGTAACTTTTATATCTTCTTTGACTGTCTTTGCAACTTTAAGCAATTTGCTGATTCCGAAGTCTGCAACTTTCAGATGCCCAGAATCATCCCGCAGTATATTTCTGTTATCTTACTCATGAAGAATCAAGAAGCTTTCAAAACCCTTAACCACAACAGCATTTATTCAATGCCAACAAGCATCATGCATGTGGAAAATACGTGCTATTCATATGCACATAAGTATGATACGTTCATAGCTTAATATACTTCCTCGTCAAAAGAGGGAAAAGAAAACACACACATGCATGTGCACATGCGCACAGAGACAGAGAGAGAGAGAACATACGAAGGCTCCAGATCTCGATGTACTACTGCTTCTGGTTTATGCTCATGCAAATAATTCATTCCCCTGGCCAAATCAAAGTGCTAGCTATATAAGAATATGCATTTCCTGAATACCAAATAATGCCGATTGAGGACTCTTCCAGAATCTAATATTTGCTGTATTTAACAAGGTCATTGAGCAAGATCAGAGAAGCCCAAGAGTCTAAAAATGAAAAGAATGATTTCTTGCATCATGTTTGCATTTAAATTTACAAAATCAAAGACCAAAATCAAGATGCGATACCAACAAAGCTGGCAGTGTATCCTTGTGGAATTGAAATTTTGAGAATACGCTCTGGTACGTAACAGTGCCTTTTTTCAGTCACCATGGAAACTCAGCACTTATTTCATTCTTCCTAGCCAACAGTACAGCTGGTCCATATTCAAACGAGCAATTGTACTCTCCTTATTCAATGAGGAAAACAATTTTATATTTGATTGTCATTCATATTATTCCGTTTAGAAGTATTTATAAGATCCCTAGGTTCCAACAAAAATCAAATTCCAGGATGAAAATAAAGGCATGATCTCTTGAACATGCCAACCCGGGAGCTTGCTATCGTGTTTAACATGCAAACATAGAAGATAACTGACCTTGCAATATCCAGTGCAAACCTCACAGCAATTATGGGTTTCAATGCACCTTTTCTTTTCAAATATGCTCTCAGATCACCCTGCAATGGAAGAGAGACAATTTAGAGGAGCTGCTAATTATACAGCATGTCTCAAAAGTTCTACCAAACAAAGAAAAAAGAAAAGATAACTCGAGAACCTGACATATCCATTTCCAAATCCCAAAACTAAGGGTTAGACACAGGTAATGAGAGCGTAAGCTAATTGCATTGAGTGTTCATCAGATTGCATTCAACATGTACACCATGACAGATCCAACATTCAGAAAACTGCAGCCACAATATAACAAAGGCCAAACCAGTTCGCAAGATATGCTCTTTGACACATCTTTCTCTAATAGATAATGTATCAAGTCCTTGCATCCGGTGAAAACGGCCAAAAGAAAAGGGACAAAATATTTGAACTCTCTGTTTGATTTTATCAGAATATAACTGAGTAGAATACTGAAATTACTGAAACTGTCCCTGTGAATAGATTTCGCATCACTCTTGTAAACAACACAACTTTTCAGGTTACATTGGCGACAGAGTACCCTGTTCTTGCGGAGAACTTTAACAAGCACTTATCCAAAACACGAATCTATGTGCCTTTATTAAAACAGTTGTCCTAACATTTATTGCCCGGGATACAATATCCACTTCCGATTATTTCCAGAAATTCTCTATAAAGGGGTAGGTGCCGAATGAAAAACCATACACCCACCAACCCAGTCACACAACATGAGTAATGTTGACAATTTAGATACAAGCAATAGCTGTGATTATGAAAGCTGTAAATTCCAGACAAAACCTGTGGAAGATATTCTGTGACAATCATCATGGGACTGCTCTGTGTGACGGCACCCAAAAATTGGACGATGTTTGGATGGCGCAACTTCTGAAGAAGTGCTAGCTCATCCCTAAAATCCTTTCTGTGGTACATTAAGTTGCAGACCATATATCATCAGATTGCACAGCAAAAGGCAAGTTAAAGCAACAGTCTAGAGCAAAAGACAATAGCGAAACTAACTCACATTTTATTCTCATCACTCAACACTTCCTCCCCTAGTGTTTTGACCGCAACTTGGATTCCACGCCATAATGCACTTCGAAAAGTTCCCTGTTAAAACTTCAGAAAATTAAAGTAGTGTTGAAGCTTCTTCCACTTTTCTTTCACAAGAAGGGTGTGTAGTCTTTACCAATCTTGACATCAAAATACATTTATTTACCGCAATAATTCAAAAGGAGATGAATATTGCATTTCTGATTTCACGTTGCAATAGAAAGTGAAGCATCTTCCTTTTACTTTTTCCCAAAGAAAGTTAAGCGTTCATGTAAACCAAAACCATACTCCATCCATTATGGGCAACTTTGTTCACCTGAGATTAAACTCTATATGCTCCAATTAATAAGGAGCGCTGGATTTATATCTACAACGTAGACATCGGACAACTTAAAGAATGCTCAAAGAATATAATAAAAAAATTCCCGTTCATGCAAATCTATTTCGTATTTGGCAGTCAAAATAAAAGATTTATCCAATAGAAGGACAATCCAGCATTCAAGTCACTGTCCGTCTTTAGTTACTATAATCAAATTGCTATGTCAATTGCAATGAAAGAACACGAAACCAGAAAAATCCGATCCTGTAACAAATAACAAAATAAGCCTTGTCCCAGTAAGTGGGATAAGGCTAAATGAATTGAAAGGAGAAGGAAATCAGAGACTAGGCATCCTGTCGAAGGCTAACTCATGACACCAGCAAGACTTCATCTTCAAATGGAAGGAGTATCTTAAACTAAAGTAAAGACAGAGATAATTAATGCCCTGGAAGTAACGAACTCTCTCTTCTCAATCACAAGAGCAAAGTGAGTCACGGCACTCCTTACATGGACCAGCTCATGAACATACACTAATAGCAATACTTTTTAACGGAAAACTTTCGGGTGCTCACAAGAAGCAAACTTGATGATGAAGGAACATGAAAAAAGAACATCTTACCTTTGTTATATTCACGCTACTCGAAAAATCAAGCTCACTTGGATTGATTTCGTATTCAGGGACCTCCCGAGCATTTTGGACGTGCATGGGAGCCATCTGAAAATCAAACACCAAAAATCAAGAAGACAAACGCGACAACACTACAGGATGACACCTTCACCATCGGGTTTTATGTGCGCGTACCCCGGTAAACATCTCTAAAACTTGTTACTTCAGAACCATCGGATAATACCATAACTTTCTCAGACGAAGCCTATGCTTCTACCACGAATGACCCCCAAACAACAAACGCCAAATGTGAAATCGTAAGCCACACGTACCGGAGGATGCGCGCCGTTCTTCTCCAAGAGCTTTATCACTTCTTGGTTCTTATAATATATCGCGTCCGCAAGAGGCTGTCGAAACAAACGACAATCAATTACGACTTACGGCAACAAAAATCGCGACAGCTTGCTGAAGAATTTCGTGCTCAAATGACTCATGCCCCCGCAAGGTGCGTAATTTCACGCCAGGCAGAGAAGATTTTCGGCAGCGAAGCATAACTGAACTGAACTGAACTGAGCTGAACTGAACTCCAACCTATAACCGACTGCAATCGAGTACAGGCTAACACGCCATGCACGCCGAAGCTCGAAATCGCACAATCGAAAAACCGCGAGTAAAGCAAAGAAACAAGAGGACTTAACCTTAAAAAGAAAACCAATTTTACCGTGCTTCCCCAGCGATCCTTGGGATCGACGACGGCGCCCCTGTCGATCAGCAGCTGGACGACGTCCGTCCTCCCCTGGCAGGCCGCGATGTGGAGGGCCGTCCGGCCGTCGATGTCCCTGAAGTTGACGTCGGTGCCGGAGTCGAGGAGCTCCCGGATCGAGTCGAGGTCGCCCTCGTTGGCAGCGTACATGAGGCGGACGCCGGGGCCGACCGCCTCCGGGCCGGGGCCGCCGCCGAGGTCGGCGGGGGCCTCGTCGGCCGCGAGGGAGGACTGCCGGCCGAGCGGGAACCGCGGCTGGGATCTGGCGTCCATGGCCAGACGGCGGGGCGGAGAGCTCGGCGACCAGCGAGCTCACTCTCTTTCTGTCTCTCTCTCTCCTCCGGAATCGTGGTGGGAGTAGAGAGAGAAAGTGGAGGAAGAAGAGGAAGAAACGGAGTAGAATCTGGGGAAAGTAGGGATTAAATATATATAGAATCTGGGGAAAGTAGGGATTATATATATATATATTCTATATATATATATATTTATTTATTTATTTATTCATATTTATATTATTCTCGAGGGGGAAAAGGAAGGAAAAGGGGGAATCGAGAGAGAAAGACGACTCTCTCTCTCTCTCTCTCTCTCTCTCTCTCTAGCTCTGGAGAGGAATTTAATTATTTATTTATTTATTTATTTTGGTTTCCTTGGCAATTGTCTTTGCAATATTTGCTGATTAACATTAATATCCTACATCATGCCTAAAATAAGATAGACAATAAACGATACATTTCCATCCCTGCTCCAATTTTCCTGAAGCGACCAGCAAAAATCTATTGATATTTTTTGGATTTTCCAAGGGAATTTTTAGATTTAAATTCAAATTCACGAATGACTCAAAATCGCTTCATTCGTTTTTGGATACGGACGACACAATCTTCAAATATTAAGTCGAATTTATTTGAAAATTATTTTGACCTTTTTTTCTTCTTGTATCCCTTTAGCTTTGATGCCTCTCTCCTCTCTCTCTCTCTCTAGCGCTTTCTCTCTCTCTCTAGCTCTGGAGAGGGATTTTATTATTTATTTATTTTGATTTCCTTGGCAATTGTCTTGCAATTTGCTAATTAACATTAATATCCACATCACACCTAAAATAAAAATAGATAATAAATGAAACGGTTCCATCCTTGCTCCAATTTTCCTATAGTGAACAACAAAAATCTTTTAATTATTTTGGATTTTGCACGGGATTTTAGATTTAAATTCAAATTCTACATTAATCCTAATTAGCAGCTCTAGCTTCTTATCAAGGTCACAATCAATATCATCACTATTCTTAATATCAATATCATCAATTAAAAAAAAATAGGCTTGTTATTTAGGAACTTATTCAAAAATATTGTAACAAAAAGGATATCAAGTCAACTATGTATTTGACCAAATAGGACGATTCAAAGTCAGCTCGAGTTCATCTTCTGTGACAACGAACCGAGCTTTGGATGTCAAGTTGAATTCGTCGAGAATTATCTCAATGCTTTTTCCTTTTTTTTTCTTTTTTGGTTATGGAAGAAACGAAAGAGAGCGATTTCAAAAGAATTCGAGCCGATGGATAAGGCTTATGTATGACGCTTTCATGATTCATAAAGGTTAAAAATGCGTCGAAGGTTGGATGTATTTTATCTATTCCATCATTATATTTTCAACAGTGTTGTCATCGTCCATTATTTTTTTTTTAGACACATCATCTATCAGATATACTAGTTATATAAATAAATTATTATCGATAGCGAATATATTTTTATCAAGTAATTATTTTAAGTCATGTGCCATTTTTTAAAATAGATATATTTCAAGTTATTTAAGTTTTCACCAAACCGACCAAGCCTTAAATTTATGTGAATAGCTCCAGGCAGATAGATTCGTTTCAAGCGACCTATGAAAGCGACGGGTGCTTCAAATTTTCGCAACTCAATCCGCGGCCGCAACTTTTCAGCACGTCGCGACACATTCCAATTTTTTTAAAAAATATAATTAACGTCAATCATCGCTTGATTAAAAATGATTTAATTAATTTGTGAATCGATCGCATCGCTTTGCGTGTCCGACGTGTACTCCGCTACGCATGGGGTTCAGTGAACATGGGATTTTCGTGCTCCGCGAAAAAACGTGACAACATGAACATGAAATTACAATTGTAGGATTTAACAAAAAGGAAATTGGATTTAATTAGTTATGAATTGCGTGCACCTGTCACGATTTTTATCCGCTAGTGCTGAGTATTAATCAGGCGAGTCGATTGACTTTTTGGGACGAGGGGCACATTCGGTCACCGTGCAATGATTTGATTTCTTCGCTTATCTGCCGTGGCTTCAGTGACTTTATTCTCCACCTTATCCAACGAAAGAAAGAAAGACAATAATAATAATAATAATAATAATAATAATAATAATAATTTACTCTTACGTTCCATGAAAATAAATAATTTAAAAAACACCTATATTACTTAAAATAATTAATTAATAATATAATATTATCATCATCGGCAACGATTCATATTTAAATATATTAACGGACAGTGATTTTTACACTAATTCATTTTGTAAGCAAAGTAATTGATTATTTAAAAAAATAGACAAAGAACATGTTTCAAAAAACAATCTCATACAAAAGTGAACAAACAAAAATATTTTTCATCATTTTTTAGATATCAATTAAAGTCAATAATGAATATATTTGTTATTGTCTAGGAAAAATATTTCATTAAGAGTCCAGATCAAAATCGTAATCAATCAGCTGGACGAAATAGATGACGGCAGGCAAAGTCACTGGAGTAGATATCAGGAGAAAAATTGAATAGATTCAACGACTTCATGTCGGAATATTATGCGGTCGTAGCGGTTTAAGCAATAAAGAAAAGGAAATCCGATAGGCGACGGCAAAAACTGTGGGTACTTTGGAGGATGTTAAGGATCCGATTCGGCGTTTTGTATTTTTCCGAGATTTATCGTTTGTGCTGCTTTTGGTCGGCAAGATCGAACGAGGAGGGCGGGGGTCGTTTTCCGAAATCAGACACGGCTCGCGCGACAGCATTTTCACGTTGGGAATAATGACACCCCAATAAATATCCCATCCCACCCCCCACAGGAGGAAAAGATAAAAAAAATTAAATTAAAAGAAAATAAAAATAGGAAAAGATAAAAAAGGAATCCCAAGTGCAAATGCTCGACAACGTCGCAGCATCAATTAATTTGCTCTGGGCCGCGGACAATTCGGTTTTGGGAATGGGTTGCGGGCTTTAAAGACTCTAGGAGAAATGCCGAAATGTTTGGTAGTTGGAGCCCATTTCAGAAATGTTGGTATTTTCCAAAGCCTAAAGTCTCTCGACCAAATATAGACCCTACCCAACTTTGGATTTTGAGCATTTTCGAAATGCGACCCTAAGCAACCTCGGCTTGGGATAGCCGAGGGTCATGTGACCCTGGTCACTGCTACTAGATCTGGTTCATCAAAGTTAGGATGCCATTCGAGTGTCAACGGAGCTTCACTTTTTCTTTTATTTGTTAATCTAAAAGATATAACTGAAATCTTTTATAAGGTAATTTTCGTTGAAACTATATTTAAATTAAAGTAGATTCTCAATGCATTTTTCAATTATGCTTTACCAAAAAACACTTTTGGCATTTCAAGACAACTCCTTCATTTAACGTAATTTGCATTTATGCATGAGCTTTCCCCAAATGCCATATCAAATCAAATACAATTGCTAATTAGTGAAATCAAAGAAAAATCTTTGCATTTCAAGTGAAAAGTGGCCTTCAAACCCATAGCCTTCCAAATGGCTGCCAAAGAAAACAATGAAATTTGATCAATAGGCGATTGAGTGAATCGAGAAAATATTAGGCACCCTAAAGGGACCATGTCATCGGTGCTCTGAACAAGTTAGGCTTCGACACTTGTCCGCTAGCAAGTCCAAGTCTGCTCTCTCTCTCTTCTCTCCCATGTCATTCCAATTCAAAGCAAGAGTGTTCTCTCTCTCTCTCCTATGTCTTACCTTCTCTCTCTTCCGATGATGGCGCTCGACGCTCTGAACAAGTTCTCTACCCAACACACTGAATCGCCGTCTAGTGCTTCCTCTGACGGCCATCGCTCCCTCCCGATGACGGCCTTTCTCTCTCCACTCGACGACCACATCTCAGATCTACATTCTCTTGGCGCACTCTACCCCAACGCACTAGTGTCATCCTCAGATTTGCATTCTCTCGGCGCACTCTACCCCAATGCACTAAACCGCCACGTCTAGCGCTTCCTTCGACGGCCGTCGGTCCCTCCCGATGACGGCCTTTCTCTCTCCACTTGATAGCGTCATCCTCAGATCTACATTCTCTCGGCGTACTCCCGCGACATCTTTCTTTTGAAATCGCGCTCTCTCCCGATCGCAAGACAGGTTCGATTTTATTTCCCAAGCCTTAAATCTAGCTTTGTCAATTGACATAATTTGGTGATTACGGGTGAATTTTGTTTTAGTTTTGACATATCCCGAGCCCTAAACTATTGTTTGATAGTTCATTAACAGTATTTGGAAAAAGTTAAGTCTCAGTTGTTAGGATGGAAATTTAAAAAGCACATTCACTTATCTCTTGCTTTTCTATGACAGTTAGGAGTCACAAGGATCATTCATGGAGCGTTTTTGCATTTGCAACCTATGATAATTCAAAACATGGCAACCATCTAGGGTAGCAGTCCATGCAATAAAGAGAGTTTAGGAATATGTTGTAAGACATTGTGATATGACAAAATATTTAATTGTCATCAACCATGGTTGTGGCCCTTATGGGGGTAAGGAAGTGCTTGAGTTTTGTTATACTAGTACCTAGCATAGTGAGCCCACGACCTCTAGAATCCGGAATTACATGATTCCATATGCTAGGCGGTGTGCCTGGGACAACAACAATAACATTTTTGGGGGTGTTGGGGGGTTTGTGGGAAGTGGGGGTGGGTGTTTATTGTAGGTTTGTGATATCATAAATCTCATTCTTACATAGAGAGAAATTGAATGTGAATGTGATATTTAAGTCGAGGCCCTCTCCTCATTGAAAACTTAAAAAAAAAAAAAAAAATTCTCTAACGAAGCTAACTTATGGAAAAATTGTGATTAGTTTGGTTTTGCATCTCTATATGTCAGTATTGATGGCAGAACCTATTTAATGTTTAGAGTTTGTTTAGTATAAATTCCCATTAAAAGCTATAATTATGAAAAGAAGTTTTGTGGCTTTTATAACGTGTTTGCCAAATTCTTCTTAACTCACTATGCCTCACAACTACAATAGCTTATAGAAATTTTTAGGAAATTGCCTTACCCACTTTGAGATGTTGCAGTTTTGATATTAGACATTTCAAAAAAAGCAAGTTATGACATTTCATAACACAACCAAGTTCAACACAGTTACAGCACAACTAAGTGTAACTGTTATGGCATAATTATAACCATTTTAAGCAAACGCTTAGATTAAAAAGTTCATTTATTTTTATTTAGATAAGAAGTAAGGTTTACTATCAGTGATTCCGTTTGTATTAATTTTTTCTAACTCGTGTCTTATTTCAGGAGAGGAAGTGGAGGACATGGTTTTCTTAGTGGTGCTGGAGAAAGTGAGCTTCATCTCCAACGGAGGAGGTATCTTATTGAGTGCAATTGATACTTGTATTCTCAATTGAAATTGCTTCTTATATTAGTCTGTCTTTTTGTGTGGAAAAGTTATCCTCCTACTTGCCAAAGACAAGGCTAGTGAACTATTGAACCTAAATAGAGTTTTAAGTTTTATGGTGTGCTTCTAATGATAATGTGTAGAATTATGCATGCTTTGTTGGTTTTAATTGGAGATAAAGCTTATTCTTGACAAAGTAATTGATTGAGTCAAAAGTGATGAGCAAAAGCTTTAGTTGGATGTCAAAGGATTGACTTTTTTAATCATGTTATGTCTTCATTGCACTATACTATGTACATTGGTATAATATCTGGTTCAGCCTTCATTGCACTACCCAATAGTATATCAATTTGTATATTCCACATCCCATTTTACTTTGAAGTACTTGCTGTTTTCAAGCATTACATGTTCCTTTTTTTGGGTTTTCAGAAGTTTTTTTTTTGTTTCAATTTGACATTTACTAGTGCAATAAAGAATTGGTTTTCTTGAACTTAGTAAAGAGTTTGTTGCTTTACTTTTTTTTTATCATCTTCTGTTTAATTCTTCCCTCAATTCACTATTTGAGTGACCTTGTCGACTACTTTCTTTCTGTCCCATTCTCCAACATTGAGAAAGCTATTGAGAGTTAGGAAAGCACCAAGTCACATCTCTCTCTCTCTCTCTCTCTCTCTCTCTCTCTCTCTCTCTCTCTGTCTCTCTCTCTCTGAGTTGCATTTCAATTATACACGTGATAATTCAATAATCTTATGGGAAAGATTTATTAGATTACAACTACACGAATATGCTCAACTGTTTTTGAATAGCAATAAGCCATATTCAGATTGGTAGATGTTCAAGATTTATGGGAAAAATGGTCCTCTTTTTTATTTTATTTTTCTTTTACAAGAATTAGAAGTTCTCTTTATTCTTATTATCTATGCTTGTATTTGCATAACTAATCCTCGTCTGACATTGTACCAAACCTCGTGAATTTCGCAATTACTATTTCTTATCGGACTAAAGCCATTTGAATTCTATCTTAAGTTGTGCAAATGTGTTATGTAGGGCAATTCCCATTCTAGGGCTTTTTCATTCTTATGAAAAATTGAATTTTTTTTTTTGCATCTGGATGAATTTGTTGATGGTGTTATTTGATTCATTATATGTATTTTGGTCATTCGGGTGAGATTATGTGGGATGAATATGTTGCATTATCAGTTCTCATGTTGCTCTTTCAATATGCTTTTGGTCTTATTATGATCCCTTTTATAATTTAAAGAAATGTTAGTTTCGCAGGACTTTAGAATGCCAACATGTTTTGGAATCACAAATTGAAGAGGTCCGTGCACAAGAGCCTCACAAAGAGCTTCACAAACTACATAAAGAATCAGTAGGAGCCTAAGGTCAACTATGAGTTGTTGGGAGATGAAAATTCAGTAGTGCTAGGACATGAAATAGAAATGGTCTAATCTTTACTTGGTTAAATTTGGTGATTGAGTTTGATAGTCATTCACTTATATGATATAATCTGATGTATTGATTTTTAGAATTTTTTGGGTGACTTACTTTCAAGAATTGTAAACTTTTCGTCAAGCACATAAATAAATGGCTCTCACTTTTCACTTGTTACATCTTTCTTTTAAAATGTGTGTAATCTCATCAATTTTTTTGTCATTTGCCTCTTTGTAAGACACATTTTCTTCCAAATTGGAGATGTTTGTATGTAGTGCTCGATTATAAATTATAAGTTTAATTTTTATTTGTGGAAGTTTGGTAGACCGAAATGAGAAAACTTATGTTTTCTTTTTTTCTTGGTGGTAGATTTATTTTGTGGTATGTCAAGTCGCAACAATCTTTAAGACGAAATAAATGACGTTGGTTTTTGGCTCATGGGATTGGGGCTCTTTGAGGAAGCTAAAAGCTTGTTGTATATTTGAGAAATGAACATTCAAATGGCTGAATCAGATGTAATTTTTCATGCATATTATGTTAAACCTATTTTGCTTTCTTAAGTAATGTGTTGGATGATATCTTGCTTGTAAAAGTATTACATTACTTACTTTTTATTTTTGAACTTGCAGCATGAAACTTCCCATCTTGCACACGTAATGCGTGATATGGAAAAAGATGATGAGTTTGCAATAGAAATAGTTTTTCCAAATGAACTTGAAGCATATCACACGTATGAAGTTTATGCAATTAGCAAAGGATTTGGAGTGAGGAAGGATAATTTGTTAAGAAATCGTAATGGAAAGGTAACTCGACGGACTTTCGTGTGTAATTGTGAGGGGCATCCTATCAACTCATCTAATCAAAAAAAAGAAATTTGAAAGGTTTGAAGTTAGATGTAGTTGTCTTACTCATATCAAATTTAAGGTTGACAATGGTGTCTACGAAATCATTTAGTATGTTTCCAAACATAATTATCCATTTATTCCAAAAGATCAGAAACATTTGATTAAATGTGGAAGAATGATGTTCGATACTTGTAAGGATGTTATAATTGATATGATTAAAGTTAGTAGTATGAGGATTTCGACATACAAGTTTTTAGCAAATGAAGCGGGAGGAAGCAAAAATTTGGGTTTCAATTTACATGATTATCAGAATTTTTTGCAGACTGAAAGATCCAATAACATAAGTGGAGGAGATTGTCAAAATGTTCTAAATCATTTTCATCGCATGCAAATGAAAAATCTGATGTTTTTTGATACCGTACAAGTAGATCAAGATGGTAAAATGACAAATATATTTTGGAGAGATAGTTTATCCAAATATGATGATGATTGTTTTTGTGATGTGCTTGTGTTTGATACCACATATCCTACCAACAGATATAACATGATTTGTGCACCTTTTGTTAGGGTTAATCACCATTGGAATAATATTTTGTTCGGTTGTATTATTACTAGATGAGACTACAGAATCATTTATTTGGTTATTTAAGGTGTTTTTAAAGTTTATGAGAAACAAGGTTCAAAAAACTATATTCACTGATCAAGTCCAAGCTATAACAAAATCCATTAAAATTGTGTTTCCGAATACACAACACCGATTATGCACTTGAGCATATTGGGAAAAATGCTAATCAAAACATTCCATATTTTTATCGTAAGCCGGGTTTTAAGAATAAATATTTATTGACGCTTATGTATAGATGCGGATCGGATGATGAATATGAATCATTTAGAGGGAAATGGAAGACAAGTGGGGTACTAAGAATAACAATTGACTTCGAAAATTGTATGAACTTAGACATAAATGGAGTTTAGCTTTTGGTCGTGATACCTTTACATGTGGTATGACATCGAGTCAAAGGAGTGAGATTATTAATAATGTCTTCCAACATATGGCGACCAAGATATAGTCTGTTGTAGTAATGGTCCATCACTATGAAGAACAACTAAAGCACATGAGAGAAATTGAAAGTTAAGATGATTATAATTCTTGTGAGAAGCCCAAATTGCAGGTTCTTAAAAATGGGATTTTAGCACATGTTGCTTTAGTGTATACTCGTACCATTTTTAAGAAGTTTAATGTAGAATTTGTGCAAAGTCTCGGCGAACATATTTCAGGTACTACATTCGATGGATCGATTTATTTATATATTTTGAAGTGTTCAACAATTGAACGTGAAAATATTGTCAGATTTAATCTTGTAGACTTTTCAGTTTTTTGTGATTACAAATTATTTGAATCAAAATGGTGGTTGTGTCGCTATGCCTTGAAAGTGTTGAATGATAACATATTGGTTACGAGTATTTCATCTTATTATATTTTAAAAAGATTGTGCCAAAGAAGGAATTGTGAGATCTAAATTATGGTTACAAAAGAGAAAGCGCAAGTTATACTTGACTTAAAATGGTTCCATGGGATCTATTATAATACTCCAACATCTATTCAGAAGAAACCATTAACAAAAAACATTAAAATATTAAAAACAATATGAGATAACATTAGGATCTAAAATGATTTCATAATAAGCACCTGATTAGTGAATGACAAATATCCATTCATATTCCCTGGCGGCATAATATATGGGTATTGGATCTACATAAAATGAATAGTATGTTATCATACTTGTAGAAATGTCATTATAGATAAATTAATACATCAAAATACTAAATAAACTTGATTGGGAAATGGGCAAAACTCATTCATAATCCCTGGAGGCATGAAACATAGTGGTTGTTGCACCTATATAAAAAAATTAACAAATTAGTAAGATGTAAATACAAAGTGAGAACTAATAACAATATACTTGACTCGTGAAAATTTAGATTTACTTGAAGGACATTGTTAGGATAAAAGACACTTTGATATTGATTTGAATTACTCGAATAGTCTGATAATGAGTTTCATTATGTGTCGTTTGGATAGCTAATTCTACATCACAAAGTAATAAATATGTTAATTAACATTATATAACATAAGCGAAAAAAATTAACAATCACATTCAGTAAAATAACACATGACTTACCTCGACTTTCTATTTGCGTGGGGCATGTTCCTTTCTTAGATTTTTTATTATTTTTCTCACTTGAACTTTTGAGCCTTCCATAACTTATTCCATTTTCCTTTCATTTGAATAGGGTTCAAAACTGAAATCTAGTAAGAATCCTCAATATAATCATCGTCATTAGCGATAGCATTATTAGTAACAACGACACTTGCTTTTTTTCATGTTCGCCCTCACTATAATCATAGTATTTACTTATTTGGCTCTCAAACTCATCAATTCAAAAGATTCTTGCATTAACGTGGAAAACTGATTAAATTTAGATGGACCCAAAGACATTTGATAACATTTATCATTCACAATTCCTTCTTTGGCACTCTTGGTCCATCTTTTCAAAATATTAGAAGATGGAATACTCGTAACCGATATATTATGATTCAACACTTTCAAGGCATGGCGACACAACCACCCTTTCGATTGAAATAATTTACAATCACAAAAAGCTGAAAAGTCTACAAGATTAAATATGACAACATTTTCACGTTCAATCCCCGAACACTTTAGAGTATATAAATAAAGCAATCCATTGAATATAGTACCTGAAATATGTTTGCCAAGACTTTACACAAATTCTACATTAAACTTTTTAAATATTGTACGAGTATACCCTGAAGCAACATATGCCAAAATTCCATTTTTATACACTGAAGCAACATGTGCCAAAATTCCATTTTTAGAAACCTGTAACTTGGGCTTCCTACGAGAATTGTAATCATATTGACTTTCAATTTCTTTTATGTGCTTCAGTTATTCTTCATAGTGATGAACCATTGCTACAACAGACGATATCTTGGTCACCGTATGTTGAAAGATATTATTAGTGCTCTCACTTCTTTGACTCGATGTCATATCACATGTAAAGGTATCACAACCAAAAGCTAAACTCCATTTATGTCTAAAGTCGTACAATCTTCGAAGTCAATTGTTATTCTTAATATCTCACTCGCCTTCCATTTCTCTTGAAGTAGATTCAAATTCATCCTCCGATCTGCATATATACATAAGCGTCAAGAAATATTTATTCTTAGAACCTAGCTTACAGTAAAGATTTTTAATGTTTTGATTGGCATTTTTCCTAATATACCAAGTGCATAATCGGTGTTGTGTATTCGAAAACACAATTTTAATAGCTTTTGCCATAGTTTGATCTTGATCAATGAATATAGTCTTTGGAGGCTTGTTTCCCACATACTTCAAAAACACCTCAAATAACCAAATAAATGACTTTGTGATCTCATCTAGCAATAATGCACAACCAAACAAAATATTCTTCCAATGGTGATTAACCCCAACAAAATGTGCACAAATCATGTTATATTTGTTGATATGATATGTGGTATCGAACACAAGCATATTACCAAAATAGTCATCATCATATTTGGATAAACTACCTCTCCAAAATATATTTGTCATTTTACCATCTTGATTTACTTGTATGGTATAGAAAAATAATGGGTTTTCCATTTGCATGCAATGGAAATGATTTAAAACATTTTGACAATCTTCCCTACTTATGTCATTGGATCTTTTGGTCTGCAAAAAATTATGACAATCATGCAAGTTGAAACCCAAGTTTTTGCTTCCTCCCGTTTCATTTGCTAAAAACTTGTATGTTGAAGTCTCCCCATTACCAACTTTAATCATATCAACTATAACACACTTATAAGTATTGAATATCATTCTTCCACATTTAATCAAATGCTTCTGACCTTCCGGAATAAATGGATGATTATGTTCGGAAATATACTAAATGATTTCGTAGACACCATTGTCAACCTCAAATTTGATACGAGCAGGATAACCACATCTAACTTCAAACCTTTCAAATTTCTTTTATTGATCAGATGAGTTGATATGATGCCCCTCATAATTACACACGAAGGATCGTCGAGTTACTTCTCCTTTACAATTTCTTAACAAATTATCTTTTCTCATTCTAAATCATTTGCTAATTGTGTAAGCTACATACGCATGACATGCTTCAAGTTCATTTGGAAAAATCATTCCTATCGCAAACTCATAATCTTTTTCCATATCACGCATTACGTGTACAAGATGAGAAGTTTCATATTACAAGTTCAAAAATAAAAAGTAAGTAATGTAATACTTTTACGAGCAAGATATCATTCAACACGTTACTTAAGAAAGCAAAATATGTTTCACATAGTATGCAAGAAAAATTACCTCTAATTCAGCCATATGAATGTTCCTTTTTCAAATAGACAGCAAGCTTTCAGCTTCCTCAAAGAGCCCTAATCCTATGAGCTAAGAACCAATGCCGTTTATTTCATCGTAAAGATTGTTGTGACTTGATGTACCACAAAATAAATCTACGAACAAGAAAAAAATGCATAAATTTTCTCATTTTAGTCTACCAAACTTCCACAAATCAAAATTAAACTTATAATTTGTAAGCAAGCACTACATACAAACATCTCCAATTTGGAAGAAAATGTGTCTTACAAATAGGCAAATAACAAACAAATTGATGAGATTACACACTTTTAAAAGAAATATGTAACAATTGAAAAGTGAAAGCCATTTGTTCATGTGCTTGACGAAAAGTTTACAATTATCGAAAGTAAGTCATTCAAAAAATTCTAAAAATTAGTACATCGATTATATCATATGAGTGAATGACTGTCAAACTCAATCACCAAGTTTAACCAAGTAAATATTAAACTATTTCTATTTTATGCCTAGCATTGGTTGAATTTTCATTTCCCAATAACCCATAATTGATCTTAGGTTCATCTTGATTCTCTATGCAGTTTGTGAAGCTCTTTGTGAAGCTCTTTGTGAAGCTCTCGTGCGTCGTATCTCTTCAATTTGTGATTCCAAAACACGTTGGCATTCTAAAATCCTACGAGACTAACATTTCTTTAAATTACAAAAGGGATCATAATAAGACCAAAAGCAGATTGAAAAGGCAACATGAGAACTGATAATGCAACATATTCATCCCACATAATCTCACCCAAAGGACCAAAATACATACAATGAATCAAATAACACCATCAGCAAATTCATTCAGATGAAAAAAAAATTCAATTTTTCAAGAGCGTGAAAAAGCCCTAGAACGAGAATTGCCCTACATAACACCTTTACAAAGCTTGATATAGAATTCGAATGGTTTTAGTTCAATAAGAAACAGTAATTGTGAAATTCACGAGGTTTGGTACAAGGTTAGACGATGACTAGTTTTGCAAATACAAGCATAGACAATAACAATAAATAGGACTTCTAATTCTTGTAAAAGAAAAATAAAATAAAAAAGATGATTATTTTCCCATAAATCTTGGACATCTACTAATCTAAATATGGCTTACTGCTATTCAAAAACAGTTGAGCATGTTTCTATAGTTGTAATCTAATAAATCTTTCTCATAAGATTATTGAATTATCACATATACAATTGAAATGCAACTCGGAGAGAGAGAGAGAGAGAGAGAGATTTGACTTGGTGTTTTCCTACCTCTCAATAGCTTTCTCAATGTTGAAGAAGATGACAAAAAGAAAGTAGTTGGCAAGGTAACTTAAATAGTGAATTGAGGGAAGAATTAAATAGAAAATGATCGAAAAAAGGTAAAGCAATAAACTCTTTACTAAGTTCAAGAAAACCAATTCTGTATTACAATAGTGAATGTCAAATTGAAACCAAAAAAACTTCTAAAAACCCAAAAAAAAGGAACATGTAATGCGTGAAAACAGCAAGTACTTCAAAGTAAAATGGGATGTGAAATATATAAGTTGATATACTATTGGGCAGTGCAATGAAGGCTGAATCAGATATTGTACTAAATAAGTGCAATGAGGACATAACAGGATTAAAAAAGTCAATCCTTTGACATCAAATTAAAGCTTTTGCTCATCACTTTTGACTCAATCAATTACTTTGTCAAGAATATGTTTTATCTCCAATTAAAACTAACAAAGTATGCATAATTCTACACATTATCATTAGAAGCATACCATAAAACTTAAAACTCTATTTAGGTTCGATAGTTCACTAGCCTTGTCTTTGGCAAGTAGGAGGATAACTTTTCCACACAAAAGGATAGATTAATACAAGAAGCAATTTCAATTGAGAATACAAGTATCGGTTGCACTCAGTAAGATACCTCCTGCGTTGGAGATGAAGCTCACATTCTCCAGCACCACTAAGAAAATCATGTCCTCCACTTCTTTTCTTAAAACAAGACACAAGAGTTAGAAAATGCCAATACAAATGGAATCACTGATAGGAAATCTTACTTCTTATCTAAATAAAAATAAATGAACTTTTTAATCTAAGTGTCTACTTATAATGGCTATGGTTGTGTCGTAACAATTACACTTGGTTGTGCTATGACTATGTTGAACTTGGTTGTGCTATGAAGTGTCATAACTTGCATTTTTGGAAATATCTAATATTAAAATTGCAACATCTCATAGTGGGTGAGGCAACTTCCTAAAAATTTCTATAAGCTATTGTAGTTGTGAGGCATAATGAGTTAAGAAGAATTTGCCAAACACATTATAAAAGTCACAACACTCCTTTTCATAATTATAGATTTTAAGGGAATTTATACTAAACAAACTCTAAACATTAAATAGGTTCTGCCATCAATACTCGCGTATAGAAAGGCAAGAACCAAACTAATCACAATTTTTCCATAAGTTAACTTCGTTGAAGAAAAAGATTTTTAAAAGTTTTCAATGAGGAGAGGGCCTCGACTTAAATATCACATTTACATTCACATTCACATTCTATTTCTCTCTATGCAAGATTGAGATTTATGATATCACAAACCTGCAATAAACACCCACCCCCCACGCCGCACAACACCCCCAAAAAGGTTATTGTTGTTGTGTCACGCCCCGATCCTCGGGCACGCACACATCCTTCTCACTTTGTCGATTTTATAATGCGATATCCCAGGACTAGTATCGCCGACCCTTTCAATTATTAAGCACATGCGGAAGCAATTATAAATCCCCAGACAATAAAACAATGGGATAGAAAAGCAGGGCCATATTTTTCATATTGAAACTTATAACCAAACTTTTATACAAAACATTAACTAGAGAACTTCATGACTATTCACATCAATTGGAGATCTCAAAAGAAGATAGAATCTCAATCAACTCGGCCGTACTCAAGGCCCCTCTCTGGACTATCTTCTTCTTCCAACAATTCTTCTCCTCAGACCTCACTTCCGAGTTCTCCCACTCAAATTCCTCCTTCTCAGCTTCTCATCGAGGTCCTGAAATGTTTTTCCCCAAACTGGGATGAGACTACGTCTCAGCAAGTTCTACCCCACTAAGCCCAATTAGTAAACTATTCTACTATAGGCTGCCTATACACGCATAGGGCAGAAGACGTACCTTAGCATCATATCCCACCTGCAAGTCAGTACAATTCATAATAAGCATCCAAGCAATCATATTACGGATCGAAGCATCGATCAAATCGACCTAGTCGATTAAATGCCAACAAGACCACTCACGGTCATTTCTAATCAGTCAATCAATCCACGACATCAAATCGAAGCAATGATCAATCGATCTAGTCGATTACATGTCAGACGGACCATTCTAGGTCAATACTCTCGGGCGTCAAGTTCGCCAAAGTGATTTATCCACTAGACAATTGCGTGCGTTCTTTAAGGCGCCGTTTTCGCCAGTGACCTCCTTAGTCACCGAACCACACATGCCTATAACCATGTACTCAAATAGACAACTGTGTGCGTTCTTTAAGGCGCCATTTTCGCCAGTGATATCCCAAATCACCGAACCACACATGCCTACCATGATCTGTTCAATAGACAATTGCGTGCGTTCTTTAAGGCGCCGTTTTCGCCAGTGATATCCCAAATCACCGAACCACGCATGCCTATAACCATGTACTCAATAGACAATTGTGTGTGTTCTTTAAGGCGCCGTTTTCGCCAGTGATATCCCAAATCACCGAACCACACATGCCTACAATAATGTATTTAATAGACAAGTGTATGCGTTCTTTAAGGCGCCGTTTTCGCTAGTGATGACCTTAATCACCGAACCATACATGCCTATAACAATGTACTCAATAGACAAGTGTATGCGTTCTTTAAGGCGTCGTTTTTGCCAGTGATGACCTTAATCACCGAACCATACATGCCTCTAACAATGTGCTCAATAGACAAGTGTATGCGTTCTTTAAGGCGCCGTTTCGCCGGTGATGACCTTAATCACCGAACCATACATGCCTATAACAATGAGTACTAGACCAATACGTGCGTTCTTTAAGGCGCCGTTTTAAATGATATCCCAATCACCTCAACCACGTAGGTCCATACACGTGTCGATCAGTTCAATCCCGAGTACTTCTAATCCGCTCTCATGATTCCATCCACTTTACAACTCGTCAAAGCATTATAAATGCTAAACAAACATACTCGCCATCTATCAATCAATCTCAATCATTTCCAAATCAATTTAGGGTAAATCCCTAAAACATCACAATTTATTCAATTCCATACAACGTAGAGCTCAAATAAATAAACGGACTGCGCCATGACGATCGGCACGAGATTTCGTCGTCGGCCAACAAAATCTTAATTTCCGAAAAATAAATAAATAAATAATTAATTTCGAAAATTAATTATTAAATATTAAAAATTCCATTTAGCTCAAAATAAGGCCCAATTAAATAAACAGACTTCACCACGGTCATCAGCATAATTTTCCGATCACGAGCCATCCCAGTTGAATTTTCAGGAAATAAATAATTAATTAATTAATTTCGAAAATTAAATAATTAATATTAAAAATTCAATTTAGCTCAAAATAAAGCCTGATTAAATAAACGGACTTCACCACAGTCATCAGCATAATTTTTCAGGTCGCGGCCATCTCCCTTGAATTTTCGGAAAATAAATAATTATTTAATTTAATTCCGAAAATTAATATTTAAATGCCCAAAAATCTCACTTAGGCCCGAATCATCAAATTGAAGCCCGATTAGGGGTCCGAAAATTCCCGAGACACTCCCAATAAATAGTAGACCACGTCTACTTGTTAATTGCACAATCAATTTACTTAAATCACATCACAATTGACTAATAATTGCTAATTACTTCTAATCTACCAACATAAACATAATTAATTAAAACTAAACCAACCTAAAGCATAATTAGCCAACTAAACGTGGATTAGTGAGATTACTCACCAAATCGCGCGCAAATCGGATCAATCCGACGGCGGCGACGCGAGGAACGATTCTTCCCAAAGCGGGCCTCGGGTTCGGGGCCCGGAAACGGCCCAAAACGAGCCCGAACCAGCTGGAAACCCACTCGGCCACTTGCTGAGTTGGGCTGGCCGGAGCTGCTCCGGCGGCTAGGGTGGCGAGGGGAGGTCGGCGAAGGGTGAGGGGAGCTCTGGCGGGGTTGGGCGGTGGCCCACGGTGGCCGGAGGTGGCCGGATCGTGGCGGAATAGGGCTGTACAGAGGCGAACGGTGGTGGGTCGCGCGAGGAACGGGCTACGGCACACGGCGGACGCGGGGGCGGCGGACGGCAGAACGGCGGCGATTGCTGGGAGTCCGGGCGGCGGTGCGGGTGGCGACGGCTTCGGTGAGCTCCTCTGCTTCTGTCCACTTCTGGTTCGGTTCTATTCGCACAGCAAAAAGAGCCGAGGGAGAGAAGGTGCAAAAGAGAGAGATGAGAGAGAGAAGATGAAAGTTTGACTGGTCAAAATGAGGAGAGAGGAGAGAGAAGTCGGTGGGGGGAAGGGGAAAGCTGTCCGCACGAATGGGGGGAGGGAAAAGGGGAGAGAAGAGAGAAAGAAAAGAGAGAAAAGAAAGAAAAGAAAGAGAGGGGGAGAGAGAAAAAAGAGAAAAGAAAAGAGAAGGGAGAGAAAAAGAAAATAAATAATCATACTTTTCTTATTTGATTTTCTTTTCTCTTTCCCTTTCCAATTTCTTTTCGGACTTCAATTTTCCTTCCGATAATTTCTTTATTGAAATTTCGGACCGTCAATAAATTGACGAGCGATGAGACAGGACCCTATTTATCCAGTCAAATTAAAACCCGAAAATCTGGATGTCACATGTTGTCCTAGGCACACCGCCCAGCATGTTGAATCATGTAATTTCGGATTCTAGAGGTCGTGGGCTCACCATGCTAGGTACTAGTATAACAAAACTCAAGCACTTCCTTACCCCCACAAGGGCCACAGCCATGGTTGATGACAACCAAATATTTTGTCATATCACAATGTCTCACAACCTATTCCTAAACTCTCTTTATTGCATGGATTGCTACCCTAGATGGTTGCCATGTTTTGAATTATCATAGATTGCAAATACAAAAATGCTCCACGAATGATCCTTGTGACTCCTAACTATCATAGAAAAGCAAGAGATAAGTGAATGCGCTTTTTAAATTTCCATCCTAGCAACTAAGACTTAACTTTTTCCAAATAATGTTAATGAACTATCAAACCATAGTTTAGGGCTGGGGATATATGTCAAAACTAAAACAAAATTCACTCGTAATCACTAGATTATGTCAATTGACAAAGATAGACTTAGGGCTTAGGAAATAAAATCAAACCTGTCTTGTGGTCAGGAGAGAACGCGATTTTGGAAGAAAGACATTGCGGGAGTACGCCAAGAGAATGCAGATCTGAGGATGACACCATTGAGTAGAGAGAGAAAGGCCGTCGTCGGGAGCGATTGACGGCCGTCAGAGGAAGCGTTAGACGGGGCGGTTCAGTGCGTTGGGGTAGAGTGTTTCGAGAGAATGCAGATCTGAGGATGACGCCGGTGCGTTGGGGTATAGTGTGCTGAGAGAATGCAGATTTGAGATGAGGCCATCGAGTGGAGAGAGAAAGGCCATCGTCGGGAGGGAGTGATGGCCGTCGGAGGAAGCGCTAGACGGCGCGGTGTGTTGGGTAGAGAACTCGATTAAAGCGTTGAGTGTCGTCGTCGAAAGAGAGGGAAGGTAAGACATAAGAGAGAGAACGCTCCTGCTTTGAATTGGAACGACGTGGGAGAGAAGAGAGAGAGAGCAGACATGGACCTACCAGCGGACAGGTATCGAAGCCTGACTCGTTCAAAGCACCGATGACGTGGTCCTTTTAGGGTATCCAATATTTTCTCGATGTGGTCCTTTTAGGGTACCCAACATTTTCTCTCCTCAATGGCCTAACTTGAATCTGATGCTATGTTAGTATTTCATAGACTTACCAGGAAAAAAGAAAGTAAGAAAGAAACTGCGCGTTTTCCGGTGCAGTTTATCTTCCAATTTATGCATTAGCAAAAAAGAAAAAAAAGAAAAGAAACAGATACGTGACGTTCACACGCAGCTAGTTTACCAAATCCACGTCAGCAGTAAAAGCAAGCCTGCATGCATGCACGCACGTCCCGGCTGAGAAAATATTGGGTACCCTAACAGTGCCACACAATCGGTGCCCTGAACGATTCATTGCGTGACACCTGTCCGGGTGTCAGTCCACGTCGTCCACTCCTCCGTTTCAAACCAGCGCGCGGGAGCTTCTCTCTCTCCTCTCTCCCCCGGCCCACCTCTCGCACCTTCGACGCTCCGCTCTCTTCTGCTTTCCTCTCTCTCCTCTCTGTCTCTCTTCCCGTTCTCCGTTCCGTTGCGGGGAGGGAGAACAAAATTGCCACTGTTCAGAGGAAAACATAAAGTCCGCTCTGCTCTCTCTCTCCCCCCCTTCGACGGCCCTCCACCTCCGCCTCCGCCGGTTGCCTCCGTCGCCCCGGACGCCTACGCAGCCTACGCCTCCCTCTCGTGACCTCTGGTCGGCTTTATCTCTCTTTCGTCCTCGAAGGCGCGCCTCTCTGCCAGCAAACCGCGACGCCGACGCCCCTCCGCTTGTTGCCTCCATCGCCCCCAACTTCGACGCTGACTTCTCCGCCTCCGCCTCCGCCTACGCGGCCGACGCCAACGCCGACGCCTCTTCGCCTCCCTCTCGCTACCTGCGCTCCGCTCTCTCCCTCTTTTCTCTGCGGAGCGCCCTTACCGGCCAACCCCGACGCGACGAACCCCGCTCTCGCGTTTTGGCCTCCCTCTCCGCAAGCAAAGGTCGCGGCTGCTCGCGCCGCTCGCTTCCGCTCGCTCTTTCTCTCTTTCCTCCACGAAGCGCCTCCTGCTCCTGAACGCAGACGCCGCCGACGCCGTCGCCTCCCGCCGTCGCCTTCCCAAGCCCCACCGATAGGCGCCCCATTGGCGACTCCCGTACGTCCGAAGGTTCTTTTTTTTTTTTTTGGGATTCTACTTAGTAGAATTCGGTGCCATGTTAATGTTGACGTTTAAAGTTACATCTGCGCTTTTATTTTCTCCCAAAATCGCGTCTGTTGGAGAAGTTGATCCTTGCGTGCTTCTGAATAGTCATTTGCGTTGCAATTCCAAAGGTGTAACTCAGTTGTGAAGGACAAGATCAAAATTTCTCTCTAAGATATACCTTCTTGGTCCACTTATCTATCAGAAATAGGTAGTTTACTTAGGCAAATTCATTGCAGCTTGGGCTGTTTAAACCAACAAGTGCCTCTTATTTTGTTTATGTGCCAACGAGAGATATGGTGGGACATCCTCACAAGCATGGAGCCAGAAGCCTATCTCTCTGTTTGCTTTGCGAGAGAACCACTGAAAATTGCAGTTTTCTTGTGTTTAGCTAAATTTGACACACAGAGACTGACCAATTTGTGAAGATGACTAATATCACGTTTCTCCCTGTCTTTTGATGCGTCTTTGTTCATAATCAAGTTTGGCGAGGTTGGATTGCTACATGAGGGTATTGTTCTTGGTGTATTGATGGACACGCAACCTCTACCCATTGTGCATCCTTTTAGGGAAGAAAATTTGGTACTTCCCATCAATAAAATGCAAATTGTGCAATTCTAGATCCATCAACAGGAAAAAAACTTTACTCTTATTGGCTATTCCCCTTTCTTTCCAGTTCAGACAGTGCATAAATTGCTACTTTAGTGGAGATACTAACAACCCCCAATTAATCAAAAGGAGGCGATGTTAATGGCGAACTTGTGTGCCTTTAAGTTTTGGTAGCGCATTTTCAAGGTATTGTCATACTTAGTTCTTCAAGATCATGCTGTTAGTATAATGCAAGGCCATCAGCCTCAAGCTTCCGATGGGAGAGCTTCTGCAGCACCCAGATCGGGAAAGGCTGATGGCGTGCATTAACTAACAAGGTATTCGCAGCTTTATGAGGAGATGAACTATTCAAACCTCTTATCACTGTTTTGATTTTTCTTTTATCTTTTTTACTATTAATCACTGTAGTGGTTGGTCCTCTATTTTGGTTGCATGAGACTCTATACTAACATCATGCATTATTTTGTATTGTGTTTCTGTTCTATAGTTTAGAATCATGGATTGATGAAGTGTCTGGTGGCCCTTGTCTCTGTGTTCATTTCTATCGGATATCAACAAAGATAATCATCTGTAGCCTATCTTGTTGAATTTTGATTAAGCACAATCAATATTCTTTTATAGTCAAGTGTGCTCATGAAAGTTTAGGGCATGTTTGTTTGGACTTAAGTAAAAGCAAAAGGTATTTTTTTTATTTTCCGCCAAAATTTAAAATATTTGTCAAATTTTAAACTATAATGAAAAATCTTATGTGAGTCTATGTGCCATCATTAAAGGGCTGTGAAAATTAAAGGAGTTTTAGATTGAAAGAATCAAAGTGCGTGAATTTAGATTAAGCAATAAGTAAATGTCAATCCGATTGGTCCTTAATATCGACATTGTATATTTTATGCAGTTGCATGCTTTTGTGCAATATGAATCCATCAATGTAGCTGAGAAAACAAGTGAGTACTCCCTCTATCAATAAGATGAATCATGATGTATAATGTTCTCATCATAATTAAAATGTACATGTCCTATTATTGCGGAGTTGAAGAGCTAAATGATGAGGGGAACTAGAGAAGTGGCCTAAGGGTTCGTTTAATGCATAGACACGGGGTATGTGTTCCTCTTTTTCTTCTTTAGTTGCACAAAAGCATTAGTTTCCAAATTTATGTAAATCTATGGTAAAAAAATAGGTAGCCATCATTTTGAAAATCGTAAAAATGACCACATTCAAAAGCTGTCTGTCCCTTTTTTGGCTGAATAAATGGCACTTACAGGTTGACAATGTCTGTGATGTGAAAAGAAATGAAATCATGCAAATGAAATCATGCATAGAAAGTCACTGATAAGAACTGACATTTTCTACTTAGGAATATAGGGTCTCTCATCCCGCTTTTGATGTGACCGAATTAATGCTACTTGCATGTTCACGGTATGTGGTGCAAAAAAAATTTGAATGAATGTGACTGTAAAAAGATTAACATTTTTCTGTAGAATCAGTGTTACCTCAGTGCAGTTGGGATGGCAGATTTCTTATAGTTAAAAATCTTTCTAGTTCAAAGCCTCGAATGTATGCTTGACTTCACTTCTCATTCTATGCATGGCAATTTCTACTGCGGTCTTGCTGAAAGCTAGGTGACAAAGACTGGGGATCTTCACTTCATACTGTGTTATGTGCATGCATTTGAGATTTTAATAAAAATATTGATTGAAGATTTGTTTGGGTTTAATGCACTCTGCTAAACTGGGATAATTCATCTTTGTTGGTTTTTCCCGCTTCTAGGCAAAACCCTTTCTAGCACGGGGAAGAAGGGACATGATGGAGAAGAACCCTGGGAAGAAGAAGATGCTTCTATATCTGAGCAACGAACAGAGCAACAACTTGAGGAGTCTTTTGAGCAATCTGATGCTCACTTCCAGGGGAATATGGTGAGTGTAGGCGGAGGCGGAGGCGGAGGCGGAAGCGTAGAAGTCGGCGTCAGAGTTGGGGGCGACGGAGGCAACAGGCGGAGGGGTGTCGGCGTCGCGGTTTGGCCGCGAGAGAGGCGCGCCCGAGGACGAAAGAGAGATAAAGCCGACCCGGAGGTCACGAGAGGGAGGCGTAGGGCTGCGTCGGCGTTGGCGTCGGAGTCGGCGTCGGGGCGACGGAGGCAACCGGCGGAGGCGGAGGTGGAGGGCCGTCGAAGGGGGAGAGAGAGAGCGGAGCGGACTTTATGTTTTCCTCCGAACCGTCGCAATTTTGTTCTCCCTCCCCGCAACGGAACGGGGAACGGGAGAGACGAGAGGAGAGAGAGGAGAGCGAGGAGGAGAGCGGGCGTCGAAGGTGCGAGAGGTGGGCCGGGAGAGAGAGAGAGAGAAGCTCCCGCGCGCGGTTTGAAACGGAGGAGTGGACGACGTGGACGACACCCGGCGGGTGTCACGCAATGAATCGTTCAGGGCACCGATTGCGTGGCACTGTTGAGGTACCCAATATTTTCTCAGCCGGGACGTGCGTGCATGCATGCAGGCTTGCTTTTACTGCTGACGTGGATTTGGTAAATTAGCTGCGTGTGAACGTCACGTATCTGATTTGGTAAACCCTTTCGGCGTTGGCGTCGGCCGCGTAGGCGGAGGCGGAGGCGGAGAAGTCGGCGTCGGAGTTGGGGGCGACGGAGGCAACAGGTGGAGGGGCGTCAGCGTCGCAGTTTGCTGGCAGAGAGGCGCGCCTTCGAGGACGAAAGAGAGATAAAGCCGACCAGAGGTCACGAGAGGGAGGCGTAGGCTGCGTCGGCGTCGACGTCGGAGTCGGCGTCGGGGGCGACGGAGGCAACCGGCGGAGGTAGAGGTGGAGGGCCGTTGAAGGGGGGAGAGAGAGAGAGCAGAGCGGACTTTATGTTTTCCTCCAAACCGTCGCAATTTTGTTCTCCCTCCCCGCAACGGAACGGAGAACGGGGAGAGAGACAGAGAGGAGAGCAGAGGAGAGCAGAGTGTCAGAAGGTGCAAAGAGGTGGGCCAGGGAGAGAGGAGAGAGAGAAGCTCCCGCGCGCTGGTTTGAAACGGAGGAGTGGACGACGTGGGACGACACCGGACAGTGTCACGCAATGAATCGTTTAGGGCACCGATTGCGTGGCATTGTTAGGGTACCCAATATTTTCTCAGCCGGGACGTGCGTGTATGCATGCAGGCTTGCTTTTACTGCTGATGTGGATTTGGTAAATTAGCTGCGTGTGAACGTCACGTATCTGATTTGGTAAACCCTTTCGGCGTTGGCGTCGGCCGCGTAGGCGGAGGCGGAGGCGGAGGCGGAGAAGTCGGCGTCGGAGTTGGGGGCAACAGAGGCAACAGGCGGAGGGGCGTCGGCGTCGCGGTTTGCTAGCAGAGAGGTGCGCCTTCGAGGACGAAAGAGAGATAAAGCCGACCAGAGGTCACGAGAGGGAGGCGTAGGCTGCGTCGGCGTCGGTGTCGGAGTCGGCATCGGGGGCGACGGAGGCAACCGGCGGAGGCGGAGGTGGAGGGCCGTCGAAGGGGGGAGAGAGAGAGAGCAGAGCGGACTTTATGTTTTCCTCTGAACCGTCGCAATTTTGTTCTCCCTCCCCGCGACGGAACGGAGAACGGGGAGATAGACAGAGAGGAGAGAGAGGAGAGCAGAGGAGAGCAGAGCGTCAGAAGGTGCAGAGAGGTGGGCCAGGGAGAGAGGAGAGAGAGAAGCTCCCGCGCACTGGTTTGAAACGGAGGAGTGGATGACGTGGACTGACACCCGGACAGGTGTCACGCAATGAATCGTTCAGGGCACCGATTGCGTGGCACTGTTAGGGTACCCAATATTTTCTCGTCCTGGCTCTCTTCTCCGAAGAAAGAACACCTAACACCAACCTGTTCGTTTTTACCGCCGCTGATGTCGCACTTCGCCGCAGCGGATTCATTTCATCCCGCCGCTCACACCAGGGAGCTCAAAACCGGCGCGACAGAGCACTGACGCTGAGTACTGTTCGAAAGTTTTGGAGTAAATCGCTCGGCACGCGAGGAAAACACTTTCTGGGTTTGCAAAGATTTTAGGCATTTTGACGGTGGCGGCCGCGGCGCTCTGTTGATCTTTGCTATTGATTTGCTGATCTCGGATCTCAGGGCAGAGCCAAGCGGCATGGCGAGGAAACGTAAGGAACACTGCGCCTTCAGATATTTGCTGGCCCTCCAGGTCTTATGGAGCCTAGGTGGTCCGAGCCGAGGAGCTGAAAGACCTCGCTAACAAATCCTTTCGCTATAAGTACCTCTCTTACGCCGGCGACACGCGTTTTCGTTCGCTCTCGAGTCGCAATACATTGCCATGTTCGAGGGTCGGTTCCAGCTTCTTCATGACTACTGGATTATCGGACATGCCGTATGCTGCGTCTGTCTTATCAGACAGGTTTTTGCCGTTCCGTCCGAACAAGCTCCGGCAGAGTACTGTCGTCGCGTCGCGCTAATTCATTCATGCTGTCGTAGGCCGCAAGTATGTTTTGGCTATCGAACTCTACACTCGAGCGGGAGAGCTAGATCGGCACAACGCCGTGTACTGCGCCAACCGCGTGCACGCCCACATCAAACTGGAGGAATACGCGAGCGCCGTTGAGGACCCTTCGCAAGCTATCGAGCTCGACAGCGCGTACTGCAAGGTAAATAGCTTCGCCTCCTCGATCCTCTCGTCCCCGCCATGCGTCCGAAGCGTTCTGAATCGAGCATCGTTACAGGGTTACTACATGCGCGGGGTGGCTTACCTTGCCATCAGGAAGTTCAGCGAAGCGCTCAGGGATTTTCAGCAGGTTTCTTTGAAATCCAAATGCGGTCGGCTTCGCTGATCAATCGTTCCTGCCGCCTATTCATTTGGGATCGGCCGTCGAATGGATGCGATTTCGCTCTTCACGTTTTTGCTCTGCTTCCGTGACCAGGCTATGAAGATTTGTCCCCGCAAATTTGACGTTGCGAGAAGAGTGAAAGAATGCGAAGATGGGCTCATGCAACTTCAAGGAGCAATCATCCTGCCTGAGCCGAGGCCGGCGGCGAGACTCAAAGGATCGTTTGTTTTGCCCGATCCCAAACGGCGATGACCGGCGGACTCCGTCAAAGGTAACTAGTCCAGATATTTCCATCTTTGCGATTATTTTTACCGAGCACGAAAGCTAAATCTATCTTGTTCGACCATGCATCATACACTTAGTGCGATTTCGTGTTAGCAATCCTATGCATCTGGATAGTTATGCACTGCACTCGTGCTCTTACTAATGATGATGATAATGGGCACTGCATTTCGAAATCCTCGTAATAACCGGACTAATGACAACCTTGAACTTGAAATTAACCGAGTTTCAACTCGGTACCATACATGTGGTATCTGGTAGTTCACAAGTAGATTGAATCCATTGTCATTCCGAATTAGAAATATCACCCTATAAATCTAATTGGTGCATTCCGATCTATAGTTCTATACACGAATTAAGTTACATGTGAGAATTTTAGTCCTAATTTCCTTTAAGACACACTTCATATGGGTACTAATTCTAGCTTGCACTTTTCTTTTCTTTTTTTATCTTGTGAAAAAGCACTAAATTTAGTTCAGGTCCCAATTTTAGCCCCATTGTTTTGTTGTCACATAAAAGTAGTGACTTAAGCAGGGGTTCCAAATGTTTAGACCAAAAAAAAAAAGCTGGGGTTCCAAATTTGACCCAAATAATTTTATATCATAAAAAACAAAAAAACTTCAATCATTACCTAAATTTGACCTCTACCAAGGTTCCATCCAATGATATTGTGTATACGTGGAATGGCATATTCAATCATTACCAGCATTATTGCACAGGAATTTGACGCTGGCTAATTTGGGTAGAATCTAAAAGTTTCCAATTTTTCTTTATATACAAAAAAGTTCGGGACAAAGGTGGAATTCGAGTTAAAGTAGATGAATTTTTTTTAGATTTGAAAACTCTAGATCCGAATTGGGATATATTCTATTATTATGAAATTGGGCCGAAAATTTTAGAATAGTATGAAAAAATTGTTTATGTAAATAATATCGTTTTGGTTTTTCCATATAAATCCAAAACCTTTTTGCTTAAATAAAAATCAGTACTTTAAAAAGGAATTCCAACCAAGCTCGTGACCCCTCCAAAAGAAAGACATCAAAAGCAGTACGCATCTTCCCTGCATCTCCCTCCTACCGATTCTCCCAACCGTCGTCCGTCCGACCACTCTCCCGTCCGGCGTCGACTTTCCGGCAACGTCGCCGTCAACAGCAACAGGTCCGTCCGTCCGTCTTTCCGTCTCTCTCTCGCGGCCTGTGTACGTGCGCGCGCCGACCGTCGTTACTTCGGGTTTCTCTGTGTGTCATCGGTTCTGCGTTGGATTGCCTCGGATTGGTTTTGGGTCGGCGCAAGTTTTGCTTTTGTTGCTGCCACCGAAATGGGTTTTGTTTGTTTATTTATCTTATGTCCGGATGATCGCGTGAGAGCGTGCGTAGGAAGGGACAGTAATGGTTTTTTCCTTTGCTGCTGCGTTTGTTGCGATGGCTGAGATAGGGTCTAATTTGCTGTTCTCTGACTGGAACTAGTTGTTTGAATCACGAAACGTTTGTGTGTTGTTTTTTTCCTTCTCTTTTTGTTAGTGCTTGCTTGAATTTTGTTTCTGGGTTGCTATTGATTGTCCCCTGTCATCTTGGTGAAGTGAAGCAAACATATGATGATTTTGCTGAAGAATTCATGGAGATTGAATTAGACCCATATGCTTCCGTGCGCGCAAGTATGTGTCTCGCATTGTTATACAGAATTTTGAGATCGATCGACGAAGAACCGCTCGTGATTTTGACAGGAACGGGTGATCTTTGTTTGGCACTCCTCAGTTATGCAACTGGATTTCATTTGATGCAACTTGAAGTTGCATACTAAAGCATGGTAGAGTTTAAAACTAAGTGGTTCACCAAAACACGAAAAAATAAAAGGAAACGGTCTATATGGCCAACTCTTTTGTTTTGGATATCCAGGCTGCAGGACAACTACTACTACTAAGCAAGAAAATGGGAACATCACACAGAAACTAGGGTTTTGGGCTGATTTGTTTTTTTTTTGATCTGTCCCATTAGACTGTTCCATATTAGATGAGGCTCCACCTCTTGAGCTAATTCTTTCCCATTTGCGGCATCCGAGATGTCCTCTAATCTCAATATATGGGCAAAATACTCAATGCTTAAATCACTTTTTGGAGCTCTAGCATAAGGGTTTGGTCTATATTTGTGGAAAAATCTTGCTTTATATCTATAGAAAATGGACCTTTAAGCATCGGTAAACAGCCAATGTGAAGCTTTCTGATCAGTGAGACCTTTTGTTAATCTTTTGTTGTCCCCGCCATGGGGATATCAATGACCATGGTATTCTGCAACTTCTTGTGTTCAGGCAAAAAAGTCTCTTGGGGTTTCTTCTGTGTACACTGATTCTGTTTCTGTTTCTACAGATTTTTCCAATAATGTCGGGTCAAACTCAGCGCCTGAATGTAGTTCCCACTGTCACAATGCTTGGAGTTATGAAAGCTCGCCTTGTTGGCGCTACAAGAGGCCATGCTCTGCTCAAGAAGAAGAGCGATGCTTTGACAGTGCAGTTTCGTCAAATCCTTAAGAAAATTGTCTCTACAAAAGAATCAATGGGAGAGATCATGAAGTCATCTGCATTTGCCCTGACTGAAGCTAAATATGTCGCTGGGGAGAATATTAAGCACATTGTTCTTGAGAATGTCCAAAATGCATCTCTCAAAGTCAGATCAAAGCAAGAGAATATTGCTGGTGTGAAGCTGCCTAAGTTTGAATACTTCACTGAATCTGACACCAAGAATGACCTGACTGGACTTGCCAGAGGTGGTCAGCAAGTCCATCTATGTCGAGCTGCTTATATCAAAGCAATTGAGCTTCTTGTTGAGCTTGCTTCACTTCAAACGTCATTTTTAACACTTGATGAAGCAATAAAGACAACAAATCGGAGAGTTAATGCTCTGGAGAATGTTGTGAAGCCAAGATTGGAGAACACTATCAGCTATATCAAGGGAGAACTGGATGAGCTTGAAAGAGAGGATTTCTTCAGGTTGAAGAAGATACAGGGATACAAGAAGAGGGAGCTTGAGAGACAGATGGCGTCAGCGAATCAATATGCGGTAGAGAAGCTCGCTGAGGAGGTTTCTTTGAAAGAGGGCATATCTCTTGACTCTGCTCACAACTTGTTATCAGCAGGAACAGAGAGAGATGAGGATATTATTTTCTAATCTGATGTCCTGATTCTAGTCAGTGTCATATGTCAATATGGTATTATTGATGTGCTGCTGCTCTTTTAAAATTAGAATTGCTGGGTATGACTTAGATGGCTGTTTGATGTCACATATGTTTATAGGGAATAAGAGTGGCGCTGGGATGTGGTTCACGTGTCTTGTAATATGGATGTTATCAAACTCTTGAAGGATGGAATAAAGAGCTTCTCCTTTGAGAATCAGTTATTATGACAACCAATGTGTGTCGAGCCAGTCATATGCACGCTGAAACTATTGCTGCTACTGGTGCTTGCGGAGCCATCATTGGAATTGTCAGTTTGCTCTCCTTGATGTAAGTTTTGAAGTAGTACGTAGATTTTGGGAAATCGGTCTGTTTCCATTTTAAATATCTACATGTCACCGTGTCTCCCTTCTTTTGTTGCAGTGTGACAGGCTATTCTACTCAGCTTTGGTTTCTCTACTTTGAGTGGGGCTCATGTTTGATCTTTGAATGAACAGAGTCCTTGTGGATTGCTTGCAGATAGCTGTCCCTCACGGTCACATATAGATGTCTCGGACTTTGTTCTGTACAATTCCACGTGTATATCAAACCGGCGCTCAGCAGAATATCATCAATCCCGCTCCTAATGAGCTCTATAGAGATGATTGCAACTGTCACTGTCATACCCTGAACGTGGTTACTTTGGAATTATACTTGCTTTGTGCTTTTGAGCTGAATATTGAAGCCCATTTGGGGCAGATTACATCGCTTGGTGCTGTCTAGTAGCCATAGTCGACGGGAGAGGGAGATGTTCTGTTTAGGGAGGGAGTTTCGTCATCTGGTCTGGTATTCTAAGAAATTTTCTGTGATATAGAAAAGAAATTTACCCGTAGTTTACGTGAGAAAATCCACGTACCATCAGAAGATACTTATAACCCAGTAATTATATGCTAAACTGTTCCGCAAAAACAACAGCGTCTAGAATTAGATGGTCTCGAAATCGAAAATCTTTAGGACTGCTTTACGATCACCTTCCTGTCCACCCACACCAACGGGCGGATTTTAAGTGTTATTAACCAGCTTTATTTTACTTGAAATTAACAAGGAAAGAGTATGCGGATGGATGGTCAATAGGGTTCAAGAGCACCAAAAAAAATTTTCCCTCCAAACCAGCTCATCAGTTCTTTATTTCAACTGATAAATGAAGATAAGATTAGTTTGATGCTTGCTTTCGTACAAGCAGTATACGACAATAGTGGCTTTCCGGACAGTTCGGTACTAGTGCTTCGCTCACGCGAGTAAAGAAGACTAGAGGAAGTTTCTCATTAAGTGCTCCACAACTTTATATTTTGACACGCCAGAGGAAAGAGGTTTTTCTTTTCTTTCTTTTTTTGGTCGAAACGAAGTAAAGAGGTTAGGACACGCTTTTTGTGCACACTTCCGAATCCTAAGCAGGAAAGAGAGTACAAGGAAAAGAAAGAGGAAGATGATTTGTCCACATTTGACATATTTCATAACCAAGAAGAACGCAAGAAACTTAACGCACAAAGGAAAATAAAAACAGGCGAGTCTTTATTAAAGAAAAGAATTACAACAATTTACCAGTCCCTAACGATTGGTGCTAATCTATGAGGTTTGCTAAGATAATGGCAGGGATGGCCATCGTCTTTATCAAAGAAATTTGCATTCATCACTGACCCACCTCAACCATGAGTCCTTCAAATGTGAGGGTGCGAAAACTGGGCACACGTCTCCCGTGCAAACTCAACTGTGCCGAGTCCCACTTGGCAGTACAGAGGCAGAGGGGCAAGTGGCACATAGATTGAATTCGCCCTCACAGACTTCCACCAAAGTCGTCTCATTGCCTTCAAACTTCATCCTCCCATAAGCACAACCTTGATATTCAATCCACTAGCTTTTGGTTGTTACCCTTATAAATTAGAGAAACTAGCACGTGTTGTCATCCTCAATGATTGGTGGGACAAATCTATGACCCCGAAGGGTCTGTTCAAAGATGTGCCCGACCTTGAGCAATTTTTCCTGCAAAGAAATCAACATATTCTGTCTTAAGAAAAACACAGGTAAATTAATAAAAGCATGACAGGTTTCTAGAAGGAAAGGACAGGAAGAGCTGTGGACTTGACTATACAAACAAGTAACTTCAGCATCAGTAAAAAATTTGAATGAATAGGAATGCAAAAAACCTCATCAAATGCTGCACCAATCATCTGAAGACCAACAGGAAGGCCGGAGGGTCCTCCATCAACAAATCCAGATGGTAATACTAATGCAGGTAGACCAGCCAAGTTAACATTCACCTGTTCCAGTCATAAATTATTCCGTCCATACATGAAGATAATAATTAATGATAAGTGATTTAGTCCAGTATCCCAAATTTACAATTCCATTCCTAGGTCAATAGGGCCTAAACTGCATAGTTCTCAATTCTATACAATTTGTGGACTCCAGCAAAGTCCCACGTGATTTATAATATGTCTAAATTTTAGTGTATTGAATCAAGGAAAGAAAGCATTACCCTTGTCAGGGACCATGGACATAGTGTATGAATTGCATTCGGTCTTTTCATCTCATTTTATACAAAGCTTGGACAGGAAGAAAACTTAAGGCAAGGAAAAGAGCAGGGCAAGGCATTAATACTTACTGTCATGATGTCTCCAGCATACATAGCCAAAGGATCGTTCTTCTTTTCGCCTATAATTCAAAGCCAATGCGCAGTCCAGTGTAAGATGAGTAATCAGACCAATCAAGGTGGAACAGACGCAAAAGGATATAGCTACATACCAATTTTGTAAGCAGCTGAAGGGGCTGCAGGAGAAATAAGAATGTCATTTTCATCCAACGCAGCCTTGAAGCTTTTCTGGATGATAGTCCTAACCTGAAATACAAAAAAGAAAAAAAAAAGGACCTCTAATGGATTAACTTTAACCAATAGAATTTCTTAATCACATTAAATGCAAATACACGGGTTATCTCCATTTATAGGTGTTGAATGCTATCTTCCCCTTTTCCCCCTTTTCTTGTTTTGCTGATATGCATACAAGCAAGTGAAATTTAATGGTAACATGGAGGCAATGAAGCATAATGCTATCTTCAGCCCACTGAATTCACATTCTTCAAGTTGAATAAAGAACCAATCTATAACAAAAACCTAGTACCTGCTGAGCACGCTTGTAGTACGCATCATAATAACCGGCAGATAAGGCATATGTTCCCATGAGGATTCTCCTCTTGACCTATTAACATGAAGGCACATTTCAGAGAGACACAAGGGGCAAGAACAATAGCAATTTGCTAGTGAACCACTGTCAAAAGCAAAGCTATAACTAACTGAAATTAAAAAAAAAAAAAAAACACACCAAAGAATTCATAATGCAACTTGACATCAAATGTACCTCAGAGCCAAAACCCTCAGCTCGAGAAACACCATATAAAGAACTCAACTCATCAGCAACTGCTTGGCTCCCGTACCTGACAACCATTGCAGAACAATTTAAAAGAACTAAATAAAGCTCATAGTTGACACAGAGATCTATCTCTGTCTCGCTTTTGGTCACAGCACACGAACAAGAGAGAAAGAGAACATTTTCTATGAACAACAATTTGCAAATATTTGCATTGGAAACTGAATAAAATAACCATATAATGAGTGACCCCAACCATAAAATTGTCACTCTAGGAATCAGCAAGGAACATTCCAGATGTTTTTATACCTTACACCATCATAACGTGACAGGTTTGATGATGATTCAGATGATGCCAGAATATAATAGGCTGGTAACCCAAGGGAAAATGATGGCAACGACACCTGCAAAGAGAAGTCAAAAGTAGAATCTATGACAATGTATGACATCGAAAGAGACTTATAATAGAAGGATTCATTTAGCAATAACAAATAAACAAAGTAACAAGAGGACCTCTTTGACAATGCATCCTAACTCTTCCAAGTGTGAAGCAGCAGCATTAATCACAGATGCAACTCCTGAATCTACACCACTCCCAAGAGTCTCACAAATAAGACCAACCCGCATTCCTTGCAGAGGTTTGTCTTCCAAAGTATTTGAAGCAGTGAATTGAGAAATAAAATCTGGAACCTCCTGAATAGGAATTTGTGAAATCTTCAACAGGTGACTGGAATAAGCTAATAATAGTAATGTCAAATGGAGACATAAATTCAAGGAGTTTCTGAATAAATATTTTTGAATGTATCAATTGCCTATACAAGGCATCTTGCAAACACTGTAAATGATAAGCAAATAAATTGGTTGGGAATGTCATAAAATTATTTAAAGAAGCTTACTCGCTTGCTGCTGGTGGCATCATATCTATCGTGACCAGAAATTGCATTTAGAAGAATTGCAGTATCAGCAACTGATGAGCCAAAGCACCCAATGACATCAAGGGATGATGCATATGCCATGAGACCATATCTTGAGACACGTCCATAGGTTGGTTTCAAGCCAACAACGCCACAAAATGAAGACGGCTGTCTAACGCTCCCACCAGTATCACTTCCAAGGGCCACCATACACTGCCTAGCAGAAACAGCAGCAGCTGAGCCTCCTGAGGATCCTCCTGGAACTCGAGATACATCCCAAGGATTTGCAGTCACCTAACGATTAACAGATGTATCACCTGAGTAAACCAACTACAGTTACCAGATGGAAGTAGCAAAAACAAAAGGTTATGATCTGGCACTACCCATTCCAAAATGCTTCAAATTGTAGATTCTAACAGAATGTGAAAATGCAAAACCATTAAAAAAGAAGCTTAAAACATGGTCTTTAAGTGGTTCCACCAAAGATGACAAAGAATATAGGAATGTACTAATGTAGGATATCAAGATACCATCATGAACAAGAAACAGTATTTAAAGTGAAAAGCACAATAATGGATGTCAACAATATATAATCAGTTCTGGCTACTCCAAGAGTGCCAACGGCCTAAATAGCATCAAATGGGATTACAAGCATCCTAAGTTCCCAAGTGCCTAACTCCATTAGGTTGATCCGGGTCAAGCACTGGATATGTTATATAAACTAGGTGCACGATTAAGGTTTGATCTCTGCACCGCTCAGTACAACCATACCATCAACCCAAGTTTGGGCTCATTTTTTCTAGACCACGAGGTTAGTAAGCATTTCATGGTAAGTATTTCACGGATCTGGATTTTATCTACCTATGAGGGAGACTTTCTTCTCATGAGAAAAAAACTAAAGTTGCCCAGCGTCATTCCTTTATTCAGCAGCAGATGTTATATTCTTTTGAACGGGCTTACCCCAATAGTCAAGGGTGAAGAATAACCTAACTCTCAAGTGCCACAAGCTCCACGTTGGAAATTCCCATTAGTAAGAATCAAGCAAGGTGAATTGACTTTCTTAACAAAAGACATGCATGAATGCTCGGGATTCAAGTATGTCACCAGAAAAGAAGAAATTCCTTAGTAATTCCTCTAATCAACTCTTGTATTTTCCTATGCAACATGCACACGATATTCGTCTAGGTAATGAAACAAATTTGAAACTTTTTATCCTTTAAGTTTGAATTTTCTTAAAACTACATAAAATTCATCCATATGCAGGAGTTAATGTCGCGCTTTGACAAAAATGAATAACCCTCTACTAGACAGCAAACGGACATTGCTGTCTAGACAGCAAAAGGCTATTGATATACATCATTAGCATGTCGAGCTAGTTACATAAACAACTTCAAAAGCTGACTAGCCGTTAACAGACATTGCTAAGAAATTGCTTCTTTATCGAACCATCCCCTGATGCCCAGAAGATTCATTTCAGCTTCTGAGAAAGCGTAATCGATTCAAACTAGCTTTAGTTTCATCCAAAAGGACTTTTGATGTTAAGCTTACGGCAACGCCCAACAACACCGAAACAAATTCAAAAAGCCAAACGAAAGAATTCAGCAAGTCCAAACCTTGTAAGCGGACCCTTCAGTGGTACTCCCCATCCCGAACTCATCCAAATTCGTCTTCCCCACCACGATCCCCCCGAGCTCCCGCACCTTCCTCACCGCCGTCGCGTCGAAAGGCGGCCGGTAGTCCTCCAGGATGCGGGAGCCTCCCGTGGACGGCATGTCGGCGGTGCAGATGTTGTCCTTGACGCCGACGAGGACGCCGGCGAGGGGGCCGACGTCCTCGCCCCGGCCGATCCTGTCGTCGACGGCCTGGGCCTCCCAGAGGACGGAGTCGGAGACGTGGAGGAAGGAGTTGAGGCGGGGCTCGACGAGGCGGAGGCGGGCGAGGTAGGACTCGGCGAGCTGGACGGCGGTGGTCTCGCGGGCGAGGAGGGAGCGGCGGAGGGTGAGGATCTGGGAGCGCGGCGGGGAGGCCGGCGGCGGCGGCGTGGAGGGGGGAGATTGGTCGGCGAGGGGGAGGAGGAGGTGGCGGCGGCGGTGGTGAGGGGGCGGGGCTTGAGGGCGGGGATGGGGCGGAGGCGGCAGAGCTGGGACTGGGCCGTCGCCGACAGCATCGTCGCCGGAGAGAGGAGGAGGAGGAGGAGGAGGATGGGTTTAAGGATTGGGGAGAGGTTTTTGTTCACAGGTTTGGGATAAAATGCAAGGATGGTGCATTCACTAGTAAACGTTTGGCACTTTTTGTCATTTTACTGACGTTACTTCTGTTTGTTTTTTTTCCTAAGAGAATGTTGTTGGCCTATGCAATAATTCGAGACTTGTTTGAAATTAAATTGGCCAATTCAAATTTCGGGACTCTCTTTTAAAAAAGAAGAAGTTTTGCTCATAAATTCTTATTTGAAATTTATTATAGACTGTTTTCTTAAGTGAAGCCAATCTTCTGTTAGCTTTGATGTCAAAGTTTTGTCTAAAATTTTTCTTGAATGCTTGCCTCCATCAATTTTGAGATATAATGCAGTCATATGTTTGGTTCGATGGAGAATCGATATGATAGTGGAATGATGTTGGTTGAGAAATTTAGACTCCAAAGAGCAACCCAATCTGCTAAATTTATTAAATCATGGAAAATGAGGCTTTTCACCTGATTCATGATGGCTATTATAATGCTATGTAGATGTCTTTGCAGTTTCTCATTAGTTTTGTGTGAATATCCTCTTTTCCTTTTGAAGATGCTCGATATCGATCATATATTTCTCTAAACGAAAAGTTCTTACTAGTCATATATCATGTTATAAATAAGATTTGTGATACAAGCAATTCATATCACACATGAAAAGGGAAAACATCTATGTCAAGCTGAGTACAACATATTATCTACGAAAGAGGAAGATGATTTTACCTCCAATAGAACAGCGCCACACAAATCCAAAGCAGCGCAAAGAACATGCTCATATAAATCCTCCCTAACTACGCATACTCCGCCGTGTCTAACTCAAAATTCTTACTAACGATGTGTTGTACTTTTGGCCTTGCGCAGTGAATAAATCTGAAGAGAATATCAGGAATGTCTTGGCATTGTATGCGTTCAGCCCCCAATAGGAGATTGGTATGACAACATACATGATCAATGCAAAGCCAACAAAGATGTTCATTAACCACCAGCTGTGGTGGCTCCGTTGGATAAGAGCTTCATTGATCATTGTCCAGAGGTGAGGGGTTCGAAACCAGTGGAGGCACTTGGTGTCTTAAGTGTGATACCGGGTGGTGGGTCATCCGCTAGTATCACTCTAGGGTTTACTCGCTGGTCCCTAGGTAAAAAAAAAAAAAACACAAAGATGTTCACTATGGCTAAGAAGGGGCAAATCTATCTTTAGGTCTAGTAAATATGTCTGCGTACGCATGAAAATTATAGTAACACAAAGAAAATACTTTCATTTTTTGTAAAATTACTAATGGATGAAACCTTTCCGATCCGAATCATTCATGCTCATCGTTGACCAAAGAGGGAATCATATGGAGGCCATAAGCCACCTTACAGTTCTGAACTCCTCTCTCGCTTTTTGTTTGGAACGTTTGGTTGCAATTTACAATGGGAGTTTCAAGGAATAGTAGTGATTGGAGTATAAAAGAATCTTAAAGATATTGAGAAGTAGTGGATTAAAGTATGATCAGCCCTGACATACATATCCTTCTTGTGAATTTTCTCCTCCGTTAAAGTCCTTAATTCAAACCATGTTCTTGTAATTGGAGTGTAGATCAGCGTAAGATTTGGTAGGGACGTGATATAAAAAATGTAAGCTAGCATGTGGCCAAATCAGCCCGATGCATGATCGGACGAGGTCACATGACTTCCTCTTGGTTAAGTCACCCCAAACAGAGAGGCCAATCTGTAGTTTCAACACTGTGAATCCCTTTCTAGTGACATGTACCATGATCTCATGAAGGTAAATGGAGTAACGCAAATTGAGAAGATTTCAATCTATTTTGTAAAGCTCTGGCAACCCAGAAAGAGAGGTTCATTTCAAGAACCATCATCAGAAGGAAATTGAATAGCTACAGTACAAACTGTTATTCTGATCTTATTATGTGGATCATATCAATGTACAAAGAGCATCAGGATACATCATCACGGAATTGATATTCTCGCTCCCTGCTACAGAGAAAGCAAGTTTCCTATAGATATTCTAATAGGTCTTGTTGACTCTCCAGGTCCCAAATCACCACTTTACCATCCAATCCTGTCATTTAAGGATTGGAAAATCAGTTGGCCTCTTTAAAAATAAAGCGAAAAGATAATCCACTTCAAGCATTAAGAAACATGAGATAAAAGTATGTTTGTTTGCCAACCTGAAGTGCTGAAGCGTGTTATGGTCGAACTTCCAGCCTCCCCAAGTGGCGCAATACAACTGCAGTCACACAAAATTAATCTTGCGTAAGTCATTCATCCCATGATATTGGCATTCTTCTCATCATCTCTCCTGATCCACATCATCTTCTGGACTCATGTTTGGAAATACCAGAAGAAAAAAAATCTGGAGAAGAGTTCAAGCTTAATATACATCGACGCACGCGCACATGCAGTCCAATAAGCAAAAGAAAAACAGCAGTAAGATGATTGTCATCTTTATAATGTAAAAAGGAAGAAGTGATTGTTATCATGTTGATAAATACGTTATGCAGTTCTCGTGAACCCCTCCTCGCTGTCTTGAATTGTCAATGCCATCATTGTTGATACCATGCTTTGACTGGCCATACAGTTTCCCAAATGCTTCAGAAAACTGTCAAAAACAGGATGATGGTAAGTCATCTCAACAAGACAGGATAACTTTTGCTTATTTTAGTGATGAATATTCTAAAAGCCTCTAGGAGGCATAAGATTTGCTAAACAAATACATTTGTGCATGCATCTATCATGGATTGGAATAATTTTTAGACCACCACATTGCCAACATGCAACAATCTTTGTCCTCGTACATGCTGTTCTTATATTAGTCTCAATTGTACAAATCATGGAGATCTTCCTTTATCATTTCTGATGAAAGATTGTCATATCTTCAAGTTGCAGGCAAGTTGGCCAATACTGTCCATCTCAGTCAATTCATTTTGATTATTGTAAACAACTTGTAGCAGTAGGATGCCAAGTAATGAGTTGATGACCACATTCCATGGGAATCAAATGCTCTGACAAAAGGGCAAAATTAAACCACGAGTATACCTGTGAACCATACTTGGGACCAGTTGATGACGTCTTCCTCTCCCCAAGGAATCTGACAAAGTTCCTGGCAACAAAGATAATTTACTGTTAATTCAGTCGATAGAAACAGATCTGTTGACTTATGTTAGGCAGATGCAAACTCGCTGTGAACAAGAGATTTTTCAAAGAGAAGGGTTGTGGCAGTGGAGAGGGAGAAGTCTCCCATCTTTAAAAGAAAAACAAAAGTGAATCTGAAACTTCACATACCACATGCCACTTTCATCTGCTGCAAATACCATTGGGTTGCAGTCAAATCCCACACCAATGACCACTTTCTCAGATATGAATAGCACCTACAAAAAAGGCACATTATTTATCTGTTTCCGATGCTAGCTGGAATATAATAAAGTTAAGATGTAAAACAAGATAAAACAAGAAGGATGCTGACCCACATCACGGAGGGGCAAATCGCGGAATGCAACGTTCTGCGCCAATGGGGAGGGACCGACATCATCCACGAAATAAATCGTAGAACTATGACCTGAAAATTCCACCAAAGGGATTAAAAATGGCTCATCAGTTCGAAGGTACACATGTCTGCTCAAACTCGATGTATAAACAGACAATCGCAGGCTGCAAAAATAGTAAATATCGTATTATAAGGAATAGTAACCGCTCGTTTTATTCATTAAATGGAATAGATGGACCATTTGAAGTACCTATAGCTAGTTGGAAATCGTCACAAACAATGGAATAAAAATTTTATTCGGAATAAGCCAGGAACAGAATACTGACCCTCACTCAAACACACTATAAGTGAGCTTGTAATGCAGAGCATGTTTTGACTTTAATAACAGAATGTGTCATGCAAATGCAATAGACAGGACCTTAACATGCTCACACATCTCAGACATAGAGGACTACTTATTTACATAACTCAATCCTGAAATCATAACACGAGCACCAAACAAACTGAGAAAAAACAAACTACTCACCAACGTAAGCTAAGGTATTGCCGCTGGGTGACCAATTTACACCAAATGCCCAGGAGAATGAGAGGTCCAGTTGAAGAATTTGCTGTTTTGATAGGACAAGAAATAATTACGATATACCGCATCAAACAAAAATAGAACTGTACAACTGTATAAACTACACACACAAGCCTCTCTGTTCTAGAATGACATCATTTTGCAAAAAATAAAAGACGATACTCAGGATATCACTTATGGAAAGAAATGACAACTATTTCATGTACCCCCTATCCAAACTGTCTGAAGTAAGCAATAGAATTAATCCAGAGTCCAACGAATGCCCACATGCTTGTGCAAATGTTCTTAGCTAGATGTTAATGTAGTTCTGTAAGCTATGTGCTTACATTTGTATAAAACAAAAGTATCATCTCCATACAAGCAAAGACATTTCCACCAATAGAGGATAATGCATGAGAACAAATGCATGCAATGTAAATGTGGTAGCGATAAGAATTAAGTCACATCATTTGATTAACATGAGACTAAAGCTTTGTGGCCGCTAGAACTTGAAAATGAACTAATGAGATAGTTCTTCAGCAAAGATACCATTTAATAGTTCAAACGTAGAACAGACCCCCCCCCCCCCCAAAAAAAAAAAAAAATAGTCCAAATGTAGTAGGCAGTTACCATCTCAGATGCACACCAAATAAAAACTTTACTTATTTTCAAACTAATCTTTCACTGTACTGAATTCCATTTTCCAGCTATTCATTGATGTACCCAAAAAAGGAGTTGCAAACCTAATTTATAGTATAAAAGAGTATAACTTAATTCACATTGCTAACTTGGCAAGTTCACATAATCTATAAGGATAATAAAAATTTACCTCCCCGAATTTCGAGTCAGATGAAGACCCTGCTTTGGAATCCCTGGATCATATTCATTGGACAGACACATAAAATTAAAATTTAAGATTCAGAGTGTGCATGATCAGCATAAAATATTTCAATGATGGACTGGCTATGTAGTAAAACTACCTTGTATCAACACCTTTAATAAAAGTGGAAAATACACGACATTTTCCATCTGTTGATGTTGTGGCAAGAAGAATCTGCAATTATAAGCCTTCAGTAACCACTTGGAAAAATAATGGTTGCTTTTGGGTAAAGGTGTCCCAATGTAGTGAAATTGCTTAACAGCAGATGGATGAAAAATGCATTCACATGATGAAAAGTCAAATTGCTGGAGATAGAACATACAGAAATAATTGCTAACTGCATATGAAGTAATCTCGAATGGCAATATCTGAAAAGTGTTTTTAATTGTCTGATGCAGGGAATAATGTTTAAGAGAACAGACTATATTTCTTTCAACAACTGAAAACATCAGCTAGATGATAAAAGTACATATATTTTTCACAGGTTGACATTATGTAAATATTTTTTGATCTTGCAAGCATGGATTCATGTTAAAGCCATATCCTCTTATTTAGAACTGACCAAAATGTAATCTACACCAAATAAATCTTTTTAACATCGTCATAATCATTAATCAGTAGATGAAACCATCAAATGCATAAAGGTATCAACTTCAAGGAGTGCCAGCCCTAGATATTTAAAAGGACAGGAGAAGAGTCAGCATGTACATCTTTATCCCCTTCTCCTGCTTTGAATCTCAAATCCTATCTCAAACTCTTTTCAAATAACATTTGACTAGATGAATTAACTCAAGAAAATGCCTAAATCAATGACTGACTGAAAGCTCATCAACTCTTTTTCCTGTCCCAAATCACAAAGTCTACTCTCAGACTTATATAGTGTCATATGAAATCCTCAGCAGGGAACAGCAAATCTAACTAGTGAACCATTTCGATTTTACCGTCTTCATGTCTATTTCTCCAGCACTGCACTGCGCCTTTTAACTATTTCCTGCCTAAAGTGATTACCATTCTTAACAGCATTCATATGCAGGTATGCAGAGAATAAGATCGTACTCTGCCCTAATAAATTCATGAACTCTCACTCAAACAAACAAAGTAACTAACAGTAACACAAATAAATTGTAAGCTGAAGGCATGACCGTAAATAAAAAAGGCATTCACATGTGCAGCCAGTAAAAAGATACAAAGCTTGGTTGCAAGTGTCCAACATCACAAAAATGTGAGAAAGAGGACATACTCACATTGTTAGGATGCCAAGCAACACTTGTTACCGATGAATTGTGTCTTTTCCTGATGAGTTTACTGACCCACCTATAAGAGAGCATATATTAATAACTGCTCCTGAAGAGCTACCAAAATCAGAAACTAAGTGAATTAATCTCCTGTCTCTTTGATATGTAACCATCTCATTTTTTTTACAAAGTTAAAGATCATGTCAGTAACTAGTTAATTTCTAATCTGGGTCTTCATTTACAGAATGCTATGCTCTTGGAGGAACTGCAAGAGGGATATTTGATTCATATATGTAGCAACAGCACTGCTGTTTGAATTCTCCGTTGGAGTTTGCTTTCCAAACTCTACTGAAGAATGAGCCAGCACAACAGCATCAACCTTGCCAGAATACTATTTGTTCATTCAAAGTCATCACCATGAACTTCTGCATTTTGCCATTTATATGTGCTTCCACAAATACATAAGGCTCATCCACGAGCATCACATACTGAGAAATGACTTAGATCGACTTCAAGCAGACAATGCTTGGCCATGCTCATACCTGAATTTAAAAGCTTTCACCACCATAAAAGAATGATTTCAAATGCAGTGAACACAACCAACTTGTCCCCCAAGTTTGGAAAATATATCACCCATAAATCCTTGATCAGTAAGTGATGGTTTACTAAAAAGCACATCAGGAGAATACATGTCCAACCCAACATAAGAATGTGAAAAATAAAATAAAAAACAATGGAGAGGAAAAACCAAGAAATAGAAGCTTATACCAGTTATTTTCTTGCTCGTAGTAGCATATGCACACTGTTTTAGCCCCACTCCCAACAGCAAATTTGTTTTCTGCAGGGAAAAGAAGAATACAACAAGATTATTTATTAGCTCATCATGCTCAGTTCATTTGACAAGAGGAAATCAAGCAGAATAAATTAGCAGTCCATGGTGAAAACATCTCTAACATGTGAAGAGGAGGAAAGGAAGAGGGAAGAGAGGATTAGAAGGACCATTACAGAGTTGGAAACATAGGGAGAGGTCAAATTTGAAGTACAATCAGAGATCATAACTAATTCAATAGGGTAGTAAATGAACTTTCTTGTAGCTGTCAGATCTTTTTATACATAGGTTGGCACCCCCTTGAAGCCTCATAGTGAATCTCTTTACTTATAGACAAAAATAGAACCACAACCAGCTAAACTACAAGGTCAGAACAAGAAAGATAAAACTATACGAAATTGTTTAACGATATTATGAAAGATGAAGAATAAACCTATTAGAAGAATTTTAATTCATGCAGAACCTTATTGGTACTTCATATTTGTATATGGTTCCCTAGAGTCTAACAGCTCAGGTGACCTTTTAAGAGCTTTTAAGAACATTTGACCGAACAAAATTCTTCTAGCAATTTCAACAGAATTTTATTCTTTTTCAAGACAATGTAAATACTTTAAGAAGTCTTTGACAAGGAACATTCAACATCATCCTGTCTTCAAACTCAATGATTCTTCATACCTTGTGGGCTCCATTGAACGCAAAGCGCAGCTCGGTTTAGCCTGAGGATAACTAAGGTGGGTACCCACTCTGATCCTTCATAATTCCATACATATCTACATAAGAACAAAATCTGCGTTAGATACTTGAATATATGCAGAAAGGAGGTGGAACACAAGGTGGTTCCAATTAGGTGATTTTACAAATAAAACAGGCACTCACGAGTTTCGATCATGGGACACTGTTACTATTCTGTTTGACCCGGAACTCCAGTCTATTCCAGAAACAATTTGGTCATGCTGTGACAATACATTTCCCATTGTTAGCACCAAGAACAAAATTATCATTTAAACTATTAACTAGCATAACATAGACTTTAGTCAAATAATCTTGTTTTGGCGAATGCAAAATTAAATTCTCAAGCCTAGATAAGAACAAAATAAATCATCATCATTTATTTATTACATGGTAAGACAACGAAACATCAGTAAGGTGCATGCTAGAATCTTTCATTAAATGCTGGAAATCTGTTGGTTGATGAGATAAGCTTTGTTAGCAATATAAAACAAGCAACATTAAATTTCAAAGGCATCATCATTCATCAGTTCATTTCCCTAACATGGAAGGGGAAAGAAGATAATGTGGAGCTTTAGTTAGAACTCCAGCTTGCAGGTCATACATGGTCATCAAATCACTGTTTAGAAATAACAGTTGACATTGTAGAGAAAGAAGTCATCAATACCATAAACTGGAGAGAGAAAGGAACAATAGAAGAGACAAGCAATACAAAAGGGGGAAAACCAAAATAGTGTTTTTTGGTCCTTATTCTTTAGTTTTGAATAGACAAACATGGCGGGAGAATTACCATGCTGAAGACAAGAAATCAGAGAACTAACAGAAATGCGGTTTTGCTTATCTTTCAGTAAATATAGTTTATAACTTTTATTTGTGCTCATCATAAATAACATATAGTACATCTGTCATCCCCATGTTTCAATCATTTGAACTTAAAGTCAATTACTCTTTAAGAATGAAGTACTGTAATAATGACCTTTTGGAGAATATGAGCTTGCTCCCACTTGTCTTCTGAAAGTCTGTAAATGTGAACTTCACTATTGTTCGGACAGAATGCAACCACTACAAGAAAGCAGATGTTATAGTTAGCATTAATACAATCTACTGATATGCAGAGACTATAGAGGCAGGAGCATATAAAGAGATTTTATTCAAAGAAATTATGGCAGAACAAGACAAACAGAAAATCCAAAAATCAGAAGAATCTCAATGCCTAGTTTTGCATGCTTGATGACATGATGTGGCAATGAACAACATCTGTTGACATTTAACAAATTCCTGGTTTAAAATGAGACTGTGAAAGGTATGGGCTTGATCTCAAACTAAAATGGCGCAAGTTGCAGAAGACAGATAAGATAAGTAGGATTCTATGTAAAAAAATCCATAAAGGATGCTTGAAAAACATTCTAATTCGAAAAGACCATCAACTAGAATGAATAAAGTAGGATATTGAGAATACACTAAGTCAAGGTATTGACAAGGAGAAAAACTAATGCGAGATTTGTCCACAGTCAGGAAGCTTGTCAACCATTGACAACAATCAAGGCATATACTTGCTAGGTTAACTTTATTAAGATTTAGCCAAAACAGTTATGCTTTTAAAGAAGCAAGTATTAGTAAATGCAAGGCAACAGTGTTAAATATTACTAACATGCGTGAAACACCTAGTTGACGATGAAGTAGCAATTACCATAAAAAGGCCAATAATTAGCATTAAAAAGTAATGACAACTTTTAATAACTACAAAGTGATTACGCATCTTAGTAGAATCAAGAAAAGCTGCTATTCATATTTCATCTGCTCTGAGGAGATTAAGAATAGGAAGTCATTGGGGAACCCAGGATGAAAAATCAAAATTAAACATCATCCTTCCGCTGTCCCCATTTTTCTTCAAAATTTACTCCCTCATACTTCACCACCCGGCACAAAAAAACCATTACCATTGGCCACCCTTTCAGATTTCAATCTGTGTCCTTACCTGGTCAAGTGATTAATGGGACAGATTCATGGCCCAGTATTTATCTATCTAAGGTGGAGATCCTCATCAGATGTTAGAAGTTAGACCTGCCATTCAAAATGCATTTTATCTATCCATAGTTGTTAGAATGCATGGCCTATACTTAACTTCTCAAAGTGAATTTATTACTTGTTACTTGTTAGAACTGCCTTCAAAAACCCGAATTTGGGATCCCTTTTTGGTCCTGTAACAATTGATATCTACAAGGACTCTGATTCCATGATACTCACTAAATGATAACGAAAGATAGGATCACTGGGAAACACATCAAGCGAACATTTGCAGCATTCAGGGGAAAGATATAGAGATTTGCACCCTGCAAAATGAGCACTTCATCACACGCAGCCCTCTGTTCTCATCGTTCATTGCCATAGGCAAAGGCCCAAGATAAGTTCGATCGACTACGTCAGCGCCAAGGTCCCAAAAGTACAGAAAAATCAAAGCACTCTCCCTCAATCAGCCTATCAACTCACCGAGGCGTTCCTTTCGCAGATATCAACTTGAAATTACACATAAAAAAATCAACAAATAGAACTCATCTAATTTCGCAGCGCATTTCCGGAAACGATCAAAACAACCGCAAAAAGAAATGCGAAAATCGAGGGAAGAGCAGGATTACTGGAGCGGTCGGGACTCCAGGCGTGGCAAGTGATGCAGGGAGCGAACTGGTGGACCGCGACCGCCGCCATTCTCGCCTCTCTCTCTGTCTGCCTCTCAGATCAAAGCGAGGAAGCCTTGAACTTCGGAGCTGGAATCGACGATCGTCTTAGAGTCTTCCACGCTCCGATCCCGATGACGTTCCTTCTCTTTTCTCTTCCAGTTCATGCCATCGGATCGCGAAGCGGCGCGAGATCCAAAAATGCAGAAGCGCTGGATCGAGAGTATCTTTCGGCTCGGAATTGTGGCGGAAGAAAAGGGAATTCTTCAGCTCGAAGTAAAAGCTCCGCGGCTAAATCGCACGGGCCTAGTGGTGTTCGGCTCGGCCGGACGAGGAAGAAGACGATCCGCCCACCCGACGCCCCCACAGGCTTCTTTTTGGGGGGCTTTTTGGGGAATTTAGCAAAACGCACGACCCTTGACAAAAGAGGGTCTTTAGTTTTTCACTGTCCTTGAAATGAAAATGGAGGATATTATAGGGGCAACCAAAAAAAGAAAAAGAAAAGAAGAACTAAAGACATTAACTTTGATGGTAAACAGAACAAAGGGCCCTGTCATTTTCTTTTGAAACAATTGATTATAAATAATTTAATCTGATTTGGTTTAACGGTCATCGCATATGTCAATCGTAAGTTTAAATCAAGTGTGCCATGGCACATGTCAATTTTGTAGTCTTGTGACTTTGAGTAATGTTGTATTATGCTTATCGAGCCATATTTTCATGTTCAAGTTTCTAATCAATTTAAATTGTATCATGAATGTGACAAGGTTGCTCATTGATCCTCATCAAGCTCCTCATTCATCGGGAGTTGATTATTCAAGACTCCAACAAAGCACTTGTGGCTATCCAGCCCCCATGTAGTTTTGATCGTTGCTATCGCTACCGTTGGAGATTGTCGACAAGTGACTTATCTTTCCTCAATTGGAGCACTTGTTTCGGGTGAGAGTCGTTAGAATATGGAGCTTCATTTTTGCACTACAATTCCCTTGCCTCGTAATTTATCTTACCAAATTAATGTAGTTTACATTAGGAAAACTCTTACATAGTCATCCGAAACATTCATTAACATTTAACGTTTTGTGGCCCAATTGGAGAACCTTGCCTCCTTAAAAGCCAATGTTAGGGAATCTCCTATATAGGTCTATTTGATGTCATTTAAGTTGATAATGACATTTCGACCAAAAAAATGAAGTTGATAATAACATAAAATTGATAAGAAAGCAAGAAATTTGATCGGGATGCGTTTAAAGCTAGAAGTACTGAGTCCAGTTAATTGTGTAACAAATATGTAAATTTTTTCTCCTTAGGTGAAGATCATGGAGGCAAGGGATGACAACATGTCCCTCAACAATTCTGTTTTTTCTTTCATTTGAATTGTTCTTTGTGTTTTGTTGAGACAACACATTCGAAATGTTTGATTACACATATGAAGAATTGGAATAATTGATTTGAGGATTATAAGGAAAAAAAAAGTAGGGACATAAAAGGTACAAGATGATGTTTTGGAGGACAACAGCTATTGTCTTGCCTTATAGAGCTAACTGAAATAGGTTATTTCATATTCCAGATTCTTAATGCTCATTGTGTGGAAATTCAAAAGAAATTTCAGTCCATCTATCCATAGGATACCCTTCAACCCACATTTTATGGAGATAAAGTCCATGGTGTATCGTCTCATCTACTTGGAACTTCTCATCACTAGAAATAATAATAAACCATTTCCTTGACCCACGACGGATTGCTCAAAGAGTGGAATTCAATTACAAACTCTTCACCCTCTTTGCAGTAATTTAATGTCATTCACAGCTTAAACTCAGTACATTAAGTTCTAAATCAACATTTTTGGCAACAAATTAGTTTGTTCTTTTTTTTTTTCGCACAATTTGCCCAAAATCTCGTGGATTTGGTTCCATATTTTCAAACCCGATAAGCAAGACAGAAGAATGGGCGTTTCCAGGGTTCTGGTTCGAGAGCTTGCTAAAACAAATGACGATGGGTGAGTTGGCTTTTTGACGAAGGTGGAGGGTGATTCAGGCAAGCCATCGACGAGCGGAACAAATTCCTTGCTCTTGGTTTCTCTCTCAGCTTCCTGTCCTCTTTCAAGTGAGTGAGCACCTCCCTTGCTGAACATCCTCTCTCACTTTTAGGAGCCACCGGCTGGTGCGGATGGCGTTTGCCATCACCCTCAGCTTGTCGGCCGACCTGATTCCCTACCCAAAAATCACGCTACCATTTGCCCACCCTTGCCCCGTCCTATTTTTGTACGTTGTTGTGCTGTGGAGGTGTGAAGGAAGAGGGGAAGAAAGGGTTCGGGCCAGGGGAAGAAGGAAGGCTAGGCTGGGGAAAAGAAAAAAAAAGAAAAGAAACACGCCGGGCTGGGCCCAAGCGGGTTGAAAGAAGAGAAAGGGCTGGGTCAATTCGGTCCGTTTTGTTTTTTCTGAAAATATTAAAAATTAATTTTTTAATTAATTATTTTTTTTTCACTTTTTTTGATATATTTTTTAATAAATTCTATTTCCATTTGCTTGTTTATCCCAATTATCTGTCTTTGCTATTTCTATTTTGACGATTTACCAGGCCAGCAAAATTAGGTGTCAACACTAGGTTAACGCCCCTATATTATGTTCTAGTCGGACAAATGGAGGAAAAAAAAAATAGCCAAGTAATTAATGGCTGTGCAAGTACACAAGAATCCATAATCCAATTAGGCTATGTTTGGTCGTTAGGAATTCTAATCGAGAAAGGACTGGATAGGATAGGATATTAAATTCTAGGATTTTTTTTTTATCCTATCTATTATTTGGTGAATCACATTATTAAAATCGGATATGTTTACATTATATTATGCATATATTTTTTTTTATAAAAATGGTATATCATTATAAATGAACCTAAATTCATAAACGAGATAGTGAAAATATCTCGTAACACTATTCCTTAATTTATTTTTATTTTATTTTTCCTCTTTTTTATATTATTTTCTTTATTATTTTTCCCCCTTTATCATTCTTTAATAAAATTTTATCAAATAGTAAACCGTACTAACATACCTAAAATACAAAAATACCTAAAATATATAATAAATATAAATATTTAATTTATAGATTGAATGTTTATTACAAGATAGAATTAAAGTTGAATATATAAATTAAAATAGGATTAATTAAAGATAATTTTTTATTTCTTAAATTAGAATTCAAATATTATTTATATTGAAATGTAATTTCAATTTTGTTAATTTAATAAGTTTGTTATTCGAGAAAAATAACTTTCCTATTATGGACATTAGCAATCCTATTAACCTTTATCCAATCTTTCCCTTTTTCACTGGACAGCTTGAAGGGATTGCTTCGAGTGTAAATATGAATGCTAGGCTTGCTAAGAAAAACTACAACATAAAATTGTAACGTTAGCATTTTGGCTGAATTGGCACTTAAGTGATTCATTTTGCTCCGATTTTGGCACTTAAGTGTTACTTCCTGCCAAGTTTTGACACTTAAGTGTCCCTTCGTGCCAAGTTTTGGCGTATTGATTCCCATTGACAGTTAGTATACCAATTATATATCCTAAATACCTTGAACTATAAAGAAATTTTATATGTCACAATGTAAACCAAACTTATCATCAACAATGACCCAAATGATCCCCTATGAGATAATTTTATCTTGTCTATATCTCCTTTATATCCAACTTTATCCTATCCTGAATAAGCACTAAACGTAGGATAGGAAAAATCATATCCTATCTCGAATTTTATCCCGATTGCCAAATGCAATAAAGTTTCCTTTATGAATATTTAGTCATTTTTCCAATGTAAAGAATGCTTCTTCTTCTTCTTGAATCTCTCAAAGTATCTTTGTAATTTGCACAATTTGCACAAATTCTTCAATTGGTCATCGATCTATTACGTTAGATAAGTAATGAATTTAGGGGAAAATTACCAAAAAAGTCATAAGCCTATTGTAATTGTACAAATTCAGTCATAAACTTATTTTTTTTTTACTAATTGAGTCCTAAACCTTTTACTATTATTCCCGATTAGTCCATCCCGCAAAAATAGTCACCCGTCGGACGTGGTAGCCTACCCGATGCCGTGACATTTTTTAATAATATTTTATTTTTTGAAATATTTTATTAATTATTTTTATCTTTTTTCCTTTTTTTTTTTCTTCTCCCTCCTTCCTCCTCCTCTCCTCCTTCTTCCCTGGGCTCCAGGACTGGCCAGAGGGAAGGGCTGGCCGGTCACTGGATTGAGGCGGCCAGCGGGGCGAGCCTTTGCTAGATCCGGCGAGGGGGGCCTCGCCATCGTCGGGTTTGGCGAGGAGAGCCCCACCTGATCTGGCGAGGGCTCGCCTCGCTAGTTGGCGCACGCCCAGCAATGGTGGGGCGAGCCCCCGCCGGATCTGGCAAGGGCTCGCCTCGCGGTCGTCGGGTAAGGCGAGCCCTCGCTAGATCCGGTGAGGGGGGCTCGCCAACGGTCCAAGAACTGATCTAGAGGAAGAAGACCTTGGAGTCGCTGACGGAGGCGGCGAGGATGAGGTGGGAGTCGAGGAGGCCGAGGATGCCGTCGCAAATCTTGGAGAGCTTGGCCTTGATCTTGGAGCGGTAGTCGCAGATCGCGTTTGGCAAGGCCCTCCTCGTCGAATCTGGCGAGGGCTCGCCTCTCAGTCGTCGGGCGAGGCGAGCCCTCGCCAGATTCGGCGAGGAGGGCCTTGCCAGACGTGACGGTGAGCCCCCTCGCCGGACGAGTCGAGCCCTCACCGGACGAGTCGAGCCCTCGCCAGACCCGGTGATTGCAAGGCCCTACCGGCCGCCTTAGTTCGGTGACCGGCCAGCCCTTCCCTTTGGCCGGTCGCCGAAGCCAAGGGAAGAAGGAGGAGAGGAGGAGGAAGGAGGGAGTGGGAAAAAAAAAACAAGAAAAAAAGATTAAATATCGCCCAGTGCCCGGCCGCCACATTAGCGTCGGCCCATTTTTGGCTGGATGAACTGATCGGGAATAATTGTAAAAGATTTAGGATTCAATTGGTCAAAAAAAAAAAAAAATAAGTTTAAGACTGAATTGACACAATTGCAATAGGTTTATGACTTTTTTGGTAATTTTCTCCTGAATTTAGAGATATTCCTCGAGTGTAGAAAACCAATGGGCAAGGGAATGATCCACTCACTGTCCGTATGACTTGTTCTACTTGCTTCACTTGATAACTCATACCCGATATTGTAGAGAAGCACCAAAACATGGGTTGGGTTCCAAAGTTTTTTGCTTAATTAAGAGGAATTGGGTTGGTTGGACTAAGAAAAAGGTATCCATCGTGTTTCTAGGTTTTGGTTTAGGTTGATTTGACTAAGAAAAAGGTAGATATCGGGTTTTTAGGTTTAAACCCAATGTCTACCTTAAACCCAATGTCCACCTTTTTCATAGTCAACCAAACCAATTCCTCTGAAATTGACTCACTTTATTTGCTCCCATGAATTGCAAGATGCTAACACTACCATTCCGATTTCAAAAACCGTCTACCCTCCACTTCAATCTCTCATGTTCATCTACTTCCCTCCTCTCTTCCTTTCTCAATCTTCTCTCTACTCAAATTTTCATTGCAGGCCATGGTCTCATTTTGTTGTCTCTCTTCTTCTCTTCTTTCTCTTTCCTTTGTTTTTCTATCTCAATTCTCAAACTTTGCCGATGCTCAAGCTCAAGATCTTGATTACCCAACTGCGACGCTTTCAACACGGTGGACAAATAACGGAGACTACATTTTATGTAAATCATCCCATTCATCTGCAGACCTATTGATTATGCGGTCAATTCTACGCCGAGGCATAGGAGCTTTTGGCACTGCCTACGTCAGTGGCTTCTATTGTAATTATAACTGCAACACTTGCCTCTTTGCTGTTTTCATCTTCCATCCTTGCCCAAGTATTATGACTGATGATGCATCTGTAGAAGTTGTTTGGTCTACCAATCGGAACAATCCTGTAAAGATCAACGCTACATTAGAGCTTACGTCCAAAGGCAATTTGGTGTTGAAAGATGCTGACGGTACTATTGCTTGGTCCACTAACACTTCTGGCAAGTCTGTTGTAGGCTTGAACTTGACAGATTTGGGGAACCTCGTGTTGTTTGATAAGAATAATGCGACTGTTTGGCAGTCTTTTGATCATCCAACCGACACACTTGTGTTAGGACAAAAGTTGATGGCGGGCCAAAGATTGATACCGAGTGTTTTTGAGACAAATTGGGCCATAGATGGTACGCTTATGCTTTACATGAATGGCCGTGGTTTATTTGCTCAAATCAAGACTAGTCCTCCTCAGATCTATTACCATTCTCTTATTGATAATCCAAATGCAAATACTGAGTCTCCATATGTTGAGTTTATAAATGGAAGCTTGGCTTTCTTCTCAAACTCTATTTAGAATTTGAGTTTGATTTCAGTCCCTCATGCATCTTTTGTACAATACATGAAACTGGGCTCGGATGGGCATTTGAGAGTGTATGAGTTATCATATAGGCCTAATTGGAGTTCACCTGAGGATATGTGTGCAGTGTGGGCAGAAGTGGCCGATCTTTTGACTATGTCTCTTGCAAGGGACTATGGTTATCCAAAAGTGTGTGGACAATATGGAATTTGCTCCTAGTTGTCCAGCTTCGAGTGATGGAATGAGCTATTTCAAGCTAGAAAATTATACTAAGCCTAATTTTGGGTGTTCTAAGAATGTTCCACTATCTTGCGAGGCTTCACAAGATCAAAGTTTTCTGGAGCTCAAAGATGTCACATACTTCACTCTTACTTCAGATCTCATGAACATAGATGCTTCAAGTTGTAAAGAGGCCTGCGCAAAAAACTGTTCATGCGAAGCAACTATATTTAAGTACAAAATGGATCCCACTGTTGGCTGCTGTTACTTAACAACTCAAGTGTTTTCACTTATGAAAATTGACAAAAAAAAGAATTCCTATAATTCTACCGCTTTCCTAAAATTACAAAATGTGCATTATGGAGGAACTCCAAATCATTCTCTTGATTCTCCTCCTGCCAATGAACCTCCAAATCAAAGGACCAACCATCTTGTTGTCATACTTGAATCCAACCTCGGAGTTCTCATTGCCATAATAATTCTTATCGTAGTCATAGTTTTGTTTGTTCGGAAGAGAGATCTCAATGAAGCAGAGGAGGAATATCTTACTCAAGTACCTAGAATGCTCACAAGATTCCGTTTCAGTGATTTAAAAGCCATGACAAATGATTTTAGTAAAAAGCTTGGCGAAGGTGGTTTTGGTTATGTTTTCGAAGGTACTCTAATTGACGGAACAAAAGTTGCAGTAAAGCGGCTTGGTGGTTTTGGGCAGGTCAAGAAATCCTTTCTTGTCGAAGTTGAGACTATTGGTGGTATCCATCATGTGAACTTGGTAAGACTCATGGGATATTGTGCGGAGAAATCCCAAAGGCTCCTTATCTATAAGTACATGTCTAATGGGGCTCTAGATAGATGGATCTTTCCCAAATCCAATGAATGTGTTCTCAACTGGCAACGAAGGAAGAAGATCATTCTCGATATAGCGAGAGGACTAGATTATCTTCATGAAGATTGCAGACAAAAGATTGTACACCTAGACATTAAGCCCCAAAATATTCTCTTGGATGGGAATTTCAATGCTAAGGTTGCTGATTTTGGATTGTCCAAGATGATTGAGAAGGATGAAAACAAAGTTGTCCTAAGCATGAGAGAAACTCCTGGTTATTTGGTCCCTGAGTGGCTGAATGTAGCAATTACTGAAAAGGTTGATGTGTATAGCTTTGGTGTGGTTATCTTGGAGATAGTTTGTGGAAGAAAAAACTTTGATCAGTCTCTAGATGAAGAAGACATGTATTTACTGAGTCTTTTTAAGAGAAAGGCAGGAGAGAAACGGTTGTTGGACATTGTGGATAAGTCTAGCGAGGATATGCAATTAAATGGGCCACATGCAGTAAATATGATGAGGATTGCTACATGGTGCTTGCAAGGAGATTATACAATGAGACCTTCCATGTCAATGATCATCAAGGTGTTAGAGAGTGTTATGAAAGTTCCAGACAACTTGGATTACAACTTCTCTGCTCAGCCGTCCACTAAAGGAGCAGCAAAATTCGGTCAAGAATTCAGTGCCACCACTGCATTATCACCCTTCATTTTAACTGGTCCATGATGACGTGGGCAAACTTATAATATCGGTTCTCTCTATAACTAGTGGTAAAATTGTGCAGGCAATTGAATTTCCTCTCAAAGCTTGAATGTTCCGGTATGTCTTTTTCTTTGCAGGCCCAAAAGTTTGTGGCACGATATCAGTTCTTTTTTTGCTCGCAAATGAATGGACTTTTGGCATATCTAAGAAAATAATTGTTTTTTTTTTTAGTCAAATTTAGGAAGGATTGACTTGGTTAGTTTATTGCATTTAGATTTTATTACTTATGTAGAGTCCAGTCGTGGCCAAATTTATCAAGTTAGTACCAATAGCTATAGGGATTTTCTGCTGGTCATTAAAATGGGAGCTTGGATTTAGAAACCATAACTTAAATTCCCTTGCGTTAATCCGCTTGCAAGTTCCAGCCGGAGAGTGATGGAGAGATGTTGCTGATATTTTAACCCAGGTTCGTGTCAAACAGGGTGTCTCAATACATCTCGTAAAAGAGGGAACCTGTCGAGCCATTTGTGTAAAAGCTTCTAAAACTAAGTTCTTGATAATGTCTTTTAGTAGCCTTATTATTTCTTGGATCCAAACCTGGTTTACTCTTTGTTTTTCCGGCACTTGATCTCCTTCGGAAATGATTTTTCCGTCCAGGTCATCTTCGTTTTGAGGTTAATGACTTAATTTAATCCGTTGCGAAGTCATTCTTAAAACCAACAAAGATCATTGGAAAAGTTTACCATTGGTAAAGTTCTGACATCTTCTATTGATTACTTCTGAAATATTCTCAGCCAATCATCTTGACTTCCAGCTTCTAACGATCCATTGTGATCATTTCGACATGCATGTCTACCAAAAATAGAGAATTAAGATGATTGGATATTCAAGATTCAACTTTGCAATGTAGAGTTGGCTAAAGCCTTAAGGAGATCAAATCAATATTGACAAAAATAAGAGGCTAGTTTTATTTTTAATTTTGAAAAAAAAAGAAGAGAGGAAATAGACATCGAATATGGTACAAACCACGAAAGGGGTAATGAATTCTTGATTTGAATAGAATTTGATAAATCACGAGTCAAATTAGCAAAATAGCAAACAATGTATCCTTGAAGTCAAGATTCTTACTTTACATGGTTTGGGGAAACTCCTTGATAGAAGACTGTAGTTTTCGATGGGTCAACACAGTCTGCTCACTTGGCTCAAGTGTTCAATGCCATATTGTAGGCCATCAAGCGATCCATATCTTTATATGTCTTACTCTCTACTTGCATATAATCTCATTTAAATTACCTTAAATATATATATATATATATATATATATATATATATATATATATATATAGAACCTTTGATAAACAAAAACATAAAAAAGAGAAATATATATAGGAGTCATGTTAATTTGGAAAAATATCAACTCTATTTCGCATCGTTGAGCGCGACTTAGACAAGTACGGAGGTTTTTTGCATAAGTCATGTGGCAACTTACAACTATAGAGCTATGTAGATTTTGCGGCTCCTAAGGGTGGCCTTGAAACATGAATTAGTGGTGAGAAGATTGAACTTCGGACTCTTTACAAAGTGAAAATGGTCGAATGTCTTGGCATATATTGATCCATCGAAAAGTTTCTCCTTGGTAAAACCGTGACTGCAACGTTAAATTCGTGCGCATGCTTAATCTATCGGTGATGCGTTGGACAGAGCTATTGATGTTTGGCTTGGAGGCCCACTGGCCTCCGGCCCTCCAGGGCACTTTTGGGCGGGCCTGAGTAAGGTAATTTAGTTATAAAGTCCTGCGCTGAAAGTTCTCACGTATAAATTACTCTTTTTTTTGGGGAGGGGTTGGACCGACCTGGCTTGGGCCCGTGCATTGATCGTCTCTAGGCAAAAGTAATTTTGGTGTAGAAACTATAATAGAACTCGTGCTCTCTAGTGAGATTTCATATGAATCTCACAAATTCTTACGATGGATTTAATATAGGATTTTAGTATATACAATGCTTGTCAAGATTGAGACTAAACGTTGTTTCCTCTCAACATGAAGCCACCAATGCCACGAGTTGAACACCAATGCATCAATGCCCTCCCAAATCTTGGTGCTCTAGAGAAAGTCGAGCCTAAGAGCTTGTTTAGGGAAGAATTACCAAAAAAGTCCTAAACTTATTGCAATTGTGCCAAGAATTGATGTAATGTAAAGCAATTAATAAATCTAAACTTTTTTTTTTGTCCAATTTACTCCTAAATCTTTTATATATCCTGTGCACTCCCCAATTATCATGATTGACAAGTCATCCGGCCAAAGTGCATTTGGCCTCAAGCATTGCGGTGGGAACCGTGCTAGAATATTAGCCTCTTCCCTCTCAATCTCGACAAGAAGTCTTAACTATTGAATCTAAACCAAACAACTTTCATTAATTCGGAGTGGAGGACAATATTTTGGCTAGCGAGATAATTTTTTAATATATAAAATGCTAACATGAACACCGCCGGTATATATATATATATTTTTTTTTTAATTTTTAAATATATATTTTTTTTTTTTTTTTTTTTCCTTCTTTCCTTCTTTTTTTTTTTCGGGCCGGACGCCCGCGCCTCGAGAGGGGCTCGATCGGGTGATAGCGACCCCGCCGAGCGACGGCCGCGCCGACGCCACGGGCGAGACCGAGCCTCGCCGGGGGCTGCTCCGCCCGCGAGCTCGGCCCTCGGTGGCCACTCGCGACGGCAAGGGGCAACGCCGCCCTCACCTGGTGTAGTCAAGGAACCCGCGGAGGAGCTCGATCTCGTCCTCATCGGCCGGGCGAGGCCCCGGAACGGGGTTTTGGCGACGGGACCCCCGCGGTCCGGAGGGCCGCTAAGCTCGCCCTTGCCGACGATTAGGGGGACGGGGAGGTGGCGAGGTGGCGATCGCGAGGCAACTAGCCACCGGGCGAGGTCACCCTCGCCCTCCCAAGATCGGCAGGCCGCCGCCATTGTTGGGCGAGGCTCGCCTCCGCTAGTGGTCAAGGCGGCGGGCGAGCCTCGCCGGTGGTCGGGGCGGACCTCCGCCTGGTCGGCCATCGGAAAAAGCCAAGGAGAAAAAAAGGAAGGAAAATAAAGAAAATAAAGAAAATAAAAAAATTCAAAAAGTTCAAAAAATATTAAAATATTAAAAAAATAAAAAATATATATATTAAAAATTACCTCGCCGCCTATGTGGCACCCGTGGCATCCATGTTAGCATTTTACGGCCCAAATTGTTCGATGAACTCAATCGGCAAGAAGTGAAAATGTTTAGACTCAATTTTGGTTTATGACCAATGGACTGGTTTATGATTAAATTCTCCCACAATTATAAAAATCAGAGTTTTTAATTCATTAAAAAACCGAATGTTTATCCGGAGACCTAATTGGATTCATCAATTACAATATTTAAGATTTTTTTGGTAATTCAAGAGTAAACTTTTTTAAGAATCGAAAGCTTACCGTCGTATATCGATAGCTCGTAAGAAAAAGACAATAGGATAAAAGGTGCACTTTTTGAAAGACCACCGCTAAAAGACAATACGAAAGCAACTTCGCGACTACAATTTCTATATGTAAGAAAAATACACCCTATGCTTTGAATTTGTTTCTTTACGTGCAAGAGGGAAAGAAAACAGACAAAATGATCTGTCGATTCAATACGGGCCATTTTGGCTTCTTTTCGTCGTACTTAATCTCTTGCACGCAAAGAATACTTCCTATGATGATAAGTGCCTTCTTAAAATGTCCATGAACGATTTAGGGAAAGAGAACGAGACTTTGTAAGGGCCATGCTTGTTTGGAAGCAACAACGTTGGGTGACTTTGAGACTTCATGTAATGCGAGATCCATATCGCAATCAAAATGGGTCCCTATCCATCACCTCAACCTATTTCGAAAGACTACAGCTCACTGACACCTAATTAAGCGCGTATGCATGATCTCGAGAAGATGTTCCTTTTGATTTGTATTCCATCGTACGTAAAATTTTGATTAGATGGATCTGTCCACCTTTAATATTGAATCGAAGATAAGAAATGGAAATCTTGTTCGGGGTGAGGGTCCGAAGGATGTGGCTTATAGTTTAAGAAGACGATAAGATAGACGCGAAACCTATGATATCTATTCCTCATCACAGTACTGGAATATAAGCAGGTTACTTTTAAGTTATGAAGAAGTTTTAATATCTGCAACAGCATCCTGGATTATGCACCTCCAAAACCATGATCATCATTAACAACGGACAAGGACAAGAAACCAAAGACATCACCAACGTTCACATGGTCATAGCCGAGTCAGGTTTGAAGCGGCGTGCTGCCGAGCTCGCACGAGAGGAGAGATAAGCAGAGAACGTACCTCGGCAAGTCGCAGTTGCCGACGGGCTTCCATCTGTACTTGAGGTAACCCGTGGTTGAGATCCTCCATGGGCTCCGCGCGCGCAGGAGATGATTCCAAATATTCAGGACTCCGGCAAAGCACTCGTGGCTATCTAGCCAATGCAGTTGAGATCGCTGCCGCTGTGGCCATAGATCGTCGATAGGTGACCTGTCTTTCCTCAATCGTGGCACTCGTTTTGGGTGGAGACTCGATCAGATCGTGCAAAATTAGGACGAGTAGGCATTGAGGGTTTTGGAATTGAACAATGATTGAGATTGCACGGTGGATGATGTAATTGTGCCTCATGTGTATGTCACATTCGAAATGTCGACTAATCACATTATATTATGTTGAGCCTTCACGGACCACGCGTAACAATCATTGAAATTTGTTTTCTTTTTCATTTTCAAAATAAATTTCTATGGGTACCATTGCATTCAATCACTTTGTTCACTAGGATGTATTGCATTAACTACTTCCGCTGAACAGAAAAAAAAAAAAAAAAAGGAAATTCTATTTTGGTTTATTAATTCCTCATAATATTGGTGACCGTTAGTTTGCAATATATAATATTGGTAAACGTTAGTTTGCATATATATACCATGTTGCGTTGATTTGATTAAACTAGCTTAAACAAATGAACAATGCACAAAATGTTGAAAATAGTTCACAAAAATGATTTTGTAGTGATATAATAAATTTCTACTAAGGATACAAATATCGATCCCATGTTTAATTTCCTAATTACAAAATTGCAATATAGCCAAATTATTTTGTACTCTTATAAATCTAGCTTCCTCTTAATATAAATTCAAATTTGTCACCCCTCCCACCCCAACAAAAAATTAAAAAATATAAACCGGCCACAAATAGGGAATTTTCTATCCCCAATACCACAAATTTCCATGATGAATTAAATCTGAATGTGAATTGTTCACTTATTCTAGTGATGTGCAGATTCAAAAGTTGTGAGCTACAAGAGACTGATAAAGGAGCAAATTCCAGGTATCAGGAACTCCAGCAAGACACCAGTGGCTGCAATCTATGATCCTGTGTCCTCCCAAGCCATACACCGATGGATGTCCATCTACTCGGAGCTGCGAGAGATACGTGACGTTGAGCAGACGGACCGGGTACGTCATCGATCTTATTACTTTCTCTACCACCAGTTCCGCTGGGTTTGGGCCGGCTGGGTATCGCCGCACAGCGAGCGGATGCTTCTGGTCGACACAAGCGTCGGCGTTCGGTTGACCCCAGTCACTTGCACTGCTTGATTTGAACAGGATTTGATAAATCACGAGTTAGATTAGCAAAATAGCAAACAATATGTCCTCGAACTCTAAAGATCTTACGTTGCATGGTCTGGGGAAACTCCTTGATAGAAGATAGCAGTTTTCGATGGGTCCACCCTGGAGTCCACCCATTTGGCCCAAGTATTCATTGCCTTCTCGTAGGCCACCAAGCGATTCATGTCTCTGTAAATCTTATTCCCTTCTTGGATATAATCCCATCTAAATTACCTCAGAAAGAAGAATGTCAAAAGCTTCGAAGTTTCAAGCACATAGAAAAAAAAGCCAAAATATATAAGGGAAAAGCATGCTTAATATAAGTAAATGCTCTATTTCACATCATTGTTGCCAATTGAATCAAGTAAGTATGTCCGTTTCTGAACAAATCACGCCATTACCATCCAGTGTAGAGCTACGCAGATTTTGCTGCTCCTACGAAGTTAAAATGGTCAGATATCTTAACCTACATCAATCCGCCCAGAAATTAGTCAATGGACATGCTTGAGTAAGGTAATTTCGTTGAAAGCCCCCTTCGATAAGTTTGTATATATAATTACTCTTATAGGAGGGCCTCGGCACCAAATGAGGCCCGATCTAACTTGAGCCTGTGCATTGATCACCTCTAGATAGAAGTAAATATGATGCAGAAACTATAAGAGAACTCATGCTCTCTAATGAGATCAAGTGTGATTCTCACAAATTCTTGATATGTGATCGATTTTATTTGGAATCTAAGTTGATGTAACGCTTGCTAAGATGGACACTTACGGTTGTTTCCTCCCTGTGTGAAGCCACCAATGCCACGAGTTGAATATCAACACATCGACGCCCTCCCATAGCTTGGCGTTCTGGAGAGAGTCGAGCCTGAGAGCTCGCCCGGTGCTCGTGCTCACTATGTCCACCAGGAACGCGTCTCGGAAAAACATCAACTGCACTCCATATTCCTGCAACCATATCACAATTGACGAGTCGTCAATTTCATCCTTTTATTTTGACTTTTCAAGTCAAAGAGAAAAGAGCAAAGAATAAGTCAAGGCAAGAGGTCTCACTGGGAATGAGAAGTTGGAAAGCCCTGCAACTGTTGTCAAAGTGTATCTGGCCTCGGGCACCGCGGTATGAACCATGCAAGTGAGGGATTGCCATTGATTCAAGCTTAACGAGTCCCCCACAAACATCAGCCTCTTCCCTCTCAATCCAAACAAGAAGGCTCGGCCGTCAAACCTAGACCAAGCAACTTTCATTAATCGGGAACGACGATATGTTAAAGCACATAAATCGGAGACCTGCTGCGCTTTCGAATCGATTCTCCCAGAATTGATCAGTATTTCTGTCGAGACCCAATACAAGATTTCTTATCCAACCCCTTCACTTTTCCTCCTTTTTCGTTCCACATTGATCCAAGACTAAAAAATTTTAAGAATCCAAAGCTTAACTTTATATATTGGACATTCGCAAGACAGAGACAAAAGAGAATAGGTGCACTTACAAAATAACATTACTAAAGGACAATATGAAAGCAACTTCACAACTACACTTCCTATATTTAAAGAAGTGCACCCAATGATTTGAATTTGTTTCTTTACGAGCAAGAGGGAAAGAATATAGGCAAAAAGATTGGCCGATTCGATATGGGCCATTGTGGCTTCTATTCGTCGTATCTGTCTCTTGCAAGCATAGAATACTTTCCATGATAAAAAGTGCCTTCTGAAAATGTCCAAGAACGATTTAGGGAAAGTGCATGAGACTTGTAAGACCATGCTTGTTTGGAAGCAACAACGTTCGGTGACTTGGAGACTTCATGTTATGCCAGATGTGTATCCCAATCAAATGGGTACCAATCCATCGCTAAATCTATTTCCAAAGACTATAGCTTAACGACAATGAATTAAGAGCGTATCCATGGAGATGTTCTTTTCAATTTGTCTTTGCATCTTACGTGAAACTATAAACAGATGGACTGGATCAGAATGAATTTGAATAAAATATCCAAATGGAAATCTTGTCCAAGATGAGAGTTTGAGGAATGTGGCTTATAGGTTAGAAGATAACAAGATCGTGGCTTTGGAGAGTGTGGTTATCTACGGAGCATTTGACATCAGTTTAGTACTCGTTAAGGTTGACTCAGGTTTGTCAATAACGCTTGACAATACTGGAATACAAGTAGGGTACTTTCAACTTATGAAGAAGTTCCAATCCCTGCAACAGCATCTCCATTATGCACCTCCAAAACCATGATCATCACTAATAGCGGACAAGAACAACGAAATTCAAGACAAATTCACATGGTCGTAGCAAATTGGGTCTGAAGCTGAATGTTGTCGAGCACGGGCGTAGAGAGAGATATTGAGGGAACGTACCTCGGCAAGTTGCAGTTGCCGGTGGGCTTCCATCTGTACTTGAGGTAATCTCTGTCGAGCCTGCCATTCTCAAGGCACTTGAACTGCTTCTGTAGGAAGGGACACTGGGATGTGTTATAGAGAGGGTATGAACTGTCATAGACCCACGATCCTGCGGAGGCATCGCAGGAACCGGCCTCGACAGTTTCTTCTCTCTTTCCATTAGTATGTCCCAACGTCGTAACCGCTAGGTCACTCACAAGTAGAGAAATGACCACGAATATTGCACCTCCGAAGACACCCATGAGAGAGAGAGAGAGAGAGAGAGAGAGAGAGAGAGAGAGAGAGAGAGAGATGGGTTGGTTGGGATTTGAAATGTGTGTGAAACTGAGTAATATCGACAGAGATTAGTGATAATGGGGGCAGATTATATAGAGAGAGGGTGAATGTTTTTAGGGGTTCAACCGAATCGAATTTGGAAATTTGATTAATGGACGGGTGAGGGTTTGCATACCATAAGAATAGGAAAGTTGCAAACTGGATCTTATTGGATTTTTCCTCTATCTAGGACGACATATTGCGGAAGGTAGAAGTCGACGGAAACACAAACTATGGCTTTATGGGGAAGAAGAGATTGACCCTCAAGCCCCTTTCAATAGCAACTCATTCAATGTTTGGCCCACACTTAATGTTGGATTTTACTGCCCAATTAGTTCCTTGGTCTTCCGGAGCATTCATTAGCATTACAACATTGTTTGGCCTTTTCAGCTGGAGAACCTTGCCTCGTTGAAGGCCAAGATAAGGGAATCTCCTATATAGGCCTATTTGATGACATTTAATATGATAATAACAATAAAATTAATTAGAAAATGTGAAATTTGATTGGGATTTATACAGAGCTAGAAGTACACATCCAGTTAATCGTGTAACCAATGTGTAAATTTATTTTCCCCTTAGGCGAAGATCGTGGTGGCAAGAGATGACGACAAATCCCTCAACAATTGTGTTTTTTTTTTCTTTCATTGAATTATTCTTCGTGTTTTGTTGAGACACCACTTTTGAAAGGTTTGATTGCACATATTGAAGAAGTTGAAAGAATTGATTTGAAGATAATAAGTGAAAAAAGAAAAAGAAAAAGGTGAAGACATGAGAGGCACGGGATGCCGTTTTAGAGGACAACAGCTAATGTCTTGCCTTGTAGAGCTAAACTAATCGGGTTATGTATCATCCCAAATTCTTCATGCTTGTTGAGTGGAAATTTAGAAGAAAATCCAGTCCATCTATTCACACCTTTGGCCTAGATTTTAAGGAGATAGAGTTTATGAGGTATCAACCCGTCTGCTTGGAGCTTCTCTTACTTAAGGAAATGAAAAACCACTTATTTGACCCACAATGGATTGCTTAGAGAATGGATTTCGATTGCAAACTCTTCACCCTCTTTTAGCATTCTATGTACTAGAATGTGGTGTTATAGGAATGACATATTACATGATCAAGTTATTCCAAATTCTTCCTAGCAATTAAGTTGGTTTACAGAAGTTCATGGAATTTTCAAACAAGTTTAGGGATGAGAACATAGTCGCGATAAGTTCCGGAGTCGATCCTACTGGGGAAGGGGCAGACTCCTGATTGCCACTGTTAGATGAAGGATTAAAATTTAATATAGATAGTGCATGTAAAAATAACAAATGAGCCATTAGTATCATGGCACAATTGGCTAGCGATTCAGTAGTCCAAGCTTGGACAAGGAAAGGACTTTGGAAATCATCAATGGAAGTGGAAGTAGTTGCTCTCCTTCTTGCTTGCAATTATACTTAGTCCCTCTGCATCCAAAAAGTGATTGCAAAGTCTTAATTGATGCCATCTAACAAAAAGGTGTTTGCCCTTGGAGTATTTGGTCTTTTATGGCAGATTCTTGCTTCCTACTTCAACATAGTCCTGGTTAGAGCTTGGCTTGGACTAGTAGACCCAAGAATGGAGATGTTCATATGCTTGTAAATTGAGCTTTTAATCAAATAGGCATTGAGACTTTGTTCATTTTGTGAAAAATATCATGTGTTTGAAAAATGTTTTCTAAAAAGCCAATTTTTAAGAAAATGACAATATTTTTCGGTACTTAGTTGAAACTTAGTAATAAACTAGAAAATATTTCCATTGTTTGATATCTAATTTAATTTTATGGGAAAAATTACTCAAAGATCAATTTTTTAAAATATATTTTTTAAAAATTTTTAAAAATTGAATTTTTATTATTTTTCCTTTTCTTTTCCTCCTTCCTTCCTCCTCCTCCTTCCTTCACTAGCTACTTGCCTTAGCAATGGCCAATAGCCCAATGACCAGCCTAGATGTAGATTGGTGAGCTCACGGCTCACTTGAGGCAAGTCAAGCGAGTTTGGGCCTCACTAGATTTGGCCAGGCAAGCTTGAGCCATTGGTGAGCTCAAGCCTTGTTAGCTTGTGCCCAGCATTGGCCTTCCAATCGATAGATACCATGCTTTGTAGGTACTAACAAGTGTACCAAATCCTAACCAATTAGAAAGAATCTTCTTGATTATATCTACTATAGGTATTTAGTAGTTCAATTCAATAAAAGGTATTGAGAAGGAAGAAACTACTCACCATAGATAACAAAGCTAGACTTGGCTTGTGGCTAGTTATTAGCTGCCTTTGTGCTCAACAACCAGCTGAGGAAGAGGGGAAAAAAGGGAAAACATAAAAATAAAAGGAAAATGTGTTTGGTGTAATTTGGCAAGGTGAAAGAAAATATGGAGAACATGTTCCACTTTCTAAAAAGTAAAAAAAAAAATGTTTTTCTCACTTTTGAATGTGTTTTTTTAATTAGTAGAAAATGTTTTGTATGATTAGTTTATTTTTTGTGAAATGAATGTTGGAAAATTTGAAAATGTTTTTCAAGGAGTGTTTTTGGCGAAACCAACAAAGCCTGAATTTCCTATTCTTTTCCACAATCTCTCATCTAGAGTTAGAAGTATTGTATTAGTAGAAGTCTTCTATTTATCATTCTATAATGTTTTGTTTCGAAATGAAAAGCTTATTTCTAACAAAAAGTAAAAGAAAAACACACACACAACATCAGAGAAGGACTAACAAAATTGTGGATGAGTACTGTGGTGGATTGGGTGTTGAGTAATCAAGTGGATGTGTAAGTAAAATAATCACTTTATTTTATATAAGCAAATATTGCAAACTCTTTACACACACCACTCTCATACACCTCTCACACCTCACACAAACACAATTCTTGCACACACCCACTCACTCTTTCTCACTCTACACTTCACGCCACCTACTCCCACTCACTCACACACTCACGTACACACCCCACACTTTACGTACACACACTCCTCACACACACAAGACAAGGTTTTGGTGAGAAAAATCAAGAGTCGACTGAAATACCATCTGACCTTTAAACTAAAAAAAAAATACCATCTGACCTTTAAACTAAAAAAAAAAGATAATTAAATAATCAAGTGGAGCAATGCCCCGATTCTCTAGAAGAGGTCTTCTTGTCATTAGGGTTCTTTGCTTAACTCTGATTGTCCACAATCTAAGTAAGTCAATCTTTCATCAATCTCTGGATAGATATAGATCGGAGCGGTCGCTATTGATCGATAGTGATAATAAAGCACAGGAAACCTTGTTGGCAGCTGTGTTTTCAATCTTTGATTTAAATCTATTTTAGCTCCTTGACTTCAATCTTAGTCATGCATATGTACCGTTCATAACGAAGTCTTAGCTTTTGACTCTTCCGATCCGTTGGCTTTATCAATCAAGGTTAGGAAGATCGCTTCGTCATTTGAAAGATCTGACAACATATGAGAAAAGAAACATGATACAAGAAAAAGCAGGAAAACTTGCGATGTTTTATAATCTGAAAAATTACGAATAAATTACATATGGCTTTATATGTCCATAATTTTGAGAAGATGTACTTTGATTACAACTCATACTTCCAACGAGTTTAAGTGTATTTAGAAAGCTTTAAGCCTTTTATATGTCCCTTAAATTTAGATTCTGAAAGCTTAAATTTTGTTTTACAAAATTAAAAGTAGAAATATGGAAAATTGTATATCCGTATATCTCTATCATTTAATTATGCGAGTTTTTTCAATCAAAATTATCCACTAGAAATGAAAATCGATGTAACGTGGCTCCAAAAAATATAAGTAATTGTCTTTCTTTTTTTGGGTCAAAATTTTCTTTTCGTTTTGAAGGTGTCCTGTTTTTGCGACAAGCCATCATCGAGAGACGAAAAGATTATTGAACTTTCCGAACTTGACTACCTTGTCCATGGATTCTGTCGTATTTATTGCACTCCAAATGCTTCAATCTCTCCTGCTCCTCCTCTTCTTCCCCAATTTCTCCTTGCCCACCATGTTTGTACTCTACACTCTCTTCTCTTTCCTTTCTTTTTGTGAGATTTTTGGACCGATGTCAACTGTTCTAAAAACTTAAAACTTTTTCGTCTTCTTTTTCTTTCCCAATTTCTCCTTGCCTACCATCTTTGCACTCTACTCTATTTTTTCTATTAGTTGTTCTAAAATTTTAAGCTATCAAATGAAAATGTTTGCACTTTATGATCTCTTCTAAGTCTTCTCTTTTTCTCCATTATGCAAGATTTTATGGATATACTGTTGATTGTTCTAAAAATTTAAGCTGTTAAATGAAAACGTAATTTATTATTTAAATTCCCAAATTTCTCCTTGCATGCTATGCTTGCACTCTATACTCTCTTCTCTCTTGGCTGTTTTAAAGTCTAAATTGTTAGATGAAAATGTTTGCACTCTACAATCTCTTCTCTTTCCCTCCTTTATGTGAGACTTTGTGGGTATACTATCAATTGTTCTAAGAGTTTAAGTTGTTAAAGTGATTTATTATTTAAATATTATAACACTTCTCTTCATATTTAGTCTAGTTTTTTTTTTTTTACTAGAGCGTGCACAGAAATTTAATTAGGATAGCAAATGAGATTTAAAAAGATTTGAACTCAGAATTTTCAATTTCGATACCATATAAGATTTTGTGGGATTACTACTAATTTTTCTTAAAACTTAATCTATTAGATAAATGCATAATTTATTAATTAAATATTTTAACATTTGGCAGTCTTTCAATCACTTTGTGGAGTCATTAGTCCTTGGACAGAAGTTGAGCGTAGGGCAGAAGTTGGTGCTCAGTGTTTCCTATCACTTTCAATCACTTTGTGGAGTCACTAGTCCTTGGACAGAAGATGAGCGTAGGGCAGAAGTTGGTGCTCAGTGTTTCTGAAACGAATTGGACTGCACACAGTTTCCTATCACTTTCCATGATCATAATGGACACGGATCCTCCGCAGGTCTATTACCCAGTTCGCTTTAATATTCCAAACACTAGTAACGACTCAAATTATGCCGAATTTACATCAGAACCTTACCATTGTTCACGAATTCCGCATGAAATCATTCCATCTTTCCGGATGTTCTCCTGCTTCACCGTTTATGAGGTTGAAATATGATGGGCACTTGAGAGTATATGAGTTTGATTGGGAGCAATGTCAGAGGACAGAGGCAGCTGACCTTCCGGCTTGGGATTATGGCGACTGCCGCTATCCGACGGTCTGTGGGCGACATGGAATTTGCTCTTCAAACAAGCAACGCACTTGTCCAAATTCAAGTGGGGGTCGACTTGATTACTTGCTTATACAAAAGAACAATGCGCGATACATCGAAATACTTCACAAAAATTATTTTGAAGCAATGCTTCAAATTTCTATTAGAGATATACATATTGATCACAGGTTTAATTTCTCAAAAAAGTCTTGCAACATAACCAACTTATTTGATACGCTTATAAATTCTTTCCTTGTTTAATATAAATTTTATGCCCCCCCCCCCAAAAGAAAAAAAGAAAATATGAACCGCCCACAAAAAAGGGATTTTTAATATCCTAAATTAGGATGATGGAACAAGAATATGAATTTGGATGGTTCACTTATTCTAATGATACAAAGATTCAAAAGTCGTTAGCTACTAGGGACTGATAAAGGATCAAATTCCAAGTATCGGGAACACCAGGAAGACACCAGTGGCTGCAATCCATGTTCCTGTGCCCTCCGTAGCCATACACTGATGGGTGTCCATCTACTCTGAGCTGCGACAGATAAGTGACGTTGAGCAGACGGACCGGGTACGTCATCGACCTGATCACCTTCTCTGCTACTAATTCCGCCGGGCTCGGGCCGGCCGGGTATCTCGACACGGCAAGCGGACGTGTCTGGTCGAGACAGGCATTGTCCTTTGGCTCCCCCCAGTCGCTTGCACTGCTTGGTTTGAATAGGATCGATGAATCAGAAGCTAGATTAGCAAAACAGCGTACAATATATTCAACGAAATCAAAACACCACCAACCAAACAAAGAGTAAATTATAAAATGAAAATAAGGATTAATACTTGTATACAATGAATTTGCATCAACAAATATTCGTACTTTGCATGGTCGGGGGAAACTCCTTGATAGAAGACTGTAGTTTTCGATGGGTCGACACTGGAGTCCACCCATTTTGCCCAAGTCTTCAATGCTTTCTTGTAGGCCACTAGGCGATTCATGTCTTTATACGTCTTATTCCCTTCTTGGATATAATCCCATCTGAATTGCCTCAAAAAAAAAAAAAAAAAAAAATCTCAGAACCTTCAAACACCAAAACAGGAAAAAAAAAAAAAGCAATATAAATAATGGTCATGTTAAGGCGTATCATTGCCTAACTCGTAGACAAGTATGCTTAATAGGAGCCACACTGTCCGTAACATAAATTAGTGACGAGAAGACCTAACTTCGGACTCTTTTCAAAGTGAAAATAGTCAAATGTCTTAACATATGCCAATCCGTCAGAAAGTTTATCTCCTTGCTGACATAGTAATTGCGACTGGAAAGTCTTGCACATGTTAGGCTTGCTTGGAGGCCCATTGGCCTGCATGGGCTCTTCTGGATAGGCACGAGTAAGGTAATTTAGTCGCGAAGTCCTACCCCGAAAGTTCATAAATTTATATAATTGTTCTTATGAATGGGCATCGGCACCAATTTAGGACCAAATTGACTTGGGCCCCTGCATTGACCACCTCTAGACTGAAAATAATTATGGTGCATAAACTATAAGAGAACTTGTGCTAACTAATGAAATTTAGTGTGGGTCTTATAGATTGTTTGAAATGCGATTGATCTGGAATCTAAGTTGATGCAAAGCTTGCTAAAACGGACACTTACGGTTGTTTCCTCCCAACATGAAGCCACCAGTGCCATGAGTTGAATATCAACACATCGACGCCCTCCCAAATCTTGGCATTTTGGAGAGAGTCGAGCCTGAGAACTCGTCCGGTGCTTGTGCTCACTATGTCCACCAGGAACGCGTCTCGGAAGAACATCAACTGCACTCCGTATTCCTGCGCATGTATCAAAGTTGATGAACCATCATTCTCATCACTTTAATTTGACTTTTCAAGTCAAAGAGTGAAGAGCAAAGAGCAAGTCAAGACAAAAGATCTCACTGGGAATGAGAAGTTGGAAAGCCCAGCAACTGTTGTCGAAGTGTATTTGGCGTCGGGCACCGCGGAAAGAACCATGCAAGTGAGGGATTGCCATTGATTCAAGCTCAACGAGTCCCCCACGAACATCAGCCTCTTCCCTCTCAATCCAAACAAGAAGGCTCGGCCGTCGAACCTAGACCAAGCAACCTTCATTAATCGGGAACAACAATATATTATAAGCACATAAATTGGAAACCTACTGCTTTTTTGAATCGATTCATTGAGAACTGATTAGTATTTCTCTTATCCATCGAGACCCGATACAAGATTCCTTATCCAACCCCTTTACTTTTCCTCCTTTTTCTTTCCACATTGATCCAAGATTAAACTATTTAAGAATCTAATGCTTACCTTTATATATTGGAAATTCGTTAGACAGAGACAATAAGAGAAGATGTGCACTCACAAACTAACATTGATAAAGGACAATATGAAAGCAACTTCACACCTACATTTCCTATACGTAAAGAAGTGCACCCAATGATTTGAATTTGTTTTTTTATTAGCAAAGAGGGAAATAATACAGGCAAAAAGATTAGCCGATTCGATATGGGCCATTTTGGCTTCTTTTCGTCGTATCTGTCTCTTGCAAGCATAGAATACTTTCCATGATAAAAAGTCCCTTCTGAAAATGTCCAAGAACGATTTAGGGAAAGTGCATGACACTTGTAGGACCAAGGTTGTTTGGAAGCAACAACGTTCATTGACTTGGAGACTTCGTGTAATGCAAGATGTGCATCACAATCATAGGGATGCAAATCCTTCGCTAACTCAATTTATTTTCAAAGACTATAGCTTAACAACACCGAATTAAGCGCGTATGCAGAGTCTCATGGAGATGTTCCTTTCGATTTCTATTGCATTTGACATCACTTTGGTACTCTTTAAGGTTGACTAAGGTTTAAGTATCAATAACGCTTGATGTAGGAACATAGATGTGAATCCTATGCCATCTATTCCTCTTGAAATACTGGAATATAAGTACTGTACTTTTACTTTATGAAGAACTCCCGATGTTTGCAACAGCATCTCCATTATGCTACCTCCAAAACCATGATCATCATTAACACCGGGCAAGAACGACGAAACCAAAGATGTCACCAACATTCACATGGTCGTAGCCAAGTCGGGACTGAAGTGGAGTGTTGTTGAGCACCCACGCAGAGAGAGATAGTGAGGGAACGTACCTTGGCAAGTCGCAGTCGCCGGCTGGCTTCCATCTGTACTTGAGGTAATCTGTGTCGAGCCTGCCATTCTCAAGGCACTTGAACTGCTTCTGTAGGAAGGGACACTGGGATGAGTTATAGAGAGGGTATGAACTGTCATAGACCCACGTTCCTGCGGAGGTACCGCAGGAACCGGTCTCGACAGTTTCTTCTCTCTTTCCCGTAGCATGTCCCAACGTTGTAGTCGCTAGGTCAGTCACAAGTAGAGAAATGACCACGAATATTGCACCTCCGAAGACACCCATGAGAGAGAGAGAGAGAGAGAGAGAGAGAGAGAGAGAGAGAGAGACTAGAGAGAGATTACAGAGAGATGGGTTGGCTGGGACTTGAAGTGTGTGTGAATCTGAGGGATTATCAACAGAGACTAGTGATAATGGGGGGAGGTTATATAGGGAGAGGATGAATGTTTTTAGGGGGTTGAACTGAATCAAATTGAATTGAACTTGGGAAGGTGATTAATGGAGGGATGACAGGTTTACATAACCCACACAATTGAAAGGGGGCCCAAGATGGATCTCATTGGATCTCCCTTCTATCTAGGGCCACATATTGCGGAAAGTAGAAGTCAATAGAGACGGAAACCGCCGCTTCATGAGGAAGAAGAGATTAAATCATCAACCCCCTTTCAATAGCAACTCATTCAATGCGTGGCCAACACTTAAATGTTGGATTTTACTTCCAAATTAGAGTTCCTCATTCATCCATCCGCCAAAAGTTTAGTTGTTCTATTCATTGATGAAATTGGATTGAAGACTATAGAGTTTGAAAATAAAATTTATTTTCTTTGACAATGAGGTATGAACGGGCCTTCATTATCATTCAACATTTTGGCCTTTTTCAGCCGGAGAACCTTGCCTCATTAAAGGCCAGGGTTAGGGAATATCCTAAAATAGGCCTATTTGAGGACATTTAATTTAATCATAACACACAAGCGAATAAATCAATTAATTGAAAATGTAAAAATTTGTTGGGATGGATACAACATGAGAAGTACGAGTCCAGTTGATTGTGTCGCCATTGCATAAAATGTTTTTTACTGTCAATGAAGATCATTGTGGCAAAAGGATGATGAAGTGTCTCCAATCATATTTCTTTTTCTTATTCAAATAGCACACATCAATGATAACTATTATATTCTAGAAATCAATTTCTAAGTAAAAATAGATATTTTTTATTTATTATTCTCCATACGAATTTCTAAAAAAAATACACGTTAAATAATGACATAATTTTTTTTTTCTCCCAAGCAACCGGTTATTAGTTAGGGTGAAGCGATGAAAATAATTTTTATTATTCATTTTTATTCAAGAAATAGAAAAGTGGAAAAATTTTACTTTTCATTTTTGTTCCAAACCCTTTTCTAGACTAAAAATTTATTTTTCAAATAAAAAAAATTGAATTTGTATGACCAAATAGATTTTTATTTTAAATCTATTCTTGAGAATTAAAAAAAAAAAAAATAAAATAAAATAATTATTATGCGCTCTCTATGTTTTTTGTTTCGTTGAAATATCATATAAAAGTTCCATCGGACAACTATAAAAAGTTAAAATGATTGATTTGATTGAAAATAAAGAAAGAAAAGTTGGGACTTGGAGAAACAGCACAACATCGCAGAAGGGAAAGAGAGAGACTCGACGAGAAATGGCAACTTGAAATTTAGGGGCGAGAGATGAAAATTGCATGAAAATGACCCTCTATGTGTCATATGCACTTTTTTTTTTTTTTTACTGATGTTTTATTTTTCCTATTGGTGATGTAAATACGATCATAAAGCACATGAAAACCTTATGGCTTAATTTCGATTTCACTTCACTAATCACCCATTGACTATACATTAATCAAAGTTGGTCCTGTACAATTCAACCTGTTGCCTTCATTATGAAATCTCAGCTTTTAGGTATTTTGGCGTGATAGCTCTCTATCAATATCATATCTCCACTCCTCGACTTCCGTCGATTGTAGGTCACGGATTCTCATGCTGTTTGCTAATGTCACTTTCAACTCGTGCTTCTGCAAAGTTCTTATTTTCCAGATGACTCTCATATCAATTTTGGTTTAGTTAGATAGGTCGGTCAACTTCTGGCAATGGCTTTTCTTCCAATAACCATTGCGATTTCAATTGCGAAATCCCCACGTTCTTCTATAGTCCCTCCGCCAATAGATTCTCCTGACTACTGAAAGTCCTGGAATCGGAGATAGTCTCTAAAATGTAGATGACCAATGGGCAAGTGATTTACGTGGGGCGAGGTTCTAAAGCTGTCTTGCTGTTTGACTTTCAAAAACGATCCCATGAACCAAGAAACACTTCTGACCCCAAAAAAAAGAAAAAAAAGAAACAGGAAACACGATATCTCCAGTTTTCATAGTCCTGCCAACCCCAATTCCTCCAAACTTGACTCCCACGTTCTTTATTTGTTCCCATGAATCGCAAGATACTCCCGTAACGCTTCCATTCTTGGAAAATTTCTACCCTCCAATAGGCAGTGATTGTCCAAAGCTGGATTTGGAGATAGTCCTTAAATTGTAGATGACCAATGGATGGGCCGGGGCTCCAAAGCTGTCTTGCTTTATGACTTTCAAAAACGACCCCATGAACCAGAAAACACTTCTGACCCAGAGGGGAAAAAAAACCAGCAAACACGATATCTCCAGTTTTCATAGTCCTACCAACCCCAACTCTCCTCCAAGCTCGACTCCCATGTTCTTTATTTGTTCCAATGAATCACGAGATGCTCCCGTAACACTTCCGTTCTTGGGAACCTTCTACTAATCTCTCGTTTTCATCTTCTTCCCTCCTCTCTTCTTGTCACACCCCAAGACCATCAAAAATGAAAAATGACATGGTTGTCCTTCCACCTTCAGAATTTAACCTTAAACCACTACAATCCAACTCCCAAAGGCCCTCTTATCATATTGCTCTTGTACTACTCATCAATAGTTGAAAAAATATGAAAAATATAGGAAAGAAATGGATGAGTAACAACAACTTAGTGAGTAATGTGTTTATTCTAAGCGGATTGAATATTCATTGTGCATTTTACAAAGGGTTAATACCCTGGAAAACCCCAAACTGGTACACTTGTGACAAATTTACCCAAAACTATTTTTTTGACCATGAAAAACCCTAAACTGGTAAACTTGTGATAAATTTACCCGATGACTATAAAAAAATCCTAAATTGGTACATTTATGACAGATTTACCCCAAACTAATTTATTCGACTACAAAAACCCTAAACTGATAAATTTGTAACAAATATACCCTATGCTGAATTGGATTAATACCACAAAAAAATCATAAAAATTGTAAACTGTGATAAACGGAGTGTAAAATCATAAATTGGTATACCGGTTAAGCTCATCGTGTTATTTAACTTAATAATTTGATAATAAAATTTAAGAAAAATTAACATAGGGTAGATTTGTCACAAGTGTACCAGTTTGGGGTAAATTTGTCAAAGGTATACCAATTTAGGGTTTTTGGTGGTCAAAAAAATAGTTTGGGGTAAATTTGTCACAAGCGTACCAGTTTGGGTTTTTTTAGGGTATTAACCCTTTTACAAAACATGATATCACAATTCATCAATTTCAAAATTAGAATACTATATACGTAATCTATCAATCGTAGATAATATCTTTCCAATAATACTTTTTCGTATAAGATTAACAACAATATCAATTCCCGATAACAAATTAACCATCAACGGTCTATTACATTAATTAATCTTATTTAATCATATGTCGATGGTCCATTCTATCAAATAAAGATTGTTGAACATTGTTGACCAGAGGACTGCGGATATGCGAGTAGATGGACAAACAGGCTTTCAACTATATAGCATGGACACGCGACACGCGACACGCGACACGACACGACACGACACGATACGTCATTTCTTAAAAAGTAGAGAATTCCGACACGTTCCGACACGTTATATATTAAATAATTTTTTATTTTTAATTAATTTAATTCAAATTCACAAATAAATAAATAAGAACTTATAATAAATTTACACTATTTATTCATAAAAAAATTTAAAAAACATATTCATACGTGTGCATATTTAAAAATATATTTTTTATTTTAACAAAAATTATTCCCCCCAAATCCTCTCAAATCCTCTCTTCTCGTTTCTCTCTCCCCCTCTTTTCCCACGCCACCACCCCCAAAATCCTCCCCTTCGATTTCTGCGATCTGGCCCCACTCTCTCTCTCCCCCTCACCTTCCCCCTACGCCCACTTGCTCCTGCGCCCCATCAATCACCCCAGCCCCTCAATCTCTTCCCCTTCTCTCTCTCTCTCTCTCTCTCTCTCCCCCTACGCTACCACCTGCTCCCTGCATCCCCATAACCGCGCCCCCATCAATCGCCCCCATCCCCTCGGTTTCTTCCCCTTCTCTCCTCTCTCCTCTCCCCCTCCCCCTCCCTTTCCCCCCACGCCACCATCTGCTCCCTGCGAGGCTGTGCCCCATCACAATCCCCTCCATCCCCGTTCTTCCCATTCTCTCTCCCCCCCTCCCCCACGCCACCACCTTCTCCCCGCCACCTCAGGTTCTTCCTCACGATCTTCTCAACTCTTTCGGTCGCCACATCGCTGTCGCCTCCGCCCTTCCTCCTTCGCAGCAGCTGCAAGCTGTAGCCTCGCGGCGAGGCCCTCGCCGCCGGCCCTCCATCGCTCGGTTTATGCTCTTCCTCGCCGTCGCGGTCTCACCTCCGCTTCCTCGGCCTCTTCCTCGACCTCACCTCTCTACCCACCATCGTCTTCTTCAACAATCTCTCTCGGACACGCGTGTCGAAGCGTGTCGAGAAAAATTGACCACGCGTCGGATTTCTCGACACGCGTTGACCGCGTGTCCGAACGTGTCCGAGCGTGTCCGAGCGTGTCGGACAAGTCAACACGTGTCGGACACGACTCGGAAGGCTCGGCAACGTGTCCGTGCTTCATAGGCTTTCAACATGGTAAGAATTGCCGCGTGGTGCTTGCAAGGTGATTTCACAAGGAGACCTTCCACGGAGTGTTCGAGATGTGTTTGAGCCCTGAATTTTTATATGTAAACAATTTGTACATAAACCATGAAACACTTGAGTATGATATTCACTAATAGATAAAGGCTCACCAATAGTATCTAACCAGTTCGTGAGGCTGGTGGCTTCTTGTAGAAATTCCATGACGGATCAATGACCTTTTGAGAGTGATTGAAGTTGGAGCTGTAAAGCAGATGTGCAAATAGTTGATTGAGCAGCATACAAGTCCGTAAGATACTTCCAAACACTTGTCATGAATGTGTGACCTGTTAATTGGGCAACTATCAATGCGGTCAACAAATTGAAAAAAAAAAAGCCAAGGCAATGGACTCTTGAAATTTCCAGTTTTCAAACGCTAGATTGGTTATCTACGTAACAGCCTTCCATGGTGCAATCTCCTCAATAGTCTCCTCTAGCTTAGGTTCAGTGCTGTCCAGAATGGACAGCAAGCGGGCAGCTCATAAATATGGGGAGATCTATGCTTTCTAGATCAGAAAGTTTATCCCATTTAACTTCTCCCCATACTTGGTGGTGACATGAGAGTGGGGTTACTCGAGACGGTTGATGATGACATTAATGGTAGCGTCAGTGCAAATGAAGAAAATGATGTTTCTTCAGACATGGATTAGTAAGGCTTTCGCCAAAGACTCTATGATAACAAATTAAAAAAAATTATTCCTTTTTTCTGTATATAATTATGTTGTAAATACAATGTATATAAAGGACTCTAAGAGATAAGATCCTAAAGGTAACAAATAACAAATATTCCCTAAATATTTGTTGAATATTATCTTCCCTCAACATTATGAATTTGGGCTCTATAGTTAGATTTCTGTTTACTTAGTTCAGTAAAAGCTCACATGCAGCATACAAATGACGTGATCGAGCAAAGAATCAACTTAATTCATTTTTTATATCAAAGTTAAATTGCTTAAGCACAGTTCTATGCCAAGCTTTATCCAGTTAGCATTGCAAGAATTATGCAGCTTGATGCTTGTGCTCATCCTGCAGAGCACGAGTGAGTACTGCTCTCAAAGAAGTTGTCTATCAACCTCTTCAATGAGTGTGTGGGTCGACTCCCCTATTTTATGTTCTATCAAGCGAAGGGAGGAAGAAAGAGCGAAAATAATTAGTTGCTGCGCAAGTAGATAGGATTTTATAATCTGATTAAAGTTTCCAAGATGAATATGTAGACATGGTTCCTGTATAAAAAATGCATCTTCTTCTTCAATCTCTGGAAGTATTTTCTGTAGTTCGTGTAAATGCCACTTCTATTAACTTGACCATTGATCTACTACGTTAAATAAGTGCTGGATACCGAGATGGTCCTCTAGTGTAGATTGCCAATGGGCACTGTTCCACTCGCTTGAGCGTTGTCCTGTTTTTCCTTCCAATGTGCTCTGCTCACTTTCATTTAGTAACTCAAGTCCGATATTTCAGAGAAGCAACAAAACATTGGTGGGGTCCAAAGCTGTTTTGCCTTCTGATTTTGAAAAGCAACAACACAAACCCAGAAACACGACATCTCCCTTTTTCTTAGCAACCCATTTCTCAAAATTTGATTTACCCTTTTTTATCTGTTTGCATGAACGTGACGCTTCCGTTTAAACCTTCAGCTCTCGACTTCAATCTCTAATTTTCATCATCTTCCCTCCTCACTTCCTTCCTTAATATTCTCCTTGGTCACATTTTCACTCCAGGCCATGGTCTCATTCTGCACTCTCTATTCTTTTCTTCTTTCATTTTCTTTTGTTTTTTTTGAAATTCTCAAATTTGATGGATGTTCAAGCTCAAGACTCTGGATATCCAATGGCGACGCTTTCGACACAGTGGACGAATAACGCGACAACTAATCACTCCATTCAATGTGAAGATGCCACTGTGCGATTAATTCTACTCAGAAACAAAGAAGCTTCAAATCTTTCCTACGCTTGCGGCTTTTACTGTAATGGTAACTGCAATACTTACCTCTTTGCAATTGTCATTGTCTTCCATAACGGCGTAGATGATGAAATCAATCTTTTGCATGTCCCCAAGTAGTATGGTCTGCCAATCGACACAATCCTGTAAAGATTGGCGCGATGTTAGAACTCACATCTGAAGGCGATCTGGTGTTGAAAATGCTGATGGTACTGTTGCTTGGTCCACTAACACTTCTTATAAGTCCGTTGTAGGCTTGAACCTGACGGATTTGGGGAACCTCATGTTGTTTGATAAGAATAATGTGACCGTTTGGCATTCTTTTGATCATCCAACCGACTCGCTTGCCCTTGGACAAAAGTTGAAGGCAGGTCAAAGATTGGTGCCAAGTGTTTCTGAGACAAACTGGACTGTAGACGGTATGATTACGCTATTCATGAATGGCCGTGATTTATCAGCTCAATTGGAGACTAGTCCTCCTCATATCTATTACCAGTATTTTTTTGATAATCATAATGCCAGTATTGAATCTCCATATGTTCAGTTTGTAAATGGAAACTTGGTTTTCTTCTCAAATTATATCCGAAATGTGAGTTTGTTTTCTATCCCTCAAATATCTTCTCTACAATACATAAAGCTGGGCTCGGATGGGCATTTGAGAGTGCATCATTATAAAAAAATGCATCGAGTCATCCTTCTTGACGGAATCCCTGGCACTGGCGCTGTAAAAACGATATATACCTGGGTAGAAGCGGCTGATCTTTTCGAGTATCTCGGGGACTGTGGTCCGAGAGTATGTGGACGATACGGAATTTGTTTCAATGGGCAATGTAGTTGTCCTACTTCGATTGGGGGAACAAGCTACTTCAAGCCAATAAATCATAAGCAGCCTAATAATGGGTGTTTTGAGAATATTCCATTGTCTTGTGGGGATTCACAAAATCAAAGTCTTCTGGAGCTCATAGATGTCATGTCCTTCGCTCTCAATTCAGATCTCGAGAACATAGATGCTACAAGTTGTAAAGAGGCCTGCAGAAAGAATTGTTCATGCAAAGCGGCTATATTCAAGTATGGATCAAATCCTACAAATGGCAATTGTTACTTGCCAACTAAAGTGTTTTCATTTATGAATATTAGTGAGACAACGATTTCTTATAATTTTACTACTTACCTAAAGGAAAAAATGTGCACTTTGCAAGATCTCCGACTCATTCTCCTAAAGCTCCTCCTGCCAAGGAAGTTCCTAATACTTCGATCGACAACCAAAGGAGCAATCGTTTCCCTATAATACTTGGGTCCAGCTTTGGAGCTCTCTTTGGCATGATGATTCTTATTGTAGTCATAGTCTCATTTGTTTGGAAGAGAGATGACAATGAAGCGGAGGAAATAAACCTTGATGAAGTGCTTGGAATGCCCACAAGATTCACGTCCAATGCTTTGAAAGCCATTATAGACAACTTTAGTACAAAGCTTGGCGAAGGTGGTTTTGGTTTTGTTTTCTAAGGTACTCTAATTGATGGCACAAAAGTTGCAATAAAGCACCTTGATGGTTTTGGGCAGGTCAAGAAATCCTTTCTTGCTGAAGTTGAGACTATTGGTAGCATCCATCATGTCAACTTGGTAAGACTCATGGGATTTTGTGCCGAGAAATCCCATAGGCTCCAGATCTATGAGTACATGCCGAATGGGTCTCTAGATAGATGGATCTTTCGTAAATCCAATGAATATGTGCTTGATTGGCCGCAAAGGAGGAAGATCATTCTCGATATAGCGAATGGATTGAAATATCTTCATGAGGATTGCAGACATAAGATATTGCATTTAGACATTAAACCCCACAATATCCTATTGGATGGGAATTTCAATGCTAAGATTGCTGATTTTGGATTGTCTAAGTTGGTCAATAGGAACCAAAGTCGAGTCATCACAAACATGAGAGGAACCCCTGGTTATTTAGCCCCGAGTGGTTGAGTACAGTAATTATTGAAAAGGTTGATTTACAGCTTCGGCGTGGTAATCTTGGAGATAGTTTGTGGGAGAAAAGTCTTCGATTGCTCTCTAGATGAAGAAGATATGCATTTAGTGGGCCTTTTTAAAAGAAAGGGAGAAGAGGAACGATTACTGGACATCGTGGATAAGTCTCACTAGCATATGCAACTAATTGGGCCACAAGTGTTGAATATGATGAAGATTGCTGCATGGTGCTTACAAGGAAATTATGCAAAGAGGCCTTTGATGTCAATGGTCACCAAGTTATTAGAGGGTGTTATGGAAGTTCCAAACAACTTGGATTACAAATTCTCTACTCAACCTTCCACTAACGGAGCAAAAAATTTGGTCAAGAATTCAGTACTACAACTACATTATCACCCTCAATTCTAAGTGGTCCGAGATGACGTGGTAAATTACTATAAATTTTTTATTTCTATATGCAAGGGATAAAATTGTGTCGGCAATTGAGCTTTTTAGATCTTGAATGCTCTGGCATGTCCTTTTCTTTTCGGGCCCAATAAATTCATTAGCATGATACTAATTTTCTCTTTTACTTGCAAATGAATGGACTTTCTTATATTGTACTTAGATTTGGGAATAATGATTTCATACGACACTCACTTTAATGACATAATCTTTCAATAAATTACTTGAGGGTTACCAACTTTAATATAACATTCACTTGAGTGCTTTTAATGATTTCCTTCATAAAAAAATCCGATGTGGCATTAATATAATGAAAAATCATTCCAAGTGGTTGGCCTTGAAGTTGATGTCATTAAAAGTAGGGTTTTAAGTAGTTTGGTTCGATTTGGTTTTTTTGGAAAATCGAATTGAACCGAATCGAACGATAAGGAAATTTATTGAACTAAACTAAAATCGGATTCAATCGAAAACCCAATTCGATTTAGTTAAGTTTGATTTGGTTTTTTATTTTTACTTTTGTTTTTGTTTTTATTTTTTTTCCTACAAGCACCCCTTTCAATAATTTTTTTATATTTTTAAATCGATTTTTAATTATTTTTATTATTTTCTTTTCTTTTTTTTCTTTCTTTCTTTTTCTTCTTCTTCTTCATTGGCTAGTTGTCAGCCACATCGACGGTGGATGATCGACCAGAGGAAAGCTAGAGCCTCGCCAGCCATCTTGCTTGATCAAACATGGCCGAGCACACCCTCGACACAAATGAGCTCAAGCTTGCTAGATCTGGCTAGCTCGCCAATGGCTGGCGACCTTCGACGAGGCTCGAGCAGCGCCCAATTGGCCAAAATTGGTGAGGCTCAAGCTCGTCGACATCGAGCGAGCTTGGCCTCACCATAGGCCGATAAGGCTTGACCTCATTGGAATCTAGCAAGTTCGAGCCTTACCGGCTTGTGGTGAGGCTCCAGCTTGGCTCTAGTTGGTCACCTATTGTCACCATGGCTGATGATTGGCCAATGAAAAAGAAGAAAAAAAATAAAAAGAAAAAGAAAAAGATTTTTTTTTAAATAAAAGGAAAAAATTTTAGATTTTACTAGTTTGGTTTAGTTAACTAAACCAATAAAAACCTTTAAAAAATTTTCAGTTTTTAATAAGAACGGAATCGAATGAGAACCAAATAAAAAATAATTGTACTTTTCGGTTCAATTTTTGACACACTTAATTAAAAGCGCGTACAAACGTCTTGCTCTGAATTGACGAATTGGGACTAACTCCAAATTGACGTCAGTTGATCTTGTTCCTGATGAGCTCACTATGTCTTCTTTGTGTAGTCAAATTGAAAACCCCAACCCCAAATTGATGATTGTTCTTCGTCGTTTGATTCCATTCCTGACTAAGTAGTTGCTGTTGAGAGAACAGTGAAGGAGTAAGCTTGGGGCAAGGAGGTCCCCCACGTTCTTCATGAAGTAGGAAGGTTGGGATAGACGAGTTTTATGACATGGCAGACTTCCAACTTGAAGTCCCTCCACGTTCTTTAATAGTAAGCCTCTTCCTATCCTGCACCAAGCGCATCATGGCAAATTTCATGGTGATGCAGAGGGAGTTTTCATTGGAAGACGAGAGATAGCCAGCGTCGACGTGGACTGCGATGAAGAACCCTATGCCCTTCAGCTGTCGCGTTGCCATAGCCATCGGTCGCCATGGCCATCGGTCGCCATGGACGTGGACTGCTAGTGCCGCTTGTGCTGCCTCTTTAGCCAAAAACTCGTGAAGAAGTTCTTATCATTAGGCCAGCTTTCCACTTTGATTTGTATATCTCTAAAATGAAAAAACACGCTCGATATGTTATGCACACACTAAATAGTAAGAGATATGTCACAAAAGTTAGTCAAATGAATAGCTTTTGAAATTATGGCACTTAAATGGTCAATTTGAATGTTACCACATCACAATAGATGTCTATGCAATGCTTTTTCCCCTTTAGATTTTATTTTGGGGAAAAGTATCAAAGAAGTCCTAAACATATTATACTTAAGCTAAATTAATTCTAATGCTTTTAATTTTTCCAACTTAATCATAAATATTTTCATAATTTATCAATTGAATCATTCCCATCGATTTTGATTGAAAATCATTATAGTAAACGTTGGTTGTAGTCCTCGTCAAATTTGGGTGTAGATGCGGCCTTGGGCAACTACAATCAAGGGCACGGAGACCCTCACCTAGGGCCATCACGGCCCTTGCCTAAATCTAGCGAGGGCGGCGACCCTCCCCAACCAAAATGAAAGGGAAAAAAGGAAGAAAAAAAACACAAAATCATTAAAAAAATCAAAAAATTATTAAAATATTGTCTACATTAACATCAGTCATGTAAAATATTTGACATCAATGTGAGTGGCTTTTGATCAAAATTGGCTAAATGAATTCCATTGGCAATATGTGACAAATGTTTGAATTAAATTAGTATAATTCAAAATTTAAAATTGAATGGGCACAATAATAATACATTTAGGAATTTTTTTGTATTTTTTCCAATTTTTTTTTTTGCTTATGCAAAGTCCACTCGTGCTCAAGTTTGTAATATTAGTACTAAAGGTGTTTTCGTAACTCACATTTAAGGGTACATATCAATAACGAGTAGCCTAAAATTTTTAACACAGATTCAAATGGGTCCAAAATATAAATGGCTAATTACATAGGGTCTCAATGGATTGGAAAGACACACATTTCATACACATTTTCATGGCTACACAATTATGAATTATCCATTTGATGACATAGGCTCACAGCCTTTGCTACATTCCATATGGGACAAAACTGACGGAGCTTTCTGACCAGGGACAAGTCCATTCACCTAAAGCCCATATTTACTACTAGACCAATGTCGGACAAGTCCATCGATGTCTGTTTAAACTTCTACGTTGCCATTTTTCCTAGTTTTAATACCAGAAGGAAGGCAATTAGCTTGAGACAATTACTCATAAACCTTTTTTACTTTGTTTAGTCATTTTTTTTGTCAGCGGTCTAGATTATAATAATTACATTTTTGGGGTTTTTGTTTATTATGATAGGGCTGGGAATTGTTCATTTAGCGTATTGTCAACTCACTGCGTATTAAAAGTGTACTTCATGACGATGCAAATATTTTTTCAAAAATTATAAAGTTCCATTTACATTTTAGTTTATCCGGAAGCCCAAAAACCTGAGCAGGCCTGTATGTAAAATAAAATCAAGCCCGAAAACCCGGTTTGGACCATCTGGGTCAAGGGATTTCCGGACGTTTCAAATCAAGCCCGGTTTTTGAGTTATCAAATTCTTTAGTAATTTCTTACTTGTATATTTTTTTTCATGTTTAATTTGTTTTTAATTGATTAGGTTTTCCTTTGCTATTTTGCATATTTAATGGAAAAATTGCTAAGAACCAGGGCCCAACTCAAATTGGGTATGAGTTGGGTTTGAGTGGAATTTGAATCGTTCAAATTAGATCACATGAAAAATGAACTAATTTAAATCGAATTATTTTTCGACCCATTCAAAATCGACTCGATCCAACTCATCTATTTAATCGGTCTAGTTAGTAGCAATTATAATTGGGAATATCCCGCTGGTCACCAAGATGGAAGTCATTTTTATATTAACAAAGAATCTTTGCTTATCGAGCCAGAAAGGGAAAATAAGGCTTTGCTTATTAGGAAGAAAGTTTTGACAACCAAAAAATGAGAGAACAGAGAAAAGAAACAAAATACAAGAACAAGAATATCAAAAACAAAATTTGGAAAATCATGAATAAATTACTTATAGTTTTATAAAACGATTCTCTCGAAAAGTTATACAAATAGTCTGTCTCTATTTATAGTGAGTTTAGCAAGGAGTGTAAAATACTATTTCTTCATCCATGGTGAAGGCAGCCTCTACAGTAACCGCTTATCACATACCGATCTTCCAATTGGTGTTGCATTTCTCCTGTAAGATAGATAAGCCAATTGCTGATTCAGTTCTTCCTATAATTAATTCTTTTGGCAATCTGAAGTGTGGAGGAAGAGGTGTTAAATTGTGATAACACTGATAACTTTGGAGATTCTGTTGTCGGGAGTGGAGTTCTCAGGTTGGCACAGAGGTTTTAGCTGCTAGTTTGAGCAAGTAGCTCATGTTTCTGGAAATTTATGGATTGAGAATGCCCCTCCAAGGAAAGCTAGGGCAGCTGCTTTGAAAGCAGGTCAAATGTTCAGAAATATTGGGCTTAGCAAGTGTTGTAAAGTTAACATGGAAGCTAATAGGATCTTGAATGCAAATCATCATGAAATTATCAGAGAAATAAACAAGGATCAATAAAGGGTATTAAAGATTAATGTGATTCGGTCTTAGTTTCGAATTTGATATCTATGAACTGTAAGAGTTAGCAACAAATAGTCTACTATTAATCAAGGATACTTACACGTTTTAATGTTTTCCACATCTAGATTACTAGAAAAGTTTATTGTTGGGAAACTTCTGATTTATTTATTTTTATTTCTAGCTTCGTAACGGTCCATTAGTGATCTTTCCAAGGCACATGTTTGCCAAATTTAAAAACTTAGATGATCATGCATTCAGAGTCAACCATGTGATCTTTAGGTGACATTGATTATTCTCAACAACCTCAGCCTTTCCACATCTTTAATCAATATATATAGTACTTGACTTGGAGGAATCATCTCTTTCTCTCTTACTCTTTTCTTGAATCCCCAATATAATCTTTTTAATAGGTAGCGAGTATTTCTTAACAGATTGCGGAGGTTGAAAAATGATTGCCCCCACTCCACCGTTTGTTAAACTGAATTGACCTGGTTGGTGTATTCAAATTGAATAAGTATTCGATTGGCAGCCATTTTATTAATTTGAATCATTGTCAGGGAAAAGATTATCGCTCAAATATTAAGATAAATGCAGTTGACAACTGGTTCTTGGTAAGGCCTATGGTCGTTCTGATTTTATGATTAAAACTATGGTTCATGCATTTTTTTAATTTGTGCCAAATGGGATATAATTGAGTCCATTGATTAATTGCCACGTGGACCTGGGGGGTCCCACTCTTCAGCAATTTCGAATTTCTTCTTCTCCGTTTTCTTTTTCCTTTCCCGTCTCTCTTTCTATCCCTGTGCTCACTTTTCTTTTCCATCCTTCTCCAAACAATGACCCCTGCCTGTGCTCGAGCGATCTGGCCCTCAAACAACCGCGGAGCACGATGCAGGCTGTCAGTGTCCTGTTTAGACCATCGTTTACTTCTTTCGCCTTCGATGTCATGAGCACTGTCCGAAAGGGACTCGGTCCGAGGAACCCCCCATTCATGAACTTTACTAATTACAGGAAACCTGGAATGTCTTCTGTTTCAGTTTCTTCTACAGCTCCTCCGGATAAAGAAAGTTCTGATTTTGATTGTGATAACGCGACCTCCCCCATCAAAACCCTACTGGGTTTTGGTCAGAGCCTTCAAAAGCATCAACAACCTTGCGACTCCTCCAGAAAAAGAATGTTCCTACTGGGTTTTTGGGTCTTCAACACCTGCTGCTGTTATGGCATCCAGTGAGCCCTCTTTGCTCGGGCGACAAAAAGGTCTATAGGTTCTACCAGTTTGAGGAAGGAATATGAAGAAAAGGAAAGCGAGAAGAAGAGGGAGAGCAACGGGAGAAGAAAAGAAAAAGGTAAAGAAATTTGAAATTTTTGAAGATTGGGGCCATTTTGTACACGGGGCGATTAATCAATGGACTCTGCTTGGCACTAATTCAGAGATGGTCCTCAAGTCAAGTGTAGATAGTCTGATGGGCGGTGATGCACTTGCTTGAGAATTGTCCTGTTATCCCTTCCAACTTGCTCTGCTTAATTCATTTAATAAATCGTACCCGGGTCAAAGTTGTTTTGCAGAACACGGGTCGGGTTCCAAAGCTGTTTTTCTTACACCCTACCTCAAATTTGACTTTGTAAAATCAACTACCTGAACGCGGCAGCATAATATCTCCCATTTCCTTAATCCAGCCACCCCAGCTCCTCCAAATTTGACTCCCGTTATCTTATTTGTTCCTTTGAATCACAAGATGCTCAGATTACGCAATTGTTTCTAGGAACTGTCAGCCCTCCGCTTCAATCTCTCATTTCGTCCCCGATCTCTTCCTTTCTCAATCTTCTCTATGCTCAAGCTTTCACTGCAGGCCATGCTCTCACTCTGCAGCCTCTGTTCTTTTCTTCTTTCCTTTTGCTTTGTTTTTCTATCGCAATTCTCAAACTCTGTTGATGCTCAAGCTCAAGATTATGATTATCCAACCGCTGCACTTTCGACACAGTGGACGAACAACGCAACAGCTAATCACTCCATTCCATATACGGATGGATTCACTGTGCGGTCAATTCTACTTCGAGCCAAAGGAGCCATCGGCCCTGCCTACGCCTGCGGCTTCTACTGTAATGGTAACTCCAACATTTACCTCTTTGCCGTTTTCATCGTCCAAGTCAACAGTGGTGGTTTAATTGTTCAACCTACTATTGGACTTCCACAAGTAGTGTGGTCTGCCAATCGAAACAATCCCGTAAAGATTGGTGCAATGTTAGAGCTCACATCCGAAGGTGATTTGGTTTTGAAAGATGCCGATGGTACTGTTGCTTGGTCCACAAACACTTCTGGTAAGTCCGTTGTAGGCTTGAATTTGACAGATTTGGGGAACCTCGTGTTGTTTGATAAGAATAACTTGACTGTTTGGCAGTCTTTTAGTCAGCCAACCGACTCACTTGTTCCCGGACAAATGTTGAAGGTAGGGCAAAGATTGATCCCAAGTGTTTCCGGGACAAATTGGACTGTAGATGGTATGATTACACTTTCCATGAGTAGCAGTGGTTTATCTGCTCAAATGGAGACTAGTCCTCCTCTGATCTATTATGAGTATTCTATTGATAATCCGAATGCAAGTAACGAGTCTCCATATGTTGAATTTGTAAATGGAAGCTTGGCTTTGTTCTTCAATTCTATCACGAATGTAAGTGTGATTTCAGTCCCTCAAGCATCTTCTGCACAATACATGAAGCTGGGCTCAGATGGGCATTTGAGAGTGTTTGAGTGGGTATCTGGGTGGAAAGAAGTAGCTGATCTTTTGACGGGGTATCTTGGGGACTGTGCTTATCCAATAGCATGCGGGCAATATGGAATTTGCTCCAATGGGCAATGTAGTTGTCCTGCTTCAAGTGGGGGAACGAGCTATTTCAAGCAAGTAGATAATAGGCAGCCTAGTCTTGGGTGTTCTGAGAACGTCCCATTGTCTTGTGGGGCTTCGCAATATCAAAGTCTTTTGGAGCTTGAAAGTGTCACGTACTTCAATTTCACTTCAGATCTCGATAACATAGATGCTTCAACTTGTAAAGAGACCTGCGCGAAGAACTGCTCGTGCAAAGCAGCTATATTCCAGTTTGGGTCGAATCCCACCAGCGGCAGATGTCACTTACTATCTGAGGTGTTTTCACTCATGAACATTGACAAGAGTAAGATTTTCTATAACTCCACTGCTTACCTAAAAGTACAAAATGTGACCAACGGAGCCCCCAATACTTCTGTTGACAATCGAAGGAGCAACCGTCTTCCAGTAATACTTGGGTCCAGCGTTGGAGCTCTTTTTGTTGTGATGTTTCTCATCGTAGTCATAGTTTTGTTTGTTCGGAAGAGAGATGCTAATGAAGCAGAGGAGGACTACCTTGATCAAGTACCTGGAATGCCCACAAGATTCACATACGATGATTTGAAAACCATTACAAACGACTTCAATAAAAAGCTTGGCAAAGGTGGTTTTGGTTCTGTTTTTGAGGGTACTCTAATTGATAGCACAAAAGTTGCTGTAAAGCGCCTTGACGGTTTTGGGCAGGTCAAGAAATCTTTTCTAGCTGAAGTTGAGACTATCGGTAGCATCCATCATGTTAACTTGGTAAGACTTGTGGGATTTTGTGCTGATAAATCCCATAGGCTTCTTATCTATGAGTACATGTCAAATGGGTCTTTAGATAGATGGATCTTTCACAAATCCAATGAAACTGTTCTTGACTGGCAACAAAGGAAAAAGATCATTCTCGATATAGCAAAAGGACTGAATTATCTTCATGAAGATTGCAGACAGAAGATACTTCACTTAGACATTAAACCCCAAAATATCCTCTTGGATGGGAATTTTAATGCTAAGGTTGGTGATTTTGGATTGTCCAAATTGATCAATAGGGACCAAAGCCAAGTCGTCACAACCATGAGAGGAACTCCTGGTTATTTGGCCCCCGAGTGGCTGAGTGCAGCAATTACTGAAAAGGTGGATGTGTATAGCTTTGGCATGGTAATCCTGGAGATGGTCTGTGGGAGAAAAATCTTCGATCACTCGTTAGATGAAGACGACATGAATTTGCTAAGCCTTTTTAAGAGAAAGGCTGAAGAGGAGCGATTGCTGGACATTGTGGATAACTATAGTGAGGATATGCAGCTAAATGGGCCGCAGGTGGTGAACATGATGAGGATTGCTGCGTGGTGCTTGCAGGCAGATTATACAAAGAGGCCTTCCATGTCAATAGTTGTCAAGGTGTTAGAGGGTGTTTCGGAAGTTCAAGACGGTCTGGATTACAACTTCTCTGCTCAGCCTTCCACTAATAAAGCAACAGAATTCGGTCAAATGGAAGTCGAATTCAGTGCTACCACTGCATTAATACCCTCAGTTTTATCTGGTCCACGATGATGCGGCATACTAAAAAGAATTACTGTTCTCTACAAATCACGTGGTAAACCTCTGCAGGGAATTGAGATTTCTAGAGTAAGTGCTCCAGTATGTCATTTTCTTTTCAGGCCAAACAAAAGTCTGCTATGAGATCAATTTCTTTTTTACTTGCAAATGAATGGACTTTCTTTATGTCTTAGCAAAGGATTGACTTGGTTATTTTCTTGCATTTAGGTTTCATTGCCTATGTAGAGTACAGTTGTGCTCAAGTTTATTGTGTTAGCGCAGATAGTAGTAAATTATTCTGCTGGTCGCCAAAATGGAAGTTTGGAAATTTGAAACTATAAAATAAATTCCCGTAGCTTGCAAGTACTGGCTGGAGAGCGATGGGGAGATGTTGCTGATATTTTAACTGAGGTTCTTATCAAACATAGTGTCTGAATATATCTTGGAGAGGAGGGAACATGTTAAGCCATTTGAATAGAAAGCTGCTAAGACTGATCGGCTCATGATACTTTCTGTTGGTAGCTTCTCTATTTCTTGGGTCCACACCTCATTTTTCTCCTTTGTTTCAACATCTGATTTCCTTCGGATACAATGATGCTTCCTCCTATGTCCATTTTGCTAATATACTATTAGAACTGACAAAGATTTTGGGAGAAGTTTGTCATTGGTACAGTTTTGATTTCTACTACTGACTGACTACTTCATATCATCCTTGGTTAGTCAGTTTGTTTTAAGCTTCTTAAATACCCATGGTGATCTTTTTGAGGCATTTGTTTGCCAAAAATAAAGAACTTCGATGATTGGGCATGCGGAATTCATCTATGTAATCTTTTGATGACACTAATCATTCTCAAAAACCTTAGCTTTTTCACATCTTTAATCAACATAGTACTTGATTTTGAGGAATCATCTCTTTCTCTTTGGACTCCGCTCTTCGAATCAATTTTGACATCTCAAGCATATCTCTTTTGACGGGTAGTAGAAAGACAATTTCCCACTCCGTTTTATGTTATAAATTCAGAAGAAACAGTCTGGTACAGAAATTTCTCCTATTTACTATTCGACTCTGCTAACAGTAGAAATGATACGATGTCTTTCTTAGATTGTATGCAATCACTTGGATGGGTAGTCGAGCTGCTTCTGTTTCTTTCTTTCTTTCTTTCTTTCTTTTGTGCATAATGTTTCTTAGAATTAGATATCATGTCGTTGCAAGATCTAACTTCTGAGTGAGATGAAACTATAGAGCAACTAACCGGGATTTGGCTAGGTGATGTACAATCTTGACAAAAATAGGAGGCTAGTTTTATCTTCCATTTGGAAAAAAGAGCGAGGAGACAAACATTGAATGCAGCAAAAAAACAATAAAAGCGGCAATCAATTTAGGACTGCTGAAGGAGACTTTGATTTGGTCATCGTTCCAAGCTTAACTTGTGTTGTGCTCTTTTCGATGGTGCGAAACTTACGCAATCTTTCAATCGCCTCGCCAAACTTTGCATAGCAAGCATACCAGGTTGATTATTATTATAAATATGGTTGTCCTCAATTGAATGAAAACAAAGCCTGCATACAGTAGGTTTCTGGTGTTGTGTAAGTCCTAATCTTTCCTACTTTTCAGAGTAGCTTCTCATAAGTTGTCTTTTCAACCTTGATGTCTTATATTCCGTATAAAAGTTCAATTCGAAGAGTCTGTCTAATGCAAAGAGACTCGATGCGGGCAACCCAATTCGACGCGTCAAACCAGAGTTGACCTTTTCGTCAAACCAGAGTTGAACTTCTCAAACTTTATCTGTAGAAGACCAACGCCTAATTCGACGCGTCAAACCAGAGTTGAACTTTTCAAACCCTATCTGTAGAAGACCAACGCGTGCTTTTCATAATGTCATCAGCTTCACTTCACAACAACGTAAAATGTTGCAGAGGAAAATCTGGAGTTAAGGCGGCAATAAACTACATGACAGAATGATTATTGTATATCATAAATCAACAAATTCCGAGTGGTTGAGCTAACTCTATAGAAATATAGATTGATTCTACCTCACTTTCCTCGTTCAATTCAATTTCATCTTTTTTCATCCTGTTTTCCTTACTCAGCACTGAATTAGCTGCCTTGAGTATATTCTTTTTCATGTCCTATCATGTTCACACACCATAGTTCTTCTCCAGCTACTCTTTGTCTTTCGCTCCTTCGATTATATCTATTGGGTTTGGTCCTATCTCAGCCATCGGCAAACCTTTCTACTACATGGGCAGCCAGCTCTGTCAATCCGGTGTCCTGTGGATTCTGTGAAGCCTATTCTTCTAAGGGGAAATGATGTCCCGTCGTTTGCCTGTGGCTTCGTCCGCATGCTATCAGAAAGCAGTTATCTCTTTGCTATTTCCATTGTCTATACAAACGCGTCTCAAATTGAACATACTTATACAGCTTTTCCGGAAGTAATATGAGCTGCTAATGGTAACTATACGATGGTAAACCCCATGCTTGAGCTCACGTCAAAGGTGACTTGGTCTTAAAAGATGGGATGGTATTGTGGCATGGTCCACAAATGTCACACCCCAAATCCTATACGGATGAGGAGTGAGACGGCCATCATTTCTTCAAAGGACGTAGCCTCAAGTTATACCTGAAATATTCAGCTCCTAATAGTTCTAGTAAGAATGCTCACTTTATTGGCCACTAATTGAGGGATTTGAAAAACACGATAAGAAAAAAGAAATGAGCTATCACGACCTAATAAATAACATATTTTTTCTGAGTAGATCGAACAATTACTGTGCATATTTAAAATACAAACATAACTCACCTTTACCAAATTCAGAATTTAACAAACCTTCAAGGTTTAAAATGCAATACTTATTACTTTAACTAGAAATGCTCATTTCAATAATAAAACAAATATCAATGGTCCTCAATCTCATCAAAACACATGTGAAGTGTTTACTCCATTTACTAAACTCATCAAAACATTCATTTCATTGGCCCAACTCATGATTAAATTTCTAGCCATGGTCGTGGATAACACCCGTAACAAGACAACCAAGATTCTTCTATTGGTTAGGTCTTCACCTATTATTAGCAGATGGCTCAGCTTACAAGGATATTTTACACTAGTATGCACATACCTACAAACTCCCCAACGAGTTCACAAAGACATTAAGCATACTCCATCAACCTTAAATAATTTGCAACAAAATCAAAAAACAATCTCAAAACTTATGTTTAATAACTAAATCACAATTTTCACCATTTGATATTTATCAAAGCACCTTTCAAAAATCATATTCTTAAATCATGAACTTGTCGTGATTTTTTTCATAAAAGGTTTTACAAACCATTTACAAAATGAGCATTTCCAACTACTTTCAAACAAAGCTATCAAATGTCTTCTCAACTAACTAAAAGGATAGTAAAAATTCGATTCAATTTATGCAAGAGATTTGCTTATTCATAACTCATATTATACTAAATCTCTACCATTTTCAAGACATAACTTTGTAAAATTATAGAAGAAATAGTATCATTTACCTAGGAAAAGCCAAAAAAAATCTATAGCAATCATTCGAGCCGACAAACTTGCACTCCTATCAATTAATCAAAAAACAATATTAAAAACCGAGTAAAACACGACTCTAATGAACGATTCAACTGAACCACGTTAAATTGTTGGTAAAATGACTTCTACACACTAATGAGTAATCTTGTTCAAAGCACACATTCCTCCTTTTCCTTATGTGTATTATCCATTGTACATGACTTGCTCACAAATTTTAGAATATCGTTCCAGTAAAGCTGTATTTCCGAATCGAATTTCCTCAAACTCCAAAACTCCAAAATGGGTTTATCAACCATTTCCATATAAATCTAAAACTTAACAACTCCTCAATCGGTAATTGCAGTTCAAAATTCACATAACTCTCAATTGATGATCTAACTTCGAAAATTACTTCCATTAAATAAATAATAGGCTTGAATACTCACGCAATGTTGCAACTTGTTGGGATGTTTGGATTGGTTACACGTGAATAATTTTTCTTTCTCCTTTTTCCCCACTTTCCTCTTGCGAACGAGCTTCCCTTCCTTTGCTTTTGTCGCCACCGCTCCTCGTCTTCTTTAATACTTAAATTTCGTCGAAGCTGCTGAAGGAGACGAGAGAATGGGTTAGTGGGCTGTATGGCCAATATACTATATCTGGGCTTGGGCTTGTTGGGCCATATCATTACTACAAAAACTTCAGGTAGGTTTGCTATAGGGTTGAACCTGACATATTTCGGAAACCTCGTACAGTTCGATGCGAATAATGCGCCAGTTGGCACTTTTTCGATCATCCTATGGACTCCCTATTCCTTGGACAGTAGTTAAGCATAGGGCAGAAGTTGGTGCCGAGCGTTTCTGAAACGAATTGGACTGCACAAAGTTTAGTTTCACTTTCCATGACTAGTACAGGCTTATTTGCGCAGATGGACATTGATCCTCCATAGGTCTATTACCCAGTTCGTATTAATTTTCCAAACACAAGTAATGACTCGAATTACATCGAATTTGTAAGTGAATCCTTAGCATTGTTCGCGAGTTCCATTCGAAATGGTTCTATCTTTATCAATAGTCCTGCTGCTTCATTGTTTATGAGTTTGGAATTTGATGGACCCTTGAGAGCATATGGGTTTAATCGGGACAAATATCAGTGGACAGTGGCAGCTGACCTTCTGGTTCGAGGATTATAGTGACGGCGGCTATCTGACGGTCTGTGGGCAGTATGGAATTTGCGCTTCAAACGGGCAATGTACTTGTCCAGATTCAAATGGGGACACAACCTACTTCAAGAAAATAAATGATCGACATCCGAATCTCTTGCGACATTTCCCAATTTCAAAGTTTGCTGGAGCTTGGGGATCTTTCTTATTTTCACCTATAGCACAAATCCACAAAGCATCCAGATCTTGCGAATGTAACTAAGGTAACTTACGAAGTCTTAAACTTATTGTACTTGTATTAATTTATTCATAAACTTTTTAATTTAACCATAAATATTTTGATAATTTATCAACTAATTTATCTAATCAATTTTAACCAAAAACTAATAATGTGGACGACTTAACCATCCTAAGTAGCACGGCCAATGCTGATGTAGAAATTTTTTGAATTTTTTGAATTTTTAAAGTTTCTAATTTTTTTTATTAAGGACTGGCAAGGGGTGTCAACCACTAGAGAAGGCCAGGCAACCTCGGCCAGCCACTAGGTGAGGGCTTGGTTGGCCAATGGTGAAGGTCGACCCCACCTAATGGAAGAGAAAAATAGAAAAGAAATTAAAATTCAAAAAGAAATTTCACGTTAATATTAGCCGTTATTTAGATAACTATCATCTATATCATCGATTTCTGATCAAATTGCTCATATGGATTATATTGGTAAATTGTCTAAATAATTAGGATTAAATTGATCAAATTGAAAGATTTGAAATTGAATTGGTGTATATGCAATAGGTTAAGGTCTTTTTTGGTATTATTTCCTACCATTTGATATGAATGAATCTTCTTCTATTGTCTTTTTTTTTTTTTTTTGGTATTGGAGAACCGGCTTGGAACTAAATTGATTAAATTAAAATGTTTAAGATTGACCACCCCTTAGCATATCAAGGTCTTTTTTTGAACCCTTCAATATTGCCTACCATTTTATATGAATGAATCTTCTTCTATAGTCCATACGTGCTTTCTTGTCAAAATTATCTAGTGTTTTTGTCATCAGCACTCTTTCGATATCAGTTTGAATAGCATTTATGTAGTAATCTATTTGTCCTACTAAAATTAACCGGTTGAAGATCCCAATATCTGTTTTCGTTCGTTTGAGAGATGAATGACATTGCCAGTTTTATTGTGTGGTCTTTTGGAGTCTTTACTCAGTATCAATGCTAAGACTCAGTGTCGACTCAAACTGATTATCTTCTGATCTATGCCAATCTTGTTATTTTTGTTGCGGGCTGTTTTTGGGAAATTTGTGCAATTTTTATGATTGTGATCGTAAAAGACTGTCCCTAATCTTGTATATTTGATAAATAAAGTTTCCGTCAGGAGCCTATACTTGGTATCAATTATGGATCGATGTCTTCATCCTTACGGGTGCTTATTATTGCCTTAATGGTATCGGTATTTTCAAAACTCAAGTATGTTACCTGGAGTCAGAGCCTAACAAAAACTTGCAACTAAAAGGGGACAATGCTCCAACCAAATGGAAGCGCCCAAAACAAAAATAAAAAATCAAATGGTACCCAAACTGGGATTTTTACTTGTACCTTTGGGCAGCATTTGATATATATAAACGGCTGTCATGAACGTTTGATTGCTAATCAATAACGAGACTTAAATTTACTGTTAATACAATTTAAAATCCTAAATCATTACACTGTGGCAAAATTCATTTTTATGTTATAAAATTTTGTATACTGATACGCATTACACTTTTGCTTTAAAATAATTTTCACTCAAACTAATATTCCTGATTCATGGGGATAGGTTTGGATAGGGGTACCTGTTTGAGAATTTTCTTCGAGAAACCAAAATTAATTTCTGATAAATGGGTCCTGATAGCATATAAGTTTGAAATTTTTAATGAAAATAACCCCAAACCAAAAGAAGTTGCCTTTTGCCTTAAACTGCAAAGAAAATATGACGGGTCCCACGGTGCCATGGTTTCCGCCTTTGGATAAAGCCCAAGCCTCCCTTTTCTCCCACGCCTCCACCCAGCACATCTCAACAACAAAAAGGTTTCCAATTAACGTTTCGAAGATCAATATGCAGACATGGCTCCAGTATTAAAAAAAAGAAAAAAAAAAAAGGTGCAGCTTCTTCTTCTGTAATCTCTCAAAATGATCTCCGTAGTCAGTGCAAATGCCATTTCTATTGACCGACCATTGATCTTATTGCGTTTGATATGGGGTGGATTTAGAGATAGTCCTCAAGTGTAGATTAACCAATGGGCAGGTGAGCGTTGTTCTGTTGTATCTTCCAACTTCCTCTGCTCTCTTCGTTTAGGAACTCATATTCGATATTGCAGAGAAGCACCAAAGCATGGGTTGGGTTGCATAGCGGTTTTGCTTTTTGACTTTGAGAAACAACTCTGTAAACCCAGAAACACGATATCTCCCATTTTCTTAGTCCACCAAACCCAGACACTAAGCTCCGCTCCAATCTCTCGTTTTCATTTTTTTCCCTCCTCTCTTCCTTTCTCAGTCTTCTCTCTGCTCAAATTTTCACTGCATAACATGGTCTCACTCTGGAGTCTCTGTTCTTTTGTTCTTTCTTTTTCCTTCGTTTTTCTACCGCAATTCTCAACTTTTAATATTGATTCTCGAGCTCAATATGATGATTATGCCCCACTTTCATCATCATGGTATAATAGAAGAAGAAACGTTTGGGGAACCCTCCATCCGGGATCCACAAAAAACAGTTGTGCGGCCAATTCTACTCCGAAACAGAGGAGTAGATTATGATGGCCCTGCCTACGCTTGTGGCTTCTATTGTAAAGGTATCTGCAACAATTACCTCTTTGCTGTGTTCATCGTCATACTTAATGGAGGTGTACATTTGAAAGAAAGGAAAAGAAAAAGAAGAAGAAGAAGAAAAAGAAGAAGAAGAAGAAGAAGAAGAAAAAGGGAAGAAAGGAAAAGGGTAGATTGTGAATGACTTGAGCAATTGCTTTAGTTATGCGATTTGTTAGTGCGTAGAAGTCCTTTTGTTAGAGTTAAGGCATAAGTTAGTCATTTCGTAGTTAAGATAAGAGTTTTATTAGATTTTAACATTATTCCTCGATTATTTGATAGGGCCTTGAGTTCAACGATACGAGTATCGTTTGTCGTTTGGTCGTAGGCAACGAGGTGAGTGGTTCTATATCTTCTTTGGTTTTGAAAAATTCATGTCTTAAAGTATATATGTATATACAGTGAATTGAGGAGAGCATTTTCATGCATAAAAGTCAGATCGAGCAATTGCTACTCTTTGGTTGATTATGAATGTTTGAAAAGCGTATTGCTTTGCGATTGATTTATGGAAAGGCTTATAATGATTTGAGAAAATTGATATGAACTGGATGATGGGTTATGCTGCAAATGTTATTTATTTAGTTTAAAATATTGATTTTTGAATTGGATTTCTGGTATTGGATGATGATTATTTATGCTCAATATGACCGCGAACCGTTGAGGGTTTTGGGGTATGCATACCAGGTTTAGGATATCCTTCTCGGGCCCACCATCGGCTTTATAGGTGGAGACCTTGCCAAGGGGAAAAGCTTGGTCGCCTTGTCACAAGGCGTTGTGTCGTGACCATGGTGGAATATTGAGCAATAGATTAATCAATGGATGGACCATTGATATGCAATATTTGATGGAAATTCTATATGTTATATTTGATGGAGAGATTATTCAATGGACTTGACCATTGATACTTGAATTTTGATGGCGATTAAAATGAATTTTCCATATTAGCATGAAGCTACGATGATATCAAATAACTTTTATATGATTTGATATGTATTTTATATTAAGTTGGCATTATAAGATTTGGTATTGCTTTGTATACATGCATAGTGGTTGTTCGATCTGGTTAGAAGATATGTACTACTCACTCGAGCTATTGTTGCTCATTCCACTCCTCCTTTAATCTTTTCGTGTTCCTCGATTAGCGCGAGTAGAGCGAGTGCGCCATCGGTGGGAAACATTTTGGGGAGTTCTATTTTGGGTATGATCAAGGAAATGGTGTACATATTCCTTGCTTATGGTTGGATTGTCTCGAGTTCTAATTGTATATTTCTTTTTGATGGATTATAGAAACTCGATGTTACAACCAATCTGTTGGTCTATTTGATATGTATATATATGGTTTGATATATATATAAAAGATGATATCGTATTTGGTTGTGTTGAGGCTCGTCCTTCGTGTGGAAGGACGGCCGTGTCATCCCCATTCTTTGTGTTTTTGGGGTGTGACATTTTTGGTATCAGAGCCTAAGTTTTGATCTTTTTGGATGTGGTTATGGGACGTTGTGAGGTTGTGTGATAGATTTTATTTTTGCGTTAGTCTTTTAGATTCTAAGGTGTAGTTTCATTCTTGGATTCAGGTGATCATGCATACCGACTCCGAGACTCTTGCCTCGCTTCGTAGAAGCAGCAAAGGCAAACGAGTCGCTACCCCTGATGCTAGAGACATGCCTCAAGCTTCTCGAGGTGCGTCGTTGAGAAGGAGACTTGAGGACCGCTTTGATAGGAGTCGACTTGCGTGAGGTCGGGGAAGATAATCAAGAGCCAACCCGTTCATCTGAATTTGAACAAGCAATGATCCATTGGTATCGCCATGCAAAAGAATTAACTGGAGATGGAGCGACCGGCTCGAGTACTTTTGCCCAATTTAGAAAAGCGAAACCACCAACTTTTGATGGGAAAGCTGATCCTCTCGCGGCTGAGCGTTGGATTAAAAAGATTGATGGGATCTTTGAAGCTGAAGAGGTTTCCGAGGATCGGAAGGTTAAATTTGCCACCCAATACCTGGAAGGTGAAGCAGAGTTTTGGTGGGATGGAATGAAGCCAAGTCTTGGAGGTAGGGATGTTATTATATCATGGGAGGACTTTAAAAAGGCGTTCAATGCTCAATTCTTCCCAAAGTCATTCCAGGCAAAGATGAAGGGTGACTTTGTACATATATCTCAAGGTGACTCCACAGTTTTGGAGTATTCAGTCCGCTTTAATCAGTTGAGTAGGTTTGGAGAGCACTTGGTAGCAAATGAGGAAGATAAGGCCGACCATTTTCTAGGAGGGCTCCGACCCGAGATTAATTCTGCACTTGCACCTTTTATGTTAACAACCTATAAGGATGTGCTAGAGCGAGCAATCAAGGTGGAACAAAGCATTCTGACGCACGGCACACAAGGAGCGCCTCAGTCCAAAAGGTTTAAGCCCACAAATGTACAAGGTAGCCATACTAATGTGAGTGGAAGGCGAAGAAGTTTCAGTCGGCCAGGACAGTTTAGAAATCCAGAGAAGCCAGTGATAAACTATATAATAAAAGGATTCTTGTATAACATAATCCAACAATTCCGAGGGTTGAGTTAACTCTACAGAAATATAGATTGATTCCACCTCTCTTTCCTTGTTCAATTCAATTTCATCTATTTCATCCTGTTTTCCTTTCTCAGCTCTGCAATAGCTGTCTTAAGTAGATCTTTTACATGTCCTAGCATGTTCACCCACTGTAGTTCTTCTCCGGCTACTCTTTGTCTTTCGTTCCTTCAATTATATTTTCTGGGTTTGGTCCTGTCCCAGCCAACAGCAAACCTTTCTACTACATGGGCAGCCAGCTCTATCAATTCAGTGTCCTTTGGTAACGGGTCTCCTGTGGATTCTGTGAATCCTATTCTTCTCAGAGGAAATGATGTCCCGTCATTTGCCTGTGGCTTTGTCCGCATGCTATCAGAAACCAACTATCTCTTTGCTATTTCCATTGTCTATACAAACGCGTCTCAAATTGATCAAACTTATACAGCTTTTCCGGAAGTAGTATGGGCTGCTAATCGTAACTATCCGGTGGTAAACCCCACGCTTGAGTTCACGTCAGAAGGTGACTTGGTCTTAAAAGACGGGGATGGTTCTGTGGCATGGTCAACAAACACTTCAGGTAAGTCTGTTATAGGGTTGAACCTGACAGATTCGGGAAACCTTGTGTTGTTTGATGCGAATAATGTGCCAGTTTGGCAGTCTTTCGATCACCCTATGGACTCCCTAGTCCTTGGACAGAAGTTAAGCATAGGGCAGAAGTTGATGCCTAGTGTTTCTGAAACGAATTGGACTGCACAAAGTTTACTTTCACTTTCCATGACTAGTACAGGCTTATTTGCACAGATGGACACTGATCCTCCGCAGGTCTACTACCCAGTTCACATAAAATTTCCAAACACAAGTAATGACTCGAATTACATCGAATTTGTGAGTGGAACCTTAGCATTGTTCACGAATTCCACGCGAAATGATTCTATCTTTATCAATATTCCTCCTGCTTCGTTGTTTATGAGGTTGGAATATGATGGGCACTTGAGAGCATATGAGTTTGATCGGGACAAATATCAGTGGACGGTGGCAGCTGACCTTCTGGTTCGGGATTATGGTGACTGCGGCTATCCAACAGTCTGTGGGCAGTATGGAATTTGCACTTCAAACGGGCAATGCACTTGTCCAGATTCAAATGGGGCCACAACCTATTTCAAGCAAACAAACGATAGACATCCCAATCTCGGGTGTTATGAGGAAGTTCCTTTGTCTTGCGACAATTCACAATATCAAAGTTTGCTGGAGCTCGGGGATCTTTCTTACTTCACCTACAGCACGGATCCACAAAGCGCCCCAGATCTTGCGAATGTAACTAAGGTAAACTGTAAAGAGGCTTGTGCTAAGAATTGTTCATGCAAAGCAGCTTTTTTTCTGCGAGGCCCCAATATCCCAAGTGATTCAGGTTCCTGCTACTTATTATCAGAAGTTTTTTCACTAATGAACCTGGAACAGCTTAACAATTCTATTGGTTACATCAAAGTGCAGAACATTTCCAATGTAGTTCCTAACTCTCCCAGTTTGAGGGACAAGACGAACAGTCTCGCATTAATACTAGGCTCCAGCCTTGGATCTGTATTTGCTTTGATCATTGTCATTGGAGTCATAAAAGTTTTCTCTCGAATGAGAAAAGCTGTTGATGAAGCTGAGGAGGATCATCTAGATCAAATACCGGGAATGCCTATGAGATTTACTTACGACAGTCTGAAAGTCATTACTGAGGATTTCAGCAAGAAGCTTGGAGAGGGTGGCTTCGGCTCTGTGTTTGAAGGCACTCTAAAGGATGGTTCGAAAGTAGCAGTGAAGTGCCTCGACGGTTTAGGCCATATCAAGAAATCCTTTTTGGCCGAGGTTGAGACTATCGGGAGCATTCATCACGTCAACCTGGTAACGCTCGTAGGATTTTGCACGGAGAACTCTCACAGGCTGCTGGTGTACGAATACATGCCTAATGGCTCACTAGAGAAATGGATCTTCCGCAGATCCAGCGAATTTGTTCTGCACTGGCAGCAGAGGAGGAAGATCATTTATGACATTGCAAAGGGTCTGAATTATCTCCATGAAGAATGTAGAAGGAAGATAGTCCACCTAGATATTAAACCCCAAAACATTCTCTTGGATGAGAATTTTAATGCTAAGGTCGCCGATTTTGGGTTGTCTAAGTTGATCGATAGGGACAAAAGCCAAGTCATGACGACCATGAGGGGCACCCTGGCTATTTGGCTCCAGAATGGCTGAGCGCAGCAATCACCGAAAAAGTCGATGTCTATAGCTTTGGAGTGGTGGTCCTGGAAATAGTGTCTGCCAGGAAAATTTTTGATAACTCACAAGACCCAGAAAACACGTACTTAGTAGGAGTTTTCAGGAGAAAGGTAGAAGAAGGACGGCTGTCGGATATCATCGATAGTCACAGCGAGGATATGCAGCTAAATGAGTTGCAGGCGGTGAATATGTTGAGACTTGCTGCGTGGTGTCTGCAAGGAGATTTCACAAAGAGGCCTTCCATGTCAATCGTCGTGAAGGTTTTGGACGGCCTTGTGGATGTCCCGGATGACTTGGAGTATGACTTCTCTTATCCACCTTTGTTGAAAACTAGCGGAAAAGTTTTTAAAGAGGAGGTTCATTTTGCTGCTTCTAGTCCGTTGTTGCCCTCTGTTCTCTCAGGACCTCGGTGATGCTGCAGAAAAATGTAATATACTTTTCTGTGTAGTTAACATGAATTCTTGAGGAGGCAATTGAAATTTCCAAACTTTGTAAATGTGTGGCTCTCCACGTTCTCTTTGTTTTTATCTTACCAGTAGTCTGCTCTGCTCTATAACAGATGTTTTGCTTAGTTTGTGAAAGAAATATGCATCAGAATGCCTTTCCTGAGAACCTTGGAGACGGATGCAGTGTATTCTCAGCACACTTTCCATAAGCTGTAACGAGCAGTGAATGAATTCCATGTGGAGAAGTTTTAACTGACTTCAACTGCGTGATCTGTCAGGTGCATACACATTCCAATATTAACTGCGCAGTTTATGCGTACTAGGACTACTCGAATCTTGTACCTCTGAGACTGGACAACTCAAATCTTCCATTTAAGGGAGCTTTTTGAATAGTATCCCTTGCTTCAAGAGTTTTCTCTGGGAAAAGAGAGAACTTTATGATAGTCATCTTCTCTCCCCCAGGATTGTCATTCCCTAAACTTTTGGATAGTAAAACCAAACTAACGCGAGTCTACGTAATTGAGCTTGTTGAATTGAATATAAAATTAGTCACAGAGCTGGAACTTTCAAAAGGGCATCAAGGTCACGTAGTGATTGCATATATATTCGCCCTAAGCACACACATTTTCTTTTCCTTTCTTTCAAATGTAGTTAGTCTTTCATCCAATTTGTTTCCTCATATCCATATTTAGGCTGACCACACTGAAATTCTCAATGTTTTATGGTCGGAAAACATTGAGAATTTGGTTTGGTTCAAGCACCCATCCCTAACAAGACGGTTTGGTTATTTTCGAAAAGTCGAATCAAATTGAACCGTTGACACCTCTAACGGCAATTTTCAAAGTTCTTTTCACATAATTAAAAAAAGTTGCCAGGCATAATTTCTACTTATCATTTATGTCCACTATTGATGTGGAAGCAGAGGAATGTGCAGGGAGAGGGAGTGGGCGTGGATGTCATGAGTCCCGACCACCATTGCTGAGCACAGTGGAAGTAAAATCTCGTTGAGCTGGGTGACATGGACCTCTTGTTTATATGCCCGCCGACGTGATCAATGTGCAGATATCGGTGATCGACAAAGCAGGTTGGGCTGGGACTACGGATCGGGCAGATTCATGTCCTCCAGGCCCGTGTGAACTCGGCAGGCTAGAGATCCAAAGAAAAATAGAAAATGGCATAAATGGTCATAGAACTTTGGTTGAATATGCGATATTCATCTTTGGACTCTTAATTTATTCAATCTGATCATTGAATCATTAGTGCATGTTCAGTCTAATCATGAAATTATATCAAAATGGCCAATACTATCCTTTGGTTAATCTAAGTTAACATAATCGTGACGAGAACGCTATATAATATGAGTTTCATCTTTGTACTTGTAAAATGAAAATTCATAAATCAAAATCCCAACAACAAAAATGTCCGTGTGGGACCCGATACATACAGCTTCGAGACATCATGAAGATATTCGTCGTTGCAACCCGATCAGATTCGAATAATAGCTATTGCTTTAGAGCCCCTTATTTTCCTTTTCAATAATGATCAATGTTTTTCAAGTCCTGAAAGTTCTCAATATAGGCATTAATATACACAGCAGTTGAGCACTGCTGAGTCATCTTTTGTTGTCATACTTGCGCTTCTATCACGTAAAATCCAAATGTACATCCCACAAATCAATTTCTGATTAGCTTATAATACAAAGCTATTTTCCTGACGATTTTTTTTATTTCTTTGAAAAAAATCATCATTAAAATTTAGTCTTTAATTGTGTGCTTGTTCCCCGTGTTCAACCAAAATAATGGTGAATTAATCTGCAAATGGTTGTGCTGTTCGTCGTTACTCAGAAAATTAGAAAGATTAAATATTGCATGGTTGACCCTGGCAATATCTGGTATTGGAATTATCATAGAATATGCCACTAAACAAGATAAATTAGTCAATTATAAAGACTAAAATGAAGATAAAAGATCTGGTGCCATCGATTGCGAGTAGGGGTGACTAACAGATGAATTGATTTCTTCATGCACGGGTCATGAGGCGACCAACCCTGACTCCGACTGCAAGCCCCCAATCCACGGTATCAGAGAAGGTCAAAGATCTCCAAGCAAACTCATTTTGCTTGAACATCAGCTTGTTTCCCCATTTGGAAATTCCATCACATGACCCTTGAGCTTATTTTGCGAAATCAAATCAAGATCTTTAAAGCAAACTTGCCACAAGATGTTTTCAGTCCAGTCTATAGTTGATTTCCAGCCGTTAGAAATTTCCAACTCAGAGAAGCCAAATGTGACAAGAAGGGTTTTGTGGTAACATCATAAATGCATATGTCATAGCCAAGAGGTTTCCAATGCTAAAGGGCCATGCCTTACTACGGAGGATCTCCTATGCTTGCTTGGATTCTCGATGAGACTCCTTCTGGAACTTTTCATGGGCGGGTGAAATAGTCATTACGCCAGATTCTAGAAGTCTCTAGCTATTTATGTCGGTAGCTGATAGTTGTCATTAAGTATTGGTAGTTGAGGCGGTGCGATCTCGTCCATCGAATGAATTCTAGATCAATGGATGTAATCTGAGGGCCTCTAGTATAAAAGGGTGCCCTCCTTCTCATTTGTAACCATCCAATTCTTTCAGCAATACAAAGCTCCTTTCTTTCTAGAGCTCCTCTCTCTAGAAGCTTTCTGAGCCTTAGGGTGGGCGCATTTGGTAAAGGCGATCCAAAAGAGCCTTAGGGCGCATTTGGTAACGTAATAGAAAAAAGTGTTTCTGTTCTCGGGAACAATTTTTAACCAGAGAGGGCTCCTCTCTCTAAAGCTATAAAACGAGCGATACGATCCGGATAAAACGAGCGAGTAAGCAAGGCTTGGCTTAGGCGATCCAAAAGAGCCTTAATTGAGCCTTAGTTGCCGCGTGATCACGATCCCAATCAATCGGCCCATGACACATAGCTCAATTGACAAGCAATTTGCTGTACTTTTCTGAAAAACCAGATATTCTATGAGTAAGCAAAATTTAATGACAACTGAAGAACTAGCTCCACCACGCGCCAAGTCTCTAGAGCCAAGAAATGGAGGCGGACAGATTCTGCTAACACTCAACAGCTTCTTCGAAAATTCCAGAAGCTGATCGGAGGAATAGTCCTCTTCACCAAAGTAATATAAGTTCCCACCTTGAGTTCTTCCAAACTTCCTTTTACTGGAGATCACAATTTTCTCCAAAGCGCTTGCATTCCCGAGTAGTTACTGGATAAGCTTGATTGGGTTGATAACGCATGCATATACCATAAAATTGTAACAGGTCATCAATGTTCCATTTGGGCTCCCCTTCATTTTCTTGACAAATAGCCAAACAAAGTGCAATCATGAAGCATTTGTAAATTCCATATCAATAATTCAGTCTAACACCATTTATGCAGGTACCTCAATATCTTCAACACTTGGCGGGTATAGCGAGTGTCTCCATACAATGGCAACTAGCGATTGCCATTTTGCCAATTTAAGTACCAATGTGACACGCTTCCAGCTAAAAGATGGATGGACAGGCCATTGAGTCATTAGGACCGAAGAGAAGGAGATGGAAAAGAGAGAACTATTGGACAAACCGAGATCCTTAAAACACATAATCCAAGAAAATGCCACGCATTACACAAGCTAGAGCTCACTTCACAATTTACAGCCCTCAATCAATATTTGATACTGAATAAAGACTCTTGACGAAACTAAAGTTATATTCAGATTTCACCATCACAGATATCAAAATGCTTAAATTCCCCAAAATAGCCAAAAACCAAAGCAGAAACATTGGCATAGACCAGAAGAGAATTAGTTTCAGTCCCAGCAATATGCTAAGCTGTCCATCAGAAACGCGCCCCAAAATAGCCAAAAACCAAAGCAGAAACATTGGCATAGACCATAAGAGAATTAGTTTCAGTCCCAGCGCTAAGCTGTCCATCAGAAACGCGCTGACCTGATACTGAGTAAAGACTCCAAAAGACCACTGAAAGAAATCCATATCATTCCTTCTCTCAAATCAACCCGCCCCTACCCAATATATATATGTATACATCTCGACCAATTGATGTGAGATGGACATCTCATGCTGAATTGATACTTTTATTCTGTGCATAATGCAACTCAAACAGGTATCAAATGAGTGCTGATGACAAACGAGCAGATTAGCCATGATGAGTAATGATTGTGAATGATGCCGGAACGAGGGATACAACAAACTAAACAAATAAGCTTCACATCAAATTGTGCCACACAAGTTAGCTTCAATGCACATGCCGAAGAGCTGCCTCCTGCCACCACCAATAGCTCACACAGCAAAAAATTCTATTATTATCACTTAAGAGAAATTCAAATAATTTATTTAAAGAAAATGGACGCCATACCAGTACAATGGCATTGCAC